>CM062925.1:83320000-85720000 GCA_031878705.1 Tapirus indicus | reverse complement strand
TCAAGTTAATTTTTATATATAGTATGATGTAAGATTCAAGATTGTTATTATTATTATTATTCAGATATCTAGTTATTCCAGCACCATTTACTGAAAAGACTCTTATTTCCTCATTGGATTATCTTGGCTCCCTTTCCAAAAATCAATTAACCATATATGTGTGGGTCTATTTCTGGACTCTATGTTCCATTGATGTATATATTTATCCTTACATCATTACCATGCTGTTTTGATTATTGTAGATGAAATTTGCAGTATAGCAAATTATAGTCCATAGGCCTAACCTGGCCCATGGTTTGTTTTGTACAGTCCATGAGCTAAAAATGGTTTTTACAACTTTAAAGGGTCATATACAGCCTGCAAAGCCAACAATATTTCTATCTCGCCTTTTACAGAAAAAGTTTGCTGATTTTATGACGTCTTGAAATGAGGTAATATAAGTCCTTCAAGTTTGTTCTTCTATGTCAAAATTGCTCTGGGTATTCTAGATCTATTGCATTCACATAAATTTTATAATCATCTTGTTAATTCCTAAGAAAGACTGCGATTTTGAATGGGATTGCATTAAATCTCTAGATCAGTTTGGGGATAATTGACAGCTTAAAAAGATGAGTCTTCCAGTTTATGAACATGCAATATCTATTTACTTAGATCTTCTTTAATTACTCTCAGCAATGTTTTGTAGTTTTGTGTGTCCAGGTCTTACATATTTTATTAAGTTTATCCCTAAGCATTTTATATTTATGATGTTATTACAAATGGCACTTAAAAATTTATTTCCAAATTGTTTGTTGCTATTAAATAGAACTACAGTTGGGTTTTGTATTTTGCCCTTGTTTACTATGGTTTCAGCTAACTTTACTAATTAGTTCTGGTAGCTTTTTTGGTAGACTTGTTATGATTTTCTATGTACATGATAACATCGTCTGAGGAGAGAAAAGCAGTTTTTCTTCTTCCTTTCCACTCCGTATTTCTTTTCTTCTTGTCATCTTGTTGCATTGGCGGGATCTCCAATGGGTTGTTGAACAGGAGTGGTGAGAATGGACAGCCTTGCCCTGCCCCAGTCTTGGAGGAAAGCACTCAGTCTTTCATCGTTAAGGACGGTGTTAACTGTAGGTTTTTTGTAGATTCCCTTTATCAGGTTGAAGATATTTCTTTTTATTTCTAGTGTTCTGAGAGATGGATGTTGAACTCTCAAATACTTTCTCTAGTTCTATGAAACGATTACACGTTTTTTATTTTTATTATCTGTTAATATGATGAATTACATTGTCTGATTTTCTAATGATAAACCAACCTTACATTCCTGGGATAAACTGTGCTTTTTTTGTTTGTTTGTTTTAAATATCTATTCAGAGAACTAGCTTTGGGTTTGTTGTTTTTATTTAAAGTTTCTATTGTTTGACCATTTTTTTATTTCATTGATTTCCATTCTCATCTCCATTATTTTCTCTCTGCTCCTTACTTTGAATTTAATTTGCTCTTTTTTTCTACCTTCTTATGGTGAAATCTTAGGTAATTGATTTTAGGCCTTTGTCTCTTTAAAAACCGTAAATATTTACAGCTATTTGTTTCCCTCTAAGCACTGATTTAGCTGTATCCCACAAATTTTGTTACATTGTGTTTTCACTTCATTCTGTTAAATATTTTTTAATTTCACTTGTGATTTCTTCTTTGACTCATGGAATATTTGCATGCATGTTTAATTTCTAAATATTTAGGGCTTTTTCAGATATCTTTTTGTTATTGATGTATCATTTAATTCCATTGTGGTCAGAGAACATATCCATGTGATTGAGGCCCATTTAAACATATTAAGACTTGTTATGGCCCAGCATATCACCCAACAGTGTTTTCCACGTGCACTTGACCAGAAGGTGTATTCTGCAGTTGTGTATTGTCCGGGGTCGCTGCTGAACGCCCTCAGTTTTTGGTGAGTTCTCTCTACTCTGGCTCGTGGGAACTCAATGTCTCTTAGCTACGTGTGAGCAATGGGAATTGTTCAGCTTAGCTCCCCGGCAGCAGTTCTTTGCATCTTCGTAAAGTGTTACCCCACACACGCACAAATTAGTGTTCACCCAAAGACACAAAGGGGAGCCATATACAGATTTTTGGAGGATTTTTGTTTGTTTGTTTAGCTCCCTCCTTCCTGGTATTCTTCCCTAAAAATTTCAGTCACCTCTGTCTTCTAGTGTTCTTATCTTAGTCTCTTCAACTCAACAAGATTATAGTCTCTGTTTGGGTTTCTTCTCCCTACTCTGAGTTCCAGAAATAACTCCAGACAGAAAGCCAATGCATTTGTAAAGCTCATCTTATTTGCTTCCCTACTTTTAGTATATTTTCCACTGGAATCACAGTACTTTTCTGCTTTTGTCCAATGTCTGAAAAAAGATTCTTATATTTTATCCAGTTTTGTAGGTGTTTGTGGTATGGATGTCAGACATTTCTTATAAGTGAGCTTTGCACAAAGGCTTTAATGAAATGAGCAAGCAGGCCATGTGGATAAGGTATGGGAAAGAGCATTCCAGGCAGGAGGAACGGCTCGTCAGAGTCTCAGGTTGAGCTGTGTGTGGCTTAGGTACCATTATCCCCACTTCATAGTGAGGAGACTGAGCATCATAGAGGTTAGCCACCTACCTGAGACCTTGCAGGGAGAAAGTGGCAGACTCACCCCACATTTGAAACCAGCATCTGAACTTCCTCTGAGTCTCATCACCTCCCCTGAAGGCTTTTGCCTTAGTGGAGAGGAGGTTTATGGACTATGACTAACCAGTGGAACTTGTTATCCCAGGAGGTTTTATGAGCTGAAAATAAAAATTGCTTAAACACGTGCTTCAACAAACTCAAGGTTGGTAGATTTGTAATGGCTTATGGGCACCAAGGGAATTTCCAGTGAAGGTTTGTTAGTTCTGGTAATGGTGCTGCGTCAATACATTTTCCCTTTTCAGTGCTTTCAGTGTGCTCCCCTGGGTCGGGGGAGTGTGCACTCTTGTTTGACACAGCCAAGTCACTTCTCAACTTAGAGTAGATGGAAGCCAGGAATAGGCGTATGTTAACAGTTACCATTGCTTGAATGCCTACTATACTCCATGTGCTTCACATATAATATCTTGAGTCTGCACAACCCTATGCATACATATGTATAATACCTATAATATGGGGCCTGCCTGGTGGCGTAGTGGTTAAGTTCACGCACTCCACTTCGGCAGCCTGGGGTTTGCAAGTTCGGATCCCGGGCTTGGACCGATGTATCGCTTGTCAAGCCATGCTGTGGCGGTGTCCCATATAAAGTGGAGGAAGATGGGCATGGATGTTAGCAAAGGGCCACTCTTCCTCAGCAAAAAGAGGAGGGTTGGCAACGGATGTTAGCTCAGGGCTAATCTTCCTCCCGCCCCCCCAAAACCTATAATAAAATAGGTATTATTACACTATTTTATTGAGCAAGAAAGGAGAAATAACTTGCTAAGTCCACTCAATTTGCAAGTGGTGGAGCCAGGCTTTTATCTTCGCCTATGCTGTTTCTGCTGCATTTTCCTCTAGAATTGGCTAAACTTTAGGACAGAAGGGCCTAGTGTGGTTATTTTTTTTGGTCTTCTCATCACATATGGAAATTTTTCCTTTCTTTCTTTTCTTTATTTGCTTGTGGTTTCTGTGGGAAGATTAAGGAGAAAAATAGATGGCTAAGTCAAGGAAAGTTGCAGAGAGGTGTTTTCTCCCTCCTCTAAGACTGTGGTTCTGTTTTTTATTTATTTAGGGAAGAGGAATTGTGAGCTGCAGGTTTCGGGATTTTGAATCTGAAAAAGCGTAGAGCCAAGGATACGTTGGATGGGGAAAAGTTAGTGTAGGTTCTTTGATGTGTGAAGTGGTGCAGGTGCCAAGACCCAGGAAGAGAGAGAGGGGCAGACCCCAGCCAGCCCCGTGAGCACCCACTTCAGAGAGCTTGGGAGACCAAAAGGAGCCATTGGACTCTTCTGCCCCAAGGGACAGGAGGAAGACTGTGGGGGTGACTCCCGGAGTCCATAGATGATTTAACTATTGTGAAGTTTTTTACACTATCCTTCTGAGGCACAGCGTTAGCACTGCTTGCAAGGTGGGGTACAGAGCGGGTGAGGAGGAGGATACTGCTTATTCAGGCTAATAAACTTCTAGCCATACCATGTGCAAGCAGTGTGAGAAATCCCTAAAAGTGATAATCCCTCTACAGACCAAAAGAAGACATCAAGGTTATTATTTTTTCTCTTTCTTTTTTTCCCTAGCATTTACTGGAGTAAGGATCTTTCTCCCCCTTTATAGCCCTCAGCTCAAATTTAATATATCTGGCTCCTTGTGGGTATAACGAAACTATGAAGAAGACATAAAGTTATCTGGATTTCAGAATCTTAAGAGAAGTTTTTGACATGAAGCCTGCTAGAATTTTTCATTCATTCATTCATTCAATGATATTTATTGAATAACTTATGTACTATGCTAAATATGTCCAAAGCTTAGCTCAGAGAATTACTTTTCAATGTTCATATGTGTATGTTACAATCTTTACTTCATTACAAAATCCCCACTGAGTTCAATGCCCCTTGAGTCACAATAATGACCTCATCACATGCTAAGCAGCTGGGAAGTAACTGAAAATGATGGGAAGAAGGAGAAACTCACAAGACCAGGTGAAGCATATTCTTCAGTTCTGTCTATGAGCACTGAGCAGTTCGCAGGTGGGTCTGGGCTCTTCTGACATCATGGCACCCAAGAAGGGCTGCCATGGTCCTCCATCATCAGTAGATGAGATCCATATCGAAACAACATAAACCTTACGTGTTAACTAGGGGAAAGGTGAGACGAGTTCTGGGAGGGAGGGATCTTGGTGTAGATTTATTACTCAGTGGCTCTCTTCAGAAGATAAGAAAATGCAGATGAGAGAAGACTCTGCCATTGCCTGGTCAATTGACCAAAGATGATTTAACTCCAGAGTCCTGTCATTTAAACACTGTGGATTCGGATTGCACTCTCTTCTCAACATTACCACTTAAAAAAAAAGATATGAAGTGGCTTACAATAACATCAAAGATAAAATAAGATAAAACCCTGTAATAGCATAAAGGACCAATGGGAGGGACTAGAAACATATATGGAAGAAGTCCATCTCGTTTGGAAAGGCCGTAGCATTTGCATGCAGAACTTAGTTCTGAGCTTCCTGACAACCTTGGTAAAGCAGGAGATGTTAAGGCTGACAGCTCTTACAGTCTGGTGGAGAGGAAGCTATGAACTTATCAGAATCACAGCCCTGAGCTATGAGAGAATTTGTCCCAAACCCTCTACACCGGGGCGTGGAACTCCGAATAACTCAGTGGAAAGATTTATGTGCAAAGATGTTCCATGCAGCTAGTGATCTCAACACTGGCATAAAATGAAAATATTGATGTTTCTGTATCTATTTCATTTAATACCAAACTATATTTTATTTTCGTTTGATTAATCCAATTTAATTATTAATTTTATGATTGGAATTCAATAAAAGAAGTAAAAATGAATAAACATTAAAAAGACACTTACTATAATTCAAATAAAAAATTTATTCCCATTTCAAAACCTGAAGCCAAAACATCTATAAAAATACATCCATTATAATGTTAATATAAATGGTTAGCTGATACTGGTTCTGCTGCTTTCTGGAATGTCAGTTCTCCTGCTCCGGGCACTGGTGTAGCTGGCCCTCTGGGCTTCTGTACTTGCCTGCAGGGCTTTGCTCCCATGAGTTGAGCTTTCAGGGAAACCACTCTTGATTGGGGATTCTAAGTTGCTGACAACTTTGATTTCTCTCCCTCCCCACCTGGAGCCGTGGTCTTGCTCCAGGTTTTAAGCCTCCTCATTTGCAGCTTCAGAGAGTTCTCCCAAAGTCTCTTCAGGCCAGGTCTTTGCCAGCACTTTGTTTTGGGGGATGGCAAGTAGTGGGTGTTGAAGGGGAGTTGCAGATCCTGAATGCGAAAGAGGGGCTTCAGGGGACTCTAGTGAGGGTTTCGTGTGCAGGGGAAGGGTTGAAGGAGGGAGGATTATAGACAGAGCCAACAATGCTGAACAGAATTCAAACACATGGCCAAAGATACTGCCATGTCAGTAAAAATATCAACATTTAGTAGAGTCAAAAAATATCCAAATTGCCACTGCAGTCACTAATTGCACCACTACCTTTGAAAGGAAATGACTTGTAACAATCTGAATGTTCAGCTCTAAGGACTTGCTTAGGTTAGTATGTGTCCAAATGGTGGAACATCATATGACCATTGATGTGTAATGTCAAACAATATTTTTTTCCTTTGGTGAGGAAAATTGGCCCTGAGCTAACATCTGTTGCCAATCTTCCTCTTTTGGCTTGAGGAAGATTGTCGCTGAGCTAACATCTGTGCCCACCTTCCTCTGTTTTGTATGTGGGATGCTGCCACAGCATGGCTTGATGAGTGGTGTGTAGGTCCATGCACGGGATGAACCCGTGAACCCCAGGCCACCAAAACTGAATGAGTGAACTTAACCACTACACCACTGGGCTGGCCCCACAAACAATTTTTAATGACGTGAAAAATATTACGATACAATGTTAAGTTAAAAAAAGTCAGAGTAAAAACTCTATATTCCTCATGATCTGACAAAAAGGACACTGGAAAAAGTATACCAAACGTTACCATGGAGAGCAAAAAAGGGAAAAACAGAGGTAAGCCCTAGTGTTGCCATCAGGGGCCAGGCTGGGTCCTTGCCCGAGACCCAGCTCCAAACCTGGGAGTAGACATGTTGGTCATGTTTCTGTAGCTCAGGGCAAGCAGTCAAGGCTTCCCTTAGTTTCTGCTTCTCCGCTCCAAAGAAGGCAAAAAGAGGGCGACATCTCCATTTCTATGGGTGTCAAGTGCCATTTGTTCACAAACTCAGGGATGATCCAACTTTTTTGCTTTTGACTCGTGTGGGCTGAGTCTGAAGGTGGAACTTATAATACATTTCTGTCCCTGACTCTCTTTGTTCTAAGAATGCAGCTTCCCAGGAAAATGAAATCATCTTAACAAAAACACGTTCAGTTAATTTCTGATCATTTAACATCACTTTGTAGGCAGTTTTACATGCTTGACTCCTACTCAGACAAGTGTTACATGCACCTGGCCCCAGAAACGCCCCACAGATTCATCACATCATTGCAGTTCTGATCAAGACTTTCATTTCTCTGCGTTTGACCACTAGAAAAATGCAATCCTATGGGACATACCTTGCTAAGACTTTAAAACAAGTTCTTGACTTTCTGGATCGTAAGCTGTCTGAGGTCTACATTTGATTCCTCTTTCTTTGCAAAAGAGCCTAGTGTGGTGCTTGGTACCTATCAGATATTCAGTGCAACTGGATATTTCTGTGCTTCCATGGAAGCTCAACAAAGCTGATACCCGTTGCCTGCTCAGTTGCGCAACTTAGCTTATCCAAAACAGAACTCCAGACTTCCACTGCCAATGAATTCTTCTCCAAATCTTCCCTATCTCCGTTCATCCAACAGCTTAAACCCAATCCTAAGAGTCATCCCTGACCTTGACTCTTCTCTTTCTCTCTCCTCTACATCCAATCCAGCAGCAAATCCTGCTGGCTCTACTTCTAAAGTGGATCCTAAATCTTACCACTTCTCTTTGTGACACCATTCTCTCTCAAATAGACTACGGCAACAGTCTCTGAACTGGACGTGTTAGTTGCTACGGCTGCCATAGCAAAGTGTCACACGCTCGGCAGCTTAAACAGCAGAAATTGCTTTTCTCACGGTTCTGGAGGCAAGAAATCCAAGATCAAGGAGTCCGCAGGGTTGGTTTCTGCTGAGGCCTCTCTCCTTGGCTTGTAGACGGCCGTCTTCTCCCTGTGTCTGCACATAGTCTTCTCTCTGTGTCTGTGTCCTAATCTCCTCTTCTTGTAAGGACACCAGTCAGATTGGATTAGGGCCCACTGGAGGGGCCTCATTTTAACTTAATTACCTCTGTAAAGAGCCTATTTTCAAATATGGTCACATTCTGAGGTACTAGGGGTTAGGGTTTCAACATATGAATTTGGGAGGACGCAATTCAGCCCATGACACTGGTTTCCCTGTTTTCATTCTTGTCTTCTAAAGTTTGGCTTCCACATTTAGTCAGAGAAATCTTTAAATATGGTGAATCAGACCTTGCCACTCCTCCCTTCCTAAAACTCTCTGACGGCTTCTCACTGTGCCTGTATTTACGTTCAAGATTCCTACCTTGGCCTCTGAGGCCACCCTACACTTCTCCAGCCTCATCTGTTATGGCTTTTGTTTGCCCAGCCCCTCTGCCCTTCTTTCCATCCAACAAGCTGCCAAAATCATTCCTGCCTTGGTGACTTTGCATCTGTGGTACCTTTTGGGTGAAACACACTTCCTCCAGCTCTTCCGCAAGGCTGGCTTCTTCTCATCACTCAGGTTCACTCCCAGAGTTACTCTTACCTTCCCTGGTGCTCCCCTCTCTTTCCTGCCCAGACAATGTCAGCTCCAGTACCCAGTCCCTCCCTAGACCTGCATTCTGTTTGATGTCTATCATAGCATAATCACTATCTGAATTTTTCCAATTTTTAAATTTGTCTTTTTTTTTCCTGAAGAAGATTCACCCTGAGCTAACATCTGTTGCCAAACTTCCTCTTTTTGCTTGAGGAAGATTAGCCCTGAGCTAACATCTGTGCCCGTCTTCCTCTATTTTGTATGTGGGTCACCACCACAGCATGGCTGCCAACGAGTGGTATAGGTCTGCGCCCAGGAACCGAACCCAGGCTGCCAAAGTGAAGCACGCCAAACTTAACTACTAGGCCACAAGGCCAGCCCCCATTAAATTAGTTTTTTTAAATTGTCTATCTTTCCCATAATAATGTAATATAAATTCATAGCCCAGTAAATAATATTTATTTAATTACTAAAAGAAACCTTCTTCAAAATATGGGCATAGCACACTTCAATGTGGTTTTTTATTTGCCAATAAACTGACATCTCTTTACCTATGCTGTTCACAACTGACATCACTGATTCATTCATTCAACAAATATTGATCAGATGTAGGCTAGTAGAGTAGGAAGAACATGAATTCTGCAGTAAGCAGACAGGGAATCAAATCCTGTCTCTATCATTTATTTGCTGTGTGGCCTTTTGCAAAATGTTTAACCTCTCTGAAACTTTGTGAATTTGTAAAATGGGAATTAAAAATGCACTTATACTTACTTTAAAATGTATCCAAAAATAAGGTAGAGTGATAGATGTATAGAAGGATGGACAGATGGAGAGGTATGTGGTAATGCAAGAGGTGTAAAATGTTAATTGTAGAGTCTAGGTAGTGGGTAAATAGTGGGTGTTCACTGTAAAATTCTTTCAAGTTTTCTGCATATTTGAAGTTTTTCAGAATAAAATGTTGGGGGAAAAATGTAAGCCTTGCAAGTTTGTTTTCAGGATTAAATGATATGGACTTCCTAAGGTACAGAGCAAAGGCACTTGAAGCACTGCAGTGTCCAGGAAGTGCAAACCACTGTCGTCATTATTATGGAAAAGTGCTAAGACGTGTGGGGAGATCCAAGAGCACTAAGACCCCATTTCCTCTGCTGGTGGGGGAAACCGATGCAAACACTCCTCGTACACCAAGGAGCTGCTCTCATGCAGCCAGCACACAGTCAGGAGGTTGTGAGGTGACGAGAAGGAAGGACGCAGTCCTGAGAGCAGATTCCGAGGGGCCTGGAAGGATGAGGACCTGTTTGGGGAGGCAAGAAAGGCACAGGGCTCTGTTTAGTGGTCAAATGAAAGACATCCCCTTCTGGCCTGTGATGAGTAGGGCTGTCCTTCCCACAAACATTTCCTTGAGTTTTCCGCTGCATCTTCCCAGCGTGGCTGTCAGATACACCATTTCCTCTCTCACAGCGGAACTTGAGCCCTGTCTTGGGACGCAGCACACTTCTTCAGTCTTGCACTCAGAGTGGAAATGCAAGTGATTAGAGGATTTCTTTATCTGTATTCCTGGGTCCAGTCCTGGAACAAAAGCTGTTTCTTATTAGGATTACATGGTGCCTTAGCATACAGTCACCTACCAAGAAGTCACAAGGGGTTAGACCTTCTGGAAGACCAGCGTGGCAATCGGCAGGGTACATTTTTTTATATGCCCTTTGCCCTCTAAACAGGAAGATACGATCTGATCAAATCAACAGAATTTTCTGTTTATTGGGGATGAGTGTTTTTCTCCAAGAGACTTGCAGATAAATTGAATATATTCATTTTTTGCAACTGATCTTATTTCTTCCTGGGAAACCCAGGCAAAAGAAATGTCTAAATGCAGCTTAAAATTCAAGGCAGCTGACTGTCAACTTCTAACACAGAGAAGATGTGCATCAAAGTCTTTCCAGGTCAGGTAGCTGTAGCCACAATTCAGTCATTCCCTCAACAAACTTGCATGGTTTTCTGTTCTGCACCAGGCCTTGTACCAGGAATCAGGGATGTAAAGATGATTTAGACACACGTCTGTCCCCCAGGAGTTCACAGGCTGGGATGGGGGGGGGGCGGAACCAATGCACACAGACAAATGTTAGTATTATGATCAGGGCCAACAAAGATGGATGAACAGGGGTCTGGGGTGCCCAGAAGAGGGAGGGCAGAATGAAATTATCTTGGACATATGTAAAAGCTATAAACTCCTTCATATGAATCAAAACCAGAACGCCTTTGCTTTGTTCTTTTCCTTAGAAAATTGTGAACAGGGAAGGCTTTGTACTTACTTTTAAGCAAACAATGTCAAAAATGCCAAACACAGCTTTAAAACCTAAGGAACTTTAAAAGAGATTTCACTGAGGTTGTGTTGATAAAAGAGAGGAAGGGAGAACCAATGAATATGGAGCTTTTATCATGGGCCAGCGCTTACAGAAAGCATTTCATTTAATCCTCACAACAGCCCTGGGACCCATCAGTGGGGAGGGAAATGAGGACCAGGGAGCTTGGCCACTTTTTTCAAGCCACATGGAGCAGGGCTGGATGCAAACCAAATCTTCCAGTCTTCAAAGCCCGTGCTTGTTCGGCCAGACCCCTGCCTCCCATTTCAGACCGGACTTGCTCTATTTAGGGATAGTTGCTGGGGCCTTCTGCAAAGAAGGGTGCAATCCAGGGGGCAGCTCTGTATCTTATGTGGCTGTTTGGGAGGTCAAGACCAAGGCTATTGACCTTGACCATGAGCCATGGTAACCTCTGGAGACTGAGGGAAGGAGGTGGAAGGACTGCCAAGTAGCTATGTCTTTAGGTGAATGCTCCTCCAAGCTAGACTGGGATTTAGAGGTCCACTGCACCTGTTCATTGTCTCTGGCATTTCTCTGAAGAGGCCCAGGTAAGTCAGCAATTACAGAACCGCTGGGTCATTTGGGATGTAGTCTTAGCTGCCTTTTGGAGAAGTTGGACATGAAGGTAGGGTAAAGTTGGTATGGGATGGTATTATGAACCAAGGACCCAGGAGTACTCAAATCCTGCTCTGCCAATCACCCTCCACCCCCTGAGAGGGTACCTAAGGCAGCTTTATACCTAGTACAAGAGCAAAATTGGGATTAAAGCATCACTTTGTTAATATCTGGGCAAATATCGTAGCAGCTTTCTGGGAAAAGTTTCTCCAAACTACCTCCCTTTCCTTTAATCTACATAAGGGACCAGAATGCGCATGCGGGCCTGTTAGGAAAGATAGAGATATGCAGGCCCTATGGGAGGTTCACTTCTCCACCCAGCCCCACTGAGTGGAAAAGAGAAGAGGCTGGCTGACTTGTCTGAAAGAACCAGGCACATCAGGAGACACAGAGAGTGAAGAGAAAACCTTTAAGGTACCTTTAAGAGAAAACCTCAGGCATCAGCGTTTGACAGTCTCCCTGGGGTGATTCCAGCGCAGCCGTACCCAAGGGGCTCTGCGCAAGTTTCAGGAAACAGTGCCGCCCAGGCCAGGGGAGATGCTGGCTCCTGCCAGTGCTGTGCTTCAGACTCTTTCTGGACGATTCTCCTGTTTGGGGGCCTTCTTACTCTTATTGGCTTCCTTTGTCTCCATCCTGTGAGCTTTATGTCACCACCACCCTCCCCGCTGCTCCATCCCTGGGGGTGGATAACTGGAGTGATGGTCTGTCCAGCTTTTAGATTCTGGCTTCCTTGGAACACTGCCTCTTAAGAGCCCAGCCTAGGGCTCTGGGAGGAGGGGATCGGGGGATAGGAGTTGGGTCCCTGTCTCAGCTGCCCTCTGGGTTTGGAGTACAGACCTCTGCCCTTGCAGACACGGGGAGATCTACCTCTGAGCTCCCGCCACGCCTTGTCCACTCCCGGTCACAACACTGACACGCCCCCGCGCTGCCAGGTCAGGGCATGCTCCAGACCTGGAGGAGGACCACGTGGTTTATCCTGTCTCTTCAAGTCCAGCACAGGGCCAGGGACAGTGGGTGTTCACTCAAGTTTTTAGAAACAAAATCTTGACACCGGGCTTCATCCTCATCAGCCCCTGTCCTTTGCCCTGGACCTTGCTCTTGTGCCCCTGGCCACCAGCTCGTGTGTGATCACAGTTGCTGCATGCTGGTTCTAGGGGTCCTGGCTGCTTCAGCTCCTCCTGGTCCTGGCTCCTCCTGGCTTTGGATGCTGCCTATCAGGTTGTGGTCACTAATTCCTTCCTCGATGGGCTTGCTCTCCATTTCCCTCTCCCCTCTTTCTCCTCCTCCTCTTTCTCCTCCTCATGGTCCAGGCCCCTGGGGGCTCAGCAAGACCAACACAGGAATCCATTTCTCAAGTGTGACTTAACTGACTGTAAGGACTGTGTCCTTCCCTCCCTTTTTCCCATATCTCCCACCCTCTGGGAGCTCACTATTTGGTGTAGGCCAATGAACAAATTCCAGTGCAGCATGCTGTGTCATAAGAGAGGTCTGTATAAGCAGCTGTAGGAGATAACAGAAGGGACATCTGCCTAGGTAGAGGTATGTGGGGAGGAGTTCACACAGGATGGCATTCAAGCAGGGTTTTGAGGGATGAAGAAGAGTTCATCAGTAGGTAATCAGGGGAAGGGGGTGCCAGGAACAGGGCATAGGTTAGGCAACAGCATACCTATTTAGAGGGGCACCAGGCAATTTTGTTCCTGTCTGATTTCTTTCCAGACTCTCTTTCACTCCAAATCATCTCTGCTCTTGGATTTTGTGGGAGAAAAACTACCGAGATAGATGATCTAAAATGAAAATCATTTTTATGTCCTCTTTGAGGAGTTGGTGGCCAGACAATTGCAATTTAGGCAGAAGGCTTTACTGAAACCAATATTTGATGAACTTTCAGAAGGGAACATTTGAGCAAAGTATAATTCACAGATTTTCCAAGTTAACTTCTGCGTAGTCTCTGTCTTAACCCTACTATCTAAGAAGACATTCTTTGTTCCCAAAGGAACAATCACTGGCCTTGGGGTTGGCTTTTACAGGCGTGCAGCCTTCCAGGTGTGCAGCAATGGTGCCCGCTGCCTGTTCTTTTGTAATATAGTAGCAGCAGACAGTCCCAACGGCGGAAACAAAAGTTGAACCCACATATTCCCCTGAGACAAAGGATGAGTCTGAGATATGTGTACAGGGTTGAATGGACAGAACTTGGTGGATGGCCTGATGTGAGGGGTAATGGCAAAGGAAGGGCCCGGGATGACCCCCAGGCTCGCACGACGGGGAGTGGGGGAGGGTGTGGGGCCAGTTACCGGACTGGGGAAGCCATTCTCCAGAGCACATTGCTGGGAGGCTGGAGAGGGAGGCTTGGAGACAGACAGAACCTAAGGATTTCTGAAAACTACAAAGCAGGAGCCAAAATAGTTTCTTGCAGCAAGAATCTCCTGGGCCAGGAGCTGTTGCTGGGAGATAAGGATGGTGGAATAGCATTCTCTGGTTGCAAACAGTAGCAACAATTATACATCTACATTGGAAAGATAACAAATTTTGATGTGCGATACCAAGGATTAACTCATTAAACTCCAAAGCTTAGGCCCAAGGGGATGTATTGGAAGGCTCTTGGGGGAGTTCCATGTTGGCAGTTGGGTTGCAGGGAGAGTTGGTTTCCAGCCTGCACTCTTCTCCCTTCTCTTTTCACACCTGGCTCCATTCAGCGCCACAAGGGCCTTGCATGCTCCCATGAGAATACACCAGTCTCACGTCTAAGCTCTGTTTACACTGCCCACAAATGGCCACGTCTTGGATACCCCTTGGGCTAGAAGTGTGAATGCCATAGGTACAAATTGCTCTTGGAAGCATGGCACTAGGGAAGAGGCCCAGGCAGCCCTGGAAGTGGACTTGGTTGTTTGGGCAGGAATTCCAGATCATGGTTTCAGAGACCTAAAGCACGGTCTCAAAGTGGGGAAGAGGTGTGGGCTGGGGGGGCTGTTGACTCTTCACTCCTCTGGGAGGTTTGTGGCCAGAAGAGAGCTGTATAGGGCCTCTAAAGTGCAGGGCCCAGGGTAGGGGCCCCTCTTGCCTGGGTCTAAGAGAATACTCCTTGGAAGTGCACTGACCAGTATGGTAGCCTTTAGCCACCTGTGGCTATGCACATTTAAATTAATTAAAATTAAATAACATTTAGGGGCCGCCCGGTGGCGCAGCGGTTTAGTCCGCGCTTGGCAGCCCGGGGTTCGCGGGTTCAGATCCCGGGCGCCCGCCGATGCACTGCCTGTCAGCCATGCCGTGGTGGCGTCCCATATAAAGTAGAGGAAGATGGGCACGGATGTTAGCCCAGGGCCAGTCTTCCTCAGCAAAAAGGGGAGGATTGGCAACAGATGTTAGCTCAGGGCTGGTCCTCCCCACAAAAAAAAAAAAAAAAAAAAATTAAATAACATTTAAATTCAGTCTCTCAGTTGCATTAGCCACATTTCAAGAGCTCCATAGCCACATGTGGCTCATGGCCTCCACACTGGATGTCACAGATATGGGACATTTCCATCATCACAGAAAGTTCTACCAGACAGCACTGGTCCTGGAGGCTCAGAGAAGTTGAATGATTTGTTCGAGATCATGTAGCCATATCAGTCCGAGGCTGAAATTTGAACTTAAATCTGTCTGATTCTAAATCTTCTGTTCATTTTCCTTTCCTGACCTTGACACTAACTTTATCTCTCCCAGACTATTCTTTAATCTGTAAAACAAAAATAAAACCCTCAAATGGCTGTGATGAGGATGAAATGAGATCATGTATATAAAAGGCCCACAACAGAGATTGTCGTTGGTTCTCATTAAACTTGGTTTTCTTCTCCAGCCTCGACAGGGGCTGAAAAAAGAAGTAGTGGAAGGATTAAGAAGCTCTTTCTACTTCAAATACTCAAGATGAGAGAAAAATGGCTTGAAAATGGATGAAAGACACTCTCTGGTAAACACTTCAATGGTTATACACCTACAGTGGAAAGACAACTAATTTTGATGCGCGATACCAGGGATTAGTTAATTAAACTCCAAAGCCAGCATTTTTGTGTGAAAGATAAAAATAATTTCACATGCAACTGGAACTTTTAAAAAAAAGGTGTGGGGAGTATGTTCATTCTCTGATTATTTATAACCGAGAGACAGGGAAGAATCCATTAGACATTAAAGCTCCACACTTAATAGCTTGATCCACTTTCTTATAAATGCTATTTTCCAGATTACAAAAGGCATGCTTCTGGAAATGTGCTCTCTGCCAGTGCAAAGTTAAGCACCCTTGACTAACTGCAAGGATGCTGGTCAGAGCCTTCACGCTCCTGTCTGGGGCTTGAGAGGTCCTCTCTCCTCTCTGGGCTTGCTGTCCCCTCTGGGAAGACATGGGTGGCTGAGGGGGTTTTAGGGGCCTTTCACCTCTGAGGATAGGGAATGCTATAAAGAACAATCTTTAAAAACAATTACTTAAAAAATTGTAAGTAGCTTGCTTTATCTGTCATACGTCACCTGTGCTTAAGCATGTTTAAGAAACCTCCCATCAGTAGAGGAAGAGTTTTGTGCCATTTGTTTGTAAAAATGGGAGATGGAGTTTTTTTTCCTTTTTCACTACATCACTGATGAAGAAAAATTAGACTGGCCATGCAATAAAATTGCTCTTCTAGATTAAAAGAGAATGTATGTGTCCTTCATTGAGGGAAGTTTTCTAATACCCACAGTGCTGAAGATATTCATTCACCCGTCCACTGATTCAACAGGTATTTACTTGGCCCTGATGACGTGAACCAGGCAGTGTACCAGGCACTGGGGATGCAGCGATGAGCAAAGCAGACAGAGCCCTTGCTCATGGGCTGGGACATTCTAGGCTGGGAAGACAGATCATCGATAAGAAAACAACGAAAGATGTAATGTGTCAGATAATAATAAACCCACCAACAAAGCATAAATCGAGGTGAGTAGATAAAGCATGATGTGGCCGGGGGAGGCTGATATCTCACACCGAGGGATTAGGTAGGCTTCTTTGAGGAGATGACCTTGAGCAGATTCCTGCCTGAAATGAGGAAGTGAGTCTGGTGAAGATCTGGTGCAAGAATGTTCCAGACAGAGGGAGGAGCAAAAGCAAAATCCTGAGATGGGAAAAGTCTTCACAGGCTTAAAGAGCAAAAAGGCTCGAGCCGGGGTGAAGTTGAGCAGGCCAGAGCAGGTTGAGGAGGAACGGGGAGAGGCCAGACAGATGACCAGGGACTAGATCAGAGATCAGCAGACTGTGGCCCGTGAGCCAAATCCAGCCTGACGGCTGAGTTTTTAAATAAAGCTTTATTGGCACACAGCTATGCACATTTGCTTACTCTCTTCTGTGGCTGCTTTCACACTGCAATGGGAGGTAAGTAGTTGTGACAGGGAACATATGGCTTGCAAAGCCTAAAATATTTACTATCAGGCCCTTCACAGAGAAAATATCCTGTCTCCACTTTAAATTATTATTTGACTAGTATATCTTTTACTAGATCATCTTTTCTCAGTGTTGTTGTGCCATTTTAACATCTCACAAAACAGAATGTAGCTGGATTTTTTTTCTTGTACAATGTGAGCATCTCTGTGTTTTCAATGACATACATTTGAATCTATGTCTACCACGTTATGCTTTCCATTTGATCTAGCCTCCTTTCTCTCTGCTTATCATTTTCTTGATTACTTGATTCTTTTGTATTGATACATTTTTTTATCACTTTTGGTTTGTGAATTTATTTGTAAAAGTGCACAAATAAAATTGACTCTGCAGAGAAGTGTCTTGATAAGGCTCTGGATTAGAAATTTTATTTTTCACCAAGACAAAGTAAATTAATTGATTTAATGGAAAAGATAAGCAGCAAAATTACCTCCTAATCTGAGAGCTGGCTTTATAAGCTAAAGAATCTATAGAAAGAAAAAATGCAAAACAATACCAAACCTAAGTAAGAATATAATAACTGAAGGTCTTATTGTCTCCTAAATACCTGAAATTGGTGTCAGTTAGAAATTGTAATCTCCACTTTTTAAAAAAAATTTTTTTATTGTGGTAAAATATATGAATGTAAAGTTTACCACCTTAACCATCTTTAAGTGTACAGTCCAGCGGTATTAAATGCATTCATAACCATCACCGCCACCCATCGCCACGACTCTATTCATCTTGTAAAACTGCAACTTTGTCCCCATTAAACACTCACTCCCTATTCCCCCTCCCCCATACCCTGGCGACCACATTCTACTTTCTGAGTATCAACGTTTTTAAGATTCCCCTTTCCCTTTTAAATCAAATGTACATAAGATCTATATGTTGCAATGGGTTGACTTTGCAAACATCTTTCCTAGCTGAGTCATGTAATAAATCCCATAAAAAGAAAAAACATTTATCCCTTAGAGTTAATTTGACGCTGTTGCTACTTGATTAGCTTTCTCTATAGACCACTTCAGGCTGAACTCGGCCAGTTTCCTAAATCTCCTCTCAAGATGTTCACTTGCATCAGGTTGTCTATGGGTTTCGTCTTCCTGAATCCACCTCTGGGAGCTTTTGGCCTCGTCCACTCTGGATGGGCGCCCCTGTGCCTGGCGCACCGCTTCCCTCCTGCCATCACCATTCACCATCCCCTGAGGACCTCCTCCTGACCCTCCTCTTCCCTGCACCCTGTCTTCCTCTGTCTCAGCTTACCACCTCCTTTCGAAATGGCGCACTCTCAAGCTGCTTCCTGACAAAGGGTGCACAGGCATGCTGAGACCTTGCTTCTGAAAGCATCCTAATCTATATTCACACCTGATTAGCAATTTGGCCCGCTCTGGAATTCTCCACTGGAACTTGTTTTTCTTTGAAATGTTGAAGGCATTCACCATTTTTTTTGCAGTTTGCAGTTGAAAAGTCCAAAGCCATTCTTATACCTGATCTTTTGGATGTGACAATTTCCTTGCTGGAAGCTTGAGAGAGATTTTTTTCCCCAAGGTCCTGAAATTTCACAATTACGTCCCTTGATGGTGTCGGGCCGCGGCTGGGTGCTCTCAGTCTGGACTCTCCTATTCACCTGGGAATTTTTCTTGAATTATTTTGATGAAGATTTTTTCTGTTCTATCTTTTTTCTCTCTGAAGTTATTATTATTTGAACATTGGGCTTCCAGAACCTCTTTTTTAAAATTTTCCATTGCTTTGTTCTATATTTTGGGGAAGGGGGGCAGATTTCCTCAACTCTATCTTCCAATGCTTCTATTGAGTTTTTAATTTCAATTTTTTCCAAGATTTTTTTGTTCTCTGTTTCTTTTTATAGTATCCAATTTCCATATCTTTTCACGTGATTCTGAGGATATTAACGATAGCAAGAGGCATGGAGATCTTCATCAGTAAGGGATTAAGATACTTGGAAAAAGAGAAATACCTCGATGTGGGGAGTGGGTGAAGAGTGGGGCCACTGAGGAAAGGAGTCTTTTGGGAGGGAGGGGCAAGAAAGAAAGAATGGAGAAGATGCAGTTGCTAGGAGTGATGGATTTTGGAGACGGTGATGGGTAAAGAGTTTTAAGGAAATCTTGGTTGGTTTGGTGCCGTGCAATTTCCTCTTTGCGTGCTTCTTACGAGATCTTGGAATACGGACCTGCCTCACTTTTCAAGGCATTTGCAGCTGTACTTGCATTTCTTTTGGATGTGACCCAATGCCGGGGCTGCCTTGAGGGCAGCGCAGTTTTATTTGGATTGTACCAGATTCTCTGGGGGATCTGATTTCACCTGGGACCTCATTTAGGAAGTTACTTTTATCCAGGAAGGGGTGTAGTACAACCATCCTTGTCAGGCTCAGAAGCAGTTTTCTAAACTGGACAGAGAACTATATGAACAGGCAAGCAGAACTGCCATTTCTAGACCATCACTAAATAGCACAGGGCATTTTTCAGAGGACCGTGGAGTAAGCAGAGCTTCCTAGGAAGGCGCTGAGGGCGGTTGTACTTAAAGGAATTCTGGGCATAGATGATAGCAGGGGAAACTGAGGGACGCAGCAGAGAAAGAAGTGTCTCAGGATAGATGGAATATGTGCAGGCAGAGCTTTGTAGCAAACCCAGAAATCCAGGAAGAAAAAGATGCTCATTGGACCTGAGCGGACCTCAGTGGAAACCGTCTCCCAGCCTCACCTGCCTGTAAGATTTGACCAATTGCTTAGCAAGAAGAAAATGGAAGTTAAGATCAGAACTCTGCTGTGAAGGGTTAGTAGTCACTATTTGTGATTATTCCCCAGCATGACCTCTTTCTTAGAAACATGGCACAGATGGCTGGCTGCTGGTCAAGAAAGAAATCAGGAATTCTGGATCCTGAGTGGCTCATCTGCTTCCCTCGGGCACATGCTTCTCCTGTTTACACTCAGTTCAGGGTATGAATGTGATGCTTCTCCCTAATTTGTTGTCTTCACAAAGTCTCCCACGAAATAGCTCACTGGCGAAACAGTGTGTACAGTATGGTCCTATTTTTGAAACTTTTTTTCTGTATTTATCCAGGTATATTTGTATAGAGAAAAAGATAAGAAGGTACAACATAAAAATATGCACAGTGTCATTTTGATCAGCAAGGCTATTCATGGTTTGAAATTTTTCTGTTAGCATGTCTCTAATTTTCTAAATGTTTTAATATGAAGATGATTACTTCTATAATAAGATAAAAAGTTAATATTTCAGTAATAATAATGACTGTGGTCACACTAGCTGACACTGGCCAATGCCCTGTGCCAGGCACTGTGCTGGGCACCTCATGGGCATTTTCATTTTTCTTCCTCCCAGCATCCAATGAAGCAGGGATTCTCCTTGTGCTCTTTCTGCAGAGGAGAACCCCTGCACGTGAAGTCACATGCCCCAGCTCACGCAGCTAGTGAGAGGCAGAATTGGGGTCTTTCTGACTCCAAAGCTCAGGTTTTTTTAATTTTTATTTTTCCTCCTGAAATGTTTCCTGAGGAAATGCTATGCAATGAAAGATGTTCAGTGCAGACTGTTTTCCCCCAAAGATGTTGTGTCTTCTAAAATGACAACTTTATAAGAAGTGTGTCTGGACGTGGCACAGTGTGGAAGGAATTTGCATGTGTAAATTATCATTTTAGGTTGAGCAGATTATAAAGCATATATTTTATTTTCTTTTGATTTTCTCCATGTCCTTTGAAGTGGTAGATGTTTTAGCCCTAGAATAAGAAATGCAATTAAAAAAATCTCTCTCTGAAAAGCCAGTGTTTCCTTGGCATGTCAGCAAGATGCAAAAATCCCTAACATTTTAAAACAAAAATACAACAGATGACTGTTCTGGCAGCCCTCACCCCCAGGCCATAATCTCAGGTTTTGAAAAGTGAGCAAGGAAAATGCTACTCAGACCAATTGATACCAGGTCAAGACAAGGCTGACATAAAGGAAGCCATACTGTAGAAAAGAAACCCTATTGTAACTTTGAATGACCTCTGATTAACTAACCCAGACATGCTCTGTGGGTTTTATGGCCCCTCCCAGCTGCTATAAGTTGATAGCTTTGTTCTTTTGAGTTCCTTAGGAATGTGATGACCCCTGGGCAGAGAGTCACTGACAACTGAAAGATCAGGGTGTAGGGTGTTGCTCTGGTCTCTGATGCATGTCCAGTAAAACAAAAGACTGTCAGGAACTGAGAGCAGATGTCTGCCCCACTCGGAGATCAGATGGATGCCCCACTCGGAGACCAGCCCCCTATATAACTGGCCCATAGCCTTTGTTCTGTAAGACGGTTCTTTCGAACACGAGTCAGCCATCTTCCCTCTTGCTAGCAAGCTGTAATAAAAAGTCTTTTCTGTTCTACCACCTTGCCTCTTGACTATTAGCATGTCTTGTGCTGGGCAGATGAACCCCCTTTATGGGAGGTAACACTTTGGGTCTCTCCTGTATCCCCAGGACTCCGACAGATGTGTGTTGTTATCACGGCTCCCCAGAGCCCAAAAGGCCAAGTCCTCCCCATGTCTGCAGCAGGCTAAGCCCGGCTCTGCTGTGGAATTGCCAGTGTCTTCACTTCCGTCTGGACCACTATCACTTCTGAGCCTCAAGTATAGGCTTTAGAAAAATGAAGCTGATCTTTCTAGGCATCATTTTCTTAGACTATCTAAATTATTTCTCGGGGGGGTTATTTGGGTCTTTTGGACCAGATCATGTTTCAACCAAGAAAGGGATACACATGAACTTGAGAAGAATACTTCTGTTCAACTGTTGGAAGCCATGAGAAGTTGTGCGACATCTCCCCACCCTCATAGCTTATCATCTGTTTCCTTTACCGATGCATTCTCTACGTGCCCCAGAGGGAATTTCCTAGGAAACAAAACCCCTCATTGGATGGATCCTGTGTTTTACATCATTCAATAGCTCCCCAGTCCTTTTAGGACCAAGTCTAGCCCCGTCAGCCGGGCTTTCAAGCCCTTCTGCTCCTGCTGTCTTCGCCAGCCTCGCCTGTAGCAAATGCTCCTCCCACGCACGTGCATTCCATCCGTTGAAAACCGCTCATTTTCGCTTGACTATGCCACGCACTCTGAGGCTCTGTCTTTGCTCACGTAGTTCCTGCTGCCTAAAATGCTAGCCTGACCCCTCGTCCACCAGGAAAACTCCCCAGGATCCCATTCTTTGAGCTCAGATGCAATGACCTCTAGAAAGCTCTTCCTCCTACTCACTCCCTCCCCCCATTCTCCATTTCACCTTTCCCACTGAATTACTCCCTCCTGCCCTCTGTGCCTCAGTGTACCTCGTCCAGACCTCTGGTGCAGCACTTGGCCCGCTGCTTTGTGATTATGTGTGAGGGATCAGAATTGGCCACCTCAAAATATATCTCTTTACCTTGATTATTCTCACGAACAAAAGGCTCTGAAAGAAACTTTGACCTCCCCCGCAAACTGCCTAAAAGAATTTAACATAGAAGGCCTGTTCCAGGAAGGAGCCAGTTCCATACGACAGCTGTAGTAAAATGTAAAATAGGTGTGATAAGAATGGCACCAACAAGCCCATCTTATTGAAATTCTCTCTCTCTCTCTGTCTCAGGCCACATTCTCTACAGGTGGCTGAGTGGAGAGTAGTCTGATAAACATTTGTCTTTCCATCTTCCTGTCAATTGTCTTCCTCCCCTCTGAAATCCCAAACCACTACCCCCAACACCCTCCTTGTCCTTAGCTGAATATACTTAGTCATAATGGCCGAGTTGCTCAGTTCTCTTTCTGAGTTTCTCCCATGTACACGTTATTAAACTTTGATTGTCTCCTGCTAACCTGCCTTTTAGATTATTTGGCCAGCCATGGGAACCTTATGGGAAAGGGGGGGGGGTTCTCCCTCTTCCCCAACAGCGATTATGAAAGAGCTGTGGTTCACTGCATGGATTTTGAAGTCAGAGGGACCTGGGTCAGGATTCCAGATTCCCCACCTGTTTGCTGTGTGACCGTGGGAAAGTTACTGCACCTCTCAGAGTTAGTTTCCCAGCTATGAATTGGGACAGAAGAGAACCTCCTCGCAAGGTTGTGAAGATCAAATGAGACCATGCGCACAAAGTTCAGGCACGGCACCCGGCATGTAGACGCTCTCAATGAGCAGCTGCTGCTCTTACTTCTACCCTTGATTGACTCTGTCTGCGAGCACGAGATCTCTAAGAGCAGAACCGTGCCTGGTTCATAATGTAAATGCTCAGCTCGGGGCCCGGCCCAGGAAACTTTCTGGATTGCTGAATGCAAAGCCCGTGTGGAGGGCTGCCATCCTTGTTGAAGAATGAAAAATCAATGTTGCCATCACAGTGTGCATTGGTCCAGGTACCCAGCACCATCCCAACCACCAGAGCCTGGCCTCAGACCCCAGCAGGAGCCCACATTTGCAGTGCTAACTGCACTTCCCCACTGCTCCCATAGGCTCCTTTGCAAATTTTATGCCTGGGAGATTGGAGAGTAACATTTGCATTTTAGCCCAAATTTTGCATTTTACTTTCAAATGCTCCTTGATTCATCCAGGTCCTAAAAGTAGTCGTTATTCTCCCAGAATTCCCTCATATTTAGGAAATTGGGCAGAAGCCAAAATGTAGACAGGAAAGGCAAAATTAATTTTCTGGTTGAGCTGAAGTCTTCTGTAAACAGCATGACTTGGGGACCTTTGAAGAGAATCTCTTCTTGGAGTCAGGAGCCTAGGCAGGACGACAGGTTCTGGGCTGCCCAGCTCCACCTTCGCTGGCTGTGAGGTCCTGGTCCAGCTGCCTGTAGCCTCCGGAGCCCCGTTCTGTGAAGTGTGTGGAGCTGTGCCTCCCCAGGGCTGACCACCTGTCTGTCACACAGTAGGTGCTCAATTAGTGAATCACGGTAATGCTTGACAGGATTATCTCTATGGGAGCTCAGTGGGAGCCCAGTTCACCCTGTGGCTGCTCAGGTGAACCGGGGGACTGCCTGATTGCAGCACGTTTGTCAGGAGGCTGGGAGTCTCTCTGCAGAGAACTGACTCCAAGGGAGGAGGGTACCAGGGTGGCCGAAGTGGTTGCCTAGTAACCAAATCTTAGTCATAGTGGGAAGTGACGCTCTTCTGTAGACTGTGCAGCAAGACGTCTGCTACTCCATGTGCCCCCAGACCAGCTGCCTTGGAGCATGTCTGGATTCTAGCAAGAGAATGCATGTGCTGGAGTGAAAAAAGGAGAGAGAGCTTTCGCAGTTGGTGATGTAACATGTTGGGATCCAAGCGGCTCTACGTGGGGTCCCTGTGATGCCAGCCCTGAAATCAGTTCCCCTATGTTAAACCCAGCATATATATGGGGTTAAACCAAAAGCGCTCATCCTCTTTTCCCTGCTTTCTCTAAGTAACGTTCACATGTAAATATTTGTTTTTCTAACCTTTGTATCTCTAAATTTCACAAGGCAAATGGAGGTTACAAATTGTTAAAGTTCAAATGGCTTCACACTGGGGCTCACACCAAAGTTTGGCTAGATATGGGTCCTTTGAAGTTTTGTTATAGGGAAACTGATATCCAGAGACTATCAAGAAGCTGAAGCTTCCCCAACTCCTTGACACTGAAATCCACCCTTTATCACAGAGACAGACAACCAAGGACGCCCACCTGCATCTCAGCCAAACGGATGCTGACAGGAGGGTGCCAACCTGCAAAGCCACAGTTCCCCCTCCCCTGTCTAAAACCTTGTAAACTTTGTAATAATTAATTGGCGGCAGTTTCTTTCTTCTCCCCAGGGCCTAATTTTGGTTTCACCGGTCGCAGGAAGATTAAACAATGAAATGCTGGACCACTTGCTACAGATAGAGACAACAGCTGGCTCGATGCCAGATGTCTGCTTGAACCCTTGCACAATTGCTCCCCCAGATGCCTATGGTCAAGACACCACAGCTTCTCTCCTTTGAGCCGCCCTTTAGAAACCCTTGCTTGTAATTTTTGGGGAGTTCTGGATTACAGCACGAGCTGCCCGTTCTCCTTGCTCAGTGCTTTGCAATAAAAAACTCCTACATTCTTCCACTACACCTGGTGTCAGAGATTGGCTTGCTGTGTGAAGGGTGAGTGAATTCACTTCAGGTTTGATATCACCTTTCTCATCCGAAGGGGAGAGAGCCATTCTTCACCCTCCTTTGCCAGGCATTCCTGTGACCCTTGACCCAGAGTGAGTTTGGGGTATCTCTACTGGGCAGCAGACTGCTCTGGCCTGTGATGAATGGCCCTGCCCCCCAGAACAGTAGGATACCATAGAGAGCTATAGTGACAGATCCAGCAGCTGGCCTGGGCCCACGGCTGCAGGAACCATGGCAATGCCCACTATTCCTGCTGCAGTCACTCTGGGGAGGTGCTTTCCTAGAGAGGCAGCAGGAGGGAGGAAAATGGCACCCACAGGGCAAGCAGAGAGATGTGGCAGTTCCATTGAGAACCTCTGGGTCCAACCAACAGCCTTTATGGCTGGTAGGTGCTGGCAAACCAGAGAGGACCACAGAGCAGGTGGTGGTGGTATTTCTGTGTCCATGGGAGAGGCGTGGGACAGAATGGTACCAATGGAGATGTGAACCTAAGGCTTAAGAGGATATTTCTGCAGTGTGGAACTGGGAAGCCTGGAGGAAGAGCAGAGAGCCTGCAGAGTTGGCAGGAGCAGAGCAGAGACATAAACACTCAGGAAGGTCCTCTGGGGTCTTCTGGAACTACTTGGGGTGGGGACTTTGCTGGGGGCTGGTTTGTCATGTGCCAGCCATGGTGACAATGAGCCAGGGCAAGTGGAGTCATTACTGTTCTCATTGACCTCATTGACCCACAGGCCAGTAGGGCTTAAGGAAATTTGGGTTACAAATTTGGGTACTTGCAAGCATAAGGTATTGTTGGTAATAATAAAACAAGAAGGAGATTTACCCTACACAATGTCTAGGGTGCTTCTTGCATTTAGATGTGATGAATCTAAGAAGAGCTTCCCTCAGAATATTAGTACAACTTCATATTCAAAAATTTCTTCAATTTCTCTCATAATTAATTATAATTGTTCTCTCCCTGTTGTCATGCTCTACAAACTATGAAATGATGAGATTAGATTGCAATTTGCATGTATTAGACTTGAAATAAAATTTTCTTCCAGTGTGCTAGCTTTCCATGTAGCTTAGGAACAGGAGATTCCCTCCTCCCTACCCCCGCCTCCTGACCCAGCTTGGGGGTGAGCACAGAGTGGAGGGATGGAAAGAGTCATAGACAAGGTGACTAAAGCTGGGGTTTGGAAGCTTGGTGTTCCAGAGGGATGGCATCAGGTGGAGACATGGAAGGGGTCCCGGACAGAAGAATCAACACAGGCAAGGCATGGAGGCCGACACAACGGCCCGGGCTTGCAGGGCGGTGAACAGACGTCCCTTATATACGGAGAGGAATAAAGAAGGGGGACGTGACCAGCAGGAGCAGCGAGATGGGCTGAGACCTGGTTATGAAAACACCGGGACAACCTGTTCCCACTTCAGCCACCTCTGCCCCTTGCCCGCTTCAGTCTTTAACTTTCGGCTGTCCTTGGCTCCCTTCTTTTTGCTGCTGCAAGCTTAGGGCACCCAATGCCGTGCCTCCAGCATCAGTTCTGCTGCTTTTCTTACCTCCACTCTAAGCTCAACCCACAAGCTTCATAGCTGGGGGTCAGGAGAGCAATCTGGTTATCTAGTGAAGTCAGCCGTGGGGGCCCGGCAGTGGGAGAGGCAGGGCTGTCCTCGGATCAGTCCCAGGGCGGGTGTCAGAAACTGGAAGCCGGTCCTGGGATCAGGCAGGGGGTTCAGCCTCTCGGAGCCTCATTTGCGCATGTGCGAAGTGGGGCTGGTGGTGTCCGCCTATAGGGCTCCCCGGAGGTGATGAGCGCTCAGCCAGTGCCTCTTGACAAAAAATCAGGGAGGCGGGAGAGACAGCCGCTCGAAGTTTGCTGGAATCAGCTCGTCAGACAGAAAACTGCCATGCAGTGGGGACAAATCCAACGAAGCGTTACTCTGCTTCCTCCAGCTGCTGCGGTTTGTGTCACCTGCTGGAGAGGCGGGGCAGAATTCATGCTGAGAGCTGTCTTTTTGTTGGGAAGACATCTTCGTGGGCTTTTGGGGTGCGCAGGTGAAGGGAGGCTGCTCCGGGGATGAGGCAGTGGTGGGTGTTAACTGGCTCCGGGCTCTCTCCGGGAGCCGGCGGGCGGGAGCCGAGTGGCTGTGAGAAAGGGAGAGCGGGAGAGGACGTCGGGGAGGACCACGGGCTGGACCACAGGCAGACGAGGCTGTGCGCTTGAGAGCCCCGCTCTACAGCACCGAAACTTCAGTGTCCATTTTCTGAGGAAAGATATAGACTTGTAAATCCACGGACTATGTCTGGAAAGATACATAAGGAACTAGATGCGGTGGTTCCTTTGGGGGTGGGAATTGGAGGTTGAGGAAGCTTCACTTTTTAACCATACACCCTTCTGTATACGTGTACTAATAAAGTAGTTTTCAAATATCAGTTCTCTTGCTTTGCTTTGAAATTTGTCCGTAATATAATGCCAAAGGACCCAGCAGCCTTCTCTTGGTGCTGCCTCCAAGCTGTGAAGAGAGGGCTGGTGTCTTCATGCCTGGGAGAAGGGACGACCGTAGTCTGGGGCGGGGGACAAGCGGAGAGGTATTCTTCTGGATTAGAATAAGTGACAGTTGTGGCCAGGGAACCCTCCGAAATGTTTGGGAGGAGGCTGGCTTTCCTGTGGTCCAACAGGATGGGGACTTGGGTTACTGTGCCTGGCAGTTATGTTACGGAAAGGGTGACCTCAGAGGACTTGGAAGCTCTCCAAGTAAAGCAGATTGCTATGTGAGAGAGGGAAAAAGAAGAAAAGGAAGGGCACATTGGCTCAGAGCTAGGTGTCTTTTCCTTTTTTTTTTTTTTTTTTTTGTGGGGGAGACCAGCCCTGAGCTAACATCTGTTGCCAATCTTCCCCTTTTTTGCTGAGGAAGACTGGCCCTGAGCTAACATCCGTGCCCATCTTCCTCCACTTTATATGGGACGCCGCCACGGCATGGCTGACAGGCAGTGCGCGTCCGCGGGCGCCTGGGATCCGAACTCGCGAACCCCGGGCTGCCAAGCGCGGACTAAACCGCTGCGCCACCGGGCGGCCCCCGTCTTTTCCTTTTTAATCTTGCACAATCTTCACTTCCACCTTATTCCCATTTTATTCATCAGGAAACTGAGGCTTAGAAGTGAAGCACCTTGTTCAAGGTTAAGAGATCTGTCTGACTCCAAGTTCAAAATGCTTTTCAGCTCTCAAAGCAGCCCTTCTGTAGGGGAGGAGGGCAGAGGGGAAGACAGGACGGAGATCCAGAGGGAAAAACAGATGGGACTTCAACAGACCCTTGAGAAACTGGCTCATTTTCCTGGCAGGCCTGAGTAATTCGTGGACACCTCTGAAGTCCTGATGTAACTTCCAAATGAGAGTATAGCACCTTAAAAAGAAGTGTGCCTTGGAAGCTGGAGAGGGGTCTCCTTAGAAGTGCACACAGCAGAAAGACTGACTGGTGGGGCGGGTGAGGGAGGACCCTGAGACGGAGGCTGCTCTTCGGTCTCTCGAGTACGAACTTCGTGGCCACAGCTGTCTTCTGTAACAGCACCAGCTCACTCCCTGCTGTCCTGTTTGAATTGTTCATGTGGCAAAGAGCAGAGAATCCAAATTAAACTGGCTCAGAAAACTTACTGAGTCATTTCACTAAACAGTCCAGGGCCAAGGAGTTTCACACGCGCTGAGACCCAGGCCCAGTGGGCGGTTGAGATGCTCTAGCTCTCAGCTCCATTCCTTGGAGAGCGTCTATTCTCAGGCAGGCTTTCTTCCAGTCATGGTCCCACAGCGGTGGCCAGAAGTGCCTGGAGCCACATCCCTCTTCATTCATGTCCAGCAGGAAAAAGAGAGGGCTTCTCCTTAGCTCCCTTGGATGAAGAGAAAACTTTCTCATTGCCTCCTCGGATCTAATTGTAACCTGCTCAGCAGGGTCCGTTGGGAAGCTTGATGGAGGTTCAATCTCATCCGCACCGAATGACCAAGAAGTGAATTCCGCAGTGGCTGGAAAGCAGAGAGGGGTAGAAGAATGAGGACGGATATTTGTTTCTTATACACAGGCTGCCCACGGGTGGGCCTACACATCTCGTCAATGGGGCATGGGAACGAGACGAAGTTCTGAAGCGGGGCTCCAGCCTGATCCAGCAGCCCAACCAGAGGTTTAGTTCCTTGAAAAGGGCTCTGGTGGATGTTTTGAGGTCTCCTGGTGTTGGCAGTAGATATATATGATGGATATCTGAACATTTTATTTTTCTTTTCCCCCAACTTTTTATTGTGAAAAATTTCAAACACAGAAAAGTTGAATATTGCAATGATTACCTGAATACCTAACACCTAAATTTAAAAGGTAACATTTTGTCATATTTCCCTTATGTATATGAACCCCTTGAATGTCAGCTGTAGACATCAGGACTCCTTTACCATAAATGGTTCCTTACGCATCCCCTAAAAATAAGGACATTATCCTATATAACATGACATCCTTACCACACTTAGGAAAATTAACACTCACTCTCTAATATCATCTAATGTCCAGCCTCAGTTGTCCCCCAAAGTCCATTTAGCTGTGTTTTCTTTGAACCAAGAACCAGTCAAGTTTCATGCCTTCACCTTATAGTCTCCTTTATTTTAGAGCGTTATATCTACTTTTTAAAAATGACACAGACTTTTAAAAGAGATCGTCTGGTTTTTCCTTATTCTAGTCTATTCCTTGTTTTTCTTGTAAATTTAAGCTTAAGTGTGAAGGCTTAAAAGTTAGATTCAGGTTAAACACTTCGGGTGAGAATATTTTGTCAATAATGCTCTCCTACCATTTGTCCTGTCGGGTAGGTTATTAATTTGGTTAGGACGACGCTTGTCAGAGCCCATCATTGCAAAGGTACTTTTTTATCCAGAAGTATTGCCCTGTCCCCCAAACAACCTCTCACCTAATCATTTTACTATTTAATGATGAAACTTGCTTGAAGCAATGATTTCATCAGAAATTGTAGGGAGACATTTTTTCTAATTCCATTACCCTGGGTTATTGTAGAGCGAGGATAACTCCATTTCCAGGGCTAGAAGCAGGACAGAACAGGAAAGTTAGAATGCCCTCTGTGAGGGGCTCTCCACCTGCTCGGCTCCTGCTCCTCCTGCGGGTCCTGGCTGGGACACCACCCGCTTGAGACGCCGTCTCTGACCACCTGTCTACGTTAGGGTCCCCTGCTCATCTCTCTCCTTGTGCTCATCACAGTTTTATAAGGAGCGTCCTATTTGCAGGTTCTATGCTTAATCTCCCTGGGCTGTACGCCCTATGGGGACATAGGCCGTGTCTATTTTATTGACCACTGTTTATCTAGTGTGAAGCTCAGAGCCAGGCACAGAGTAGGTGCTCAGCAAGTATGTGTTGGTTGGATACAGCGGTTGAATGCACAGTCTGTGGACCCAGACAGAGCAGACTTCAAGTCTTGGGCAATGTTCCCGTCTCTGAGTCTCAGAGAGGTTGCCTGTTTGAGGATCAAACAAGATAGTACATGTAAAATGATTCTCCACAGAAGAGAGATTCCTGTCCTTCCTTCCCCGCTACCAAAGCCCACATATTCAGCCAGCCTTTGCAATCTTGCTCCACCTTGTCTTTCTAGGCTTCTCCCTTCCCCACTCCTGCCTTACATTTCAACGGTGCAAAATTAAGTATTAGGCAGTAAAGGAACTTTGCCCAATGACAGGTCTGGCCTTTGCCCTGGGTTCCTGGGAGGTGATCTCTGTCTTTGGAGTGTCCAGTCTGACAAGAGTGTCTCTGTTTTCCTGGAGGATGTCGGACGACACCAGATAGTCTATGCTAGAATGTGATTTATGGTGGGGGCTTTGGGCCTCACAATATATCAGCTCCACCTCGGTTTGGGCAGGAGACTAAGGCCGGTCACATGAATGGTCAGCCATGTCTATGCAACCGAGCCCCAGTAAAATCTCTGCACACTAAGGCTCAGTTGATCTTCCCTGGTTGGCAGTACTTCATGTGTATTGTCACACATCATTTCCAGGAGAAGTAAGCACTGTCCACATGACTCTGCTGGGAGAGGGACTGGAAGCTGGCCCTTGGAACTCTCCTGGCTGACCTATTGCCTCTTCCCTTGGCTGACTTTAATCTGTAACTTTCACTGCCCATAAATACAGCCATGAGTATAACAGCTTTCGGTGAGTTCTGTGAGTCTTTCTAGCAAATTATTAAATCTGAGGGTGGTCTTGGGGATTCCCTAACTTGTAGTTGGTGTCAGAAGTGAAGGTGGTCTTGGGGACTCCTGATCCGTACATTTATAGTTCCCCAAACTCTGTGTTATTTCAGAGCTGCACCTGGTTGTCCATGCTGTTCCCTCTTCCAGGAATGCCCTCGCCCTCTTGTCCACCCATCAGAACTACGCAGCCGTCTTTCTCCATCTCTCTCAGGCCCTCACAGACTCTCCACACCCAGGGCAGAGTGGCTCTTTGCTGCCCCTGTGGATGTTATTGCATTTACCACGTAGAGACAGAGGAATTATTTATGAATTTGCCATTTTCCCCTCCTGGTCTTGCCAAGTGGGGCCCAGGCCTGTTTTCCCTCAAGCGTGAATATATCTGAAGACTCTGCTATCTCATACGGTGCCTTTACAAAATTAGGAAAAAGCCCCCTCGGGGCTCCCCCAGTCTGGCTTGGTCAGTGGAGTGTAAGCTGTACTCCAGTCCTCACTTCTTCCATGGCTGGGTGCCCTCATGCAGTGTGCCTCCTCTGCAGCTGCTCGCATGCATGCTGGCATTTATTCATACTCATCCATGCATCTGCACGTTCCTGCACTCAATAATCCCACAACAACGTAAATGGAGCACCCACTCTAAAGACACAGTGATGCGTAAGACATATCTCTCATTTATGAATCCCAGAGCTTGGCACAGTACCTTGTGCCTAGCCAGTGTTTCAAGAATACATGAATAAATGAATGATTAAATAGATTATTCAAATTAGGGAGACCATGGCAAATATTGTATGTTCACCAAGAACATAGATTTATACTTTTATCCAAGAACAGTGATTCTGAACTTTATCTTAGTCATGGACCTCTGGAAATCTGATGAAATCTGTGGTCAGTCTCCCGCTGGAAAAATGCACATTGACATATTGTATAAGTCAGGATAAGATAGGGTCTTCCAAGGTAACAAACAGCTCCAAATTCTTCTTGGCTTAACACCACAGAAGTCTATTTTTTGCTCAAGATACATGCCCCATGCAGGATGTCAGGGACCCTGCTCCATACAGACATTCAGGCCCCCAGAGTGATGGAGCTTCACCATCTTAGAACACAGGGTCTACTCAGTTGCTGTGAAGGGTTATGAAAGAGTCAGAGGCTTATTCAACGGTTCCTCTAAGATTTGGTCTGGAAGTGGCACATATTACCTGTTCCCACAGCTCACCAGCCAGTCCTAATCACACAGCCCCGACTAACTGCAAGGACACTAGAGCAGATGCATTGTTTGATGAAGCCCATTGCCTCTGACGCACACACACACAAATTTTTATACAATTTCAGGGTGATCCATGGATCTTTTAGGGGACCTCATGTTTGGAACTCATGTCTTAGATTACAGGTAAACAGTAGAGGTCCAGCCATGAAGCGTCTTGAGTGCCATGCCAAGAAGTTAGGCCTTTTGTATTACAAGCTGGGATTCACGAGCTAAAGGCTCGCAGCGCCGGGTAGACGGTGCAGCTGGCTGTAGGGCAGGGTGTCTGAGAATTCACGGTATGAGCGGCGAGGCCTGGGGGTACAGAGCCATCTAAGTGGGGCCTGCTTCCTCTCTGCTCAAAGCAACGTTTTGCCCTGTGGGAAGTGGGTTAAACGTTTTCATGTCTTCCAACTTCTCAAGATGAATCAGAAAGCAGATTTTAATTAAAGTCTCCCAATACAAGTAATATTGGTTCCATTAAAACGCAAACACCCTGCTGGACCACAGAAGCTCATTCGTGGGCTAGACGTCACCAAGGGTCCCGCAGTTTTGACCCCTGCTCACAGGAAACCTTTTCCTTTCTCTCCAGCCCCAGTGCTCACAAGCACCCCCCCTCTCCGGTCAGTCCTCCCTGTGTCCTGGGGGCCAACCCATCCTATTCAGCTGGTGCTAAAAAAACCATGCATGTTGATTACTTTTCCCCAGAGCACTGGGCCTCTTTAGAGTCTGAGGGGAGTCATTTCAGCCCTAAACTCATCAGGTCTGCCCAGGGGCCAGTGAGCTGTAAAGACAGCTTGATTTCATTAGCTCCTCAGAGAAATACACTCTAAGGACCCAATCCTCCCTCTTTGTCATTTCCGTGTCTCCCTCAGGCCTGTTGACCAATCCAGGTTGGTTTGCGTGGGGGCAATAGGAAGCTGAACTTAAAATACAAAGAGAAGACCAAGCCTCTTACGATGCTCCTGGAGAGACAACACCAGGTGACTCTCGGCCTGTCCCAGCCTCTGTGTTTGGGCAGTTTCATCGGGCGGAGCTGGTGGTGGCGGCCGGTCCTGCCTGCTGGGCACAAGGCGCACGTCATGCTCGTCGGGATTCAGACGTTCACTTACTGCTGCATGCAGCCTTCCGGGTGCTTTGATGTCAGTCATCTCGTATGAGTCTCGCAGCCCCTTCCCCAGATGAGGTCACAGAGGTTCAGAAAGACAGTAATGTCCCCGCTCCAGTTTCTAGGATGCAACATGTCCAAGTGAAGCTCCTCCTTAGCTCTGTTTCCCAGAACTATAGGATTTTACATAATCTCCACAATTTAGGCTCTTTCCATGAACCATGTGTACTACCTCGCAGTAAGTAATTTTCTTTAGATAGAATTCAAACAAATCCTATTTTTTTTAGGCTTGGCCTTATGCAATCATATCTGCAAACTCATGGGTATGATGTGCTGTTTCCAAACTTTTCTAATTTTTCTAAGATAAATAGAATAAAAGCTCTTTTATCCAATGTCACTGGGTCTTATAGTTGAATGGTGAATAGACAAAATTCAAGTTAAAGCAAGGTATTAAAAAATGATACATACACAGTTTGTTCTAACTTCAAATATGTACGTTGTTTGATGTAAACAATGGACTTCTCTTGAGTGTGGTGGTGTATGTTTCCTAGAGCTGCAGTAACAAAGAACCACAAACTGAGTGGCTTAAACAACAGAAATGTTTCACAATCTGGAGGCTAGAAGTCCAAGGTCAAGGTATCCGCAGGACTGGTTCCTGCCGACAGCTGTGAGGGATCATCTGTCCCAGGCCTCTCTCTGAGCTTCTGCTGGTTTGCTGGCCATCTTGGGTGCCTTGGCCTGTAGATGCATCACTCCAATCTCCGCTTTCTTCTTCACGTGACTTTCTCCCTGTGTGCGTGTCCAGGTCCAAATTTCCCATTTTTCTAAGGATACCAGTCAGATTGGGTTAGGGGCCCATCTTACTCCACTGTGACCTCATCTCAGCTTAACTAATTATATCTGTAGCGACCCTATTTCCAAATAAGCTCACAATCTGAGGCACTGGGGGTTAGGACTTCAACATATCCTTTTTGGGGGGACACAATTCAACTCATAACGGGTATATTAACTAGGATTCTGTGACATCTAGAATAAACAGCACCCACATGCATTGCCCACCATTTCCAAATTCAGATTCTTAAAAGTGGGATGAGAATCCAGACCCCTGGCTATAAATCTGAGTGTGAAACTCTTCTAGGATTTATTACTTTTCCCTACTCTTTTTACAGCTGCCTTCCTGTTCACCTAACTCAATAGCAGAATTTACTGTGTTGTTTTACAGTAATTCACCTTTATCAAATCTCTCTAAAGTATTCAACTTGATTTTCATATAATGTGGCCTTTTCTTTCTTTTCTGACTCATATTTCAGTAATTTACATGATACTTAATTGAATCACATACTTATAATAAGAAGACCAATTGGCACAACCTGGTTTGGGAACAAACCCAAGTGCCCCTTGGTGAGCACGCAACGACCCTGGTGGCAGCAGAAGTCCGTGGGTGGATAACAGTGAGCATTCATAGGGGTGTGGATATCAGTCAGTTTGATCGAGGAAATGGCGAGTTCAGTACAGTGGGTGTTGGGTAAGAGAACTTCTGCTATATGTGATTATTGGAAAAGTGTTCATACCCCCTAATCAGCTCACTGCCAGTGGGGTATGTACCATACTTTGGAAAACACTATCATTTAGTCATTGGTTTATTTTTTTTTAAAGTTTATAAGTGCTTACACCAAGCCAGGCCTGTGCTAAGAGCTGGTGACAGAGACAAATGATTAAGGCCTTGTCGTCTCAGTGTGGTGGAGGAGAAAGTAGCAATGGGTAGAAATTTCATTCAGTGTGTTTCCCAGAGCCACAGAAGATTCTTGAAATAGATTTGGAGATAATGTGACTGTATTAGTTAGGTTTCTCTAGAGAAACAGAATCAAGAGGATTTAGGAGAAAGAGATGTATATGTATGTGTGTGTATGTACATATATATGTGTGTGTGTATGTGTGGGTGTATATATATGTGTGTGCATGTATATATGTGTGTGCATATGTGTGTGTATATGTGTGTGTATATGTATGTGTGTACATATGTATGTGTGTGTATATATGTGTCTGTGTATATGTGTGTGTGTGTGTGTGTGTGTGTGAGTATTAAGGAATTGGCTCATGCAGTTATGGAGGCTGGCAAGTCCAAAGTCTGCATGGTGAGCCGCAGGCTGGAGACACAGTGAATAACAACACTGCAGTTCAAGTTTGAAGCCCATTTGCTGGCAGAATTCCTTCTTGCTCAGAGGAGGTCAGTCTTCATTCGATTCAGGCCTTCAACTGATTGGACAAGGCCCATCTACATTATGGAGGACAATCTACTTTACTCAAAGTCCACCAATTTGAATGTTAATCTCATCCAAAAAGTACCCTCCCAGAAACACACAGAATAACGTTTGACTGAATATCTAGGCACCATGGCCTAGCCAAGTTGAAACATAAAACAGCTGGCAGTGTTGTGGAGTAAAAAAGGCACGACTGCAGTCGGAGGTTTGTATAAGGGGCGTAGAACAGGGGGAGGGAAAGCAAGCTAACATTTCTACAGCAGTTCCCCGAGAATTTAACATCATTTATCTCATTTAATCCTCACAGTCCCAGCAGATAGACATTCTTCTTCCCACTTTAGAGATGCGGAAACTGAGGCTCAGAAAACTGAAGGACATGCTCAGGGTCACAAGCCCAGGTTTGCCTGACTCCAGTCCTTTCATCTGCTCTTCCTCCCTCCTAGGGACGCTAGAAGTCTAACAAACTGGGCTCGCAACCAATGTATCAGTTTACCAGGGCTGCCGTAACGAAGTAACACACACTGGGTGCGTTAAACCACAGAAATCCAGTTGTTCAAAGTTCTGGAGGCTGTAAGTCCAACAGCAAGGTGTCAGCAGGTTTGGTTTCTTCTGGGGCCTCTCTCTGGCTCGTGGATGCTCACCTTCTCACTGTGTCCTCTCATGAACTTTCCTCTGTGCACGCGCACCCTGTGTCTCTGGGTGTCCGAGAGTTTCCTCTTCTTATAGGGACATCAGTCATGTTAACGGCCTCGTTCTATCTGAATCACCTCTTCAAAAGGCCTCTCTCCAAATACAGTCCCATTCTGAGGTTCCAGGGGCTAGGGCTTCGACATGTGGATTTTGGGGGACACAATTCAGCCCAGAACATCCCTGTCTTGTGCAGGGTTTAAGCACTTTGGATTCCAAACCAAACGCCCAATCAGGCCAGTCCGCCCTGAGGCAGGTCCGACAACTGAGACACGTCAGAGCTTTCATACATAAGAGGGCACAAGAGCAGGAAGATGCAGGAGGTGTAGTTCTTGCCATCGGGGTACACAGGCTTGGACAAGGCCTGTGGATTTCTCCCGCTGTGAGGACAGCCCTGCCCCCGGCCTTGCTCACAGGTTCCAGCTTCTTCTGCAGGCACCGTTAGAATGTGTGTTCCTGCACAGGTGTGCCTTCCTTCTTACTCTTCTCCAGAAATGGGGCAGAGAACCAGATGGTCTGGGCTGGCCCTTTATTGCTTGCATTTTCAGGTCTTGGCAAGAAAGTCCATCCCTGGCTCTGTGTGATACTGTCTGCCTCCACCCCTGAATCATCTTGAGTAAACAGGCTGGTGCCTGACTGTCTCTCCATCCTCACCGCTGCCTCTCCACCTCCTGCAAGCTTCCATCTTCCTGTGCTGGGATAGCTACCACTGTTAGCTCCATCATGTCTAGGTGCCTTTGCACATGCTGTTTCCTCTGTCTAGAATGCCCTTCCTGTTGACCTTTAGATTGGATCAGTAATCAACTCCTCTGAGAAGCTTCTTGATCTCCCTGAGGAGGTTAAGTGCTCCTATTGGTTAGGATGCACGTTCTCCTGTGGACAACAGAGACTCAAATCCCAGTTCTCTGAACCCTGTGGTTTGCTTTCTTTTCTAGTCAGAGCCAGAGAGGTAGTTCTGCTCGGGGATGTCCCCTGGGGCCTGGGCTCCTTTTTTGTTGCTTTGTCATCACTGGGCTATTTCTTTTCCTTGTTGGCTTGGTCCAAGATGCCTCACCATCACATCCACATTCCAGCCACTGGGGAGTGGGAGAAGGAAAAGGGAGGCAACACCCTTTTTTCTTAAAGAAACAACCTGGAAATTGTACACATTCTTGAAGTACATCTCGCAATGGTCAGAGTTAGTCGCAAGGCCACGGCTAACTGCAAGAGAGGCTTGGAGATGGCTTCTAACGGCTCTGATCACCAGTGTGTGGGTTTCTTCCCCACCAGAAAGCAAATCTTGGACACCAGCTGGGTGTTCTACAATTCAGCTAAATTCAGACACTGGGCATCTCCCTGGAGATAGTGTCGGATCCCACAGGTTAAGGGCTCAGTCCCACAAACTGCCCCCACTTCAGATGCCAATTGCAAGTCTAGGTTTTTTTTTGTGTGTGTGAGGAAGACCAGCCCTGGGCTAATATCCATTGCTAATCCTCCTCTTTTTGCTGAGGAAGACCGGCCCTGGGCTAACATCCGTGCCCATCTTCCTCCACTTTATATGGGACGCCACCACGGCATGGCTGACAAGCAGTGTGTCGGCACGCGCCCGGGATCCGAACCTGAGAACCCCGGGCTGCCAAGCGCGAACTAAACCACTGCGCCACTGGGCCGGCCCACAAGTCTAGGTTTTTATCTGTGCTTCTGCCCAAATGGCTATCATCAGAGCTTCCCAAGACTCCTTTCTTTGGTTCGATTATTTTGCTAAAATGGCTCACAGAACTCAGGAAATCATTTTACTTACTAGATTACCGGTTTATTATAAAAGGATATAACTCAGGAACAGCCAGATGTAAGAGATGCATAGGGCAAGGCATGGGGAAAGGGCACAGAGCTTCAAACCACTCTCCCCAAATCTCTGGTGTTCACCAACCCAGAAGCTCTCAGAACCCCATCCTTTTGAGTTTTTTTGGAGGCTTCGTGACATAGGCATGATGGCTTAAATCATTGGCCACTGGTGATTGAAAATCTCCAGCCCATCTCCCCTCTCTGGAGGTCAGGGTCGGGTGGGACTGAAAGTTCCAACCCTCTAATCACATGGCCCCTTCCTCTGGTGACCAGCCCCACCCTTAGGAGCTTTCCAAAAGTCACTCATTAACATAATAAAAGACACCTTTATCGCTCTCATAGCTTAGGAAATTCCAAGGGTTTTAGGAGCTCTGTGCCAGGAACTAGATGAAGACAAATACATATTTCTTACTATAAATCACAATGTCACACCATTTCTTTTCTGGGTGGCTATGTGCCTGGCTTACAATCAAATACTCTAGACAAATGGGAGAAGGGATGCTGGGGCACCTTGTGGTCTATCCGTGGTCCCCTTCCTCCTTGTTCCCATAGGCCCCGGCTTCTCTCTATCCCTGCGATTCTGACATGTTGTAACAGTCTACTCACACGTCTGTCTCCCTGCAAGATTGTGAGCTCCTTCTCTGTGCCGTGGCTTTTGTCCGTACCCTCAGCTCCTAGGGCAGTTTGTTGAACAAGGGACTGTAGTACAACACAACAATCCGTTCATGTCTGATTCCTCCAGAGACCATGCGTTTCTTTGGTCTCTCTTGGCTTTCCTGGTGGTTATACCCTGTTTTAATAGGGTCACCATGTCTTATTTACTAGGGACAGTCCTTGTTTGTATGATATATTCTATGGCCACCCTATATATTAGTCAGTTGCTCTCTTCTCCAGGTTAGACCTAGTTTTTAAACTTCTTTTGAAATAAGCAATGAAGCAAAAGTCCAGAAATCCAAAAGTTGCAGAAAGACCCATCAGAGGGTTATATTCTCGGCCCTTGGTTCTCTACTTAATCCAGTGTGCCCGTTACCCAGGTGGGATCACCTTGGCTTCAGCTGTGCATCTTCTGTTTGGGGCTGTCTGAGCGGGTCTGGACCACTCGCGCACCTTGTCCGGGGGGTGGACCCAGAGGCATTGGCCTGCCCTGGGAAACCCTGCAGGATGAGGGAGAGTATCTGGAGTTTTCCTGGGCAGCCCTGAGTGGTGAAGATGCCGTCCATTCATGACTCCCTTTCCCCATTTGGGACAGACCAGGTGGGTGGCTCTCTATCTGATCTTCAGTAGGGGCCTTAAGCCACAAATGGGGCAAACATTTCTTACAGGAAATTACAAGCATTTTGTTCTATTTGCTGCAGCCAGGTGAACTACAGCACTTGAGAAAAGTGCACACTGATCCCAATGGGTCTTACTTGAGAAAAAGAGTTAATAGTTATAATTTGTCCTTTTTATCCTTTTGTTTCCCCAAAGAGAGGAGGAAACTCATCAAGTGTGTGATGCATGTTAAGGGAACGTTGTGACTATAAGGGCAAATTTGTCCACGGACCTCCTGGAACACAGCCCCACTGCCTCACGAGGACCTGACACACGGGGCTCCCGGAAAGCCAGCCCCTCTCCTTCCCTTTAGGCATGACCCTCACATGAGGGAAGGGATATCTAGCAGGTGGCTTGAAACACAGGCCCAGAGCTCAAGATGATGGTCTAGCACATGTAATCTTTTTAGTTTCCACTTTTATTAGATGAAAAACCCAAAGTCTACACTGAAAAAGAAACAAAAAAATTGGTATTGCAGTTCTTTCCGATCCAAGTACAAAAGCTCAATGTGGACTAGCTTAAGTAAAACAGATTTTACTGTCTCATGTAAATGAAAAGTTCAGGGATGCATTAGTTTCAGGCATGGCTGGATCCAGGAGCTCAGACAAAGTCATCAGGACTCAGTATCTTTCTTCTCCTGTCTCAAGCCTCTGCCTTATTCTTCACTGGCTTCACTTTAGGTAGGCTTTCCCCATATGGAGGCTGCCAGCAGTTCCTGTCTTGCTTCATCTTCAGAGTCAGCAACTCCAGTGGAAAAAGAGTTTTTGTTCCTAGTAAGTCCAACAAAAGCCCTGGAATTGAGTCCCAATCTGGCTTCTGTGCCCTTTGCTAAACCAGTCACCCTACAGAAACTGCAGGGTTTGGGAATGAGTAAGAGGTTTCTCAAAGAAAAGTCAAGATGCTCTTACCAGTGACGGGTGCGGTGGCTGCTGGGCAGGTGAAATCCCCAAATTCCCACTGTAGTGTCCTCAGGGGAGTTCTCACGGTGGGGCCGGTAACTCAGCCCATCCTGGCCTTGAGGCCGCAGCTGTCAGACGGCTCGTTCTCCAAGCCCCACTTTCATGGGTACTGACGCCCAGGCTCTGTTCTGCGTGAGCTGGCCTTACATCAGTCATGGAAGCGCAGCCCTGGAAAGAGCCCAGCCCATTTTCATGTCTCCCTTAAGGAGAGAACACCAAGACCCCATGCTCCCTGGGGAGAGCTGGCCTTTGGAACCCCTCTAGCAGCGATTCTCTCCCCGCCAGCCACTTTGGAGTGGACTGACCACTAGGAAGAGAGCATGTGCCACGTGTGGGCTGCACAGGAATCTTGTGCGGTTGGTACAATTGTTGTTCCCATTTTATGGATAAGGACATCAGGGTGCAGTGGTGAAGGCACGTGTCACACAGGTGGCAGGTGATGGAGCTGGGTGGGCTCCTGCATCTGCTTGACCCTCAAGCCCACAATCTGACCCCGTCACATTTCCCTCCTAACACCTCAAACCGTAATTGTCAAGTGTGTTGATAATTATGATGGAAATTTCCCCCTTCACGGGGCACATGCTCCAGCTCAAGTCGCATCAAAACCTTCCCCGAGTCTCAGCAAGCAGAGGCTGTGGTGCGGAAAGAGGGCGAGTGTGTGGTGAGGGCCTGTGGTGTGTGGTGTGAACCCAGGGAGGGCAGCTGTTCATTCACCCATTGAACAAATATCTATTTAGCACAGACTATGTGCCCGACACTGTTGGAGGTGCTGGAGAAAGAGCAGGGAGTAAGACAGACACTCAGTCCCTGGTCTCCTGGAAGTAGCATTCCAGTGGGAAAGAAATAAGCGGCAAACAAATGAAATTCACATGATGATAACTGCAATGGAGCAAAATAACACACTTAAGGAGAATTTGCTTTTTGAGCACCCTCAAGTATCAAGCCCCATGTGGAATCCAGTCATCAACATAAGTAACTTGGGTCTGTGCCCATGGGGCTCACAGTTGTGGGGGGAAGACAGACTTTAGAAGAATAAGTAAGCCCACAAATCAGTATGTAACTATGGATTGTGATAATTGAGAGGGAGAGTTGGCACTGAAGGGTCTGTGTGTGGAGGAAAAGGCGGAGACGCAGTCATGGCAGGAGGGTGGGGGGGTGGAGGTATGAGAATGGGTGCCTGGTGGAGGAGTGGGGCGCTCAGTTCTGGCTCAGGGCTGGAGAGGGGGGCAGGAAGTGATGGGAGGAGAAGACCAAGGCCAGAGGCGCCTTAGCACACGCTCAGCTACACACATAAGAGCTGAGTTGACTTTTTGAGTTCGTCCTGGGACTTTATGAAGCTGGTGCTTTTGACTTTAATGGAAATGGGCATAAATTATTCATAGGTTACAGTTGAGACTTGTTCAGTGCTACACAAGAAATAAAGAAAAATAATGTTCACTGACCACAGGCTAAGAAGTGGAAACAAGTTGTTCACTCTTTAGGAGAAAGCTGTGCAGTCACACAAGCTTTTGTTAGATTCTGGAACATTCTGGCTGCTTCCTGCCTCACAACCTAGGCACTGGCTGTTCCTTTGGCCAAGAAGCTCTTCCTCATCACCTGCCAGGTTTAATTTCTGCTTACTCTTTAGGTCTGGGGGGAGCTTCCACTTCTCTAGAGGCTTCCCTGGGCATGTAGTCTAAATCAGCTTCCGCCTGCCCGCCACACTGACTTTCTCTGATATCAGCCTATATTTTAAAACCTTCTTTATGCTTCTCACAATTTGTGATTATGTTCTTATTTGTGGGTGTGTTTCATGCTTGCTATTCCACTGAACAGCAGACGTCGTATAGTCAGGGGCCATTTCTGTCCCACTCATCCCCGAGTCCCCAGGTCCCACTGAGTGCCTGGCAAGTAGTAGGCACCAAATGGATATTTGTTGAAATGAAATGAAATAAAACAAGTTAGAGGCCATGCTAAGAACTTCCACAAACAATTGGTCATTTAATCTTTACAGCAATCTGATGAGAAAGAGAGTATCATCGCTATTGTATAGATGTGGAAACTGAGGCCCAAGGTCACAGTTTGTAGGAGCTGAGTTCAAGTCCAGGACTCTTCCTTTGATTGACAAACAGTCTCTGAAGACAGCACCATGCACCTCTAACAGGCTGTGTGTACACGCCGAAAAGGATACACACGCACATGAACACGCACTGCTGTATTTTTTTCAAAGCAGCTCCTCTGTTCCAAGGACTGAATTCAGTTTGCCTCCTCCCTTGTTTTAAACTCTGGTTTCCACGTGGATGTCGTGTTCATCTTCTGTCAATCTTAGGGAGCTTTACAGGCATCACCTGCGTAATCCTCCCCTGAAATAAAATGATAGTTTGCTCAATGTGGAAAGAGGCTCAGGTGATTCAGAGCTGCATGAATCTGAAATGTGGACAATTACACTGTGCACATCTCAGAATATATTACGTGTTACCACCAAAAAAATCTGTGACCACAGTGCATGCATCGAGTGATTTTTTTGGGGAGTTGCAGGGGAGAGCTGGTGCATCAGTCAGTTTTCCCTAAGATACAAATCACTGGCCTAGCAGCGGATGCCCCCACAGCCCTCAGGAGGTGCCAGCCCAAAGCTCTTTTCAATACCTTTGGAGACATGGTGGACATTGTACATTTCCTTGCAATCTGGTCGCCAGTCCCCATGGTCCTCTGCTCTGGGCTGGCATGATAACCTTCCCTGTGGCAACTTTTATAACTTCTCTCTTTGGAGCCATGTTTTTGGGAAAGAGTTTGATTTACCAAATCAACTGTGGGTAGTGTTGAAAAATACATATGCTTTCTGGGTTTCTGCTAATCTTGGACACAGAGAAGAGCTTGTCAGAGCCTTTGACTGGAGGGAGCAATGAGATGATGATGACGAGACTGGGCTGCCGTCCTTTCTCTGGGATTCCCAGATCCTCAAAGCTCTGGAAACAGAAAGTGGTTTCTAACACCATAAGCCATGGGTCAGCAGCCTCACCGTTGTCACAGAGACTGTCCTCAAAGCCTAGAATATTTCCTATCTGGCCCTTTATAGAGAAGTTTCCTGACTTCTACTTTACGTCGCAAAATCTGAACTTCAGTGAGGCGATTTGTTTATTCCACTGAGCGTGATATTCACATGTTTTGCTGTAGACATTTTACTGTGTTTAATTACGGAGTGTGGTCCAGAACCCTCTGCTACCGTCCCTTAGTGTATGGCATATGCAACATACTATTTTCTTAATATCAAAGCATCTGTAACACATCTGGCATCAGGGTTTCAGATAGAGAAATGTGGACCTTCAACAGCTAACACTTCGTGCCTTCCCTGTGCCAACACCGCTCTGCGTAGTATCCGTGTAGTAATCCCCACGCAACGCTCCCAGGTAAGTCATATTACAACGTCCCCTTGACAAATGAGGACACGGCAGCAAGAGAAGTTAGCGTGCATGAGGCCGCCCTGCTAGTAAACGTCAGCATGAGGTCCCAGCCCCACATCCAGCCTCCAGAGCCTGCGGTCCTATCCCTCCGCCGGCGGCCTCTCCCAAATGGCCACTTCGGCTGTAGTGATGCAGACGCTGGGGCACAGGGGAGGGAATGAGGACTTCGGGGTTAGGTGACCTGGCCTTGTCACTTGCCAGGTGTGTGACCTCATGCAAATACGTCACCTCTCCAGCCTTTGTATCTGCAGCGTGGGGACAGTAAAAAGCCACCCCCTGGGGTTGTTGTGGGGCCTCCAGATATTGTTAATCATGGAGCTCACACTTCCATAGAATCACCACATGCCCAGCACTACTGAAGCTGTTTCTATACATTACCTCAGTCATCATACCAATCTAGGAGGTAGCTGCTACTATTATCCCCATCCTACAGAGGAGGAAACTGAGGCACAGAGAGGTGAGTGACTTGTCTGTGGTCACTCGCTGGTAAGTAATGAAGCCACGATATGAACCCAGACGACTCCCCCAGACTCCACGCCCATAACAACTGCACTCTGGTCACAAACTGACTGTCTGTTGTGTGCCCGAGCTGCAGTTTCCCCATTCCTGAAGTGGGCACCATTGTTTACGCCTTCCAGGATTGCATGAGATACTCTGTGTAAAAGAGCCTAATATAGTAGATATTCAGCACAAGTTAGTAAAATAAATGACAAATGTCATCAGGAGATAATCTTATCTTTTCTGAAAACATTCAGACAATTGCAGTGAACCCATTTCCCCTAACATTCGTCTTCAGAGCAGAGTCTGGGCTTCTGCAGAGGTAAGAACTGGACAGTTGCTTCCTGTGCTCTACTCACAGCTTCATCCACCTTGTGATCTGTGTAGATGACGCCCAGGACTCTTGGATTGCTTTTCTTTCTCCGTGTGTCCCATCTCTCGCCACTGGCCCATCACAGAAACTCCTTTCTGCCCTCTACCTGGTTAACGCCTATCCCTGATAAGGCGTAAGCATCACTTCCTCTTGGAGGGCCTGGGATAAGCCCTGGGGAGTGCCTTCTCACAGCTGCCCTGTCATGAACATCCCTGCTCAGCTGCCAACATTGGACCCTAGGCTCTGGGAGGGCAGGGCTGCGCCTGACCACCTGGGAGAACCTCTCTCGAGCTCTAGTGTTCATACAATCCACCAAGGAGCTTTTTAGACGTGCAGACACCGGGCCCAACTCCGGAGATGCTGATTCAGCAGTCGGCCCCAGAAATCAGCATTTTTAACAAACTAACTCGCCTCCCCCATCGCCAGCGGAGGTTGAAAATCCTCGGGGGCAAGATGGGCCCCCGCCTTGAGCACAGCGCGTGTAAGGCAGACAATCTGTACGCATTTGTTGGATGACTGAGAGGAGAAAGTGCTACTCTCCACCTTAAACACTCTCTCACTGTCCACAGGCCACCTGCATTAAAAACACCTGGGTCAGGGGGCAGAGGGGGCGTGGGGGGTGGCGGGGGACTCCTGGACTTCCTGTGGAGTCAGAATCGCTAGGGATCCAGGCTTTTTTTCTTTCTTTTAAACAAGCTCCCTGGCTGCCTTGTACGCACTCAGAAGCACTGTGGGTCATGGCTGTGAGCTGCGAGTGGACACTTTAGGTACCTCGACTGACAGTCTCTCGAGGGCAGGACCTGCATTGAATCTTTCTCCTAAATCTTTCCGAGTCCTGGGCAAAGGGCATGAATGAGCTGCATGCATCCTCACTGAATTACCGGGAGGGAAGAGTCCGCCCCCAGCGGACACTCAGGGTCTGTTTGCGGTGGCCAAGACTTAAAATGTGTGTGATGCATCATACATTCACTCTCACAGAATTCACCTCATTTGAAGAGGCAGGAAAGGGAGCTGGCATCTATTGCTCACCCATGAACCATGCAGAGCACAAAACATTGTGTATATGTTGTGCTGTTCAGTCTGCCTCACAGCTCAGTGGGGTGAAGAGAACAACTCCCCACTTTACAGATGTAGAAATGGAGGTTCAGACTTGCCCAAAGCCTGACAGTGACATGGTTGGTAAGGCCACATCCTTCAGGGCACAAACTTTTAACTGCTACGATGCTGCCTCTCCGGGGGGCTGAACATCTGCCCTCGTGTGCCTGTGATGTGCCAGCCGTGCCTGGGGCTTCACACGCCTTCGCGGGCTCATTTACTGTCCACGCAGCCCCTTGTGGGAGGCTATTGCCTCCTACTAGGCCACTGGACAGCAGATTTGGAAGGAACATTAGATGTTTTATAGCTAAGAAGACAGGCTCAGGGAAGAGTAAGTGACTTAATAAATAATGATTATTAATTAATTTTAAAAATTGTCTTTTTTGTTAGGTGTGATTATTATTTTCCTCATTTTGTAGATGAGGAAATTGATGTTAGGAGGGTTGAAGCAGTTTTCCTAAGACCACACAGCTAGTTAAAAATTGAGCTGGATTCCCAGCAGGTTTGTCTGCCCAGAGGCCACAATCTGACCTCTTTCCTGCTCCTGTGGGATGGTGGAACAAAACGTGGCGTTTCCAGCTGGGTGGCAAAGAGGCCCAGGTCATTCCAGGCAGGTGGCCTTTGGGAGTCTCTGAGCCAAGCCCAGGTGTGAGCCCTGGGGTGTGGCCAAGCCCTGGAGGTTGGTGGCCCAAGGTGCTGGTTGACTGGGCACGGCTGGGGGCTCAACCAGGTGAGCTGGGCCAGGCTGGCCCTGCAGTTCGACTTTCTCTTGTCTGCTCCCCTCCCAGGACCTGTGCAGGTGGCAGGAATTCATTGCCAACATTGCGTCTGTTGAGCTTGCAAAAAGAAGGTGAAAAGCAAAATGCCAGGGTTACAGTGCTGTATTTGGAACGGAGGCAGTGGAAGTTTCTGGAGTTTGTGGCTCACTTGTCGACGCCCACTCTCGTCTGGCAGGTTGGAGTTGGTGTGTGTGAGGCAGCCAAGAAGCTGCAGCGATATTTCTGACTCCAGGAGGCACAAAGGCTCGGGTTGGTGCTGAGGAGAGGTGGCCGGCCACGGTGGCTGCTGCATGGTCCCGCCAACCAGCCCGGGACCCACATCCCCAACTTTGCTCCATGTGAGGCTGGAGCAGATGACAGATGCTGGTTTGGGGGCTCCAATCTTATCTTCCACAGGGGAGGTGAGAGCATGGGATTGGAAGCAAGTCAGACATCCATTTCAACCTCAGCTGTGCCTTGCACAGTCACTTCTCTCTGAACTTTGCTTTCTCGTCTGTAAAATAAGGATAATAGTAATTTCCACCTTATGGGGGTTAAACTAGACAATGCACGGAATGTGGGCCAACCCCGAGTACACAGTCCTTGTTACCTATTATTAGTTCTTCTTATCAGATGTGATTAGTCAGTTTTCTCGGGTCCTTCTCTACAGCTCTTGATGTGTTTGGTGACATAACATCTCCAGAAGGAGGAAGGAAGGAACCAGTGTTGATTGACCCCTCTACATCATGTCTTTTATTTCAGCAGTGGGTTATTCTGTTTATTGTTATAGAAGTTCAGTTTCCAAGAGACTGCAGGATAAGTAATTTTTCAGTAAAAGAACACCCAAACACTACCACGTTTCCTCTGGAGGGAGGGGTGCTCATCCAGCCGGAGGGCCAGCAGCACAAAAGATCTGACTGTTGGCATCTCTGGTTCTGACCCCAGTTGCTTTCACTCTCTGATAGAATTTTGTGATTTTTCTGCTTCCCCAGCATTTGACAGCCTCCATGGACAGGTGGAAATTAACTGGAAAATGGTCCAATCCAAGGCCACGGGAACTGGCCTGTTGGATTTGACAGCTCTTGGCACGGTCCCGGCCCGGGCACCACAGATGTGCTAATGAGGCTGCGAGAGACAGAAACATATGTGGTGTGGCCAGGGCAAGGGGTGATGACGGGCTTGATTAAATTGATTAAATTGCATTTCTAATCCGGGAGGCTAGGGTGGGGAGCAGAATTAAAATTTTGCCAAGGACTTTTTAATAGGGAAAAAGGAAATAAACAAATATATTTTGAGCTCCCTTTCTGTGTCAAGAACTGTACATACATCGTGTCTTTCTACCACCACAGCAGCACTTCTACGTTGGTGTTACGGCTTCCTTTTCCGAGCCAAGCAAACGGAGGCTCAGAAAGGTTAATTGAGTTTCCCAAGGTCCCCCAGGTCGTATGTGGAGGAAGCAGACCTTAGGGTTCTCTTTAGTCTCTGTGACTCAGTTTCCCTATCTGTCAAATGTGGACACTACTAGTAACAACCTCACAAAGTTGCAAGGATTCATGAGCAAATACCACATAAAGCAGGAAGGAAAGTGCCTCCCGTGTGGTGAGTGTTAATAAACATGCCTGAAGTTCACCTCCAGGGATTCCCAGAGCTCCCCCACCTGTCACTAGACCCACCAAACTCATGTGAACCTGTGCTGCAAGTATCCCCACTCTCATGGGACCTTAGTGCTCAGTTCATGGAAGCTTACAAGAGTCGTTCTAACTGCAGCCACATGGCATGAACCTTGACATTTCCATACCTTCACCTCCTGGGAATTTTGTCTTTGTCTGGAGGACACTGACCTGTTTTTGTTTAATGCCAATTGACAGGGGGCAGAGGGCAAAGTTAAGCTCATGCACATGTGCATGGACACCAGTGGGTCCTCTGGGAAACATGAAATTTCTGGTTTTATGGTAACAGCCTCTGCTAATGACCTGATCTCACGTCTGTGAATATAGATGCATACTCATGTGCACTCATGGAAAAATTCTGAAGGTCCTCTTGAAAAGGTTAATGGTGATTATTTTAGGATGGTCGGCTTGTGGTTGGCTTTTTTTTCCTTATTTTTCTGCATTGTCTAATTTTTCTTCAATGAACACGTATTGTGTAGTAAAGTAAAATAGAATGCAATGGCTGTTCTTTGCCAACCCTTTTTCATGTGCGCGCTGGACGTCATACCACGGGCTTTTCCTACGTGTTAGCTCTTGAAGCCTCGCAGCTGTCCTACAAGGAAGGGGTTATTATTTCCACGCATTGAAGGAGGAAACTGGGACTTAAGGAAGCTGGAGAATAAAGGTCACTTGTTACCTCTCCCAAAAGCTGCCACCAGATCTTTTCCAAATTCAGGGTGCCTCAATGATTCCTCTTAGATCTTTCACCGGATGATAAACTCCGGCCCTTTCCCTTTCTTGTTGAGCACCCAGTGCCGTGGAAAGCCTCTCTCTCTTCCACAGGTCCCTGGGAAGAGGTTTTGCAGTGTCAGGGGCTCAGCCACTCTGTGCTCAGCCCCGAGCGACATTGCATTGCTAGGGCCTGCTGGGCCCAGAGGCCATGGCTTGGCTGAAGCTGTCTCAGCGAAGGGAACTGAGGCATGAACAGCCTGCGAGCATAGAGGCCAGGCCTGAATTTCCAAGGAGTCTGCCTGAGGCTGGGCAGGTGGGAGGACCAAACAGGGAGAACCCAGAGCTGGCCTGCCGTCACCCCATGAAACTCTAGATGTGGAAACTGAGCTCAGCTGGGGGTGGGTGTTGGCACCTTTGTCTGGGTTCCCAGGGCTGGTATCAAACAATTTTTAAAAGGCTGCATCAGCAGAGATTGCACCCTGATTTGGCTTAGTGGGGAAGTATTATTTTGTATATTATCCAAGCTGAGCCCCGCTGACTGCAATCCTAACCTGGGAGCACGAACCCACACTTCCCCAGCTGGTGTGAGGTTTGAAGGAGCGAGTGGATGTGCCTGACCTGGTGTCTGGAAAAATTCCAGGGGCTCAGTAAATGCGAGTAGAATCTGCTTCCTGCTCACTGCCTAGCAGGGGTGCACAGGCTCATAATGGTCAGAGGCTTTCAGTGTGAAATGTGCCATAAAAAGGTCTACACAGAGCGCTGGGGAGCTCAGAGGTGGGAGTCTGGGGTAAAAGAATTTTTTTTTTTTTTTTTTTGGAGAGGGGCAGCACAAGGCCTCATAGAAACACAAAAGTAAAGCTAGGAGAGGTAACAAATGACCATGGGAGTAGTGGTCATCTGCTGCGCAGCTACCAGTTCTAGGCAATGTCCTGACACCTTATAAACATCGTCTCATTTCCCTTGTTCACAAGCCCAGGAGTTGATATTATTATTTTCAGAGGGAAAGGTTATAGTCGGAGCAAAAGGACAGAGGTAGCCTCCAGGGGATTCTTGAGTAGTCTTGAGATGTCTTCTCCCGTCTGTCAATACTTCCCCCTCAGGTGGTGCAATCTATCTCCAGGCTCCGAGCCAGAGTTTCTCCACCTCAGCACTACTGTCATTTGAGGTGGGGGTAATTCTTTGCTGTGAGGGCTGTCCTGTGCATTGTGGGATGTTTAGTAGCATCCTTGGCCTCTACCCACCAGATGCTAGTAGCATTTTGTTTGTGCCACCCAAAAATGTCTCCAGATACTTTGTGATTTGGGGGCAAAATCCAACCCCCCCATAAGAACCACTACTCTAAATACAGGCTATGTATGAATGAGGCCGAATGAATGTCCAACCCAAACTGAGCTCCAAGTTTATATAACCAGCTGCTTTCTTAACACCTTTGCTTGGATACCTCTCAGCACTCTCAAAACTAACCTGCTCAGAATGGAACTCCTGGTCCCCTGGCGGTCTGTTCTCCCCGCGTCAATTTTGCTCAAGTCCATTAAAGACATCTCCACTCACTCAGTTGCTCAGATGAGAAACCTCAAATGTATCTTCCTTTTTTCTCACCCTCACATCCAATATATCAACAAGATCTATTCAACCTCCAAAATATTTCCTGAATCCATACACTTTTCTCTAGTTCAACCCCCTTCCTCATCCAGGCCAGCCTCATCTCTCACTTGGACAACTCACTCACCTCTTTAACCAGTCTCACTGCTTGACTCATTTCAGTCCATTCTCCAAACAACAGCAAATGTGGTCTTTTTAAAGCATAAATCTAATTATATCATTTCCCTGCCTAAGCCATTTCAACCAATTCTCATCACTCGTAAAATAAAATCCAAACTCTTAACCATGGCCCTTAAGGCTGTGTTGTTCTGGGCCTGGTCACCCTTTGTGGCCTCATCGCATGACCTCTTCATCCTGCTGGAAGCCCTGAGGCCACATTGCTTTCTTTCTGCTCCTCCAACAGGGCAGCCTCATTCTGGTTCCAGAGCTGTTGCACTTTCTGTTCCACCTTATGGAACTACTTTGCCCCCAAAAGGTCAGTTTGCTCTTTTCCCCAGGCCTTTGCACTGTTTATCTTCAGCGCGCCCCCTGCTCTTTGTGTGGCCAGCTCCTCTTAGTCCAGATTCAAATATTATCTTCTCATTGCCCTTTGTTGGCCGACCAATCTTAAATCGCTCCTCTAATTCTGTTATCCTCTGTCTCAGGACTGTTTCTTTTATTTCACTTGAAAAATATGTACTTATACATTTAGATGTTTACTTTTTAAATCTTTTTCCCCAGTAGAACATTGCCTAGCACACAATCTGGTTTGAAAAATGTTTTAAGTGAACTGTTTAATATGGATGAGATTCAAGTTTCCACGATTTTTCCAAGGAGAATTGTTGAGAAATGGCCTCCAGCTACTCACTAAGAAGACTCTATTATTGAAGTCAGCAGAGAACCGCAGGGGTTAGTTCCAGCTGCCTCAACTCGCTTTCATGACCAAACATGCCTCAAAAGCTTTGGGAACCAGCCAGCAGCCGGTGCACCAGGGAGCTGTCCTTGGTGCTGAGACTGACCAGCCAGTGAGGAAAGGATGGAAAATGCTGCAGGGGGACCGTCTCAGTCCCTGCACAGAGAAAAGGTGAATGCTGACTGCCTGCAGCTCTATGAGTTTCTGAAGAAGTTTGGGTAAAGGGTGGAAGGGATGTGATTGACAGCAGGAGGGGAATCCATGGAGGCAGTACCTCCTGTTTGAAGTCCCCCTTCCGTACACTGTGATCCTTCTGCTGAAGGGCTCATATTTTATCTTCATGATGGACATTTAAACATCAGGATGATCTATGCAGGGGAAAAAAAACATTTCAGGTCTTGACATTTGTTTCACTCTCAACACACAGGTATTTACTAATGAGACAGTTATGATGCTTTTGCTTTAAAGACATCTAGGTGTTAACTAAGGCAGCTCCCCTGGGAACATTTTGTATGGTTCTTAATGTTTGTTTGTTTATTCAACACACCTTTCCTGAGCACTGGATCAGTGCTAGCCCCTGCCCTGGACACTCACTTCATAAATGTTCTCTCTTATAATTTCTACAAAACCCTTGAAACAATTTTTTAATCCCCATTTTGTAGATGAGGAAACTGAGGCTCAAAAGGTAACTTGTGTAGGATCTCACAGACAGGAACAGAGACAAAATCTTCACAACTCTAAATCCCATGCCCTTCATTTTCCTTTTAGAATTTGTTTAAAAATATTTAACCTACATACAGAGGTACAAATAATAATAAAGAACCCAGCTTTAAGAAACAAAATATTACAAGTAAAAATAAATCCTTTTGGCTAGGAAAGGCACACTATCCCTCCCATTGCATGTTCTAGCTCCCTTCTCCAAGAAACTATTATTATAAATTTTGTATTTATTTCTCCCATGCATATCTTTTTACTCCTACCTCATATATGCATATTTCTAAAACAAAATATTTTTGCATGTTTAAAAACTTTAATGTAAATGTTATTTGTTCCTTATGTATTCCTCTGTAACATCTTTTCACTAATATTATGATTTTGAGATTCTCCCAAGTAGCTCATTTATAGATGAAAATAAGTTAGTTTATTTTCCCCATGATCTTGCCATAAGACCTCACCTTCAAAGGTGCTCAGTCTAGTGGGGACATAGAAAGATAACTTTTGTGAGATAAATAATAGTATGGCATAAAGAGTCACCTGAGAACCCTGACAGCCAACAACCCAGCCTAGGGAGATCGTGGAGGGCTTCATGGAGGAGCTGCCACTTGAAAAATGTTGAGAAAAGAAGGGAAACGACAATCCAGACAGCAGGAACAGCATAGGTAAAGGTATGGCCATGTGAGAGAAAGCAGAGTTCAGTGTTGCTAAAATATATATCATGAGAAGGAAATTAGTAGCAGGAGGTGAGACTGGGGGCTTGATAACAAAGGGCTTGTAGAGTACTCAATTACAAATGGTAGTCATCGTCATTCTGAAAGATGGGGAAATTGAAGCTGAAAAAAGTTAAGTTACTGCCCCAAAGTCACACAGCTGGAAAGTGGCACAAGTAGGAATCAGACTCGAGCCTGCTGATGCTTCCTTCTATGTCATAGATATGAAAGTTACATTAGCAGATAGGAGAAGTAGGGAAATGGTTTTAGGGGAGCTGGATGAGGGGTAGGTGGTGAAAGTTGATACCATTCATATATATACAAAAAGAACAATCAGAATATCTGATTTCAACTTATAAAACAAACATAAATCTAGGTTTTAAAATAATATTTTAAGCATTGGTAATTAATTCAAACCTTTCAGGAGCGTGGAGGACCAAGCCAAACATGTGTGTGGCTTACCACTACTGTTTGTGACTTTTGCAGACGTGACCCAGCAGTGGCCTCAGAATGAGTCTGTTACAAATCTATGGATGTACAGAGAGACACATACATAGACAGAGATAATCGTAGAGATAGTCATCACCCATTTTATGGATGAGAAGCTGAGGCCCAGAGATGAGAAGGTTCACACAACCAGGATGGGAAGAGCAGGGACTTCACCCATGTATGTGTCCTGTTCACATACTTTTATCTCATTGCCTCTCCACGTGGGAGGCTGCGGTCAGACAGTGGAGCCTGTTATTATTCTTTTTCACCTAACATCTGATCCCCCTTCCTCTGTCTGAAGACTCCCATATCTTTGGGGCAGAATCCACCTTTCACTACAAAAAAATGAAAATGCAAGATCTTCTTTTTCTAGTCTCTACATGTTACTGGATTTGTCCTTCAATTGGACCCACCCCAGACTTTGGAAGGCAGGCTAGAGACACAAAAAAGGCAGGACTATGCCAAATCTTGTGGTGACAGGTTGTAGCAATGGTGTTGGCTCTATGCAACTTCCAGTTTTACTCTTATTATCCATACTATTGGCAGTGTAAGCTGCAGGGGCTGTCCCCAGCCGTGGCAGCTATGAATTGGTATCTTTCTTGGTTGATAACGTACAGTGATTTGGAGAAATTGTCATTGACTGCTTCGCATCTGTAGCCCGTTCTCCAGCCATCTTTGAGATGCAAGAGGTACCTAATATCCCTATAACAAGTCATTTTTATGCTTAAATTAGTCAGAGCCAGTGTCCAATACAGGTGCCTGATCCTGGAACCCTAGAAAACATGCGGGACATCACTAGGAGCTTTTCATGGTGATTTTTCTTCTTTTGACACTCCACTTGCCAAAGTTCCATTTAAAATTACTGACAACAGTTTTCTGATTGCCCGTGATAATATATTCTGGCTATTTATGACTCCATCTGTGGGGAGAAAAAAATCCTCGTGAATTCCATGAGTGATGGCCTTTGCATAATTTGCTTTGCCTTGTTCTTATGACTGCTGGTCCTCTAAATATCCTTGTGGTGCTGATTGTCTTTCTTTCCAAATCACAGGAGCTGAAGCCTTCTCTTTGAAGTCTCCTCATTTTCAGAGACTGTGAATGGTTGCATAGCTTCAGCGTGCACTTTCATTAGGTATTTGCATTTTCTTTGTTTTCCCAAAATCCTTCTTTGGGAAAACCATATTGATCAAGACAGGCTAGATTATGTCATGGTAACAAGCAATTCTGAAATCTCAGATTTTTATAAGAATGAAGATTTATTACTGTCTATTCAGAGTCAACCAGGTTCTACTCTCAGTCTTCATTCTGAGACCCAGTTGTTGGAAAAACCTGTTTGGAACATTACTAGATGTATAGCAGAAAGAAAAGAGATATATCAGATCATATGCTGACTCTTAACACTTTTCCCAGGAAATGACTCATTACTTCCTTCCCACTGTCATGTGCCAAAAAAGTCACATGGTTTATTTCTGATTTCAATAGAGTGGGAATGTATTATCCTTCCACGGGGAAGGGAAACACAGAGGGAGAAAATCCAGTCATCTAGTCACCAGGCATTGAGTTCCTTTCGTCTACTTCAAGCAGAAACACTCAACACCTCCCTAAGGAGACAACTCAAGTGTTCCCTCACTCCCAACCCAGTCACTGCTTCAAACTCAGTTTCAGGATCTCTGCAGAATGTGTGGTAACTTCTGTGTGGTCTCTACCAGATATGGAACTCCTGGATCAGAGAGCAACTGTCATAGTTGGGTTCCCTAGAATGGGAAACTGAGATAGGGATTCAAGTGCAAATGATTTATCTGGGAAGTGAAGAAAACACTGATAGAGGATTGGGGAAATGAGACAAGGAAGAGAAAATAGCCGATAAAAGGTGTGGGCAGCTGCAGCTAAATCCTATTGGAGAAATTACGGGAGCCAGTGAAGGCACACCTTTCAAGATTCTCCCACTTGAGGGACAAGGAACCTTGGGTATTTATACATTGACTCCTGTCAGTCATTGGCTGAGGGCTGCTCCCAGGAGGAGTCGATTCCTCGTCACTTCTGGACTGCCACTTGGGCAGAGGAAGTCCTCAGGCAAGAAAATTCAGGTAATATAGTTGGAATTCAGTAGATGTGTACTGAAGAGTTAAGGATGAAGGGACAGGAATGGGACACCAGCCTCATCACATATCATTGAACCAATAACACAGGTTATCTGTTTATTCCTACCCAAAATGCAGTGATGGAATAGGAATAGGATAATCTCAGTAAGTACTCTCATTTGGAAAAGGAAAGAATGGGGGGCACACAGCAATTTAGTAATCCTGTATGACAGACATTTATGAGATTTCTAGCTGAGGATGGGACAGTCCTTGTCAATTGTTCTCCTTCACTTTATGGGATGTCCTTCCTTTTCCATTATCTTTCTTAGATGCAACTGCAGAGGGCTTTGGAGACTGCATCCTCATTGGAGGTTGAGCAGCTCTCTCACCTACTTCCTCCCATAGAAGGTTGGGGACCCACAGGTCATTTTAAGACTTGCACTGTTACAATCTTTTCTGTTGAGAGTGATGGGTATTTTGACTTAAAACTCTCTCAAAAACTTAGCTAGTATCTTTCAGTCAGCAACATGTGCCAGTAGCACCCACAATTCTTTTTTCTTTTTAATATCATTGGTGCATTTATTTATTTTTTTGAGAAAGATTGGCTCTGAGCTAACATCTGTTGCCCATCTTCCTCCTTTTTTCCTTTTTTCTCCCCGAAGCCCCAGTAGATAGTTGTATGTCATAGTTCTACATCCTTCTAGTTGCTCTATGTGGGACGCTGCCTCAGCATGGCTTGATGAGTGGTGCATCGGTCTGCACCCAGGATCCAACCGGTGGATTCCGGACCCCCTAAGTGGAGCGGGTGAACCCAACCACTATACCACCAGGCCGGCCCCCACAATTCTTTTTGAGACATGACTTTCTCTCAGCATTTAATTGTGGGTTATCTTGAGTTTATCAGTTTTCTGAGTGAGAGCTCCACCCTTAGAATCTTTTCCCTGAGCCATTTGATTCAACTGAAAAGATTTATTAAATGCTATGTTAGTTTCCTATTGCTGCCTAACAAATTACCAGAATCCCATTGGCTTAAAACAACACACATCATTATTTCATAATTCTGTAGGTCAGAAGTGCAGCATGGTGTGGCTGGGTTCTCTGCCTAGGGTCACACAAGTCTGAAATTGAGGTTTCAGCAGGACTATGTGCCTTTCTGGAGCTCGGGGTCCTCTTCCAAGATAACGTGGTTTTTGGAAGAATCCAGTTCACGTGGTTGTAGGAGTGAAGTTCCCGTTTTATTTCTGGCTGTTACCCAGGGACCATGTTCAACTCCTAGAGGCTGTCCTCAGGTCCCTACCTGGTAGCTAACTTCTTCAAAGCCAGCAACAGAATTTCTCTTTTTCTTCAAATTTCTCAAATCTCTTTTAAGGACTCACCTGATTATTAAGATCACCCAGGAACATTTTCTATTTGATGAACTCACAGTCTTCTGATTAGGAACCTTAATTACGTTTAGAAAATCTCTTTGCCATATAATTTAAGGAAATCATGGGAGTGACATCCCATCATGTTCACAGTTTCTGCTCACATTCAAGGGGAGTACAGTGTGTGTACACACATGTCAACTTAATTAGAAGACACAGATGCCAACTTAATTCACAGGGCATAACATGAGGTGTGATGGCTACCTTCTTGAGTTGACCCTTCCCAGGAGGCTAGGTTTTAATCAGCCTTAGCCACTCAAAGACCTCAGCTTTATCTTTTCCTGTTTGGGTTTGAGAAAGAGTAGCTCTTCAAAATATATAAGGTCTCGAGTTTCTCCCATTATGTTTTAGTCTTGACAAAAAAATTGGCCAGTTCTTTCTGCTCTCATCTCTTTCATGTACTCTTTTGTTACGTGCTACAAGTAGCAATCAAGGCACACTGCTGAAATTCTGTTTACCTCCCGTTTAGCCTAAAGTCACAAGCTCATAAGGGGATTACTTGTCTTCTAAGTTACATCAGGTAAAAGTTTTACCAAATGTTTCACCATTGCATTAGATAGACAGCCATTCTTCCAGCTTCAAATGCTGCATATTTTAGAGTTTGTTGAAGAAATCCCACTTTTGGAATCAATTTCTTTATTAGTAGAACCAGCTGGGTATGATGCAGTATAACAGATGACTTAAAAATCTCAGTGGCTTTCCACAAGAAAGTTTTATTACCTGCCCTGCAACATGTTCATCTTGGGTCAGCTGCATCTTCGTTCTGATACCCAGGGGATGGAGCAGCCTCGATGTGAGACAGTGTCAGCTTTGCGGTAGAGGGAAGAGATATGGGTAATAACACTAGGCTCTTAAAACTTCTGCCTGAGTGACAAACATCACTTCTGCCCACATTTCACTGTCAAAGTCACATTAAATGGACACCCCTATGTTCAACAGGATGGAGATATATGTGTGGATGGAGATGTGTAATCCTGCTGCAAGGATGGGAGGGAAATTAGAGTATTGAGTGAACGGTAATACAATCTATTACTCTTATTTCTCTGTGGAAAGGCATTTTCATCTCTTTTCAGGACTGGGATTCTAGCCTTCTACTTGGTATCTCTTCCTCCAGAGTCTCTGTTGAGAAATACACTTTTGGAATTTGGGAAGCAGGACTGAGATCTCTCTTAAAGGAGTTGGTAGAATTGTCTGTTTTGACTAGCATTTCTCGACTTTTTCCCACCAGAATTTGGGTAGTGTTAAGCTGTCTACCTTCTATACTCAGGTACCAGGGCGTGCCCAGTGGCAACCTGCCCTCCTGTTGCCTTACAATATTTATCTTTGTCCCACTTTGGTTCACATGTAGCACTCATGTAATTTTTGTATTCATTTGACCTGTTGTTTTTGGATAAGAGGGAGGACCTGGATGCCAAAATGTCAGAGGTTTTGGTTGTTTTTGCAGCACTGCAGCCTAACTGGCAGTCCTGTTGGTCAACTTTCCAAAGGCCCATGGAGAGATATCAGGGGTGTGACTGTTTTCTGGATTGTTATGATGATGGACGACACATTAGTCAAGGTTCAGTCAGGAAAAGAGAAATCACACTAGTGCAGTATGTGCTCTTATAATGGGAAGCACAGCTGACTGTACGAAGACTAAACAGAGGTGCCTGGTGGTGGGCCGGGAATGCTCTGTCGACACTGTGATGTTTGAACTGAGCCTCAAAGGATGGGAAGGAGTCTCCCAGATGGAAGGGATAAGAGTTAGGATGGTGAGACTGGGAATTCCAAGCAGAGAACAATAGGTATGAAGACTTGAGGAGCAGTTTATTGTGGTGCTTAAGAGTTTACGTTTTGGAGTTAGAGTGGTTTGGTTTTGAATGTCAGATCTGATACTTGCTAGCCAGTGGTAATGATATTCCAGTCTCAAAGAAGTGTTGTGAAAATTAAAAGATAACACATTATTTGTTGTTAGGAATATCAAAATCACTTTTAGTAAAGGCATATAAATATAATAGAGTGGGGTGTTACTAGGAAAAGGGAGTAGATCTGTGTGTTGATAGGATGAATGAGAAGCATCATGCCTCAGAGTTGGGGGAGGCAGGTGACAGAAGACGAAGCTAAACATGTAAATTGTGAAGTCTCAACTGTCTTTTGAGATAAGGGTTTTAGGTTTTATATAAAAGCAAAACAGAGTAATGGAAATAAGTCACAAGAGACAGAACATGGTCAAGTTTGGGCATAGAAAGCTCACTCTGCAGCAGTGTGGAGGGCAAACTGGAGGGGAGGACTGGTTAGGAGGTTGGCGTCATGGCCCAGGTGACAGATGAAGTGCTTGATCTAGGCAGGGTCATGGTGATGGGGATGCTGACACACTAGAGTCAGAGTAATTTGTTGTGAAATCCAAGACTGATGAAAAGAAAACCCACCCATGTCCTGTTAGGGTCTTTGAGGGTCCCTAATCTCTACTAAATAGAGGCATAAACTGCTCCAGGAATTAGGTATTCTTATCCCCACTCTTCAGAATTAAAACCTGAAGCTTTGAAGAATGACAGCTCACTCAGATTAGTCAAGGTGGACTGTAACCGTTGTAATAAACACACCCCAAACATCAGTGGCTGATCACAGTTGTGTTTACTAATTATCACTCCTGTTGTGATGGTCAGTTCTATGTGTCAAACTGGCTAGGCTACAGTCCCCAGTTATTCAACCAAACACCAATCCAAGTGTTGCTCTGAAGGGATTTCAGAGATGTAATTAAAGTTGACTTTAAGCAAGGGAGATTATCCTGGATATTCCGGGTGAGCCTGATTCAATCAGTTGAAAGGCCTTAAGAGCAGAGCTGAAACTTCCCTGTAGAAGTTGAAACTCCGTCTGTGGAATGAAGCTTCAGCTTGTGCTGGAGAGTTCCATCCTGCCCTTCCTGATGCTCTGCCCTAAGAATTTCAGACTTACCTAGCCAGGCCCCACAATCACGTAAGCCCATTTCCTGCAACACACATCTTAATATATACCTCCTTCTGATTCTTTCTCTCTGGTTGAAAATGACCAGTAAGGGTCAAACAAGGGTTGGGGACGGAGTGGGAGCTTGGCCCCACACAGTTCTTCAGTGATACGGGTGCCTTCTCTCACGTTTCCACTATTTCCTAGGAACTCGGAATTTTCCACTGGAATTTTCTTAGCTTGGTGAGTGAGAGAAGAGAGATAAAGTGTAGAGAAGGCACACTTTCTCTTAACATTCTTGTCCTAAGGGTGATGATAGCACTTCTGGAAGTTAATACTCCATTGGCGAGAACCAGTGTCATGGCTAGCAAGGGGTTTGGGAAATGTGGTCTAGTACTGTGCTCAGAAAGAAGGCAAGAACTCAGGTACTAGTGGGCACTAGCATTCTTGACCCCCAAGAGAATGAAAGTGCACTGGCCCTTCCCTTGCCTTGCTGCAGTTCAGCTGCAAGTCAGTTTGCTCATTCAAGGCCGTGGATGGGATTCCCTCTACCAGTTGTCTGTCAGGCACTCAAATCCTGCAGAACTGGATTCTGAGTGATGCATCCATTTCAGGGTGTCAAGAAAGAAGACTGAGATTGAATGTGGGGAAACTAGGGTGTCAGAGAACTAAGAAGTATCCCTAGCTATGTGTATTAGTTTTCTACGCTGTGTGGACAGAGTTTTGAGACCCCTCTCCCTGGCCTAACAGGCAAATCTCGCAAGCAAACCACATAGGCTTTATGTCAGTACAACAAAAATCCATGCTGTACTGTGAAGCAGCCGTGCAGGCCATCTTCAGCCTGTGTCAAAATGACCTTGCAACCCTACACCTCATGACTGAAGATGCCAGCTAGACAGATCCACAGCAGGAAAAGATAAAGGGATACCTCGCTCTCACATTTCCCAGCTGCATTTCTTAGAGATTGAGGGACTAATTAATGACTCTGACCCTTGCCTCCCTCCACACATAGATAATGTCAGCATCTCTGAACTTGTTTGATGTACAACCAAGAAATTCTTGTTTATGTCACCCTCAATGTATCATCTAGAGAAAAGCACAGATGTACTCTATCCCTTTTTTTTGACATATATGAAATCTAGTTGTTTTTTCTCTTTTCCTCTTCCTTGCACGTGCACTGTTTGTGAAACAGATATAAGCTGCACTTAAACTCACACGCCTCAGAGCAGTTCCGTCAGAGCGCTCTGCTGAACTGTTTTCCCAGAGTTCAAACTCCTTACGCTGATTATTGAATAAACTCCTTCAGTAATGTCACCTAGACACTTTATTTCAGTCAACAGCTGTGTAACAAATTGCTACACAAGATTTGAACAACACATTTACCATCTAAGAGTTTCCACTGGTCAGAAGTCCAAGCATGGCTCAGCTGGGGCCTCTGCCTAGGATCTCACAAGGCTGTAGTCAGGGTGTTAGCTGGGTTGCACTCTTCTCTGGATGATTAGACTGGAGACCTGACTGGGGAATAATCCACTTCCAAACTCCCTGAGATTGTTGGCAGAATCAATGACCTTATGGCTAAAGACTGAGGTCCCTGTTTTCTTGTTGGCTGTTGGCCAGCAGTGCCCTCACCTTCTAGAGGCCACCACAGTTCCTTGAGGCTGCACTTAGGTTGCTGCCACATGGATCACTTTCACAACACAGCAGCTTACTTCTTCAGAGTCAGTAAGTGAGAATCCTTCCCGCTCCAGTCTGCTAAGATGAAGTCTTCTATAGTCACAGAGTGACATCCCATCACCTTTGCCATGTCCTATTGGGTAGAAGCAAGTCACAGTTTCTGCTGTGCCTGAGAGGAGGGATTATGCAAGTGTGTGACTCAATGGCAGTGATCACCTCAGGATGTGTCCACCATACTCCGTCACAGAGATGGGACATAGTAGGTGAACAATAAATATTTGTTGAAAAAGTGAATGAGAAAGAGTGAATCTGGTGAAAGGAGGTCTTGGAAAACCCCAGACAGGACTTTTGTCTTCATACCTTTGCAGCATTCATTCATATGGGCATGTGAGTGTGTTTACAAGAGAGACAGTAGAATGAACTCATATTCTTGGATCCTGATTCTCATCTTGTGTTTCCCCCGGATGTAAGATGGTCCTGCACAGAACTGGGCAGCCAGGCCTTGGGGTGGGGATAGGGGTGCTGATAGCCTTGCAAAGTGTGTGATGTTGCCCCATCCAGGAAAGTGCCAAGGGGGCAAGTGTCCTAACAGCGTGGTGCTTGCTGTGTGAAGTCAGTACCGCTACTACACTGAAGAGCATGATTGGACTGGATTTCCACAATTACCACGTCAGCTCTGCCTATTGAGATACGAGAGCCCAAATGCCAAGGGTGACCCAATTTCTTCTGTTGCTGAATTTTCCTCTTCTCTACCCAAATTAATTTTTCTTTTTTCAGGCCTTTCCTGGGAAAATCAGTTACCATAATCTGAAGTGCCATCTGTCTTTCTGGCTTCAAGCCAAACAATTTCATTAAAAATTGAGGGAGACTTTCCTGCACTATTCTCAGCTTGAGCCATAGCAGAAAGAAAGGAGTTGGCAAGTAGAGGTGTCTTACAAGCAGAACCTGAGACAAGGATTTGAGTTCACAGTTTTTGAGAAGCGATCCCAGGAAGCACCAGTAGGGGAATGTGGAAGTGAGACAGGGAAGGGAAAGAAGCTCATATACGGTGCATTTATGAGCTGGTTACTGCCATCTGTTACTGAGAGGCACAATCCCACTGGAACCCCAGAGAACTGTGAAACATGCTCAGAGTCGTCTCAATCAAAGGGCAAGAAATCAGGGGGTTTATCACCAGTTCTTGTCCATGAATGCTTGAGGGAATCCCCCTAGAGCATTATTTTCCAGGATTCTGCAGCCCACGTAGGACAAGCAGGAGATTGCAGTTATAGGTGCTTATGGTAAGAAGCCCGACAATGTGTACAGGAAAAGTGAGTGCCATGGGATTATGACAGGACATCAACAGCGTCTGCCAAAAGGTGCCTCAGATGGTCAATATCGAGAGTCCTTCTTGGTCTGTAGGCAGAAAGGAAGCACCAATCTACAGAATGTGTTTTTTAATTTTTTGCTGGATTCAGTTTGCTAATATTTTATTAATATTTTTTTGTATCTGCGTTCATGACAGACATTGAGCTGTAGTTTTGCTTTCTTGTGAGGTCTTTGTCTTGCTTTGGTATGAAGGTAACACCAGCCTCATTAAATGAATTGGAAAGTTTTCCTTTCTTGCCTGTTTTTAGAGTTTGTGTAGTATTTTCTTCCTTAGATGTTTGATAGAATTCAACAGTGAAGCTATCTGGGCCTGGGCTTTTCCATGTGGGAAGATTTTAAATTACTAATTGAATTTATTTACTTGATAAATTTCTATTCAGATTTTCTATTCATTTTTGAGTCACTTTTGGTAATTCGTGTCTATCTAGGAATTTGTCTATTTCATCTAAGTCTAATTCATTGGCATAAAGTTGTTTATAATATTCCATTACAACCTTTTTAGTTTCTGTAGCTTTGTAGTGTTTTCTCTTTTTTCATTCCTGACTTTGGTAATTGTCTTTCTTTTCTTTCTCTCTTTCTTCTCTTCTTTCTCTTCTCTTCCTTCCTTCTTTTCTTTCCTTTCTTTGTCATTCTAGATAAAGGTACATTAATTTTGTTAATCTTTACAAAGAACTGATGTTTGGTTTCATTGATTTCCTCCATTTATTTTTCTGTTTTCCTAGTTTATTGAATTCTACTTTTATAGCTACTTTTTATTTTCTATTTACCCTCTTTTTGACTTGCTCTTCCTTTTCTAGATTCTTGAAGTGGAACCTTAGCTTATTGGCATAATTTTATTTTTCTGTAAGTATTTAAAGCTATAAATTTCTGTCTAACCATTGCTTTAGCTGCATCTTACAGATTTTGATATGTTGTGTTTTTATTTTATTTTCCCTTGTAATATCTTAGCCTCATTGGTTGTTTGGAAATGTGTTGCTTAATTTGCAAATATTTGGGAATTTTCTAGATTCTTTCCTTTGTTGATTTTTCTTTTTTTTTTTTGGTGAGGAAGACCAGCCCCGAGCTAACATCCGTTGCCAATCCTCTTCTTTTTGCTGAGGAAGGCCGGCCTGGGCTAACATCCGTGCCCATCTTCCTCTACCTTATATGGGACACCACCATGGCAAGGCTGACAAGCAGTGCATTGGCTGGCACCTGGGATCCGAACCCGTGAACCCCAGGCTGCCAAGCACAAACCAAACCGCTGCGCCACCAGGCCAGCCCTGTTGATTTTTAATTTAACTTCATTACTGTCAGAAAATACACTTTGTATGATTTCAAATTTTATTGAAATTTGTTTTATGGCCCAGCATGTAGTCTGTCCTGGAGAATATTCCCTGTGAAATTGAAAAGACTATACTCTCTTGTCGTTGGTGAAATGTTCTAGATGTGTCAGTTAGGTCACGTTGGTTTCATTGTTCTGTCGGTTACTGAGAGAGAAACACTGAAATTTCCAACCAAAATTATTGAACTATCTATTTCTCTTTTTAATTGTATCAGTTTTTGCTTTTCTATTTCATGTCTTTGTTTGTGGTGCATATACGTTTACAATTGTTGTGTCTTTCTGATGAATAGACCCTTTTATCATTAAGAAATAAAGATCTCTTTGTCTCTAGTAATATTCCTGGTCTTAAAGTCTATTTGCCTGATATTAATATAAACACTTCAGCTCTCTTAAGGTTACTTTTCTTTTCTATTTTTACAAAACAATCTCTGTTATGCAGCAGAAGAAACCGTTAATCGAGGGGTTAGACAAACCTGGGTTTGTCTCTGCCAAAGTTCATTATGTAAGTGGCTCTAAGAAAGTGCTTTCTCTTCCTTAGACTTAGTTTTTTTTTAAAAAATTTATTGTGGTAAAAAAATGAATAACATAAAATTTACCATCTTAACCATTTCTAAGTGTACAGTTCAGTAGTGTTAAGTATCTTCACATGGTTGTGCAACAGATCTCCAGAACTTCATCTTGCAGAAATGAAACTCTGTACTTTGTTAACAACAACTCACCATTCTCTCTCCCTCAGCCCTGGGACGACCATCATTCTACCTTTTGTTTCTGAGTTTGATTACTTTAGATACCTCGTATAAGTGGAATCATATAGTATTTGTCTTTTTGTGACTGGCTTATTTCACTTCGTATAATGTCTTCAAGGTTTGTTCATGTTACAGCATGTAACAGGATTTTCTTCTTTCTTAAGATGGAATAATAGTCCATCATATGTATATACTACACTTTGTTTATCCACTCATTCGTTGATGAACACTAGGGTTTTTTCCACCTCTTGGCAGTTGTGAATAGTACTGCTATGAATGTGGATGTGTAAATATCTCTTCAAGATCCTACTTTCAGTTCTTTTGTGTATATACTGAGAAGTGGAATTGATAGATCATATAGTAATTCTATTTTTAATTTTTTGAGAAACTGACATACTGTTTTCTACAGTAGTTGTATCATTTTACATTCCCACCAACAGTGCACAAGGGTTCCAATTCCTCCACCTCCTCATCAGTGCTTGTTATTTTCTATTTTTTTTTTTTTTTTTGTGGGGAAGACTAGCCCTGAGCAAACATCCATCGCCAATCCTCCCCTTTTTGCTGAGGAAGACTGGCCCTGGGCTAACATCCGTGCCCGTCTTCCTCCACTTTATATGGGTCGCCACCACGGCATGGCTGACAAGACGGTGCGTCTGCGGGCGCCCAGGATCCGAACTCGCGAACCCTGGGCTGCCAAGCGCGGACTAAACCGCTGCGCCACCAGGAGGCCCCTATTTTCTATTTTTTTGATAGTAGTCATCCTAGTGGGTTTGAAGTGATACCTCATTGTAGTTTTGATTTGCATTTCCCTAGTGATTAGTAATGTTGAGCATCTTTTCATATGCATATTGGCCATTTGAATGTCATCTTTGGACAAATGTCCATTCAAGTTCTTTGCTCATTTTTGAATCTGGTTATTTTTGTTGTTGTTGAGTTATAGGAGTTATTTATATATTCTCAATATTAACCCATTATCAGCTTTATGATTTGCAAACATTTTTTCCCATTCCATAGGTTGCCATTTCACTCTGTGGATTGTGTCTTTTGATGCACAGAAGTTTTTAATTTTGATGTGGTCCAATTTCTCTATTTCTACTTTTGTTGTCTGTGCTTTTGGTGTCCCCTCCAGGAAATCCTTGCCAAATCCAATGTTATGAAGCTTTTCCCTGTGTTCTCTTCTAAGAATTTTAGAGTTTTAGGTCTTATGCTTAGGTCTTTAATCCATTCTGAATTACTATTTGTATATAGCGTTAGGTGAGGGTCCAACCTCACTCTTTGTAACGTAAGTGCCTGACAATAAGGTTTTTTTGATTGCAGTGTAAGTGCCTGACATTAAGCTTTTGATTGCTGAGGCATCCATTTCAAAGACATCCATTTCAAATAAACATATTACCAGCTACACAACTAGATAAAGAGCCAGGCTGCCGCGCTCATGAAGTTGCCGCGCTCATGAAGTTCCCCTTTTAGAAAGCCCTTGGTAACCTAGATAGCTGACTGCTTGAATAATCCTGCTTTTCCCTTCCTGCACTTTAATTTTAGCTCTTACGGGTTTTAAATTCACCAATAAAGAGTGAAACCACAAAACCCTTGGTACCCAACCCCTGACCCTAATAAAGGCAGAACTCCAGGTCAGCATTGTCTCTCTGTCTCTCTCTCTCTACCCATGACCTCACTGTGTGGCCCTAGGTGTGCTATCCTACAGGACTTGTGAGTAATACACCTTGTTTTTTCTAAGTTCCCTGATGGTTGTTGCTGAGGTGCACCTTACAATCATAAGAACCACAAGGCCTGGTCCACCCACAACATTTGCTCTGGTGGGAGAAATGTCTGTGGGGTCTTGCCACAAGTCGTATGGGCCCAAATGAGACCTCTTAGGGATTCCTAGCCCAGAGTACCACAGTTGATAGGCTGAGACTGACACTAAACACTATTGCATGTGGATATCTGGTTTTCCCAACATCATTTGTTGAGGAGACTGTCCTTTCCCCATTGAATGATCTTGGCACCCCAGTAAAAAATCATTAGTCCACATCTGCAAGAGTTTATTTCTGGCTTTTATATTCTATTCTGTTGGCCTATATGTTTCTCTTTATGCCAATACCACATTGTTTTGATTATCATAGATTTGTAACAAGTTTTGATGTCAGGAAATATAAGACCTCCAACTTTGTTCTTCTTATTCGAGATTGTTTTGGCTATCCAGGGTCTCTTGAGATTGTATATTAATTTTAGGACATATGTCTCATTCTCAAAAAAATGCAATTGGGATTTTGATAGGAATTGTGTTAAATATGTAGAGTACTTTGAGTAGTATTGACATTTTAATAATATTATATCTTCAAATTCATAAACAATGGATGTCTTCCCATTTATTTGTGTCTTCTTTAATATCTTTCAGCAAGATTTCATAATTTTTAGTGTACAAGTCTTTTGCCTCATTGGTTAGGTTTATTCCTAAGTATTTTATTCTTTTCATTGTTACTGTAAATGGAATTATTTTCGTAATTTTCTATTCAGATTGTTCATTGTTAGTGTATACAAATGCAACTGATTTTTGGCTGTTGATTTTATGTTCTGAAAATTTGCTAAATTTGTTTATTAGTTCTAACAGCTTTCATGTGGAATCTTTAGAGTTTTCTACATATAAGATCATGTCATCTATGAACTGAGATTATTTTAGTTCTTCTTTTCCAATTTTCAAGACTTTTATTTTGTTTTCTTGCCTAATTGCTCTGGATAGGACTTCCAGTACTATTTTGAATAGAAGTGGCAAAGGTGGGTGTACTTTTCTTGCTCCTGATCTGAGAGGAGAAGCTTTCAGTCTTTCACCATTGAGTATGATGTTAGCTGTGGGTTGTTCATATCTGGCCTTTATTATGTTGAAGTAGTTTCCTTCTATCCCTGCTTTGTTGAGTGTTTTTATCAAGAAAGAGTATTGAATTTTGTCAGATGCTTTTTCTGCATCTATTGAGATGATCATGTGTGTTTTCCCTTCAGTCCGTTAATATAGTGTATTACATTGATTGATTTTTGTATGTTGAACCATTCTTGCATTCCAGGAATAAATTCCACTAGGTCATTGTGTACAATCCTTTTAATATGCTTTTGAATGTTTGCTAGTGTTTTGTTGAGGACTTTTGCATCAATATTCATCAGGGGATATTGGTGTGTAGTTTTCTTTTTTTGTAGTGCTTTGTCTAGCTTTCATATCGGAGTAATGCTGGCTAATGAGAATGAATTTGGAAGTATTCCCTTCTTTTCAATTTTCTGGAAGAGTTTGAGGACTGTTAATTCTTCTTTAAATGTTAAGTAAAGTTCACCAGTGAAGCCATCTGGTCCTGGGCTTTTCTTTGCTGGGGTATATTTGATTACTTATTCTACTATTTAGAGATCTAGTTATAAGACTGTTCAGATTTTGTATGTCTTCATGATTCAATCTTGCTAGGTTGCTTGTTTCCAGGAATTCATCAATTTCATTCAGGTTCCTGAATTTGTTGGTGTATAATTATTTATAGTATTTTCTCTAATCTCTTTTATTTCTGTAAAGTTAGTTGTAATGTCCCTTCTTTCGTTTCTGATTTTAGTTCTTTGAGTCTTCTCTCTGTAACTTGGTCAATCTAGCCAAAGGTTTGCCAATTTTATCTTTTCAAAGAGCTAACTTTTGGTTTCTTTGATTTTTCTCTATTGTTTTTCCATACTCAATTTCATTTATCTTTGCTCCAACCTTTATTTTTTTCTTTCTTTCTGCTAGCTTTAGGGTTAGTTTGTTCTTTTTCTTCTTCCTTAAGGTGTAAAGCTAGGTTGTAGACTTAGAATATTTCTTCTCTTTTAATGTAACTATTTATAGCTATAAATTTCCCTCTTAGCACTGCTTTGCTGCATCCCATGTGTTCAAATATGTTGTATTTTCATCTTCATTTGTCTCAAGATATTTTCTAACTGCCCATGTGATTATTTTCTTTGACTCATTGGTTGTTTGAAAGTTTAATTTCCACATATTTATGGATTTTCCAGCCTTCCTTCTCCTATTGTTTCTAGTTTCATTCCATTGTGATCAAATAAGACATTTTGTATAATTTCACTCTTATTAAATTTATTAAGACTTGTTTTGTGGCCTAACATATGGCTTATCCTGGAACATGTTCCATGAACACTTCAGAAGAATGTGTATTCTGCTGTAATTGGGTGGAGTAGTCTGTGTACATCTATTAGGTCCAATTGGTCTATAGTGTTTTTCTAGTTCTCTATTTCCCTACATATCATCTATCTAATTTCTCTATCTATTATTGAAAATGGGAATTGAAGTCTCTACTATTATCATAGCTCTGGCTACTTTTCCCCTCAATTATGCTAGTGTTTGTTTTACATATTTGGGAGCTCTGATGTTTGGTGGACATATAATTATAATTGTTATATCTTCTTGGTGAATTGACTCTTTTATCCTTATATACTGTCCTTCTTTGTCTCTTGTAATACTTTTTGACTTAAAGTCTATTTCGTCTGATAGTATGGCCACCTCTGCTCTTTTTTGGTTACTATTTGCATGGAATATCTTTTTTCATCCTTTTACTTTCAACGTGTCTATGTGGGTCCTTAGATCTAAAGTGAGTCTCTTGTAGACAGAAAATAGTTGGATTCTGGTTTTTTTTTTTTTTTAACTCATTCAGTCAATCTATGTCTTTTGATTGAGGAATTTAAGCCATTTACATTTAAAGTAATTACTGATTATGAGGTTCTCACCTATTGCCATTTTGTTAATTGTTTTCTGTATGTTTAGTAGTTCTCTTTGGTCCCTCATTCCTCTCTTACTGCCTTCCTTTGTGTTTAGTTGAATTTTTTTTGTAATAACATGCTTGTTTCCTTTATTATTTCTTTTTGTATATATTATATAGATATTTTCTTTCTGGTTAACATGGGGATTACATAAAACATCTTGAAGTTATAACAACCTTTTAAAAAATGATAGCAATTTAGTCACAATCACATATAAAAATTTACTCTTTTAAAACTTCACCCCTCTCACTTTATGTTACTGATGTTCAAATTACATCTTTATATATTGTATACCCACTGATTTATAGTTATTTTAATTTCAAATGATCTGTCTTCTAGTTTTCTGATTCTTTCTTTTGCCTGATTAAGTCTGATGTTGAATTCCTCTAGTGTACTTTTCAATTCAGTTATTGTATTTTTCAGCTCCAGAATTTCTGTTTGGTTCTTTTTTTATGGTTTCTAACTCTTTGTTGATATTCTCATTTTGTTCATGCATTGTTTTCCTGATTTTGTTTTGTTGTCTGTGTTGTCTCTTAGCTCATTGAGCATCTTTAAAACAGTCATTTTAAATTCTGTGTCAACTGTCTCAGAGGCTTACATTTCTTTAGGGTCAGTTTCTGGATATTCATTTTCTTCCTTTGAGTGGAACAACTTTCCCTGTTTCTTTATACACTTTGTGATGTTTTGTTGAGATTTGGGCATTTGAAAATACAGCCACCTTTCCTAGTCTTTATGGACTGGTTTTGTGCAGGGGAAGATCTTTACTAATCAGCCCAGCATAAAGGATCTTCATCCTCTCAAACCTTTTCTGGGGATGTCTTATGTATGGGCTTTTATTCTGGTTCCTGGTAATTGTGGCTGCTTTAAATTTCTTAATTTGCCTAAGAATCTTGCCCCTGCTTTTTCTTAGAAGCCTAGGGTTTCTATAGTATTCCTCTGCCCATAATTTCTTGCTCCCAGGTGCCCACAGGACTGTAGACTCCCTGCAGCTCTAATGTGCCATGTTGCCCACCACTGCTTTCAGCAACAAGATATCCAAATTGTGCCACCACTACTATCAGTGCTCCAAGTCAGGTGAGACAGAAACCAGACCCCTGGGAAGCCCCTAGACAAGCCAGATCATTGTAAACAAGTTCCAATCTTTCCCTTCTATCCTAAGGGAGAAGCCAAGAGTTGGGCAGGTTTCTCCTGATCATACCTCTCTGTCCTGGGTAGGGGGAGGGGCAAGGGTGAGCAAGATGCAATGAAATTTCCTATTGTTTTGGGTGGAGTTTTTTCTTTTCTTTTTTTGTGAGTAAGACTGGCTCTGAGCTAACATCCATTGCCAATCCTCCTCTTTTTGATGAGGAAGAATAGCCCTGAGCTAACATCTGTGTCCATTTTCCTCTATTTTGCATGTGGGGTGTTGCCACAGCATGGGCTGATAAGTGGTACATAGGTCTGTGCCCAGGATCTGAAACTGCGAACCCCGGGCTGCTGAAGTGGAGCATGCGAACTTAACCACTATGCCACTGGGCTGGCCCCTGGGTGTAGTTTTTCTTGATTAGGGGTTTTCTTAATTGCTTCAGCTTCTTAACTGATTTCTAGAGTTCTCACAAAGCCTATCTTGGTCTGTATATCATTGTTAATTTGGTGTCTCCATGGGAGAACTAGGATCTAAAGCTTTCTAGTCTGCTGTCTTTCTGGCACCACTCTAGTAAGACTACTTTTTACATGATAAATATTTTTATATCCTTTTACTTTCAACCCAAGTATTTAGCTTTTGCATCTAAAAGGTATAGACAGCATATAATTGGATCTTACTTTTTTATTCAGTCTGACAATCTCTGCCTTTTGTTTGGAGTTTTTAGTCCATTCACATTTAATATAATTACTGATGTGGTGATACAGATCTATATCTGCCATTTTGCTATTTGTTTTTTTCTGTGTCTCAGTTCTTCCCCCCCCCACCTTTTTTTCTCCTTTACTGTATTCCTTTGTGTTAATCAAAAATTTTTGTGTGTACCATTTTAATTCCTCTCTTGCTTTTTAAGCTATATTTCTCAGTTATTATTTAGGAGTTTTTAGGAGTTATTTTAAAGTTTTTAAGGTGGATTTTAAGAATCCATTTCATTTGCAATGGGCAGCCACTTGTCTTTGCCCAGTTTTTTATTCTTGTTTTTATTTATTAGCCTTGCTTCCTAGGGGCACCCCTGTGTCTGCATAGCTGAGTGGTCAGCCAGCGATTTGAGTACAGGTAGTGCTCAAACACCCTGAACCCCAAAGATCCCAGTATATGCTGATTGATGTGGGTGTGGATTGGGGTATGCACTTGAAGTTGCAGGCAGTTCTTGAACTTTCCTCATCTTTTACTTTCTGCTGGGCTCTTTTGGTCTTTCTTGAATATATGTGTAGTTTTTCCAGTCAGCCAGCAATGGGTGTAGAACTTATCTCAATTCTTTCATAGCTTTGTCATTTCCAGCATTCTGGCTGGTCCAGAACTCACCCCATCTGAGATCACAGCCCTGGGTTAACTAAACTAAATGTGTTCTCTTTTCATTCACAGCCAATTTCACCACTTTTACCTGGCAAAATCACAGGGTTTTTACCCCCCTCCACCTAAAATTCAGTCTTCCTTTTGGCAGCAAAGCTGATGATTTTCAAGGCCACTTCTATGCCGGTAAAACTACTTTTTTACTATCCAAGCTGGTAGGTGGAGGATGGGAGCAGTTCCAGGTAAGAAGGTCACAGACTCCTGCTGTTCTTACCTGAGATTCTTGCAGGTTTTCAACAACAGTTCCCAATTTGTTGTCTGCCCTTGGTCAATTTACAGTGCTCCCAAATTGTTGCTTTTGACTATTTTGCCCAATTTTATACTTTTTTTTTCCTCATGAAGAGGAATCATGGATCTCTTCACACCACCATAAAAGAAAGTTCTTTCTCTCCCATTGTTATGGACTGAATTCTGTCCTCCCAGCCCCAAATTCGTATTTTGAAGCCCTAACTTCTATTGTGACTGTATTTGGACATAAGGCCTTTAATGAGGTAATTAAGGTAAATGAGGTTATAAAGATGGGGCCCTAATCCATAAGACTAATTTCCTTATAAGAAAAGGAAGAGAGACCAGGGGTGTGGGCACACAAAGGCAAGGCCATGTGAGGACACAGCAAGAAGGCGAGGACCTGCAAGCCAAGGAGAGAGGCCCCTGGAGAAACCAGACTGGCCAGGACCTGATCTTGGACTTCTAGCCTCCAAAACTGTGAGAAAATAAATTTTTATTGTTTAAAGCACCCAGTCTGTGGCATTTTGTCATGACAGCCCTAGCAGGCTAATGCACTGTTGTATCTTGAAGCTGCTTTAATCAGATTTAAAAAAAAAAATCATTTAATTAAATTGAATTAAGTAATTAATTATTTTTTGCAGGTAAAGCTTCACCCTGAGCTAACATCTGTTGCCAGTCTTCCTCTTTTTTTTTTCTCCCAGAGCCCCAGTGCATGGTTGTACATCTTAGTAGTAAGTCGTTCTAGTTCTTCTATGTGAACTGCTGCCACAGCATAGCAACTGACAGATGGGTGGTGTGGTTCTACAGCTGGGAAACAAACCCAGGCCACCAATGTGTTGAAAGTGCTGAACTTTAACCACTAGGCCAACAGGACTGGCTCTTAATCAGATTTTTGCTTCATAATTGTAATAAAACTTATCTTGGTCCTGTCACTCAATTCTCAGTCTTCTAGTCTCTCAGTCCAGATCTACAGATCCTCTTGATCTATTAGTAGCATTTCACACAGTTGATCACTTCCTCTGCTTTGAAACACGTTGTTTGCTTCCAATATTGCACTCTGCACTGATTTCTCTCCATCCTCACCGGCTACTCCTTCCCAGTCTTCTTTGCTGATTCTTTATGTGTCCAGCTTCTTAATGTGGAGTGCTCTATGATTCAGTCATTGAACCTCCTATCTTCTCTATCTCTGTCATTTCCTTGGTTATATCATTTAATATCATGGCTTTAAACACCATCTGATGATGATGAAGCCTAAATTACTATCTCCAGCCCAAACTTCTTTCCTAAACTGCAAACTCCCATATCCATTTGCATCCTGGACATCTCCATTTGTATATCTAACTTAAACTTAACATGTCCAAAATGGAACTCTTAGTTGTCAGTTGAGGTGAGTTTCCACCTAAATTAATGACTATTTAATTATTGCAATTGTTCGAGCGAAAAATACTGAAGTCTTTTTGTTTCTAACATGTGTCGTACTTTGGCCACTACTGTTTCTCTCTACTCTACGTGGAAGCCAGAGTAATCCCATTAAACATGTCAGATATCATCACTCCTCTGCTCAAAAACCTTCCATTGCTTTCCATCATGCAGAGTAAAAGTCAATGTTCTTCCAAGTCCTTCTGAAGGCTACACACAGTCTGGGCCCTATAGCCTCTCTGATCTCATCTGATTCTCTCTCTCTTTTCCAGCCACACTGACCTCTTTGTTCTTCCTCATGTGTGACACACATGCTCCTACCTCTAGGCTTTGCATATGCCTTTCCCCTTCTTTGCAATACTTCCTTGCTTCAAGTCTTTGCCTAAATGTCAACTTTTTAGAGGCCCTCTCTGACTAACCTATTTGAAAGTGCAACCCCCTCCCTACCCCACACTTCTTATCTCCCTTCCCTGCCTTATATCCACAGACTATTGTCACCTTGTAACATCTTATTTTTCTTGCTTTTTTGTTTACTGCCTGTCCCCCTTCACTATAATATAATTTCCAGGAGGGCAGGGGTTCTTTTTCCTGTCTTGTTCGTTGCTGTATCCATGGTGCCTAGAAGAACGCCTGGCATGCAAGAGATGTTCAGCAAATATTAGTGGAATAAATAGATCACTGTTTCAAAACTGGATCCAGAAAGGAACTTGATTTTTCATTTGTGTGTCCCCAACTCAAAGCACAGAACTTGACCCGGGGGGCCACACATGCACACACTAGCAATAGTAAGAGTCCAAACTACTCCCGCTCCTGGATAAGTGATTGTTTGGAAGGGTTCTATAGGTGAGCTGTACCAGGTATCCAACTAGCAGACAATCTCTATTTTGGATGATAACTCCTAGAGTGTAGGTACACAGGAAAAGCAGATCCATGCACTTTATGAGCCTGGAATGACCTTGATGTCAAACTGAAAAGGGCAGTTTGAGAAAAGAAAACTACAGGCTGATCTCACTTTATAAACATAAATACAAATAATCCCAGACAAAATATTAGTCAATGAATTCTAATGCTATAAAATAAAATTTAAAAATCAGACAACATTTTAAAGACAGGTGCAGGATCAACTCTTCTAGCTCTGCTGCTTGTAACTGCGAGACCTTGGCAAACTCAACTTCTTAGAGCTGCAGTTTCCTTATTTATAGAATAGGGTTGATAAAGTCTATCTCATTCATCCATGTTTTCATTCATTCTATTTTTATTAGAGTATTTCTTCTGTGCCATACGTTGCCCTTGGTACTGGTGACCAAAGTCGGCACAGTTGCTGCCATGGTGCTGTGTGAAGATTAAAAAGGTGGAAATTTATTAACACAGCACAGCCCCTGGCACATACTGGGTGCTTAAAAAGGATGGATTCTTTTCTCATATCCAATCCTCTAGCCAAACTCTCAATAGTATCACCAGCTCATTTTCATACTCATTCTCATCGCTCAAATGTCACCTCCCAAGGGAGCCCATCCCTGGCCATCCCATCTAAATAGTTCCTATCCCTTTGTATCATATCACCTCATCTGATTTTCTTTATAGCACTTTTCACTTTATAAACTTATCTTCAAGATATTTTTCCCTCTTATTGTCTGTCCCTCTCTGAAAATACGAGCTTCCTGAGAGCAGGGACCTGTTTGCTTTATTCTCCGCTGTGTCCCCAGCACCTGGAAGGGTGCCCAGCACAGGAAATGTTCCACACTCGTGCCTGTGTCTTTTTCCTTTCTGTAGCTCCGGTGCCAGGCACAGGGCTTGGCCCAGAGCAGGGGCTCAGAAAGTATGTGGAATGAAATTCTTGTTGTGTGACAGCCGCAGGGTCTCCTTCTCACCTGGTTTTCATGTAAACTCTGCGGTGTGGAGACTATTGGGTGTGACTTTAGCGCGGGCAGTGCACCTGAAGTGGAGCCAACACTCTATCCTTCGAGACACTCCCATAAATACCCAGAGGGACGCAGGTCCTGCATTTCCAGCATCATGCTTCCGAGTAAAACTCTGCTTCCCCCGCCTCCTGCTCTGGCCTCCCTGGGAGATCAGTAAGTACAGGGCAGCTCATGTTCAGAACACTGCAGTTTCCAAACTTCGTTTCTCCTCCAGAATGTCACTCCAGCTCTTCACTCCAGCCCTCCCAGGGATGTTTTTGCTCACTGTGCAGAGCGGAGGGCCGGGTCACTTGCGCATGTGACACAGCAGACAGACGGCGTAGCAGAGCTCTGATTCAAGTCCCACACATCCCCACTGTAGTTCGCATCTCTTGGCATGAGATGGGACCAGAAACTTCCTTAAGTATGTGTTCAAGTTGGAAGATAAGAACATGAAAAAGAAAGGAAAAAACAACACTTTCATTTCAAGGGGTTATTCAAGAGTGTAAGAGGGAGAATGGATGAAAAAGGTTGAAAACTGCCTCAAATTTACTACTTTAGGTGGAAAAAATACCAGGTGCTCCATATATTGCATCAAAAACAGACATTAGATAATGTTATCTGTCAAGAAAGAAACTTTTAGTAAGTACTCATGGAATGTTTTTACGTGCCTTTTTAGATAGAAAGTAAAAACTTTGAATAGGATGCAAAATATCCCAGCTGATTTGGCAATGTTTGAAAGAAAAAGAGCTGAGATTTTTTAAAAAATTCAACACATTTTGAATACAACACATTTATCAGGCAATTCTATAGTCTAGCACTTTGCCTCCGTAACTCATTCGAAGCCCACAGTAACCTGTGGGGGATTCTTCACTCCATTTTAGAGTTGAGCTCAGAGACGTGAAGTGGTTTGTCTAAGGACACACAGTTAATAAGTGGCAGGACCAAAGTTTGAAATGCCCCTTCACTAGGCTGTTTGGGTCAAAAATGTCACGGGCCACCTGGGATAGACCCAGCCCTTGACTCCGGGCTCATAGTGTGGGTTTGGTGATTGCGCTGTCAGGATGAAATGGCATGAAGAGAGCTGCACCTGGGAGCCCTTGTTCCCATGGACCTGTGCAATCATGTGCAAGGACAGAGACAAGTAGAAGTACAAATATCATGGAAGGGAACACACTATGTTTCAAGGCAGATGGAATCTAGGAAGAACCTCTGAGGAATTAAAAACAGAGACACTGAGATTCCCATGCAATTAATAGGTCAACTCCTTATAAGGAAGTGGTTGCTCTGGGTGGGTGGGCATGGGCCAGAGTGGGATGCAGAAGTGGCTCAAAGGACATCAGATTCAGGCAAAGTAAAGAGGTCAGAACTAGAGCTTTGGCAGAACCCTGGGTTCTTCCACGTTACGTGCTTCACTTTACCAACACCCTGCTGAGAAGGGTTTGGTTATATCTAAGCGGTACTTGTGATTTGGAGAGTGTATGCAGTACCCATGTGCACAGGAGTGGGTACACATGAGCCCACACACGCACACTCACGTGCACACCCACGAACACTCATAATTAAACTGAATAAATGATTTCTTTTTCTTTCCATAGAGTGGTTTCAATTCTCATTAATTAATATTTTTGGACAGGGAGGGAGACATCCTAATACAATGTCATGTTACATTTTTAAATTTTCTATACTCTTTAAAGAAAATGGGAACTTATATGGAAAAGATGCTCATATATAAAGCCCACAGGTAGTACTTTGTTAGTTTGTATTTATTTTACAATTTCAAATTATAACAATTGCTTATGCTAAAGTCAGTCAATAAGGGTAGCAAGGCAGGTTCAGTGAATTCAAAATTTGAAACTGAGACTTATGAATGGCTACCATGTATCAGCCTCAGCATCCTGTGTAGTCCTGTGCTTTGTTTTATAGTTTAGTTGTTCAGTGTTAAGAAAGTTTTGATTGACACAGAGAAGTAGCTACAAATGGCAGACTTTTTTTTTGACTACTATGTTTCTTCTTCTTTCTGAGATGTGACATAAATGTTTTCTGGTCAGTAAGGTTCTACTGAACATTGTACTGACCAAAGCCAGGCAGATGGCCAGTATAGCTGCACTGCCCCCTACTCATGCTGAGCTAGACATGATGGTGGAACACCATCTTGGTAGGAGAGATTTTGAAAAGAAGAAGGAATTGAAGTCATCTTTTTTTAAAACCAAACTCACACCTACCACCTCAACAGAAAACCTAACAAACTGAGTTATGCGGAGAGGATTTTAAACAAACCTGTACAAACACACCTAACATGAGATGAGGAAAGGACACCTTTTAGTCTACGTCCAGTGCACAGCATCTCTTCGTCGGTGCCCAGTAAAACAGGAAAGCCAATCTAGAAAACATTTTCGCCTCCACAGCACTAACAACAAAAAGCACACAGTATATAATACTTTGACCTTTAAGGGGGTAATCAAAGAAATTCCAAAAATAGATCCACTAGGTTAACCCAAATATTCATCTATAAAAGTATTTTTTCCATAATAATGTTTAAAAGAGGCTTCTAGACACAGCAAGACTACATCAGGATGGCAGAAGATAAAGTGATAAAAGGATTGCCAATGTAACACTAGGAGGTGATTTTCACATGTAGCTTTTAGTCAAGGACCTCTCTTTCCGTTGATTCCCATAGCCAAGATGAGCTGTGATAATAGGAGCTTCAGAAATTCTACTTCAGAGGTGAAAGAGATGTCAGTGTGAACCCACAGATCTCCTAGTGGGCTTGCAGCCAGGCTCAACCCCTGCTGTGCCCGCAGAGCCCCAACCTGCCTTTAGGGCACGGTGGTGGGCCGCCAGGAGGCCTCAACGCCTGGGCCGCGGCCTACTCAGGCTCCAGCCAGGTCTGTGCCCGTATATGAGGCCCTGACCTCAGGCTCCTCAGCTTGCTGCCCTCCGCCCAGCTGAATCTACCACCACCACCGCTCCCTGCAGATGTTTGCTTCTAACCTCTCTGTAATCGCGGGATATTTGACAAATTAAACTGATCAAGCAGCTTGAAAGCCTAGTACAATGACTTCCTTAAAGGAAGTCAATGTATAGATACTTGGGTCAATTTAGAATCCCCATTATTTAGTATTTTATAACATGATTTAATTGTTAAGGTAATGACTATCCTTGTGAGTTTTGAAGCTGCCCAACTTTTTATGCTTTGGACCCCAACTTTGAGAGTCAGGTTCATTGTGGACACTTCATCTGTGGTGGGAAGCGTGGCAATACTGTGACCTGTGCAACAGGACCTAATCACATTTGGAGGGGAAGCCCCATGCTTGCTGCAAACCCCTCAGTCAGCCTAGAAGGACATGGATGCGTTGTGCCATGCAAGCATTCACCTAGTGCCACACATCTGCTTTGACACCTTGATGAGACACCTTGATGACTGAGCAGGTCTGTTCAGCACTTACCCAAGGATGCTGGGCACATATTTTGCCCTAATATACTCACTTGAACAATTTTATGTAGGTAAACATGCCCAAGCCAAGCCTGATTTTTTTAAAAAAGAGCACTTTTAATCACTATAATCATTCTAATCAGTGAGCTCATTATCCAGATGTTCAACGGTAAATACAGAGGCAGCAGGAGAATCCTTCCTCGGATAGCCGCGTCGACATGAGTTAACACAGGAGTGCGCAGCCAAGCACTGGGAGGCTCAAGGTGCTACAGTTTGGTACATGAGACGATTGGGGGGTGCTCTTTTATGTCATGGCTTTGCAAATTATAAACATACATTTAAAACTGATATTTAAGTCAGACTTTTGCAGCACCTCAAACACCACCGTAGTTTAAAAACCACTGGCGTAGAGGAAAAGGGACTCTTGAGCTGAATCCTGACTGCTGCTTCTTAGCTGTATGAACATGGTTCCACTTTAAAATCCCAGTTTTCTCATTTCTCAAAGGGGGCGGCCATTCCATGGGGTGGATGTATTGATTAAATGCACAACGTAAGATATATACCACCAAGGTCTTGCATATAGAGGGCACCCAGCAAATACTAACTCATCTCTCCCTCACTTTTTAAAATCCCAATTCATAGGTTATATAGGTATTTCTAGGGATGAGATACCTGAAGCAGAATGACCCCACACCACATTTGCTGCCAGCCTCCCAGGAAGACCGGGCAAAGGCTGTGCACAGGAGCGGCGGCTGTCAGCCCCGGCTGCACGTGGATCACGTAGGGAGTTTTGAAAAACTGCTGGTGCCTGGGACCCACCCTCAGAGATTCTGATCTAACCAGTCTGGGATGCTGCCTAGGCCTCGGCAGTTTTTAGAGTTCTTCAGGTGATTTTGATGTGCAGTCAGGGTTGAGAACCACTGCTCTAGACAGAAGAGCCGTCCATCCTTAGCATTCTACCGTGGTCTTGGCACAACACCCCAGTCTCATTTTGTCTCCTCCCCTGCCCCCTGCAGGAGTGTATTTTGTTCTCTAAATTATTCCCGTGGCCATTGTAAGTGCTGCCATCCCTGGCAAGGTGCCACTGCTGCCATATGCCATGCCATGTGCCTCCCCTTCTCTGCTCTGCTGCTGCCTCTACAGCTCCTCCCTGAGCTCCTGAAGCAAGATGCTCGGCACATTCACTGAATGCCCTAAGGAAAATTCCAAGTGCTCCTTTAGGCTAAAGCCAACCCTGGCATCCTACAGTGCAGAGGGAACATGCGTAACACACTTCTGCTTACTCTGAAGGGAGATGTGACATAATTTGCAATGAAAGAGAAAAGGCTATGGGCTTTACACAGCCTGAAGGTCCTTAAAACAGCAAAAGATGGCAGACAAGTCATAGCTGGCCGTGGACCTCCCCCCCACCCACTGCCACTGCCCCAGTCATTCATGAAATATTTTCTGAGCTGAGCTCAAAGGAGAGGGCATTTACTTCTGCGTCCAGGAGACAGAGGAGCTTTCATGGAAGAGGTGATATTCGATCTGGGTTTGGAGGAGGTATTGGAAGTTGTTTGGATGTTGGAGGACATGTGAATAAAGACAAAGAGTGATCAGCATGAGGAAAAGCATGGAGATGAACCGTCACACCGTGTGTGTAGAAATCATATCACGTGGAAAAGGGATTGGGAGGCCAGTAGCACATGGGTCAATGGGTTAGGCCACGGTGCAGTGACAAATAGCTTCCAAATCTTAGTGACTTAACACAACACATGTCTATTTCTAACCTGTGCTAAAGATCAATCATGGGTCAATGGCAGGGGGAGGGAAGGTCTTCTCTAGATTGTCCTGACTGAGGGAGAGGGACCTTCTACCACCTGGATCATCACCGTTCACTGTGGCAAGGGGACAGGAAAATGATGAATGAACTGGATTTTATAGGTTTCCACCTGGAAGTGACAAATTTCACTTCTGTTCACATTTCATTGGCCAAAGCCAGCCACACAGACCTGTGTAACTTGAAGGCAGTGGGAAAGTACAATCCACCCAAGGGCCCAAAAGGAGAGAAAGTGGAAACATTGGTGAATAGCTTTAATGACTGCCACAGGGAGGAAGGCCTTAAATATCTCACTAGGGAGCTTAAATTTGATCTTGAAGGAATAAGGGAACCAGCCAAGGTTTGTAAGTGGGAGATCCATGGTTAGAATAGAGGTTAGACAGAAGTGGGCTGGAGAAGAACACTTATTCCTTTGCCCTGTAGAGTCTTTTTCTCTCTTTCTGCTTTTTAGATCTATCTGCCCGCATAAGAGGCACAGTATTTATATGCTTTTCAGTGAACTTAGTAGGAAAGACTGCCCTCCCACCATTTACCCTGCAGTTTTGAGGGTCAGCGCAATTCAGGGGATTATTGTCAACCTACCTGCCCCGGGTCTAAGCCGTGTCCTCCAGCCTAGCTTTTATCCAAAAGAACAAAGCTGATGTGTGTGTTGCCATCTGACTTCTGAGCCTATTTCTCAGCTAATTGTTTCCTAATTCAGCGAGAAAGAAAGGGGGTTTACAGATGCCATCTAACCCTAGGATGGATTAGGAGGAGAGACCAGGAGGAAGGTAGGTCAATGAGAAGGTGTGCGCAGAGGTCAGACAGAGAAAAAGATAAAAACAGTGTGGAGAAAAGCAAGAATTCAAGAGAGATTTATGACTGAGTACGTGTGGGAGTGAAGAGGAGGAACCCAGGAGCGGGCTGCTTGGGCCCCAACCCCAGGGAGGTGGGAGTAAGACCCAGTTCTTTACCTTTCTCTGCTTCATTGACCAACTCTGCAAAATGGCAGCAATATTAGGAGAACCACAATTATGGCATTCTTGTGAGAAATAAATGAGTGAATCCTGCCCAAGGGTTTAGCATAGTCTCTGACATATTAAGTCCTTGAGAAACAGTGGTGAGAAACATAGTTTTGCGTACAGAAGTTACCACTGATTTGTGTTGAACTTGTTTGAAGATACTTGGGCTCCTGACTTCAGCTCGTCTCCTTATTTTTTGCCTCTTGCCCATAAAATCAAATTCCTGTTGATAAAGAGGTTTGATGACTCAGTCCAGATGATTAGAGCTAATACATTATTTCATATCTTTCTGCCTCTTGTCCCTTGTGTGATTCAAATTCTATTTGTCCTTGGAAATTTAATAAACTTTTTCTTATTTCCATTTTCACTAGGCTGGTTTTCATTATCATTATAAATTCCAGTTCCCTCAACCTCCTCAGGTTGGCCTGGGTCATAATCTCTCCATAGGTCTGCAATTGATTGTGATGACATTTGCTAATGGTGATGGTTTGGGGGCACAGGTTGTGATGGCTTACAGGATTACTCCAGGCTCTAGACTGCAGTGTAGCATGCATTTGCTAATATTCTCTTAATGCAGGTGGAACCAGATTTATTTTCGCATCAGACTCTTCGTTTTAAAAATTGTGTGGAAATTCGTCTTTGTGGAGGGAACTTTTTCTTTAATTCACGTACCTTGGTTATATTTTGTTGTTCAAGAATGCCCTACAGGTTCTTACAGATGCAAATCTGAGATTATGGCTAACAGCCAGCATTCCATTTGTGGGGCTGGAATTAATTTTGTGGAGTATCTTAGGTTGAGGTCCCGGGGGAAGACTCTGAGATGGAAGTTTGCATGCTGGAGGTACACTGAGCTGTGCTCTCAGGAGCAAATTTGCAAGGAAGTGAGGGAAGCTGGATTGGCCTGAGAGGGAAGTTGGGATGTGATACTGTTACAATAAAGGCTTCAGATAATCCCACAGGAGCTTGGGGGCTGGAATGGCCCTGCAGAGATGTCCTGAATTGATGCAAGGGGTCTTTGCACCCCCACGTTAACCAGTAGTTAGATATGGTCTGTGTTAGGGAAAAGGACAAGATGTCAGGTGAGGCAGTTCTTTTCAGTTGAAGGCAGTTCCTGGGGAGGGACACACCTATGAGCCCCCACCAGCCACCATTCCCAGGTAGGGGCAATGAGTGCCTTGGTCCTGAAGGAGGACCTGGGTGGTGGACCCCAATACACACTATGTGGGTATTTCTTAATGATTATAACGTCATTGGAACTGCTGAAAAATGTTGGCTGAATTCTTTTTCTCTGTGTGCAATTGTACTAGTTTCCTAGGGCTGTGTAACGAAACACCATAAACTTGGTAGCTTAAAATAACAGGAATTTATTGTCTCACAGTTCTGGAAGCTAGAAGCCCCAAATAAAGGTGTTGGCAGGGCCACACTCTCTCTGAAGGCTCTAGGGGAGGGTCCTTCTTTACTTTTCTCCCAGCTTCTGGTGGCTGCTGGCAATCCTTGGTGGTCCTTGGCTTATAGAGGCGTCACTACAATCTCTGCCTCTGTTGTCACATGGCAGTTTCCCTGTGTGTCTCTGGGTCCAAATTTCCCTCCTCTCATAAGGACATCAGTCATTGGATTAGGTTGCATCCTAAGCCAGTCTGACTCCATCTTAGCTTGATTAAATTCACAAAAACTCTACTCCCAAATGAAGTCATAGTTTACATTCTGGGGGATAGGTCTTCAACATATCTTTTTAGGGAGCACAATCCAACTTATAACAGCCACTATTTGAGCAGATATATTAATTCATCTCCTGGACCATCATCCAGACCACATCACCCCATCTTGCTCACAGAGGTATCATTAAAGATTGTATCTCCACTTCCTCTGTCCTGTTTCAAGTCTCACCATCTCTCTCCTGTGCTACTGTGATAGCCTCTCTGCTGTTCTCCCTCCAGTCCCTCTGTCTCCATCTACCCTCCTCATTATCCCCAAGGGACTCACCCAAGACTCAGTTTTGATTGTGTAACTCTGCTGCTCAAAATCCATCAATGATTTTCAGTTACCTACATCATGAAATCTACACTCTTTAGTTTGATATTCAAGATTCTGTGTTACCTGGTCCCACTGACCTAAACAGCCTCATTTCTGATTTGTGTTTGCTTTGCACTTTACACTTAGAAAATATTAAGTTGCTTATGTGTGCCCAGGACATAATACTCACTCAATAAATGGCAGTTCTCTCTCCTCCCTCCACAGTTTACAAAAAGACTTCGCCGATGATCTAATGGAATTCTCATAATCACCTGGTGGTGTATGCATTTTCATAGGTAATAGATGTAGTTGACGAGGATGCTGAAAGTCAGAGAGGAGAAATAACTGACCAGTTAATGGTGAAGCCAAGAGTCAAACCCAGATGTCTGACTTCCAATACTAGATCCTTTCTGGTGTGTTGTGTCTGTGTGGTTCACACTTGCAAACTTGACCTTCCATAAATTTAAACTTGTCACCTGTTTCCCATACTATCTGTGCAAGCTGCAAATATTGAATTTAGGGGACAAATCTCTCCTGTATTACACCAGAAACAGAAATAATTGAGGAGAAAGAAATAGATTTCCCCAAGTTGAGAACACAGTGAATATTTAGGATAGAATAAAAATGCATTTGGGCTATGAGAGACTACACAGCTCTCATAATCTCTCCCTTATAAAAAGACTGATGCATATCAGTAAATGTCCCCTCACTTACATCAGAAAGACCCCGGGAATTGAATAAGGGCATCAGTTTATGTCTGTGTTTCTTTAAGCTACAGCCGTGTGAATCAGAGGTGCTATGCCAGGTATTACAGAAGTTTCCATGGCAACTTCATCTTTATTCTCCTTCCTGAATAGCACTGTTAAATGGTGTCTTTGAGGCAACAGCCATTTAAGATTCTCCATCTTAAAGGTTCTGTTCCGTTGTAAGCTCCATTTACACATCTCCGAGTAGAGAGGAGAACTGAACAATTTCTTGAGGAACTGGGAAAACACAGACCTTTCAGCTGATTTGGACTAACTATCCACCTTGTCTTATTATAACTGTTATTACCAGACTGCTCCTGTGCTTACTTTAACTTCCAACTTATTTTTTCCTTGGTAGAAGTAGCTAAAGACACTTTAGATCCTCACTCTCATGAAGGAGACCTATTTAGAAATTATTTCCAGAAAAATCAGGTCAAGATTGTCAGGCAAATATGAGGTAGAAAGTATTGCAATATTTGGGCAATCAAGAGGGCATATCTAGAAAACTGTATGTGCAATGATAAGAAGGTCTTAAAAGCCATGGTGTAGTTCTAAAAATGTAGATGTGAGTATAGTTAGGTTTCATGTTTCACAGGCCACAGGGAGGGGTTGGAACAGTCTAGATGTAATAACTGATCTCAGAGTCTTGGCTGGTACTGAAATGCCCATTCTTTGTGACAACACCATAGGAGAAAAACTTGGCAATGGACTTCTCATTGACAAAGAACTTCCACAAAGATCTGTCTGCAAGCAACTGACTGCTGTTCTTCTTTTCAATGTTTTCTTCTAAGACTGGACCTGAAATTAGTCGGTGTCTTATAACTGAATTGCAGCCATCAGCCTTCACTTGGGACAAGGACAGTGGACAAGGCCATGGATGAGGAACCAGGTGACCCGATTCTTAGAACTCAGTCACTCATTAACTGTGTGACTTGGATAAGTCACTCAACTTTCCTCATTTGTAAAATTGAATTAATAAAATTTTTAGACTGACCTTTTAAAGTAGCACATGGTCTGAACATTAACAGATTTCCATCCAAGGATATCTACTTGCATTTATCTTGTGGGTGGACAAACAATTATCTTATCAGAGGTATTCATTCATTCATTCATTCATTCATCAAGAGTAGTAGAACAGTGATTAGTGCTTCCATAATAAAGTCCCAGCAGATCTGGGTTTAACTTTACCTCTTTAAGCCTCAGTTTCCTCATTTTTAAGTTGGGGTCAAAAATAGTACGTACCACAAGGGGTATTGGGAAGACTAAATAAGGTAAAGCATGTAGCCCAGTGCCTGGGTCATCATAGGTGCTCAAAAAATCTTTGTTGACCACATGAATGGAAATGTTTATTGAGTAGCTACTTCTGTCAAGGCTTTTTTTGAGGCATTGGGACTAGAGAGGACTCAGACATAATCTAAGTCTTAGTAGATGAAGAAAACACAACACACCAATAAGTGGCCTAGTCATTGACCATGGCCTACAGCATGGGCATTTAGGTTGTTTGCAAATGTTGTTAATATAAACAGTGTTCAATGGCTATCTTTGTGTGTCAGCTCTGAGTTCATTTCAGATTACAGGTTGTTTAGCTAGATTCCTGGAAGTGGAATTGGTGGGTCAAAAACTGTGATTCACACCATGCCAGAGGCAAGCCTGGGATCATGAGAAAACTGAGAAGGGCAAACAGCCCTTGATCCAAGCAGGTGGAAGAGGACAGTGAGTGAAGGCTTTTGGATGAAACTTAAAGGATGAGATAACAGTACCAAGGACAGTGGGAGGTAGGCACTATTATATTACTGCTGTCATCTTACAGATGAGGAAACAGAGACAGAAGAGGTCGAGAAATTTGCCCAAGATCCCATAGCTAGCATGGGATAGAGCCGGGGTCCTAACTAAGGCTGTTCGATTCTGCTCACTGTGTGTGGGGGGAGCGGAGAGTAGTGGGGAGTAGATGGAAAAAGGAGGAAAGGGGAAAGGGAGTTCCAAGCAGAAGGAACAGCATGTGCAATAAGAAGGTCTCAAAAGCCTGGTGTAGTTCTGGAAATGTAGGAGATTCTATTTGCTGTGAACAATAGGGGGAGCCCCTGCTGGAACCCTCTGGAGAACTACTTCCAAAATATTTAAAAATCGGTTCTGAAAATCCCAGCTAAATCCACTTTACTTACTTTGAAGGGCTGTTGTTCCAATAAATTGAGACAGGTGCTTTGAAAAATGCAAGATTCCACAAAAGTGTGAATATTTATTACTATTGCCCAAATGAGGACAACTTGGAAGGGATTCAGTTTATACTCAGTTTAATTAATTTACTCTGACTTGTCTGTGTGGTTCTTACACCAGCTGCTGGTGTGCTCCTGGCTGGCGGATAATCATTTTGTAGACAGGGTATCTGCTGCTTGCCAGGCCTGCAGCTCAGTGCTTTATGAACAGTGTTTCTTATCTTTTAACTACGTTCCAAGGTATGTGTTTTCAACTCCACTTTATAGATGAGTAAACTGAGCCCAGAGATGTTGAATGGCTTTTCCCAAGGCTGCCCAGAAAGGCCTGGTGGAGTGAAACGTCTCGCATTGCACCCAGCAAGCCCACAAGAGGTCAATGGACAGAAGCTGTGATTACTGAGATCAAGGATAATCCTAGTATCCACATAGCATTTTCACAAGCAACTTGTTTGTTCATTTGAATGAAGGATTAAATTGATCTGTTGAAGTTTTTTGACGTCATGACATCACATATGTGACATTCAGCCTCCATTGCCTGCCTCTTTCCCCCTCGCACACAGTGAGCAGAATCAGCCTTAGTTAGGACCCCAGCTCCACCCCATGCTATGGGATCTTGTGCAAATTTCTCGACCTCTTCTGTCTCTGTTTCCTCATCTGTGAAATGGCAATAATAATAATAATGGCAATAATGAAATGGTAATAATAATAATAGTGCCTGCCTCCCACTGTTCTTGGTATTGTTGTTATCTCATATTTACCAATTTTTCTTTTTCACCATGAGACAATAATTTATTCATTAATTATCTATTTCTCTATTCACCTACCAATTAAACTAATTTATTTATTTATTAATTCACTCACTCCTTCAACTATTCATTCAGTGAAGAGTTATGAGCTTGGTGCTAGATTAGGATCTGGGGAAGCAGAAGTGACTTGGATGTGGGTTTTCTCAGGTACTTCTCTGACCAGCAATGGGGAGATGCTAAGGAGAAGGATGAACTCATAGGTGCTATGCAAGCAGCTCTGTCAGGAACTCTCCCATATGCAATTTCACATACATTCCAGAATAACCCAGTGATATAGGCATCACTTTCACAGACTAGAAAAGAGAGGCTCCAACAGGTAAAGTCAATCCCCAAGGTCACACAAGCAGTCAGTGATAGAGCTGAGACCAGGGGACACACGTGCCTAAACCAATCCTGGGCTCTTTTCGACTCTCCACGTGGCCTCTGAGCAGTGCCGGGGAGGTAGACTCATAACCAACCCATTTCATTAAGAGGGTCTTGAGGCATAAATGGGAGTACGTAAGGTCCAGGGATGCAGTGTTGTTTAGCTTCATAATGATTAGCGTCCCACCCAATGCTGTCCTTAGCCTCGTCTGTAAAGTGGAATCCTGTCTGATCCCCCTTGATAATTGAGCCATCTTCCCCTCTCCAGACACTTTATACATCATACTCTTTACAAGGTGCTCTATCTACCACTTTTGGCTCCCTCCCCTTGTTTTTGGTCACCCATGCCGCCACTCCCCACACCCCCTTTCCTGCCTCCAGCAATTTGCTCATTCTGTTCCCTCCATTTAGATGGCCTCCTTTCTCCACTGTCTCTTGAAATACTACCAGGCAGAAGCAACCTTCCCTTCTCTGAACCATTTTCTGTCCCTTTCTTTAGTCATGCTTCCCCTTGTTATCATTGACTATGCGTGCTTCTTAAATTGTCCACTCGACTGTCTGTTCCTTGAAGGTAACAAAGGTGTTCAATACCCTTTGCCAGGCTTTGTGGTTTGCACACAGCAGGCAGTCAGCATACCTTAGATAAACATGAAATGCCACATTCTGTCTTTGTGGTTGAGCCTAATTACCTCTTGCTATCTGGTCCAAATTTGTCCTGTAAAATGGAAATACTGAGACTCATCACATGCTTACAAAATGGATCCAGTCAGGTTGGTCTTTTTGACAGCAAACAGTGACTGATGCTTGGTGCGTCCCAAGCCCTGTGGTAGATGCTGGAGATTCAGCAATGAGTAATACATTGTCTCTTCCCCTAAAGAGCTCAGGGCGGGAGGGTGATGGGTGGAAATGGGTAGAGGGAGCCTAGAAAATCAATCATTACTGCCCACCGTGAGTTTGAGTGCACTGTGATGGGCTATCTCATCCAACCTGGAGTGGGAGGTGTCAGGGAAAGGTTCCCAGGAGAGGTGGCCTTTAGTTGAATTGTGAAGGAGCAGAATGTGTTATAGAGGAATGGGGGAGGGGTCCATGAACATTTGAAGCGGAGGGAACAGCATACGAGGAGACTTTGGAGAGTAAATCATCCTGATGCATTTGAAGGATTTGTAGCCAAATATGGCCTTCGTTTCCCAAACAGGAAAGGGAAGGGTGAATCAGATAAAGTCCAAAGATTCTCTAAAAAATCTGTGATTTGATGGATAGAACAATTCTTAAATCTCTCCCCTCAATAATAACTTAAATCTCAAGTACGAAATAGATTGTTGAAAGAATTGGATATTTAATCTCCATCCTTTACAAACATTTTTGCAAAATTCTCATGGAGCTAGCTCTAGACTTTGTATGAAAACCTTGTATGCAAGATTAGTCAGTTTAGAATCTTTAGAAGGCTGTTCTCGTTATGCATTCTGGGCAAAGTAAAGTACTTCTCATCAAAATCAATGTTTTCATATCCTAGCTCTTGTATTTAGACTGTTTCTTTAAAAAAGGAGATTATTCATTTTAACTCCAGGATCTCAGGGTAAGTAGAAGTGTTGAATGCTAAACGCTTTCAAAATAATTCCAGAATCACACTTGCTTTAAGACAGAAAAACTATCTCCTATTTGATTACATAATGTGAAAGATGCCCTTGGGTTCTGCCACTGGAGACGCCTGGTTCAACCTGTTTGTTTCCAGGCAAATATGGTGAGCAGAATATTGACCAAGCATCTGTTTCTTGCCAGTTACCTTTAACATCCAATGCTTTTCATCCTCATAACATCCCTAAGAGTTCTCATTACCCCGTGGCAGCTTAGCAGGGTCACTCTGGAAATGACAGATTTGGGATTTGAACCCAGGTCTGTGTGACATCAAGACCAGTGCTCTTTCTGCCATGTCACTCCTGGTAGTAGAGACTGTTTTTGCCTGCCCACAATCCATTCTCTTTTCTTCTGATAACAGCAACTTAATTTCCCTCTGGGGGCCCATCTCTCCATGCTCAGGTGTGTTGATTTTGGTGTGGCTAACCCTAAAACTCAGCCCTAGAAATGGGCATGCATCCCATGCCTGGTCAGTCAGGGTCTCACACTTCACTTCGTCATGAGAACTGGTTCAGGGACTGTCCTATGATCCAGGCCAGGCCAGTGAGGCACAGTTGTGAGATTTTGATGGTAGCATTGTGAAAGAGAAATTCTTTTTCCACTGGAAATGTTAGTTTGTAAGGATATCATAAGCCTTGAGAGCCCAGACCACACAGAAAGGATTTGGCTAAAGACAGAACTAGCCCAGAGGGAAACAGAGCCAGGAGGTGGAGAGGAGGGTGAACCACTCATCCTGGTTGCCCACGACCTGACCGTCGTGGGAAGCTCCTCATTCCGAGGCAGACTAGAACTACTGACCACCCTAGCAGAGAGACTTCAAGTCTTGATACAATTCTTTAGTCCTGTGGATTGACCCTGTCTGATGCCTGACTACACATGGAGTTTTCTGTTACTTAAGCCAATGCATTTCCTTTTTTGCTTAAGCCAGGTGGAGATGGTTTTTATCACTTGCAATTGAGAGGATCCTGAGTTACACAATGACACCAAATTCAAGGGTTGGAATCTTCTCACAGGAGCCTACAGGATAGGGGTTTTGTAAGGAAACACAGGAAGGCAAGGCATGGAATGTCACTAGAGAGTGCTTCGGGATTGGTGCTCTAGTGCAAGCATTGTGGGAATTCCAAGGAGGAAGTGTCAGGGAGGAGGTCAGGTTTTAATTGGATCTTGAATGGAGCTCAAGATTTGGGTGCATCAAGAAGCAGAGAGGCACAGAAAAAGAGCTCACTGAACAACAACAAAATGTCCAAAGTTAGTGCTTTTCCTTACACAATAACATCAATAAAAGCTGCATAAATTAATCTTACTTTGGGGTTATTAATTCAGGAAGGATCTTAGAAGCGTTTGTGAGCTGTTTTCAATATTAACATACATCAGTTATAAGTCTGAGCAGGTTATCAGAAGTGGTGTGTGCCTTTGCTTCAGTATGGAATTCTATCAGCCCTTTTCCTCTGGTTGACAGAGCCATAAGCCTTTGATTAACAGTTGATGCTCAATAGAGGCAATTAATTGAGTAGATAGGATCTCTTAAAGAAGTCTGTGGGGGTGGGAGGGGTCCCAAAGGAAACATTGGTGCTGAAAGGATTATGAATTGCACATTTAGCTTGAGATATCTCATGGAATTTAGAGTCAGATAGATTTGGACTCAAAATTACACATTAACTGTGTGACCTTGGGTTAATCATTTAATTTGTCTGAGCTGAGTTTCCATCCTGGTCAAATAAATAAGAATATGTACATTATATTTTCCGTGAGATCCTGTATGCAAAGCACTGTGCCTGGCTATAGGAAGAGTTCATCCTGATGTTTCTTTCTCCTCCCTAGGTCATCAGCTTACATAACAAAGTTGATTTCACAATCTCTTTAAGCAGATAGATTCATCTTGCGTATCTCCAGGGATGGAGAGCTCACTATCTTACAAAGTGACTCAATCTGGGACGGTTCTGATGGTTAGAAATTCTCTCCTTATTTTGAGCCAACATCTGTCTCCCTGTAACTTCTTCTCACTGATCCAAGTAATGCTCTTTTTAGTTATTTTAATAAGCTTAATTCTTTATTCCTTGTGACAGTCCTTCCATATTTGACAACAGCTTTCATGTCAACAACTTCTGGATGGATGTGGTGAGGATGATGGATAGTAATGATAAAGTAAAGATCTCAGCACAGTGTCTGATGCATGGTAAGACCTCAGTAGATGGTGGTTCATCAGACTTTAGGGCTAGAAAGTCCTGGGGTCAGATCCCAGCTCTGTTATTTCCTAGATGGGAGACTTGGGGCAAGTGACTTAGCTGCTTTTCACCTCAGTTTACTTCTCTATAAAATGGGGATAAAAACTCTGCTTCATAGAGTTGGTTTGAATTAGTTATAAGTGAAAGTTGTTATAATTAATATAAATTACGACCCCTACACAATTAAATTTTACATAGGATTCAAGAGAGAGACGGGAACCTCCAGACTTCCTATGGAACTCAGAATCAAAGGGAACAAACCACAAATAAGGAAGACATGGGATTTAGAAAACAATGGGTCCAACCCAGGAAAGAAATTATGGGAAGTCCCAGAGTGTCGCCGGTGTGCAAGGCTAGAAAGGGACCAGTCTAGAGAGGAACAGGAAGAGAAGGACTCTAGAAGGGTGGGCTTCTTAAAAAGGGGGCTTTATTAGAATACTTAATGTGATGGAGCTTTCAAAAGTTTCACACTTACTGCTTACAACAAATTGCAAGCAGAAAATAATGATAATTAGAAACTACAGGAACAACATAAAGTTGTACAAGAAAGAAAATATAATTATAGTACGTTACTTAGCTCTGAAGCCAGCAAATTTAATACAGCTATAATAATGTTATTCACCAAAAGAGAGTGACACAAGTGTGCTTGGATGATGCAAGGAAAGGTGGGGGTGGAAGCGTCAATGAGCTAATCCTTATCTGGCACAGTAATATCTATAACAAATAAATGGATACATAGAAGTATAAGCATATCATTGGAAAATGGAGGTAACTAACAAAAAAAATAGCTAAAATAATTTAAAATTGTTGCCTCTGGGGAGTAGGACTGGGAAGGGGAGAGGGACATGAAACTTGCATTTATTCATTCAAAACTGCATATTTACTCACCATGTGCAAAGCAACGTTCTAGGTGATACATCAATGACCAAGATAGAGTCTCTGCCCCATAAAGCTTACCTTCTAGTGGGGGAAACAGACAAGCAAGTAGACAAGTAGACAATTTCAGATAGTGACAAGTGCAATGAAGAAACAGAGAATAAAGGAGGGCAGGGGAGGCTATTTTAAGTATGGTGGTCAGGGAGGACCTCTCTTTGAGAATGTAATACTTGAACCCGAAGAAATCAAGGGAGTGAGTCCAAAGAAAACGTTCCAGACAGAGAAGCATAGACCTGAGATGGTGATGAGTGTGGCATGTTTGCAGAAGAGCAAGGAGGCCAGCATGCTGACTGTAAGAGAGGGGAGCACGCAGGAGATGAATTTGGAGAGGTAGCTGTGAGCCATGTCCTGTAGGCTTATATGCTTTGGTGTGACACTTGGATTTTATTCCCTGTGAGTAGAAGAAACTGGCATAGTTACTCATCTGCTTTATATTTTTTAACTGTCTCTTTGACTGCTGTGTGCAGAATGATCTGTAGTGGAACGAGAGCAGATTCACAGAGACCAGCTGGGCAGGAGTATCAGTTATTCCAAGGAAGAGATGAAAGTGGCTTTGACTGTTAAGGTAGCAGAGGAAGTGGAGGAAAGAAGTCAGGTTCTGCATGTATTTGGAAGGTACAGCTAGCTCATGGCACTTGCTAACAAATTGCATGTCAGATGTGAGGGAAAAAGAGGAGTAGAGGATAACTCCAAGACGTTTGGAATCATTATTGACGTGGGAAAGACCAAGAGAGTAGTGTTTCTGGCGAGAAAATCAAGGGTTTACTTTCAGACACATGATGTTTGAAATGCCTTATTGAAGAGTTGCTTTTCTTTATTGGCATTTTGAATATTTGATATTTTAACCATTAGTTTGCTGTAAATTTGAATTGTAGAAAAAACACATGAGAAAATTTTCAAGAGGGAATACACACACACACACACACACACACACACACACACACACAACAGCATTGCCTTTGAGTAGACAGTTGCCCAAACTATCCTCTCTGGTGCCATGGGGTCTGCTGATGATGTTCACAGGAGGCCTTATCTCCAGGGAAGAGCGGATTACCCAGCCCCTTGTTGAAGGTGCTTATGAGCTTCCTGAGGTCTCCCTGCAGCTTCTGGGAATGTCCAGAGCACAGGCAGGCCCCATGAAGAATTACATCTATTGCAAGTCTTGGTGGGGTTTCCCCAGAGAAATGACTGAAAGGCTGGAAAGTTCCCACTCTCCTCCTTTTCAAGTCTGATCTCATTTTTCCCTTGCTTGAAGTCCTCTGGAGATTTTCCATTGATGTAGGAAAATGGCAACTCTTAGCAAGCCATTTAAGAAGTGGTTCCTCACAAAAGACCCTGAATAGCCAAAGAAATCATGAGAAAGAAGAACAAAGCAGGAGGCCTCACGCTTCCTGATTTTGAACTATACTATAAAGCTATAGTCATCAAAACAGTATGGTACTGGCATAAAAATAGACAAATAGACCAATGGAACAGAGTTGAGAGTCCAGAAATAAACCCAAGCATATACAGTCAACTAATATTTGACAAGGGAACCAAGAACACTCAATGGAGAAAAGACAGTTTTTTCAATAAATGGTGTTGGGAAAACTGGATATTCATATGGAAAAAAATGAAACTGGACACATATCTTACACCACTCACAAAAATTAAATCAAAATGAATTAGAGACTTAAATCCAAGACCTGAAATCATGAAACTCTTAGAAGAAAACAGGAATAAAGCTTCCTGACATGGGTCTTAGCAACAAATTTTTGCATATGACACCTGAAGCACAAGCAACAAAATAAAAAATAAACAAGTGGGACTCCATCAAACTAAAAAGCTTCTTTACAGAAAAAGAAACAATCAACAAAGTGAAAAGATAACCTACAGAACAGGAAAAATATTTGCAAACCACACATCTCATAAGGGGTTAATATCCAAAATATAAAGAACTCATACAACTTAACAGAAAAAAAAAATCCAATTAAAAAGTAGGCAAAGGACCTAAATAGACATTTCTGCAGAGAAGATATACAAAAGACCAACAGGTAATGAAAAGATGCTCAACATTACTAGTCATTAGGGAAATGCAAACTAAAACCCCAGTGAGCTATCACCTCAAGCCTGTTAGAATGGCCATCACCAGTAAGACAAGAGATGACAAATACTGACGTGGATGCGGAGGAAAGGCAACCCGTGTGCACTATTGTGGGACTGTAAATTGCTACAGCTACTATGGAAAACAGTATGGAAGTTCCTCAAGATATTAAAAATAGAGCTATTATATGATCCAGCAATTCCACTTCTGGGAGTACAGTCAAAGGAAACAAAAACACTAATTCAAAAAGATATCTGCACCCCTGTGTTCATAGCAGCATTATTTAATAGCAAAGACAGGGAAACAACCTGTATCTATTGATGGATGAATGGATAAAGAAGTGGTGTATATATATATATATATAAAATGAAATATTATTCAGCCATAAAAAATGAGGAAATTCTACCATTTGTGACAACGTGGATTGGACATTGAAGGCATTATGCTAAGTGAAATAAATCAGAGAAAGACAAATACCATATGATGTCACTTATAAGTGTAATCTAAACAACAAACAAACATACTCATAGAAAACAAGATCAGACGTGGTCACCAGAGGCAGAGGGTGGGGGAGGGGGAATTGGAGGAAGGTTGTCAAAAGGTACAAACTTCCAGTTATAAGATAAGTAAGTACTAGAGAAGCAATGTACAACGTGATGACTAGAGCTAACACTGCTGTATGATATATAGAAAAATTGTCACGAGAGTTAATCTTAACAGTTCTCATCCCAAGGAGAACATTTTTTTCCTTTTTTCTTTCTTTTATTTTTATTGTATCTATACGAGAAGATGGATGTTAGCTGAACCTGTTGTGGCAGTTATTTCACGATATGTGTAAATCAAACCATCATGCTGTATGCCTTAAACTTACACAGTGACGTATGTCGATTAATTCTCAATTTCAACAGAGCTTCCAGAGTAAGATAGACTAGGAAGAAGGACCTGGCCACCCACTTCCAAAAAATTGGCCATGAAAACCCTATGAATAGCAGCAGAGCATTATCTGATAGAGCACTGGAAGGTGAGAGGATGGCACAAAAAGACCAGGCAGGGCTCTGCTCTGCTGTCCACAGGTCCCCAGGAGTCAGAATTGACTTGACGGCACTCACAACAACACACTGAGACATCTCCTCTCCTTCCTCTGGCTACAATTCTTTGTACCCATGTGCACTGGTAACCTGCCTTTTTTTTTTTTTTTTAATTTTTAAAATGGTGAGCCAGCCCTAATGGCCTAGTGGTTAAAGTCTGGCACTCTCACCACTCTAGCAGTCAAGGTTTGTTTCCTGGTCATGGAACCACACCACCGTCTGTCAGTTGCCATGCTGTGGCAGTGGCTCACATAGAAGAACTATAAGGACTTACAACCTATACAACAATGCACTGGGGCTTTGGGGAGGAAAAACAAAAAGAGGAAAATTGGCAACAGATGTTAGCTCAGGGTGAATCTTTTCCTGCAAAAAAAAAAAAAATTTTTTAAGTGGTAAAATACACGTAACATAAAAGTTACCATCTTAACCATTTTTAAGTGTACAGCTCAGTGGTATTAAGTACATTCATATTGTTGTGTAACCATCACCGCCATCCATCTCCAGAACTCTTTTCATCTTGCAAACTAAAACTCTATACCCATTAAACAATAGTTGAATTCTCTAACTATCATTGTAGAAATGCCTATTTCCCACTTCAATTCTGTCAATTTTTGCTTCACATATTTTGATGGTGTGTTATTAGGTGTGTAAGTGTTTCTAATTGCTATATTTTACTGCTGTATTGAACATTCTATTAATATAAAGTCCTTCTTTATCTCTTGTAACCTTTTTTGATTCAAAGCCTATTTCATCTGATACTAGTACAGCCCTCCTCCTCTCTTTTGGGTACTATTTGCGTGAAATATTTTTTCTGTTTTTTTCACCTTCAAGCTGTGTGTACATGTCCTTAGATCTAAAGTGAGTCTCTCGTAGACAACACATAGTTGGATCCTGTTTTTTTTAATCCATTCAGCCGATCTATGTCTTTGGGTTGGGGAGTTTAATCCATTTACATTTAAAAGTAGCTACTGGCAGGGAGGGACTTAAGTTGCCATTTTAATCGTCTTCTTTGTGTCCTGTAGCTTTTTTGTCTTCCATTTCCTCTCTTACTGCCTTCCTTTGTGTTTAGTTGATTTTTGTAGTGAAATATTTTAATTCCCTTCTCATTTCCTTTTGTGTATATTCCATAACTATTTTCTTTGTGGTTGCCATGTGGATTACATTTAATATCCTGAAGTTATAACACTCTAACTTGAATTTATGCTAGCTTAACTTAATAACATGTAAAACTCTGCTCATTTATGGCTCTGTCACCAACCCCTTTTCAGTTTTGACGTGCATCTTTGTACATTGTGTGTTCAAAAACATCAATTAATAATTAAATGCATTAGTCTCCTAAACAGTGTAGAAAGCAAAATGTGGAGTTATAATCCTAGTTACAATAACACTAGCTTTTAGACTAATAGTTTTAAAAAATGTATTAGTCTCTTAAACCATGCAGAAAACAAAAACTGAAGTTACAAACTATTGTTGAAATAACACGAGCTTTTATAATTGCATCTGTATTAACTTCTTTTACTGGGATTTTTATTTCCTCATATGGTTTTGAGTTAGGACCTTTCATTTCAACCTGCAGGACTCTCTTTAGGATTTCTTGCAGGGCAGATCTAGTGGTAATGAGCTCTCTCAGTTTTTGTTTATCTGGGAATGTCTTAATTTCTCCTGCACTTTTGAAGGACCATTTTCCCAGATATAGGATTCTTGGTTGACAGTTTTTTCTTTTAGCCTTTGAATATATCAGCTACCATCTTCTGATGTGCTTCTCCATAGTGTCTGGTGAGAAATGTGCTGACAACCTTATTGAGGATGTCTTGTATCTGATGAACCACTTCTCTCTTGCTGTTTTCAAGATTCTCTCTTTGGTTTTGTCTTTCCACCATTTGATTGTCATGTTTCAGTGTGGATCTCTTTGAATTAATCCTACTTATAGTTTGTTGAGCTTCTTGGATGTTTCTATTCATGTCTTTCATCAAATTTGATAAGTTTTGGGTCACAGTTCTTCAGATATTCTCTCTGCCTCTTTCTCTCTCTCTTCTCCTCCTGGGACTCCCACAGGGTGTATGTTGGTCCACCTGATGGTGTCCCTCAGATCTCTTTGGCTCTGTTCACTTTTCTTGAATCTTTTTTCTTTCTGTTCCTCAGACTCAATAGTTTCAATTGTCCTATCATCAAGTTCACTCTTTCTTCTGCCTACTCAAATCTGTCTTTGAATCCCTCCAGTGAATTTTTCATTTCAGATATTGTACTTTTCAGATCTAGAATTTCTTTTTGATTTCTTTTTAGGTTTTCTATCTATTGATATTTCCTTTTTGTTCATACATTGTTTTCTTGACTTTCTCTGTGTCTTCCTTTAGTTCTTTGAACATCTTTAAGACAGCTGTTTTAAAATCTTTATCTAGTAGATTTACTATCTGGTCTTTCCTAGGGACAGTTTCTGTTTGTTTCTTTTCTTTGAATAGGTCATTCTTCCTTGTTTCTTTGTATACTTTGCTATTTCTTTGTTGAAAACTGTACATTTGAATCTAAAAATGTGGTAACTCTGGAAATCAATTTCTCCTTTTCCCCAGGGTTTATGGTTTTTTTGTTGCATTCTTTTTCTTTTTTTTGATTGTTGTAGGCTGTCTCCATGCTGGGAGTCAGCCTGAGGTGTAAAAGTAAGGTCTTCTCAGGTTTTTCCTGAGCCTGTGCCTTTCCCTGGACATATGTGATGACTTTCTAATTCCTCATAGATACAGTTGCTTTTTAATGTCCTAGTCTTCAATGTCTGGCTCCTAAATGGGAAAAAAGAGAAAAGGGGGAGGGGCTTCCAACAACGCAAAAGTGGGTTGCCACAATGGCTACATGCCTCTGTGTGTGCACCTCCATGACCAGAAGCAGCAAGCAATGATCAAAACATAGATCCCCAATATCTGAAGGACAGGATACTTATAAGCCCACCCCAGCTCCTGCAAGCTGCACGAAGGCTGTTCCAAGAACACGTGCATGGCTGTCTGCCACAGGGCTAAACGGTGGAGGATGGGTAGCTGTTACTGAGCTAAGGCCTGAAATAGACCAAAATTTACCACCCAAGTCTTGCCCTGGAAGTTGCAAGCCTTCAATAGACTTGAGTTGCAAGATAGTTACATCACACAGATTTTGCCAGTGTAATTGTTGTCTAAGTAGTATGACAGGTTCCTGGTACTTCTTCCTCTACCATATTCTCAGAATCTCCCTAATTTTAACTTGTTTTTACTGGAAAGCTTTAGTAGAAAATTTCAAAAGTAGAGAAAGTAGTGTCATGAACCTCTATGTATTCAATATCCAGTTTCAAAAATTATTAACTCATGGCCAATTTTGTTTCATCTATACTCCAACCTAATTTGCACCCTCATATTATTATTAATTGAATTTATTAAGGTATAATTTACATAACATTAAATTAGCCTTTTTAAGTGCACAATTTGATGAATTTTAACAAATACATACTTTGTAAGTTTATACTTGTGTAACTACCACAATCAAGATACAGAACATTTCCATCATCCCCAAAAGATTGCTCATGCCCTTTTGCAATAAATTCCCATGCCACCCAGGGCCCGGGCAACCACTGATCTACTCTCTGTCATTATAGAAGAGATTTGCCTTTTCTAGAATGCCATTTAAGTGAAATTATATAATATATACTCTTGCATGTCTAGCGTGTTTTGCTCAGCACAGTGATTTTGTGATTGAACTGTATTGTATGTATCAGTAGTTTATTCTTTTTTATTGAGGAGTACTATCCTATTGTGTGACTATACACAGTTGCTTATTATGAATAAACCTTCTGTGAACATTCATGTGTAGACATAGGTGTTCATTCCTCTTGGGAAAATATCCAGAAGTGGAATGGCTAGATCATACAGTAGGTATAGGGGTAGCTTTTAAAAACAATAAACTTTCAAGCTGTTTTCCAAAGGACTTGTAACTCCACATCCTCGCCAACCTTGGTAAGCCCAATCTTTTAAGTTTTAGCCATTCTAGTTAGTGTGTAGTGGAAACTCATGGTAATTTTAATTTTTATTGCCCTGATGACTAAACATATCAAATATCTTTTCACGTGTTTATTGCACATTTGTATGTCTTCTTCTGTGAAGTATCTATTCAAATCTTTTACCCATTTTTATTAGACTGTTTATTTTATAAAGTATAGGAGTGCTTTATATACATTATATATAAGATATCTAGTGATCTATAGCAGATATCTAACTATCTGTATATATTTTTTTTCTATCTATCTATCTATCTATCTATCTATCTATCTATCTATCATCTTCTTCCAGTCTTTGGATTACCTTTTCATTTTCTTAACTCTGTCTTTTGAAGAGTAAATTTTTATAAATCTCAATTGTGTTAATTTTTTTCTTTCATGGTTTATGTTTTTTGTACCCTTCTAAGAAATTTTGGCTACCTCAATATCACAAAAATTTTCTCCCTGAAATTTTGTAATTTTGTAGTTTTAACTCATATTTAGGTCTATGATCCATTTTGAAACAATGTTTATACATGGTGTAAGGTAAGGATCAAGATTTTTTCTTCCCCCAAATGGATGTCCAGTTGCTCCAGTATTATTTGTTGAAAGGTTCTTCTTTCCCCGTTGAATTAACTTTCCATCTGTGTCAGAAATCAGTTGACATATAGATGTTAGTCTATTTTTGGACTTTCTTTTCTGTTCCATTGATCTATGTACCCATCCTTATGCTATAACCACACTATCATGTTCCCTGTAGTGTTATATTAAGCCTTAAAATCAGATAGTATAAGTCCTCCAACTTTGTTCTTCTTCAAAATTGTTTTGGCTGGTCATGGGGAGGAAGCATTCAATATGCATAGGGGTCAAAGAGCCTCCTAGGAGGGGAAGATTGGAAATCTCCTTTCTTTTTGAGGCTTAATACCAACAGAGATCCACAAACAGGAAAGGATATCAGGAGCCTAGAGTGCAACTCACCAGGAAGGAAGGGAATTTCTAGGTGGGTGAGTGACCTAAGTTCAGCTCAAAGGGTCTGAAGACTGGGCTGCTTCTAGCACAGCTCCTGGCTGTAGTTGGAAAACCCCATCCAGCCTCAATTGCTCTGGCCCAGTGGAAATAAGGGCTGTGGTTTTGACTAAGAGCTAAGGGAGCTGTAATCATGGAGATCATCCATGCGGGCACCACTGCAGCACTGTCTGGGATCTGGGACCCCCATAACATGATGCAGTCGTGGACACACGGCCCCTAAACCCATGCTTCTCAGACTGTAATGTGACTATGAATTACTTGCGGATTTTGCTAAAGTGCAAATTCTTGTTTAGTAGGTCTAAGATGGGGCTGAGATTCTGCATTTCTAAGAGCCTGTTGAGGAATGAGGATGCTGCTGGTCTGTGGATCATGCTCGAGTGGTAAGACTGTAGAAGACCAGTGTTCAACAGCAATATTGAGCAGTGGTAACAGAAGTTACAGCAGTAGCCGTCACTGGACTGGTCAGACTCCCTAGTTCTCTCTGTTTTGGGATTTATTTATGTATTGTTCCCTCTGGCCTTTAAAAGGAGGAGAAGGAGAAGGAGACCTAATAAGTTCTTCAGAATTTCAGGCAGTTTGGGAGAGGCAGGCAGACCTAAGACAGAGACACTGGACTATTTGCTAACAGAGGCATCAGGGGAACAATTAACGGAAACAATCATAGAAATGTGTCTCTTAGAGCGGCAAGCTGGTGAAATGGGTTGTAACCTGTTAAATTTTCAGTATTGTCTCGTCGGACTTCATTGCTGTTGACTCCCAAACCTGAAATGAGGAATTGGGGATTTTAAATGGGCCTGGTTGGAGAGAGACATGCTGTGAGATCAGTGATAGTGACTATTTTAATCAAAATAACCTTCCAAATGTCAACTGTTCTCTGTAATGCTATTTGAAAAATTGCTCATGGAGAAATTTAGAGACATTAGAATATGGGAGAAGACCTTGTTTTAAAAAAATATGTGACACACAGTAGACACTCATTAGGAGGAATAAATGGATGAGTGAATGAGGGAACGTATGAATGAATGCATGCAGACGATGATGAGACAGGAAATTTCCCAAATCTGGTTAGATTTCTATTGCCCATGTTTTGAATATCTAGCAAAATGTGATAAAGAGGATAATGATTTGCAATTAAAATTTTTTTTTTTTATTGTGAGGAAGACCAGTCCTGAGCTAACATCCATTGCCAATCCTCCTCTTTTTGCTGAGGAAGACTGGCCCTGGGTTAACGTCCGTGCCCATCTTCCTCTACTTTATATGGGACGCTGCCATGGCATGGCTGACAAGCAGTGCATCTGCAGGCGCCCGGGATCCGAACCCGCGAACCCTGGGCTGCCAAGAGCGAACTAGACCGCTGCGCCACCAGGCCGGCCCTGCAATTTAATTTTAATCATTTCAGTAAAAACTGTTGAGCTTCTTGAAAGAAGCTTTTGGAATGCAAAGCATTCATTTCAGAATTAAATGGTAATAAAACCCACTTACTCAAGCTGTCCAGAGACAGACATTTAGCTCCGACCCTGCACCCTGAGAAAGACTGTGGTTATTAAGACAAATACAATTTCATACACATGAATTGATTTGTCCCATATGGACTTGCTGGAGCCTAATGGTGAGGCAAATGTTATCTACTTTTATTAAAAATGCCTCTGAATCATGATCCCCCTGAGGAAACTTAGGTCTTTTGTATCTGAGAGACAAATAGCCTTCTTCAGTGACCCTGCAGTCTTTTCTTAAAAACAAGAAGCTTCAGTGGGAGAATTTCTCCGCTCCTTTTCTTTTCCAATATAATTCAATGGTATTTACTGAGTGGCTACTTCTTTCCAGAACCTGACAGCTGGGGACACAGAGGGGCTGATTCAGGGGCCATGCCCTCGGGGGGTCTCTCACAGTCTAATGGGGGAGATGGAGACAGACATAAGAATCTATAACATGTACTAAGTGCAAAGGGAGCGTGTTCAGAATCTCTTGGGAACAGAGAGAGGAGCAACACATGTTTGCAATCAGGGAAGGCTTCATGGAGAAGATGGAATGGATCTTCAGGGGCGAATGGGGCTTTTGACAGAGAAGAGGAAGGAGAGGCATGCAAACCCACAGAACAGTAAATGTAAAGGCGTGGAAATGTGGACAAAGTTTAGAATTGTAGAAATCTTGGGAAGGCTTCAGGTGGTCTCAGGTCTCAAGGGTTGGGAGGCCTCTGCTGACATCTGGATGACCTGAGGTTAGGACTCCACTGCTAACTCCGAGGAAAAAAATTTAGAACTTCAACATGGGGTCAATAGAACCAGTTTCTCTGGTTTCAGATCCACACAACAGTCCACCTGAAAATGGGCTGCATGGGGCCCATTTCCCAGACAGGTGATCAAGAGAAGGGCACATAGTGAGGCTTTGTAGGAGAGGCCTGTCCTTTGTCCTTCATTTTACCTGGAATAAGGGGTCTTAAACACCTGCATGCTTGGCTAGAAGGATGCTCATAATGTTTATGCTCATCTTGAATAGTTTTGATTCAAGTGACAGAAAGACTAATTCAAACAAGCTTACAATCCTAGGCGGCGGGGGTCACTGAGGGTCATCTTAGAGGCTGCTTACAACACCCATGAACTATCCAAGGGAGAATGCTTAGGTCCCACACCAGAAAGATCCACTCACTTTTGGGGCCAGAAGAAGCCCAAATATGGACACCAGGACATGGGGATGATTGGGAGTCACTCCAGAGTATGTCCCACAACACCCTTCTCAATCTAAAAGAAACAAAATAAAAAGTTCCTGTTCCTCTTTTCGGATCACATTCAAATATCTGCTTCTTCTGGGGAGCCTTTCCAGGTTCTCCCTTCCTCCTCTAGGCAAATGGCTTGGCTCCCTTTCTGGGGACCCACCGCCCTTGCACATCTCACCCCCCTGGTGGTGTGTGTGTTCCTGTGTTACAGCGTCTGTGTCGATGTGTCTTCACTGCCAGACTGTGAGCTTCCAGAGGGTGAGCACTGTGCCAGGCATGGGACATAGTGGTGACAAAAGACAGACAAGGTCCCATTCCACATGAAGTCCCAGTCTGAAGAGAGAGGCAGTCATTAATGTGATAATTACATAAACGATTGATTGCTTTAAATCGTGATGAGTGCCATGAACCCAGAGTTCAGGCGCAATAAAACAGAAGGCTCCAATCTGGTCTATCTTTTGTGTTTATTTCTGTATCACTAGCTTATAGCACTGAGCAGGACCCAGAGGAGGCATTGAGCAAATGCTTGTTAAGTGAATGAATGAAATAAGGAAAGAATCGTTAAAACTTACATTTATGTTTAGTTTTCCTGATGAGAATATACATTCCTAGAACATGGGGACTGTTGCCTAACTCAGTATAGTCAATATAATTTGCTCTCAGTAAACAGGTGGAGAGTTTGACTTAATATATAATTGATTTTCAATTATTATGATTATTATCTTTAATACGGTATTCAGATTTTTTTGTTGTTGTAAATGGCAGAATTCCAGGTCAACGTTTTAACAAAAAAAGGAATCTATTGTTTCTTATAACTGATAATTGATAAGGCCAGGGGCAGCACTAGTTTTAGTCATGGGGTCCTCATTGTCATCAGGGCCTGACAGCTTTCCACCTCTTTTTAATTTTTTTTGGTGAGGAAGACTAGCCCTGAGCTAACATGCTGACAATCCTCTTTTTGCTGAGGAAGATTGGCCCTGGGCTAACATCTGTGCCCTCTTCCTCTACTTTATATGGGGGACGCTGCCACAGCGTGGTTTGATAAGCAGTGTGTAGGTCCGCTCCTGGGATCTGAACCTGTGAAGCCCAGGCCGCCAAAGTGGAGCGTGTGAACGTAAGATTATGCCACTGGGCCAGCTCATAGCTCTCCACCTCTTGCATCTGCTTTCTATGAAGCCTTGGACAGGCTCTTTTCTAGGTCATGACAAAGGTGGCCACCAGCATGTAGACTTAGTAACAGCAGCAGATAGAGAGCTAGGAATGGAGCAGCCTCCCCCACGCCCCACCCCAACCACACAGACAGAGAGAGGGTCAGAGGTGGTTTTGCATGGAGATACCAGACTGTCAAAAATCTATATCCGTGTTTACTTACATTCAAGGAGGCGCAAAAGAGTACAACTCTTTAGATTTCAAAATCAATGGCTCAAAATAAACTTTTACATAAACAGACAAAGAAAAGCCTTTCTACTATGATTGCAGAGTAGAGTTTCATATTCTATAAAAGATCTAAAAATGAAGACTGAGTTAGATTGCTACATTTTATAACCTGCCATTTCTAGACAATGGATAAGTACTAATTATTTCTCCCACAACGCCTTAAAAGGCAAATAGTGCTGTTCAAATAAATCTTTCACAGATTAGGAAACAGAGAGGTTGTGACAACATCTATGCCAGAGAATAAGACTGGTATTAATGGTTTTGTTAAGAGGTTTGGAGTTATAAAACCTGAGTTTAAACCCTTACTCCCTCTCTAATAGGTTGTGTGGCATAGATAAGTCATTTTATCTTTCTGGGCAATAACGATATATTCCTCAGAGACTCTAATGAGGACCAAATATATTCTTAAAATGTAAAACTGACGGGCAATTCATTTCTTCAGCCATCCAGTCAGCGTTTATTTGCCCTGGGCTAGACACTAGAGATGAGTCCCGCCTGCGCTTGAGCTACATGAACCAGGATCAGCCGTCGAAATAAAAGATTGCCATGAGCTGTGTAGTTCTTGTGATAGCGGCCTGTCCCAGGGGGCTCTAGGGAGAGAGGAGCTGATTCTCCCAGTCGGGTGTGGAGGCTGGTTCATGAAACTATAAAATGAGGCTTAAAGAATGTGTGAGTGCTCAGCAGGTGAAACGTGAGAGGCAGGTGATGCAATCACCTGGACAGGTGCCTGCTCAGCAGAGCTCACAGCCTTTCCTCTGTAGACTGGCCCTCTGCAGCCATGTTTCACAGTGCATGGCCCTGTCTCTGCCTGGCCACAGCTGATTGGACCAAGGTGGACAGCTGACCCAGGAGACACACTCCATTGGCTGAATCGAGCCAATCAGATTCTCTTTCCTGGGAATTTGAAATTGAGAGCTTGGGTCAGAGAGCAGTAAGCACTGGACCCTCAAGGTCTGTTGACATGGGGCTGAGGCTGCTGGGTGGTGATAGCCCTTTGGAACCTTCTACATTGATGGGAAAACAGAGACTGTGGGTTTGCGGAGAAATCTAGAGAATGAGAGTGAAGAGAAAATCAGAGAGAGAGGCACGCAGGAAGGGTGTCTCTGGTGGCCACCTTTGTCATGACCTAGAAAAGAGACACCCTAGAAAACTGCACCCAGTTGCAGTGTCCATCTTACAATAAATCGCCTTTAACTGAAGCTTCAGTGTTTTGTTCATTTGTAACAAGCAACCCCTGACCCAAGCAGCACCCTAGTTAGCAGGACACTAGCACGGAGAAAGTCCTGGAGATGCAACCTCTTAATTTATACTATTCTCCTCCTGACCTTTTATTACATTTACCTTCAGTTCTCTTCTCCTTGCCTCTCAGGGAGCCAATCTTTTCTGATTTCGTTAACATTTTGGGGGGCTTTCCCTAAAAATGGTAAAGAATAGTTTTCTAGTGCCTGCCTTACCATTACCACCACCATCATCATCTTAGTCCACAAAGTCAGGAATCAAAAAGTCACATGTGTTTATTTTCTTTAAGCTAATTTCAGTCTGACTTGGAACTTTTATCCATCCAGTTGGTGGGAAATTTAACTGCAGGACTACTGGGTCACAAGTCAATCCAGGCTGCTATTTCCGTGGGAGGTCCTGTCCCCTCCTGGGATGCGGCCAGCATCCTGCACTGCCCATCACAACTTGCTCAGTCTCTACAAATGATCCTTCCTCATCTGCCAAATTACCCTCAGAGATCTCCCCTCCCCCTGCATAATCCCCTGATTGGGCACCTGTTTTGGAAAACAAAGACTCAGAAGGCAGTTCCTGGAGGAGAAATACAGCAACAAAAGTGAACATCTCTGTAAGTTATAATGCCACCTAGATACCGTTGCTTGAATGGTTAGTTGAGCACTTACCACAGGTCAAGTGTTGTGCTAAGAGGTTTTTCCACCAATTTTTAGCAAAATTGTGGTAAAATATATGTAACGTGCTAAGAGTTTTACAGGCCTTATTTCATTTAACCTGGATATTGCATCAGCCCTAGATAATATATACTGTAATCATATTCTAATATACTGGATATACTGTAATGTTATCTCCATTACAAATAAGGGCATTAAGGCTTAGGGAGGTTAATATTCCCAAAGTCATCCATGAGGATGTGGCAGCGCAGGCATCCACACAGTCATTCTGATCCTGGACTCTTCATTCACGCCTACTCCCCTTGTCGGCCCACCTGAAGGATGTCATAGGAAGTGGTCCATCAACTCTGAAAGCAAAAGATGTGTGAGCCCTCTGAGTAAGATTCTTCTAAAAGCTCTGTTTCCTGGATTCTGTTGGTGTAATTTCTGAGGATATTCAGAGGAATTTGAAATTAGGAAAGATGAAAGCTTTAGATCTTGAAAGGCCACGGTGTTTAGCTTGAGGCAATTCTTGCCCATCTGGAGAGTAATAGCAGAGGACGTTTTGTCAGTGTTCCATTCAGAAGGGTCACAGTCCCAAAGTGAAGTTAAAGAAAGCGTCTAAATGGGAGGCTTGCCATGGGTCTGGGGTCAATGTTCTGAGATGGCTGGCAGGGCTGATAGGCTTGTCATAAACCAATGGTAAAAAGCAATGATGTTCACTTTCTCCATTGAAATGTGGTAGATGAGACGAAAGGACTCCTGTAATGTGGCTGGAGGTAGCATCTCTGATCAGAAGTTATACCAGGATCTCAACTGTGGGCCATGGGTGGGACAGCCTACTGGGCAAGGATACCTCTGTAGACTGAAAGTTTGCATCCCCCAAAATTCATATGTTGAAGCCCTAATCTCCAGTGTGATGATATTTGGAGGTGGGGCATTTGGGAGGTGATTAGGTCATGAGAGCAAAGTCCTCATGAATGAGATTGGTGCCCTCATGAAACACAAGGGAGATGATCTCTCTCTGCCATGTAAGAACACAGCAAGAAGGTGACCATCTACAAACCAGAAAGTGAGCCCTCACCTGAAACTGAATCAGCCAGACACTTGATCTTGGACTTCCCAACCTTCAGAACTGTGGCAAATAACTCTCTATTGTTAAGCTACCTAGTCTGTGGTATTTTTGTTGCAGCAGCCCGAGCTGACTAAGACAGACATGTTGGAGTTGACCCTGACACAGGGGGCACTGACCAGGAGCCTCCACAGTGCCGGTAGTGAGAGGTCAGTCTGGCAGAGTTTGGGCAGCTCGTAGCACTGTGCTGGTTGTTTCCCTTCCTGTTTTAATGGAAAATTCCCCGAGATCTTACTCCCCGAGGGATGAATTGTGCCCAGCCCCTGCCCTTGTGGAGCCCCCAGGGATTTGGGGCAGAACTGGGTTTGGAGAAGCTCCCCCTGTCCGTGTGTCCGTGTGGAATTCTTGTGTTGGTTCAACCCAACCTCACTTACCCCATTCCTGGTGACACAGAGGTACATTATGGTCCTGAATTGCCAACATGTCGGGGCTGCAGTCAGTCCTGCTGCCTTGAGCTGTGGATCTGGTTTCCAGATTGAGACCTTGACCTCTAGCTTCCAGTTGAACACAGATTAGGGGCCCAAGAAATGTTTTTTGAATTGAATTGGGATGGAAAGGGGACAGATGAATTCTCTTACTGACAGCTTCTTTGTAGTACCCTCTTTGTCAAATTGAATAGGTGGATCTATAAGGGCAACCCCTGAATCTAAATTCATTAAAATAAAAATGTTGGCAAAATCTCCACTTTTCTTCTTATGTTTACAGGAGGCCAAATAAATTTGATTGTTTAAAAATATTCTGCTTTGTTACCTACCATCTCAATACTGAGAGGACAAGTCACACGGACTTGCCAGAAAATGGATGTCAATCTAGGATTCACCGGGCCCAGTTCATAGCAGCATATGAAGGCTGGGAAAAGCTGCTTGCAGCTTCCTCCAACTTGTGTGAATGCATGTGAGGATCCATTCCACCAACCTCCCTCCCTCCTTCCCTTCCTCTCTCTGTCCCTCGGCTTCCTTCTTTCTCTCCTTCCAGCATATATTGAGAAGTTGCTCTAGGTAGGCCTTGCTGGCTGCTGTGAATATGAACACGAATACGACATAGTGCCGGTCTGCTAGGAACTCATAAGGCAGAAAAGACACAGAAACAAACAGTTACCTTACAGCTCAGATACTGTAGGCTTATCGGGGTTTTAACCCCCAAGGAGTCTGTTGATGGAATTCAGGGGGTCCATGAAGTTGGATGGGGAAAAATACATCTTTATTTTTACTACCTTCTATCTGGAATTTAGTATTCCTTTCCGTTATGACTATTGTATCCCCGTGACTGTCATCCATAGAAATCAGATATTTTTTTATTGGTTCTTGTTGATGTCTCAAAATAATATATATTCTCCTCATTCTGTCTGCACCCTGCAACCACATGTGGGTCCCTCAGCAGGTGGAGAAAGGGGCGATGTTCCCAGGTGGTCCCCTGGGAGAGGCTTCGGAAATGAGATCCCTGAGCAATGTTGTGCATTGACTTTGAGAGGGAGGAAGCAAGTTGGGGGACAGAGAGACAGAGGCATAGCAGGACAGGGACAGCGACAAAGACGACCTAAATAGGGCAGAGACTCACTAAAGAGACAGGAGACAACAGAGCCCTGAGAGATCCACCAGGATGATGGGCTCAGAGCCGGAGAGTGACCCGCTGGGAGCTCAGACTCCATTACCTGTTTGTCTTGTGGTTTTGTCACTGAGTAGGTGCCTTGAGAAACTCAGAGGTGGGTTTGGAAGCGGTTAACTGTTTTTCCAAGTTGTTTCTTTTCCTTTTGTATGTTAAGGAGATGTAAACGCCAAACATCCTGAAACTGACCAAGCTTCCCCACAAGAGCTGCACCCATGATCTTTGCCTTATTTTTAATGCAAAGATCTCTCCAGGAGGAGCTTAGGCCTCATGTGGAAGCATGTTCTCCAGCTGAGCCTGTGCAGGCAAATACCCACCTCTCCATTTTGAATATTCATTTCCCAACCGAAATAAAAGTTCCTGCTTCCCTTTGTTCAGGGACACCATGACTTTGGAAACAATTCCTCGTGGCCTCCTATTTGCTGCAAACACACTTGAGTCTGTGAGACAACTTCCCCTGGTGCAGAGCTTTATGTAACTTACCAGGAAGTGAGCCCACTTGGTTCGGTAACAGTTTTACGCAAGTTACCTGAACCTCTCGGAATGTCAGTTTCTGTATCAGTTTGCTAGGGCTGCCATGACAAAGTGCCCTAAACTGGGTGGTTTAAACGACAGGACTTTACTATCTCACAGTCCGGAAGCCAGATGTCCTAGATCAGGTGTCGGCAGGGTTGGTTTCCTCAGAGGCAGTGAGGGAGGATCTGCTCCAGGCCTCTCTCCTTGGCTTGTAGACGGCCGTCCTCTCCCTGTGAGTCCTCACATCGTCTTCCCTCTGTGTATGCCTGTGTCCAAATTTCCCCTTTTGGTAAGAATACCAGTCACATTGGAATAGGGCCCACCCCAGTGACCTCATCTTAACTTGCTTGCTTCTGTAAAGACCCAAATAAGGTCACATTCCGAGGTCCTGGGGGTTAGGACTCCAACACATCTTTTTGGGGGGGACACGATTCAGCCCCTAACAGTTTCCTTACCCTCCGTTCGGGGTGATGGTGCAAGGGCTGCCTCACCGAGCTCCTGTGAGAATTACAGACCACTGTGCGCCGTGTGCTGGCGAGGTGCCCGGCACCTGGTAAACTTCGGTAACAAAGGGGGGGTTACTATCACTACTACCATTACTAAGAAGAACTTGAGGAGAGAGGGAAGGAGAGGAGGGGGGGAGATGCGTGTTTGGGACTTAGCTGAGCAAAGCAGTGAGCGAGGCATTAGGCTTCCTGGAGGGCAGGAGCACAATGCTTCATAAAATGGCACAGCACGTAGGCCGTTCCCGCTGGGTGCTACCTCAGTGCAGGCAGGGGTGCCAAGGTCCTCCGCGGTTCTGCAGGAACCAAATAGACTTTTCCTGACCGTGGCCACGGTGACAGTCCCTGCCCAGGGCACTGACACCAGAGGGGGACAAGGCAAGTGACAGCTAGGACAACAGAACCCTAGGGGTCTGCACTGTATAACAGGCTTGGCACCTGACATTCCTGGGAGGAGTGATGTTGAGTAAGGAGGAGAGAGTCTGTTCTTGCTGAGGCCCAGCCCTGGGACTAGAACGGGGCCTGTGAACCCGGGAAGGATGCTTGGAATCTCAAGAAATATGAAATGTGAGTAAAGAGAATGCACTGCGGCAGAAACCACAGCTGTGAAGGACCAAGTAGCTCATGGAAACAAACAGGGCGAGTCCCCAGGTGAGCCACTCAGCTGGGCACTGTGTGGGTAGCCCCAGGGACAGCAGGAGGTCTGGCGCTTCCTACTCACAGCTGTGTCCTTAGTGCCTAGAACACAGAGAAGGCTCCCAATAAACATCTGCTGAATAAATGCACCGTTAAGAGCTCAGTGAGAATCTGAATATACAGACGGACAACGCCAGACCATATATGACCATGGGACCCTGACCCACGAGCTCTACAGCAATCTTCCCAGAACCATCAGACTTGATCAATGACTGCCAGCTTCCCTATTTTTAGCGCCCGCTTCCAACTCAGGACCAAACAGAGAAAGTCAAATATGCTCCCCAAACCAATCACACTAGGTACCCCGCTTCCTGTTAACCCGCCTCCACTTCCCCACCCCAACAGCCACCAATCAGAGAATGTGTGAAGCTTTCCCTCTTTTCCACGACAAAGCTTTCCCACTTCCCTGCCTGCCTTTGAGTCTTTGCCAGACTCAAGTGATGGTGACTAACTCCCTCGCTATAGCAAGCTCAGAAAAAATAGCCTCTGTTTGTTTTCATCTGGGTGATCTGTGTTTATATCCACATCAGGAATGGCATTTATCCATCACTCCGCCTCCCTCTCCTCTAGCACGTTCCTAAATAATTGTAACCGCTGCCTCTCACTGAATTCACACTGCAACCCTCCGAGAACATTATTTCCATTTTACAGTTGAAGAAACTGAGGCTCGGAGAGGTGAAATGACTTGCCAGGACTAAAATCCAGGGATGTTTGCCTCTGAAGCCCTGGGATCTTTCCCCAGCCGGAGCTAAGAGCCTCATCCCATATTGCTTTTTGCAGAGTCACAAGTAGTTTTCTTTCAGCTTTTCTCAGCTCCCTCTCATCTCCACAATGACGACACACAGAGGCTTAAAATAACCACAGGATTTGTCTTTGGGGAGGCTTCCTGCCTTCACCACCGTCACCACGTCTGACTAATGTTCCCAGGTCTGGCGGATGCATCCGAGCCCTTAGCCTCTGTGAGGCGCGCCACCTCTGTGGTGTGAAATGTGGAGAGACATCTTAGGCAGCCACGTGTTACTTCTGGGAGCATTCTCACAGGGCAAGCTGTACTGAAATCAATTAATTTGGTTCCTTCATTCGTTGCTCAAAACCCTTACTGAGCACCAGCTGTATGGCCAGCCCTGTCCGGGGCGTGGGACACTTGAGGTCTGCAAAGTGTGGTCCACAGACCTCTTGCATCAGAATCCTGGGTCTTACTCCAGACCTACTGAGTCAGAGTTTCTGCTGGGGAGGCCTGGGGATCTGCATTTCTAAAAAGCTCTTGGAGGATGCTTATGCTCTCCAAAGCGGGACAGCCATTGGCTTCAGGAACCCAGTTGAGGAGCACATGTTGAGTTACTTACCCAAGGTCATCCAACTTGCTAGTTGGATTCAAAGCTGACTTTGAATTAAGTTAGGTTGGCCTCAGTCCCTCCTTCCTCTACTACACTCTGCCCAAATATGCCAGGCTCTCCCCTCGCCTCTCTGTCTTTGCACATGAAATTTCTGCCATGGGAAATGGCCTTTCTCCCATCTCCACTTGGTAAGTTCATATTTATTCTTCAAAATCCATTTCCTATATCACCTTCTCTAGAAAGCCATCCCTGGTTCCACCCCCCAACTCCTCCCCTGCCCCCAGCAGCAAATTCTCAGGGTATTTTAGGTAAAACCTTCTTTTTTTGTGTGAGGAAGATAAGCCCTTAGCTAACATCTGCTGCCAATCCCCCTCTTTTTGCTGAGGAAGACCAGCCCTGAGCTAACATCCGTGCCCATCTTCCTCTACTTTATGTAGGATGCCTGCCACAGCATGGCTGACAAGCAGTGCATAGGTCCACGCCCGGGATCTGAACCTGCGAAACCCCAGGCTGCTGCAGCAGAGCGTGCAAACTTAACCACTATGCCACTGGGCCTGCCCCGGTAACTTTCTTTTAAAATGGACATATTCTAGCCTCGTATTCTGCCAAGGCCTCAAGACAAGAGATGTCATAGTCCAAAGCAAGGTGCAGACCACTCCACAGGACTTGCAAAGGAAGAGGTCAGAGCCCAGTTCTGCCTCTGTTAATCCTTCACTCCCATCAAAGGTAGAACACATTTAGTAGCTAACTAGGGTCTGGCTCATGCCTGAGTGATTGAAAGGCTGAGAGGTTGGCTGAAGGGCCTGGGGCAGTGGAATAAGGTCTTCACTCCCCCCTGAGCAGGCCGAAGGTGTGGGGTTGCCCCAGACTCTGCCCTAGAGGATCACCAGGAAGGGTGAGGTGAACTCAGTCAAAGCTGGGGTGGACCACTGACTGGGATGAGGATGAGACATAATGAGTAGCAGGAAAAACCACATTTGCTGAATCAAGGGAATTACAGGAGAGAGATCAGTAGTGGGCGTCTCCAAAAAACTTAATAAAGGCTATCTTAAAAAAAAAAAATACAAATGCACTGAAGGCCAGACTGGGACCAGACAAGGAAACACTTTGCTGCTCACACCACCTTCCTTCTTTTCTCTCCCCAGATCCCAGCCCTACTAGCGTTAGTTTAGTGATCTAAGATGGGGAAGGCTGAGGAGAAACCAACAGTTACTGAGCCCTGCCATGCACCACATACCACATTGAGTTCTTCTTGTGTATTGTTTCTTGTTTCCTTTGTTTCACTGAAGAGGAAACTGAGGCACAGAGGGGTGAAGTCATTTGTCCCGAGGTTGAAATGGCACATAGATGACTATTCCTGAAACTGTACATCCCGAGTTTGTGGTTTCCACCCAGGGCCCAGCTGAAAAGCCTTGGTGCTCATGGGGAGGTGGTCAGTGCAACCAACCAAGCAAGAACCCAGAGCACACACAGCCCACAGTGGTCCTTAGCATTTGGGGTCCCGAAACTTCTGGAGCATCTGATAAAAGCTATCAGTCTTTCCCCTGGAAAAATGCTCATACACACACACAGTGTTGCACATAAATAAGACCCCTGGAGCTGGAGTGCCGCACTCAGATGGGCTTCAGGGTTATCCTCTCCCCCTGAGCGGGATTCGGAGTCACATTAACAGGCTGTGAGGCTGGGCCAATAGCAGTCCCTTCCATTATCTTACTTAACCCTCACCAGGGGTTTTATTCCCATTTTACAGGTAGGGAAATGGGGGTCGAGAGGGGTGAAACTACTCGCCTAAGTTCACATGGTGACTCAGCACTGGAGCCTTGATGCCAAGCCGTCTGTGTGATTTCCAAGACTGCCTCCAGGCGTCCGGAAGTCGGAACTGGTGACATATAGGCCAGGGAGATAATTACAGAGGGGGTGAGCGGTTAGCGTGGTTCATCATTTTTGTGGTTGGCTGCACCAATGCCTGGTGCCTCAAACAGCTCCTGGAACACCATTCTTCTTCACAAACACTTGCCAGAGCAAGAGGCACTTTGCAAATCACTGCCAGAGGGTTTGTTCTGTTGCTTTGTCAAAATTATTGAGCTTCCCCAAAAGCCCTGCTGGGAATGTCTGTGCCATCCTCCCAGGGGCAAGGGAGCCTCGGAACGTCAAAAACCTGCTCAGAGTGGGAGCCGGGTGGATGTGGGAGGTGGGGGAGGGGCAGGGCCTCGTTCCTTCTGGGCCCTCCACCCTGGCCTCCCTGGTCTGAGTGGAGGCAGCCAAGTCCTCTCTCTCTTCCAAATCTCCTCATCCTTGCCCCGTCTCTCTCTTCTTTGCCAAATCAGGACCACATCAGTATTGATGGAGCGCCTCCTCTGGGGCCTGATGCCCTGAATTAACTCTTGTAATGATGCTCATGGGCATCAATGATCTTTGCTACGGGCCAAGCACTGTTCCGGACACTCTACACACATGATTTCCCTTAATCCTCAAACCACCCTAGGAAGTGGGAACCGTTGTTCTCCCCGTTTTACAGGTGAGGCCAATGAGCACCAGGGGGAGGTGACTGCAACACCCCTCCCCATTTTACAGATAGGCAAACCGAGGCTCCGGGAGGTGAGTAGATGAGCCCTAGCTGGCAGAGCTGAGAAGAGAAACCAGTGCTTTCAACACCAAGTTCAGCATAGCTTCCTCGCTCACTCACGTCCTGTTTTTCTTTTGATTTCCTACCTCACTCTTCCATTTCATCACAGTGTTTTAAGTAGATGGTGATGGAAGTAGGATTGGGGTTTGTACACAGGGCAGAACACTCTGGGCTCTAAGGATCAGCTTTCATAAGGAGGCACACTCTTGTCCAGGGAGCCTCTGGGCTTACTGCTGCGTCATGTTGGGTGAGTCCCAGGCTGGCTGAGTCTCAAGGGGATTCCTAGTTCCCCCCACACAAGGTTCCTTGAGCACTAATGAGTGCAAAGTGCGTGGGGCATAGTGGATCGGTGTTCACCCCCTGCCTCCCTCTCCTATTCCTTCTCCCAACACCTGGCCAGTGAACTTAATTCCTGTGCTCCAGGGTTTCCTAGAAACTCTGCAGAGACACAGCACTCGGATAATTGTGGACCCAGACCTGACCCAGGTCAGTGAGTGATGCAGCCTGAAGCAAAACAGAAGCAAAGCGGTAACACCGCCTCCAGCCCAGCTGCCCAGTTTGGCCCTCAGCCGGCTCTGGCCAGGGTCACCAGAAACCCAGCACGCACCTGTGGGAGGCCTCCAGAGCAGAAGGCAACAGCATGGCACCCAGAAAGTTCTGTACAGCAACCACCTCCAGCATTCCTTGAAGTGTTTTCCTTCTCATCCAGCGTGAGTTGTTCACAGGGGAGTCCGCCTGGACACTTCCCAAGGCAGTCTTTCCTTATACTCAGATATTTTTTCTCTGGGTTCCAAACATGTCTTTCCCACTCATGGCCTTCCCAAGTGCTCTCCCTTCTGCCTGCCATGCCCTTCCGCATGTCCCTCCCCTCCCCACGCTTCGGCCCACAGAGTCCTCCTCATCTCACAGGTCTCTGGCGTGCTCCCACGAGCCCACTCCCTGCTCCCAGGAGGAGCTGCCCACTGCCCTGTTGCCCTCTCGTCCGCCACCCTGCCTCTTCTCTCCTGATGTTGATCCCAACGACAAGTGCACACGTACCAGTGCGATCACTTGTGTAAAGTCTCTTTCATCCACTGTTGCTCACGGTGCTGGCCTGAGACAGATGAGGAGTTTATAGCAGAATGTCAATCACAGCACCTCCTTCGTTGAGGAAGTCTGGCCATGGAGACATGTCACCTGAACTAAACAGTGTGCACAATGAAGCCGGTGCGCTTCCAAGCAAGATTCAGTGGGTGGAACAGACGGCTGGGACTTCACTTCAGGTTGCACTGCACTGACCACGATTTGGTGTAGTTAAGGGTACGGTCACTGGAGCTACACCCGTGGATTCAAATGTCAGCTTTGCTATTTACTGCATGACTTTGGCAAGACAACTTAATCTCCCTGTGCCTCAGTTTCCTCTCTGTAAAATGGGCATGATAATATTACCTTCCTCACGGGTTTGTTGGAGTATTGAATGAGTCATTAGGTGTAAAGTGCTCAGAACAGTACCGGGCACCAGTTATTGTTAAAAGCTCTGTAGGAGCAGGAACACTGGCTGGTGTGCCTGGAAAGTTGTAGATGCTCAGTTAGTGTGTGTTCCACAGATAAATGGGCTCAGATCTACCGAAACACAGACTATCTCCAATCTCAGGTTCTCGCACTGGTGTTGATCTGGGTCTTGCTGAAGACTCTGGTTACAGAGCCAGAAACCTCAGCTCCCACGGGTTGCTCCATTTTCCTCTCAAGGGATCAGTCTCTTGAATGGGGATAATAATAGTACCTGCCCCATAGGGCTGTTGTAATTAACCAGTCAACGCATGCAACACTTGTCAACAGAGGTAGAAGTGCCTGGTACTCAGTAAGGGCTCAGTAACAGCTTAGCTGCTATTATTATTATTTCCAGAATGTTTCAAAAGGAAACTGTTCACACTTTCCCACAATGTCCCTGAGAGCTCATTCTAAAACACAAATGTAATCAATTTGTTCTCTTGTGCCTTGAAGTTCTTAGGAGAAATTCCAGCAAAAATCATACATATTCTTGCTTGGATGCATAATGTATGCCAAACACTCATGTTTATACACCTCATCTTATTTTATCCTCACAGCAATCCTGAGAGGTAGGTAATATTATTAATTCCATCTCATCAAGGATAAGATAGAGCAGAATGAGGTTAGACCAAGCTCCCAGATACAGCGTGGGGACACGTACAGCCCCAGCCCCGCCCTGCCCACCCCGCCTTCTCAGTAAGGCTCACGTCCCCCATGCTTCTCACCGTTGCTGAGTCGGCCATGCTCCTTGAAGTCTCCCGGGTTTTGCCCATGCTGTCCCCTCAGCCTGGAATGCCCTCTCTCTTTTCTTTATCAGGAAAACTCATCTATATCATTGAAACCTCAACCTAAACATCATCTTTGGAATGCTTCTCCATCTTCCTCTCCCAGAGTTCGTACTTTCCCTGCTGGGCTTCTGCAGCCCTCGGCTCTTTCTAGTGCCGGGATTATTACACCGTATTCTAGCCGTGTCTTTCCTGGTCTGAGAGTTCCTCTGGGAAAGGGATCATGTCCTGCTTTTCTTTGCATCCGCAGCACCAAGAACAGTGATAGGCACCTAAAAGGCACTAAAGAAAGGTTTGACGAATAGATGAATTAATTGATCCTCCCAACATTTAAACATAAGACACAGAGAATTCATAAATGATGAGACCATCACTCAGTTCCCGAAATAAAAAGACAAAGCTGAATTTATTGCTCCCTATAGGAAAGGACAGTCATGCTGGTCAGGCGGGCTCTCCGAGCAGAGCAGACTGCTGCTTTTGTGCAGGGCTTTGGGGCATCACGATGTGCAGGAGTTGGCAGACTTTTAGAAGCCTAAACGGGTTGATATTATGTATAGAAGTGTAGTCACTTGAGTTTGACAACTGTTGGTTGGTTACTCTCAGAGACGTTTTCTGCTGTGAATTTATCCCTGTTTGTCTGACTTTCAGAAGCAACGGGCTGACACAAACTAGTTGCAAAAGCAGGTGTAGTGAGGCGAGTTATCACAGATCAATCAAACAAACTTAAAATCCACTCCTATGGCCACTTGTTACCATGGCTAACTTCTCTCTTTTCCTAAGTTTGTGGGACCCTTTTTTTTTCCTCAGAGAGGAAATATTTAAGGTGCAATGTATGATATTAGTAATTTTAGTTAATGCAAATTACTTCGATGGGCTCCAGGTTTCTCAAATTCATATAATAAACAGAAACAAACTCTTTTATAAGCACAAAGTCCAACTTCAGCATTTATACAGTCAGCGCTTCCAAGAAGTTCAACTCCAATGTTTCCCCAAACTAATAACTTCTCAGAATCAACCTCCAAGTGTTATTTATAGCTTTGAAAAATTATTTGATGCTGTTGGCAGATCACAAATAGAAACAGCGTGCCTGTATTCTTTATTTTCAGGGAAATACTCATAGTATGTGCTTTTTTAGGTAAATGAACAGCATTTAAGAAAGCCTTTTGGAATTTTGTACAAAATACAACTTCAGCCAAAAATAAGTAATCATTTTATTTTGAGTCAGCCTGCTTCTGCCCCACAGGCTGGGAAAATTCCAAAAAGTCCCACAGGGCCAGGCTCCCATGGGGAGAAAGGATGAGAGAAGGACTCTGTGATAGATGGTAGCCCACGTGACCACAGAGCATAGGGGCTGCCCGGAGGCCACTTCTCTCTCCAGCAGTCCAGCAGGAAAAGGGCTGGGTGTCCTGGGACTGTGTTCACGGCCTGTGTTTATGGGCCATCCTGTGATCTTAAATGCTTGCCTCCAGAGGCAAGGTGATGTAGCTGGGCATGCACAGCTGTCTAGGCCACCAGGGACCTCCATGGTGCCAGAGGCGATGGTCAGTTCCCTGTGGATGCCTGACTCAGCCTCTCAGAGCATCCGAACCAGGCGCTCCCTCACACGCTCTCCCCTGGCCCCCCTCCCACTTCACAGGTGGCTCCTTTCTAGTCTTCTTTTCAGCTCTTCCTTCTCTTCTCAAGCTCCCCAAGCTGGAGTGCCACACAGCTCTGTTTGGGGCCCTCTTTTCTTCATGTACCCTGGCTCCCTCGGTGATCTCAATCACACGACAATGACTCCCAATTTCGTATAGCTCACAAGGCCTGCTATAATGTAGTCCCCGCCTCTGTCTCCAATCTCTTCTCATGTCATTGTCCCATGCTCATTAGTCCAGACGCATGGACCTTATTTTTGTTTCTCAAACATATCACACTCTTTCCCTTTCAGGACCTTGGCCCTGGCTGAACCCTCTGCCTCAAGTACTCTTTTCCCATATCTTTGTACAAGTTGCGTCTTTTCATTCAAATCTCAGTTCAAATGTCACTCCTTCCAGCCAGGCCTTTCTTAACTACTTGATCTAGAGTAGCTGGTTCTCTATCACCTAGGTCTCTGTCACATTGCTCCATTTTATTTTCATCAAAGCACTACTTAATATTCTTTGTTTATTTATTTGTTCGTTGGTTGTCTCTCCCTACTCGAATGTCAGCTCCAGAGAGCAGAGACCTGTCTGTCTTGTGTAGTGCTACAGTGCAAAAGAGTTGGACTCATGAAAGATAACTGATAAACATTGATTGAATAAACTGTTGGATTATAGAATAATAGGTGATTTAAGTTTTTTTCTACAATGAACTCTCATTATTTTATAAGAATAAAATAAAATTTAAAATTAATTGTGGGAGACAGAGAGAGAATTGACCACATTCTTGAAGTCTAGAACAAGCTTACAGTGTGAAATGCCATTTTATGTTGGCAAAGTACAAATACAGCAACCCCTTAGCCAGGTATATAAAACTGAAAACATTCTGCCTAAAAGGAAAGGCCCCTGTGCTTAGTCTTTACATTTATCTCCTTATCTCATTCAATCTTTACAACATTCTTAGAGGGAATAACAATTATATACCCATCCTGCACACCTACCCCCACTCCTCCTCCCCACCACCATTTGATTCACAAGGAGACTAAGGCTGAAAGAGGTAGGGTCATTTATCCAAAGTTGTGTGATTCATAAATGGAAAAACCAGATGTTAAACTTTGTTCTCTCCCGAAGGCTGTAACTATTTGGCATTCTAATTCTGAATGGGGTGTGTGATATAGTGAAGCCAGTCTCAATCTGCCTCCAGGTACTGGATGCTCTTTTCCACTGGCCACCACTTTTAAGCCTCACAACATCGCTATGAGTTGGTGTCATTAATCATTACCCCTCAATCCTGATCAATTTCAGGTGAAAAAAATTGATGTCCTGGGTTGTAAACACAGTTTCCCAAGGTCACTAGTGACAGAGCCAGGACTGGCTACACTCCTGGTGTTTTCTCTGCTGCCCCCATGCCTCTGGGTGCACATAACTGTAGTTTTGGGGAGCTGACTTCTGTGCTCCTAAAATGATGAGGCTAAATGAGCAGCATTTCCTATATTGTTACATTATTTTGGATGCTCACACCTCCCTGATTCCACATCCGAAGAGTACCAACAGGGAAGGGAAAAAAAAAAATCCCATTTATTGAGTACCTACTGTGTGCCGGGGGCTTTACTTTCACATAGCATTTTGGAAAGTTTCGCAGCAGGCCTCAGAATTCTGTCATAAGGAGAAACTAGACTGGCTTTGTAAAAAAGGTTTTGATAAGCTCATTATGGGATGGAAAAAAGCTTAGACTGGATTCATGTGGAAGGAGATAAGGAAGTTGGGAGAGAATGGAGAATTGGGGCTGAGCACTAGGAGGGAGAGGTGTCCTGCAGAGGACTGTGGTCAGCACAAGCAGGAAAGACTTGGGGAGGGTCAGAAACATCGAGTGAGCAGTCTGAGGTCTTCAACTGTGTGGTGGGGGATGTAAAGCCCAAGCTCGCCTTCCTCCATGGACTTCAGTAAAGTGCACACTGCTCATGCAATAATCCGGAGCCATGGCTGAATACACAACAGGGCCGAGTCCTACATCAAGGTCAGTTCAGGATGAAAATAGCAACTGCCTGGGGGTGAGCTGACACGGGGTTGCAGCTATTGTCTCCAGTCCTCTTAACACACTTAACCGGAGATACAACGACTCTCATAAGACAGAGGATGACTCCCAAAATAGAGAGGAGGAAATCCAAGAGGATTCATAACTTCCCGAAGATCCCACGCTGGTGAGTGGTAGTGGGATTCTTCTCCCAGAGCCAAAGCTTCTCCTGGGGCATTGCTTGATGGTAGGAGCTTGAATTGTGCCAGATTCCATTAGTTGTGGATACAAACGAGGCCACAGAAACCCTAATGATTGGACTCCATTGCTGAGCTGCCCCCATCTACTGATAGTTGCTTACAGAGAAATTGTCCCTTACCTCAAGAAGTCTCTTGAAGTTCCCAGGGTGTCTCGTAGAGGCTCACACACAAGCCCACTTCTGCTGGCCCTCCGTGCCTGTTTTATCAGCACAGCACCTGCCAGGCATGCCAGGCTAATGCCACCAGGCATAGCATTTCCCAGTGGTGGTTGCCAGTGATCCATTGGGGCACAAAGGGCATTTTAGCGCCTTGGCCAAATGAAAAGGAACCTCTTCTCTGAGTTCACCCTCATTTTGGGATTCTTTAAACTGCAGTGACATGGAAGTTTCAGAATTCCACCCACCAGGACCATTCCTAATCAATTTACCCTGCTTTCAACTCTCTGCTAAAGATGGCATGATGGTTAATTTCATGTGTCAACTTGACTGGGCTAAGGGATACCCAGATAGCTGGTGAAGCATTTTTTCTGGGTGTGTCTGTGAAGGTGTTTCTCGAAGAGATTAGCGTTTGATTCAATGGACTGAGTGAAGAGATCCGCCCTCACAAATGTGGGTGGGTATCATCCAATCTGTTGGGGGCCCGAATGGAACAAAAAGGCAAAGGAAGGGTGAATTCTCTTTCTTTTCTTCTGGAGCAGGGATGTCCGTCTTCTCCTGCCCTTAGACATCACAGCTCCTAGTTCTTGGACCTTTGGACTCTGGGACTTACACCAGTGGCTCCCTAGTTCTCAGGCCTTTGACCTCAGACAGGGAGTTATACCATTGGTTCCCTTGGTTCTCGACCTTTGGACTCAGACCAAATTATACCACCAGCTTTCTTGGGTCTCCAGCTTGCAGACAGAAGATTGGAGGACTTCTCAGCCTCTATAGCTGCCTGAACCAATCTCTATAATAAATATCTTCTTATATACATGTATCTATGTATCCTATTGGTTCTGTTTCTCTGGAGAACCCTATTATAGATGGAATTACAGCAAAAGCCCTGAGGTGGCAGAGGTCACTTGGACAAAGGAATGGACACAAGAGTGTTTGCCCATAATCCATAGGCAATCTGCTGGACACGACAAGTTGGCTGCTTGGAAAAAGGGAAGTCTTGTTGCCATTTGTTAGCTCCAACAGAGCAAAAATGGTGGCTCAATGATGATGTCAAAGCATCACTTACTTATCTCTTTGGAGACACTGAGGGATAGTTCCCTCCCTATATTTTCTAAGAGAAAGCAAGCCACCCAGCCTGCGTAATCAAGGGGGTTTGAGTAAGGGAATCTGCAGCTATTATATTATTTTCTTTCCTCAGTATGGCTCATCTTTTGAGAGAGAGGAATGGGGCTTGCATCATGACTTACTTAGGAACAACTGACAGCTGTCATTATTTGTCAGTGCTATTCTTCATGATAGAGGACACATTAGTAAACTTTCAGTGGTCCATCCTAGAGGGGTTTTCACTGAGGGTGTCACAAAACAGGGGCTCGGATGCCTGAGCCAGAGATAAATTTACTCGTTCGCTGTTTATTCCACACATATGTGCTGAGCATTCACTATGTGGTAGGTGCTTCATTGTCCTTAAGAACACTTCTCTTCTCTGACGATGAAGGCTTCATCCTGGGTCAGCCCCAGATGAGTTCTCTTGTAAGGTGCTTCATGGTTCTCCTGCAAATTGTAAGCTCATCTTTCTTGTGTGCCAGACCTGCCCAGCTGTGTGCCCATTCCACCCATGGACACAGCTTGCATTATTTTCTAGGAGATTCCCCATCTCTCCTGCAATTAGGGCTACAGTATCTGTAAGTTTGCCAGGTTGTCTTATACAACTCTGACTCTCTAACACTCAACCTAGGACTTCCACTTGCTATATCAAATACAGGCAGGCATGAAGCAACTCAGTGTTTCTGTAGTTTATCAAAGTGATTCATGCCCCCTTGTTCCTCTGCAAAGTTCTTCCGAGCTAATCACCTCTGGGGAGATCATTGTACTTTCATCTCATGTCAGGGCCAACAAAGGCTCTGATGAGAAACTGGCTAACATGACAGCCACAGGGCTCCTTCCATCAAGGACACTGTAACTGCCCACCTCTCATTATCCCTGCTCATCCCAGCTGCTCTGTGGCTGTCCTCACTAGACAAACGAAGTCTCTTCAAAGTCCACTCGATTAGCAATTGTTTCAGGAAAATTGAGTCAACCCTCCCTTTGTCAAGTTCAAGGCATCGGTCATTAAGCAGAGATGCTCCAACCTTTGCTTCTCTCCCTCAGGTGGGCCACTGACAGGCAGAGCTGGAAAACAGGCCACCCAGGGTGTCCATGGGCCATTCTGGACTGTGCTGGTTGAATTATAAAATCAGGCACGTTCTTACTATGAATTAATTATGACGGTGCCAGAGAACACTCATGGGATCTGTCATTTGACAGTGGCCCATGTTTATTTTACTGTTTAGAAATCACTGATTTATCATTTATCTCATAATTTACCAAAGTCCAGCTATTTGTATACTACCTTCTCCACACCTGCCACCCCTACACCTGGTCATAGCTCTGGAGACTAAGTCATTTCTTTGTCCCACGAGTATTATTTGTTCACTTAGTTCACTCACTTGGAAAAAATGCATTTATTTAAAAAGGAAACTTTATATCATCACCTGAAATAAAAATGCAGCATCACTGGCTATAAGTAGAGGATAGTTATAAAAATAAATATAATGGAAACAAAATAATGCCAGTGGATCGCAGCCAAAGAGTGGCCAAGAAGTCCCTATATATGCGATTCCAGCTAATAGGACTTGAAGACTTAAAAAAAATCTCTCAGAATCTTCATTGAACGCCTTCCAATGATCAGAATGAAATAAATGTCTAGCAGAAACGTGGATTAAATGTAATGTTACAGAGAGTGGAGGAAAGTGTGCAGGTGTCTCCATGGCACACCTGGGTCTGTGTGGCCACTCTTTGCCTGTGGTTGCTTGCTATGGCTCTGAGCTCCTGTGAAAAGGGAGTGTTAGGGGAAGTGTTAAAGATATTAGCACCGTATTGAAACCCTCTGCTTGAAGTAGTCACAGAATCTGTTAATACCACATTTGGTACCACCTAAAATCATCTCTGTGAAGACTCTATAACCTGCATTTTGGGAAATACTGCATTATTCCATTTGAATCTAGGACAGTCCTGGCTGGCAGGTGCTATAATCCCATTTTACAGAGGACAATGTTGAGGATATTGGAAAGGTGATCCATGTAGCATCGCAGACTGAAGAAGGGCTAGATTTCAGATTCCATTCACCTCGACCTTTCTGGTCAGATTTCATGGTTGCAGAAAGCCTTCTCCTGGGCTCTTCTGTCCACTTTCTATTCCATTCCCAAGGAGCTCTGAGGTCTTTAAAGATGTCTTTGTCCTTGAGGTGGACACAGCCTTCTTATAGGAGAGGGTGGGGTGGGCACTTCAAAGACAGGACCAGACTGGAGGAGCCTTCCTCTGGCCAGAGAGTCAACCTGCCAGGACAGGCCTAAGCATCACACAATGATGAGAGAACTGCGTTCCTCCACCTCCCAGGAGGCACCGTTGTCTGGGCACCGGTCTCTGAGCACTACAGGCCACCAAGGCCTCCTTCATCCCCCGGTTTCACCTCACCTCTCTCACAACCTTTACTCCTGGTCTCCTCCGCATGTGACCCCCTCTCCCGCCTCTCTGCAGCTGGAATGCCTGAGACTCCTCTTTTTGCTTTCCGCTGAAGTGAGCTCATGTTCAAAGACACTATTAAACCTTTTCTTTGCCATCAGGTCTTTCCAGATCCCATGCTGATCAATAATTTTCCCTTTTCCTCTGCTCCCACAGCACTTGATATGTACTACACTGATAACACCCACCACCCTAATCCCCAGGATAGAGCATAAGACTTAATTGAGAGAAGGTGCCCCGTGCACGTACTGACATTTCTACATTTTAAGGCAATATTGCACCTGTTTGTCAGCAATCCCCATTCCCAAATTTATGAACTACTGTAATTAAAGACAGAGCCTTAATTTTATTATTCTGATGGGGCTACAGTTCCAGAGCGGTCTCATCATTTGCTGAATTATGTTGAATAAATAAGTGTCACGCTGAATTAAACTAGGTGGATATCATTCACAGCTTGTGAACATTTAAAAGTAGTTTTCAGTAAAATGACTTAAGTTCAATTCAACCTATTTCCCAGACGTTCACCAAGCACCTCTTACATGCTAGACATTGTCCCAGGTGTGAAATACTAGATAAATATGGCTTTTCTGTCTTCAGGGGACTCATATGCAAGTGAGGGAGACAGACATATAGGTAAATAAATAGAGCAGAGTGTGAGATGGGTGAAAATAGAGGTAGCCCCAAGATAGGACGATCTGGTGCAAAAGTCAGCGGTTACCTCTAATGGGCAAGTGGCAGGAAAGACTACAGGGAAGTGGACTCCTGAATTGGACTTTGAAGATGACTAGGAATTCACCAGGCTTTCAGAACTTGAGTAGGGGACATTCCAAGCAGAGAGAACAAACAGAGGCGTAAAAGTACATGAGTCTTTCACATCCCCAAACTGATAGAGATTACATCTTTTATTCAAAAATATTTATTAAATGCTTACAAAATGCAAAACTCCATTCTAGGCAGTGACAGTAATAAAAAAAAAAAGTAAGGTTTTGACATTCACAGAATTTCCATTTCGGAGGGGGAGACCATCAACAAATCCCAAAACCAATGAATAAAAAGGACTATTGCAAATAATAAACGTGCTATAAAGAAAACAAGGTACGTGATAGAAAGTGAAGGGGGAAGGATTCATTCAACAGTGTTCAGGGAAGATCTGAGAGCGTTGACATCGGAGCTGACACCCAAAGGCGGGAAGGACTTTGTCTCAGGAGATCTGGTAGAGAGCATTCCAGAGGGAGCAGGAGGGGTGAAGCCCGTGAGGAGCAGGTGGGTTCGGTGTGTGTCCAGAAGCGAAAGAACGTGATTAGAGGTGAGCTCGAGGTTGGGGGTACGCGACGAAGTCATGAAGTCACTCCCAGACCATGCTCAGGAGCTTGGGTTGTAATCCAAATGCAAGTGGAAAACATTTTCTCTTCAGCTGTATTTTAGAGAGCCTAACACTAACCACCTGGGCAGTGAAATCTTTATTTGTTCGTTCAAGACTCGTGCTTTCTCAAGCACCCTCTTTGAATCCCCAGGCTCAGGGTGTAACAATTTTCTTGCTCAGAGAGTAGTCTCTGGGTCTGGGTTCCTCCATGCCGCTCAACCTCGGGTAGGCAGAAAGGGCTGCAAACTGGCCTAACCTTTGCAGAAACAGCTGAGCGCGTTAGTGATCTCCACAGTGACTGCCTTACTACCAGCACCCTTTGCATCACACCTCGTCTATCCCTGAGGATAGCATGTTCCGTGATCGGGTTCTCTCTGGGACCTGTCACTCATGGTGGGAAATTTGGCTCTTTGGGTTGAGTGTTAATAAGGTGTTCATCTTGCTAATCTTTTGAGTCCCAGGAGAAAGTTGTCAAGCGGACTGGGGAGGGGCTGTGGCTGAAGGGCTGGGAGGTTGGCTTTGAGAGTTGAACAGGGCAGAGGTTCAGGGCTCTAACAGTCCTGAGTGGGGATCCTGGCTTTGCCATTTACTAGTTGTGTGACTCGGGGCAATTTATTTATGTCTCCAGGATTCAATGTTAATACATGCAAAGTCTAGAACAATGCCTGGCATGTGGTAGGCACTCAGTACATGTTGTTTTCTTTATTCTCTTCTTTTTCCCTTCCCCACACTTTTTAGAATAAAATGTACCAAGTCACTTTGCAGACTGGGCTTATGGACTCTAAATACTTATTTGCTGCTAATAATAAAGACTTAAAAAATCACAGAACAGGCCTGTAATTGCTGCACTTGGGGAACTCAGTCAATGTTCAGTGGGAGAAGCACCACTATGAAGGAATGGCCTGTTCATTTTACCATCGGGTTTACATACAGCCTCATGATGACAATGACAGCTTACTTTTATTGTGAGTTTCCTCTGTGCCAGACATTTCACAAACATCATCTTATTTAGGCCCTACCGCCTTAAGAGGTAGGCACTCTGCCCATTTTACAGATGAGGCAACTGAGGATCAGAGAAAGGAAGTGACCTGCTCAGCACCATAATGCTGGGACTCTACCTGGATCCCTCACTCCCCGGTACTCTCTTCACCTCCACTTCTGAGGGACCTGTGGGACACAGCCATGGGGCTCTTGACGTAACCACTGTCCAAGAGATCTTTACCGGACGCTTGAGACCCAATCAGCTAATCAAGAAATTGTGTTGGCTAATTAGGGAATAAACATGTTGAAACTGAAATCAAGTTACTATGTCAGAGCTAACCCCTTGATACAATACTAGGAACAGTGCTGGATTTATTTAAAGTCTTTTTTTTTTGGCCATCTGCATAATTCTGTTCTGTTGTTTTGGTAGGTATATGCTTACAAATCCACCAAAAAAATATTTTCTCCTGCATGGGTCCAAATATCTTCCAGGTAACACGGGGTCTGCTGCACAAAGGCAGGATGGTGGAGGGTCACACCCACCATCACTCATCTCTTCTTCTTCTCATTGTCCTCTTCCATAGAGGCGTCAGATGAATGGCATAAAATGCTTTGATTTTTCCATCACTACTGCTCTGATTAAGTGAATCGAGCAAAATATAAAGCGTTCAAATGAGTTTGTGTATTTGGCCCCAGGTTGGCCAAAGGTTCAGAGACATCTGACCCAATAGGTCGGCTCCTTCGTTCCCCATGTCACCTCACTTAATCCTTCTAGCTTCTAATTTCCTTATCTCCAGGGTGAGGTCAACACCACAGCAGCTGAAAGAAATTGTGGGCTGACTGACAAGCTGTCCATCATCGCAAATGACCCCAGGAAAGTCAGGAATCGCCTCTAGCCTCTTGGACCAATTTGGTCCATGTCTTTTCTGACATTAAAGGATATGAGTCCTCAGCGCAATCTTCATTCCTTCTTAAACTGTTGGGCATCAATTAGTTTCAAAACAAATGTATTGCATCTTTAACCTTTCCTCTTGAAATTTCGGCTTAGAAATTCAGAATTTAAGCTTTTTGGATATTTATTTATTTCTCTCAATGTCTTTGTGCACATTTTTCATCCCTTGGGGTTATCTTTATGGCAAAAGCAGAGGTTCTGTCGACTGAAAGAAATTACCAGCAGTGAAAGTTCTCCTTTGCCCCCTGCTTATTATGTGCCGGACATGTGATAATATTCCGCAAACTCTACAAGGTAGATGCTAATATTATTTTCACCCCCATTTTATAAGAGGAAGAGGAAACATAAAGAGGTTAAGTAACTTGCCTGACTCCTCATAGTAAGTCACAGAACTGGGATTTGCTGCTAGTTCTGTTTGATTCCTCAGCTGTGTTCCGATCAGTGCTTTCATTACATGACCACTAATGAAGTACTTAAGCGTTCTGCTTCACTAGAAGAGGCAAAGGGAATAAACATTCATGGTGAAGTATAAAGCACCAGGCGAGGGTCTGTCTCAGCTGATGCCCACAGTGTCATCTCTATTTTACAGACAAGGAAACTGGGGCTCAGATATTGAAATGACTTGCCCAAGGTCAAGCGATTTGGTGGTGCAACTGGGCTTTGAACTCCGGTCTGTCTGACACTTAACTACACTCTTAATTATCTACAGCAGCTGTTCTCAAAGTGTGGCACCCGCAGCAGCAGCAGCAGCAGCAGCAGCAGCATCACCTGGGAACTTGTTAGAAATGCTAATTATTGGGCCCCACCCCAGACCTACTGAATCAGAGGCTCTGGGAGGGGCCCAGAGACCTGTAATTCAACAAGCTCTCCTGGTGATTCTGACTCAGTCTTAGGTTGGAGAATGCTCTGATCCAGATTACATATAAATTCCTGGTCAAGGTGGTCTTTTGCCTGCAATTACAATAACTCAAAAGATGTGCCAGAGTCTTGCTTCTCTGTAATTAAAAGCACAAATTGCTTTTGGGGTAAGGACCATTTTTTCCTTTGTTATCATATATAATTAATAAAATATTCACCAAGATAGGACAATAAATGTAGAGGTCGGATGCAATTTCCAGGTTGCCCCTCCCCTCCACAGCTGTATTCAGCTGGCTTCACCTAACTCGAGATGGGTGAGATGGGCAGCCCGAACAATCCCTCAGGCCGTGTTTGTGTCAAGCAGAGTGAAGGAAAGCAGGAATTACACTTGCAGTTTCTTAGCTCTCAGACCTTTTCACCCCCTGAACTCTTTGCAGTCTGTGACCTGACTCTTGGCTGGTCACTTCACCAAAGTGCATTTAGCACTATTACTTGTCTAGCACTTGTAACTCCACTAACAATCCAGTACAAACGACAGGCAGATAGGATTATAAGACAACGTGGGGAAGTAGGAAAATCATGGGGTCAGGGATAGGAGAGGCAAGAACACAGGAGTGTCCCTCTGTGGCAGAGAGAGATCTGAGGAGGGCTTCCTGCAGGAGGTGGCACGGCTGGGTTATGAAAAGTGAGCAGGAGTTTCTGTGTTAGAGATGGCTCTGCTCACCAATACCCATCAGCTCCCCTTCTTCCTGAGTGCATAGCTGGACACCATTTCCAGCCTCCCTGCAATTGGGTAGGGGCAGCAGACTGAGTTCTGCCAGGTAGAATGGGGGAGGAAGTGGTGGGAGTGGTCTCCTCTCTTCCTCGAGGAGAGAAGACTCCAAGATAGAAGGAGCCTAGATTCTTGAGTCTGCCTGCAGCCAGACCTCTGCCAGCCCTCCACCAACCTGCACTGGAAAGGGATGTAAGAAAGAAACTTGTGTTAAGCCTCTCATGTTTTGGGTGTTTGTTAGAGCATTTCAGCTGAGCTCATACACTTTCTCAGGCAAATAAGGCAGGAAGGACATTCCAGGCAAAGGGAACAACATGTGCAAAGGCACTGGACAAGAGCATAAAATTGAAGGCACTTCAGGGTGATCATTCAACCACCCAGTCAACAACCACTTATTGGCAGGTTGTTTTCCCCCAGAGTTTGTACTCATCTCTGCAGTGGTTTCTGTCCTCACACAACTCAGGGTCTATTGAGGGAGACAGTCACCTAAATATTTAGTTAGAGTCTAATGTGATGAGCCCTGTAAAGAAGGACTGTAAATGGGACTGTAGGAAGGCGGAGAAGGGGTGAGTATTTCTACCTGGGATGGGCAAATGGAGTCAGAGATCACATGCCCAGATCCAGGGGGAGTTCAAGTTATGGGAAGGAATGGTATCATCTAGGAAGAACGCATAGAGCAAGGGAGAACAGAGGGTCAAGTTGCAAGTCAGGAAAATAGCTTAAAACATTGCAGATAAATATATAATTATATATATGTGTATATGTGCTATGTATGTATGTCTATATGTATGTGTGACTATTATATATGTGTGTGTGTGTATAAGCAAAAAGTACAATTGACCATTAATTACATTATTGAAAAAAGGTGTAAAATAAAAGGTGAAGGTCCATCCCTGTACCTGATTCCCTCCCTCCTGGGAGGTGAGCACTGTGGGGTGTTTGGTGCATGTCCTTTCTGAAATTTCCCAGTGCTGCTGCAAATATAAATGCAGGTACATATACATATTTTCTTTATTTCTTTTGTTTGTAAAGAAAAGAATGCACTACTGCTCTCTATATTAACATGGAATTTGCTATTTTTAGTGTCACCCCTTATCCTAAGCATCTGTCTAGGTCATCATACAAAGATATGCTGAATTTTTAAAATAAATAAAACAGTTTTATTGAGGTCTAATTTACATACCAGAAAATTCACCCATTTTAAGCGTACGACTCAATGATCTGCAGTAAACTCACAGAGTTGCATGGCCATTGCCACAATCCCATTTGGGAACATTTCTATCATCCCTGAAAGAAAACTTGTGCCCATTTCCAGCCACTCTTCATCCCCACCCCCAGCTCTGGGCAGCCATGAATCTACTTTCTGTCTCTATGAATGTGCTTATCGTGGACATTTCATAAAAATGCAATCACACAATACGTGGTATTTTGCATTAAGCTTCTTTCACTCAGCCTAATGTTTTTGAGGTTCATCCATGTCGTAGCTGTATTGTTCTTTTGATCACTGAGCAGTGTTCCATTGCATGGATACACCGTATTTTGATTATCCATTCACCAGTTGATGGGCATTTGGATTATTTCCACCTTTTGGCTGTTATGAGTGATGCTAAGAACATTCCTAGGCAAATCTTTGTGTGGATATGTATTTTCCTTTCTCTTGGGTGAATTCTTTGTAATGGAGACTCAGTTTCCATTGTTCAGATGTTCCGTCAGTAAACTTTTACAGTTTTGGACATCAACTTTGTTTCTTCTTTCTCTCTCTCTGTTTTTTTGATTGCTATAAGAATACCGCTATGGCACTTGCATTTGTGCTATTATTTCTGTACCATCAAAACACACAAAAAAGTGCAAAAGGCATGAGTAATACACATCTAAAATTTTCGCTAGCCCTAACAAATTTCCAAACACCAACAGGTAAGTCCGATAGAGAGGCAGGGAGACCTGCCAAGGAGTCACGGAAAGGGTGGCTGGCATGTGTCAAGGACAAGAAAGAAAGGCTGGCTGAGAGAAAGGCAGCTTCCCAGACCTGTCCCTTAGGAACTAAGCGTCAAGGTTGGGGCACAGGCCAGTGAACCTTCTTGTTGACGTAAATGAGAACTCATGGCTTGGATGTCCTCAAGGGGACCCATCTTTGTGAGTCTTAATGCAAAATGATTTGGAAACAAGGTTCGTGGAATAAATAACAAGGTCCTCTGGCCTCCTCCACCAGGAGGAGGGGTCCTAAGACATGCCACCAAGCATATTGATGGCATTCCTGGATTCAGAGCTCATATCATGCCCTTGTCCCCAATGGCATTATTGGGACTTTCGAGAACAGTGGCGCCCACTTGCACAGGCCCTGGGCCTTGCTTAGGGCCTTTCATGGGTAGAATCATCTCATCAGGATTAAACCTCCCTTTGACACAAAAACTGTATCATTCTGGTTCAGGATTGAGGCCACAGATGAAAACAAAAATAAAAAATAGAAAAAATCACTGAAGTTTACCAACAGGCTCACACACCAAATTCACCCTCCTAGACATGAAAAGATTGGGCATCTGGCTTTTCCAAGAAGCACAAGTCCTGGCCCAAAGGAACTGTTTGTCCCCCTCTAGGGAATGGATGGATATCCAGTCTTCACTGTACAACTCGAAGTGTTGGTAGACATCATATTGATAATCACAATAGTTACTCTTTATTTAACACACACCACTGCCTGGCATTGTGCTAAGCCTTCTGAATGCATTATTTTCCTGCATTCCTTTTTTCTTTTTAGTTTTCTTTTTTTTTTTTTTTGGTGATGAAGATTGGCCCTGAGTTAGTATCTGTGCCCATCTTCCTCCATTTTGTGTGTGGGACGCTGCCACATCATGGCTTGATGAGTGGTGTGTAAGTCTGTGCCCGGGATCCAAACCTGTGAACCCTGGGCCACTGAAGTGGAGCATGCAAATTTAACCACTACGCCATTGGGTTGGCCCCTGAATTATTTTTTTAAGTCTTTCAGTAATTCTGTTAGACAGATAAAATAAACTCTATTTTACAGAACAGGAAGGTGAAGCTGGGAGAAGGGAAGTGACTTGCCCAAGGTCACACAGATAGCAAGTGGTGGAACTTATTTGAGAATTTCAACAGAATTTCCAGGAATCAGGACACAATGCCTACCCAGTGTTAGGATATTGTATTACTTCTGTCTGCTCCTTGTCAAGGCAGATTTTGATGCTCAAGAAGTGCAAATACTCTTGCTTCCTTTTCCAACGCCTCCCCTCAGCTACAAGATAAAATCCTAACTTCTAATCTGATGTGGTAGTCAGCTTTCAAGATGGCCCTCAATGATCCTTGCCTCGTGGTGCCTACTCCCGAGTGTAGTCTCCTCCCACATGGAATCAGAGCTGGTCTGTGTGACCAACAGAATACAGTGGAAGTGACAATGTGTGACAGCTGAGGCTAGGTCATAAAAAGCATTGTGCCTTCCCTCTTGCTCTCTTTGGTCACTAACTCAGGAAGAAGCACGCCCCCAGGCTATGGGGACACTCAAGCAGCTCTGGGGAGAGGCCTTGTGGACAGGAACTGAGACACTCAGCCAAGAGCCAGCACCAACTTGCCTGCCATCTAAGTGAGCCACCTGGAAAGTGGATCCTCCCACCCCGGTCGAGACTTCAGATGACTGCAGTTCTGATTGACATCTGATGTAGTCACATGAGAAACCCTGAGCCAGAAGCACCTAACCAAGCCACTCCCGAATTTCAGATCCACAGAAACTATGCGAGACGATAGGGGATATGTCATTTCAAGCCATTAAGTGTTGGGATGCTTTGTAACACAGCAACATAACTAATACACCTCACCTGTCAGGCCTTTGTAACCTGGCCTCAGGCTACCTCTCCACTCTCAGCAGCCCCCCAATCCAGCATGCACCTGAACTCTGGCAGGATATCAAACACCCCCTCTTCCTGAACTCCTCCAGCCTTTGCATATACTGTCCTTCATCCGGAATGCCTTTTACCCTTTATTTTTTGGGAAACCATCCATCAATTTTTGGATATCCAAATATCCCCACACAAGTAAGGCCTCCTTTGATTCCTCGAGTCAGATACAAGTCCTCCTTCCTCCTCAGTGTGACCATTGTACTTCGCGCAGAGATTCTAACACCTTTTACAGAGTCCCCAGACTGTTTCTTGCCTTGCTTGTCTCTTCTCTAACACTGTGAGACCCTGAGGACAGCCTGCAGTTGACTCATCTCTGAGTCCCCAGTGTCCAGCCCAGAGCCTCGTAAGAGTAAGCACTGGGTGGAAGCTTGCTCATTAAATGAATAAACACGGGCTGAATATGCTAGCTTCTCTGTGGAGCACCAGTTGGCTATGTGTTAACTATGTGCTATTACAACCAGTTCGTACCGTCTCGGGCTGAAGAGCAGAAGGGCACCTGTCAAGGATGGACACGCTTCTCATTAGTGCAGATAGAAATCCTCCCCCACCAGGAGCACAGCAGCCAGAGACAGGTGACCAATTAAGCCTTACATGATGTTGTCAGCCCACACACTTTCAGCCCTGATGAGAGAAGGCCACTGTGTCAGGATGAGAAAAATTCTCTCTACCATCTGTGTTTTCTCCTCCTAAGTTTTCCCGACCAACAACGACTAGGGATTGAGAAGCAACATCTTCCAAGCATAAGTTGGTCAGTGGAGTTTAAAGAGATGGTCTGTTAGTAAAGCCGCTATTAGGTTAGAAAAAAAAAAAAAAAGCCCTGATTTGTAATGTGTGCCGATTTCTGCGGTGTAAATACTCCCACCATGACGAATTCCCATGGTTTAACAACCAGGCAGTAAAAGTCCTGAATATTTAACACCTGGCAGTCACGGGTTGGCTGGCCCCAGCACACCTCTGAAGGTACGGTGGGACAGCAGAGGGTTAGGACTGTGAGCTCTGGTGCCCGCTGCCTGGGTGGGAGTCCCAGCTTTACCACGGGAGGACCTTGTGGCCTCAGCCACACTACTTCAATGTCTCTGAGTCTCAGGTTTCTCATCTGTAAAATGGGGTGATCACAGACTCATCTCAGGATTGTCTTGAGCAAGAAAAGAGATAGTACATGAACAGTGCTTAGCTCAGTGTCTGGCGCTCGGGAAACATACGGCAGATGGTAGCTGTTAAAATCATAGACTAGAAAGAGCAACTCATCTGAAGTCAAAAATCTTGGATTCCCGTCCTGGTTCTGACACTAACTCACGGTGTGACCCTGGGCAATTGACTTTGCCTCTCTGGGAATTAGATTTCCCATCAGTACTGAGCACAGGTAACCCATAAAGGCCACTTACTCTGTGCCAGGCACCACACCGAGTCCTCTACATCTATCACCTTCACAGGCTTCGCCACAAACCCTAGGTAGTAGATTCTAACATGATCCCCATGTTGTAAATGGGAAACTGAGGCTCAGAGAGGAACAGTAATTGACCCAAAGTCATACTTCTTATAAGTTCTAGGGTTTGAACCCAGATTGTCTAACTCCGGAGTTTGTGCCCCGAACTACTACACTGTAAGGTCCATCTCATTCATTAGCAATAAGTGTTAAATGAGACCACGTAGCAGAAACATTCTGTGAGCTGTAAAGCAATAGCGAACATGGGTACTGTGGTTGCCATTCCTTGATATTGAAAACGTACTTATGGAGACTTGATTTTGTGCCAGGTGTTGGACACCCAGTGGGGGACAGGGCAGACCCAGTCCAGGCCTGTGGAGCCTATCGTTAAGGGAAGGAGGCAGAATCAAGTATTCCACCACAACGCAAAGTTGGAAAGGAAGCTGGAATTCTTTTTCCCAAATGCTGTAATTGGAAAGCCGGCGGGATTCACACTCCAGCTGGCACAGGGGACCAGGCTCCAAGACACTGCTCTACGCTGCACGCTCCCAGCAAGCTGGATTCCTGGGGGTGGGAAGGGAACAGACACCCACCAGGCACTGGGCCAGGCTTCCCGATGCTCGTCCATTTTATCTCCGCCACAGCCCTGGACAGTGGGGGTTATTTCTCTCTGGGCGAGACCGCCCACGGTAGGTGGAGAGCCGGGGTCCTGACTCGGGATTGTCTGGCCCAGGCTGGCTCTTCCACCACCACAGCTGCTGCAGGGCAGCGTGGGCCCTCCTCACGGGGCCCACCGAGACACCTTCTCTCCAGCTGTTCCCAGCCCTGCAGAGCAGCAAAGGGTGTGAAGCCCCCCTGTCACCTGGCTGGGGTGATGCAAAGGGACATCAACAGAGGTGGCACGTGATGCCTCAAACCCACCGTCTCCTTCCCCGCCAATCACCAATTGCCGGCAGCTGGTGCTCTGAGTCGCAGAGACGCTGCCTCACCCCAGATTCAGAATTACCGCTCAGAGCCACATGCCTGCTGAGGCAAGGGAAGAGTCCCACCTTGTCTTCATACCTTTGTCCTTGTTACACTGCATGACAGGTGCCACCTAGTTTGGATTTTTTTTAAAAAGACAATTTGATGTAACTTGCCTTTATTTGTCTTTTGTTATGAGTTAAAAAATAGTCCCAGCCAATGGGTCCTCCCGGGAGAGTTACCTTGAAGGAATCTCTCAGTAGCTTAGCCAGCTAGCCAGCCGCCTGCCCGGGCACCTGTCCCTGTACCAGACATTTCCTGTGCTCTGTGCCAGGCCCTGTGCTGGAGGTCAGAGGGGACAAGAGAAGCATGCTGCCTGTCCTGAGGGCTCGTGGTCTGTGGCCCTGAGTCTCTGGACCCACAAGCAGAACTACAGTGGACCAAAGAGGGGCTGGGAGGAGAGGCAGTGGCCAGAGCGTAATTGTAGACCCCTGTCGGAGCTGGGCTGGGAAGGAGAAGACAGCACATTAGCTAGGAGGCAAGATGGGATCAAGAGAAAGTGGTTTTAGGCCAGGGGAAACTTGAGGACATTTGAAGGTTGGAAAGAAAGGGATCAGAGGCAGGAGGGTGTCTGGAGAAAGAGGGGATGAGGTGTGGAGTGGGGTTCAGGAGGAGGGCAAGGAGCTGGGGGTTCTGTCTGGGGAAGGAGGAGGCGACCTCTTCTTGTCTTGATGGGGGGAACTGCTGACACAAAAAGATCAGAACTTTCTTGGTATTTACTTGGTATTTGCTTACTTGGGGCAAAAGAATTTCAGTTTTGTTGTTAGCCCCACAAGGTCCTGGATCCCAGAGGGGAGAGCCATGGCTTTTATCGCCTGAATCCCTGCTCACCCAGACCTAAGATGATGCAATCATTTTCGGGCTGGGGCAGGTGTGGTGTCATCAAACCCTCCTCCTTCACATTCCCTCCACTCTGCCATTGCTACATCTCCCTGCCTACCCTCCCTGGGTACCACGTTATCTCTATGACCCATGCTAATGACGTCCTTTTTTTTAAGTGCTCCGCAATCTAAATCTCCCCAACACATGTCCTCTGCGCTGACTGATTCAATGTGTACAATTCCGGATGCACAACATTCTTCACAAACGACGTTTCTCTGCTGAGGGTCAGAGCGGGTATCCACAGGGGGGCAGGTGGATATGATGAACAGTGCATTCTACCACTGATAGAGGCAGGTGCTTTACTCCTTTGTCATATTATTCTGGAGGGAAAAAAAAGGATTTCTTCCCTGTGTTTTCCTTTGTACCTTAGAGAAACTAAAATGTAATTAGAAGTTTTCCAGTTGAATATAATTTGAAGAGGAGATACAGAGTCCCATGGCTGAGATGTTCTAACAAATTCACTCAGCACACTCCGAGCATTTGGACCAAACCTGGAGGTTCAGAGTAGAATGACCATGGTTACACTTCTGTTCTTTGGGGGCTCAGGGACCAGTGGGGAGACAGGCAATTACAGTGGGACAATATTCTGAGACATTAGCCAAAACTGCCTCCAGGTCACCCCTTCCACTTCCTTGTCTGCCACTCTTCAGTGAGCACATACCCTACACTCAGGAAGAGAACATTTATTGCCAAGAAAAATTATTGGTAGAAGATTCCAAAGTGAGCTCTTGAAACACATGAAAGAGTAAATTTCTTAAAAACTAAGCCTTGTAATTGCAAGAGTCTGAAATTTTGAGACAGAAAGTGGTTTTTCTTGTTTTTAGTTTAAAAATTTGGCTTCATAATTCAAAAGCCACCATGTTGAATGACTTAATGTAAGTGGTTGACTTTATACACATAGACTGGGGAAGAATGCCGTTTCCACCCCAGACTTGGTAAATATTCAGTAGGTAAGGTGAGGCAGAGAAGCAGGAGAGGAGAGAAGAGAGTGAGGCACAGGCGAATGCTTTTAAGAGGGCTTCAAGGGAGGCCTCCTAGCCTGAGTCCCAGGATGGGAACAATAGACGTCTCAGATGCATGTACAGGGACCAAGATCAGAGGGGTCTCATACCTCACTTTGCATCTGAAACCCTAGGAAGAAACAGCCTTGCAAAGACTCAGAGCTAGCCTGGAGATGGAAGAGTGGCCATCATGGCAGGGCAGGTCGGGGCAGGTCAGAAGCCCCATTGATGTTTTGTGGCCAGGGCAAGGGAGGTGCAGAGGGACTGGGGTTGCCCTGCCACTGGGAAAGCTGAGAGAGGTGAGGACGTCAATGTGGACTCTTGAAGAGCAGAAGCATCAGGAATAAATAAGGCCAACATACCAAGTATAGGTGAGTATTCTACACGTCAACAGAAGCCCACGTGGAAGACCCCGAAGACCAATGCCTTTCCTTGGATGCCAGGGGAGTATGGAAGGCCCCCAGATTTAGGTCTTCCTATGAGAAGGAAAAGATCAAAAAGAGAGCAAGAATCTAAATGGACACAAATGAGATGATTGTGAAAATTCATAAGTGACTGAGTTTACCTTGGATTTGCAAGATTAAGTTTCTTACTACCCAGAGGAAATGGAGGCTCAAAGATCTACTAAGTTAGGTCATAGAGAAAAAAGTTCCATTTTTGCCTGCCTGAGTTTGAGGCTGAAATTCATACCCATTACAGTAGGAACATACCAACAATACAGCATCCTGAACACTAGAGATTAGGTGAAAGCAGAAGCAGCAGCCAGACACACTTTCTTAGGGGGAAATTAGTAGTTCTTCTAGCCATTGCCCAATTCACCATGGTCACTGACTACACAAAGTCAGAGTCAGATCGTTAGAGATGATTTAATCCTGCTCCCTTACAGATGGGAAACCTAAAGTCCAATGGGAAAAGACACGTCCAAGTTCAGACAAGCAGCCCATGCAGAATAAGGCTGGATTCTGGGTTTCCTGACAACTGGTCTATGGCTGTTTCACCTCGCCATACTAGCAACACTCTCTTTTTGGGCTTCTTTCCCTTCTCCCTTTGATAGTTTGGGAGAGAAAGAGGATGTTGAGAAATTTCTTTTGATTTGAAGGGAAAATGGACACTGAGGTTTAATGACCTGGGTGATGCTTAGTAGGAACACAGAATCCCATTGGAAAGTTCGCCTGTGATTTTAGTAGAAAAATAAGTTGTTTCTGAAACATTTGAGATCCTCCCCAATACCCAAGCTCAACCACTCTACCATGGGCAAAACCTACCTTAGAAGTAGTATGTTAATTTCAATTATGAGAAGGACTCTTGAGTAGGGAGTCCCTGAATTTCTTCCTAACTTAAATGGGAAAGATGATCAAGTTGCAGGTCACAGTCCATTGGTGTTTGCCTAAATTGCTTGGACAATGAGGTCAAAGGTTACATGTGGCTTTCAAATGAGGATTAACATGCTTTGTGACAGCCTTTCTTCTTGAAGCCAAAAGTGCTGCCATCATTTCGATAAATGTTGGAGACAGAGTTGCTGTAACTTGTAGATGGGTTGAATGTTAGAGAGTAAGCAGAAGAGACAACCTAATATGTTTCTTAGGGTTTTGACCCAAGTGAGCTATTAGGTCAATGGTAGTGCCATTTATTGGGTTGTACAACTATTATTTGGATTGGGATTTACAATCTATCATGCACCCCTCATGTACAAGATGTTTCTTCATGCATAATAGGATAGATAAGGAGTTTTAAGCTTAGGAGATTGAGGTAAATTTCTAAGGTCACATGGTGTATAAATAGCAGACCTGGGGTTTGAACTCCAGAACTCTTGAACTCCGGAAGCCTACCTGCCTTCCAAGCCTGCACCCTCTTCACCACATTTGGAATATCTGAAACACAGCTACCCAAATTAGAGGTTGATAGCCATAGAGATAGGGTGACCTACCATCTAACCTGGCTCTCTTTTGAGAGGGAAGAGTCTGGCACGACTATGAAGAATTAAGCCAGGTCAACAGATGGCAACTAAGACCGTCCCTAGTAAACCCAAATGCATAGTCACCCTACATAGGGGGCAATCACACAGTGTCCCCCAGATTTCTTTGTTGATCCCATCAAATACGGCTAGCCTGGATGAACTCCTGGGCTGGTCCCATGAATGCAGCCACAGTGCCACAGGCATTCCTTTCTCAAGAGGTGGATCACACAGAGCGAGAGCAATTTTTTTCCACATCTTTCTCCCCTCTAGGCTTTAGGCTTGGGGAAGGGTTGATCCCTGGTTTATCTCTGCCTCTCAGTGTAGACCAGAGCTTGGAACAGTCTTGATGTTCAGTCTGTGTTAGTTGAATGAATGGTCCACAGTTTGGATTCTCTCGTTGGAAGGTGAGCCTCAGCGCTATGTGCTCTGGGACACAACTCTACTTCTCATGGTGGGTGGACAGCGACTTTTTGAAATACCAAGATCTCTTCGTTGTGGCCCTTACTTGGTGATATAAATTTCTTTAGATTCTCTGTGAGACATGTGCCGGCCTCTAATTTTGGTAATTTTCTATTATTTCATTAATATTTTAAATAGGATACTAATAACACATGAACAAAATAGTAACATTTACATAGCACTTTCATATTCACCGTCTAATTTGCTCTTACAGTATCCCTATGATTGAAAGAACCTGTAATGGGCATTTATCATTTCATCTGCTCAATAATTTTCACTTCTTCTGAGGCCACAGTGCCCATCTTCAGGGAATCATGTCTCATCTCCTCCCATCAGCCCCTAACAGGTGGTCCAAAGGTGAGTTGTCACCCTTCTATAAGATCTTGCCTCCCCAGGGCCTGACTGGGAGTGACTGACCCAGAGACAGGCATGCCACACAAACTAGGCTAGTCAGGGTTCTCCCTGGGAACCGAGGGCAGAGAGTCCCTTCCTCTGTCAGTGAGGTCGGGGAGAAGTGAGCCTAGGAGCTCCAGCAGCCACTATTCCAGCTTCTTGAAGAACGTCAACTCTAAGAACAAAAGAACCACAAGCAGCACACGCAGAGAAGTACGGGTCAGAGGAAGAAGCAGAGCTGTGATGGGGTGCGAGTCCTCAGATCCAGGAGCCTCTGCTCTGCTAGGAGTACGAAAGGCACAATAGATCCCCCTCTGCCTAAGCCACACTGAGCGGGGTTTCTGTCACTTGCAACTCAAAAAGCCCCGACTAACAAAGAGATATTATCCCTCCTTCACAGAGAGAAAGTTGAAGGCCAGAGAGTCTTGGTAACTTGCTCAAGATCACAGAGCCTCTAAGTGCCAGAGTCAGGAAGTAGGGATTAGAAAGAACTTGTGTTCTTCAGATGCCAAGCTGGGTCTCTTTCTCACTAAGCATTATGTCCCTCCTCCAGGGGCCTTTTCTGTTTGTGGGCTTTTCTATCATCAAAAAAATAACGTTTCCCTCCCCTTTGACTTTCTCAAGGTGAACCCTCACCTCTTTGCCTCTCAGGACCTCCCCACATCCTCAGACATCTGATACCGTATTTTGTTCCTACTTCATTTCTTCTGTTTGATTAAGCTCCAGCTCAGTTACCCTTCAGTCACTTGGACAAAGTCAATATGTTGTGACGCAGTATTAAAGCAATATGGTCTCCTACCTGGAGATGTCCTAAGAGCTCAGGCAAAACTCATATTCCAAACCAAATTTGGACTCAATCCTAGGCTAGATAGGTGCCAAAAGAGGCTGAATATTGGGACCCAAAGGGAGTCCTGATGTTCCTGCTTCCCGAGGGTGGTGAGGCCCAGCCATATGGAGTGGCTGTGATGAAATGGGTCAACTAGACTCTTGGCTATCTGTGCTCTCATCATCTGGCTCAATCTCTGTTTTCCACGGAGTTGTCTGTGACGTGCCATGGCTTTGATCATGCTCAACTACAGGGCATTGCACGCACTAGGGAGAAAGCATCGTTATACTTGTTTTTGTAAGTTGTTTGTCCCATCACTTGAGCTCTATCAATTGGGAGACAGCCAGAAACCCCAGTCAGAGTGAAATGTAACATTTTCAAAAATCCTTCAAGGAAGGTATTATTATTCTCATTTTTTATATCAGAAAATTGGTGCTCAGGGAGGTGAAGTAAATGGTGAAATTCTATATCTCCAGTCCAGTTTTTTTTTGGTTTCTAGGTCCATATGTCCTCCTGCGTCTTGGGCATGGCCACCATCCATTTATCCAGTGGCACCATAAACTCAACATTTCCAAAGCTGAACTCATCACTTTTATCATCCAAACCTGTTCCTTCTCTCAGTTGATGATCCACCCACCCATCCATCCATCCACCCACCCATCCATCCATCCTCCATTCATTCAGTTATTCAAATCAGAAACTCGAGTGAATACCAAGAGTTTTAGTGATGGATTCAGGCTTCAGTTTGAACTTTGTTCTACCATTATTGTAATTTCTCTCACTTCTCCATGATCCATCTTTGTTTCAATTACTTCATCTGTAAAATAAAGATTATAATACTGAGTCAGACATCTGACACTGGATAATAGCACTTCCATTGCACTACATTTTTGATAACATAAAAAAAGGTGTGTGTGCATATTATATAGCATGGTGTTTGGCACTTAAATATTTAATGAATGATTATCTTTCATATTTCTGTTAACATTAATGACACATATACTGTGCATTTGTGTGAACCCCAAAGCACTCTGTATATGTAGATGTTTACATATACATACATGTATTGTATGTTCACAAACTCACATATGTAAATGTGCACATACACAATAGATGGACAGGCAAGTCGACTAAGTGGGATTGGCAAAGGAATAAGTCATTGTCTCCCTGGGGGAGTCCTTGCAGGTTCATATTTGTGTAACAGAACTTTAGATATTATTTAGAATGTTATACACACAGTTCCAGGTATTCAGAATGAATTTTTGTGTCATGAACTTAATTAACATTAACAATGACTGCTGATTATTCAGTATTTTATATATGTGCATTATATATGTCAGTCATTTAATCTTTGCAATAATGTTGACGAGTAAGATTTGAAGTCTTTGGATCATAGGTGAGGAGAGTGACATTTAGAGAGGTTAAGCCCTTGCTCCAGGTCACGTAGTCTGTCCATGGCTGAGCTGGGATCCTAACTTTAGAGTCTGGCTCTTGCTCCCACCCAATTTCCTCACATCACTGAGAACCAATTGTTATTTACGGACACCTCTGCCTTCAGGGTCCTTTTCAATCAGTGGCTGTTGGTGGTTTTCCAATTCTGTGTCCCCAAGGTCACAGTAGCAGTCTCATGTCTCTTTCTGATCAAGGCCAGCAGTTGCTAAGTGATGGATTTTCCAGGTCTCTGGCTTGGCCCTCAGGTTAGACTTCACATCCAAAATGGCATTCGAATAGCACTTCGCCTCCCAAAGGATCCCAAAGCCACTTATCAGGTTTGCCTCTACAGGGGCTGTCTTGTGGGCCTGACCACCGTCTGGCAGCTTGGCTGAATACCCTGTGCTTGTGGTTCCAGAGAAAGTCAAGATGGATAATTCTGCTCCTTGCACCCCAATATTGCAGTGGGGTGGGGAGAGGAGTTCAGAAATGAATGAAGCTAGATCCATTTCCAAGATACCCAATTTACACACACCCCTGGCTTTCCATATGGAATGAGATGGAGAAAGCTGTATTTACCAGAGCTCTTCTCAAGAGAGAAATGCTTCAAAGAGCATTCTCTGGGCACAGAGCCTGCAAAGTTGCCCTCTAAGATGGGTGGGTCTGTTAATTTATTCATTTACTAAATACATCCTACATGAAAAGCACTGTTGTAAATGGCATACATGAACTATCCCATTTAATCTGCACCATAACTCCACGGTGAGCACCATTATCTCCATCTTGCAGACGAGGAAACAAGTGCAGAAAGGTGAAATCACTGGTTTAAGGCCATAAAGTCAGAGAGTTGTGGAGCTGGATTTTTTTTGGTGAGGAAGATTGTTGCTGAGCTAACATCCATGTCAATCTTCCTCCATTTTGTATGTGGGATGCCACCAGAGCATGACTTGATGAGCGGTATGTAGGTCTGTGCCTGGAATCCGAACCCACGAACCCTAGGCCGCTGAAGTGGAGTGTGCAAACTTAACCACTACACCACCTGGACGGTGTGGAGCTGAATTTTGAACCCACACTCTGGACTCCAGAATCTGAGGTTCAACCAGTCTGCAAGACTACCTTTGACACCTGCATGATGAGGAAAGATGGTTAGAGAAAGAGGTGTCCTGGTGGCTGGAAGTCAAGGGGAGATTTGGGAAGGTCATGTCCAACAAGGGCTTGAGTGAAATGCATTGTGATTCTGCCCTGGGATGCCAGAAATCTTGAGTTAAAAATTACAATCAAAATATCAATATGTTTGGTGTGATGGTGTTTTTGTGGAAGCTGGTGATGGAGCTGAGTGTCTGCTGGAGTGGGTGGGAGGTGAGCCAGCCTGTGAGGACCAGGGGGTCAGCAGCCACCTGGGTTACAGGAATGGTGCCAGACAGGGGTGAAAAGGGCGCCATTGGATCCCATTGTACCATCTAATGCGCCATTAAATCTCTTCCTTAACAAGGGGCTTGTGCACGGTTTGTCCACTTAGACAAGCCTTCCCTAACGAGTTTAAGCTCAGCGGAAAGCAGGTGACATTTGGGATTTGGATTCCATTGAAGTGTTGCCAAGAGGAAGGTAAAAAATACACACGCAGAGCTTCCAGCAGTTCTTCAGCATCAAAGCACTTTAGAAAGATCTCTAAAGAGACTCTGGGGGGCTTTGCAAATTTCTGTTACAAAATAGCATTTTTGTCAGAAATAAGCGAATCAGCAATGCATGAATTAAAATCCTCTTGAAATCCAGATGGATTTTAAGATTGAGGATGAGAAATTTCTTCCCCAAAAACCAATGAAGCCAGACCATGGGGGGATTTTTTTTTTGTTTTTTTTTTTTTTGAGCCCATTTCTATAGGAAGTCAAAGCATCCATTAGAAAAGTTTTTAAACATCAGGAAATCATGAAATACCAGGCTTTATAAAGCCCCACAAATCAGCTTGAACTTTTTGCTTAAATTTCTCTTTGTTTTTATGAAATCCTAGTGTGTGGCCTCATAGATGACTCCAAAGTTTCGCCGAGGCAGGCTTTGTGACCGTAGGTCAAAGTCCGCTCTGATCACTTTATAATACAGTACAAGTGCGCCGGGCGAACGGCTGTGGACTTTGTGAACAGCCTCTTCTGGTCTATTTGTTTACCAGGGCATGTCCTCACACAAGGGCCTGCCAGTCTCAGGGGTGGAGATGCCGCATAATTGGTGGCCTACATAGCTCTGAACAACACTGAGACAGCTATTCCAGAATCAATCTTGTTCACTCCAGCCTCTGCCAACAGGGCGCCGAAGCTGAGGCGACATCCCTGAGAGAGGCTGCAAAGGAGTTGCCCCAAGTTCTTTGGGGTGAGGATGCTCCCTCCTCTTGCCGCTCCTCCCACAACCACTCCACACTGCCCAGGGTCCAGGGCTACATAATTGGAATCCTGCTGCTGAGCATGCAAGCAGGGGGCTGCATTAGGCCGTAACTCAGTCAATCCCTTCCAATTATGTCATGGAGAGGAGACTAAGGAAAGAGGCATTCAGTCAACATTTATTGACCTCTGCTTCCGTTGCCTTTATTTATGCTGTTTTATTTAATCCTCTTAATAAAAGCCCCAAGCAATCTGAATTATTCCCCTTCTTGAGTTGAGAATATTGGGATTCAGGGAGAATAACCACTTGTCAGAGACCCCTGGGCCTTCAGACTCGAAGGTTCAATAGACATTCCTCTGCAGCGCTGCCTGCCGTGGGGATTATACAGATACAGTCCTTGAAAACAGAGGCGTACAATCAACATCTGTGTATTGGCTGGCCAAAGAAAGCACTTACTGAGTGCTTACTGTGTGCCAGGAGCTGTTCCAAGTGCTTCTTATGTAGTAAGTCATTTAATCCTCAGAAGACTCCCAGGTCCTACCCCCATTTTACAGATGAGGAAACTTGGGCATAGCAGAGGGAGACTGAGGGGCTTGTCTGAGGTCACAGAGCTAGAAGGAGGAGCTAGGACTCAAGCCCAGAGAGTAAGGTTCTGATGCTTTTTCCCCCAACATTCTGTAAGGAAAAATTTCGAACCCAGAAAATTTGAAAGAACGCTACAGTGAACACCTTTGTGCCTACCCCCTAGATTCTGCAATTGACACCATTTTGCTACACTTGTTTCACCCCTTATCTATCCATCTACCCATCCATCAACCCATCTTATTTTTGACTCATTTCAGAGTAAGTTGCAGCCATCTGTATACTTCACCCCTAAACACTTTAGCATGGGTATCATTAACTAGAATTCAAAATTCATTTGTGGTATTTTTTGAGATAAAATCTGCATAGACAGAAATGCACAAATCTTAATTGTACCATTCAACGAAAGTCAGCAAATGTATACACCTAAGTTACCCAAACCTCATCAAGAGGAGAACATTTGCATCACTCTATGAAGTTCACGAGAGGTCAACCCTCGTGTCCCTTCCCAGTCAACACCCATCCCACTTGCCCCCCGGAAACCACTGTTCTGACTTTTTCATCATAGATATGTTTTTCCTCTTCTAGAACTTGATATAAGTGGAATCACTCAATATGTCTGGTGCCTGGCTTCTTCTGCTCGGCATGCTGATCAGATTTGTCCATATTTCTGTGGGCATCAGTAGCTTTTCCTTCATATTGCTGAATGGTGCCCCGTTGTATATGAATGTGTTGATTCGTTCATTCGTTTTCTAGTTTAATGGACACCTGGGCTGTCCCCCACCTCACTTTCTTCAGGCTATTTTGAATAAGGTTGCTATGAACACCCACGTACTGTGGATGTAGGCTTTCATTCCTTAGGGTTAAAATTTAGGAGTGGAATTACTGGGTCAGAGAGAAGATTCATGTCTAGTTTTATAAGAAATTGCCAGACCGCTTCCACTCCCACCAGCAGTGTGTGCGAGCTCCTCTTTGAAAGCTAAGCTTCTAAGCAATATGGGCTGCTGCCTCTCCTAGTAGGAGGCCGATAAATATTTGCAATTGAATGAGTTCCTAAAGGTCAGAAAGAATGGATTTGGCTTCAGCAGAGATGACACCTGCTGGGCCAGGGGGAATCAGCTTTCAGCTCTTCTACTTATTTTTCCTACCAAAATCTCGGGGCTGCGCCAACAACGACCGCCAGCCAACGTGCGCGGCGCGCTTGCTGAGCACCTGGCTCTCTGGTAAGTCCATTACCAATACACAAACACCCCACAACCCTTCAGCCTTGGAGTTAGGAGCTCTGTTTATCCCGTTTTATAGATCAGGAGACTGAGGCTCAGAGGGGTGAGTGATTCACCAGCGGGCACTCACCGAAAACAAAGTCGAAATTTGGTTTCACTTCCATCTGACTTCAAAGTCTGAGCATTTTTGACTGCATTCTAAAATCCTCTGCTGCAGAAAGGGACAGATTGGGAGAACCCAGGGGCAGCTTAGAGATGGAGCTGAACATGCTGGGCCCCAAGGGACCCCAATTCTTGGGAAATCTGTCACAAACAGAAGGCATCTTAGGACCAGAGTGGTGAGCACAAATCTCCGTGGTAACCTTGCTGCTAAAGACTCATCCTTAAAGGGAACTGGGAGCAGCTGCAGTTCTACAGTTAGTAATTAATTCTGCAGTGAGCAACTGCAGCTCTGATGCAAAGAAGTGACCATCTTGGCATGGACTGGCACAGGAAAATATAAGAAAAGAAACCCAGCATGGGACACAAAGAAGAGGGCAGTCATGTCTTTAAGGGCAAAAATGGGAAACCATCTAAAGATCCATCCCCAAGGGGCTGGTTAAATAAACAATGATGATGCTTCCATGCCATGGGCATCTATGCAGCCAGGAAAAAGAACGAGGCCTGTCTCAGTGAGCTCATATGAAACGGTGCCCAGTATACATTTTGAATAAACACAGTTACACACAAGTTGAAGTATTTTATGTAGAGTATGAGCTGATTTGTGTTCAGAAGAATTCTCTTATCCTTACAAATATACAGCACATTTCTGGGGGAACATACTAAACACTATTAACAGTGGTTACCTCCCTCCTTCTTTACATGATTCTGAACTCTACATTTTTTTTAAACACTGGCAATATATAGAGACAACTATAAAAGAAAGGTGAGCCAGAAATCTCTGCAGACAACCTCTGTGTCCTGGAGTCTCAGAGGCTGTGCCAGCTTCTCTAGTGGGACAGGGATGAGGGAGACCCCCCCAACCTGCCTTCGAGCCCTGCTCCCTTAGGCTTCCCCTTCAGCACTCTTTCAGGAGGGTCTGTGTGCGGGGCCGAGGCATTGCACAACTGCAGGGGGCGCCATCTGCATTCCAGGCTGTGCAAACAGCACCACTGTTGCTGGGCAGGAATTATGCACTGTGGCAGCCCCAGCTGCACAGTCTGCCTTTACCACTCATGAGGCTCGATTATGCTGAAGCCATATAGGTGCTGGCAGCCCTCATTTTCTGGGACATTCTCAGTTGCCTTTGGTCTGGGGAGCTGAGTAGAGAAGCTCCTTCTGCCTAGGCAGTTGGCCTCTGGGGACTTTTGGTGCACAGGGGACTCACTTAGTGACAGCCTCCTATCATGCCATCCTCTGCCCCTCTGGAGGGATCTGTCTAAAATGCAGAGCTAATCTCATCACTCTGCAGCTTAAAACCTTCCATGGCTCCCCAGTGCCTACAGGAATACATAATGCTCATTTGAGCATTTTAAAAATGCTCATTCCTGGGCATCCTCTGAGATTTTAATTCTTTGGGTCTGGGAGTAGGAACCAGAATCTGCATTTTTAATTTTCATTTTTATTGATGTGTTAACAGTTTACAACATTGTGGGGTTTTAGCTGTACATTATTTTTTGTCCGTCACCATGTGGATTCATCCCTTCACCCCTTGTGCCCCCCCACCCCCCTTCCCCTTGGCAACCACCAACAAGTTCTCTCTGTCCACGTAGAATCTGCATTTTTACAAGTGATTCAGTTAATTCTGATATGAGTGTCCCCCAGACCACACATAGGGAAATGATGACTCATAGGAATGCCAGAACTTTCCTGAATGACTGTCGAGGCCCTGTACAATTTCTAGACCACTTTTCTTTCCACTCGTCCCCATTCACCCTGTACTCTGGTCCTTTGCCTGTCCTCAACCATGCCACTTTCTTCCCCACCCCTCTGCCTTGGCAGATGATGGCCCCCCCACCTAGAAGGCCCCTCCTCGTGCGCTCCACCTGGAGGGCCTGTGCTCACCTTCCAAGTCTCCCTGCCTACTGCAGCAAAGACACTCCCTTCCCGCTTCCCTCTGTTCCCTTCCGCTGGGAGCACCTGCAGCTGCAGAGGGTCCCTGGGCGGCTGCGGGATCTTAAGGCAGAGACATGTCTGGTGCATCTCTGCAGCCCCAGGGCTTGCCTCCCTGTGAGGCATAGAAGTAAGAGCAGAGGAGAAATGGTAGGGGAAGGAGGCGGGCTAGCAAGCTTCACCTTCAGTGTGACTCTAGTCCCCCCAGAATAGAGAAAAGGGAGACAGAGACGAAGAGCCGGAAGACAAGTCAGGATCCAGAATTAGATTTCCAGGGATACAGAGGAAACTCCTCCGGCCAGAGTGCTGGCTTCTCCCCAGGCCTGGCCACGGCCACGGGGACCACAGCTGTGGCCTCAGAGACACTCTAAGGGGGCTGGGTAGAGCTTTCATTTAGAGGTCACAGTGTTGTGTTGATGGAGAACTATCTTCTTGTTTCTCCCACCCCTACATGGCCCCTCCTTGTTTCCAGGTTTCCTCAAGGGTCTCCACCCATTTGGCAGCCCCCTACCAAGCCCTAAACCAGAGATATGCCCTGTCCTCCTCCTCCTTCCTGAGGTCCCACGGAGCCCAAGTCCTGCCATCTCACGTGACAGCCTCTCCTGGGTTCCCTCCCTCCTTCCGCATCCTAGCCTCTGTCTGATTCAGGCTTCCATCACCTGGAGAGCTCAGGCACCCGGTTTGTAAAGAAACATTTCTGAGCAGCAGCTGACAATACGCCCCCGGGAAGACGACAGACCTCCCACTTGCAGAGTTTTTACCAAACCTTTAAAGGTTGCAGTCTTCTACCCTGCAATCATCCCACAAAAGCTGTCAGGAGCATCACGGAAAATGAAAACCTGCAGCGAGCAAAGTTCACACAAGAGAAGGCTGCCGATCAGCGCGTCGTGGGGGGGCTGCTTCCTAGACTGGATTTTCACAACCAGCAGCTCGCAGGACGCCACAGCCTTCTCACGCTCTGTGGTGTGTATTTCTCCCTCTTGACCCCGAGGGGCGCCCTGCAGGATTGGAAAGACCTTGGGCATCAGTAGGAGACGATTTTGCTTCAAATTTCAGCTCTGCAGCTGCGTGACTCTCCCAAGTCATCTCAGCTGTCTGAGCCCAGTGTCCTTGTGTGTAAGTTGATGTCAACAACCCCGTAGACGCGCTGTGACAGTTATCTGTGGTCTGACGGGCAAAGAGCCCGCACAGGGCCTGGGGTGCTGCAGGCGATCAATAGATGATGGTGCCCTTCCCACCTTTGCCTGACATCTGTCCATGGTCTCTTCTGATTGGAGAGGCCTCCATAACAATGGGATTGAGAACACGCGCTCCACAATCAGAACAGCATCCTGGGTTCAGTCCCAGCTCTGCCACTTAGCTGTGTTGTCTTGGGCGAGTTACTTCAGCTCTCTGTGCCTGTTTCCTCATCTATAATATGGTGCTAATAATAGTACCTGACACTTAGGTGGTGTTGTGAGGCTTAAGAGGGTTATGACAGAAAATGTGGACCTTGTAAACTCTAAACAAATATTAGTAATTACTGTAAGTCTTTATCCAGGCAAAATTTAGGGAGTGCTTACAGCCTGCTGGGGATTGCGAAGGAGCCTGCAATTAAGCTGGACAACTGTGCACATGCCCCCAAATAGCCTGTCATAAAGGACTGTTTTCCAGTGATCTTTGTTAGCTCACCCTGGCAAAACGTGAGTGCATTCTAATGTTGTCATCTGACTTGGCATTAGTGGAGTCCGGGATGGTCAAGTGGGAAAAGCAGGGCCTTGTAGATAAATGGACGTAAATTCACATCCCAAGCTGTGTGACATCAGACAAATGTCTTCACTCCTCTGAACCTTGGTTTTCACATCTGTAAATAGGGATATTGATACCTACCTCTCAGGGCTTGTTTAGGGTGTTACGGAATAATGGATGATTCAATAAATGTTAGCATCCTTCTTCTCTTATTCACCAGGCCACATAAGGCCTTGGGCTTTTCAAGAATTGCCAAAAAGCAGACTGCCTAACTACAGAGGGCTGGCTAGTTCAGGTGGGACGCTGCTGCAGAAAGTTGAGAAAAGCTGTTCCTGAGTCACGGCTGTGGAAACTGCCTTGCACGGCTCCCCCAGCTTCTCTCTGTCCTTAAACTGCTGGGCTGCCTTCTCAGTTCTGACTCACCCACAGCCTCTACAGCTTTCTCTTTCCCCACAGGAGTGGGTGGTTGTTTGGGCTCTATTTCAGCATCTCATTTTCCTGGGGCTCAGTTGCTCAAAGTGTCAGACCCAAATCCATCCAGACACTTCCCACCCTCACAAGCAGGACCTTCTCTTCGGTGATTCATAGACTGCCATGACCACACGTCATATGAGGCTGGAAGGAGCAGAGTAGAGATAGAAGATGATGAAGATGCCAGTCACGTTACTATGTACCAGAAACTGCACGCCCACAAGCCCTGATTGATCCTTATAACCAGCCAATGATGAGCAACGTCATCGTCCCTTTTCCCCAGGTGTGGGACCCAAGACGCAGAAAGATGACACCACTTGTCCACTCGTACACGGCAGGACAGGGATTCAAACCCAGGTTCTTTCAAAAAGTTCATCCTCTTGACCATCATACAACATGGCCCCTCACCGCTGACCTGGCTCTGAAGCTGTGGTTCTCCAGGTCCGTGTTATCAGCGCATCATCACCAGGCCCACGTCATGCAGGTCAGGTTGGAAACCCGGCTCATGTGGGCGCACACGTGCCCACATGTGCACACTGACGTTTGCTGTGGTCAGATTCTGGACCCCAAGAAACTCCCTGTGTCATTAGGCTGATATCTCCAAGTGCTTCTGCCTCAGAGCAATCGCACTCAAGGAAGCTGCAGGAATGTGAGACGTAAAAGGAGGCAGAGGAACAGTTATAACAGCGAGAAACAAGCAAAAGGCCCGGAGCCCTCAGCCTTGGGAGTCAGACGGACGGAGGCGCCCTGTCCTCTGGGCATCTGAGTCCACACAAGGAGACTGACTGATGCCAGGAGTGCTGAAGGTGGGGGACCAGGGAGGGAGGGAAGGTGAGAAGGGGACAGGGAAATGAGGAGGACAACAGGCCAGGGGAGCGGCTGTCCTTTGGGGTCTTGACTCGAATATGCTTCCCGTGGTGTCAGCCGTGAAGTGGGCCACAAAACCCACCCTCTTCGCACGACGACCTCCGGGTTGCCTCCTGAGAAAATACGGGCGCGGAGCATTTGGGAACAGCTTCACTAATCACCATTTTACAGACGAAGAAATAAACCCTCAAGCCAGACTGAAGGCAGGCGGGCTGCTTCCCGCGGCCGCGTTCCGGCTCGGCCCGCCTTCCCTCTGCGGAGACGGCCCGTCCGCGTCCGAGGCCGGGTGAGCGCTGCATCCTGATGCAGACACCTGAGGCGAGCAGGAAATTTCTCCAAACTGCTCTGCTCGGGCGGCCGACTTGGTGAGCAAGAAGATGAAAGAACCAACCTGCTCACTAAAATGGAGTCTCTTTTGTTCTCTCAAATCTTGAGTATTTTGAAAAAGGGTGGAGCTACAGACTTATTTTGGAAGCTTACCTACCAACAGTTTGGTTCTCAGTCTTATTTCCTCTCACTTTTCAGATTTGGCTATTTCTGCTGTGTCTGGGATGAGAAGAGAGACAGTGGGACTTTCGGGGCTGTGCTGGCCAGCTGCCAGTGTCCCCCCCCCGCCCGTCCCCCGGCTGTGATGGGTGGGGGGGGGGGGGGAAGAAGACATACCAGGTTGCTCAGTCCTTGTCCGCACTGAACTCTGTACGCAGCCAGGCTGTTTGTTCCGAGTCCTTGGAAAATCAAACATCCACTTCTCCAAATTTATAGGGGAGAGAGGATGATACTAACAAGTGTCTTTCTCTCTGCTTTTAATAGATAGGGGACAATGCAACGACATTGACTTTAAATGATGGAAGCACCTCAGTTGGCCTCATATTCCTCACTGGGTATTGTCAACGTTTTTCTGAGGATGCGTGAGAGTTTTTACTTTTAAATGACCCGTGAAAAGTTTGCACCAATTTTTCTATAGATGTCTTATCTGGTTAGAATCTGAAGATTGGTTTTTCCCTCCAAAAGCTGGAAAAAGCACGGCCGTCCTTTAAACCTGAGGAATGGGCTTTCTTCTCCAAGCGATCCAAATAAGCCTGCACTTCCCTCCACCTCCCCCAGTGTTGCCGCGAGGTGCATGTGTAAAGCTTGTCTCCGTGGAAAATGTTTGGGAAAACCTGCCGAGCTCATCGCTGGGCTATGGAGTCGGCTCCATGTTTGGGGAGACGGCCCCATGCTGAGTCCTCCTTCCGGGTGATGTGTGGTGAGGGCAGCTGCCAGCATGGGGACACGTGAGTAAACAGTGCTCGCAGAGGGAAACGTTTTCCACAGCTGTCCTCGCAGTCAGAGAATTCAGGGTTATAGAGCTCAACATTTTTGCATTTTGAGGATATTAGAGATCATCTGGCCCATACGCTCCGCTTCACAGGTGAGGAAATCGAGGCTGACAGGGTGAAGTGGCCTGCACTCGGTCACCCAGTTAGCGAGCAACAGAACCAAGACTCGAACCTTGACCTTCTCCCCACCACCTACCTCCTTTTGTACAGCTTGGTGCTCACCCGCTATGTCAGAAGCCCTATGGTGCAGCAAGTCTTCTGAAAACTAAAATCCAAGCAAAAAAGAGAGGAGGGAAGGAAGGAAGGAGAAAAGGAAGGAAGGAAGGAAGGAAGGGAGGGAAGAAGGGAGGGAGGAAGGAACAAAGGAGAGTCCCGGCAAGGGGGCCCCATCTCCTTCAGGTGAGAACAGACCTCCTTGTACCTGGCCCAGCTACGTTAGCCCTGGTTCTTGCCCCATCCCCTTCCCACTTTGTTTTCCCCAGTGAAATAAAGCTTCCTCTAATCACATTGCTGTTTCCAGCCTCCACAGCTTTGCCTCTGCCCTTTCCTCCGCCTGGAAATCCCTGTCCCAGCTCCGGGGTCAGCCCCTCTGGGCAGCCTCTCTGACCTGCTCCCCTCCCCATCTGTGAGCAGGGCAGTCATTCCTACCCCCCCACCCCAGAGCTGCACCTCTTCTGAGCACACACTCCTGCTACCCCCTGAGCGTGTAAGCTGCTTGCACAGATGTCTTTCCATCGACTGTGTGCTCCTCCGAGTCAAGGAGCAGGTTTTCCCGTCTCTGTCTCCCCAGTGCCCGACACAAGGCTGGCCCAGGGCGGCCGCCAATAAATAGTGGCTGGATACACAAACAGCCATTTAGTAACAAATGCTGTCCAAACAATGGCCCCTTGCTCTGGTGATAAAATATTGAAAAATTTGATCAAATTAGTAGCACAGAGAATTAAAGCTGAGAGTATAAACTTCAGCTCTATGCATCTCTTTCCCATCTAACTATTTTTGTTAAGCTTAAAAAATAAATATTGTGGACTAGCCCAGTACAAAGGAATTCTTTCTTGACAGCAAACTTACCAGGGATGAGCAAATAAAGCAACATTTTTTCTGGTGATGAATAATCACCTATTTACATACTAACTTGCTCATTTTCTAAGGAGGCATCAGATTACTCATCTTCTTAATTGAAGTTTCCCTACTTCTAACAGGAGCCCAGCTAGGTGATGATTCCTTAGCACCTCCAAGATGGAAGAACTGCTGACACATTGCAGAAATCCTTACTAAACGCTATTTCTAAAAGCAGTATTACAAAAAATCAAACGGAATGTGTTAACTGACAAGTAGTTGGGACTGAAAGGTGAATTCTTGATGTCAGGCTGAGCCCGTGACTATTCAAGCTAGAAAACAAATCATAATGAGAACAGTGAATGTTTATAGAGTGCTTACGGCTTGACTGCTATCCTCCCCTTTTCACAGTTGAGGGAACCGAGGCACAGAGAGGGAAGTAGCTTGCTCGTGGTCTCACCCAGGCAACAGGACTCTAGGGCCTGGATCTTGCTGTGCTTCCTTCTCAAGAAAGGAACTAGCACTTATTGACTGCCTACCATGTGCCAGTTATTTTCTTATGCATCATATAGTTAATTCTCACAATAATCCTCCATTGTAGTGGTTAAGAAAATGGTCTCTGACGTCAAACTGTTTTGGTCTGACATAAAGAGGAAATAAAAAACAAAGCTTCCCAGGAGAAAGCCTTTTGCCCCATCTTCCTTTCTACTCAGGTTGCTGGTGTGAGGACATGATGCCTGGAGTAGCAGCAGCCATTTTGTGACCATGAGGCAACAAGTCAACATGCTGCAGATGGCGAAGTAGAAACAATAAAATGTGTCTCAATCCCTAAGTCCTTGCACCAAACCTGGAGCTACTTTCAGACTTTTTGTTAGGTGAGAGAATTAAGTGACTTTATTTTTTTAAGCAACTATTAGTCAGTAATTCTATCAGCTACAACTGAGTGCCTTCTTGTTGGATATAAGAGCTTTGAAAGGCTCCTGACACAGAGTCGGTGCTTAGTATTGTATCTGAACTTTAAAATGAGGACACGTGACTCAGTGAGGTTGCAGTCTGTGTTACACAGCCAGCAGGATTCATCTCAGTCGTGCCTGCCATGATGTTGCCATACTCCATCATTTGGTCAATCTAGGGTTGACCTCGTGGGGCTACTTCCTGGTCACTCCTGACCCAAAGTCCATTCCCTTAGTGTGATTCTGGGTCAGCATGTCCAACAGACACTCCCATGCTGAGGGAGAGGAAGTGAGGTGTGGATTATAGGGTGAGGGCACAAATAGGGGAATCACCAGTTCAGGGTTCACACTGGGAGAGCCTACCCACGACTCTGTCAGAGGAATCCTCTAGCACCTTCTAAAGCTTTCTAGAGCTGCTGAGGGGAGGAAGACACCAACACGCCTGCCTCACCAGCAATCTTACATGAGAACTAAAGCAATGTCCAGAAACCCTAGACTTTCTCTCCATGCCTGGTCCGTGGGGCCAGCAACACTTCCACGAGGCACTCACTCTTCCCCCTGCCCCCCCACCCCCCATACCTGACCACTTCTCTCCTTCTGTGTAGCCCAGCCTCTTCCCACCTTACGTCTGCTCTGCCCAGGGATGTCCAGCCAGAATGAGCCAAGTCCCCGCTCTGGTCCCCAGCTTCTCTCCTGACCCCTCGGCCTCACTCCCCCTGCTGCCCTCCCGGGGGCAGGGGTGGGGGTGGTCCTCGCACCTGCATTCCTCTGTTGATTTCCCTCTAGTCCTGACTCTGACCCTCCTCCTCCAGGTTGACCCACCCTCAGTCCCGGCTCACGCCTTCCTGGGCTCCACTCTGCAGTTTCACCTCCAGGGCAGCCCCAGGTCTGGTGCTCTGAGCTGGCTGGGATCCCGCCTCTCCCAACTCGGCATCTCTCCTTAACGTCCAGGTGTCCCAGAACCTCCCCCCCACCATGCTCAGGCAGCTGCGGAGGTTTTCCTTCTCGTCCGTCTGACTAGTTCCTTCACAGAAACAAGCCGAGGAATCTCCCTGTAAGAGCTCGCGCTCTGGTGGCCTCCCCGCCGTGGCTCTGAGAGGACAATCAATCACTCCCTCGACACGGAGCCTTCCCGGTGCCTCGGAATGTTGCCAGCCTCCCGCCCAACTGCTCTACACTCTCCCGTGTGAGCGGCTGGTCGCTATCGTGCACACGCTGAGGGTGGCCTGAGTCCCCTCTCGGGCCGTCACACCGTCCCTAGGACAGCAGGGTCTCCTCACTCAGCTTTCCAGCCCCTGTCGGATCACACCAATGGTTCCTCAGGTCCCACCCGTGAGACCTGGGTGATGCGTGCGTTTAGTTCACCTGCTTCAACCAACTCCTTAGATTCTACCCCAGAAAGAAATCCCTAGGGAAAGAGCTTTATCTTCACATTTCCTTAATTTTATGTACATTCACATAAAAATAATGCTTTCATACACACATACTCATACACACACATAAAAGTGATTCTAGAAGACCAGGGCTGAGCGATATTTAGGGAAAGCCCTGCCGGTTGGAGAAGATGCCGTCTATTTATTTTCTGTCTCCAAACCTCCTCAGGGTTTCAACTAGTGAAGAGCATGCTATTTTCCTGGCATCAGCAGTAAAATAAAACCCCTGACTGTGTGCAACAACAACAGCAGCAGCATAAGAAACTACCCTGTAGAAGTAGGAAGAGAACAAACTTTGAAATCTAAGCTTGGTCTCCAATGAGGCCAGATTCTAACAATGCCTTCTCTCTTAGAGAAAATTTTAAAAGATCAAACAACTTTCTTTTTAGCAAATAAATCTACTTGGCTCTGTTTTCAAAATTGGGAGTAGTGGTGGATTTAGTGAGTCTCATAGGTCTGTTTTGCTTTGCAGGATCCATTGCTTTGCAGGATCATTTCCCCAGTTTAGATGTGTGATGTTAGCATCCTAGATACCCATCAGTTTTCAGTCACTGCTGGGCTTTCCATCCAGTCAGCAAGGTCCTCGGGGATAAGCAGAGGTACATGTGTGGCTTTTGGGGAGCTAGGGTGACTCACTGCACTTCAGTAGGCTAAGAGGGAGTTCTGGAAGTGTCCAGCCAGTGTGGGCTGCTCACGGGATCATGTATTAGGTGCCTGTTCTGTACAACAGACTCTCATGTACCTACAAAGGCACGTTAGTTCATGATCCTCATGGTCCACTCGAATAGGTGGGTATATCGTCTTCATTTATAAAAGACAAGGAAACCGAGGCTCAGAGAAGTTGAGCGCCTGCCTGATGACACACAGACAGCAAAATTCAAAGACAGGGTTTCAGAGTGTGGGGCTCCCAAATCTGAACTATTTCCACACTCCTTGTCAGCAGGCCCCGTCTCTCCCAGCCTGTGGTTAGAGCAGACAGGGCGTCGGGTTATTTTATTTTATGTTTTTCACCTTCAGTTCTTGACATCTTCGTAGACTTGGTGGACTGGAGCATTCAAAGCTGTCCCATCGGCCTTCATTTTTGTTGGAAAGGCTGCAGTTCCCCACCCCAGTGCCATCAAGCTTAGCAGTGACCTGCTCTGTGACACTTTCAGCAATAGGTGACAAGTGTTGTGGACACATTACAGTGCCTCTCCTGCCTCAGCAGTCAACTGGCAAACAGTCCCCCTAAACACGGCCCTGTCCTGGGGCTCCCAGCGCAGCTGAGGTCTGTTTCTTTCAATAACGAATACCCCTCAGTCATATATATTAAAAAATGTTTTATGCTAACAAAAGTATTCAATCTCTTTGTGCTCTTTGCAGTGACTGGCATTGTTTCAAAGCAGATATAGAAATAGTCTTGGTCCTGACATTTATGCAGTAGGTGGGTGTTGTTTATTGCTGAGCAATTAGAACAGAGATTAACATAATATCTCCTCAACTTGCCGTCGTGGAAAGCGCTCCATGCGCAGGTTCCCGAGAGCCCACCAGCCCGCTTCCTTTTGTCTTTCTGCTTTTTCCTCCTCCACACCCATCCACCCACCTGCTTTGAAATATGCTATTTCAAATTTAGAGTTCAAGAAAGTTGGTGGAATCTAAGTCATAATAAGAGATGCCTCTTTATTCCATTGCAGAAGCAGCCCACGGTACCTGTATTCTTAACCAAAAAGACTTTTTGGTCCTTGAAAACTTTTTTTTTTAATCTCCCTGCCCACTTTTAACTCTTGGAAAACCTGAGGTCAGGAAGCAGGGATGCGCTGGTTACTCACCTTTTCTTGAGAGGAATCCCACAACTGTGGCTTCACCGCCCTCTGCTGCCAAGGGCACTTAAGTCTTGGAGGTTACACTCGTCTTTTCATGCAAGTGCCCCCTGGGCTGATCTCTGCAAATGGGGGCTAGAAAAGAGGAGCAGATCTTTGGAAACTGCATTTGCACTACTGGTCAGAGACCCTCCTGGAAGATGTAACAGGCGTCTGTGGCAAGTCTTTATACCACACTAAGGGATCCGCACAATGGGACAAAGCTCATGAGGAGGACAGTTAGCGGCCGGGTCCACAAAGGCACTGCCCACGACTTCCTCTGCCTGCGTCTAAGTCCTGACACTTAAAACCCAGAACCCCACCTCCGCTCGCCACCTCGGCCAGAACCCTCCAGGTCCCAGCCGCGGTTATCCTTCGCTTGGGTTATTGCAACAGCTTCCTTCGTGGTCTGCTTGCTTCTGCCCTTGCCCCCTTCAATAAAGCAGCCCGAGTGATTCTTTTAAAGGCTGTGGGAACAGTCATTCCTGAGTCGGGCGTCCTAAGACCACCCCCACATTTGGCAATTCACTCGGACCCACAAGACTCAGTGTGTTGTGCTTGGGGCTGCGATTTATGGCGGCAACAGGATACGAAACTCAGTCGACAAAAGGAAAAGGTGTGAGGGGCAGAGTCCAGGGGAAACTGGGTGCAAGCTTCCATGGTGGAGTGGGGGCGTCCTTCCTGCCCAGCGCAGGCTGTGACAGCATGTGGAATGTTGTCTACCCGGCACGCCCATTGGAGACTTGGTGCCCAGGGCTTTCACTGGGGTTGGTCGTGTGAGCCCTCCCTGCCTGGCACACACCCAGACCCCAGACCCCAGGGGCAGGCAGGGGCTCTGCACGAACCACACCATTTGTGCAAGCTGTTTACGTGGTCCCCTCTCATCAGAGAATGGTGGGACCCTCCCCAAACCCATGTTCCCAGCAGCCTGCCTCACAAGGGCAGCAGTCCGGCTGCCATGCTCACCCCTTTCTGCATAGCGCCTCTGCTCCAAGCCCTCATCTCACAGAGTAAAAGCCAGTCCTTAAAATAGCAGAAAGTCCCTGCACCGCTGAGCCAGTTTCCTCTCTGACCTCATCTCCTCCTACTCCCCAAGCCCCACTCCGGCCGCCAGGCTTCCCTGCTGCTCTGTGGACACACCAGGCATGCTCACACCTGAGATGTTTGTGCTCACTGCTCCCTCTGCCTGAAATGTGTCCCCTGGCTGTCTGTCTGTCTTCTTCATCCCCTTTGATGGCACGCAGGACCCCTCCCCAGCCCACCCGCTGCAATGGCACTTTCTCTGTCCCTTCCTCCTTTGTCTCTCTCTTTATTGTCTTCTAACATACCAGATGATTTATTTGGTTTCTTGTCTGTCGGCTCAGCAGGAGTGTAGCATCAGGACACTGTGTCTGTTTTGTCCACTCACGTATCTCCTGTTCTGAGAGGAGGGCTTAATGGGGCAAGAATAACCTCGTGTCACCCTGTAACCTAGAGCAAGAAGGAGCAGGGGCTGTGCTGCCCAGTGGTTAGAAATGTCACCCCACCACTTAGCGCTTGTGTCACCTTAAGTACCACTCTGACCTCAGTTTCTTCTTCTGCTAAAGGGGGTGTTAATAACCTCTGGGTCACAGGATTGTTGTATATGAGACGGGAGTGAGTGTGCATTTGGTCTTCTGAAATGTGGTAAGTACTCTATGTATCAGCTCTTTTATTATTTCCTTCTCTTCATTCTCTTTAAAAGGTTTTAATTATAGAAAGTTTCAAACATAAACAAAAGTAGAGAGAATAATAGAATGAACGACCCAGCTTTAACAAATGGTTTAGGGCCAATCATGTTTCATCTATTGCTTCCTCCCAAATTCCTGCAGCCTCTATACCCAGATTATTTTGAAGAAGATCCCAGATATTATATCATTTCATCCATAAATATTTCAGTATGTATCTATAAAAGATAAAGACTCCCTTTTTAAAAATAAATATAAGTGCAATAATATCAAACCTAAAAAATTAACACTAATCCCTTAATATTAACAAATGTCCAGCCAGTGTTTAAATTTCCCCAGCTCCTCATCATCTCTTACCTGGACTGTCGGGAGTATCCAGAATGATCTCCCTGCCTCCAGATTCTCCATCCAATGCACCTAGCACAGTTCTCCCAAGAGCTCTCTGTAAATCCCAGAGCTCAAGTTGTCTCTCCCTACTCCAAATCCTTCAGTGGCTCCCTGACACCTGCAGGTTCTTTCATGGTCTGCCCAGCCCCTCTTTCCTGAGTCCCCTCTGCCTCTGCCTCCCTTTGAACCCCAGCCCCATCAGTCTGGTTTCATGTCCCCGTCATTCCTCTGTGCCTTTGCCTCTGCTGTTCCCTCTGCCTGGAATGCCCTTTGCTTTCTTCTGTGCTGGTCATCTTGTCTTCCACTGCTCACCCAAGCCAAGTCAGTCACCCCATCCTTGGGGTGGCATCTGTGAGTGGCATCTGTCGTGCTGTTCAGTCTTCCCTTTGGCCTGCTGTACCGAGTTCCACAAAAGCAGGGGCTGGTCTTATGCATCTGGTCTCCCCAGGGCCTGAGCAGGGCAGGGACACAGAGTGGGTGCCCAAGTGTGTTGAATGAATGGATGAATGGGTTAACAAATGGACAAACGAACAAAATCTTAGAAAGAAGGTTGTTTTAGAGTCTGCAGCCTTGTCTCTCCCTCTGGGTCCACATTGCCCATTTTTATGCTCCATTTCTACTTGCACCATCTTCTAGCTTGTGCAGCTGGCTTATCTTTCCACTTCCTGGCAGGTCAGAGCTTCTTAATCCTGAATAATCCAGTGCAGGATCTCAGGGGCCAATCTCAAGCATTCACTGACCACTGCCTGGTCCGTGGAGTGAGTCAGACAGGCCCTGGCTCGTGGTGATTAATTCCCTGAGACACTGCTTCTCTCCGAAAGGACCCCAGAGCTGAAGCGTGGCCTGTGGAATGCCTGGGGCCATGAACCCGCAGCCACGACCTGGATGAGCAATGACTACCGCGCTGGAAGTGCCACCTCTCAGCTGGGCCGGCCACTGTGGCCGAGAGACATGGAGGAGGACAGGCAGGAGAGACAGGAACCTCCTCCACCTGTCACTCCTCTTGATTTGAAAAGAACCAGGAATTGCTCTATTGGGTCAAACGCAGCCCTGGGGCGTGGTGACGTCAAGGGCCACTTGTTCAGGCGTGTGTGTCGGGCACTATGCTGGGAGCTTTATGGGTACCGTGCCATCTGTTCCTCCCGACGACCCCGACAGAGGAGCTAGCGCCCCATTTCACAGATGAGGCAGTGGAGACTCTACAAGATCACGAACTCACAGAGACAGTGAACGAACCACTGCGATTCGACCCCAGGTCCACCCAGAGCCCTCAGAAGCAGGGCTTTCCATGTGGCACGTCCAACCTATGCGAGGGGAGTGGGATCAGTTCAGTAGGTTTGGGACTAACATAATTAAGATAAAAAATAGAACAGGCTAGACTAGAACAGAATAAGGCGGAATAGAAAATAGGGTGCATCCTGGGTAGTATGGATCATACTATTTCATGAAATTTCTCTTATATATGGAATATACATAACATTACATACTCTATATACTCATATATAATATTTACATCATACACACATACATTTACACATAGATGACCACGTTACTGTACTGTGATATAGAACGCACTTCCTACTGTGGATTGTTGTCAACTTTTTTTGAAAAACGCTGTACCAGACATCAGCTGGGGCACGTTCAGGAGACGAACTTACCTTCTCTTCCTTCTTCAGGATTTTCCTCCCATCAGTTGCTGCTCAACGGTTTAATCACTGATAAAACATTTGTCTGCAAACCCAATGCATTTTCTGTCTTTATCATTTTCAATTTGATTTGATTAGCCTCCATTCCATTCCATTCAATTCAGTTCACATGAAATACCCTCAATTCCATCCCAATTAGATTAGCAAAACTTGAGTGCCTACTATGGGTCAGTCCCCAATGAAACAAAGAAAGAAATGTTGTACATTTACTAGCCACAGTGCAATACCTCAAACTCCTTTTCTTGCCCCAAAGCCACACATCCTTCAAGGCCCATCACAAATATCACATCCCCCTGAAAGCCACTCTTGACTGCCAGTTAGAACTGCTCTCTCCCACTTTTCTTGCTCCCTCTTACTCTCAGATGCCTTTCTAGATTTTGCCACAACTAAATCATGTACTGTTCTGTCAACCTTCACCCCCTTCCCAAGTTTGGGTCTGATCTAACCCATTCTGTATCCCCAGCTACATCCAACATACCCTGGACCCAAGTAAGCACTCAGCAAATATTCGTTAAATTGGGTTGTGTGGTGAGTGCTCCTTGAGCACTCTTGATGTGTCAGTCACTGAGCTACGTACTTCACAAGTGTGATTGCATTTTGTCATTTTAACTATTCTGTGAGGTTGGTCCTATTATTATCCCATTTTACAGGTGAGAATACAAAGGCTCAAAAAGGTTAAAGTCAAGGTCACGTAGTTGGTACTTGCTGCATCCAACATTCAGATCCAAGTTGGTGGGTCTTCAGAGCATATTTTGGGCACTTGAGCCTGCATGTTGAATATATTATTTGACATCTGTGACAACCCCGAGGGCTAGACAGGACAAATGTCATTATCCTCGTTCAGAGCTCGAAACATCAGAATACCTGGAATGCAGGGTTAGCTCAGCCATTTGCTACCTGGGTCAACTCCCTTCCCCTCTCTGGGCCTCAGTTTCCCCCTCTCCCAAAGGAGGCGGTTGGACCTGGTGGTCACTAAAGCTTCTTCCAGCTTTAATTTTCCTGGATCCAGGACCTGGTGCAGACTTGGGGCTGATCAGGGAAGAGACGAGCCTAGAAGCAGAGTCTTTCGTGCCCCAGTTCTAAGTGCTCCCGCCCTCTTTCCCACAACGATGAGCTGCTCCACGTGTAATTTCTCGCTTGTTCTTTCCCTCTAGTTTTCTAACTGCCTATGAATTAGAAATACAAAATGAATGTAGGAATCTGGGCAGGAAAAAGAAAGAATTCAACCCTAAGTCTACATAGAAAAATCTATATATAAAGAAGTGAAACTTTTGAGTTAGGCATGGCATGAAATGTAATATGAAACTAACTACTCAAACTTAATTGGCCTTGGAGATTAATATTTAAGCATTGTCACTGTCCAAATGACTGATCTGATTCCAGTCAAGTCTTTCCTTCTTTATTTGCCTACCCTAAAACCCTTAACACATTTCCATCCTCCTAGAAGAAACACACATACTTAAATTCTCCCAATAACCCTAGGAAGTAGGAACTATTACTATTCTTTCCCACTTTACAGATAAGTAAACTGAGGCATGGAGAGACTTTCCCAGGGACACACAGTTGATAAGAGACTTTCCCAGGGGGAGTTGGGTCCTAATTCCAGACAGTTAGCCACTGACCTTAAACACTTGACCACCATTCTCTGTGGACTGAGAAGTCTTCTGATTTCTCCCTATGCTCCCTCCCAGAAGCAATGGGGACCTGAAGACATTTCTGTATAAATGATGGACTGTTTCACATTTATGTTGCTGTTTGTAAAGACCCAGCATACTCAGGGCTCCAGTGCAGCTGACATGAAGAGGTTAACTGCTCCTGTACACATCCCTGGTGAACTCAGAACCCACACCATGGTATGAGGAGGGGGTCTTGCCCTCTGGCATTTCTCCCTTAGCAGCCAGTGCTGAACCAGATATGATGCATTTAAAAATTCATTTCTGTCTCAGGCCAGAGAAATTCACGATGGTGGGACTGAGCTGCTGACTGTCCATCAATCACGCAGCCTGACAGAAACAGTATCCAACCTGCATTTCTGCTCTCTGTCCCGGAGCGTCGACCAGCTCCTGCCTGCAGGGACTGGTGCAGGCTTGTGGACGCGCAGAAGCAGCAAGGGACACTTGCTTTCGGGTCCTATATGTTTTCTTTCAAAGTGGAAGTTTCCTGACACCACCATCAGCCTCTGTGCCCTCGCCTTGTAGTGCTTCTCATGCCAATCACAGACAGCAGTTTCCCTTAATAAACACTTTACGCCTCCCTGTGGTCTTCCCCTGACACACTCTGCCAGGATGGGGACGTCTTCTCCAAGGCTTCTACCACCATCTCTCTGCTGACACCCCCAACTGCCCCTCCAGCCCAGCTCTCTCCCCTGTGGACTGGACATGGCCACTTGGAGGCCCAGGGGCCTCGGCCTCCATCCCCTCCTCCTTCCAGGCTCCTTAGCTCAGTGAATGGCCCCACCCTCTGTCTGGTCCGTGGAACCAGGAACCAAGATAGCTTTGAGTTCCTCCTCTCCGTATTCCTCCACACCCAGTGACGCCCCAAGGACTGTCGACTCCGCTCCTGGCATCTCCCCAGTCCCACTCCACCTCTCCATCTCCACCACCAAGGCCTAGCTCTGCCTTATTGTTTCCCAACTGGACTTCCTCACTGACCTCCCCATCACCAAACTTCACTCAATCCATCCCCCTTATGGCAACCTAAGTGATATTTCTAATGCAAAACACATCATATCCCTCTTTTGCTAGAAACTTCAATGGCTCTCCAGTTCCTACAGCCTGACACATGTGGGTTCTGTGTGACTTGGGCCCAACCTCTCTTTCTGTCCAGCTTGGTCAGTCCATCACCTGGCCCTGATCCACCTGCCCTGTCTCTTCCACAATCCATGCTCTACACACACACACACACACACACACACACACACACACACACGGGATTCTGACCACTGTGGACTCTGCTTTCCCAAACTTACTCATGAACTAGTAAGCCCCCGTGCCTTTGCACATGCTGCCTTTTGCCTGGAGCCCTCTACTCTCACTTCCTGGGCCTGGCAACTCAAGGTGCCTTTTGACCTCTCTTATTTCTATAGAAATTAGTGTTCTGTCTTCTGTGCTCCTTCATACTGCCATCAGACTGAACGTCTTTCTGTAGTTAGTCTCTGCTTCCCAGCCTGCTTCCTCCACTAGACATGATTCCTGGATTAACAAATTTTATTAATCTGGAGAATGAGATCCTGATTCAGTCCTGGGGCCTGGCTCAGAGAAGCCTTGGGGAGAAGCTCTGTGGGACAAGCCAGTCCTAGGAGCACAGCCCAAGCCACCCCTGCCCTTTCTAATGCCCCACCTTCCTGCCGGATGTTTTTTTATTCTCTGCAGCTGTGGAGGGGGAGGCCAGTAGTGAGGATGTATATGTCACAAGAATTGTGCAGCAATTTTGTCTATAGCATGTAGTTAAATGTGGTATCTATATAAAACAAGAAGAAAAAAACAAACAAGCTGAAGTGGTTAGAATAAATGTATGAAGCTACAAGAGTTTCCTTGAATGCACTTGTCAAAATAAAGCATAAAGTCCTTGTGCTAAATTTTAAGGTATAAAGTTTGCTTCTAACTAATTTGTAGCAACGCAGCTATTTATATATGGTAACTTGGAGGGAAATAAATTAATCTTAATTAATTTTTTGTTTCATAGTTTCTAGAATCAGCTGTGAAAATATCTGCAGATTCCAGGGCTTATATTAGCATCTTAAAAACAAGATATTTTTGATTAAGGTGCTGGAAAATGAATACTTTATATTGTTGACAGGAATTTAATTTGGAGTAATCTCCTAGCAAGCAATTTAGTGATATGTATCAAAGGTATTAGCTTGTAAATACCTTTGACCCAGGAATTCCACTTCTGGGATTATATCTTAAGGAAGTAATGAGACAGTGAGTGGAAGAAGAACACCAGTGTGTTCAGATGATAGTTGTTTATATAGAGAAAATTTAGAAACTATTGACAGGAATTCTCTAAATAAATTATGTTGTATCAGTTCAATGGGCACATATGTGGCCATTAAAAATGCTGTGTAACCCATCAGAATGGCTATAATTAACAAAACAAGAAATAATAAGTGTTGGAGAGGAAATGGAGAAAAGGGAACCCTCATACACTGCTGGTGGGAATGCAAATGGGTGCAGCCACTATAGAAAACAGTATGGAGATTTCTCAAAAAATCAAAACCAGAAATAGCATACAATCCAGCTATCCCATTTCTGGGTATTTATCCAAAGAACATGAAATCAACAATTCAAAGAGATTTATGCACCCCTATGTTCACTGCAACCATATGCACAATAGCCAAGATGTGGAAGCAACCCAAGTGCCCATCAATGGAGGAACGGATAAAGAAGATGTGGTGTATATATACACAATGGAATACTACCCAGCCATAAAAAAAGACAAACTAGTGCCATTTGCGACAACATGGATGGACCTTGAGGGTATTGTGCTAAGCAAAATAAGTCAGATAGAGAAAGACAAACAACGTATGATTTCACTCATACGTGGAAGATAAACACATGGACAAAGAGAAAAGATTAGTGGTTACCAGAGGGGAAGGGGGTTGGGGGAGGGTGAAAGTGGTAAAGGAGCACATATGTATGGTGATGGATGAAAACTAGACTATTGGTGGTGGGCACGATGCGATCCATACAGAAACTGAAATATAATAATGTACACCTGAAATTACACAATGTTATAAGCCAATATGACCTCAACAAAATAATTTAAAAGCAAATGCTGTGTAAGACAAGCTACCTAAATGCTCATATTATAATCCGGGAGAAAAGGGAATCACAAAGTAATATGGCAGTTTGATCCTATTTCTATGAGAATATAGTCAATATGTTTATGTAACTATAGACACGTCTGGGAAGATATACACGAAAATGTTAACGACGATAACAATGATGGTAGAAAAAATAAAAATAGCTGTAGCTGCCATAGACCACCTGCCGGGCACTGGATTGGCACTTTCCTCCATTCTCTCCCATCAACCCCAGGAGGAGGATCATTATCTGCACACACAGATGAGGACCTTGAGGTTCAGAGAGGTGAAGGAACTCGTCCTGGGCCACACAGCTCATACACGGCTGAAGTATGAAATGACTCTGGCAGAGCATCTCTGGAGTCTAGTTTTAAATCATCACATCCACCAGCTGCCTCTGAGATATGGGATTTTGAGTAATTTTTAATAATACTCTTCTAGAGTATCTGCCCTTTTATAAATGAGCATCACTTTTATAATTAGGAACCCCCCCCCCCATTTTCTCTTTGAAAAATCACCACAAAAAAGAACATCTTGTCAAAAAAAGATAGGGTGGACACTCAAATCATCACAGAGAGGATGACTTCAGAGTCATCTAAGTAAGGATTGAGCCCGGTGGGCTCCTAGGGGGAAGAGCATTCTAGGTGGAGGGAACTGCTAGTGCAAAGGCCCTGAGGTAAGACTGTGTCTGGCACTGGGGAGAACAGCAAGCAAGCTAGGGAGACAGGAGCTAAGAGGAGGAGATGAGGCCAGAAAGTGGTCAAGGCCACACTCTATAGGGCCTCGCAGGTCAGGGTAAGCAGGGTGGCTTTGACTCTGAGTGAAAGGGGAGCCACTGGAGGGTTTTAACGTGGGGAAGTTACACGCTACAACACCCTTTCCACCAGGATCAGTATGCTGCCCGGAGGACAGGCTGTGACAGAGCGAGGGGGAGAGAGGAGCCCAGGAGAGCGCAGACTGCTGGAGCCATGCTGGGGGGAGCGATGATGGGGGGAGGGATGCCGGGGGGGGGGGGGGTGGGCGTGACATGACGGGGGTGGGGTGGGGTGGGAGCCATGCTGGCGGGGGGGGGGGGAGCGACGATGGGGGGAGGGATGACGGGGGGCCATGCTGGAGGGAGCGACGATGGGGGGACCGTGATGGGGGGGCCGTGATGGGGGCGTGGCCGGCGGGAGGGCAGAGGCCAGCGAGAAAGGCTCGGATTCTGGATAGCTAGTCCAACGGCGGATACTTAAGGACAGAGACCAAAAATCTTGTTTTCTAATGAGTGGAATTTCCTCCACCAGTGGAGAACTGCTCTGTCTGTTGGTTGGTTGGTTTTGGGGATTGCGGGGGGTGTTGACTATTTTGACGAGCCATGTTGGGTAGGAGTGGGGATAAAGCCTCCACAAACCTGAGAAACGTTGGTTGGTTCACCTAATCACTGGGAAGGGACTCCAGGGAAGAGAAGAGGATGCGAAGAGTGCAGGCTCGGGGAGTTTGCTCCTTCCTGGTGCTTCCCGAGCTGGATTTGTGTTCTTTTCGAGTGAGAGCAGTAGCGAATCAGCCCCACCTGTCAGGGGATTCCAGGGCTGCGGGGCTCACAACGCAGGGACAGGGCCGAGCAGGCCCGGCGGGCGGGCACCGCACAACGTGAAGCCCAGACCACACGACCAGAGGCAGGAAATGGGCCGAACCTGAGCCGGCGACAGTGAGTCTTCGTCTGGACACGTGTCACGGTGAATGGCAGGAGGGCCTGGGGAGGCGAGGAGCGGGGGGCCTTTGGAGTCATTCATTCTTGGGTTCAGATCTCCATCCCCGGTGTGCCCTTGGTCACCCTCCATCATTTCAGCGAGTCTCTTTTCTTACCTGAAAATGGGAGATAGTAACACCCCCCCTTTGTAGTAGACATCCCCAGGCCTCCATGCTTCCTTCAGGGATGGGAAGGTGACCTGGATGGTTGTTAAAACCCCATCTTATGACTTGTTGGAACTGTGGGAGGGAAGAACTTTTTGATCTGGCCTTGAAACTGGACAAATCAAAGCAGAGGTAAAGCATGGAGAGAACAGAATCCTGGTGGCATCATTTTAACCCTAGATCTAGCTATGCCTGAAGCCAGTATGACCTATCCCTGGTTATTTATCTGTATGAACCAGTGACTTCCCCCTTACTGCTTAAGCCATTTGGAGTTGGATTTCTGTTGCTTGCAACCAGAAGACTTCTGAGTCATCCATTATTTCTCATGGCTGTTGGGAGACAGAATCAGCTACATCATTTGCAGGACTGTGTACAAAATGAAAATGTAGGGCCCCTTGTTCAAAAATTATTAAAAATTTCAACACTCTTACAACGCGACATTAAATAAAACATGAGACCCTTCTGAGCAAAGGGCCCTGTGTGACTACATAGGTTGCATGCCCATGAGGCTGGCCCTGTTGGGAGACCTCATCAAATGAATTAATATGCACATATTGTTTAGGAAGGCCCTGGGCAGATAACAGGCATTCGATAAGTGGTAGCTTTTATTATTATGGCCAGGCCAGGCAGATGCACAAGGATCAGAGGGACCAAATTTATGAGATGTTACTGACAAGACCTGTGGGGTCTGGGTTGGAGTCAGAGAGCAATAAGGGGTCACTGGAGAATTTAAAATGGGAGAGTGATATGATCTGACTGATAAACTGGAAAGAGCATTTTGGCTGCTGCGGAGAGAATGGATTTTGGATGGGGAAGAGGAAGGGAAGCATGGACACTGGGACCAGTTAGGAGGCTGGTGCAGTTGTTCACCTGCCTTGGGCCAAAGAGGGAGTTACGACATGGGAAGCAGGGAACAGACTCACACACATTTTGATCTTGGTGGATTAGAAGTGGGAGAGGGAAGGTGGGGTGTCAGGGTGACATCTAAGGTCTGGACTGAGCACTATCCAGGGGTAGGTCATGCTGACTTCAGGCATAGCTGGCTATGGGGTTAAAGTGATGCCACCAGGATTCTGTTCTCTCCGTCTGTTGTGTTTGGTGGTGCTGTTTGGAGAGCAAGACGGATGGAGTCCTGGCTCTAGGCTGCCATGTGTTTTTACAATGCATATTTCCCTCAACTTTCATAGCAGTGCCATGTGTTATTCTTTTATCGTTTTATAAAATGGGAAACAAAGTCAGACTAAAGAAGTTTCCCACGTCACACAGGTGACAAACGGAAGAGGCTGGATTTGATCCAGGTTTTGTTAGGGTCTGGAGCCCACCCCCCACCCTCCACTGCTACCCAGGGCACCGCCGAGCTCTCCCTCTCCTCGACCACCACCTGAAAGGACTGCGGAGCCCTGAGTTGGTGGAGGATGGAGTGCGGAGGGCTCAGACTGGCCACTGGCCCACTGAGGATGGGGTCCTGGCTTCTGGGACTCACTCTCTGTGCAAACTGGAGCAAGTGACTACACCTCTCTGAGCCTGTTTCCCCACCTGTCAGTGGGATGCTGATGACCCTTCCCTCTTTGTCTGGTGACTAGATGATTACATAGGACCTTGGATGCCTGCAGACTCCGGGGCCTGCAGAGTGCTGCTCTGATGACCGTGGTTGTTAGCGTTCTGAGGCCCAGCAAATGCTCTTTCTCCTATTGCTGCACTTTGCATATTGGTGAAACAATGCACTGCTAATTTTCATTAGAGGGAGAGCACACTGTGGGTCTTAAAAAAGAAAATGTGCAATTAGATCTGAGCTCAGGGAACAAATTCAGCCACTTTCCAGAACATGGAGAGGCCGTCAAGTACATGGCCTGCGATGTCAGGCTGCGTAGATTCAAATCCTGGCTCTGGTGCTTCCCAGTGTGTTAGTTATTTCACCTCTTTGTGTCTCAGTTTGCTCCTCTGTAAAATGGGCATAACACTAGTGCTACCCTCGGAGGTTGTTTGAGGGTTAAGTGAGATGATGTATGTGGAGGGCTTAGCACAGGGCTGGGCACACGGCACGTGCTCAATGAATGTGCACTATTAAAGGAACACGGCTACTGGAGGACAGTGCAGCTCAGCCCTAGAGAGAGCAAAGGGCTCAATCTGGTAGAGTTGCCACAGGAATTAACCGTGGTCTTATGACTGGGGCTCTGTCTGGTGGGGCCTTGGTTATACTCTGGCACCCTCGCTGCAATGGAGGCTCTAAAAGCTAGTTGGAGAAATGAAAGCATGTGTCCACACAAAGCCATGCGTGCGCATGTTCATAACCGCATTTTTCATAACAGCCCGAAACTTGAGAGAATCCAAATATTCATCAATTGATGACGGATAATAAAATGTGGCATATTCATAAATAAAATACTATTCAGCAATAAAAAGCCACATGGGTGAACCTCAAAAACATGCTAAATGAAAGAAGCAGACAAAAAGACCACAGATTGTCTGATTTCATTTACATGAAACGTCCAGAGCAGGGGAATCTATAGAGACAGAACGCAGATCAGTGGTTGCCTGGGCTGGGGTGGGGATGGGGCTTGACTACAAATGCGCATGAACGGTCTTTCAGGAATGATGAGAATGTTCTAAAAACTGGATTGTGGTGATGGCTGCACACCTCTGTAAATTTTCTAGAAATCATTGAGTTGAAACTTAAAATGTGTGAATTTTATGGAGTGTAAATTATATCTCAATAAAGCTGGTTAAAAGTAAAGTGGGTTGGAGGTTCAAGATTCAGATGGCAAGGAAGTTTTCTAACTTAAAAGAGACTTGAAAGGTGCTGGAAGGGCAGCAAGAATGGCAAATGCCCACTATGATTTCATCTTTACTGCAACCCCATGACATTAGTCTCTTCAAACCCTTTTGGCAAATGAGGAAACTCAGAGAAGTAGGCTTTTTAAACAATAATTCTTTGAAAAGAGCTGTCCAAGTAGCCCAGCCAAGAAGCTCACATGAACACTTCTTAATGCTTCCCCGTCTTACCCCAAGTCCTTTTGCCTCTCCAAGTCTCAATGTCCTCAACTATGAAATGGGAGTGATTGTCACAGGATTCAGAAAGGGAACGAGGTAAAGTAGAGGGTTGGCCCAGAGCAAGGGCTCAAAATATGTGGAATCTGAATCTGAACCTTCTGTTTAAATTTAAAGGTTCTCCTTAAACGTTTATCTTCAGGAGTTAACATCGGTTCTAACATTCATTGAAATTTTTAGAAGCATGGATATGTACCTCTACAGTGTGTGCAATACAGATTCCAATGCCAGCTTCTAAATGTGAAGGGCAGTGTCGTTCACACAAATGAAGTGGCTGTGCACTGGCAGCACTGTCAGACATCAGAGCCGACACTTGCCATTGGATAAAACCTGACACTGAATTATATTCAGTAATTATAGTCAAATGAATTCTAATCAGAAAGGAGACAATGCATGGGAAAAATCTGCTGTTGCCAATTATATAGGTTACTTGAGAGGCTTATTTTTAGCAGGTATCAGAAGGGATTAACCTAGCCCTGTTGATTAAATGATTTTTAATTGAGTTGAGCAATTATGGAGCTGCAACAGCTGGACAGAAAGCTGCCTGCACATCTGGGCTGCCGGAGTTGCATCTCCTATCATCTCCTCCCCAGACCTCAGATCCCACCTCCTCCCTGGCTATCCTCTTCACAGTGTTGCTCATTAAAGTCCCAGACCTGGTGTGGTAATAGGTACACCTAATTAGGTGATTCCTTTTAGGAATTCCAACTATTCTCAGGGTGAATACAAATCGGTCACTGGCATTCAAGGCCCTTTCTTCATGCTTTGTGCTGCCATGTTAGACTAGTCTTTAAATTCCTGATTCATAGTGTATTAGTTAGGTCTCTGTCAGTGTTTGCTGTGTAACAAACATCCCCCAAGTCTCAGTGGCTCACATTGACAAATATTATCTTGTACCCTCAGGTCTATGAGTGGGCTGTGGTCCTGATTACCTTGGCTAGATGTGGATCCCAGTAGTGTGTTGAGTTCAGGTCTGTTCCACTTGTGTCCTCAACCCAGGACCAAGGCTGAAGGAGCAGCGGCTCCTCAGGCATGGTTTTCTTATGGCAGGACACAAGAGGCCAAGTGAAATCTGCAAGCACATCTTAAGCCTCTCCTGGGATGTGATGCAGCACACCCGTTCTCACTCTTGGCTCCGAATCAACAGGTCACTCTGCCTACGCAGAGGCCTGCAAAGTCCTGTGACAAAGGACACAGATCCGTAATCCGTTATAGGAAAGAATGAGAGAGTTGGGCATGATCATTCAATCCACCACACCAAGTAAACTTAAACTAGTGACTTTACCTCTCAGAACCTCAGTTTTCTCATCTTTAAAGTGGGGCTGTTGACACCACACAGAGTTAACAGAGATTAGATGAGGTAATGAAGGTGAAGCACATTTAAACTGTAAAGAACAACAGAAGTACCTGTTGCTATCCTTTATGACGGACACCAGGTCTTGTGTTTTTCTTCATCTCCAGCACAACCTCTTCTATGTAGTGCACACCCCATAAAGGATGTGTGAATGAATACTTCCCAAAGTGCTTCAACAACATTACTGTGACCAGCCACTGTTTGGCCTTCCCATCATCTGTTCTTCCATCTCTTGGTAACAGTACCTTGATACTCCTTTGAGAAACTAGGAAACATCTTCCCTCACTGTCATGTCATGTGGTCAGAACAGGGTGTTCACCTACAACTGTACCTCCAAGATGAGTTCAGAGCCCAGGTCTGGTCTATGAGGGCCCAAGGAATGGGACCTGGCGTGAGCACACATCGCAAGCTTGGATGATCAAAGCTAATAAGATCAATCCAGGACTGTGGCTTAGAAAGAAACACTTTTTACTTGGCATTTTCAAGCTGGTGGACAAATGTGGAGGTGCGAGGGGGTGTCTTGCTACCCTATGGGGATAGAATAAAGCCACACAAAGGAAAGCAGGACAAAGCGATGGAGACAGCCAGAATTCCGAGGACACTGACTAAGTATCTGGAACCAGCCATCCCCCTGGCCTCTGTTACATGAGTCAATACGTTCCTTTTTTTGTTTGAGGCACTTTAAGTTGGGTTTCTGTCCAAAGAAAGTGGACGAATATGGAAATAGGTTTGCCCCAGAACAACTACAATATATATCTGAGGGCCCCCTACTGGTCTCTTGGGTTGGCCCAACCCAACTTAAGAGAACTTTTGTACTCTGTACTGGTCCTGAGATGTTACTGTCTGGACCTGATTTTTATGCCTGAAAAGGAGACCTCTCCCTCTATTTGTCACTTGGCATCATTGTTTGACATTAGAAGGGGAGATAAGAAATGGCAGTAATGGATGTTTGGGGCCCCACACCCTGGCTCATCCTCAGAGAGCTGGCTCCCCAGTGGCCAGCCCCGGGGACCTGGAGATAGCCTCTTATCTGACGTGCTGACCCAGTCCACTTAGCCAATGATGACAGCTGTCTTCATCTCTCCAACTCTATCAAATGCTTCCACCACTTGACGGGGACCTTCTGCCCAGACTGCAGTCTTCCCTAAAATCCTCAATTGGCCCAGCCTCATTTCTATGGCTCCTGCCCAAGCCTTTTAGCATTGTGATTACATGGGGTAGCCCAGAGACACTGCGGGCTCTGGAAATAGACAGAGCGTGGGCTGAATCTCAGCCCCATCACTAACTACCTGTATAACACTGAACAAGTCCCTTAAACTCCCTGTGTCTCAGGTTTCCTTTCTGTAAAGCAGATATAATAACATCTTCCTCCAAGGCTTGCTGTGAGGTTTCAATGTGATGACGTGTAAAAGTGCTTTGCAAAGCACATAGTAGGCATTCAATAAATGGTAGGTATTAGCGTTTTCTTTTCTCTTCTTTCTTGAATTTTTGTGCAATTTATTGTGTTGATGTCTGCTCTACTCAAATGGACTGCAAGTACGTAAGGACAGGCACGTGTACGATGCTTCCTTGTGTTCCTCATTGTTCCAGCAAGATCTCAGCACATAATGGTTCCTTAATAACATGACTTTAGGGAAAATAGATGAAGAAAAGGATGTGCAAGTGTGTAGGTGACTCAAAGGAAAGGAAGTGGAGAAATGAGGCAATCAGCCATTGATTCTGCCATCCCTGACTGAGCACTTTCTCTGGACCAAACATTCAGGACAGAGTTGCAGTGTTTGAGGAGCTCGGTCAAGTAAACAAAGAGAACAAGCAAGTAAAAATATAGCATTTCTGTCTTGGGTGCAGTTAGCAGAAGTCTACTCCAGGCGTCTTGAACAATAGGGAGACATATTGGATGGATGTTGAGTATTTCATGGAACAACAAGGGTTTGGGAGGGAAGGAGGGAACGATCACGGTGGCTCAGGACCACTTTGGAGTGTCGCTATTAACACAGCCATGTTACCAAGCACTCCCAGCCTCCCTCTCACTTCCTAGAAAAACGTACTTACTGCCAGGAGAGATGTTCTGATTGGCCCAGATTAGGTCACGCATTTACTTCCAGACCAATCAGATGTGGCCCCTGCAGGCCCTCCCACGGCAGGGTTTGGGGTCCGTTTCTAGTGAAGGGGGCATCCTGAGCCAGGCAGTCCCCAGAGAAGTGGCTTCTACGGCGTTAACACTAAGTAGAGGTTTGCACAGTGTCCTTGATCAGTGTTGGGAGAAGTGAAGGGAAGTCCCCGTGAAGAGGTGGTCATTGAGTGTGGTGGCCTTGAAAACAAGTAGGCAGTTCACGAGATAATCTGGATCAACAAATTTGGAGAAAGAGAGGGTCGGTGGGGTGCGAAGCCTGAAGCTCACGGAAGAGCCGGTTTGGCCGGTCAAACTCCCCGTGAGAAGACTGGTATAACCCGAGTGGGAAAACACCACAACCAAACGGTGCCTCTGGGGCAGCTGAGCGGACTGGGAGTCGGGGGCCCTTTCCACCTGAGCTGGAGCCTTTCCATAACGTCAGGGAGGAACGTGGTGGGGGCAAACCAGGTAGAGTCAAAAATGCGGGTTCTAGTCCAGCCCAGCCGCTTCCCAGCTGCGTGATTGTGAGACTCCGTGTTCTCATCTGCTAAGTCGAGGAAATACCACTTATTTCTTAGGCTGCATGTGCAGCTTAGGGGAGAAGATGTGTTTGAAACCCTCTAGCAAGAGTTGCCAGGACCAGAAGACCCATGCCCATGGGTTTTTTGTTCCTATTCTTTGTTCCTTTGGACACTATGCTCAGTCCAGGTTTCCAATAATTGTTTTGATGGGTGAATTTTGGGAACAGTCCATAACAGCAGCATTCAGATGCCAGGAACTTGGTGACCCTGTGTGTTTCAGTGACCTGTCCATTATCCTGGGACCTGGCCGGGAGGGAGGCTCCCATATATGAGCCGAGCACAGCTTTTTATTTACGGTGACACTCTTCATAATTGTATGTTTCTTTGCATGCCTGGGCCCATGGACCTCTGATTCCTGGCTTTGCCCACTTCTGGCTAAGTCTTTTTCAGATGCTTAATCTCTGGAATTCCAGCAGAGAAACCACTTCAAGGCATTATCCTAGTCTCAGAAGGAAGCCTCAGCTCTAATGCTGTAATTCCCATGTTTTCACCCAATTCAGAACGGCAAGTGCATTCCCCACGTGCCTCATCGCAGAGTGGAGGCCAGCACAAACTGGCGGAGGTGATTTTATTTGTTCCCTGGTTGCCCGCGATTTCAGAGAGGCACCTGGAGAGCTGCAAGCATGCTGACTTTGGAAGCACAGACCAGGCTTTAAATCCTGGCTCTGCCACACACAACCCGTGTGGCGTGGTGCAAGCTCCTGAGCCCTTCCGAGCCTGCTTCGTTACCTGTGAAATGGGGACAGTGTCGCTGTAGCTGCAGTGAAGCTCGAGTGACACTTCATGAAAGTGCTTTAGTGAGAGGGCATCTGCCTTGTGGGAGGGACTCATTCGCCTTCTTTCAGCTTAGAAAGACATGCGTCCTGGGCTCCTCTTCCCTCCAGTGGCCTGCCTCTCTGTATACCTCACAAGTCTTTGGCTCCTTTTGATGGTAATGAATATACAGGAGAGGAATTAGGGTTTGGGAACAGGCGTGGGTACCTGCGGCTTATATTTTGCACATGGAAACATGAACACTGAGTGGAAGCCCCTTGGGGGCTTTACGACCCCAGCCAGGCTGCTCCGGAATAGGAGTGCCTTCAGCAGTGATGGGAGTACCGACATCCAGACAGGCCAAGGTCACGGGCAGAGGGAGGCCTGGGCCCTGCATCTGGGATGCTACTGCCCTCTCTGGGCCTCAATCTCTCATCTATCAAACAGGGTGGGATGGGGCTCAGACCAGACCTTTTGTTCATTTAATCAAATGTTGTGAAATGATCAGTGTGGTTATAAAGGCTCTAGTGACTCAAGTTTCAGGTCCTCCATCAAGTGACCTTGAGCCCTATTTTACTTAGCTGAAAAATGGGAGTAGTAATTTAATCTACCTTCAGGCTTGTTGTGAGAATTAGAAACACTGTTTGTACAGCAGCGAGCCTTATCCTTTGTAGGGAGCATGTGCTCCATGAAGGCTGATGGATGTTAGCACTGGTGGCAGTTGCACAAGGGGTGGTTACCACCTTCATTTGGAACAGGAGCATAGTGTATCATCTTATAGAGAAAGACAGATGCAGGGAAATATCCTAGTTGGTTATAATTCTTCTGTGACGAAAGTGGCTCATTTCTGACTCAGGTGAAAATATTTGTTTCTGATAATTTATGGAGGAAAAACATGGTTTGCTTTAAACTCATTAATCTTCTCCTTCCTGAATTCATGAAAATGGGAAGATGTATAGTCAATGAGTTTCATCCCTAAAGATGATTAAAACTTTTTTTTTTTTTGGTGAGGAAGATTGTCCCTGAGCTAACATCTGTTCCAATCTTCCTCTATTTTGTACGTGGGACACTGCCACAGCATGACTTGATAAGCAGTGTGTAGTTCTGCGCCCGTGATCCGAACCTGTGAACCCCAGGCCACCAAAGCGGAGCATGCAAACTTAACCACCATACCTCCGGGCTGGCCCCTAAAGTGTATTTTTAAATGATGCAAACCACTCTTATATCCCACCCAGAATAGTAATGATTTATATTTTAATTAAACCCTGTGTACTGGGTACTAGTGAAAATCTACTCATTAATAGACCTAAAATCATGACTTCCTATTTGAATATTATCCAGCTGGGATAAAAAGAATCTTCTTGTAACATGGACACAACTACCCCTTAGAAGAACACCTATGGTGGTGTCAGGTCCTCTCCTTAGAGAATTCTTTTCCCAAACAAGGCTTTTATTCAGCAAACAAAAACTGAGTGCCCACTATGAGCCAGACACTTGGTATACTTAATTAGGTTTTCCTAGGATTCCCAGGATCTCACAGTTTGACCAAAATGTATTCAATTGTGTGTGACTCTTGGCTCTGGCTCTGGCTCATTTAAGCTAAGATCAGAGCCCTTGATAAAAACGATGTGCTTGACTACAGAGGAGAGTAAAGAGGCAAGGGGACCAGATGAATGAAGGGCCAGATTCTGAAGAAGCAGGGCAGTAATTTTGTGAGTCTGGGGCATGGGGATAAGGGAGTGACTGGTGAGCACAGCTCAGGTTGCCATGACCTACGTGGAGAAGTTGGGACTTTATTTGGTACGCAGTGGGAACCATCAAAGGTCCTAGCCTTTGATCTACCCAGATACATGTTCTTATAGAGTTACCCTGGGGAAACGGGAATGGTGGGTTGGGAGGAGGTGATTCTGAGGTGAGAAGCTCACAGGGAGGCTTCTGTATGATGAGAAGATTGGTGAGCTCATGACTTGTCAGGAAATAACTCCTTACATTTCCAGAACATTTGAGTTAACCCAGAGTCTCTATTTAATGCTCATTTCAGGAACCACACAAAACTCTTAAGCAGCTGATTGCCAAGTGTTTGCGTCCACTGAGACAACGTGCAGGACGTTAGCATCTCTGACAGGGATGCTGATCCACGGCAGTGATAATGGTCATTATTATTCTACAGTTAGATACTGTCCTTCCTGGAATGGACTCAAATTTATATTGAATTGAAAAGAGTTTGAAGGTAAAAGGAGGGATTTATTTCTCCCAGGAATACCCCTAGGAGGTTTTCTGTACTCAAACAGGATCAGTGAGTTGTCCCATCTCCACAAACGTTTGTGGCTGCAAACTACCAATTTGACCGAGTGACTGGTTGAATCAGATAAATAGGGCAGAAACACTACTTCCACGAGGTGATAGTTTCCTTGTTTGAAAAATATCTAGACAAAATTTAAGAGGCCCACATTAGTTTCAGAGTCCTGTAGGTTGCCTAGATTAGAATCACTCCATGTATCTTCTAAAAACTCATATAGATAAAAGAGATAAGAGAGAGTTGAGAGAGAGGGAATAAAACCACTCACAGTCAGTACCTACAGCATAAGTTAAATGCAAAGAATGTCATCACTTTGATTTATATGTTCATGGGAAAACAAATGTCTAATACCAGCAGTGTCAGTTTTAGAATCCACATCAAGGTACAGAGTCTGATGGGAAATAGACAGAAAATTGAAGAGTCGGGTGGAGTCCCTGTGGTGATGGAACATAGATAACTTCAAGAATGGTTTATCCTGAAGGAGAAGGTTATACTCTAAGTAAGACATCCAGAGAACAGGTAGAAGACCTGGTGGATCAAAGCATTGGCTACTGGGTGGGCCAAAGGAAAGGGCTTAGAAATTACATAGGAAGAGATGAGCTAGTCTTGGGAAGGAGAAGGACACATCTTGGAAGGCTTGACAGTGAGAGAAAGAAGGAAGTGACTGATGATAAGAGCCTACTGAAACAACACAGTTGTCAGAAGATAGACAAAGAAAGAAAGAAAGAAAAAGAGGGGAAACTATTATTAAATAAATTGCATTTAATGTTAGCAGTGAAAGAGAGCACTCTTGAACCAAGACATCTAGTAAGTATACAACTTCGCCTGTGCACCCTCCCCCCGTTAGACTACCAGGTATTGCTGGCCCAGGACGACCCAACAAAGTAATCATAAATAGGAAAAAAGAACCCAAATCAATTCAAAGAAGAAAACAGAAAGTGAAAATTAAACTTTCTCAGAAGATAAAAACACTTCAAACTAAAAAACTCCATGAAACAGAGAAAAATAGAAACATAGCACTTCAACATAACATCTCATAAGTTAGCATTCAGACTGACAACATAAACAAGATAAAGAAGGATATTTAATAAAGTAACACGTAACACTGTCTAACAGTTATAATATTATAAATATTTATGCACCAAATAACACAGCAGCAAATTTCACAAAGCAGAAACTCTAGAAGATACAAGAAGTCATAGAAGAGTTTAATAACTTCAACTGAAAAATTATCACATATAAAATAAAAATGAAAACCTTAATAAAGTCAATTAATTAGAAATGCCATAGCATTATCTGATCACAAAGCAATGGATCTAAAACTAATAACAAATTCAAAACCATGAGGCTGTTTCATTTTAAATTAAATGTTTTTCTGGGCCGGCCCAGTGGCGCAGCAGTTTAGGTCGTGCTTTGGCAGCCCGGGATCGCGGGTTTGGAGCCCAGGCACCGGCCGATGCACTGCTTGCCAGCCATGCTGTGGCGGCGTCCCATATGAAGTAGAGGAAGATGGGCACGGACGTTAGCCCAGGGCTGGTCTTCCTCAGCAAAAGAGAGGAGGATTGGCAACAGATGTTAGCTCAGGGCTGGTCTTCCTCACACACACACAAAATAAAATAAATAAATATTTTTCTAAGAAAAAATTGCAGAATTCTTGAAAATACTGATAATTAAAACAAACTTTTAAAAATATATGAGATATGATTAATCAGCAATCAGAGAAAAATGTAATGCCTTATATACATGTATTAATAAAGAATAATCAATTAACTAACACATAAAGTTAGAAATAGAACAAAACAGAAAACCAAACTAAAGCAGAAGATTAATAAGAGAATGAATTGAGTTAAAAAATAGAAAATAAATAGTAAAACTAATTTTAAAAAGCTGGCTTCTTGAAAAAAATCTACAAAGTAGACAAGCTACAAGGCAACCTAAAAGAAAGAGAGTAGACACAAAAACACAATACAAAGAAAATGACAAAGGGAAATAATCATTGAAAAATAAGAAATTAAAAAAATTATACTTTTTATGTAATTCTAAGGAAATGTACTTTAAAGTGTAGATAAAATGAACAATCTCTAGAAAACCATAACATTTCAAAATGATGCCAGCAAAGATAGAAAGTTCAAATGCACTAATTTCCATAAGAGAAATAGGAATGGTTATCAATTGCCCACCACCCCCAAAACCCAACCCTATATATATTCTAGAGTAGTATTGCTCTATAAAACTATCAAAATGATGGAAATGTTTAATATCTGTGCTGGGCTGTCCAATACAGTAGCCACTAGTGACATGCGGGGGATGGCCACTTGAAATGTGGCTAATGTGACTAAGGAACTATATTTTTTAATTTATTTAATTTTAATTAAAGTAAATTTAAATAACCACATGTGACCAGTGGCTACTCTGTTTGACAGCACAGTTGTAGAGCATAGAAAAAGAGGAAAAAAAATCTAGATTATTTTCATAAAATTAGTTATCAATAAAGTTGATAACAAAATCTGAAAAATACTGCACACAAATAGAAAACAGTTGACTCACTTATGAATACCAATGCAAAAATCCTAAATAAAATCATAGTAAATAAATGCAACAGTACATTAAAAATAATACATCCTGATCAAGTGGGGCTTATTCCAGAAATGCAACAATGGTTCAATATCCATTAATATATAATTGATTAATATAATTGATTATATTAATAAATCTAAGGAGAAAAATCATTTGAACTTCATAGACACTGAAAAGGTATTTGACAAAATTCCATACTATTTCCTAAAAAGCACAATAAATAGGAATTAATGAACACTTTCTTAACATTATAAAATAAATATAATTTATCCCAAAGTTTAATGGAGACTCAAGAGACACACTTTCACTAAAGTCAGGAACGAAGCAAGGCTGTTCACTATTTCCACTCATCTTTGACTTTTGTTAGAAATGTTAGCCAACAAAGTCAGGCATAAGAATTGGAAAGAAAGAGAACAAATTATCTCTATTTTCATTTAATATAAAAATTTACCTGAATCCAGAAATCAATTTTGTGTGTGTGTGTGTGTGTAGGAAGATTAGCCCTGAGCTAACATTCACGTCCATCTTTTTCTACTTTATATGTGGGACGCCTGCCACAGCATGGCCTGTTAAGTGGTGTGTAGTTCTGCACCCAGGATCCGAACCTGCAAACCCCAGGCCACCGAAGCACAGCATGCAAACTTAACCACTATGCCACCGGGCCAGCTCCCAGAAATCAATTTTTATATTAAGGTCAATCAATTTTGGACAAGGGTTTCAAGATAATTCAATAGGGAAAGAATGATGTTTTCAACAAATTGTGTTGGACATTCAGATATCCAAATGCAGAAGAATGAAGTTGGACTTCTCACCTCACACCATATATAAAAATTAACTCAAAATGGATAATAGACGTAAATTTAAGAGCTAAAACTGTAAGACTCTTAGAAGAAAACATAGGAGTAAATGTTCACAACTTTGAGTTAGGCAATGGTTTCTTAGATACGGCATCAAAAGTACAAGGTGCAAAAAATGTTGGTAAATTGGATTATATCAAAATTAAATATTTCTGTGTTACAAATGATACTATCAATAAAGTGAAAAGACAACCCACAGAATTGGAGAAAATATTTGAAATCATATATCTGATAAGGATCTAGTATCCAGAATAATAAAGAACTCTTATAATTAAAAAATAAAAGACAACCAAACTTTAAAAATGAGCAAATATTTGAATAGACATTTCTTCAAAGAAGATATACCAAGATGCTCAGTATAATTACTTGTTAGGGAAGTGCAAATCAAAACCACAATGAAATGCACTTTATATCCACTAGAATGGCTATTATCAAAAAGGCAGATAATAACAAGTGTTGGCATGGATATGAAGAAATTGAAACTCTCCGACATTGCTGTTGGGAATGTAAAATGGTGCAGAAAATAGTTTAGCAGCTCCTCAATATGTTAAACATAAGAGTTACCATATGACTAAGCAATTCCACATCTTGATATATACCCAAGAGAAATGAAAATATATGTCGAAACAAAAACTTGTTTATGAATGTTTATAGCAGCTTTATTATTAATAGCCAAAATGTTCAAACAAGGCAAATGTCCATTAACTGATGAATGGATAAATAAAATGTGAAATAGCTATAAAATGGAATATTATTCAGCAATAAAAAGTAATGAAGTACTGATATATGCTACAACATGGACAAACCTTAAAATAGTAAGGTAAGTGAAAGAAGTCAGTCACAAAAGACCACATATGTATGATTCCATTTAAATGGCAAGTATCCAGAAGAGGGAAATGTGTAGAGATGGAAAGTAGATTAGTGGTTGCTTAGGACTGGGAGTGGGGTGGGGTGAGAGGAAATTGTAATGGGCATGAGGTTCTTTTAGGGGCTATGAAAATGTTCTAAAATTAGATTGTGGTGGTGGTTGCACAACTCTGTAAATACACTAAGAAATGTTGAATTATATACTTGAAATAGGTAAATTGTATGTCATGGGAATTATTTCTCAACAAAGCAGTTAAAAAATTTTACCTGATAAACCCAAAAGAATCAATGAAAAAACAAACTAAAATGAAAAGATGATTTAGTAAGATGGAAGATTATAAAATTAACATACAAAAACCCAGTAGTCTTCACAATAGCCTTCAAATAACAATAGTCAGAAGATGTAATGAAGCACAAAACCCCATTTGTAATATCAAAAAGAAAAAAAAAACCTAAAATTACACTGAGCATGAAATGAACAAACTTATATGAGGGAAACTTGTAAACTTCTCTAATGACATAAAAGTAGACTTGAAGAAATATCCAGACAAACCATGGTCTTGGAAAGAATAACTCAGTATCTCACAACGATATGAATACTCCCCAAGGCAATATGTCATTGAGTGTTATCTTAATAAGTACCAACAACAGTTTTTAATTGAGTTTGTCAAGTTGATTTTAAAGTTCATATAAAGAAAAAGCAAGAATAGCTAGGAAAGCCCTAAAAAAAGAAGCATTGAAGGTATGTCCATTAGGTAGATGGATAATAGGTAGATAGATAGATACATAGATAGATAGATAGATATAAGTAAATACAGCCTCTGTGTATTCTTTAGAGTGGAGCAGGAAAAAGATGACACAGTCAAGTTAGAATAATTGGAAAATAATTTATTAAAGGGATTAATTACAAAGGTGTGGGGTAGACAGATTGTAGGAAAATCATAAGGGATTGTGCAGTTTCCCCAGTAACGATGGGGTTGTTAACTACCTAAGGGCTCAAAGATGTGGGAGGAGGGAGTAGGTAGCAGAATCTAGAAGAGAGTTGCGTAGAGAGGGCCACCTTGAGAGGACTGGTGCCCCTCTTTCAAGGGACGAAGACAGATCAAGGACAACCTGCAGGAAGGAGCCAGAAGAATAAATATCTCTGTCTTGCTCTTCGCCCCCCTTCCCATCTCCTGTCAGAGGTCCCCAATGGCCAAATCCAACCAGAAGCTAAAGGCAAGGAAGTAGTGGTTGTGGTGGTTCAGGCCAAGCCCCCAGGGCTGTGGGCAGAGTGCAGAAGCAGTAGAGAGGGCCTAGAGGGGCAATGGAAGGCATATGACCCAGTTTGTAATTAAAACAGCATTATTAGGGGCCGGCCCGGTGGCGCAGCGGTTTAGTCCGCGCTTGGCAGCCCGGGGTTCGCGAGTTCGGATCCCGGGCGCCCGCCGACGCACTGCCTGTCAGCCATGCTGTGGCGGCGTCCCATATAAAGTAGAGGAAGATGAGCACGATGTTAGCCCAGGGCCAGTCTTCCTCCTCAGCAAAAAGGGGAGGATTGGCAATAGATGTTAGCTCAGGGCTGGTCTTCCCCACCAAAAAAAAAAAAAAAAAACAGCATTATTAGCACATGAATAGACAGAATAAATGTAAACAGAATAGAAAGTCCAGAAATATGACTAAGTACAGTAGTCCCCCCTCATCCTCGGAGGATACATTCCAAGACCCCCAGCAGATGCCTGAAACCACAGATAGTACCAAACCCTGTATATACTATGGTTTTTCCTATACAGACACATGTGAGGTGTGACAGCAAAACTAGCATGAATTTGTTTTTCCTTCTTCACAACTTCGTGGATAGAAGAGTCGTTCTTACCGTAGATCTTAGAAACGGCAGCATACAATTTTTTTTCTTTCCTATAAAGTCAAGAACTTTCACTTTTTCACTTAAAGGAAGCACTTTACACCTCCTCTTGGCATATCCAAATTGCCAGCATCACTAGTCTTGTGCTTTGGGGCCATTATTAAGTAAACAGTGAACAAACACTGTGATACCCTGACAGATGATCTGATAACCCAGAGGGGTGGGGGTGGGGGGTAGCATACAGCATGGATGCGTCCTGGGCAGGATGGAATGGGACAGCATGAGTTCCTCATGCTACTCAGAACAGTATGCAATTTAAAACTTATGAATTGTTTCTTTCTGGAATTCTCCATTTAATATTTTCAGATCGCAGTTGACCTCAGGTAACTGAAACTGTGAAACACAAAACTGGTGATAAGGAGAGACTACTGTACACACAGAAATTTGGTATAGGGAAGGGTGACATCTCAAATTCCAGGAGAAAAAAAATGGCCTTGTAATAAATGGTGTTGGCACAACTGGGTAGACATTTGGAAAATGATAAAATTGCATCCATATCTCATGCCATTCACCAGATTAAAGTCCAAATGCATCAGAAATCCAAATAAAAAATATTAAACCATATAAATATTGAAAGAAAACAGGCAAATTTCTTTAAACCTGGAAGTGGCAAGAGCCTTTTCCTATGATTCACAATCCAGAAGTGTTAAAAGATTGATAAATTCAATTATCTAAATTTTCTAAAGTTTTGCATGACAAAAAACACCATAAACAGTCAAAGTGAAATGAAAAGACAAGAGAAAATATTTGCAGCTTATATCATAAAGGGCTAATCTTGTTGATACATTAAAAAGCTCTTCAAAATTGAGATAAAATGGGCAAAAGACATAGTTCATAGCAAAACAAAGGCAAAGGTCTTTAAATATATGAAAAGACGCTCCGCTTCACTCATAATAAAGGAAATGCAAATTTAAACTACACTGAAACGTCATTTCTCATCTCTTAGATTGGTAAAAATCCAAGAGTTTAGTAAGGCATTGCTTGTAAGGAAAATGTCACTCTCTCATGTTGCTGGTAGAAGTGCAAAATGTCTAACCTCTATGAAGGGGAATATTACAACAGTTAATGACACTACACAGGCATTTGCCCAGCACTCCTACTTCTGGGAACCTACCCTGAAGATATACCTCCATAGACAGGAAAACACTCACTGTGGTATTATTTCCAAGAGCAAAAAGAATAAACAACTCAAATGTGTGTGATTCAGAGGATGGTTGAATAAACTAGGGTATGTTTACACAGTAGACCACTATGCAGCCCTAAAAACCAGTAATAAAAGATCTCTATGTACAGATTTGGAGTGCTTTTCTGCATATTTTGTTAAGCAAAAAAGCAAGTTGTTGAACACTGTTTAAGGAAGCTATCTTTTATGTAAAACCCCAGGGGAAGTATGTACTATTTTTACAAAAAGAAACATTGGAAGGATAAACTGGAAACCAATAAAAATAGTGTTTAGCTATATACACTGGGGGAAGAGAGTAGAGGGACAGACATTTCTCTGAGTGCATCTTTTTACATGGTTTTAACTTTTAAACTATGTAAATGTTTAAATATATTAAAATATTAAACAAAAAAAGTAAAAATGTAACCTAAAATTGAAAGTAAACTGAAACAAATAACCCTGGTAACATGTTAAATTTGTCACATTACCACAAGAGAAAAGATTTCAAATGGCTTTTGATCATGGGACTCAGATTGTCCTCAAGGACAAGAGGAACTGCAAAGAAATATTAAACTTCATTCAGCAATTACATTGTTAATAGTCATATAGTAATTGTAACTTTGTAGTCATTTAGTGTACATTTATAGAATAAGGCAACTATATAACATGTTATCAGGAACTAAGATTTTCAGTTGCAGATAAAAAAGTGAATTAAGGTGTTCTGAATAAATGTTGTAATACTAAATTTGCATTGTGAATATCAATATGGACTCATGTTTTTATTAAACAATATATTTTCTAGTTCTCTCTTTTGAAAAGGCCTAGAAGAAATGATATTCTAATCGCTATGAGCTCACCTAGCTCCCAAATCTTGGTTTCTAAGTTCCATTCTCCCCTAAAAGGAAACAGAGCTCCTTGGAGAAATGGGTGATCCTAAGTCTGGGGCAGAGAAACTATAAAATGAATCTTACTGTGTGAGGAAGCAAGAATGCCGAGAGCATGTCAAAAGGACACAGAAGCCAGCTGATCGGAGCTCCTGCTGGCCAAATTTGGGACATTTTGAGCATCAAACAGAAGAAGAAGTTTGATTGATTGCAAAATACAGAATGAACAAGAACTCACCAGTCCACAGTGATTCTAGAAAAATGAAAGAGCAATGTGAATAGATATAGAGATATAGACAGGTAGATAGAGGATAGATAGATAGATAGATAGATAGATAGATAGATAGATAGATAGATAGAGATAGAAACTTCTTACCCTGAAAGTTGGTAACTAGAGGAAATAATGTTTGCCTTCTAAAAAGAAACTGCAGTTCATCTACTCGATAAAGGAAAGCTTTTCTTTATCAAATGATGCCAGCTAATAACTGCAGAACAAATTATAGAATTATAAAATCCTAAATTTACAGCCCTTAGAGACAATTTGCTGGTATAAGGATAGAGAATTTTAGAGTGGTGCTCTAGATATGGTTAGCAGAGGTAGCTCCCTGGGGGTGGCTTTCAAGCACATGGGTGGGTGCTGAAAGAGCGAGAGGATTTGCTTTATATTTTTTGCCCATCTGTCCTCTTTAAAATGTTCATCACAAACATATAGTGCTTTTCCAATGAAACAATTAGCTTAAAAATCTAGCTGAAACTCCTATTTTGCAAATTCTTACTCTCATTCAGGACCTCACTCAGCTGTTCCCCCCTTCAGGCAAAGTTCCCAGGCTATCCTAAGCAAGAGAGTCACTTTCTTCTTTGCTGACCTTTATTTTTGCATTTATCTCGTTTTTAACGCATAATTGATTGTTTACAGCTCTGTACAGTCATTTTCCACCAAACCATCACAGTTTGTTTTATTCTTTGTTGCCTCGGTTCCTGTTACCTGTTTGGCACATAGTAGGGTTCAATAAACACGCAGCAGGTATTCAAGAAATGCCTGCTGGGTGTTTAAGAAATGAGTTTGGAGAAGGGCTTTGCAGTACTGATCATCATAACCAGTTCACATCTGACACCCTCCCTCCTCTGAATCAAAATCCTCCAAGGAAAGAGATTTGATTTTGTACAATTCAACAAGAAATTAATGAGTAAATTATATAATTTCTCTGGGCCTTCAGTGTTCTCATCTACAAAGGTATGTGGGGTAGGGAGGAGGAACCCAGGCTGTTAATTGAGAAAATAATGTGCTTAATAATGACTTGTTGGATGGACGGATGGTGGATGAGTGGATGCATGAATGGATGGATGGTGGATGGATGGGATGGACAGGTGAATGAATTGATGACTATGTGGATGAGCAGTCAAGTCTGGCCTAATTTATTATTAGGGTTAGATAAAGCACAGATGGACCAACAGCCACATAGAGTTAGGTCATTTTCTGTTCCAATCACGAGCTCGTCCTCTGTTTCTCCTGTTCTTGTGATTAAGAATGATTGGCTTTGATGGGATGACCAGGTTTCAGACTCCAGTAATGTGATTCCTTCCTAAGTCTGGGCCTGAATCTGGTTGCACATGGAGTGACTCACCTCATTCAGCCTGGAAGCATCCTAAGAAGATTAAGTCTTTGAGGCCCTGGGGCTGATGGGCAGCTACCATTTTCCCAAGTTGGGGAAGATGCTGTAGCTCCACTCCCAAGTGATGTAGCTGGGTGGGAAGGCAGATGCTTTTAGGGCGGGCTTGGATGCTCACCTGTGAGAACTACAGAAAAAAAAAAAAACACTAAAATTTGCCAGTCCCCATAAATGATGAGTTAGCCTTGCTTTGCAAGTGAAGGAGATAGAGGAGCAGATCAAGCAGCACCACAGGCTGTATTTAGACAGCTTAGTCCAAGGAAGGGGCTTGAGTTCAAGTTCTAACCTGCAGCTAACTAGCTGTGTAAATTTTGACCTGCTTCTTCCCCTCTTTGAGCCTCAGTTTCCCCATCTGGAAAATAAAGGGATGATGGTTACCATGTTTACTTCCAGCACCAACGTTTTCAGGACCATGAGTCCAGAGATTGTTCTGTCCAAGGCTGACTGGCTTTGAGTCCTCCTTGTGCTTGAGTTTCCCCACCCTTCATACGATCATAATTATGCCTGCTCTTCCAGCTTTGCATGGTTGCGGTGAGGGTCAAATGAGATCATGAACATGAAAGAGCTCTAAAATGGCATAGTGTATGCTGAGAATGTGAGTGTTTGATAAAATCCCGAGACAGCCCCTGCAGTTTTGAAGTAGAGAGATGAGAGAGGAGGTAGCAGAGAGTGAAGTATATCTATGGAAAGTACTTTATTGTCTGCAGCAGCCCTCGCTGCTGTGCTCTCTTCCTCTGAGGAGAGTGGTCTGTAGCAGTAATTTCTCCAGATGCAGCTGACTCAGCAAGGGACAGAGTAGCCTCAGGTAAGCTTCCTGTCCCATCTGTGTTCCTGGGTCTGTGGAGGCCAGGGGATAGGAGGACTGATTTGGCCTGGACACCCTGCCCTGTGATCTCAGGCAGTTGCCTTATCCTTTCTGAAGGCTCAGCTTCCTCATGTGACAAATGGAAGAATAAAACCTCCATGTAGGGTTTGCTGCAAGAATCAATTAGATGACATGGTGAGAGTGTTCCGGAGAATTGGGAGTGTGCTGAAGACAGGAGGTCCTTCCCCAAACTGAGATTGGATCATTCTCTTGGAATTAGTTGAAACCTCAGAAAAATTTAAGGTACCATCTCCTAGACTCTTGCAGCTAGACAAAAGAGCTTTTAAGAGTCCTGAGAGTTGCCCCACAGCATCCTGACACTTCACAGTAAAGAGAAGTCTGTCTTGAAAAGAATTATGACTGTGGTTTTTAGGCATGGAGTTAACCACCATCAAATTCATAAGAAACTCACAAAGATTTTAATGAGTTTTAGTGGCTTAGGACAGAGAAAGTTGAAAGTGAAAAGAGGATTCAGGGCTCCCAAATCTCTATAGGTAGGAAGCAGGTTGAGAAAGGCGCTCAGCTGCAAACATGGTCCATTTCTTATTGAAACAAAAGGGAGGGAGGGAGGGAGGGAGGAAGGGAGGAAGGAAGGAAGGAAGAAAAAGAAGAAAAGAAAGAACAGAAAAGAAAGAATGAGTATCAGAGGGCAGAGACAAGAGGGGAAACAAGCACATGGGTGAGGGGACCACTCCCAGTGAGCAGACCTGGATCCTAAGTAGGAAACATTCCCTGCGCCCAGAGCAGTAGAAGCAGACAACAGGTACCCAACAGGATTCCAGGATTTCTGTGGACCAGCGTCTTTTTCACGGTTCTCTGGGTGAGGAAGAGCTGCATCCGGGAAGCTGTGTGGAGCAACCTTGTCTGCAAAGCATGAGATCGCGGACTCCGAAAGTCCCTCAGTGAAAATTCACAGCAGCACGATGTGCAGCCATTTATTCTGCCCATTTTTCCGAGGAGGAAACTGGAGCTCAGAGAGGTGAAATCATTTACCTAAAGCAAGTGTTGGCCAACTTTTTTGTAAGGGGCCTTGTGGGCCATTGGGCCTCTGTTGAAACTACTCAACTCCACCTTGTAGCACAGAAGCAGACAGAGCCAATATGTAAGTGATCGGTGTGGCTGTGATCCAATCAAACTTTACCTGCGAAAACAGTGGGCAGAATTTGGCCATCCAGCCACAGTTCCCTGACCCCTGGCCTAATGCAGCACATCTATCAACAGAGTCTGGATTTAAACCCAGGCAGGTGAGAACCCAGAGTCTGAGCTTTAACCACTATACCAATGGTCTCTTGGAAACCATAGGAAGCTAAAGAGTTTTGAGAAGAAGCAATGTGTTATGGACTGCATGTGTGTGTCCCTCCAAAATTCATGGGTTGAAGCCCTAACCTCCAGTGTGATGGTATTTGGAGATGGGGCTGAAGGGGAGAAAGAGCATTCTCTACCCACTCTGGGTCCCTTCTGGCTGGGGTACACAAATTAAGTTGACAGGAGGCCGAAAAGCAGGAGAAAATCAAACAAAGCTTTATAACATGTATACGTGGGAGAGACCCAGGGAAACTTAGTATCTCTCAACAGAATGTCTTGGAATGTCTGTGTACCCCAGAAGTGAGCTGAGGCTTCCAGACCTGTTCAGATCTACACAAAATAGCTAAAAGCCGTATACTGCCTCAGGTGGGCAGGAATTGGGGGAAGGGGAGGTTTCATTCTCTTGTTCACGCCACCCCCGAGCTCCTGCTCTCACTGGGTTTAGTGTGGGGTGACCTCCCCGTCCTGCTCAGGTTCTCCCCATTCCACAGCCAACCACCCAGAAGGAAACTCAAGCCCCTTGTCATAATTTCCACCAAAGAAAACTCACATGGATGCACTGGCTTCTGGAGAAGCCTTCAGAGCTATAGGCGTATGCACGCTGAGGCATATGTACACAGACGAGGTAAAATTCTGCCTATGTCCCTGATTCTAATGGGCCCACCCTTACTGATTCCTACAGTTCTGGTTCCAGCTTCATAGATCCACCCTTCTTGCTCCTCCCACCCCTCTTTCTTGCCACCCCTCCAGGCCATTTCTGGTGATTTCTAATACTTAATTCTCTAATCACCTCTTTGCTACCTTGTGCTGCTGACATGTCTTCCTGGCTTCATCTTCCCCACAAGCCATTTTCCCGATGATGGTTCCCTCCCTAAGAGAAACTCCTGACGCTAGATGTTAAGATAGTACATGTCATTTTTATACTCCTGCATCAGAAGTTCTGGGTGTTTGTCTGATTGTCCCATGCAGGATATGCAAGGACAGATGCAAGCTGCCAGGATGTGGACCTGCCTGGCCAGGGGAGGTTTCCCAGAAATAAAGGTGGAGGTTGCAAAGAACTGTATTCATTGAGAACAGGCCCAGCTATTCTGATGGTGGGAGGTGGAACAGACTGTGCCAGGTCCACCAGGAACAAGAGTTTTCTCTTTCTCCTGTGGTCTTGCTCAGAATGTCCATTCTGAAAGCAACAGCAAGATACCTATGGTTTGTCCTGGGCATCAAGAAGTCCATAGAATCTCCTAATATTCTGTTAGTCAAACTTATTGTTGCCTTTATTTTGTTATCCTGTGACCCCCAAAAGGCTACTGAAAAGGGGGTCTGGGACAAGAGTCACGTCACATAGGTCTGGCCCACACACCAATCATTACGTAAATGAGGAGGTACCGGTCTCTTGGGGTCTTTACGGCCCCAGTGGATTTGAAAAGTTTGATTTATTTTCATGTTCAGCCAGCTTTTTAATCCTTTCAAAACAATATCATCCTTAAGAAGCAGTTTAGTAAAATGATTAAAAACTCAGGATTTGGAGTAGACGGGTCGGGGTTCAAATGCTGACTCTGTTACTCATTGACTGTGGATTTGGGAAATGTGCTGGACCTCTATGGGTCTCAGTTTCCCCTTCTGCAAAACTGGAATAATTGGACTTTAGGTGACTATCATGGTTAAGCAAGATGAGGTATGCCAAGTGTTTGGCGTGAAGCAAGGCCCACGACAAGCATTCAATAAGTGTTATTATCATCACCGAGGAGGAGAACCAGAGAAAAATTGAGAGTGGAAACTATTTTTTCCCCTGAATTCACAAGCAACAAAACTCACTCCTGGGGGAGATAGATGTTCTACGATCTCTTCAGAACCTCAATGGTTTCCAGCTCGGCTTAAAATTGAGTAAGCATCAAGGAAGGTAAACGGATCTTTTTTTCTGGTTTGTTTTGTCTGGAGGGCCACCTGCCTGGCATATCCATGCAACCTACAGCCAATAACACAGGCCCCCGAGTGTGTCTGTTGGCTTTCCCACTTACTCTGTGTGGAGAACCAGTTTTCATTTCAGACTCAATGCCTCCAAAGGCCTTTTCCCCATAGCCTCCAACTCTCTGACCTTCGTAAGCCACCAGAGGTGGGTTCTTCCAACACTTAGTAGCTTAATGTGTCTATTGTTCCAAATTACTTTCAAAAAATCATCTTGATTGCCCACTCTTTCTATGTTTTAGACTGTGTTTTTAACACTTAACGGTGAACACTTAACCTGTTCGAGTGTGACATACTCTTTTTAAGTTTGTTCAAATTACATGTTCAGTTAGCAAGGCACCATATGTAATTGATGACATCTCAGTGGACACAGAGCACTCTTGGATTCTGTATCTTAGCAATTAATTGGTGCCTACTCCATTGATAGAGTCTTCCAAATGAATAAACTTCCAAACACTTTTCTTGATCATTTTGGATGCGTTAAAAAAATCTCTATCTCTTTTGCTTTGTCGTAGTTTTGAAATTTTTACAGATGGGTTTTACAGAGTTTTGAAATGTAGATCAGATAATCTCCTGAAAATATTTGTTGGCATCTCTGTGGCAGTCAGGTCTCCATGAATATTTTACATTTAAATAGGATTCTGGATGTCTGGGGAGTTTCTAGTGGGATTTCTTGGAGACAAGTGTGCAAAGATGTATAACATCATTTACTCTCAGGTCAAATGTCGTGTATGATCTACAGGGGTTTTCTGAGTTTTAGTCTTTTCTGTATGTTGCGGGCGGGGCGGGTACTATTTGTCAAGGCTTGATTGTATGCTGTGCGTGCCTCATGCATTCCCTCCTTTAAACCCAGTCCCCTGAGGTGCGAGCTCTGAGTCTCCCTATTTTGCTTGCTCTGCCCATAGCACACATGCACTGTCTCACACACACACGCCCCAGCCTCCCATCTGCTGCCCCTTGCACACAACCCACGGCACACGAGACGAGACCGTGCAGTGTGTAGTTTATGTCACTGACTAAGTTCACGATCCTGGTTGTGCCACTTAGTGGCTGTGTGACCTGGGGCTGGGCACTTTTCCATGCCAGTTTCCCCATCTGTGAAGCAGGAATGTAATAGTACAGTCTTCATTATTCATGAATTCTGTATTTGTGAATTAACTTCCTGGCTAAAATTTATTTGTAACCTCTAAGTTAATACTCACGGCGCTTGCATGCTCATTCACGGACACGCAGAGTGGGGAGAAATGTGAGTCACCTGATGCGCGCATTCCCAGCTCAGGTCAAACAAGGTGACGCTCTGCTTCTTGTCTCAGCTCTCCTACTGCAAACAGGTGTCCTTTTGCAGTATATTCAGTGTGACATTTTCCTCATTTTGTCTCTTTGTTGGAGATTTCTCTGTTTGTAATGCCCCCCCAGCAGGGTGCTGAAGTTCTGTCTAGTGTTCTCAAGCTCAGGAAGGCTGGGATGTGCCTCATGGAGGAAATAAGTGTGTTAGATAAGCTTCACTCAGGCTTGAGTTACGGTGCTGTTGGCCGTGAGTTCAGTGAATCAACTACATACTAAATAAGGTGTCTTTAAACAGAAACACATGCAAACAAGGTTATGTACTGATCAGTTGACAAAAATGTTGTGACCAGAGGCTCTCAAGACCCTAACCCTGTGTTGACCTTGGGAGCAGTGGTTCAGTATTCACGGATTCAGTGTTCACAGAGACTTTATAGAACACCTACCATGAAAAACAAGAATCAACTGCACCCACCTGCAGGAGGATGAGATTTAAATAGATGAATGCACATCAGGTGCTTAGAACCATGGCTGGCACACAGTGAGCATCAAGAAATGTTAGCTTCTACTGTTAGTTACCTGGGAAGCCCGTCCTCTTCCTCATCACCTGGCCCGTCCTTCTAGGTTCATCCATTCTTCACTACCTTCTGAACCTCTGAGGCCTGGGAGGACTGGTCCAGGCTCCTCCGTGCGCCCATCCCATCTGGTACAACAATTATCTGTAGCAATCCCTGCCCTGGGGTAGGGATGGCGGAGTGTGCGTTGTTCTCACAACGCCGCTTGGGGGTGAGTGCCACCAGCCCACTGAAACAGGGCTTCCTCCAGGAAGAGGGAACCATACCAGGCTGGGGGCTGTGCTCAGGGGCATTTCAGTTTTATCTGAACGTTTTAATTTTCTTACAAAGACACATCTCTGTGCAATTAGGAACTTACATTATGTAATTAACATCCTGCCCCCACCCTTGCAGTCTGTTCTCTGAACAGTGTCCCGAGTGGTTTTTAAAACCTCTTAATAAGAATGTGTCACTTTCTGGCTCACACTCCTCAGGGCAACTTCCCGCGGTGGCTAAAGTGAAGCCCAAACTCGTTACCAGCGCTTGTTTCCAAAGTGTGGCTTGGCCAGAGTGAACTTATTGGGAACCTCAGTTTTCTTGTTCACCTGACCTTCAGAGCTGTTTTGAGGCTCAAAGGGAGATAACATTGGCCCCCTGCACCTCTCAGAATGCCCTGGGCTACTGGAAAGAGTATGGTCTTTGCAACCAGGCAAACCTGACTTCGGGTCTGCACCGAGCCACTTCCTACTCGTGTGTCCGGGGCGAGGTCCCTGACCGCATGGCCTCATTGCCTTCAACCCTACTGTGTAATGGCTAAGAGCGTGCACTTGAACTCCTGCATTTCCTTTTAGTACATGCATGCCTCCAATCTGTACAATGGGCACAGAGATAGACCTAGCACCCAGGGGTTTTATGAGGATTAAATCAGATAATGCATGCAAAGCTCTTAGCACCCTGTCCGGCACACGGCGAGGGCTCAATAAATGCCAGCAATGATCACAACAACTCCATTATTACTGTTATCCCTGTTATTATTATTATCGTCTGTAAAATGGGCTTTACAGATGATAATACCCATTTCAGGGGGTATTAAAATTAAATGAGAACACCAATAAAACTCCGAGCACACAATAGGTTCTCCAGCCGTCTATTTTCTTTTCCTACCATTTCCTCTTCTTCCTGATTATTTAAATATCTGGACCCGTATGGACCCCAAAGCATGGTCGACATGCATTGCACTTAGTTTGCAGTCATACAACTACTGGACTTTTGAAAGTCCAAAAGCAATTTTACCTAGTGCAATGGTCAAGACTGAGAGGAGTTACTGTTATTTTAAACACACATCAGGATTGGTCTCAGGCTCTGAAATTTTTAAGAAAAATAAAAAGGTGTGCTTGCAGTTGGGAAAAGCCATTACGTGGGATTTGACTTGGTGGCTTTCACCCGAGCACCCTTGTCTTCTGATGATCTAACATCTTGCTGGACGCCTGTTCCTGCTCTGGCAATCATATGAAGCTGAAAGGCATGAAATAAGGAAGCAGGAGTTTTCAAGGTGGAGTCTTGAAAACCTTTTTGTTGAAGAACCACTTTATTAGGGGTTAAGATCTGCCTCATCCAATTCAGCAAACAGCTCGTTGGCATGGGCCACCTGCTGCAGAGTGTCCCCCAGCCCACCAGGGGCTTCTCTCTCCTCTAGTTTCTTTTCTCTCCTCCCTGCAAGGAGGGCTAAGGCAGACCCAGAGACAAGGCTTTCTGCAAGAGCTTTCAAGGATGCATGTGGTGTGAAGACAGTTGAAGCGAAAGCATCGCTTTGTGGGAAGGATTGCCGAGGCTGCTCCTAGCCTACGTGTTGCATCTTCTCTCTCTTTGAAATAGATGGGAGAATCTAAGCTGAACAGCTTTGAGCCCAGGACTTGGAAAATTTATTACTAACGATGATGGTGATGACGAGGGTGCACTGCCGCTTTTGAAGGGGCTGCTTTGTGTCTTCCATGCTTTGAGGCAATCCTCTGGACACCTTCCCTTTTTCCAGAGGAGGAAGCAGACGCTCAGAGAGGTCAGGCTGATGGCACGGTCCCTGCTGCGGACCATTGTTTGTCTGGTGCTTTCCTGCATGTTGTTTCACATAATCCCCACAACAGCAAGTTAGGTATTTAATTAATCCCCATTTAACAGATGTAGAAACTGAGACCTGTGATTCCCTGACTTGAGCCAAGTCCTCCAGCTGGTAAATGGAAGAGTTAAGCTTAGAATATAAGTCTTTGTACTTGAAGTTCTGTGTTCTTCCTACCACCTCTCAATGCCACACTAAAGTGCCTTTAGATTATTTAGAAGATCCAGATTGGTGGCTTTTATTGGTTAAAGCCATGTGAGTTCCATTCTCTTCCACCAGTTGGTACCCGGGTCAGATAATTTAGCATCTTCCCTGGAACCACAGCCTCTGCCAGAGAGGGCCTCCCTGACAGTGCCTACCGAAACCTTCCGCTCCTTCTGGGACGTCCAAAATCCCACCTCTGCTAGCATGTCTGATCACCAAATCCAGCTGGCAGAAAGCCTTCTGGGACCTTCATGACACCAGAGGCCTGAGTCCTGGGTCTCTAAACTCACCAGCTTCCTGTTCTGCGGTGTCCTTAGGTTGCATGTGCTCCTCAGAGCCCTGTCCTCGTTCGGGCAGGGGGACATGATCCTGACTTCTTGAGCACTGACCCCATTTTCCTTCATACAGGGCCCTTCACATGCTGCCGGCCTCCACCACCCTCACCATGAACTTCTCGTCTACCAAGACTGTGTCCCCTCAAGCAGCAGGCTCTGTGATACTAAACACAGTAGGTGCCCAATAAATGTTCACTTGAATGACATGGTGGCTGGAGCTTAGCAGCCACATTGGGCCACGAGGTGAAAGTTTCCTGCTGATGGTAGCAGAGCAGCAAGAGGGAAGTGCCTGGAACCCTGGAGATTGTGAATCTAGGCTGGCCACACAGAGTGAAGCTTGGCTGTCCAATAATTACCACCCTCCTCTGACTCTGACCACCATCCCCCTCTCTCCATCATCCATCTGGACCAGTCAGGTCCTCTACCTGCCACCCACCACTCACCATCTGCTTTATTAAACAATCGCAAAAGCATCCCCCTTCTCCACTTAATTTAGATCTTTCTAATAGTAAGAGTTGTTTACTTTTCTTTGAGAAGAAAGAACGATGCTGATGAGTCTTAGGAAAAATTCAACTGAAGGGGGAAATTGCCACTCATTCTTTGTGAGTATCCCAGCTCTGATGTCCTTGCTCTGGTATCCACTGTGTATGGGACCTGTTCTGAGTTACTTGCCCCCTGAAGCATCTGCTTCCCAATGACAGATGAGGTCAGCACATCTCTATGCATGGAGTCATACAGACTGAGAGATAATCCAGGAAAGCCCCAAAAAGAGCATCCAGCACAGGAGTCGGCAAGCTTTTACTGCAAAGGGCCAGATAAGAAATCTTTTAGGCTTGTGGACACTAAAGCAGCCATAGACAATATGCAAATGAATGGGTGTGGCTGTGTTCCAATAAAACTTCATTAATGGGCACTGATATTTTAATTTCATCTAATTTTAACGTTCATGAAATAGTATGCTTCTTTCGACTTTTTTTAACCATTTCACAATGTAAAAAATATTCTTCATTCACAGGCCCTGCTGAAACAGATTAGCCCATAAACTGTAATTTGCCGACCCCCATCTAGCACATAGTAATTGCTCAATACATGCCAGCCTGGCTCCTAATTGAAGCAAATCTGGTGGCAGTTTTCTCTGAAGACCTGCAAACCTTTCGCTACTCTCCAAGAGCAGTCTGGAAAGCACACTTGAAGATCCTTGTTAGAAAAGTAAAGAAATCTCACCCACAATGATGTAGGCCAATGGCGCATCAAGAGAAGGTGAGCTAGTGGGGAGGATGGTGGCCTTGGAGCCAAAGGAGCTGGGTTTCAGCTGTGGGAGTTTAATGACCTCATTAACTTTTCTGCCTCAGTTTCGCTCAAAATGGAAATGGAGGTAATACTACTACTAATAATGATAAAAGTAGATAAAATTATTGAACTAGGTGAGGTGGTTTACTTATAGAAATTCACCTAATTCTTTTAATCACTCTGTAGGTGCCATTATTATTCCCATTTTACAGATAAGAAAATGAGGCATAGGAGTGTTAAATTGTTTTCCTAAGGTCACATAGCTAGGCAGAAACAGAGTGAGAATTCAGACTTGGGCACTTTTAGACTCCCTCCCTTGGGCATTTTTAGTCCATCCTTTTAAGCACTAAGGTAAACTTTAGAGGTTGCCTAATCCACTCCCTGAACTTGCTCATAGTTTCATGTGTTCATTAACTCACTCATCCATCAGTTATTCCCACCTACTTGCTGCTGGGCTGGATGCTGGTGACACAGGAATGGACAGGACATCATTCTGGCTCTCCAGGAACCCCAGGGGAAAGAGGGAGGCAGATGAATCAACAAACAATGCAATATCACTCGACTGAAATCTGGGTGGTGTCACTGTAACCGAGCAAAAGGGGCTCGTTCTGCTCGCCACAATCCAGTGCCAATCAATTGCAAACGAGTCGGTGGTTGAGAAATGAAAGTTGATACGATTAGCTAGCACAATCGGAAGATGGTGGACTAGTGTCCTAAAGAGCCATCTTAAAATCATACAGAATCTTGAGGCAGTTATATAGGGGAAATGGACAAGGAAGGAGGGGGTTTAGGGTCATGACCATCCAGTCCCGTGATGGACTTCAGGCACCACATTATCTTCTTCTTCTGCTATTTGTCATGGGGACCAGCGCAGAGTTTTTCTCTCTGGATGTCGTCATGTTCCTGGGAGGGGGGGAGCTCAGAGAACAAAGTTATCCTTTTTTCATGAGCAAGAGTCATAAAACTAGCAGATCACGTATTTCGCAAAGGCGAGAGGTGCTTAATCATCTAGGCTACGTGCAGGCTAGAATGTACTCACAGAGACTAGTGGGTCAGAGTCATGGTCACAATATTGCCTCCTTTCCCTAAGATGGCTTCCCTCATGCTAACTTAAGATGTAGCTGTTACATCATGAGGGACCCAAGACAGGGAGCTGCTGGTCCTAGAGGCTGGCAAGGGGTGCTGGCGAGGGGTGGGGAAGGGTATCAGGAAAAGCTTCATGGTATGTACCACTTTTGAGCTGAGTCTCTGAATCCCTTGGCTTGGTATTCAAGGCTCTTCACAGCCTTGACTCAGTTTGCCTTCCCAGTATCCCCTACTGCCTCTTCGTCCACCCAAAGTTTGCTCCCACCTTACCAGATCACTCGTGATCCTTCCCAACAGCTGGCCTGTGGACAAGTGCAGTGGGTGGCAAAGAGTGACTGCCATAAGCTGAAATTTGTTCAATGGGAAGAACTTGCCTTTCTTTTTTACTACGTTCTTCCCAATTGGTCGATGTAAAAATACTCTCCCTTTTTTAGAAGTGACGTAAGAATAGAATAGATGGTGGGGGTTAATTATTAATAATTAATTAATAGTTAATAATTCTGTTAATTATTTCACTTGGCACCCCTCCCACAGTGGTTGCCAACATTTACCACTTTTTTTTAAGGCATTGTTCTATGAGATTGCAAAGCCTGTGACCACTGTTTTTCTGCTCTACTCACCTGTCTATCAGCCCGATTTTACACTGGCTGTGAGTCAACTGGCTGGGATGCCCCCCTTATACTGACACCGCAGGAAACTACTCCTTGAGGATCTCAGCCCTTCGGCAGCCCACCCTCTTCCCATGTGGGGCATGCCCTCCTTGTTGTCTACCCCCAATCCACTGCTTCCCCCTTTCACCTTCTTGCAGAGCCTGTTGCCCACCCCAGGGTCCAGCTGTCAGATACTTGATTCCTCAGCCTCCATGGAAGGAGAGGTGATCGTGTGATCCAGTTGCAGCCAATGGCAGGTCTGCTGGAGGACTCTGGGAAAGATTGTGCTGCCCAGTGGAAAGAGCACACACTAGGAGTGCCCCTTCCCATCTGTGACTGGGGCCCTTGACGTGTGAGCATCAAGTGTTCAGAGCTGCTGCAGCCACAGCTGCTACCAGGAGAACACCGAGAGGCCAGCCCAGTGTTCTGACGTCTCTGAGCTGCTGATCCCGTGCTGACCCTCCAGACTTCCTGTGCATCAGGCCAAGAAGCCATTCTCAACCTAATCATGCATGTGGCTAACCTCTGACCCTTAGCAGGAAAAAGAGACCTGATCACCTCTTTTTAAAGATATTTTTTATGAACTATTTCTAACATTAATAGAAGTGCAGAGACTAACGTCATGGACGCTTGTGCCCTCACCACTCACTAGGTCAAATCTGGGCATCCCTCCATTCCTTTCCGATCTCTTAATTTTTTTCAAATAGAACATCACAGAAAGAGTTGAAGTCCCTTAGTGCCCCTCCCTGGGCCCATTTGCTTTCTCTCCTCCCTCTCTCCTTCCCAGAGATAACCTCCCAACTGAAGTGAGCGGGTATCTTTCCTGTGTATGTTTTGGATGCCCCTACTCTGTTGGTAGGAACCCGCCAATAATACAGAGTATTAAATACACAAGAGCAAACTCTAGAAATCATTTTGCAATTTACTCTAACTGAACATTATGTTTTTTGATATTTACCCATGTACCTCGACACTCTTCATTTTAACATGTATGTAGTGTCCCACAGTTACATGTTCTTTCCTCCCGTTGATGGACATTTAGATTGTTTCCAGTTTGGGGATATTGCAACCAGGGCTGTGTGAACCCTCACATATATCTCCTTGTGCAAGCTGGACTCCCTTTTAATAACTTCTCTGATATGTCTGGTGATGCTTGAACAGAAAGGAAATGCAGGGCAATGAGGAGAATAGAAGGGCAGCATTCCAACAAAGAGACAAGGATGGATCTTAACTGAGGAGGAAACTGCATCGCCTGCTGGAAGAGCACAGTGGTGGCCTCTTCTTCAGGAATCAATTTCCAGTTTATTTCCTTTAGACACCTTGCCCCAAGGCCTACCCACCTGGGCACAGCTGCTCAGCCCTGGGGCTGGAGGCTGGCGTGATCTGCCCAGGATATTGCCACCTGTGGAGATTTGCAAAGACTCTTTCCCCTGGCTGCTGATAATTTTCACAAAGTCTTTCTGAGTTTCATAAGTCAGTTTAGAAGCCAAATAATTGAGGCAGTTTAATTTTAGCTCCTCATTTCTCCTTATAAAAGTTAGCTGTTTATGAGAGATCTAAAAATTTTCCTTTCCCCAGAAGAATTATCTTTCAGGCCTGAAATAGTCTGTGAGGCAGTATACTCGTGGGATAATACACGTGAGGTCGATCAAGGGCTTGTCCCAAGTTTGATGTCCCTAAAATTAGCCCTGTAACTTCAGTGCGTGGACCAGGCCGGCTCCTCTCATCTTCCTCTGCATCTGCCCCAGTGACTGATGGATTCGGACCCCGCATCAGCCACACACTTCTGACCCGGCTTGTGTGGCAGGCAGCCGAACACAAAAGAGCTACAGGTTCACAGGAATGGAAACTGGAGGAGGCTTCTCAGGGACCCCCTTTGATTCCTCTAAGGCTTACAAAGTTCCGTTCAAAATCCCTGGAGCTTCTAACCTTAGCATCAGCTCTAAACTGGGTCTACCTGTGTAAGGACCTTAATAAGCCATTCTCCCCAGGAAGCAGGGCAGGAATTCCGAGGAATCTGTATGCAGGTTAAAGCAATTTTTGTCAACTCTAGCACTAACCATGTCACACTCCTGTTTTAAAACATGAACGGCTCTCCACGACCAACTGTAAACAGTTGGAACTCTTTAGCTTGACATTCACAGCCCTCTGTGAACTGGCTCTGCTGACTTTTCCAGAGCCACTCTGTTTACTCATTTCCTCCTTACCCTGTTTATTTTCTATCACATGGACCTGCACACTTTCCCCAGTGCATGCACCCCTTCACGCTCTTGTCTTTACATCGCTATTCCCTCTACCCAGGCTGCCATTCCCTCTCCTCCATCCCTCAAATTCCTACTCATCTTTCAAGACCCAGGTCGGATGCCCCATCTCCCAGCAGCACTTCCCACACATCCCCAGCCACCTCACTCCTCTGCATATTATAATCTTTCTTGTGTTTGTGCGTCTCTCTCTAGATTGCACTTTCTGTGATGTTAGGGGCCGTGTTGTACCCGTGTCATCCTAGAACAACGTGAAGCCTCATGGTTTGGGAGCTCTGGAATCCAACGAGCTCTGGCTCATGTCCCAGCTCTAGTACATATTAGCTTCATGATCTTGAACAGTTACTTAACTGGCTTTCCCTTCACAGTTTGCATCCATAAAATGAAGTTGATTGTAGTATCAACCTCATAAAGAGATCGTAGGGATGCCAGAAAGGCATTTAAGAGAGAGCCTGACACATTGGTAATGATGGTAAATGATAGCCAACTTGATGGAGTTGTCATTTACTCACGGCACCTAGCATGTTTCTTGGTACTACGTCGTAGGGGGGCAATTAACATTAGTTACATAAATGTTCATTGCATGACACGGTCAGATTTCAGCTGAGTACCCGAAACATGGAAGTGTTTTAGTACTTCGACTAGTGCTTGAGTGCTGAGTTAACTAATTCACAGTCGTCCGCACCCTGAGTTTTCCCTGTCGATCAGAAACCGTGGGCCTTGCATTCTCCCATGCCCTTCTGCAGGAACCCTTCACAGGTGTCCCACTGGAACTTTGGCAGTCATGACTCACAGGTTCTGAGATTCCTTGCTTCCTTTTCTTCATCTGACTTTGATTTTCATGATGTTTTCACTGGATCCTAGGGAATTTTAAATACACATTATCATATCACTGAATTATCCTGATATGACGGCTGCTGCTCTGTGCAGTGATACGTCAGAGTTTCAGAGAAAAGTGACAAATGCACTTAGAGATGTTGGCGATGTGCGTGGGGATCACGAACGGAAAGGCGCTCTTCGAGAATTTGAATACATTTAAAAATAATAATAATGCTAATTCTTCTTAGAATTTGATCTGTGCCTTTGGGGTCTGATGCATCACATGACTCTTAACATGCACGTATGAAGAATTTTATGTTAATAGTATGTCGATGACACAGCCTCACAGTGTGTTATTTCTGAGCAGTAATGATTCATTTGGGAGTTAAGCCCTTATAAACCTAGGTAACACAAAACTCCTGCAATTCAAGTGATTGCAGAAAATATAACCAGAGAATATAACCTTTCTACGTGTTGGGGTGAGAGTATAGATTAGCGCAACCACCAGGGAGAGCAATTTAGTAATATCTAATAAAGCTGAAGGTATATATACTCGAAAATTCCATCTCTAGCCATATTCTTTAGACCAAAGGTCTACAGCTTTTTTGATCACGTTCCTCGTCAAAGTTTTTTAGCATGAACTATTAGTATAAGTGTTTTTAATTTATAAATCATGTGCACATATCACTATTCTCATATGAATATTATTAAACACAGACAAAAGTAGAAAATTTTAAGAAATGCAAATAGAATTTTTACCATTTTCTTCCTGTACCCAGATGGATTATCTGCCACTCTCCTCGGAATGTATGTGCCCCACTTTGGAGACTGCTGTGTCAGATCATTCTGTATATACGCACAAGGAGGCAAGTAGTATCAAATACATAATAGAAAAGAGTAGAAACAACCTAATGTCCATCAATGGTGGAATGCATTAATATACCATTTATATAATGGCACAATTTTTATACAATGAAAAATTATATACAATTACAATGAATAACATTAGGTAAAAGGGAAAATTGCAGAATATCTACAAAAATGTGCATATATTTAAACTGTATAAACAGGCAAAACACTATTCATTTTGTACTGTTTGTTTAGGGGTCAGAGCACTTCTCGAACCAGTAGTTTTCATTACTTTTGGAAAATTCTAGGCTATTGTCTTTCCAATATTGCCTTTGCACCATTCTCTCTGCTTTCCTTCTGGTCCTCCAGTTACATGCATTTAGTTCTTTCACCATGTCTCATTTGTCTCCTACACCCTTTTCTATATTTCCCATGCTTTTTTCTCTCCGTGCTTCAATCTGGATACTTTCTATTGACCTGTCTTCTTGATCACTAATCCTCTCTTCAGCTGCATTTAATCTGCTGGTAATAAATCTATTGAGTTATTAATTTTAGTATAACATTTTTCACTACTAGAATTTCCATTTTGTATAGATATCAGGTCTCTGCTGAGAAGCATCAACTTATCGTATCTTTCCTTGAAAATATTAATCACAGTAATTTTAATGTCTTTATCTGATCATCCCAGTACTTGTATCTGCTGTGGGTCTCTTTCTATTAGATAATAGAACAAATAAGTTTGGTGCTTTTTTTTTCCCACTTGATTTCTGGCCTCTTGTTCTTTTTTCCTCTGGAATGCTTGATAAGTTTTGGTAAAATGTCAGACATTTTGTATAAAACTGTCAAAGATAATTTGAGGCTTTGGATAGTATTCTCTTCTTCTTGAAGGGACTTTCTTTGGCTTCTGCCATGCAGTTAAGTTGAGGAAGATTTCCTCCATCCAGTCTGAGATTGAGCTGATTAGAAGCTGGCATTCAGTCCTTGGGAGGGCTGAAGTACTATTTTGCACTTCCTCCTAGAGTGCATCTCTTCAGAGGCCCCTCCTTAGCACTCAGGATATCGGTTGGGCTGTAAGTGGCAGCAGGCTGAGATGACAAGAAGGTGAGCAGAGCTTTTGGCTCCTTTGCTGATCTGGGCATACAAAAGCTGGAGATCTGGGCTGGCCGAGGAGAAGGAGCCCTAGCAAACACACTGGGCTTCTGGTGGGAACATCTGAAGAGCTATAAGTTTCAATCTGAACAGAGAACACCTTACTCCAAAAAGCAAAATCCTACTGAAAGAGCATAGTATTCTGTGTCCTTTTGAAGCCTTAGTAGAGAATATCTTCAGCTTAGGAGTCAGGCAGGCCTGGCTTCAAATCCCAGCTCTGCCATGCACAAGCTGTATGTCCAAAGGGTGTATGTCCTCAGATTTCCTGAGATTCAACGTCACCAACAATGTGAGAGGGCTAATGTTCCTGCCTCATGGGATGGTGTGAGGATTTAATAAGGTGTCATCTGAAAAGTTCCCAGCACAGTAGCTGACACAGAGTGGTAACTCGACAGACATTACGATTTTGAGACACTGATCTGTGATCATTTGCAGGAGCCCATAAAATGCACTGATTAAATAGCATCTCGGATGATAGATACTCTCCCTGGATTGCCGTATTGAAACATTTCTTGAAGTGTATTCTTTGGAACCCATGTTAGGAAAGTGTTTTAGACACATATACATACATGCAAAAGCACACCCATCCTCCTGTATCAAACACGTTTGGGAAACATAGTGTCAAACACAATCAAACAAGTTTTTTTATTTCAAGGTGTCTCAGAGCCTTTCTTATGGGAATTCACTTTGTAATATGCAAAAGGGATTAGCATTGACATTTATTTGACCACAGAATATTTTCTTGGTGGAGTTTCTACTAGGGGAATATTTGAGAGACTCCATTTGTTGTAGCACTCTGCAGTTTATAAAGCCCTTTCCTGTGCATGTTCTCATCTGCCTCTCACAATGACCTTGGGAAGGAGATGAGAAAGAGATGAGGCTTCTCACCTTGAAATGCCCTCTATTGAGACGTGGAGCCATGACTATTTAGCAGGCAATGCATGAGCAATGTGAGCAGTCGTGGGGTGACTCAAACAAGGCAGGGGCAGTAACAGAAAATAGAATTGTGCGCCATTTGGGAAATTATCATGTCAATGGAATTTAAAATTCACAGTGCATTAATCTTCTAAATCTTTAAAGAAAAAAAAATGCATGGCCATTTAACAGCCTGATTAATTCTCAGTACTTGTTTTTATCTCCTAGGTTTAGACTTCGTTTTCCATTCATTCATTCAAAAAACAGTTGTGAGCTGCTCTCTTTGTGCTTGAAACTGTATCCAGAATACAACGAGGAGAAAGAAACAGCTCTGTCCTCAAGGATTTCAGAGTCTGTGATGGAGGCGGACAGATAAAGGGACAGTTACCATGGAGCGTGCTGAACGCAGAGCCGGCAGGAGCACGAGAGGTTAGCACGCACCTGTCCAGCCTGGGGAAGTTGAAGAAGCCTTCTTAGAAAAACTAAAGCCCAAACTGAGAACTGAGGGAAAGGAAGAGTTAGCTAAGCAAAGCTGGGGTGGAAGAAAGAGTGTCACAGATAGATGGAACATCATTTTCGAAGTCTCTGAAGGTAAGAGTGACTTAAACAGGTGTGGCTTAAACAACAGAAATTTATTCTCACAGTTCTGCAGGCTAGAAGTTCAAGATCAAGGTCAGCAGAGTTGGTTCCTTCTTAGGGCTTGGAGGGAGAATCTATTCCATGCCTCTCTCCTGGCTTCTGGTGGTTTGCCAGCAATCTTCGGCATCTCTTAGCTTGTAGATGCATGACTCTGATCTCCGCTTTCGAGTTCACTCTGTGTGTGTGTGTGTGTGTGTGTGTGTGTGTGTGTGTCTCTTCCTTCTGCAAGTGTCTGTCTCTGTTTCCAAATTTCTCCTTTTTATAAGGACATCAGTTGTACTGAATTAGGGTCCACCCTAAAGACCTCATTTTAACTTGATTATCTCTGTAAAGACCCCATCTCCAAATAAGGTCACATTCTTAGATACTGGGGGTTAAAACTTCCACATATCTTTTCTTGAGGGGACACAATTCTACCCTTAATAGTTTGCCCTCTGGTCCCCCAAATACATGTCCTCCCACATGCAAAATGCATTCACCCATCCCAATATCCCCAAAAGTCTTAATCATTCCAGCATCGACTCGACATCTAAATCTCATCTAAACAACATCACCTCAAAGTCCCAAATCTCATTATCTAAATAAATCACCCAAATCAGTTATGGGTGAGACTTGCAGTATGGTTCATCCTGGGTTAAAATTCCTCTTCATCTGTGGACTTGTGAAAGCAGACAAGTTATCTGCTTCCAAAATACCAGGTGGGACAGGCATAGGGTAGACATTCCCATTCCGAAAGAGAGAAATCAGAAGGACAGGGGGTCTTGGGTCGAAAGCAAGTTGGAAAACCTATTAGGGCAAATTCCATTAGATTTTAAGGCTTCAGAATAAAGTTCTTTGGCTCCATACTCTGTCCTTTTGGCCCACTGGGGTAGCAGACCCACCTCCTCAGCCCTGGTGAAACCCTGAAATCTGAGAGCCTTCCTTCACCTCTTCCCATCTCTGCCCCCTTCTGTCCAAGCTGGCAGCATTTCTGCTGAGATGGTTGATTGGATTCATAAGTCACACAAGTAATCTTTTTAGCAAATAGCTGTCTAGCCAGACCCTTGGTGTTCTATCCAGAGCATGTTTTCTCATTTTGTGCAATATACATCGGCTAAGAATTTTCCAAATCTTCAAGTACTCATTTTTTTTTTGCTTAATAATTTTAAGCAAAATAATTTTCTTAAAAATTAAATCTTCCATCTATCTCTTTCCTTTCACATTTTACTATAAATAGCAAGAAGAAGCTAGGCCATGCCTTCAACACTTTAAGAAACCTCCTCAGCTAAGTATCCAAGTTCATCACTTTCAAGTTTTACTTTCCATCCAACAGAACACAATCAGCCAGGTTCTCAGCCACTTTATAACAAAGATCACCTTTCCTCCAGTTTCCAATAATATGTTCCTCATTTCCACCCGAGACCTCATCTTTAATGTTCATTTTCTGTCGACAGTCTCATCCAGGCAATTTAGGTTTTTTCTATCAAGGGCCTCAAAACTCTTCCAGCTGTTGCCCATTACCCAATTCTTAGGCCACTTCCACATTTTAAGGTATTGGTTACAGCAGCACCCCACTTACCAGGAATCTAGTTTTCTAGGGCTGACTTAACAAACTACCCCACACTGGGTGGCTTGAACAATAGGAATTTCCTGTCTCACAGTTCTGGAGGTTAGAAGTCTGAGACCAAGGTGTTGACAGGGTGGCTCCTTCTGCGGGCTGTGAGGGAGGATCTGTTCCAGGCCTCTCCCTCACTTCTGCTGGCTTCAGCCATTCCTTGGCCTGCAGATGGCATTCTCCCTGTGTCTTCACATTGTCCTCCCTCTATGAGTGTCTGTCTCTGTGTCCAAATTTCCCCTTTTTATAAGGACACTGTCATATTGGATTAGGGCCCACTCTAATGACCTCATTATAACTTGATTACCTCTGCAATCTGGGTGGCTTCTAATTTTTTTTCTTTTTTTTTGAAAGCCAGCTATGTTGTCTTGGGTAATAGGAACTGAGGTAAATGGACTCTAATGTGGGAATTTATGTTAGTCTGGTAAGGAGTTGTATTGTTTTAATGTTTGCTGTAACTGTAGGTGCCAGAGACTTCAAATTCCTCTAGTGTCTTTTTTCCCTGTCTCCCTTGCTGTCTTTGTATTTCCCTAAGCCTCCTACTCAGAGAGTCTGCTCTTGGTGGCTCTTTCAGGGGTAACCCATGCTATTATGCTGGAGCCCTGTTGGTGTGATGGTAAGGTGTTGGGAGGGGAATATTCTGTAATCTTATGGTTAAATCTCAGTCTTTCAGTGGGTCTTTTCACACGTGTTGATCCAGTGGAAGAGCTTCCAGGCTCCTCCCCCTTACGTGAGAGAAGGCTAGGAGGGTGCAGGAGTGGGGAGAACTGTTCTCCAAAGGTGAGATAAGGTTCTGGTAAAGACTTTTTTCTTGGAAAGTAGGCCTTTTTTATGGAGAATGCTCTGGACTTATTTTAGAAGGATTAGTCTTCTCTCCCTGCCAGAGCCACCTGGGAATTTTTTTTGACTCTTCACCATGAGAACCTGGTTGAATTCCTGCAGGTGAAACCCAGAAAGGGTCTGCTAAGACCGTGGCCCCGAAGAGTTTCTTACTCCCATTCTAGCCCTATACTCAGTGCGTTAGTTTGCTAGAGCTGCCATAGCAAAGTACCACAGACTAGGGGGCTTAAAGAACAGAAAATTATGTCCTCACAATTCTGGTGGGTAGAAGTCCATGAACAAGGTGTTGCCAGAGTTGGCTTCTTCTGAGGCCTCTCTCCTTGGCTTGAAGATGGCTGTCTTCTCCCTGTGTCTTCACATGGTCTTCTCTGTGTGCATCTGTGTTCCAATATTCTCTTCTTATAAGGACACCAGTCATATTGGGTTACAGCCTACCCATATGGCCCCATTTTACCTTAATGACCTCTTTAAAGACCCTATCTCCAAATATAGTCACATTCTAAGGTACTGAGGGTTAGGACTTCAACATATGAATTTGGGGGCAACACAATTCAGCCCCTAACAGTTTCCAGCAATTCGTCAAAATTACCATTTAAGTACTCCTTCCAGTTCGTGGCTCCAGTGGCTTCTGGTCTGGGTAAGCAGATCTGGGCTATGACTCTCTCTCTGGATTCTTCTCTCTCTCCAGACTTCAGGGTTGCAATTTGCTTTGCAACATGTGTTCTTGATGGGTCAAATGAAATCTTTGAATGTCAGTTTGTTCAGTCTTGTCATGTAAGGATGAGAGTGTGACTTCCAAGCTCTTCCCTGTAGGAGCTGAGAGCAGGAGTCAGCAGAGTTTTTTAAGACTTTCACAGGTCCTTTCCCCTTTGGAGTTCCATTACAGAAATCGTAGTTTTCTCTGATATTTATCACAACCTTATATTTTATTATGTAATGATTTGCTTTGCGTTGGTTATTTATGTCTCCTCTCACTATACTAGAGACCCCATGAGGGCAGAGACCATGTCTCTTTGGCCCCCTGCTGAACCACTATTGCGTAGTGCAGAGTGGATCATAAATATTCATTGAATTGATGAATGAAATAATTAGTTAAAACATACATACATCTCTCTTTAATTTTTTTCAATAGAAACAGAAAACTTTTTTTCACTATTACTATTACAAATTTTTATTCTGCAGTTTTTTCTTTGTACTGTTGAGTCACCAAGTTGCTTTTCTCAGGTCTTGAACAAAACCTCTGGCTTAGTCACTGCTCTGACGAGGGCTCAGCTTTGGAGCCCAGAACAATGCAGAGTTAAGAATCTAAAGCTCAGGAGAGGATGCAAAACAGTACCTACAGGATCAAGCCAAGCTCCTTAGTTCTTCAAGGTGGGGGTTCTGTCTTTCTCCTGCCTCCATCTCTTGCCACTTCCTTTTCTATTCTGAGTCAATTCAGGCTGCTATAACAAAATACCATAGACTGGGTGGCTTAAATATTTTTCACAGTTCTTGAGGCTAGAAAGTCCAAGATCAAGGTGCTGGCAGATCCAATGTTTGGTGAGGGCCCGCTTCCTGGCTCGTAGATAGCCACCTTCTTGCTGTGTCCTCACACGCTCAAGGAAGAGAGCTCTGGTACCGTCATCTCCTTATGAGTCCACCAATCCCATTGCTACAGACCGAATATTTGTGTCCACCCCACTTCATATGTTGAAACCCAATTTCCAACACGACAGTATTAGAAGGTGGGGCCTGCAGGAGGTAATTAGGTTGCGAGGGTGGAGCCGTCATAAATGGGATTAGTGTTCTTACAAAAGAGGCCCCAGAGAGCTCCCTCACCCCTTCTGCCAAGAGAGGTTACAGCGAGAAGATGGCTCTCTGTGAACTAGGAAGTGGCTCCTCCCCAGACTCCGAACTGCCAGCACCCTGATCTCGGACTTCCCAGCCTCCAGAACTGTGAGAAATAAATTTCTGTTGTTTGAAAGCCACCCAGTCTGTGCTATTCTGTTATAGCAGCCTGAACATACTAATACACCCCGTCATGGAGGCTCCATCCCCACGACCTCATCCAAACCCCATCACCTCCCAAAGGCCCCACCTCCAAATACTACCATATTGGAGATTTAGCACATCAATTTTGGGGGACACAAACATTCAGTCCATAGCATCCATAATCTGTGCATCCATCACACCAGAGGCCTCTCCCTTCCTTGAACTCTCCATACTTGTTCATATCTCCAAATCTTCTTCCTTCCATGCAGAATTCCTTTGTCCCCTTCCGAGGCAGGCAAGCCACTGCTCAACCTTTCAAATCCAGCTCAGATTCCACTTTGATGGGGCAGCTTTCCTGAGCCTTTGGGGAACAGCAGTCACCGCTGCTCTGTGCTCCTGTGCCCCGGTGAGCACACCTATGACAGCACAAAACTGGACTTCTCTCTCGCCTCTCCCCCATCAGAACCACCAGCCCTTTGACAGCAGGAACCCTCCAATTCCTCTTTGCATGCCTAGGGCTCTTCAGTCAAGTAAAAGTTGAATTCAGACCCCAAGGATCTCTTCACCATTTTCCCTGGCTTCTTTCTTCTGCTGCTCACTGCTTTAAGACAGAAATATTGAACTAAAATTATCCCTCTCTCCTTTCTGATTATCAGGTCATCCTATAGTTATTTTTTTTTTCTCTGAAATTCAGGGTGAAACCTGCCCCCTACAAATCTCTGTCCTTTCTGAGCTTCTGCTTTACTGCCTTGACGTATATAATTCAAACATTTCAGAAAACATGTTCCTATGCTTGTTTTGGCTCCCATCAACCAGACAACTGCATTTATGCTGAGGAACTAAATTTAGTTTCCTCTGTGGAAGTTGAAGTGCCATTTAGAGCAACTACACAGCTAATCTGAGGTGGCAGTTCCAGCCTCATGTAGAAGTTGCCAGCATAGCACTATGGAAGACGAATGTGTCAGCCCATTACTCCCTCACTCCCATTCAAGCTGCAGTCATCACTAGTTGCTTCAGTCCTTGGTCTTCTGCAAAACAGCTGGTGTCATTTTCTCAATGGGGTTTACTGCCCAAAGAGAGAATGAGTAGGAGGTAGAAATCTCAGGCCCAAACCCAGGTATGTACGAAATAGAGCTTTATCTTCTGTCATGCAATTTAATTTCTGACTCTAAGCTTCCAATCTGCCTGACTGGGAGAAAACTTAACTTTGGCCTTTTCTGTGGCTCCCCACAGGTCTGGGATCTCATGCAGGGTCAAGAGGTTCTCCGGTGGGAAGGTTGGGGGTGGGGTGGCAGACAGAACATCTTGGCCTTGGTCAGTAGTCTACACAGGTTACTGCTGGGTGATCCCTCATTCCTGTCCTCAGGTTCCACTAAGTCTGGTGGCTTTTTTCTATTTTTGTTTCATGCTTGTACTGGAGATCTTGTGCAATGCTCTCTGTTGTCCCTTATGGCCATTTCTCCAGGGTCTTGCTGCCTCCCTGCAGTGCTCATTTGAGTGGTGTTCAAGTCCCTTGGCCACAATGCACAGATTTCTCTCTCCTCTCCCAGGCCCAGGGGCATCTCTCTCTACTCTGAGGTGAGGGAAGTCTTGATGTCACCCCTTCTTTGATCCAGAAGCTATGTTTAGAGCCAGCCCTGATGGCCTAGTGGTTAAAGTTCAGTGCTCTCACTGCTTTGGTGGCCTGGGTTTATTTCCTGGTTGCAGAACCACACCACCCGTCTGTCAGTTGCCATGCTGGGGCAGCGGCACACATAGAAGAACTAGAATGACTTCCAGTTAGGATATACAACCATGCATTGGGGCTTTGGGGAGAAAAAAAAAAGAGGAAGATTGGCAACAGATGTTAGCTCAAGGTGAATCCTTCCCTGCAAAAATAAAAAAATAAAACAGCTCTGTTTATACCACAAGGAAGGTCTTCCAGAAAACTCTCCTAGATCTTTTAAGGTCCTACCTTTTGAACACAATATCCAGGAAGTCTCTTAGGTTACTTCTGCTTTCTGCCCAGAAACATACCATCCCTGAGGCAATGAGTCAGCATAGAGCTGACAATTTGCTTGAACAAGGGGAAGAAAAGGGGTAAATGAAATAATATAGATTCATATTTCAAAACATTACTCAGCCATAGTCAGGTGGTAGAAGGTCCTCAGGGGGCACAGAGACATTTTATCATCTCAATAATACACTGGATCAAAACTCTTCTGCCAGTGGATGTGCTTTCGTTTCTATTTATCTGTTCAGGAATGGTGCCAATAATTTTGGTTAACTCTTATTGATTGTGACATTAAATTCCTCATGTAAAACATAGACTTCTGTCGTTGGTGTAACGTGGTCACAATTGCAGAGTAGAAACGTGGGAGAGGGACTGCCAAATTCCCTCTGTACATTTCATGTTACAATAAACTTGCTGGTTTACTCTCCAAAGACTTGCTCCAATGGATACTTTGATCAATTGTGCACGAGAGACTAATGTCTCCCATTTGCTCACCAGAAGTGGTGTCATATCTGCAAGCATGTTGGACCAGGGAGTCGTTGATGAGATGATGATTCTCAAAACAAGAAATACAAGAGACCCTCAGCCGCTGGCTTTGGAGAAGCCAGCCAGGCTCCCAGTTGAGAGCCAGAAAGAATGTTTGGAGTTAAAGGAAAGTTGTTGATTTCAAAGAAAAAGAGACAGAGAAGCATGACAGAATGTTAAATGGGTTCTTTTTTTTTTTTTTTTCAAATCTTGATTCAGAATTTCAGCTAAACTTCAGAGCTTAGGGAAATGCCTAGTAAGTACCGTGCCTCCCAAAGACAGGAGCTAGACAGAATCCCACAGTGACCATAACTCATCATTTCAGCAACCAAAAATAAAAAGAGTTAGAGATTCACTGGAGAGGATTTTTTGAATTTAAGTGAAGAAGGCAGCAAGGTGAGACCAGGGAGACATTTCCCAGAAGGGAGCCTCGTACCTCATCTCCAGCTGGGCACTTGTTCAATTGCAGAATATCCCGGGACCAGATGGTTGCATAAGAGAGTGCTAAAGGGAAACTGACAGCCCCTGAAACTGGCAGCCCCAGACCCTCACCTGGATGAGCCTGAAGTCAGAAGGGTGCAGAATTTTCCTCTCACAGGGAGCTAGAAGAGAAGGAAGCTGCAAGTCGACTGTCTGTTGGAGCAAAGGGTTGTAAGTTCCTGTGGGCCAGGTGGAAACCCCAGAGAGCCAGCTTAGAGTCATCTTGAAAAGACCCTCACCCATAGGACTGAATGCCAGTGGAGGGGTCCCCAGCAGGAAGACTGCGTGTGAATCTGCAGGGCAGGAGACTGCAGACATCTTCACAGAGCCGGGAATCACCCTGTGCGTGTGCATACACCTGTGCGTGTGCGTGCAGGAGGAAGAGGGAGTTCTGGAGAAGCCCAAGAGGTGGAGAGAGCGGCTCTGAACTAGATGAAAGATTGAAGCGTAATCTCAATGGCATGGAATATGCTAGAATAGCCGAACATTGGAAAAATACCCGAAATAAGTGAAAAAAAAAAAAGACAGCTGAGAGGACTGCCTGAGGTTTGCGTGGGAGAAAAAATAAAAGATATTTCCTGTTTGTACTTTATCAAGTTCGGCCTATTTAAACATCCAGTCAAGGAAGACAGTGAAGGGCAGAGGCACAGGTAGAGACATGTTACAGAGGATGGACACCCACTCCACCTGGGGTGCCGCCACCTGAGCAGGGCTGGGAGCTACATCAGCCAATGGTAGAGCACGTGGCCCCAGGGCACAGAGCCACTGGGAACTGCAGAATCATTGTGACATAATAGGAAATAGGTATTTGGTCTCTGCCCCCAGTTCCTGACACGGAGCTCCTAAATCCCTGGGAATTTCCTGGATGATGGGAGCATCTTGTGTTCTAAAGAGGTGGCTCCTGGTGGCCTCCTGGATAGCTTCAGGAGTGATGATTAGAAGTCTGGAACTTTCAGCCCCAACCCCCATCCTCCCAGGAGGGAGAGGCACTGAAGATTGAGTTCATAACCATCGTGCCTATGTGATTAAGCCTCCACAAAATCCTCTGAACTATGGGGTCAGAGAGCTTCCAGGGTGGTGAACATATCCACACCCGGGAGGGTGGTGCACCCCCAGTGCATGGGGACAGAAGCTCCTGTACTCGGGACCCTTCTGGACTTTGCCGTATGTACCTCTTCATCTGGCTGTGCATCTGCATCCTTTATAATATCCTTCTAATGAACTGGCAAGCATGAGTGTCTCCTTGAGCTTTGTGAGCCATTCCAGCAAATTATTGAACCTGAGAGGGTGGCTGTGGGAACCCCCAACCATGTAAGCAAGTCCGACAGAAGCGTGGGTAACCTAGGGCCCATTACTTGTGACCAGCATCTGGAGTGGGGCAGTCAGTGGGACTGAGCCCTCAGCTGTGGAGTCTGGTGCTAACTCCAGGTGGCTGGGCTCAGAACTGAATTAAATTGTAGGACATCCGGTTGGTGTCCAGGGAATTAGAAAACTGGCTGATGTGGGGACAAATCTCCCACACATTTGCCGTCAAAAATATGAGTAGAGAAAGTTTTCCTTTAGTCATCTTCCCTCTTTACCATAGTCCCACACCTCTCCCACCAGCCAAACCCACTCACCAAGTCCTATCAGGATAACTTGGAAATTTTGGACCCATCTTCTCTTCTCAATTTCCACTGCCCCCTTCTAGTCCTGGTTTCACCATGTCTCTCAGACTATCACAAGAATCTTCACAGATTTCCCCACTTCCAGCCTCTCTCTCGTAAACACCATGCTGTGCCGGGCACTGTACTTTGCCCTTTCATTTGATCCTAGCTATTCTTCAAAATAGGTCCAAACTTCTTGGTCTGGCATTCAAGACCCTGAACAATCCATTTCTAACCTGCCTTTCAATCTTCACCTTCCACCACCTCCTCCTCCAAATCCTACGTGGGACTACACCTCTGTATCTTTGCATATTCTACTTGGAATGCCAGTTCCACTCACCTCTATGAGGCAAACTCCTATTCATATGTCAATACCCACTCTTTAAGAGCCTTGCCTTATTTGAAGCCTTCATGGATTCCCTCAAGGTCATTTTCTGCATTAGTATGATATCTTGTATAAAGTTCCTTTCAGTGTAAAAGAATTTTTGCGATAATTTACTTGTTTCTGACATCTCCACTAGACTGTTAGCTCCTTGAGGACAGGGAGGAGTCTGTTCATTTCTGTTTCTCTGGCATTCGGTGCAGAGCTTGGCAGAGATAGGTGCTTAATGAGTTCACATTTGAACGAATGAATCGGCGAATGAGACGGACTGCGCGAGAACAGTGAGCACGTCGCCACCATCAATTATTTCTGCTTTCTCAACACTGTCTCCCCAGCTAATTTCTGGCCAGCAAATCTCTACTGTCGCAGCAGCAGCCTCATTCTGAAATCAGATGTGGAAGACGCTGTTGTATCCGGAAAGTCACAACCAGGCACCAGACTTCATTTTAAGCCAAGAAGTGGCTTGCTCATCTGCATTCTCAGAGCGCAGTAAAGATAAAAATGTGATGTGGCTTCAGGTAGTTCTCTCGGAGAAATTGGACACGAGAGGTCTGTATCTGACTCTCTAGCTACATCTCTAGGTACCAGGCCTATGAAGAGTTTGGGGTTGCCTCTGGAAATCTATGAGGAAGGTCTTCCAGGGAGCAGTGCCCTTCCCTTTGTATCAGAGAGACCTCAGTTTGAATCCTGATCCACTGGGCTGTGTGATGTGGGGCAAGTCACTGAACCTCTCTGAAACCATTTCCTCATCTATGTACAGGGATGATAACGCCTGCCTTGCAGAGCTGTTCACAAGTATTAAAGGCAGTGTGTCGGGTGCCGCGTGTGGTGCCCAGTGCATAGCTAGAGTATTATCTGTCACTTCTCGTGTCCTTTTAATGTGCCAACACCATGCTGGGTGCATTCCAGGCATTATCTCAGTCAGAGGAATCAGAACCACCTGAGAATATATGCACATGCACATAAGTGAGAGAAGTCCCACTTCTAGGACTCCAACCAAAGGAAATAACAAAGTGTGTGCACAAAGATTTTAATTAAAAAAAAAAGAGAGAAATGGTTTCCACATTATTTATGTTAATGAAAAAATTCAGAAATAACCAATGTCCTACAATAAGAAAATGATTAAATAGACTATTACAAAGCTATGAAAACAACGCTGCAAAATAAGAATTAAGGATGTGGAGACAAATGCACAATAATGGTAAGTTTTAAAAATCAGTTTAAAATTTTGTGCAAGATGAATGACTTTTTGTTGAAATGCACAGATATATGAATATATGTCCACAAAAGATAGAAGAAATAATACATGTGAAATGCTAATGGTGATTACATCAGAATTTGGATAAAATTTGTCATTTCTATCTTCATCTTTGTACATATTCACATTTTCAGCTTCTTTACAGTGACCACCAGCTGTTGAGTAATAAAAGCAACACAACAAAAAGTAACTTGTAATTTAAACATTAGAGTGGTGGACACGTTCATCTTGCTGATGGCGTCGTCTGGTGTGGGGTGAAAGCATTTTGCGGGCAAAGCCTTCACCCAACTTTACATTTATCAGGCAGGCTGAAGAGAGCGTGGCTGGGGCTGGGCAGCTGCTGTCAACCCTGTTTTAGGGTCCAGTGGCCAGAGAGCCGCAGGGAGTCTGGAGTTTGCTCGTGGTCAGCCAGTGGGAGGTCCGACCTGAGGCCTACTTCCCTGCCAGCCCGCCTGCCCGACACTGTGAGGAAGATTACAGAGGAGACAAGAGGCGATTTTCAGGTTAATCAGCTCTCAGAGAAACGGGACACAAGGGTCTCGATCCAGCTCTCCCCCACCCTCTGGAAGACCTGGTCATCACACTGAGCCATCTCATCTGCGGCAGGGCCTCAAGGGAGGGAGGAGAAGTGAGTAAAGCATATTCTGGAGACCTTCAAATATTTCCAGAGAAATCAAGTGCCTGGCTCAGAGAGAGAGGGGCATTTTTTTCCCCCTGGAAATATTATTTCTCTTTTTTTGTATGAAAATATATATCTTCTGTATTTTTAAAATTATGAATTATATCATGTATTTATATGAAGAAAATTGTAGCATTTATATGTTATGACTTGCTTAGTGATTCATCCATGTTGACACAAGTAGCTGTAATTCATTTTCACAGCTGTACACTACTCCAGTGTGCATCTAAACCATAATTTATCTATTTAATTTTTGTGAGAGCTTTTTTTTTCTTAACAGTTTTTTTTTACTATTACATAAAATGCTATTATGAACTGGTAGACGTGTAAAAATTTATTGAGAGTGGGGCCGCCCGGTGGCGCAGCGGTTTAGTCCGCGCTTGGCAGCCTGGGGTTCGCGAGTTCGGATCCCGGGCGCCCGCCGACGCACTGCCTGTCAGCCACGCCGTGGCGGCGTCCCATATAAAGTGGAGGAAGATGGGCACGATGTTAGCTCAGGGCCAGTCTTCCTCAGCAAAAAGGGGAGGATTGGCAACAGATGTTAGCTCAGGGCTTGTCTTCCCCACCAAAAAAAAAAAAAAAATTTATTGAGAGTATATACCTAGGAATGAAATAAAAAGTGTTATAAGGTATATGATTCTTCAAAACAACTAGGTAACACCAAATCATTTTCCAGAATGGTTTGATTAATTTACACCACCATTGGCCTTTTACGACAGTTCCTACTTCTCCTTGTTATTCTCCTTGTTAACTTTGCTATTTCCAGACTTTTTCTTTTTAAAATTTTTGCCAGTACAGACGGGTACTTGTAAGTTGCACTTTCTTATTACTGCCGGTGAGGCACCTTTTCACATGTGTATGAGCCGTTTGTGTCTCCTGTCTGGTGAGACACTTTCAGACCCTTTACCTCTTTTGTCTGTGGGGTCATTTGTTGTCCTTTTATTGGTTCACGAGCAGCGGTTCTCAGTTCTGATGCAGAAGATGATCCATCCATCCTGGTGCCAGGACAAGAGCTCTTTATTACTCTAGTTTTAAGGTGAGTCTTGAGTAGTGTAAGTTCTCTAACTTTGTGCTTCTTCTTTAAGATTGTCTGACCATTCTAGTTTCTTTGATTTCCATACAAAAAAGAAAAAATAGAATCAGCCTGTCACTTTCTAAAGTAAAGAAAGAAAGAAAAGAAAAGAAAAAGGCCTGTGGGCATTCGTGAGCATTTATCCCAGAGAAATAAGAATTTATGCTCACATAAAAACCTGTACATGAGTGTTCTTAGCACCTTGATTCGTAACAGCCAAAAACTGAAAATGACCCAGATGTCCTTCGATGAGCAAATGGTTAAACAAACTGTGGTAATCTATACCATGGAGTATACTATACCACTCAGCAACAAAAAGAAGTGAACTACTCATACACTCAACAACTTCAGTGGATCTCAAGGGAATTCTGCTGAGTGAAAAAAGCCAATATCAAGAGATTACATACTGTGTAATTTCATTTATGTAACATCCTTAAAATGACAAAATGACAGATGTCTAGAACACATTAGTGGTACCAGAGCTTAAGGAGAGAGTAAGGGAGGGACGTGGCTGTGACTATGGAGGATAGCACAAGGGATCCTCATGACAGAACTGCTCTGTTTTGACTATGATGGTGGACACACAAATCTACACATGTGATACAATTGCATAGAACTAAGTAAATGCACGGGGCCAGCCTGGTGGTGTAGTGGTTATGTTCACGCGCTCCGCTTCGGCGGCCCGGGGTTCACTGGTTTGGATCCTGGGCGCAGACCTACTCACTGCTCATCAAGCCATGCTGAGGCGGCGTCCCACATAGGGCAACTGGAAGGATGCACAACTGTGACATACAACTACCTACTGGGGCTTTGGGGAGAAAAAAAGCAAAAAAAAAAATGAACTAAGTAAATGAACACATACAAATTAGTGCATGTAAAACTTGTGAAATGTGAATAAGGATGATGGAGTGTATCAATGTCAATTTCTTGTTGTGATATTGTGTGATAGTATGAAAGACATTACCATTGGTAGAAAATGGGTGCAGAGTATATGGGATCTCTGTATTAATTCTTATAACTACATGTGAATCTGCAATTACCTCAAAACAAAAAGTTACAAAAATCTTTCACCGAGCTTCCAAAACAAAGGATTGTGAAATATCTCATTAATAATTTGTATACGGATTGTGCTGAAATGATAGTATTTTGGCTACATTGGGTTAAATATACGTTATTACCACACAAAATTGGGGTTCTCCTATCCAATGCACATCAAAAAAGCCAATTATTATGACATCAACTTTTCTGGAAAGAAAGCAGCTTTATTGCTAGGTCAATCTGCAAGGAGACAGGAGGCATCTGCTCTCAGATCGGTCTCCCCCATCCATGGCTTGGGGCAAAATTTATGGGATGAAGGGCAGGATGGTCTGAAGTGTGGAGATATATGATTGGAGGTAAGGAGAAGTGAGGCAGTTGATGATCCGTGCAAGCATGGTCAAGCTTCATGCCTCTTCACAGAACGCGTGCTCACAAAATTGTGGTGTTAGTATGATCTGAGTGTGGAGTTTTCAGCCCTTTGACGTCAAAAAGGGCCACTTATTGGGCATTTGCATGGCTCAGTTGATGAGTTGGTGGTCTCAACTGGCCTGAACTGGGCAAGGGGGTCTCAGTTCCCAAAAAAACACTCTTAATTACTCTGTTGATAAGATGGGGTCAGTTGAACTGGTCCTGGACGGCCCGTGGTTACAATGTTATTAAAAACTTTTAAATCTGGCTGGTATTTTGATTGAGGTCACATTTATCTATAGATAAATTTGGGGAAAAGTGATATCTGAATAATACTGAGTTTTCCATTCCATGTGAATGGTATATTTCTCCATTTATTTAGGTCTTTAATTTATCTCAGTTGTGTTTTGTGGGTTTTCACCTATAGGTCTTGAACATCTTTTTTAAAAGTTATTTCTAGATATTAAAGGTATTGAAAATTTTTTATTTCATTTTCTAATTGTTTCTAGTTCATAGAAAAATAATTGATTTTCTTATTGACCGTGTATCCAACAACCTGCCAAATTCATTTAGTGGTTATTACTATTTGTTGAAATCTTCAGATTTTCTACATATACAATGTCATCAAATAGAGAAAATTTCATTTCTTCTTTTCCAATAGGTTGATAAATAAATGAAAGGCAATAGGATATATTATAGTGTGTGAAGAAGCCATTTGGTTTAAAACTAATTCAGCCTGACCTTGTTTTTCTAAAAGGGGCTGACATGGCCTGTTGAGCATGCATTGTACATCTGCTTTAAACATTTACAATGTCCCAAAGACAAGACAAGAATGATGCCCTTAAAGATAGAGAGGTATCTTCCCCCCATATTGGCATTTCCTTAAGGATAAGCATCTCTTCCTGCAAACTAAGGATTAACTACTGACCTGCTGTGCTCACCCTGTGACCACTGACCAGCTGACCACCAACCTGCTGTGCCAGCTAAGCATCTCATGACAGTAGTGAAAGAGATATTCTCAGCGTATGTGATGTATGCTCTTTGTTCAAGATGGTATATAACCACTCTGTACACCTCACTTCTTTGGTGCCCTTCCTTCCTTGAGGAAGCAAGGCCCTGGGCTATAGTCCTCAGACCTGGCTCATAATAAACCCACCCCAATTTTGATTTATACATGGATTATGGATTATTTGTGTTGACACAGCATACTTTTTATTTCTTTTTCTTTCCTTTTGTGCTAAGGCCTCTAACACAATCTTGAATAGATGTTGTGAAAGTGACATTTTCACCTTTTTCTCACCTTGGGGGAAAGGGTTAATATTTACCAGTAGGTATGAAATTAGCTGTAGATTTTTGTAGATATCCCTATCAGATTGAGGATTTTTTTTTTCTTGTTTACTCTCTTACTGTGTTTAATTTCCCCTATTAAACAAACTTTGCATTCTCAGAATAAACAGCATTTGGTCATGATGTATTACCCTTTTTATAAATCAGTGGATTGGATTTGCTATTATTTTATTTAGGACTGTTGAGTCAATGTTCATCAGGGACATTGGTCTGTAATTTTGTATGTTGAAAGGAAATACTTAGAGATTTTTTCTGATTATGTATTTTTCAGTTTTTCAATCTTTATAGATTTGCTCAGTATAAATTTCTAATTTCTATTTTCTCTCAGCACTTTGAAGGGATTTTTCCACAGTATTCTGTCTTCTATTGTTGTTTTGAGATGCCAACCATCAATCTAATTGATCTAATTGTTTTCCCTTTCTAGGTAATGTGTCCTTTTCTCTCTTGACATTTTAAGATCTTCTTTTTTTTTGGTGAGGAAGATTAGCCCTGGGCTAACATCCATGCCCATCTTCCTCCACTTCATATGTGGGATGCCTGCCACAGCATGGCTTGATAAGCGGTGCTGGGTCTGTGCCCGGGATCCAAACCTGTGACCCCTGGGCTGCCAAAGTGGAGTGTGTTAATTTAACCACTATGCCAACAGGCCAGCCCCAAGATCTTCTTTTTGTATTTCGTATTTGTGATATTGTGATTTATAAGAAATATATATTTGCTCATTCAGATGACCAAAATATATTTCTCATAAATATTTAGTCTTCATCCATGGTTCCTGGCTCACAGCTCCAAGGACCCTTGGAATTTCCTAAGGGATAAGGAGCAATGAGAGCATCTTTTGTTATAATATTTGGTCTCTTGTCCTCAGTTCCTGAAGTAAATTCAGGGCCATAAAGATGAAATGGGTGTCAAGTTATTCATAACAAGCCTCTTTCCAGCACAACTGGGTTTATGTTAATGAGGTGACTTTTGGAAAGCACCTAAGGATGGGGCCTGGTTGCCAAGGAAACCAACCATGAATAGAGAGTTGGAACTTTCAGCCCCACCCCCAACCTCTGGGGAGGCGGGTGGGGCTGGAGATTGAGTTCAATCACCAATGATCTACTCAACCATGCCTATGTAGTGAAGCCTCCATAAAACCCCAAAAGGACAGGATTCAGACAGGTTCTGAGTTGGTGACCACATGGAGATTTGGGGGGAGTGATGCACCTGTAGAAGACATGGAAGCTCCACGCCATTTCCCTATACCTTGTCCCATGCACCTCTTCCATTTGCTGTTCCTGAGTTATATCCTTTAACAATAAACCAGTAATCTAGTAAGTAAAATGATTCTCTGAGTTCTGTGACCCACTCTAGCAAATTAAATCGAACCAAAGGAGGAGGTCATGGGAACCTCTGATTTACAGCTGATTGGTCAGAAGCACATGTGACAACCTGAGCTTGTGATTGGCATCTGAAGTGGGGGCAATCTTGTAGAACTCAGCCCTTAGCCTGTGGAATCTGACACCATCTCTGGGTAGATAGTGTCAGAATTGAGTTAAATTATAGGACACCTAGCTGGTGTTGGAGAATTACTTGGTGGTGTAGGGAAAACCAGCCCCCACAACACATTGGGATTGGGTGCTCAGACCTCCTAGTATTCTTTACGTTTTCAAAATTTAATTTTGGGCCAGCCCGGTGGTGTAGTGGTTAAGTTTACACACTCCGCTTTGGCAGCCTGGGGTTCGCGGGTTCAGATCCTGGACGCAAACATACGCACTACTCTTCAGGTCACGCTGTGGCAGGGATCCATATAGAAAATAGAGGAAGATTGGCACAGGTGTTACCTTAGGGCGAATCTTCCCCACAAAACATAAAAAATTTAATTTTGAAAGTTCCAAAATTAAAGAAAGACACCACACATCAAATTCAGGAAGCCTATATAATGAGGTTAGGTATAGATACATATGATATGTACATATATCATATATATATGATTTTATTTTTCCTAATTTGTACTGTTTGAGATTTCTGATTTTGACATTTGGTGTTTTTCTTCAATTTTGGAAATTCCTCCCCATTATTTCCTTCAAATATTGCCTCTGCCCCATTCTTACTCTGTCTCCACCTGGAACTCCCATTAGATACATGTGAAACTTCTTGGCTTACATCGAACATCTCTTAAATTCTCTATTATTTTACTTTTGCTCTCCTCGTCTATTTGTACTACAATTTGTATAATTTATTCATATTTATCCACCACTTTATTTATTATCACTTGTATAAAATATTCTGCTCCTTCGCTTCATTTGTTCTTCTGCTCAAGTATTGTTTTGTTAGCAGCACCTTCCTTGACCATCCCATAGAAAATAGGAGCACCCCCGCTGGCATTTTCCATTGCCTTTACCACCTTCATTGTTCTCTGTGGCACATATTCCTATCTGATGTACGCGCTTCCTTATTTGTCTGTTGTCTCTTCCCCTTATGCTAGCGTGCCAGCTTGTGAAGGCAGGGACTCCTGTTTATTCACTTATGTCAACCTGCAAAAACAGAAACCAGCTTAAGAGGCAAAGTATTTACTTGGAATCAAAGAATTATGATTCAGGGAGCGCAGATTCTGGTAGAAACCCAAATAGTGTCCCAGTTACAGGAGAGGGGCTTAGGGTTTTTACGGGAAAAGGGGAGGAAGATGAGGCGAGTTGTATTAAAGAAGGGTTCACTGGTGCTAGATGAGGTGAGGCTACGTTTGTACTTAATAGATTGACTTGAGCTTCAGGCATCAGGAAAAAGGCTAGACTTGTCCTTCGTTGATTGGTTAGTGATTCGGTCATCAGCAAAGTCCAGTTCCACCAATCCTTACAGACAGGATATTCTTGTTCTTACTGACTTCTTGGAATGTTGGCGGTTTGGTCCAGTTTGGAAGATAAAGAAAACAAGACTTGCCAGGCAGTTCCTCTGAAGTGGCTGCTCCGGCTTTATTTTAATATGGCTCCGCTCTTGTCATCTTTCACACTTATGTATCCCCAGCAAGTAACACAGTGCCTGCCTCATAAAGAAAACATTCAAACAACATTTATTGAATAAATGAATTAAAGCCATTGAATTTGTGAATTCACACAATTACTTTTTTTAGAAGTTCTATGTGATCGTTATCATTTTCAATTTGCCTGGCCATTTTTGACAGTCTCTTGTGTCTTTAGTCATCCTTTTGATTAAACATATTAGAACTTTCTGTAACCACTACAGTTAGGTGTATATTCTTTTCTTGTGAATTCTAGTTCCCGTATCTTTGCATGAATGTTTCTGCAATTGGATCTGGCTGCTGTCTCTCACTCGCGGTGGCTTCCTTTCTTATGTGCTGATGTTTGCCTGTCAGTTCACCCTCTTTGGGACGTTAATTATGGGGAAATTTTGAGGCCAGGGTTTAAAGTGTGCTCATTCAGAGATGAGGTGTGTTTACTTCTGCAAAGCACCCTAGGGGTCTACTAATCTTGAACCAATTTAAACTAAATTTTAACTTGGGGTCTTGGAGCCACAAAGATAATGTGAATTCTGGCTTTAAACCTAAGTGAGGGTTTGTCCATGAAGAAATTCATAGAGAAAGCCTGCCTGTCCCTTCCCTCCTCCTCACCCTCCTTCTCTCCTTTTTTCTTCTCGTCTTCCTTATCCTCCTTCTTTCCACCAGATTCAAGGCTGAAACAAACAAGTACACTTCCAGTCTCTCTCCATAGGGAAGGACTTTGAATTTTTTTCCCTACTCTACCCGTCTGACATCATGACATTTTGCTGCTTCTGACATTAGTAGGAGTCTTTGATCCAACTTCCCACCTCATTTAGGCCCAGGACTCGTCGCTTGTCCTAGCTGCATGGTCCATTATAACTCTCGCTCACAGTTTATTATATCTTCTCTGGACTCATGCTTTGAATTTTTTTTCACCTCCGGGGATTTCATTTATTTTCTCTCAAGCTCAGCCTTATATTTTAAAAGGTTTTGCTTTTATCTAGCTTTGTGTGTGTGTGTGTTTTAAAAAGATTCTTTTTTCAAGACATCTAGTCTGTCTGATTGCTGGAAATAGAAGTTTTAAATTTCAGTATACCTTTTTACCATTAAAGAGGACCTGAGTTGGGCCCCGTGTAAGGAGATTGAATCTTAAAAGGTTAGTAAATGTTGATTATCAAAAGACATGTAGAATATAGCCAAAGAAAGCCCCTTGTTCCATTTTCGGGGTCCTCATGGAGTGGACACTTCTGTTCTTAGAAATTGTATTGTCTACTGCTCATGACAGTAGACACTATGTTGAGATTGCGGCACACAGCAAGGTGGCCAAATAAATCTTCTTAAAACCTGTTTAGCCATGTCTTATCTTTGTGAACAACTTGATTCTTATTATTTCAGTAGTTTCTCTATAATTGGATACAATAATAATATTCAACTCAAGGGGATGCTGTAAGGAATAAATGAAATAATGTAAAGGGTCTGATATGTGGCAAAAATTTAACATATGGTGAAGAATAGGAATAATAATAACCACAACAACCACGGGTAGACCAGACAGTCCTATGCAGAGGTGCCCATAGAGCGGCTAGAGATGCTTATTTTAGCTCTGTTCTGTGTCTTTTCAGAGCAGTCTCTTCCCAGTCACATTGGTGAACTAAAGCAGCTTCATGTGGGGGATCAGAAGTGGCCACCCTAAAATGCATCTCTTTGGCATGAGGATTATTTTGGGCTAATGAGGATTATTACTTTTAGAAACTGCAGACATGGGAGAAGCTTTGAAAAGTAGAATTTACCTTTTGTAAGAGACATTCTCATTTGTAAGGGAAATCTCCATCTGTAAAGGTGTCTCCTTCTCTGTACCAGGAAAAAGGGGTACAACCTTATCTCCAGAAACTCTTATCAGTGTGGAAGGCAAGGACTTAAATCTGCATAATAACCTTACTCTTGTTAACTCTGCTTTTCTGGTAATCTCCCATAACTGACTCCCCCCACACCCAGCATCCTCCTTTGTCTTTAGCCGAAGATGGTATTTAAGATGAGAACCCTCACCATTTTGACAAGTTGCTCAGTTTTCCTAGTCTCTCCCATGTATACAGGTTATAAAGCTTTGTTTGATTTTCTCCTGTTATTCTGTCTCATGTCAATTTAATTTGTCCCCCAGCCAGAAGGACTCAGAGAGTAGAGGATTTGTCTTCCTCCCTTACAGTCTGGTGATGAGGATGGGATAAAATTTCACTGGCTGGATACTGCTTGCTCCTAGACTACTGTGGCCAAGAGATCCTAGACCCTTGACAAGAGCCAGCAGGAGGTAAGAGTTCTTACCATGTCAGTCTCCCAGATCTCTGCCTGCAGGGACCAGTGGAAGCAAAATTGGTGAGCTTTTTTCCTTTTCTAAATTTAGATCAGTGGGAGAAAATATTGGTGAAGCTAGCTTCTTGGACTCAGTGACTCTAGGAAATTTGGTTGAGTACTCATAGGTTTTTAGATCCTTTACCTCCCAGAAAGAGTCACTATTTTTCCTTGTCTCTGTCTTTTTTGTCATTTGTCATAAGACACACGCATCTGTATAAGCCTGTTGTCTGGGACTATGTGCATGAGGTGAAAGCTATTGCTAAGTGGATCTTGGAAGCCAAAAAGACCACAAACTTGGTGGGTGTGGCTTGAGCAGTTAAGGGCCATTGGGCACTTGCCACCTCAAGAAGTCTCCCATGAAAGGACAAGTTAGGTCGTGGAAGGGGATAGATGACACAGGTCCCCTGCCAACTTCAAGAAAATGTCCATGGAGGATGAGGTACTCTGTAAAGCATACACAACCCCAACCCCATGGCACCTCCCTCCTAGGTATTATTCTGGCTCCAAGAGACCCAAGGCTTAGCTAAAGCTGTTAATGTGTGTATCAGATGAGGATTTTTTCCTTTTGCCTTGTTCTCTGTCTTGAGAGCTTGACTTTGTGACCTCTCTGGTCTCCACCATCTGGAGGATGCACATACTGGCATTCACTTTGGTGGCCAGTCAAGTAGACTGGGGTTCTGGGACACACTCTTTGTCCGCCTGTGTCAACTCTCAGGGGAGTTTGCCATGAGGGATCCCAATTGCTTTCATTAGGGGCCTTTGTCATCTCAACCTTCATTGCTTATTGTGCAGTAATGGCCTTTGCTTTCTTAGGCTATTTTCGGGAGTGAATTCTTTGGATCTCTTTTGGGGACACCTCTTGTGTCCATGGTTAAGCTTATTGGTATGAGTTACTGTTAAGATCCTATCATCAATGTGGCCAGAGATGGATCATTTAAATTGGAAAAAATTCTAAATTGGGGAAAAAAATTTGTGAGAGCTCTCATCATAATTGTTTTATTGGCACCTATAAAAAGGCCAAATTAAAAAAAGGAAATAAAAAAAAGTGTCTAGCCTTAAGACCCTAACTCAGGTTACAATTAAATTGAGAAAATGTAAAAGTGTAAGGGTTGATAAGATTATCAAGGTTGGAATGTTTGAGCTAATTTTATATATGTAGATTTTCTGCTCCCATCTTCTCTAAGACCTGAGAGCCATTCTTTGAAATGCAAATGTTTCTCAGAAACTAGTGAGTTTTGTATTGCACCTAATTCATAACAAAAATTTACTCTCTCTGTCTGTGTTTACCTGTGTGTTTATGTGTGTCTATATGTATGTTATACATGTGCCATATTTTACCTCCGGATGTTACAGGAAAAATTAAGAGCTCTGTTTAATTGACTTAAAGTAAGCACTTACATGTCTTTCAAGTTAATGTGATATGAAATAATCTTTGGTATATGAAAGCTTTTTTCAGTTTGTTGGTTTGATTAAAATAGGCATGTCATCAGAGTTATCAGCATTGGATATGTTGCAGACATGCAGCCTTTATTCTACCTTTGTTGGTCAAATAAGCTGATGTTATCTTTATTACAAAACTTAACAAAAATAATAACAAAATAATAGATGATATTGTCTAATGTCTCATGAAGTTTTCTTGGGTAATCTAAACATAATTGTTGGGAACAAATGATTTAGAGTTTATAGATAAACTTTTAGCAATAATTATATTTTATAACGTATTTAAAATAGCTTCCAAAATCTCTTTGGTAACTTGAAACTTTGAAGTTTTGCTAGATTAAATTAAATGATAAAAATTCATTGAGTATTTAGATCATTTTCAAATAAGATAAGATATTAGACATTAATTACTAAATATAAGTTTATCTACTTTTGTCTTCTTATTACAGAGAAACTAAAAGGTGTTTTGGGTCTATTGGTAAACATGTCTTGAATTTTATTAAAAGATTGTACTATAAAGTAACATGTTTCCAGAAATTATAAAAAGTGTTTATAAACTTGCCAAGCCACAGAATACTAATCTAAAGACAGTTTAGAATTGCTTACTTAGTTTTTACTTCAAAATTAAGGTTTCTAAGGGTTAAAAATTCTAATATGTGATTAAAGCTACTAAAAATTAAGGAAAATATGTTTGTATTCAAGGAAAATAAGACGTATGTTTTCAGTAAAGAAGATATAAAGAATGGAAATCTGCTCTTGGTAAAAGATTATGAAAGGGTTTTTCTTTGAATAGTGTACCAGAAGGGTAGGAATTTTATATTTTATCAAAATAAATTTCCTATATTGTTTTTATCAGGTCTTTAATCATAGGTACTAAGGTTTTTCACACCGCCATTTAATTATCTGCATTTGCCTGAAAATCTTTAGCTTAAATGGTTAAACGATAAGCATTATTTCATAGGGACCTATGATATTGTGTGGGTAAATGTTCTTAATGTAAATGTTCTAAAAATGATATAACATTCCTAGAATTCTGATCTATCCTAGTTGTCAGTCATAATTCTAATTATTATCTTGAAGTGTTGTATGTCACAGAAATAACCAAGTTTCTTTGTCAGTTGTCACTGTTAAGCCTTTTGGCATTTACAGACAGTTACTGTTTTACTCTGGTGCTTTTGCAAATGTTTTCATCTTCAGAGAGATTCATGGAAAGGATTCTGACATTACTGTGGAATGCAGGTTTCTAACAGACTTTCAGATTATAAAACTGAACTGGGTAAGAAATTACAGAACTCTAACAGAGAAACTGATGGCCCCATAAAACTGCTAACAGAAGATTAAGATCAAAAATCAATTGCACAGGACCAAATGAACTGATGAGGATGGTTATAATTTTTATGAGTTTTCTTTGAAATATTGCTGATTTTTTTTAAATTGTTTTTTTTTTTTCAGAGTTAAGGAAAACTTTTTCTCTTTTCTTTTAAGCTAACTATGACTTATAGCAATTTGGTTGATTATACTTTTGTAAACAGAATTGAAACATTTATCTTTTTCTCTCTACCTGATCCCTCTAGAATTTGGAAACTCTTAGTAAGTGAATATTCTTATTTCATGGCAATATAGTTATTCACATAGATTCAATAAGAATCTGTTCTCCTTATAACAGGACACAATTGGAAACATTGGTTATCTTACCAAAGCTTTGACTGGAATGTCATACTTGAGAGAAACAGGCTAAACTCAGATATGACCAGACAGCTTTTGAGGAACAAAAATTGGGCTTTATGGAATAAAGCCACTTGGAAATATTGGTCTTGTACCTTGTTTTCCACCTTCCCAGGAAACTTACTGGGTAAGTAAGGGAGATCACTTATCTGGCAGATGCCTGGAACCTCAATATTTTGGGGAACCTCAAAAGAAGAGAGGAATTCACCCAAATCTGTAGGTATTACAGGCAAGTCTAATGATAAAGTCCTTGGCTTGACTTTCCTGGCCTTGAGTCTTTTAAAGTTCAATCTGAGATTCCTTATAAAAATTCCAGCAAAGCAGGTTGAAAAGAGCCTATATGATCAGTTGCTACTCTTGCTGTACTTATGTAAATAATTGGGCCAAATTTACTGAAACTAGACTTACTTTACAAACTAGTTAGTCTTAATATGGCTATCTTTGGTAAAAATGAGGGTGACTTTAGAGAGAAAAGTTATATTTTAGTAAAAACTATAATACACATTTGTGGATATTAAATCCTAGTTTTGTTAATTGTCTTTGAGGTTTTTGTTTTATTCCTGCAATCTGGACTGGATCCTGAATTCTTCTAGTCTCCTAAAATAGCTGGCTACAAATCTCTAAAACATTTTCAATTTTTTCCATCATTTTTATTTGAAATTATTGAGAACTGAAACCACCTTGTTCCTGAAGCCCTACAAACTGAAGCTGGATAACTTGATATAAACTTGAGAGATCACCACAATAGCATGCCTGTTGCTGTGTAAGCCACTCAAAAGGATACCTGAACACTCAATGACATCATCAGAGACGTTTCAAACTGCAAAAGATGTTTCAACATTGACATCTAGAAATCTTCTTAACTGGCTGTCCCCTGGGCTCAGAACCTGGTTTTTAATTTGCTCCAACCATTAATCTTGTTTTTCTTTTTGTTTCCATAGAAGTGTTTGTTATTAAATACTGGATTGATTGCTTCCACAATATAGGCCCAACTTTGGGAGCCCACCTGCATCACCGCCTCCTGAAATGAATTTAACTGGACTGATCTATTATCAGGACTAAGAAATGTGTACAGTGAGGTGGAACAATCTACCACTCAGATTCTGGACTGTGAAACTTCTTAAGGCAAGACTGTGGGAGATCAGAATTGGCCACTCCAAAATATCTCTTTGGCATGAGGATTATTTTGGGCTAATGAGGATTACTACTTTTAAAAACTGCAGACATGGGACAAGCTCTGAAAAGTAGAATTTACCCTTTGTAAGAGACATTCACGTTTGTAAGGGAAATCTCCATCTGTAAAGATGTCTCCTTCTCTGTACCAGGAAGAAGGGGGGATGACCTTATTTCTAGAAACCCTTATCAATGCAGAAGGCAAGGATGTAAATTTGCATAATAACCTTACTCTTGTTTACTGTGCTTTTCTGGTAATCTCCCATAACTGACTCCCCCCCCCATCCAACATCCTCCTTTGTCTTTAGCCAAGATGGTATTTAAGATGAGAACCCCTGCCATTTTGATAAGTTGATCAGTTTTCCTATTCTCTCCCCTGTATACGTGTTATAAAGCTTTGTTTGATTTTCTCCTGTTATTCTGTCTCATGTCAATTTAATTTGTCCCCCAACCAGAAGGACCCAGAAGGTAGAGGATTTGTCTTCCTCCCCTACATTAGGATACCTCTTTATGGGGTATGTGTTCTTCTGGATTAAGTCAAACTGTCTGAACTGGAATATTGGCTCATGAGGACAAGAGCTTGGCCATATTTTCTGCTGTTTCTCCAGCTACTAGAACAGATCTGGACACATAGGAAGTGCTCACTAAATGTTTCTTGAATGAATAGATGGTCAAACAATTTAGATCAGTGGTTCCCCAACTTTCTATCCCCCCAGAAATTCCTATGGATGACTTCCTCTGTGGAGATACTGTATGTTTTAAAACAGCATTGCTATCATCCAGCCTGAGTTTTGAAAGTAACAAAGAATGGGAGGAAAGGATTTAATTCCAATTTTAAAATAATGTTTAACTCTGCCATTGGATTCTAATTAGGCAGAGGTAGCCAGGGCAGATTAAACCTTAGCCCCAAGCAAAGTCCTGATGTCCTTATTGGTGGTGAGCACAGCCTGATTTCAGAGACTGTACCATTTCCATTAGGTTTCTTGTAAAAATACAAATTGCCTGAGGATCCTCTTTACATTCTCAAAACCCAATATGTTTTAGATAATGAAATCTCACAAACTTTAACCTACCAAATATTTTTCTTGTTTCAGTGATCCTCAGTTTAGAGCTAATAAAGAATACTTTCATGTAATGTGTGGGCAAGACCTAGGTCACTTTCTATTCTGTCAGTCACAAGTTGTGTACCATTCCATAGACTACCTGGCAGGAAATCAGAAAAGGTCATGAAAACACTGGCACATTCACAGGTGTTGATGAAAAATAACCAATAACCATTCTATAGATAAAGAAATAAGATTAGTTTTACTTGAGCCAGAGTGAGAATTATAACCCACGAAGGCCTTAGAAAGTGTTTCAGAAAAGCGTGGTTTTCAGTACAGTCTTATATCATTTTAGAACAAGAACATACATTAAACACACCCAGGATACATTTTCCAAGTTTCAAAGAGCTATTTAGTTGCAAATTAGCAGGTCAACATGGCCCTGATGTCAGGGAAGGGACTGTTATGGGTGTTACCAATAGGTCATCACCAATAGGGCATAGGAGGGGAAGTATGCATTCTTACCTTAACAGAGTGCATTCTTTACTTTAATGGTTAAAGCAGATGTACAGTGTATATTTGACAGGCCTTAAGTCAGGCCTCCCTAGTTCAAGCTGAATCAGTTTTGAACCTAGTTACCCCGTATACCTCAATATGTGAAAATCTCTTGTCACAGGATAGGAAGGAGGGATGGGCCAGTACACAGGAGATGGGGGAATCCAACACTAGGGATGGGTCAGTTCATTCAGGGGAGAGGGGAATCAAATACTAGGGATGGGCCAGTTCATTCAGAGGATGGGGGGATCAAATACTAGGGATAAGCTAGCCTATTCAGAGGATGGGGTCTCAACTACCTTGAAGGCTGGGCAGTTTCTAGGAATTCCCCCAAGGGCTGAATACATACTTACTACTATCTTTAGCAAAGTGTATCATTCAAGAAATATTTTAGCTCTTTAACCACAGAAAAAAGTACCATTAAATAGCAGTCCATTGCCTTGACTGACTTTTCTGGAGTGTTAAAAATGTGGTGATCAGGAAATGGTTACTTGAAAAAATGCTTATAATATAATATAAAATTAAAATATCAGAATGGAAATACCAAAATTAAGGTGGCTGGCTATCCATTCACAATGGCTAGGTTGGCTGGGATTCTGTAAATCTCTGTGTCCAGCCATGGCTGAGTTACCATGGCTGAATCCCATGTTGAGCTGGCCAGTCAGATTTGATCATGCTGGAATTTGAACGCTGAAATGAGGTCTTTGGAGATGGAAGGGCAGATGAGGCTACATCTGGTTTAGGGCACTATGTAGAGTTTCCCTAATTCTGGAGAGGGGTTGTGAGAATTTCCAGAGTGGCCTCATGTCTGGTCCTTCCTGATGCCTGGTGGACCAACTCTTTCTTTGCAACCAAAGTGACTTCCTGATTCCCAGGAGCATGGAATGGGCCATTTATTGAGTGCCTACTACGGGCCAGCAATTTACCAACATTATCTAATTAATCCTGACAAAGCCCTCTGGGTCGGGTGTTATTATCCATTTGATAGAAAAGAAAACTGAAGTTCAGAGGTGACAGAAAACTACTCCAAAGTCCCTCATCTGGCAAGTGATGGAATTTAAACTCTGGTTTCTAATCCTGTGCTTTTTCTACTCACACTTAGACCAGATACAAAATTGGAGGATTACAATGATGGAAACAAGTTAAGAAATATATACAGATGGGAAAAAAACCCAGAAGGAAATAGATCAAAATGTCAGCAGTTCTTACATTAGGATGCTGGGACTGGGCATTTTCTCCTTCTTTTCTGCATTTTCCTAATTGTATTTAATGTACACTGAGAGCAAAATGAGACCACAGTCAGCTCCCAGGAGTACTTCAGGAGCAGGGGGCTTCCTTAGGTGTCCAAGTGGGTACCTGCGCCTCTTCAGCTGCACCTGCAGCCTTTTCCCTGATCTCTGGGAGAATATCTTTTCCATGAGTCACCTCATCCAGAGGCAAAGCAGCTTCTTCCTTCAAAAGGCACAGCTACTTAATCACAGATAATTGCTGCTCACAAAGATCGGCATTTTACTTCCCTCAGATTCGCTGTCTTTCAAATCAAACAGCTCAGTGAATCATCAAGCAAGTGAGTATAATAGAAATTCTGTCTGTTTAAAAACCCACCTCTCTCCTACGTGCCTCCCAAGTTGCTTTCCCCGTCTTGATTGATCCTGATGGAAATACTTCTCTCCCCCTGTCATTATGCTATAGAGTGTGTTGATAAAGACTCGGGAGCTCAATTCCTCTCCTGGTTAGAATGAGGAACTAGCATTTATCAAGCACCTGCATTATGCCCCGAGTTACGTGCATTCAATACAGTATTTCATTCAGAACAAGGATGGGAGGGAGGTGTGGGCATTGCCATTTTCCAGGTAGGGAGAGGTTGAGGGAGAGGTTAAAAAGTGGAAGCAGGCAGTGTAGCACAGTGGCCGCAGTCTCAGCCCTGGCATCAGCTAGACAAGGTCTTGAAAGCCCACTCTGTCCCCGACTGTGACCTCAAGCAGAGGGCTCACTTCCCACAGCCCCAGGTCCCTCCTCTGAAAATCGGGGAAGAATAGTAACAGTACCACCGTCATCACATTGCTGTGAGGATTAACTTACGATGATATTTAGTTAATGTCATTAGTACAATGACATTTAAAGTGTTCTTTTCATAGGGCTTGTACATTTCCCAATAGATTTATTTCTAAAGATGTTAGGTTTCTTTCTGTTATTGCGAATTGGATCTTTCTTCCCATTACGTTTTAATTGGCTATTGCTTCTCACGTTTTATGTTAACTTTGTGCACACAGGAATGGAAGCTCTACGAGGGCTGAAATTTTATTAAGTTCACCTCTGTGTCCTGAATTCTTAGCAAAGTGCCTGGCATACAGTAGGTATTCATTAAATATTGTTGAATAGTGGATCTGGCAAACTTACTGACTTCTCTTATTGACTCTTTTGGTTTTTTTCCAGTTGATTCTCTTGGATTTTTGATAGCAAATTGTTGCAACTTGTGATGGTGTTTTCTTTTCCAGTATTTGTATTTTTTATGTAAAACAGCATTGTTCTCGGCAGACATCTCTGTAGTGGTCCTGTCATAGTAGGAATGCTTCTAATGTGTCAATACGAAGTATGATGTTTGGAGGAGTTTCTGGCAGCTGCCTTTTACCAGATTGTGAAAGTTTCAATGTATTTCGACTTTCCTGAGGTTTGTTTTTTATTTTATTTTATTCTTTTAAATCAAGAATGAGTGTTGGATTTCATTATCTATGTTTCTGGCATTTAGTGAGATGATCATCTGTTTTTTCCTCTTTAATTTGTTGATGCCATTTCATTAGCTATTAAAAGTGACAAGTGTAGGGGCCAGGCCAGTGGCATAGTAGTTAATTTCACACGCTCCACTTTGGCAGCCCGGGGTTCACAGGTTCAGATGCCAGGTGTGGACCTACGCACTGCTCATCAAGCCATGCTGTGCTGGTGTCCCATATACAAAATAGAGGAAGATGGGCACAGATGTTAGCTTAGGGCTAATCTTCCTCACCAAAAAAAAAAAGAAAGTGACAAGTGTATAGACTAGATACATAGGAAAGTGCATATGGAATAACGTGGTTTTTTTTTAATGCACATTACACAGTACACACACGGATGGCAGAGGAAATCGTGTATCTATTTACCTGCCTCTGTGGCTACACCTTCATAGGGCCATCCTTGCCCTGAGTTGGGAAAGGTTGAAATCTGCTTAGTTATATTGCAAGGCATTTCCTGGGTCATGTTTACTAGGGGGCAGAGTGACTGTGCATTAAGGGTCCTTCCTGGCCTGTTGGCGGCCCTTGGTTCTGCTCCATGGGGCAGGGGCAGTGAGCAGAGTTGACTATCCCTTGGTGTCTGGCATCCACTCACCTTCTAGGAGGCTGTGAGAGTAGGTGGAACTAGAACTGGCCGGTAGGGCAGAGCAGTCATCTTCTGTCCTCTCTGTAACTTCCTTCATGTGGCTTCAGGGGATGATAAGAGCCTTAGGAGTCTCACTGCCACCCAGCTTTTTCAGAGGGCCCTTCTCAGCCAGCAGGAAATCTGCACTCTGTGATCCATTTAATTTCTGTTCCTTGTGCCTATCTTCCTTGGGGATTCTGCTGGGAAGAGTGATGGCTGAAAGGGCAGGATATGGGCACCTCTGGGGTCCTGATGACAATACCAGGGATCTTAAGAGATTTTAGAGTAAGGTGGTATAGTGGCTTGAATAGTATCCTCCCAAAAGATATGTCCAAGTCCTGACCCCAGTACCTGTGAATATGAGCTTATTTGGAAATAGATCTTTGTAGATGTAATTAGCTAAGGATCTCAAGATGAAATCATGCTACCTGATGGGCCCTAAATCCAGTAACTGTGTCATCATAAGAAGAGAAGAGGACACACAGAGACGCAATGGAGAAGGCCATGTGAAGATGGAGGCAGAGGTTAGAGTGATGCAGCTACAACCCAAGAGGCACCAAGGATTGCTGGAGCCACCAGAAGGTGGAAGAGGCCAGGAAGGATTCTTCCCTAGAGCCTTCAGGGGGAGCGTGGCCCTTGTGACACCTTGTTTTCAGATTTCTAGCCTCCAGAAATGTGGGAGAATGAATATCTGTTGTTTAAGTCGTCCAGTTTGTGCTACTTTGTTAAGGCAGCCTTAGGAAACAGATACAGGTATATCAGGTTTAATTTTAGTTTGAAGACCATTTCTTGCCACCATAACATAAATAACCACATTTAAAAATTTAAATGTAAAAAAACATTATTTAATAATTGGAAAATCCTAGAAACTTTTTTATGTCTAGCTATAGGGAACTGGTTAAATAACTTATGATACATTAACTTAAATAGAAATATATTCTACAGATATTACAAAAGATAATTATTAAAACTATACAATATGAAAATATTTATGTTACAATGTTAAATGATCAATAAATGATATGTATTTGGGATATGTATAATTATGTCTGCATATGTACAAAGACTGGAATAAAATATGGAGAAATGCAAATGACTCATATGATAGAACAGTGGAACTGTGTATAATTTAAAATTTTTTCTAAGATTGTTATAAGGATGTTTTCATAATTTTAATTAAAATTCTATGAATCTTTTCTTAGAAGCATGGAATAATTATAAGACAATTGTGTAATAAACAAAATATGTCCAGAATCCTGCAAAGAGTCGTATGTCGCTAGTCTACAAATGAACAGGGAAAAAGTGATTTTGTAAGGCAAAACTTGACTCAAAGATCAAAGTGCCCCAGGCTGGTGTTATTTAAAAAGCACATACAAGAAACATACTCTACTGCTCCTTTCCACCTGGAGCTAGTGGGCAACACCCATCCTCACCCCTGACACACACCCAGGCCTCCCTTCCTGGTCTACTCCAGTTTCAGAAATCCCCATCATTAGAGAGCCATCCTGTTGGGTGAAGGCATCACATCTCTGGTGTTGGTTAAATCAGGGTGGGTACCATATTTATATGAGTATTTATTCTCATATTCTCTTATTGAGTCACTCAGTCAACAAAGCAGCCCTGAGCAATGGCCCTTAACTCCTGGGTCTCACAGAGGAGTGACTAGACAATAGGTTGGCTCTCAGGACAGCAGAGACAGGGCTCTGAAGGGGTGCTGGAGGGGGTTTATCTGGACCACGGAGGGGCAGCCGACTCACTCCTTCTAATCATGACGGGTGTTTGAAAGATGAGTTGGGGGAGGCTTAAGAGAAAAGGCCCACTTAATAATTTTACTCCAAAGCTCTGAAATCCAACGTTAATTCAAGTAAACAGACATAATTCAACATACTTTTAACATCGAAAACTAAAAGATAATTTGTTCTCTTAAAATAGTCTCAAACTTAGTCTTTTGTGTATACACACACACACATACACACATATAAATCATTTATGCTCACTCCTCCACACCCTTCAACTATTTCAAATCAAAAAGGTTTTATTGTACTTTTAATTTTTTCTCATGCTTCTATGACATCTCTCTAATGCATGTTCTCTCTGAAAGAACATAAACATTGGGAATCTATATTCTTTCTTCTGATTCCATTAAAAGTCACTTTAAGGATTCTGGTTGTTTCTGAATTGGTCTCATTAAAAGCTTTATTGAGCACCTATTATGTGGCAGGAATGAATCTTGGGGAAGTGTGGATGTTGAGAAGGGGGAGAAAACGCATATGACATAGACCCTAATTTTGGCAAATTTAGAAAAGAATAAAATAGAAGGCAGAGGTGAGGCCTTGGGTGGGGAGTGTGACATCATGAGGCCATGGAGAAAGCCATGGTTCCTGGGATTAATCCTAACAGAGGGTGTCAGGAAGTTTCCTTTACCTGGTGGGAAGGCAGAGAGGGGCACCCCCACAGAGGGAACAGTGTGAACAAATACATGAGAGTCTCAGAGTGTCTGGTTGCAGCCTGCAGGGGCAGGCACAGCTGTCCCCACCTCTGTGCCCCAGCACCTCACATCACAGCTGGCACAGGGCAGGAGTTCACGAGGACAGAGACCATGTCTCCTTCATCCAGGAATCCCCAGGCCCTGTCAGAGTGTGGCACCAGATTGTCACTCCATAATGCTTTGGCACAGTTCGTATAAAGTCAGGGTCTCAACATCCATTGTCGGGGCCGGCCCAGTGGTGCAGCGGTTTAGTTCGCGCTTGGCAGCCCAGGGTTCGCGGGTTTGGATCCCGGGCGCCTGCCAACGCACTGCTTGTCAGCCATGCTGTGGCGGCGTCCCATATAAAGTAGAGGAAGATGGGCACGGATGTTAGCCCAGGGCCAGTCTTCCTCAGCAAAAAAAGAGGAAGATTAGCAACGGATGTTAGCTCAGGGCTGGTCTTCCTCACACACACACACAAAAAAATCCATTGTCTATAGGGCCAAAAAGGTAATGAAAATGAGTGAAGCCATATTAGCATAAGACATTAGAGAATGGTGGGGACAGGGACCAACCAAAGAATGCCACCATGTTGGCCTGTGGGCTCAGTGTTGCTGGGTCTCCCAACTTTTGAAAAGAAGTAAAAAAAAAAAAAAAATCTAGATATGTATGTGAAATTTTCAGATTTTTGAAAACATGCCCAAGGACCAAATTCAGCTCATGGCCCAGCAGTGTACAGCCCAAGGCAGAGTGTATAGGTGGAGCTGGAGGGAGGTAAGGCTGGGTGGTAATTTGGGACGATGTTTGAAAGAGCCTGGAGCGTCTCCCTCTCGAGTTTTGGTTCTATGGGTGGTTGGGAGCCTCAGCATTTTTCAACAGGGAAGTGGCAGAAGCAGACCTGGCATTGGAGTGGAGAAAGGGGAGACACCAGGCGATGGGAGACCTGGAGGCTGCTGAAGTATGACAAGGATTGCTGCTGGAGAGTAATGGGGTGGAGAGGAATTTAGGAGGGAGAACGGGGAGGTCTGGGCTAGCAGTGGAGCGAGGGAGAAGGAGGCAATAAGGTTGACTTTGGCCTCGAAGCCTGGGAAACAGGGTGAATGGGAACACCATTCACTGGACATGCCATTTTCCCTCCTTCACACATTCCCAGGGGTCCACCCAGTAGAGGGGCTGCCTGCATCCCCCTAACCTCTCCCTCATCCACTTCCTCTTGGAGCATCGCTATTTTTAATGTCTCTCCCCAACCACTCCCAAAACTCGTCCCTTTATCTTCCTTTCCCTCTCTCCTCCTTCGACTGCTCTGTTTCCTTTACTGAGTTGTCATTTCAACCAGCTCCTCTCCTCTGTGCACCTTCCCTCCTACGGGCAGCCCACCCACCTACCCTCCTCCCGCAAATGAGGCTTTTAAACCTAATTACCTAGGCTTTTTTGATCCATCATAGAAGCCATGCACTTAAAGAAGTGAGACCAGGTGACTTTGGCCTATTTTTAGTGGCTGCGATTTGTAGGCTGTGGCATCTATTGTCACCGCAGCACCCAGAGACCAGAGCTCAACTCCGGAGCCCCAGTGTCTGAGGATCTGTAAAATCTGCAGTTGGTTAGTTAGTTAACAGAGGGGTTAACCTAGTGATAAAGTCAGATCCCACGGCATGTTGGAAGCCTGCCCTTCCAGCCCTCCCTGGTGAGGAAAAGAAATAGCCAGGAACAGGAATGCAAGTAGATGGGGAGGGAGAAAGGGAGAGAAGGAGGACACAACGTGAGGGAATCTGCACCCACGGCTCACCACGTCCCACCTACGTGCCCATCACCACGCTGTCCTTCCTCTTAGCACACCCCATGACCCCGTCCTCTACTCTCCAGATGAATGCCTGGGGCCCAAGATTCCCCTATGTTCTTAGAGGAGTCAGGGAAGGAGAGAAGGGAGGGAGAAAGTGATTCCTTGATTCTAATGTAGATTCTTCTCTCAAACCAGGTTCATGCTCAGACCTAAGAGACCCAATCCCTGACACCAGGGGACTTGTGGAAAATGGAGTTTCCACCATTCCTTAAGGAGAGCTAGAGGTTATCCACACCACAGAATACTACTCAGCAACAAGAACAAACTCTTGGTACATGGAATAACATGGAGGACTCTCAAATGCCTTCTGTTAAGTGACAGAAGCCTGGCTCAATGGGCTCCATACTATATGATTTCATTTATAGGAGAGTCTGGAAAATGCAAACGCATAGGGAAAAAAACATCAGGTCAGTCATTGCAAGGGGATGTGAGTGAGGAGAGGAGGTTGACGTGCAAGGAGTACAAGGGAAGTTTCTAGGGTGATGTAAATAGGCTTGATTGTGGTGATGGTGACAAGACTGTATACACTTTGTCAAGACTCATAGAACTGTACACCTTAAAAGGGCAGATTTTACTGTGTGACTTAAGAAAACAAACACTCCCCAAAAAAGAGCTAGAGACTGATGCTCTAAATTCAGATCCATCTCCCCAACCCGTGTCACCACTTTCCATGGGAACAGGGCTTTGGAGCTCAACTGAGGCCAGGAAGGCTTTGGAATCCCCTCCAGCTCTGCCTCTTCCATCTGTGTGACTTTGGGTAAGTTACCACACCTGTAAACTTACAGCACCAGCTTTAAGTTACTCGTCTGTAAAATCAGGATAATAAGAGCACCTGCCTTGTAGAATTGTTGAGAGAATTAAATGAGATAACACGTGTGAAGGGGTTAACCCAGGGCCTGGCATATTGTAAGTTTTTAATCAACGTTCTCTGGCATTATTATTGGCAAACAGCCTCATGGCCACTGACTAGTTTCATTCTTACGAGAACCTTACAAGGTTGGAAATATAACTTTCCCCCAATTAAAATTCTTGGGAGAATCTTGATTGAGATTCTTAATTGAGATGAAGTGATTTGCCCGAGGTCGCACACCTCAAAAGTGGTGAGGTCTTGAACCTTTTGGATGTCAAGCTTGTGCGTTTTCCATTGCACCACAGCCTCTCGCTTCAGAGGAGCCTGCCTGCATGTGCTTTGGGCCCGATATCCCACTGTTATTCATGCCCAGGTAGGAACAGAGACCTGGCGGTAGACTATGCATGTAGCCTGCAATCCTCACCTGGGTCTCAGGAAACCTAGACTTGAGACCCGGCTTTGGTGAGACACACTGAAATCCTGTCGTGTGACTTTACATCTTAGGGTCTCAGTCTCCTTTTTCATAAACAGAGCATCATCATTCACACTTTCCTCTCTGAAGGATGTGCAGTAGGAATCAAGTGCTCAGCCATGATAAGTGGCTGCAGACATGCAGAGTGTTAATGGGGCCCTACCAGGAATCCAGCTGAGGGGGCAATAGACACACATTTCTTCTCTTTACGACATGAGTCATTCTGCTATGTGTTCACAGATCCTCTGCCGTCTAGCCCGATCTGAGCCGGGGGTACACTCACACCCTCCAGAGGGGAGGGGCTTTCATTCTGCTCCTTTTCTTGCTAGCTGATCTCCTGAGATCTGGGCCCTGCAAATCTCCCCAGGCCCAGTTTTCACTACGCCCAGCACCTCTACCCTGTGCCCTTCCAGGACAGAAACTGTTGTCTTCATCTTGGTACCTCCACGGCCTGGTACAGATGATTGAGCTGAACAGAGGAGGCATTTGCTCTGTTTGAAACCCAACATCTGCTTTTTCACTGACACGCTGCCCTCACTTCCTGGCATTTACTCCCCAGGGGAATTTCCTACTCATCCTGTAGGACTCCATTCAAATGCCACCACTGGATGCCCTCTGGGAATGTCCCCTCCATACCTCCCCTCCGGCCTCTGTGCTGTCCATCCCATCACAGCCCTTTCCACCCCGTGTCAGCATTGTCTCTTTAGAGTCTTTTTTCTGGAGGAATGGAAGCCCCTCCAGATTAAAGAGCGTGTCGAAAACTCATCTCCATTTCCCAAATACTCAGAACAGCTTGGCACAGGGCGGAGGCTCAGGCGGGCCTTGCTGACAGACTGGCTGGCTAAATGAATTCATGGATAAATGATCTTTCTCTTCGAGACAAGGTCCTCAGCCTCCTTTCTAATGCTGCTGCCTCCTTCTTGGTGAATTCCCCGTGTTTCTTACTAATTCATCTATTCTTATTCCATTAGTCATTGGTAGTGATCTCATTGTTGCAGCAGAGGAAGGAGACAGGTTGGGAGAAGGAGGTGGCTGCCGGCTGTGTGAGGTGTACTTTGGATGGCCCTTTAGAAGCTCTGGGGACCGTGATCCTCAGAGTGGTGGGGATGGTGGGTGGGGCGAGAGCCAAGCCTGTGGATGCCTCCAGTCCCCATTGACACAAATATGCTTTGAGACTTGCCACCATCCCTCTTTCTCTCTTCCAATCCATTCTCCATGCTGTAGCCTGAGAGAATTTTTCAAAACTTGATCATAGGGCTAACTTCCCAAGATATCACCAGACAACCCATTAACAAAGCAAAGCTGAATTTCTTAGGACTTACTGTTGTAACGGAGAACACCACCTTGAAAAATTCTTCACAGTTTCCTAGAAGAGGGATGTCAGAGTACACTTACAGTGCTTGGAGGTCTGGGTTTAAGTGGTTTAAGGCAGGCTTTTCAAGGTGGGGAACTCACTGGGTAGGCAAAGTTTGTGGCACAGCTTGGTAGGGTCAGTGCACATAATGAGATGGGGAAGCAAGTCTTAATAAGTAAACCGTCATTGGATAAGCAAGCTGTTTGCCCAAGTTTCAGATCAATTGATCTGCAGGGATTTCCTGAAGCAGACAGTGGACCTATTTATTGGTTTATAGTCTTATCTTTCCCAGGCAAAGTTTTCCTGGAACAAACAACTAAGTCATGTTGACACAAGTGGTCCCAACACTTAGTCCTCATAGCTGAGTCTTGGTTGATACAAGTGGTCACAGTTCTCAGTGTCATCAAACTTCACTCCACTTCCTTCCAAAACACAAAGCAAAACTTTCAGTTTCTCATTGCCTTTGTAATAAAGATCCAAATCCTTAAGTGTCGTACAAGGTCCAGACTCTTCTTGCATCACTGCCCTGCTTGCAGAGCTACCCTGACCTCCTTTAGTTCCTTAATGTTACATGTTCCCTCAAGTCACAGGGTTTTTGCAGGCCTCTCTGCCTAAAAATCCATAATACTGCATTTTATCTTTACACACACACACACACACACACACACACAGAGCTTTATGAATTAAAGACTACACTTATCCTCACTTTAGTGATGAGAAAGCTGAGGCACAGAGAGGTGGAATAATGTGCCCCAAGTCCTATTGTTGATGAGTGGATGCACCAGAATTTAAACCCAGGGACTCTGGTTCCAGAGCACATTTAACTATTACACTATCCTAAACCCTGCCTGCTCCCCAGAGGTGAACTCCCATCTCCTTGCATAATTTCATTGTTTTCTCTCTCTTTCTCTTGGACTCAAGGCTGCCATAATAGGGGCTGGGACTGGAGGGTGGGAAATGCCAGACGGCAGAAGTAACTTTACTGTGAGGCTAATGAAGCTTCAGCAGTGATTTATTAAGGGTGGGGTAGAGGGAGCTCTCTGGCTTGGGCACAGAGGTACCTTGTCTGCAGAGAATTTAAAAACAATAAAAGCAACTGAAAATGGATCTGCTTTTTCTTATCACCATATTCTGGCAAACCTAAAAGAAGTTAGTGATAAAATAGCCCTCCCTGCTGGGGCAGATTGCTCCCATTGTCCCCTACCCCTTGGTAGACCACTGCGTGCAAGGTGCAGGGCCCCCCACTTGCACAGGATCCTTCTAAGGCCTGGAACAGGCTCTAGCAATGTATTTGCAAGAACTTTTTTGTGCAATTTTAAAAAGCAATGTATTTAAACCACAATCGGGGAAGGTCACCATCTCTTTCCACTCCATTTCACCTCTGTCTCTCTTCCTCTTATGTAGTGTAGTTGGGGTAGTCCTGGGATCCAGTGAAAATAAAGCTAAGAAGGGGAAACATTTAGTTGGTCTTAGGCGATATATTTGTCTTCTGGGGTCACTTCCACATATTGTTATCAGTAGCTACCGTGGTATTAGAATGGCTTCCAGAATACTGACTCACCTAATGGGACTTATCTATGTTGTGGTAGGTTTTATAGTAATGATAATGTCCAATGGCACCCAGCACAGGAAGTATGTGGTTAATTAGATCTGAAACATACAGAGCCAGATGCAAGTCTTTGGAAAACTCTTCTAAATCTTTTAGCTCACTTATGAAAAAGAAAAAAAAACCCGAATCACAACTGAAAGTGATTTTCCAACTTTTCAAAATTACATGATATTACTAATAGAGTTATGAAGCTAAAAAAATGTTTTTAACTCTCAACAATAAAAATCAAATTTTGATCAACCATGATAGAGGAAAGACTGAATTATCTTCTATAGTTTCTATAGAAATTAGTACAAATGTTATAATAAAAAATTGTAGTAATAAAAGAATTATGGAGATTATAGAGATGTTAATTTAATACAAACATTATGTTATTTTCTGGATTTATGCTGCTTATGGTATTTGTCAGTGTGTTAAAGAATATATCTGGTCTTTGTCCCCAGCTCCTATCACAGAGCTTCAAAAACCCTTAGAATTTCCTGAGTGATAGGAATGTCTTTGTTGTACTACTGAGAAGACTCACGGTGGGCCCCCAGATAGCTTCAGGATGGGAACTGGTCACCAAAAAGATCAACCACGTGACTAGAGGATTGAGATTGTTAGCTCCCCAACCTCTAGGGAGGGGGAGGAGGCTGAAAATTGATTCAATCATGTGGCCCGTGATTTAATCAATTGTGCCTATAAAATGAAACCCCAACAAAAACTCTGGACACTGAGGCACAGTGGAGGTCCAGTTCCAGGAGGATGATGTGTCCTGGCTCCATGCAGAGAGGGCACAGAAGCTTTGTGTTCCTTCAGAGACCTCTCCCTAAGTGTACCCTTTGTGCTAAAACTATCGTCACAAGTATAGTGCTTTCCTGTGAGTTGTTCTAGCAAATTACTGAACATGAAGGGGTATGAGAATCCCTGAATTTGTAGCCAGCTGGTCAGCAGTGTGGGTGGCCTGGGGACCCTACTTGCAGCTGTCATCTGAAGTGGGGGTAGTCTTGCCTTGGTTGTGGGATCTGATGCTAACTCTGGATGGCTAGTGTCTGAGCTGTATTGCAGTACATTCAGCTGGTGCTGGCCCAGTTAGGATTTTGCAGTAGTTAGTGTCAGGAAACAGGTTCCCTAGAATGAGCCTGACTCACTGAAACATGTAGTTTGGGAAGAGAAAGGATGGTAGGTGGGGGTGAAGCACCTTTATTCAGGGGTTGCCACAGGTACCCGTGGTGTGGAACTTCAACTATGATCCGACTGGGTCCTGGATGCAAGAGTTACCAATGGGATTTAGAGGTGATGGATCCAGCTCTTACGGTGATGGCTCATGGAGTTGTAAGGAAATGCAAAATAACAAGAAAAAAGCAATCTTTTGGTTATTGTTCTCTGTAATAACTAAAATGAAAATAGGAATTGGGCCAAATTTAGAATCTGGCCAGTTCAACTGTAGCCTCTAGTCCTTTGGTGTAACCTCCTGCTGGATATGCAAAGCCTTATGCACGTAAGTGGGTAAAAATGGACAGAGGGTAGAGAAGAGAAGTTTCTGAGACTCCTTGACATGGGCATCCCATGTGATGTGCTATCAAAACTCATTGGTGAAGCTCTAGTGGGGGCTGCAGTTAAATTGAGAGGACATAGAAAAACAAGAGTTGATAAGAATAAGGTGGAAATTGGATGAAAATTGAAATGTTTAAACAGGCTTTACGTGAAGTGGTTGTGTCTCCTTGTTTTATGGAGGTGGATATTACTTCTGACGGAGAAATATTTCCCCTACCTAGTAGTGTAAAACCCAAACCTGTTGGTGAAGTCCTAACTGGGGCTATAGTTAGGAAATCAAGTGTTGATGGTATTAAGGTGAAAGTTCAGACAAAAATTGGTATGTTGAACAGGCGTTATATAAAGTGGTTGTATCTCTTTTATTTGAATGTATTATAGTTTAGTAGTGTCTGACTGGGGAACCTAGTTTCCCCTAGCTGGTATTGTGAAACAGAAGGTGTGCAAATCTATTTTTCAAGCAATGTTATTTGGACATGCTAGATGGGAACCAGTGAGACTGTCTGAGCCCACATGGTGTAGAATAGAAGCTGGAATTCTGGTGCAGACAAATTCTGTGTGTGGAGTATAGACTGAAGCTTAGGGCAAAAGCCTATGATTACCTACTTTCCAGTGACAACTACTGGGACTCTCGACCGGAGAATTTCCATTTGAAGTGCAATTACTAGCTTACTATTGGACATTAATTGAAATGTCCTATGACTGAAAGATGTAAAATAATCTTGAAACCTGAATTGCCCACCATGCCTTAGGTGATGTTGGAGAAATTCTCTAATGGGGAGGGCAATGCCCAGAAGGGTTCCATCATGAAATGGCAATGGTTTATATAAGAACATGCTACCAGGAGAATGTGAGAAGGAACTCACGAGCAGGGAGACTCTTTTACCCTGAGGAGCTCCTAGATCCCATGCCCACTAGGCCACTTGGGCAGCACCCTATGAACAGCTCTCCATTGACCAACAAAGAGCTGCTTGGTTTGTGGACAGCAGTTCCAAGGTGAATGGACAGCTCCTGTATGGATGGCTGCCACTCTGAGGGAAGAAGGTCAAAACAAGTCAGCTTAGTGGACTGAAGTGCATGCTGTTTGCCCTTATGTTTGGGTTTTTACCAACTCATGGGCAGTGGCCAATGGCCTGGCCATATGGTCAGGCAGAGAGCAATGGAAAACTGGCCTATTAATGCGTTGCCCATATTGGACACAATCCTATGGAAGTCACTATGGGAATCTGAGGGGTGCATTAAAGTAGGACATGTCAATGCCCATCACAAGAAGCCCCTTCCAGGACTGGAAGGCAATGGAACCAGTGAGTGGATATTCTGGTGTGTTCACTTGAGGTTGCCACCTGGGTCCATGAAATGTCTAGACATTGCAGGCTGCAGCAATGCAGACATGGGCTGAGTCTGGACAAATTCCTCTTGTACCCTCTGATGCCAACAAGAACTGCTCTGTCTGCCAACAGGAGAGACAGAGACTGCGGATGGCTGTAGGCAGACTCCCCAGGGACGGCCCCCCATGGTAGCTGGCAAGTGGATTACATTGGACCCAGGCCAATGGGTAGGGGAGTGCGCATGGGTCCTGACAGGAGCAGACACTGACCCTGAGCTGGGCTTTGCTTACCCAGTGGTAGAAGCAAATGCTCAGAGGGCTGTAAAAGAACCAGGACAGAAGCTAGTGCACCAACCTGGACCCCCGTGTCACATTTCTTCAGACTGAAGAACACCCTTTCATCCTCAGAGTAATGGTTTGATAGAGCATTGGAACAGGCAATTCAAACATTGTTTGTCTAAATCAGGGGGAGATACAGGCATGAAGGGCTGGCTTACACCTTAACGAATGTGTGCTCACATTCACCGTGAGGGGGCCAAGGTAGTGTGACTTGTAATGATTTCTTTATTCATTCTAAATAAATACTCACTGTCATACCTTATTTTGCATTAACAACTGTATGTATTTTTATAGAACCCCCCAACTTGAAATAAGGCCCCACAACCTGGTTTCACTCCTGTTGTGTGGGTTTCATCTACATTTATGTTACCTTCAGTTCTTGATATTTATCTCAGGCATTGTCAGTATTTTCTTTGGACAAAAAAGCTCTTCGTTATTAAATTAATCTCATAATAATTGACGCTGAACATGGACAGTGTGCCAGGTACATCTGATACTCACCTGCGGTGTGTTACGTAGTTCTCACAACAGCTCTGTGAGGAAGGAAATATGATTGTCCTTCCCATTTTAGAGCCGGAAGGACTGAGGCTTGGAGCAGGTCGGTAAATTGCCGATGGGCTCACTGATAGGTAGTGGTCCAGACAGAATTTGAATTCCGAGTCTAGATCTGTGGTTCCTGCTCTTGAGCTACATTCCCCTGCCCCAGGGAAGAGACGCTGTGTGGATACCTACAACGCACCTGGCACTTAGTGCGCGTTACCTCCTTCAATCCTGGCCACCTGGGAGGTTGGTGTTTGTCTCCTCTCTACAAAGGAGGCTGCTGAGGCCCAGAGAGGTGGAGCGACCTGCCCCAGGCCCACAGCGTGGGGGTGGAAGTGGCATTCAGATGGCACTCGATCCAAGCGGTGTCCACTCTGCAGCAGCTTCCTGTTCGTCCAGACGACACCTTGAGCTCCGAGGCCCTTTCCCGCCCTCTGCTGATGCCCTGTCATCCTGCCCTCGGCCTGCTCCCAAGCCCACATCTCCTCCTTTAGGAAAGCAGAGCGCCAGGATGCGAGGCCCCAGCGGACTCCCACGCAACCCATCTGCCAGTCCTGAGACGCCACAACAAATCTGCCGGAATCCTACGACAGCTGTCTCTTTTACTTCTGGCCTTTAGAGAAATGACGACTAGCTGCTGTCTTACAATGGGAATTTTTTTTTTTTAATTTGTTTTTCCTAAAGGGGAAAACCGAAAGTCAGTCTGATTCAGCTCAGTCCCTGGAGGGAGGCTGGCGATCAGAGGACCGCTGGGCTGGGCGCTCCTCTCCCCATCTGGCCCAACTCCTTGGAGTTGGATTGCAGAATTCAGAGGTAGGAAAGCAAACATTGCCTCATTAAAACTTGGGTGCCTGTTTGACTCATTAATCATCTTGCCCTAATACTCCCTGATAAGTCTGTGTGTTGCTATTAATCACTGGCTCGTGGGAGGAAGCTGCCGGCTGTCACTGCTTTTCTCTCAACCCCTTGTCTACCCACGCCCAGAGCCTGTCATAGAACATCGGGACCAGGGTGAGGGTTTGCGAGATGGTGGTGGGTGCTTTGTCCCGCGGGCCCTGGACGCCGAGCAGTTCAGTCTTGTTAAGGTCCTGGGCCTGCGCACCATCACAGCAATGTGATGCTGACCTGGATACCTGGCAGCTGTAAGGGCCCTGTCTCATTTCATAGAGCTCCCCATTTTACAGATGAGGAAACTGAGGCTCAGAAGTGGCTTGTCCAAAGTCACATCTCTGCGAAGGGCCGAGCAAGGATTGGAAGTCATGGGTGTTGTGCCCAAGGACTCTGAGCAGCAGAGGAGCCCCCTGGCTTCTCTGTGTCCCCTCCTTCTGTCCATCAGTAGGCTGCTGGGTAGACTGGAAAGTATGTGGGCTTCAGAGTCAGACAGACCTGAAGGAAAATCCCAGCTCTGCCACTTTTTAGGGGACCTCCAAGCCTCTGTTTGATCATTTATAGAGCGGCGATAATACGTTTCTCACGGGGCTGTGAGGGCTAAATGAGAAGCCATAGGAAGTGCCTTGCATAGTGCAAGTCGAAGATGCTCTAAAAGTGGCAATTTTCTTTAAACACCACCTCCCCTCTAGGAGTAGAGCAGGCACTTTCCCCTTAAGGAAAAGGATCTTGCAAATTTCTTGAGACTAAGCAACTGGACTGTAATGCCCAGTCACTCCTCTCAACTCCCTTCCTGCCTCAAGGTTCCAATACAATGTTCATGGCACACCTTGCGCCCCCGTGCCTTTGCACGGGCTGTGCCCTCTGCCTGGAATGCTCAACCCGACCTCCCATCCACCATGACCTGGCAAGCTCCCACTCATTCTGCAGACCCAATTTAACCCTATCCTCTGCTGGGAAGTCCCTTCTGATCCCACTAATCAGAATGCGCTGCTTTCTCAGACCCTGGGAAGAAGGGAGCTGATTGACACAGAGCCCGCCAACAACTGGGCCAGCACATCTCCTGCTCTCTCAGAGATTCTTGAATTAATTGCCCTGCGGAACGAGTCTGAATTATACCGGATCAATGGGAACTAATGAGGTGTCAGGGAGCCGGGCTGCAAAGAGGAGGCACTTGAAAGTTTGTTCTTTTTTTCCAGGATCAACCTTTCCCCAGACTTTGAAAACACTCAACTCTTTCATTTTAATTACTTAGTAAGATACATAGACCTTTCAAGCACAAATTTGCTCTGGGATTTAAATTTGAAAATACCCAGATTTCAAAAGGTTAAAAACTTCCATTTATTAATTAATTCACTTACGATTCATTTGTTTATTTGACAAATAATATTCCCCCTGTGAGTGCTGGCACTAGAAGTGCATGTGTCTCCTGTCCCCCGAGCTGGGCCAATGACAGTGAACACAGCTTGTTACCTGATTCCCTGATCACAAGCTTTCAAAGAAGGCTCCAGAACGAGTCCATGCCTACCCTGTTTGTCTGATGTTTTCTCGTGGTTAGACTTGTGGTCTCGTGATGTTACGGAGGCTGGGGAGGAAGACCACAGAGGAGACACCTGCCTTTGTAAGTCACCTGGACTGGGTTTCTCTCTGTGTGGTTATGCCCCTAACTGGACACACTGTTCAGGCTCATTTGTTTCATTAATTTAGGAATTTATTTTAAATTAAATTTTGTCATATCATTATGTAAAATACATTTATATTTCCTAAGCCAAATCTACAGAAAAAGGTATAGTCAAAGAAGTCTAGTTGCTATCCCTGGTTCATTCTCTTCCCCTGTAGAGAAGCATTTTAAAATTATAATTTACCTTTTCATCACTTTTCTAAATATAAATATGCATATGTATATGCACACAGATATGTACATGCATATATGTGTGTATCTATACGTACATATACGTGTGTGTGTGAATATACACATATATACTGCTTTATCTTTATTTATTGTGTCTCTTTTTTCTTTACTTTTTAACACATATGCGTGTGTGTGTTCACATGCTTCCTTTCTTGGGTGGCTGGTAGCATCCTATACACACCTTGTCTGCCTTACGCTTTTCACCTCACGGTGCAGCCGGGGGCCTCCCTGGTGAGAGAAGAGCCCTCTCGCCCTCTTTTCACAGCTGCACTGGACCCCGCTGGTGGCTGTGCCCTCATTTCTCCAGCCAGCCCCCACTGATGGGCATTCGGGGTGTTTCCAGTCCTTTGTTCTATTTTGTACCCCGTGCTTTATTTTTATTTGCTTTTGTATCTTTTTTGTTTACTTCTTAAATAATGTAGTTATGGATTTGACTTTATTAATCACTCTCTGGGAAAATCTTTTAGTAGGTGTGTCAAGGCCATTTGTATTTATTGATGTAACTGATATGTTTGCTTCAGTTTTGTCATATTATTTTATATTTATATAAAGTCATACATATGTGTGTATGCATTTTATTTATATATATTTCCTTTTGGTCTATTTTATTTGTGTCTGTCATTCTCTTCCTCTCTCTCCCTCAGTACACATTTCTGTATTTAGGAAATTTTGTGTTTGAGGTTCTGTTGTAATAGTCACCTTTATAAATTTCTGTAATTCCCTCCGTCCTCTTTCTCCTCATTCTTTCCACTGCTCTTCCTCCTTCCTTCCTCCCTTCTGTTACCATCTATTGGATCCTACAATGAACAACAGTGACTTTTGCTAGTAACTTCTTCTTCCCCTCCCCCCTCTCCCCAGCACTATTCTCAATAAATACATAGAAGGCAATAGTGAACTTATTCCGCTTTTTCTATCTCTTCCCTATTCTCCCTCCATTTCTTCATAATTTTCTCTTTTTCAACCTTAATTTAGTCTTAGTCCTATGGGACATATAGGACTGCAGGACTAAGTTTTATAACTAGTAAAGTAAATGTGTGTTTATATGTATGTACTAGGTGTATGTTAAATACATATATATGTAAATATATGTGTGTATATGTATGCATTTATTTTTTGACTGGTAAATACCTATTTGATGGTCACCACCAGCCCTGCGGTGTGGTTCCCTGGTCCCTTCAGTTGTCTGAGGATGGTTCCTTGGTAAGTGTTCCTGGGAACAGAACTCCCGAGCTCACACGCTCCTAACAGTTTGCCTACAGCCTTTGCACCTGAAGGTCGGTATGGCTGCAGATGAAGTTCGTGGCTGCCTCGCTGTTTTCTTGAGTATCTTGAATATGTTTATCCATGTCTTCTAGAATAAAGCAATACTTTTAGAAAGTCTGAAGTTTTTTTATAACCTAATCTCGGATGTGATATCCCGTTGCTCCTGCTGTATTCTATGAATTAGAAGTGAGTCAATAGGCCCAGCTAAGACTCAAGGGAAGGGGATTACACAAAAGCCTGAGTTCTGGGAAACAGGGATACTTAGAGGTCATCTAAGAGTCTGCCCACCACACCATCATGTTTACTCTCGAGTCCCAAAATGACACAACTCTAAACAGGTTGGAGAATTCATTTCAATAATGCCAGCACCTCCATGTTTCTGCTTGAAATTCCTTCAAATGCAGAGATGACACTTTCTTTGATCTGTTTATATGGTTTCCCCACTTTTTCCTTTCTTGCTTTCTGTTTATTTTAGTCTTTGCTTTTTTTTTTTGCACAATCTCCCTTCACATTGGATAGATGGAACCTGTTTTCCATCCTTCGAGGAATCATTTCATTCTGCAACGGAAAAGCTCCCACTAGGTTTGTTAACACTGCAGCTGGGGGTATGGCATTTGTTTGCTGTTCTCTCTTATGCTGTGCGTTCTTTATTTAGGGAAATGAGGAAAAGGATGATGTTTCAGACACAACACCTCCTGAGTTGCTACTCTTTTCCTTGCCTTTTCACAGAGATCTTATCCTCACAGCGCTCTATGTTTTACAGATGAGGGGACTGGGAGGTAACTTGACCAAGGTCATGCAGCTGGTTAAGTGGCCTCAATAGGACTCAAAAGCTGATTCTTTTGGGGGAGGGGTGGTGAGAGGGACTCTAAATCCTTCCTGATTTTCACTTACTTCTGCCTCATATTTAACTTATTTCTCTGTTTAATGCCATTGCTTGAACTATCGCCTCCAACAGAGTTTTTCCTAATTTGTACTTCAAAAGAAACACCCCCTTCCAAAAAAATAAAAACCTTAATTCTTTATTCACAGTGGAGCTGGTATTTATATTCTCCTTAATTATGCCTCCATGTTTCTTCAAAATGTTATTGAGCAAGAGAGAAAAATTGAATATGTCTTTTAACCATAATCCTTGGCTGATGAAATGGATGTCGTTCCTCTAGAGAGGACCAACAAGGGGATTTAGCAGGCTAATTGAGAGTCTCCAGATATTTTAGTAAAGGGAAAAATACTGACAAATTCAAAGCACATTTACAAGAACTTTCTCTTAAAATTTCTTCTAAGTTTGTGAGTTTTTTGAAGGAAATTTTATCTGATAATATATATTTCCTGGTTAAAGTGTTCTAGTCTCAGATACTTGGGATGCTGAAATATTTAAAATTCAAACTGTGATTCATTTTACTTATTTTGCTTTTAGGAATACTGACAGTTTTCACTCACGGAGCACTTCCTACGTCCCAGTATCTCTCCTAAGCACTTCACATCTGTCATCTCATTGAAGCCGACAACTCAAGCAGGGAGGTAAAAACCATCATCCCAGCTTAAAGATGAGGAAACCGAGGCTTAGAGAGGTCAAGGAAGTTGGCGAAGATGACACAGTAAGTGGTACCCCCAGGACTCAAACCCTGGTCGTCTGCCTCTGAGGCGGGGCCCCTGACTGTCACCGTGTTCAAAGCACTGTGTGGCGAGGAGGATGAACATGAGCATCTGGTTCCCTTAATGGTGACAAGTCTTATCTAGAAAATCACTTCTCTACAGGCCCCTGTTCTTTAGACACGGGCTCCCCACCTCCATCTTCCCTCCCTTCTCTTGCCTCTGCCCCTTTAGTCCGGTGTGCTCGCTTCCACCTCCAGAGGGTCACCCGACCACAAGCAGGCAGCACGGCCTCGAGGTCAGCACGAGGAGCTCTAACCTTGACTCGTAGTCCCTGTGTGTTTTTGGACCGACTATATCTAGTCTTGTTGAGCTTCAGTTTCTCCTTCCCTAAGATAATGACAATAATACCTACCTTGTATGGTTATTGGAGGATTAAATGGAATAGTGTACACAAAAGGAAAGCATAGTGCCTGGCTATGGTGCTTAACGAATAAGAAATAGCATTAAAATATCTATCCTCTATATATTTATCTATCTATCCATCTATCTATGTCAGATTTATCAAAGAAAAATTATAAGAAGTAGAAATAAACTTTGCACCTTTCCTTAAACTACCACTGAGTTCACTGGTTAAAGTACAAGTCAAAGTTCAAAACACGGATTTATTTGCTATTATTTCTGGGACGCAAATGTCCCATTTCAGCCCTTCACTATCATTCCTGGGATATTTTTGCACTTTTGTCCCAAGGCAGATATTTGGGGTGGTGGGGTGGGATAAAAGGAAGAAGGACAGCCAGGATTGGAGTATGATTTTGCATCTGCCTGAACATCCCTTCCAAGATGGATGCAAACATGTACTAGGATTCTAGACGAGGATGACATCCAGCCAATTTGCTTGGTACCATAGTGTTGGCTGTTTAGAGCTGACGTCCATTCTAACTGGGTGTTCTGGGGGTTAAATATTTCTAACATTGCTCCTGGTTCTGGGTGGTCTCCGCACTGTGTGGCTAGAGGTCCCCATCCCAAACCAGGAAGATGAGTGCCTGGAGGTTTGGCAGGGAGAACAGAAATCTAGAACATTCTTCAAGTGCTGCTGTCTGGAAGATAACTGAGATTGGGGACTCCAAGGAGCATGTGGGCTCCATGGACTACACTTTTTCAACTTGATCAACCCCCAAGGATGTGGTTTTGGGGTAGAGCAACGACACTGAGAAATGTATTCCCTGGGCAGCCAGAGACCATCAGAGCCGAAAGGAAGTCCCAACAGGTTATTTCACCAGGCCCTAGTGCGCATGAGATACTCCATGGAAGCTTGTTAAAATGCAGATCCCAGAGTCTCACCAGAGCCTACACTAGAATGAGTATAAGGTAGGGCCTCAGAAACACACTCCTCACAAGTACATCGGCTGTTTCTCATACTGATGGTCTCTGGACCACTTTGAGAACTACCCATCTGGTGCAGTTGTATTATTTTGTAGATGAGGAAAATTGCTCAAGGCCACATAGTGAGCTTGTGATGGGAGTTGGATTCCCAGTTGGCAAGTTTCTTGAGTCTGAACCAGGGTTCTTACCAGGCCAGCACAGGACTCTGGAGCACAGAAAGTCCCAGGTTCTGTGGCTTGGAAGAATTGATTAATGCCAAAACTGAGAGATCAGAACAGGCAAAGAAGCAAATAAATCATGCATAGGAAGTGCAAGCTGAGGTATAATTGGGAGCACTGAGGGGGTCCAAATTGTACTGGAGACCCACCATGCCCCACTTACTCCTCCTGGTTGCTCTGAGAGAGAGCAACTATTATCCAGTTCTACAATAAGGAAAATGAGATCCACAGAGAGAAAGCAACTTGCCTAAGGGCATAGTGAAAGTAGGAAGTGAAAGAGCCAGGAAAGTGATGATGATGATGGTGGTGGTGGTGACGTTGATGATGATGGTGGTGGTGATGCTGATGATACTGATGATGATTATGGTGATCAAGATGATGGTGGTGGTGACAAGATTGACAGCCATGATGACGACGATGATGATGATGATGGTGATGATGATATTAGCAAGTAAAGATAATAACTATCACTTCTGGAGCTTGGCCTCTGGGTCAGCCTCTGTGTTAAGAACATCACACCCATTATTTCACTTCTCTGCGTCCAGCTTTAAGACGTAGGTGTTAAGCATCTGGCCTTTCCTCTCCAAATTCAGGATTTTTAATAATATTAACACACTGTCCTCTTGCCACAGGGGAAGAAATCAGGAGGTCATCATTCTCTTGTTCTTCTTCAAAACTTTTGGGAAAAAGAAACTGTTGGGGAGTTGAAAACTTGAAGTTCTGACAATCTTAAAGGCACCCAAGTGAACGGAGGAGCTAATTCTGATGGAATCTGCTTGCTAGGACTATATAAATAGCAGCGTGTACCTACACAGCAGCTCATCTGCACACATCAGAAAGCACATTAGAAGAACATTAAAATGTCAAGTGGGTTAAATCTGAAATGTGACCTACCTTATTATCTTGTGAGGGGGAAAAAGCTGTCAAGAACTCAAATCTTCCTGGCTGCTTTGGATATGTGGGGGCTCCTGGGCCTCTCCTGGGAGACTTGCCAAGGGCCACTCCTGAGGGAGCTGGAGCAGGCTGGGGAACCATCCACTTTTACAGTCATAGCTATGGCCTGAAAGATTTGGGCAATTATTGTGGGGAGTCTTCTCTGAGGTGTCTTTTCTAAGAAAGTCCATGTTGCTTCCAGCGTTTTCTCTCCCAGTGCAGCTGCTGTGGGTGGAACCCAGCTCCCCAGATGCCCCTCTCAGGGCATTCCTGAAAACAAGCCTTCAGCCTTATTTCTGATCAAAGTTGCACCATTGGTTGCTTTGAGGAATTCTCCCCGGGGCGTGTAAGTTAGCAGCCAGAGGCACTGACAGCCCGAACATCTCAAGCAGCTCCACAGGCAGCCTCCCCACTGTCTGGTGGCCATCAAATTCCCATGACGTCAGGGAACTGTGGGCTCAGCAGAGTGGAAAACTCTGATGAGAAGACCTGAATTCAAGGTGGTGTATAAGTTAATCACCTAAGATAAGATTACCCAGCACATCTGGCAGAAGTTGACCCCAGGTTCATGTTGCACTTTGTTGAAGGTCTGTCTATCGGCCGCCACCCTGAGGGTCAAGGAAAGGAGCAGGAGATGTCTGAGGATCATGGGGCTATGCGTTTGCTGATTTCCCCTGGGGGGGGGGGTGGTTGTGGGAGTGAGACAAGCCTCTAAAGAGGTGGGGGGGAGTGGCATAAAAGGCCAGAGTCTGGCAAAGACGGGGTGGTCGTGGTGGAATGCCACCTCCCTGCCATCCACCCCAGACACAGCACTCCCCCTCCGGCGTAGGTCGATGGGCTCAGCTCTCCAGCCCTAGCCTAGGAAGAACCCGGAACGCTGTGGTGACTGCCATCCACTTCCATCCAGCGTCTGTTTTGGATGCTTTCAGCTGAGTAAATAGCAGCAAAAACTTCAATCTGACTAAATAAAGAAGGTGATGTGTTGGCTCGCGTGACTGAAAAAGTTCAGAAATTGGGATAGCTTCAGATGAGGCTTGACCAGGGCCTTAGGAGCCATTGGCAACAGGGATGATAATAGCTAGCTTTTGCTGAGTGTCTCTCTCTTTGCCAGACATTCTTCTAAAACTTTTCATGTTAATTCTCAGGAAAACACTATGAAGTAGGTATTATCATATCCTCTCTTTACAGGTGGAGGAATAGAGGCACAGAGAGGTTAAGTAACATGCCCAAGATCACACAGCTTTTAAGCAGAGAAGTTGGACTTTGAACTTAGTCGTCTGGCATGAGGGCGCTGACTCTTAACCAGCTCTGAGTTGGACTGAACTGGAATGGCTTGTTACCCTTGAAGAATGTGTGTTTCAGCAGGGGAGGCAGAGAAAGGAGATAATCACAAAGCAATGTGAGGCATGAGATGCCATATGAAGTAATCCTGGTATGCACACAGCCCTGCAAATCCATCTGACAGCTCCATCCGCAAAGCAAACAGAATCCAAATCGCCCGAGACACGCGGCCTTTCAACCATCTGGAGAAATCCTGGTGGTAATGGCTTCAGAAATGCCCTCACCAGCTCTCTATTTAGGCAATTTATTTAAAAAGCTACATTGCCCATAATTACTTGTGTCTCCTTCAAGAGAGGAAAACCCCTTGCCCACCGGGAGGTTTGGCATTGACCCTCAGTGATTTCAGCAGTCTCTCCAGACATGGGAGGGAACTCGGGCATCTGTGAGGCCCAGGACGCTGAAGGCATTGGGGCAGATGCGAGATGAACACCGAGTGATGTGAGCAGGAGAGGGTGGCAGGGGCAGGGCCGGGAGTCGACCCGCATGGGGCAGAGTCCCAGCTTGGCCACTCCCACCTCTGTGACCTTGAGCATGACCTCCCGAGCCTCCCTTTCCTCACCTAAAATGGAGACAATAATACCTACTTTTCACATGTCAGGATTCAATGTGGAAATATGTACAGATTCTTTTTATATGTATGCAGATTCCTTCTGAGCATTACCTGGTGCATTTTAACCAGTCAATAAGTGCTTGTTATCGTTGACATTTCCATTTGTCACTGAAGCATTCAGCAGTTCAGAGACACAGCAGACCCTCCTCTGTCTTGGACACGACATTTGGGGTCACTTAGCCTGTAGCTCAGTCCACAGCCCAGCAACTGAAATCCAAAGACGATCTCATTGCTCATTCCTCACTGTTGCCAGTACAGGAATTCCTGCTTAGGGTCTAGGAGGTCAATTAAAATCATGCATTTTATTGAGGGGTTGTATGTTTCGGTTGCATTCATAAATCTCTGAAAGTCCTCATGATCCACCCCATGTGGATGTCAGGTACCTAAATAACCACCTAATTAAGCGTGATATGAAAACAACCGTAGTTAGTTGTTACAATTTGATAATTTGTTACTTCGCACAGGGAACGGTTATTGAGAATCTACCACATGCCGGGCACACATCACACATCGTACCGCTGGGGCACAGAGTCCTGGTCTCACCAGGATCAGGTTCTCGTGGCTCCTCCCTGTTTTCCAGAGCAGGTGGAGGACAGGTCGAAGGGGCAAGGCCAGCAGGGAGGCCATGAAAGGGGCTGCTTTGCCGAACATGTAAATTCCGAGTGAGATACGTGTGGTCTGCGGTAGGACAACAGGAATGGCAGGCTGGGTTGGGGGTGGGGGCTGAGGGTCAGCAGGGAGAAACATAAGGTTTTATCCATGGAGTGACCTTGGGGTTGCATCAGGTGGGATGGGATGGGGTGTGGTGGGGAGACTCCCACTGACCTGCAGTCTGCCGGACACTGGAATGTCTGGGCGATGTGGGTGATCCGCTCTGCAGTGACAGCCCCAGGAAAACTCTGATGCTAAAATTCTATCTCATGCCAAACAGGAAATAATGAAAAGCCCCACGCTTGGTTCTTACACAAGGCCACACGAAAACTCGCCCTGAAGCTCAGGTTCATATCTAAATGCACTGATGCCCCACCTCCTGTCTCTCTCCCTCCACCAGAGACATCTTTCTAAAGCATAAATTTAACCATACTGGTCTTTTTTTTTTTTTTTTAAATAATGCCTTCAGGAAAACATCCTACCCCCTTAACAAAGCTCACAAAATTCACTGCCCCCGCCTCTGACTCTAGCCCCTGCCCCTACCTGCTGTGTGCAGCCACCCCAGGTCACTCATCACACCCTCTGCTTGCAATGCCTTGCCCCACCATGGGCCCTGGCAAATTCTTACCCATCCCTCGAGACCCATCAAAGAACTCTCCCTGCAAAACCTTCTCAGACTCCTGCAAGCAGAGAAAACCACTGCCCGCTTTGCATTACCCTGGGAGTTTGTGCCTCCCTCAGTAGCGGCTTCCCCACCGTTCTGCCCTGAAAATGGGTTATAGGTGCCCCCGCCCTGATGTGTGTGCGCACGGCGAGCGCTGGGTGTTGTCAGGCCCAGCTCTCCTCTGGCGGTGAGGAGCGGGGTCGAGGCGGGCCGTGGTGGGAAGGCACTGTCAGCCAGCGGAGCCGCGGAGCGAGATAACGAGTTCATCCTCCTGCACGAGGCCTGGCCCCTGCAGGGCTGGGGCAGGTCTGTCTCGTTTGTCTCCCGTCCGCGGAGCTTAACGTGGAGCGCTGCGCGGGGCACGTGGTTGCTGAGCCAGCCCTCGGACGCAGCCCCACCACCATCTCCTCGACGGACCTGCGGCGCTGCCCACGTTCCAGGCCCCTCACACAAACGAATGGGGCACTCTCGCTCAGGAATCAGATGGTTTGCCCCGTGTTAGGTGCGTGGGGGCCGTTGAAATAGGAGACCCACTTACCCTCAGGGGAGGCCCCGTCTCCCTAGAGAGAGTGGAGTGAACGGTGGCTGTTGGGATATTAAACATTTTAGGGATTTACGTCCAGGTAGCTGATGGCACCAGTGTTACAGGGTGGGGACAGCTGTGTGCGTCCATAAGGCATGAACTCCCGAATTTTAAGATTTGACTCCCTGGGTTTTATTTGACTTCGGGGCACCGCTTCCCTTTTCCACGCACACATGTTCATTTACTAGATTAAAGTGAACTAAAACAACACTGAAAATTGTCCACCCGCCCCCGCAAGATAAGTTTAGATGCCCCAGAGGGTCACAGAATCAAGGCAGGGAGCCCCTGCTGGGATGACAATGGAGCAGGGACTCACCAGTCAAAGCTTCCTTTCTGTCCCCACCTGCTGTCCTCCAGAAGCAGCAGGACCAGCAGGCCTGGGCTTGGAGCCAGGCAGCCCTCCGTTCAAAACCCAGCTCTGCCTTTTCTCTGTTGTGAGACCATGGGCAAGCCGGGTTCCCTTCTGAGCCTCAGTCTCCTCATCTGTGCAATGGGAATGTGCTGCAGTAAACCCTCTTGGCACCGGAGGATTAAATAGCATGGGAAGGCAGTAGCATGGCAGCAAGAGCTCTACAAAGGGCAGCTGTTCGTAACACAGTCCGAGTTTTTGTAAGGATCTCACACGCATTTTTCATCCATGAGCTCTGTAGCGTCATGGAACAGCGGGCTGGGAGCTTGGTCCACCTCGTGTTTGCGATTGAATAGCTGTATTAATCTGCTCGGGCTGCCACAACCACGTGCCACAGACTGGGGCTTCAACAACAGAAATCCATTTTCTCACAGTTCTGGAGGCTAGACGTCCACGATCAAGGCGTCCACAGGGTTGGTTCCTTCTGAGGCCTCCCTGGCTTGTAGATGGCCGTCTTCTCCCTGTGTCCTCTCACAGTCTTCCCTGCGTGTCTGTGTCCTAATCTCCTCTTATAAGGACACCAGTCAGATTCAATTAGGGCCTGCCCTAATCACCTCATTTTAACTTAACACCTCTTTAAAGGCATTATCTCCAAATATAATCATGCTCTGAGGTACCGGGGGTTAGGACTTCCACATGTGAATTTTGGGGGACGGAACTCAGCCCAGAGCCATAAGGCAGTTAGCAAGCGGCTTGACGGCGTGCTCCAGGCCTCAGCAGGAACTGAGTGCCGGGTGGGGGTGAGGGCTGACTAAGAGATTCTTGGGCAGCACCCGGTGTCCCCGGGGTCCCAGCCCAGCAGAAGATGGGTGGCCAGCCCCCTGCTGTCTCACTCGGCCACCTTGCAGTTGTTTCTGGTGGACATCTGAGTGGCTGCTCGGCGGGCAGATGTCTGCTGCTGCAGTGAATGATAATCAGAGCCCAGGATGGCAGAGGCCGGCTTCCCTGCCTCTGTCTGCAAAGGCTTTCAGTCCTCAGAAGGGCTGAAAGGAGCCAAAGTACAGTTCACTTGGAGGATTCAAAAGCTGGAGATGAAACTATTTGGGTTTTCTTTTGTCTTTTGCTTCCCTCCAGCCCTCCCACCTCACACCATTACTGCTATAGGCAAAACTTATGAGAGCCATTTTCTTTTCAATATAATTCCTTTCCTTCAAAAATACAAAATACAAATTCCAATTTGCTTAACCTTCTTAGAGAACCTATTACGTACCAGGTACTGTGCCAGCGCTTTCATTCCTATTATGTCAGTCAACACTCAAAACAGCCGGGAGAGAGAGAGGCTATGATTTGATTTTACAGCTGAAGGGAACGGAGGCTCCACCGGGGAAGAAGCTTCCTGACGAGCCTCGTCTGCAAGTTGCCTGAGCGGGAACTGGAGCCCAGGGTTGCAGAGTTCTGGGTCCCACGCAGGATGCACTCAGTTCTCCTGATGCACTTGGCTTTGCCGACTTTCTTAGTACCTGGGCACCGACCTGTGGCTTGAGGTCAGCACACCTGTGGCATAGCCCAAGGGCAGAGCTTTGAACTCACACGGATGCTTCCTGTGGTCTCCATTCCCATCCACTCGCTCTGAGCACCTTCCCACATGTTTTCTTTCTTTGACCTCCTTACATTTTTTCCAAAGTGTAACAGCTTGACAATGTGGGCTCAGATACATCTGCTTCCCCATTCCTCTACTCTTGGGACTAGATTTATTCCTCAAAAGTCTCCTACAACTTGAGGATCGACATTTCTGATTCCAGTTTGCCGTTGGTCCTTATCATAAAATCAGAAGTGTGTTCTGGGGAAGTGACAGGAACAAACCAGAAAACGAAAACCATGCTCCATGATGAACAAGGAAAGCTTTGTGAAATCACCTTGGGTGGAGGAGGGAAGGAGGATGTAATAAAGCATGATTATTACTAGTGAAATAAATTTTAAAATAAGATAGCAGTGAAGTTAGGGTTTTTCCATGGAATCATCATCTTGGTCACCACCACCCTTGGGTCACTTACTATTTGCCAGGCCCTGTTCTAAGACTTCTATGAGAATTAACTGATTTACTCCTCATCGCCACTCCATTAGGAGACACTGCCATTAGCTCCATTTCACAGAGAAAACTGAAGCCCATAAATGTAGAGTAATTACTCAAGTTCACGCAATTGGAAAGTGGCAGAGGCAGATTCTGAACCCAGGTGGTCTGGCTCCAGAGTCCGCACTGTCAGTCACACCCTCAGCGTAAAGTGATTGCTGCATCATCTTGATGAGAAAGTTTGGGGCCTGATGCTCCTTTGAAGGTGAGAATAGAAAAAAGAAAAAACTGCCTAAACATGGAGATCTCCCCCTAGCCCCCTGACCATTTTTCCAAGCATGCCCCTTTTTGTAGGGGGCTCTTGAGGGAAATTCAAGAAGTCAAGGAAGAACCTGGAAGCAAGGTAGATGCAATTGCCCCTCTCCCACGAATTTTACTATATAAATCACATAAAGAGCAGGGCTACTAATTACCTTAAATAGAGAGTGTCTCAAAGACCAGGAAAGAAGAAAAAAATATTGACAGAGTCAAAGTAAGAAGGAAGGCTGGTCAGCTTTCAACCTTGGAAGATATAGAAACTGGAATGCCTTGAACAGCTGACACCTGTGTCAGATTGTTGTAATCATCAGTACACAACTTGAAACCACAAACTATTCAATAACCTAAGTCCACCTCCTCTGGATCCAGCCTCAGCAGGGGGGTAGATTCTGCAGACTGATTAATTCAACCCCCTCTGCCATTCCTTCCTATATCTCAGAGGCAGGAAAGCTATAAACTACATTTCCCAGACTCCCTGGCAGCTAGACTTCTGTCTGTGACCCGGGTCCACTAAGAAGACTCATTCGTACAGGACTTGGAGGTGGAAGTAAGCACCTGGTGGCGGCCAGGCTGAGCAGATCTTGTGGCAAACTTGGTGGCAGGGGGGTTTGGATCTCCCAGGGCAGCGGTGGTGGGGATTCTTGGTCAAGTCTCATTGTGCCTGAAGAGCATAAGATAGTACAATGGGATTTCCTTTAGAATTATCTCATGGTATGACTGGTGCTATAGTCTGAATATTTTTGTCCCCCCAAAATTCATATGTTGAAACCCTACCCCCAGAGGTATTAAGTGTGGTGAGACCTTTGGGAGGTGATTAGGTCATAATGGTGGAGCCCTCATGAATATGATTAGTGCTCTTATAAAGAGACCCCACAGAGCTCCCTCTGCCTTCCACCATGTGAGGACACAATGAGAAGTCAGCACCTGGAAGAGGCCTCACCACACATGCTAGCACCCTGATCTCGGCCTCCAGAGCTGTGAGAAATAGATTCCTATCATTTATAAGCCACCCCATTGTAGTATTTTGTTATAGCAGCCCAAATAAACTAAGACAACTGGGCCTATCACTTGGCTACTTACTTGGCTCTATAGCATCTAAACAGGCTTCCCTGGCACTAGAAACTTCTAGAAATTCTAAGTTTCAGTTAGGGTAATGCTTGGGGCTGTAACAGATAAACCCCCAAGTTTCTCAATGGCTTTATACAAGAAGAGTTTCTCTCTCTCTTATGTTATGTCTAAAGTGAAGGTTTCTGATCAGTGGGTGGCTTTCCTTCCAAGCAATTATTTAGGAACCCAGGCTTCTTCCAGCCTCAGCACATGGCTTCTAAGGTCATCATGTTGTCTAAATCGAGCTGATTAAGGGGAAGAGTATGAAAGTTTGCATGTGGGTGATTTTTATGGGCCAGGCCTGGGAGTGGAGCAGGTCATGACTGCCCACATCCCACTGGCTACAACTCAGTCACATGGCCACACCTAACTACATGGTGGGGGAGGTAGTTAAATGTAGCCTAGATGTGTGTCCAAAAAACAGATGAAACAAGTTTAGTGATTAGCTGGCCAAGCTCTGCAGGGCACTCTGTAAACCTCTACTGCTCTGTAATAAACTCTGTTCTGCTTAAACAGGCTGGAGCATAGTCTGTGGTCTGCAGCCGAGAACCCCCTCACACCAGAGAGCCTCGTATGTTTAATTGGCTCCTTGTACAGTGTGACTAAAATAATGATGCAACTTCCAGTCCCTGTGTCACTCTATTTCTCACTGTAAATTAATGTCCTATCATTCCTGTTTATATATCAGTCTCGTGAAATTGACTCACGTGTGTGCACATGTGCATACAAACACCCCCACATATACAGTAATTAAGCATCTTTTCTACAGGCTTACAAGTACTCACAAGATTAGGAGGGAAGATTTTCTCCCTAGGAAAGTCAATTTCTCCAAGTGTGAACAACGCTGGGCAGAAAAACATCCAGATATAGTCCCTTAACCGGATCCAGCACCCAAAGCCCAGAGAGTCTCTTATATCCACCTTTGTTCTCCAGGAAGCTAACGAGTTCAACAAGTCATCCAGGGCCAGCTACATAATGTGTGGAGCCCAGTGCAAAGTGAAAACTTGGGGGCCCTTATTCAAAAAGTAGGGAAAAGTGCCATTAAAGGTATCAAGATATAAAGCTTTTTTCTTTATTCAAGGTCTCTCTCTTGACTTGTTATGGTGATTTTTATTTGCTATTTAATGTCTAAATAAAGAAAATTAAAATTCTGAATGATTAGCATGAATGCTACCACTCATCTTTATATTGTGCAATGACAATTTTAAATGTAAACCTAAGAGCATTTAGCCCATATGTGGAATTACCAAAATTATACAATTTATATTTTGGGGCTTGTATATGCCTGTGTACTTCCTTCTTCCCAGAATGGTGGAAATGCTGCACAAAGTAACTCAATTGTTTTCATTTTGTTTCTTGAGAGGTGCACATTCTTCCAGCTCTCTCTACCTTGGGCTTAGTGACCGGTAAGGAGGGACTGAAAAGACAAGAGACAACGGGCTGCCCCATCTTTCCCTTTGCAGTGTAAGTGACTGGCTGATGCTGGGAAGTAACCAGGTAATGAAGGGTGTGATCGGTTCCTTGGTTCTTGTTTCTTAGACCACCACCGCCTTCTTTCTGCATTCGAAGTAAATTCTGGTTTGAAAGGAAAGCACTGCCTTTCCGGGCTTTTAGCACCTTGTTTACTCGTCTTAGCCTTCGTGACGCCTCAGACCTGATGCACTGGAGTTCCGTGAGACTCAGAGCAAGTATGAGGTAAGTGGGTCATGGGAGCCGCATCGCAAGCTCCATACATGGTATATGTGAATGGGGCAGCAAGGAACTGCACACCCGCACAGTGCACATCTCTTCTCTGCTCGGGAGCGTGTGATGGCGAGAGCAGAGCATTCAACCAAGCATGGGGTCCTTCTGACAGCAGCTGCACAGGTCACACACCCATGAAGCCCTGAAACCAGGAAGACTCTGGAGAGTCACGGGCCTCAAGGCTGAAAGGGGGCGAGAGAACCTCGACAGGCATGGCCTCTGCTCAGTTCTGAGTCCAGGATGCTCTAGGTGCCTCTGTCTCCTCAGTTTGCTTCCTGAATTCCCATTCTAGTGTCAAAGACATATTGAACCAGCAAGCTTGCTCTGCTTACTTCGTAAGAACTAGCCCAGGGCACTGGCAGATTCTCTTGAACCAATACACCTCATATAAAACCCAGGAAATGAAAAGAATTCTTTCCTGCTTTCTCTTTGCAATCAGGGCGACTGTTAATGCAGCCAAATGGTCAGAGTGGGAGAAGCAGGGGTGGGGGGAGGTTGGGTCAGCCCCACCACTGAAGGACACTCCAAGCACACTGCCGACTCGTAAAACTGTCGTCCTTCCCGTCCCCAGGAATCACTGCACACGCGCCTCTTTGTGGGGGTCTGGTTTAGGTATGATGTTAGGACACCAGATTGTTCAAAGGTACTCATCAAAATTCCTGCGGCCTATGTATGAATTTAAAATTACTCCACAAGCTCAGAAGCAACTAAACATTTAGGAAGATTTGAAGCAGAACTTGGCATCTACGAAGAACAGCGGTAGGCTGTTAGCTAACAACCAGTTGTCCAGTCTGTTCCTTTGGGTTGACATATTGTCTAATATTATATATATATGAGATTAAATAATACAGTTGTCTCTTTTTAACAAGCACTCTGCTTTTGCTTATACCTAACGTTCTATTTGCCTCCTGTTTCAACTGTGATCAGAGCTTTCTTTCTCATCCCTACGATGTTACTATATGATGCTGCACTAATCAGAACTCTCTGTGATGGAAGAAAGAATACCTGCCATGTATTGAAGACCTACTGTGTGTTAGAACCTTACCAGATGCTTCTGTGCATGCCATTTCATTTAATCTTTAACTTAGCTCTGTGATATAAGGTTAGTTAGTCTCATTTTTAAATTAAACTTTTTATTTTGCAGTAATTATAGATTCACATGCAGTTGGAAGGAATAATACAAAGAGGTCCCACTTCCCTCCACTCAGTTTCCCCTGATGATGACATCTCACGACACCGTAGCACAATATCTCAACCAGGAGGTGGACGTTGATACAACCCACCCATCTCTCTCAGATTTCTCCAGTTTTGCTTGTGCTCATTCATGTGTGTGTGAGTGTGTGTGTGTGTCTGTAGTTCTGTGCAATTTTATCACAGGTCTAGGTTCATGCATCCACGTTCTCAGTCAAGATACAGAACGGTTCCGTCGCTGCAAGAATCTTTCTGTTGCCCTTTTGCAACCGTATATTCTTCTTTCCTGCCTCATCTCCTTAACTCCTGGCAACCAGTAATTTGTCCTCTGTTTCTATAATTTTGCCATTTCAGGAATGTTATTGTATTAGGCAGGATTCTCTAGAGAAATAGAACCAGTATGCATAGGCTGTATGGACATGTATATACAGGTACATATATACACACATATACACACTCATATATATTAAGACCTTTATTTTAAGAGATTAGTTCACATGATTATCAAGGCTGACAGGTCTCAAGGTCTGCAGAGTGAGACAGCAAGCTGGAGACCCAGGAGAGCCGATGGTGTGGTTCTAGTCTGAATGCCGACAGGCTCAAGACCCAGACAGAACTGATGTTTCAGTTTGAGTCTGAAGGCAGGAAAGAATCCACATCCCAGCTCAAGGCAGTAAGGCAGGAGGAATTCCCTCTTACTTGCTGAAGGGTCAAGCTTTTGTTTATTCAGGCCCCCAACTGACTGGAAGAGGCCCACCCACACGGGATGGCCATCTGCTTTACTCAGGCTACCTATTCAAATCTGAATGTCTCTCAGAAACACTCTCACAGAAACACCCAGAATAATGCTTGACCAAATGTCTGGGCACCCTGTGGCCCAGTCAAGTTGACACAAAAAGTAACCATCACAGTTATATACATGTAATCATATAGTATATAACCGTTGGAGACTGTTTTCTCACTGAGCGGCATTCTCTGGGGATTCATTCAAGCTGTTGCTGCTTCCTGATGATCTACTTCACCAATAGTTCATTCCTTCTTATTACTGAGGAGTACGCTATGGTATGGATTCAACTTCACTAGCCAGGAGGGAAATGCAAATTTAAACCACAATGAGATATCACTGCACACCTATCAGAATGGCTAAAACCAAAATAGTGATAATACCTAAGACTGGCCAGAATGTGGAGAAACTGGATTGCTCACACATTGCTGAATGTAAAATGGTACTGCCACTCTGGAGAACACTCTAGAAAACTAAACCCGCCATTACCATACACCCCAGCAATTGCACTCTTGGACATTTATCCCAGAGAAATAGAAATTTATGTTCACACAAAAACCGTACACAAATGTTCATAGAAGCTATGTTCCTAATAGCCAAAAACTGGAAACAACCTAGATGCCTTTTGTTTGTTTGTTTTTGTTGTTTTGTGGTTTTTTTGTTTTTTATTGATAGCTTATAACATTGTGAAGTTTTAGTCGTACATTATTGTTTGTCAGTCACCATACAAATGCATCCCTTCACCCCTTGTGCCCATCCCCCCACCCCCTTGCCCCTAGTGACCACCAAACAGTTCTCTCTGTCTGTGTGTTAGTTTATATTCCACATATGAGTGAAATCTTGTGGTGTTTGTCCTTCTCTCTCTGGCTTATTTCACTTAACATAATACTCTCCAGGTCCATCCATGTTGTTGCGAATGGAAGAATTTTGTCTTTTTCTGTGGCTGAGTAGTATTCCATTGTATATATATACCACATTTTCTTTATCCATTCATCGGTCGTGGGACACTTGGTTTCCTTCCACTTCTTGGCTATAGTGAGTAATCCTGCAATGAACATAGGGGTGCATAAGCCTCTTTGGATTGTTGATATCAGGTTCAATGGATAGATACCCAATAGTGGGACAGCTGGATCATAATGTGTTTCTATGTTTAATTTTTTGAGGACTCTCCATACTGTTTTCCATAGAGGTTGCACCAGTTTGCATTCCCACCAGCAGTGGATTAGGGATCCCGTTTCTCCACAACCTCTCCAACATTCATTGTTTTTTGTCTTGGTGATTATAGCCATTCTAATGGGTGTAAGGTGATATCTTAGCATAGTTTTGGTTTGCATTTCGCTGATGATTAGTGATGTTGAACATCTTTTCATGTGCCTGTTGGCTTTCTGTATATCTTCCTTGGAAAAATGTCTGTTCATATTCTCTGCCCATTTTTTGATTGGGTTGCTTGTTTTTTTGTTGTTCTGTTGTGTGAGTTCTTTATATATTATGGAGATTAACCCCTTGTTGGATATATGATTTGCAAATATTTTCTCCCAGCTGGTGGGTTGTCTATTCATTTTGATCCTGGTTTCATTTGCCTTGTAGACACTCTTTAATCTGATGGAGTCCCACTTGTTTATTTTTTCTTTTGTTTCCCTTGTCTGAGTAGGCATGGAATCCTAAAAGATCCCTTTATGACCAATGTCAAATAGTGTACTGCCTATATTTTCTTCCAGGAGTTTTATAGTTTCAGATCTCACTTTCAGGTCTTTGATCCATTTTGAGTTAATTTTTGTGTATGGCAATAGAAAATGGTCTCCTTTCATTCTTTTGCATGTGGCTGTCCAATTTTCCCAGTACGATTTATTGAAGAAACTTTCCTTTTTCCATTGTATGTACTTAGCTCCTTTGTTGTTCATAGATGTGTGGTTTTATTTCTGGGCTTTCAATTCTGTTCCATTGATTCTGTGTCTATTTTTGTATCAGTACTATGCTGTTTTGATTATTATGGCTTTGTAGTGTATTTTGAAGTCAGGGATTGTGATGCCTCCGGCTTTGTTCTTTTTTCTTAGGGTTGCTTTAGCTATTTGGGGTCTTTTGTTGCCCGACATGAATTTTAGTATTCTTTGTTCTATTTCCATGAAGAATGTCCTTGGGATTCTGATTGGGATTGCATTGAATCTGTAGATTGCTTTAGGTAGTATGGACATTTTAACTATGTTAATTCTTCCAATCCATGTGCATGGGATATTTTTCCATTTCTTTATGTCTTCATCAGTTTCTTTCAATAGTCTCTTAGAGTTTTCATTATATAGGTCTTTCACCTCCCTGGTTAAATTTACTCCCACATATTTTTGTTGTTGTTGTGATTATAAATGGGATTGTCTTTTTTGAGTTCCCTTTCTGTTAATTCATTCTTGGCATATAGAAATACAACTGATTTTTGTAAAGTTGATATTATACCCTGTGACTTTGCTACAGTTTTTGATTGTTTCTAATAGTTTTCCAATGGATTCTTTAAGGTTTTCTATATATATGATCATGTCATCTGCAAATAGTGAAAGTTTCACTTCTTCGTTGCCTATTTGGAGTCCTTTTATTCCTTTTCTTGCCTAATTGCTCTGGCCAAAACCTCCAGTACTATGTTGAATAAGAGTGGCTAGAGTGGGCACCCTTGTCTCGTTCCTGTTCTCAGAGGAATGGCTTTCAGTTTTCCCCCATTAAGTATGATGTTGGCTGTGGGTTTGTCATATATGGCCTTTATTATGTTGAGGTACTTTTCTTCTATGCCCATTTTGCTGAGAGGTTTTATCATAAATGGATATTGGATCTTGTCAAATGCCTTCTCTGCATCAATTGACATGATCATGTGGTTTTTATTCTTCATTTTGTTAATGTGGTATATCACGTTGATTGCTTTGCGGATGTTGAATCATCCCTGTGTCCCAGGTATAAATTCCACTTGATCATGGTGTATGATCTTTTTGATGTATTGCTGTATTCAGTTTGCCAATATTTTGTTGAGGATGTTTGCATCTGTGTTCATTAGTGATATTGGCCTGCAGTTTTCCTTTTTTGTATTGTCCTTGTCTGGCTTTAGTATCAGGGTGATGTTGGCCTCATAGAATGTTTTAGAAAGTGTTCCATCTTCCTCTACTTTTTGGAAAAGTTTGAGAAGGATAGGTATTAAGTCTTCTTTGAATATTTGGTACAGTTCTCCAGGGAAGCCATCTGGTCCTGGACTTTTATTTTTTGAGAGGTTTTTGATTACTGTTTCAATCTCTTTACTTGTGATTGGTCTATTCAGGTTCTCTATTTCTTCTTGATTCAATTTTGGTAGGTTATATGAGTCTAGGAATTTATCCATTTCTTCTAGATTGTCCAATTTGTTGGCATATAGTTCTTCATAGTATTCTCTTATAATCCTTTGTATTTCTGTGGTATCTGTTGTAATCTCTCCTCTTTCATTTCTAATTTTATTTATTTGAGCCTTCTTTTTTTGTGTGAGTCTAGCTAAGGGGTTGTCAATTTTGCTTATCTTCTCAAAGAATCAACTCTTTGTTTCATTGATCCTTTCTACTGCTTTTTTCATTTCAATTTCATTTATTTCTGCTCTAATTTTTATTATTTCCCTCCTTCTGCTAACTTTGCGCTTTGTTTGTTGTCCTTTTTTTAGTACTGTTAGCTGTAGTTTAAGATTGCTTATTTGGGATTTTTCTTGTTTGTTGAGGTGGGCCTGTATTGCTATGAGTTTCCCTCTCAGGACTGCTTTTGCTGCATCCCATATGAGTTGGTATGGTGTATTTTCATTTTTGTTTGTCTCCAGATATTTTTAAATTTCTCCTTTAATCTCATCAATGATCCATTGGTTGTTCAGTAGCTTGTTGTTTAGTCTCCACAGCTTTGTCACTCTCCCAGTTTTTTCCTTATAGTTGATTTCTAGTTTCATAGCCTTATCATCAGAAAAGATGCTTTTTATAATTTGAATCTTCTTAAATTTATAGAGGCTTGCCTTGTTTCCCAACATATGGTCTATCCTTGAGGATGTTCCACATGCACTTGAGAAGAATGTGTAATCTGCTGTTTTTGGGTGGAGTGCTCTGTATATATCTATTAAGTCCATCTCATCTAGTTTTTTGTTTAAGTCTGCTGTTTCCTTATTGACTTTTTGTCTGGATGATCTATCCATTGATGTGAGGGGGATTTTAAGGTCCCCTACTATTATTGTGCTGTTGTTGATGTCTCCTTTTAGGTTTGTTAATAGTTGCTTTATGTACTTTGGTGCTCCTGTGTTAGGTGCATATATATTTATAAGTGCTATGTCTTCTTGATGGAGTGTCCCTTTTAGCATTATATTTTGCCCCTCTTTGTCTCTCATTACCCTTTTTATCTTGAAGTCTACTTTGTCTGATATAAGTGTGGCAACACCTGCTTTTTTTTGTTTGCCATTAGCTTGGAGTATTGTCTTCCATCCTTTTACTCTGAGCCTGTGTTTGTCTTTAGAGCTGAGATGTGTTTCCTGGAGGCAGCATATTGTTGGATCTTGTTTTTTAATCCATCCCACCACTCTGTGTCTTTTGATTGGAGAATTCAATCCATTTACATTTAGAGTGATTATTGATGTATCTGGGCTTAGTGTTGCTACTTTATTGCTCCTTTTCCAGATCTTTTGCATTTGCTTTGTTTGTATGATTTGGACTACCAATTCAGTTTGGTAGTTCTGTATGATGGTTTTCCTAGTTTTCTTTTTATCATATGTGTCTCTGCTCTGAATGTTAGTTTAGTGGTTACCATGACGTTTGTATAAAAATTCTTGTAGATGAGATAGTCCATTGTCTGGTGTCCTCTTATTTCCTTCGTCTAAGTTGATTCTGTCCCTTACCTCTTCCCCTTCTAAGTTTTTGTTGTGACAACTTATTCCATCTTGTGGATTTCATGTTTATAGTGATGAGCTTATGTTTATTTTTGCTGTTTTCCTTCCCTTCATCTTTAATGTCGTAATTAAGTGTTTGCCAACCTATTCTGGTACACAGCTGCAGTTTATCTGATTTTTGTCTACCTATTTTCTCATTACTCAAAGCTTTGTATCCCCTTTCTCTTTTCTTTTCTTTTTTTTTTTTTTTTTCAGGTATGAGGGCCTTCTTGAGCATTTATTCCAGTGGGGGTCTTGTGGCAATGAACTCCCTTAGCTTTTGTTTATCTGGGATAGTTATTATTTCTCCATCATATCTGAAGGATATTTTTGTTGGATAGAATATTCTTGCCTGAAAGATTTTATCTTTCAGAATTTTGAATATATCATTCCACTCTCTCCTGCCCTGTACAGAATCTGATGAAAAATCTGCTGACAGCCTGATTGGAATTCCTTTGTAGATTATCTTTTTTTCTCTTGCTGCCCTTAATATTCTTTCTTTGTCATTAACTTTTGCCAGCTCTACTACTATGTGCCTTGGGGATGGCCTTTTCTTGTTGATATATGTAGGAGATCTATTGATTTCATTCACTTGTATTTCCAGCTCCTTCTCCAGGTTTGGGAAGTTCTCAGCTATCATTTCTTTGAACAAGATCTCTGCTCCTTTTCTCCTCTCTTCTCCCTCTGGGATACCTATAATTCTTAAGTTGCTTTTCTCAATTTAGTCAGATATTTCTCAGAGATTTTCTTCATTTCTTTTTAGTCTTAGCTCTGTCTCCTCCTCTATCTAAAGCCTTTCCACATTGCTATCGTCAATAATACTAATCCTTTCCTCCATATTGTCAGCTCTGTTCTTTAATGATTCCAGATTTTTCTTTATTTCCTCCATTGTGTTTTTCATCTCCACAATTCTGATTGGTTTTTCTTTATGGTTTCAATCTCCTTTGTGAAGAAGCTCCTAATTTCCTTGAATTGTCTATCCGTATTTTCTTGTAATTCATTGAGCTTTTTAATGATAGTTATTTTGAATTCTCTGTCATTTAGGTTATAAATTTCTCTGTCTTCTGGGCTGATTTATGGATACTTGTCATTTTCCTTCTGGTCTGGAAATTTAATGTATTTTTGCATTGTGCTTGAGGGTGTGTTTTTATTTTTATTTTTCCTCATCCTGAAAATGTCTGGACATAGATTCCACTTGCAATCACTAGGTGAGGGTCAATAACTGTGTTCCAAAACTGCTAAGATGTGTGGGCATTCTGGCCAGAATGAAGTGTGGCTGGGCTGATAGGTGGCTGGGCTGGAGCTCCATGGGGCTGGGATGTCACATGCTGGCTCCTGGGCTGGATCTCTGCTGGGTTGGATCCCTGCACGCCTCTGCCAGGCTACAGCACTGCTGGGCTTGGGCACCCAGGTGTCACGTGCCGGCTGCGGGGCTGGATCTCTGCTGAGTTGGATCCCTGCACAACTCCACCGGGCTGCAGCACTGCTGGGCTTGGGTGCTGAGAGCTGCTGAGCCAGGATGCCGAGGGAGGGGGAGGGGCACTCACTTTCACCTCCCTGGCCCCAGGGTCTTCTTGTTCTTCCCTTGCTATCAGCTCTTCTGGAGTGTTAGTTTGGCGAGGGCACCCCCACAACTGTTCTGTTCCTTCTGTGTGGGAGTTCCCCACTGTGTGGGAACTTGGAGAGTGAATGTTTTTCTGCTGAGGGGCACCCCTTCCCCTCCTCTCTGAGAGCCACAAGGTCTCAGTCTCAGGGCCGCTGCTGTTGGAGAAGGATGGGAGCCTTTCTTACCTGCTACCTCTTCCCATAGGGTTTCCAGCACCTCTGCCATCAGATGTAAGGCTGCGTGGGTCTTTCAGACGTCCTGTATGTAGTTGACAGACCTCCATTGATGTATGGATGATCTTTTTGTTGTATCTTGGTCGGAGAGCATTTAGGGGGAAAGCTCACTCTGCCGTGATGCTCTAAATGCCTTTTAACAGGTGAATGATTGTGTCCATTTTATTGACAAGCAATCTGAGGCTTAGAGAGGTCAAATATCATGTCCAACACCCATAGCTGGAAGGCAGCAGAGCCAGATGGAACCCTGCTCTGCTCCACTCCAAATTCTGTGCTCTTTCTACTAGGCAAGACATCTATGATCATGTTATTGGCCTTGATTCTTTGTGAGAATGTGCTGTGTCTTCTGAATCAAAGAACTGTGAGTGTTATCAAGTGTTTGCACAAGTCCCTTACCCTGAGTCTTTTGGTAACTATTAACTAAAGTATTAGATTAATTGGAACACATTATTCTTGGCTGGACAAGGTCAGTTTTTCACACTTAGAATCCTTCCTGCCTTCTTCTGGAGCTTCTGTCTCTTTTATATCACCTTCCTGTGTATTTAGAATTTTCCCATCTTCCTGTATCTATGTTTTCCATTAGTCCATGAGCTACTTGGGGAAGAGGTTCTTTATCTGGTATGGTTGAGTAGTAATACAGTGACTGGAGTCCATAATGTGGATTGAAAGAAAAAACAATGTTTTGTGCCATGTATTCTAAAATGATACAGTTACCTACAGGTCATCTGTCTTTCAGGTATATGCTACCCTGCAGGGGGAAGCAATGCAGTAGAGATCAGAATGCTGGCTCTGGGGCCATCCTGCAAGTGGTTAAATCCCACCAGAGATCTGAATTTGCCAAGCTACCTTTCCTCCTTGTGTTCAGTTTCCCCACAACAAAATGACATAATGAAAGAATTGACTTTATAGGGTTGTTAGGAAGATGTAAAGCATTTAGCCCAGTGCCTGGCACAGAATACTGTTAGATATTGCTATTTTTATACCAGAGAAAAGAAAGAAAAATTGGCAATGGAGTCAAGATAGATAGGGACAAAGAGATGACTCAGAGACATAGCTCTGGGGACACAATAAAGTGGATTAATGAGGCAAGACCCATAAAACAGCTTAGAAACTGCAGAGACAATTTTCAGAGATGCACAGAACAGATCTCAGAATTCCCTTTGGAGAGCACATTTGTAATCCCTTCTCCAGTTCATGGCCGGTGTCTCCAGCAGGCTTTTTGGGGAATCCACTGGTTAGGATGCTAAACAGAAAATGTATGGCCTGGGAAATAACCATTATAATTCTGGTTAGCCAGAACAAATGGAGAAAACAAGATGGGAAGGAGCTCTTTGGTAAAGTAGTAAAGATTCACAGCATGAATAACTGCTGGAGAAGACAAATGAAGTGTCTGCTGCCAGCAGAGCAAGAGCTGCCCTGAAAAGTTCAAATCCAATGATGAGTTGTGCCATAATAATAGTAATGGAAACAACAATAGTTGCCATTAATGGAGGTGCCAAACACTTAAAAAGTTTTCTAGTTATGTTTCCCATTTTACAGATGAGGCATCTGAGGCTAGATAAGGTTAATGACCAATCGTGTGGCATCCTGTGAGTTTCAGACACCAGATCCGGTGGATTCAAAGACTGTGCTCTTAACCCTATGATCATCAGGGAGGACAGAGAGGAAAGGGGGTCTCTGGAGAAGTCACCCCATCTCACAGCATGTCAGGAAGGATGCTGAACATTTTACCTCCAAGTTTCTCACTGCGACTGCTTGGCAGGGAGGCACCAGGAGCACTATCAGTGGGAATGTGCTAATGGCAGGAGGCCTGGGGCTGTGTTCCTGGGCCTCAGGCTGTCCCCAAAACTGGGAGGCACTGGAGTTTGTGGGAGCTGTAGAAGAGGGAATAGCAGCAATTGAATGCAAGCATTAGGAATAAGAATCATAAAGGCAGGTTGACCATTTTTAAATTACCCAAATATTTGAAACACACTTGCTGGAAAAAACCACTGTTTCAGTTAAGGATGCAGGACAAATTGTTTTCAGATGCTCTGTGTTTGGGAACAGAATGCTCCTTTCTAGACAAATCCACAGGGGTCATTTTAAATATGAAAATATATGCTGGGGTGTAGCAGCTATTGCTCAATTTTTTTTCCTGATTCCCTTCTTTTGGCACAAGGAGGGTCGCCATGCATCCCAGGTTGCTAGGCTCCATCTGCTTATTCCTGCTGTCCTGGCTTAATTATGAAGACATCCTCTTTCACTCCCCAGAGGACCCCAGTTTGGAGGATAAATTATATGCTCTCCCTAAGTCACCATGGAAAGGTGGACCTACATCCCAGGTAAGACCAAGTCCACTCAGACACAAGCATGGGTCCATTCTTCCCAGGATGGGTTTGTGGACGTTGGGAGAGAGAAGTGCTTCGTGCTTGTGTTAATAGTTTGTAAAATGGATGCTGGGAGCCTCGGGTGGCTGCGTTGAGTAGGCCTGCTCAGAAGTGGGTGAGGGGAGCCAGCACACAGAAGAAAACTAAGCTGAGAGGTCAAGAGACAGAGACAGAGACAGAGAGAGAGAAGGAGGGAGACAGAACTACTCCTGGGGATATACGGGCCTCTCCATCCATGTAGCCATGCTGGAGCCCTGAAGCACCCGGTTATGTGAGTCAATAAATTTGCTTTCATTTTTTCAGTTGGTTTGAATTGGGTTTCTGCTCTTGCAACAGAGAAAAAAGCCTGAGAAATTCAAAAGGGAGCTAACGTCTCTCAAGTTCCTATCAAAGGCAAGTCATTGGCTGAGTACTTTGTGTGATCCATGTCATTTCATCTGGGCAAAAGTCATGCCAGGCGGGGATCATTAAACCCCTTGCATAACTGAAAAATCCAAAGTTCAGACATAAATGACTTGTTCAAGGTCACTGGTAGCCAGGAAGGGCCTCGCCAGGATGTGCCAGTGGTTAATGCAGAACCCGTGCCTCCTTATCAAACCACGTGGCCCGGTTTGGCTGGTGGGAGGCCACACTGCTGCTCCCCTGATCTCCCTCCTGAAGCTGTGAGTCCCCATCCATTGCCCAAACCCACACGCCTGCACCACCTTTCTTGTTAATGATCTTCTCTTTTCCCCTGAGTACAGCATGCCTGGTGTTTGCCCCCAACTCGACCGTGAACGTACCAATGAACACCTTTGATCCTCAGTTACCGCGGGACACCACGAAAGCCTAACACACAGAAAGCTCTGAACAGTAAAATGAAGGGAAGGAAAATGCTTGGTGGACTGCAAAGTAGCACACCTGTTGGTTGTGTTTTCATTGTTCTCTTAAGTTTGGTCAATCTCTCCCGAACAAATTTTATTTTGTGGCAGGCAGGTAAACCCAGGCACCGGGAAGACCCAACCGTCCTGGTCTGTCCAGGTCTGAGGGGTTTTCCAGGATGTGGGACTTTCAGGCTAAAACTGGGATAGTCCCAGGAAAACCAGGATGGCTGCTGGTTCTCTGCTGTGCACTGGCCTGTTAGTACTTCTCACGCTGCATTCCTGGCCTGTGCGTGTGTCTGTCTTCCAGGAAGCTGGGGGTCTCCGAGAAGAGGAACTGTACCTTATTTAACGCTGGATCCTTTCTCTGCTCACTTAGCAAAGTCCTGATATTTTGAGTTAACAGCTGGCTCATGAATAAATGAATTAATGAACAACACTGACAGTTTTGCATATAAGCTACCATACCTCCTCTTAAAGGCATTGGCCTGGGAGGTGCTGAGGTTTAAGGCACGGATTCATGGAACACACTGAAATTCAAGAAGTGCTTCAGATGCCTGGAAGGCATGGGGAAGAAGCCCATCTTCTGGGATTTTTCCCACTCTCCACTTGCTGTATGATTTTGGGCAAGTCACTTCATCCATCTATTCATTCATTTATGTGGTAACTATATATTGGATACATACGTGGCTAAGCACTGCTTTCTCAATTTCCTCATTTATAAAATGGAATAATAACACCTGGCTTATAGGCTGAGTATAGGAATTAAGTGAAGCGGTGTTTGTGTGGGGCCCACCATAGCTGTTCAGATGATGGTGATGGTGATATCCGTTATCTACAACCTCCACTTTTGAAAAAGCACCCAGTCACCCCCACCAAGTTTAATTGCAAAAAAGGCTCTCTTTGCATCTCCTTTTGACATTGCCAACGGCTTCTCTAAGAGCTCCTATGAGACAGTGCTTGGGCTTCCAGATGCTCCAGTGAGAGAAGGGGGGAGAGTCTGGCCTCAAAAGCTCTAGCTTTTGAAATTGCATGGCTCACACATTGTAGCCCTGAGAGGGAGAAGGGAGCCAGCACTTCTCTCAGCCCACCCTAACCAAGTGTGAAAGATCCAGTCCAGACTTCTGTTTGGATCACATCATATTTTCTGCCCACTGAAATGGGATGGGACAGACCTGGAGAGGCAGAGGCCTCCACTCGCCAATAGCCATCACTTTATATGGACGTCACTCGAGAATTTGGATTCTGAACCAAAACATGCTCAAAACAGAGACAGAGCCTGTAACTGTCCCATGGAAAATAAGTATCTGGGGACCACAATAATGACGTTAGAGCTGCCCTCCACGTGTGAACATCCAGAGCCTAAATGAAATGGGTTGTGCACCTTTCAAGGTGGGCATGGGCAGTTGAGAACATGAGTCAGTAAATGTCTGGTTTATGCACTTATGAAGCCCACCTGGTAAACAGTGGGAACAGAAAGATGACAGCCACCTTCTCAACCACTGGACCACTATGGAAATCTTGGAGACCCATGCACTGAATTCTTCACTCCTTCCAAGTTTACAGCAAAATTACCACGGGGATACAATAATAAGGAAAATCTATGTAGTAATAAAAGAAGAATTTTTGTTTTTAGCTGAAGAGCATCCCTTGACTCCTACCTAAAATGCACAGTTTGAGACAATGGATACCTTAATGAGAAGCTCAGCTGAGATGCAAAGAATGAGGCCTGCCTAAGAAGAGTGCTTACGCAAGGAGGGGTTACTTCTGAACTACCATTCCAGGGTATAGTGCCAACCTGCTTGACATGCCACAGGATTTTTAGGGGAAGGCTGTTTGGAGGAAATAATTCAAACTGACTGGGTGATGAGGAAAATGCAGTGGGCAGCCTGCATCCGCTGCTCCTGCAGGATGCGCTGATGGCCGGTGATGCTCAGGGACAGAGACGCTGCGTGTGCCCAGTCCCTGCTCCCACTGGGCATCTACAGTGTGCAAGGGCACAGTTAGAGAAGGGGTAGGCAGGGTGTGGATGTCCCCACTGACACTGAGCTGCAACAACAACATCAGAAAAGGAGTACACGCTTTCCTTCCTCCTCACCGAGGCCGCCTCTGTTCTGACCTCCGGATAATTACTCAGCTTGAGTAGCATTCGTGGGAGGGCAGGAGGAAAAGTTCTCAGCAAATCCGAAATTGAGAAAGAATATCACCAACATACTTTTCATACACAGAAAAATACTTGTTATATCTAGCTAACCTAGAAATAAATCAAGATACAAAATTCAGTTATGAAAATATGAAAGGAATGGCTATGTGCAGTGACACCAGCAAATAATGGAGTCCTTATTTGCATGTGCAGTTTTATATGTGCAATGCCGACCTAAAGGCATGAAAAACGTGCCAGGAGAGCCCAGAAGAGCCTGTGAGAGCTCTGCTTAGAGAGCTGAGAGGTCATTTGGTTTGGGTCTTGTTAGGTGCACAGGGATAATTTACTGAGTAGCCCAGAGAGAATAGCATGTTCCAGGCAGGTGAGAGGCAGAGGCTTTCAAATACACAGTGTGTCCAGAGTTCACAGAAAGTGTCAATGTGGGGACTTCTGCTGAGACTGGAATTTGAACATAGTTTTACTTCCACTTTCTCCTGAAACCCCACACAAATGTGAGTAAAGAGATTTAAAAACAGACACAAATCCACAAGGACAGAGACTGGGAGAGGAGACAAGAGCAACAACATTTTGGAAGTTTGAAGGCAGAAGGTTAAGAGATTAGTGACCTTGCAGAAGAGAACGCTGAGCCCTTCCCTAGTAGTGGAGAACACCTGTGCGTGCACTGAGTCACAGCACAGAACTTCAGAGACACTCGGTGTCTGAGAGTGGGCGTGTAGAGGAGGCTGAAAGCAAGAGACACAGCTAACATTGTGCATAAAAAGAGGTTAAACTTGGACCTCTGACCCACCCATGCTGCCAGAGACATAACATTTGCTCATGCTGGCAGAAGACTCGGGTCTTATTCCTGGTGGTGCTGAACGAGATGATGAGTGGATTCTGGGGTTCCAGACACGCAGAGGCCAGGGCCGTCATACTGACCACGGGGATTAGATGAAAATCCTCTTACCAAGTGTTGAGTGGTGCCCCCTCCACCAGCCGCCTTTCCCATCTCAGGGCTAAGAATACTGCTGTCCAGGTTTATATGAACCCCATGTAAGAACTGGGAGGATTAACTTTCGGGAAAGAGACTAGCCTAAGAGCAAAGACCTATAGGAAACTACAGTTGTGCAGAGCTGCTCCTTGATGAATCAACTTAGCCAAACCAGCCACAGTGAAGCCCATAGTTCACCAGTCAACCAGTCCTGTCTATGTCCATGAAGCTTCTAATCCTTTCTAGTGCTTCACTCTGTGATGTGAACGGACTGCTGAGTATCAGCAGACATTTGAGCAATTAAAGAGAGAAACCAAACCAACCAGTTAACCAACCAACAAAAAACCAACTAGGAGTGAGAAGTAGAAGAAAGCATTTTTAAAGAAGCAGAATACACTCAGCAAAATAAAAGAGAGAAAGCATTTGTGAAACAAGGAGAGAAGGCTACAAAACACAAATGTTCAGAGAAAAATAGAGTTCTTGGAAATTAAAAATGCAACAGAAGAAATTAAATAGTCACAAGGCTTAGGAAGATAAAGTGAGGGATGTATCTGAGAATATAGAACAAGAAGAAAAGGAGATGAAAAAAAGAGAATTAATAAATATATATATATATATATATATGTAATCAGTCTGGGAGCCCAGTATTTTTAAAAAATAGGAGTTTCAGAGTGAAGAAAGATTAAACACAGAGAAGAAAAATTTACCAAAGAAACAACACAAGAAAAGTTCCTAAAACTGAATTCCAAATTGATAGGCCCTACTAAGCATCCAGCATAAAAATGAAAAACCAGCAAATCACCACATTAGAAAACCTAAAACTAAGCTTGAAGTTGGGGGGTGAGTGAGTGAAATGCATAGGTGACCTACAGAGAATCAGAAATTAGCATGGCTCTGGACTCCCAATAGCAACAGGAAAAGTGCGGCAGCAGTCTCAAAGCTCTACAGGAAAATTCCAGTCCACTCTGGAATCCTACATCCATCCGACAACCAAATGTGAGGGCAGGAGGAAAAAGCCCAAAAACATGCATCGTTTTTCAGGAATTACCTGGAGGGTGTGCTCCGCTAGAACAAGAGAGTAAAACTAAGACAGAGGAAAACAAAGGATCCAGAAAACATGGAATCCAGAACAAGAAAAAGAGGAGGGGAGTCCCCGGGAGGGTGGTGAAGGGAGAACCCAGGACCCAGCTATGCAGCAGGACGAGACAGCAAGTTGATCTGGTGGAAGACAGAGGAGGTACCTCCTAGAGAGATGGAGCCACGAAAAGATAAAACCAATAAAATCCATGATGAATGTATTGAGAGGAGACTGACATCTCCATCAGAGAGTTCTAGAATGAATTAATGATAGGCATTATAAAAAACTAAGCACATAAAAAAATGAGATGATTCCAGAGACATCAAACATAAAAGAAAGGAAATACAATCATACCAGACCCAGCTGTGGATAATATTTATATGGACATAATAATGTGTGCACAGAATATTTGCTCTAACTAAACATCATGTCACAGCCTCACTGGGGAGATGGGTGGAGAGAAAGCGTATGTTGAAGTGGAAGTGTATAATATAAAGGAGCTAAATCCTTCTCGTCTTCCATAGGAAGAAGTCCACAGATAATATCTGAAACTAGAACATCAGAAATAGGAATAGAGATGTTTTGCTTAGAACACAGAGGTAGGGGCCAGAAGAAAGAGCTAACACCATTGAAAGAGCTTCCCCTGGGAAGCAGAAATCTGGAGTAAAGAGGGGAGAGAAATGTACTGTTCTGGTTATTTCTTATTTTACTTTTTTATACCATAAGCCTTGTGCTGCTATTGGACTGTTAAACTCTGCACATTAATAACTTCGTTGGAAGCAAAAATGTACTTATTTTTTTAACTTTATTGAGGTATAATTGACATACCAAAAACTGCACACAGGTAATGTACACGTCTTGATGAGTTGGACCTAGGCAGTAAGTTTGGGATGGCTACACTGAAGGCTGTGGTGAGTGGAGGAGTGAGGTTCTGGAAACAAATGAGAGACTTTTGGTTGTTAGTTTTGAAAGTCTGCTTCGATCCTATCCCTAGGCTACCATGATTTCTTCAAGATTCCAGACGATGGAGTTGAACAGTTGAAGTGTGTGGAAGGCAGCACGTGTCGATGACCAGCTCGGGTGCGCTCAGTAACAGTGAACCCTTTGGCTTTAATTAATTGTGGAAGTAACACAGGACCACTGTTGGAAAAAACTCAAACACTACAAAACAAAAGTGAATGTCCTTGCCCCCCACCCTGGACCTACACTGTCCTCCTCAGATGTCACACAGTTAATAATTTGATGTCTACTTCTTCCTTTTTCCTTTCCAATCAGATGCCTTTGTTTAGAATGCACCGATTCTGTGCTCCCAATTATCCCAATTTTACAAAGCACGCTAAGTAAAGATGTGGAGATGCAAGACAAGAGTGTGAAGCGGAAGGGTGAGGCGAAGAGATTTTTACAAAGCTAGTTCCACCCTGAACTATCCCAAGCAAAACTGACCCACCCTTCCCAGAGCGGGGCCAGGGACCAGACTGGCTTCTTTCATGCAACAAAGCTCAAATTCTGTGTCAGCGGCAGACAGGAAATGGCACAGACGTTCCTCATTCCTGAGGCTGGCATGCAAAGCAGAGAACTGTTTCCATGGAGACCGGGACACTGGAGATGCTCTCTGGAATTGCTCCTTGGGGCTTGGCGACAAATAGAAACATTAGCATGCAGAGGCCTAAATATAGCTGCATTCAGGGCGATTCATCGAGCCCAAAACTTGGCTGGAATGTGGCTTTGGAACAAATGTACTGAGCACGACCCAGCAATGTTTTCAATATTTTATAGTGTTTACACTACTGTCAGAGGAAATATCTCATGGAAAACGCAGAAATGTCGGGCCATTTGGTTTTGTTCTCCTGGATAAGTCACCATCAGAGGCAGGGCTCAGAGATGAGAATGTCCCTTCTCCACATAGTTATCCTTTAAGAGGACCTGATAGGAAAAAGTTCTGTCAGAGAGGGAGACTATTACCTGTAATTAGAAGAAAAATATGAGCATGTCCCCTTCTTCTCTCTCCTCCAGGATTCCTGGGGACTGTAAATTCTTGCCTGCATTATTATGCAGAAAATTCTGCTCTGTCCCAGTTCCTAGTCCCAAAGTTGCACTTCATCGTGACACTGTCAATTCACAGCGCAGCCAAGTGCCTGCTGGCTACCAGGATGCACCTTCCTAAATTCATTCATTCAACAGTCACTGCACCCTTTGTGTTCCAGGCAGACACAGACAGATGCAAAATAAAATAAGACAGCAAAGGTCTCCAGGAAATCCCACGCCAGTGGTGGAGACAGAGGACCGTCAGTCAGTCAGATTGTAATAAACATTACAGAGAAAATGAAACAAGGCAATGCCAGTGTGCGAGGAAGGTGTGGGAGAGACAGCAGCTAGGAGGTCAGGGGAGGCCTCTTGGAAGATTTGACCTTGGAAATGAGACCTGAAGGACAAGAAGATCAAGGGGAAGAGCTTTTCAGGTAGAGGGAACTGCAAATAAAAGGCTCAGAGGCTGAACCAAGCTTGGTGGCTGAACTCTTGAGTGAGGCAGCACAGATGGGAGATGAGGTCAGAGACAGGCAGGGACCAGGTCATTAAAGCTTCACAGGCTGTGCTAAGAAGTTTGATGCTATTCCTCAGACGGAGGGTAAGCAATCGCTTTCTGCTACTGGGTAGCAACAACCCCCACACCAATAATCTGTCTAATATCCCCATGAGCATTTTCTCCAAAGCACTGTGCTTTTACTGTCCACACACTGTGCCTCTTGTAAGAGAACAGGATTCCTTCCTCTTTTTGGCTGCCAGGAAGCTCAGAGCTGGATGCAGTACATCTGGGTATGTATTTTTCTACCCTAATTCCATCTCTGGCCTGATTTTACCTTCTCTCTTATTTTCCTATCATCTTAGCTTCACATGTTGACAGTGACTCACACTGCACCTGTGTACAGCATTGTGGAGCAGGAATAAAGGGGATTTTTCATATAATATATTTAATCTATTCCTCCTAGAGGAACAATATTCGCACTTGTGCTGTGGGCCAGTAGCCCATGAGTGGCCCCCAACCCTGAGCTTTGTCTGCTCTCTGGGCTTGTCCAGCATCCAGGCAATGAAATTATGAGAAAGGCTTCGTCAGTCATTAGCCTGGACGGCCAGACCAGCTCCTGTAACAAACTTGTCTATCTTTTCTCATCGATCAGGTGTCTGGGGAAAACCAAATTCAGACCCACATTTCCAAGAGGAGAAAGGACAAGTTTCCATTCTGTCTTAGGTAGTCATCCTTTCCCAAGTATGAACCAACCTGCTTCCTTGCAGGAAAAAGCAAACGAGTTCGATTATTACTAACTCCACTTTCCGAATGAGAACATCAGGCTCATGGAGATGTGACACTGAGTATTCTGAAGAACACGGTTTTAAAAGCCAAGTCTCGGGCATCTGAAACTTAAGTCTTTTCTCTCAATAGTCAAGAAGTGACTTACTTTCAGCTGTGACTTTGCTTCCATGAGAAAATGGATATCTTAGCATCACCCTTGAGTCAGAAAAAAAGCCCTCAGTTACAAATCATTAGCATTTCAAGACCATTGCCCACCATAGAGGTGTCCTGAAATACACAAAATATTTTTTTCATTATATTTTTTACCAATCAAAACAGCTATCATGTAAGAGCCTGCAATATTTATATATAATAACAGAGTCCTCATATTTGGAAAGGTTAAAAATCTCTGTTTTAAAGTGCTTTTCACATTATTATTTAATTATGACCCTTTAAAGCGTAACAAGGCCTCCTACAAAGGTGCTTTGGGAAGGGACCACCTTTTCCTTCAATAGAGTAGAGTTCTTAAACTGTTAGGGCTAGGTTGCTAGATTTAGCAAGTAAAAATACAGGACGCCCAGTTAAACTTGAGTTTTTAACAAACAATGAACAATTTTCTAAGGGTAAGTATGTCTTGAGCAATATATGCAGGATCTGACAATCCCCAGGACCCAAAAGGGATTTGTGAGTGAGGGTCAAAAGGACCTGGTCATGGATATGGAAGGTGTAAGCCTCAGAGCATCCACACAGGAGAAGTTTAAAGAAAGAAGATAAAGAATTAGATGACCTAATATTTGTAAGGTCAACTTCTGAAAAATGTCCACCTATGGTTAAGTTGATGATTCCCAAACTTATCACACCAAGGAACCTTGATTAAACTTTTCTCCATTGATAGCCCACACCTACTCAAACATCAGCCCTCTCATCAGCATCTAGCTCTGACTTCATCAACATCTGATCAGAGTTTCTGGTTGGCATGAGTCAACTGCTGATGATAAAGCCATTGTTGACAGATTCACCCTAAATTGGTATGATTCCAGCCAGAAACAAATTAAGGAAGGAGGTGTGAATTCATTGCGGCCTATAGACAGTCTCCACTGAGATGTTCTCAAACACTGAAGATAGCTCTAGGACCTTGAGTGACCACCTGAAGATCCCAGATTTCATACTAGTGATTGGGGTCATTAATCAGAGAGAGCACTTAATATACCATAGATTATATTAACCAAGCCCATGTGTTGAAATTATTTCCTCCCTATCTTTGAGCAACAAATTAACCAAGCCAAGCTTTGCTTCCAAGTATCTCAACAGAATTGGCCAATTCCCCCCTCCCCCCTTGGGACGTTCCATCAGATGTGATGTGCTCGTGTGTGTGAGCATGGGGACAGACTGGTGCTTAAAAAACGTGCAGGAAGAGTCAGAAAGTCTGTTAATTAAATAACAATTATAACTAAGAAGTAAGAATTAATTAGAGAAAAATCTAATGCCAGCATAAATAGCTTTAAACTGCAAAATAATCTTACTCCCAATTTAATTGCTTGTGTAATTAGAGTTAATTGCAGAGTAGAGGTTTGGTTAACATAATAAAATAGTCTTTTTAAAAAAATAGTGATTAGGTAGTTAGCCAGAGCATTTAAAATAGTTTAGATTTCAGGGGATGGTGGAAGGCCATGTTGCAGTGGTTGGGCATGTGGGATCTGGTGGCAGATAGACCTTGCTTGTTGTTAGACCCCAACAAGCCCTTGAATCTCTGAGTCCTGCTCTTCTTAGGAGCAAAACAGTAGTGAAACCACTTTCTTCTACAAGGGTTTTTTTCTGAGAGTTAAAAGAGGCATGGGGGGTAAAGTGCCTACTGGATGCCTGGAGCATAGGAGAGAATCCATAAACGGTGGCCTGACTAAGTTCCCTTCTGCTGGAGTTCTAGCCTTACACTTCACGCTTCCCAGTCTGGCTTCACACCATTGTGGAGACCAGCAACACAGAGGGCGGAAACAATGCTGGTGCTGTGGATCTTCCTCCGCCATCTCCGTTTCTCCACCCACTTCTTCCTCTGGATAAATAAGTCATCCTGGGGGTGATCATTTGTGTCATTGTTATGTTTGGTCAGCACCTCCATTCATTAGGAGTCTTTCCATTGTAGCGTTTCATTGGATGTTCCCGGGAGACTAGGTGCCAACAACAGAACCATGTGGGGACATCAAGCAGATGAAGTTGCCTAAAGAGTCAATGAGCTGAAGCTGAGAATGCCCCATCACCTGAGGTCCAAGCTGAGGGGCACCAGCTGGCATGTAGGCATGGACGGCCTTCCGTATTGATGAGTCGGCCAGGTAACTGTTGGTGGAGGTGACACTCCCGTCTCCTCAAGTCTCCAGAGAAGACAGAGAAAAAGTGTGGGAGGAACGCATCCACGTCTCCCCACCCTCTCCCTCACTCCTCCTCTGATTGGTGCGTTGGGATGTCAATCAATGCCTTGAAGCCAAAGACCACCAGGAATTCACCTGTAGTTAAACACCTTGGGTTTGTTACTCCCGAAGCAGGGAGAACGGATACCATAGAGAAACATGGGGTGTCTTAGTAAGAGGGTGTTAGGAAGGACTTATTAAAGGATTTGGCTTCTGTTGAGTGATTTTGGGAGAGAGTTTAAGAAGTGAGGCTTTGCTTTGAATTGGATGCTATGAGGAAATTGGGGTAATTTTGTGATGGCACATCTCAATAAATCGAAACTCTAGGGAGGACAGACCAGAGCAAAGCTAGAGCTGTCACTGGTAAAGAAGCAGCAGCCACTCATATTAGCAGGGAGAGGGGGATGTTTGGGAATTTGTGGTCTGGACAATGTTCGTGTACTGTCCTTGTTCAGACACAAGTACAGAGGGGTCTTCTTTCTGTTTTGATAGCTGTCGTGGTCACAGAGTGGCCTTGTCTGATGGTGATGTTCTGAGAAACTGTTTTTGTGTTGAACAGGACACGGAGGTCTAGCTGTGAGTGCCAGGCCAGATGCTGGATGCCGGAGGTTTTTCTTTCCCAGAGAGAAGAAACTGGGCAAGTTCTGGGTTCTTTTTTGTGTGTGTGTGAGGAAGACCAGCCCTGAGCTAACATCCATTGCCAATCCTCCTCTTTTTTGCTGAGGAAGACTGGCCCTGGACTAATATCCGTGCCCATCTTCCTCTACTTTATATGGGACGCTGCCACAGCATGGCTTGATAAATGATGCATCTGTCCGCGCCGGGGATCCGAACCTGTGAACCCTGGGTCACCAGAAGCGGAGCGCGTGAACTTACCTGCTAAGCCAACAGGCCGGCCCCATGTGCTGAGTTCTATATTTTGAAGTCACCTACCCCTAGACAGGGTCCCTTCTAATCTACTCTCCACTGCGTGGTGAGCTTACCAGTGCAGGGCTCTGCCCCAGCAAGACTAAGGCCAACATTTTGGATGGTTAAGTTTCAGTTCAGAGGCAACTTTTCAGGAAACCTATGGTGACATCCAAAGCCTTGCTTTTCAATCAGCTTCATCAGTATCAAAGTGGATAAACTTTTATCTCTGCCACCAGTGCCTCATGTCTCAATTGGTCCCAAATTCCAGAAGGAAGAGAAAGGTGTAACATAATGACTCCCTCTAAAACCTAACCTGTGACCACTACAGATATCCCTGATGGCTAGCTGATGGAAGTGTGTCCCCTAGAAGGCTGGGACCATCACTTGACAATGTGCGTTGACTAGAGGATAAGGCAGCTTTGGTGCAGCCTATGACACTTGAAGTGTGGCTTCCAGACCAGCAGCATCAGCACCCCTGGGAACTTGTGAGAGAAGCATATTTTCTGGCTCCGTCTCAGACCTCCTGAATCAGAAATTTTGCGGAGGGGCTCGGTCAGCAGTCTGTGCTTAACGAGCCCTCCGGCTGATGCTCATACATGCTCAGGCTTGAGAACCGCTGGTAGAGAAGAAAGAGCATTGGATTGGGAGCCAGAAACCAGGGGTCCCAGCCCCACCGCTGCCATTGTTAGCTGTGGCACCTGGGGCAAGTCCCTTCTTTCAGAAAAGCCCCAGTATTTTCACCTATAAATGGAGATAATCCCCACCTCCCTGGTGTCTGGTGGCGGTGAGACGGGAAAAGTCAGGGGAGCCCTGGTTGGGAGCTGTGGAGGTGTTCAGTATCGTCAGTGCTTTGATGCTGTGTGTCCAGTCAGTCCCACTCTGGTTCCAAGAACACAGCAAAAGTGCTTTTTATTAAGCAACAATTAGAATAATTGATAGAAAGACAACTTAGCCCTCTTGTTCCTCTGTGAGACTCTCAACTCATCCCTCTAATGTGTGCCTTTTGCCAGTGGGCACAAAAGTTCATGTAGTCAACAGACCAGTACAGTTGGTTTGTCGAGTGAGTCCAGTGCAGCTGGACAGGGGCGGGGGAGGACAGCAGAGGCCACCAAGGTGGGTGGGGCCAGAAAGCAAAGAACTTTGCCCACCACTCTCAAAGGCGTGGCCTTTACCCTGCTGAAAGTTAGACATGGCAATATCTGGCCGTGGGCACTGTTCAACATGCAATAACAGGGCACTTTCCGGTGTGGAGGTTTTGGTTGATTTTGTTTAATTGTGGTAAAATATACATAACATAAAATTTACCATGTTAACCACTTTTAAGTTTATGATTCAGTTGTGTTAAGTATGTTCACATTGTTGTGTACTTAATCTTCAGCAAAATTAGAACCTGTGCACACTGCTGGTGGGAATGTAACTAAAACTCTATAGTCACTAAAGAACAACTCCGTTCCTCACTCCCTCAGCCCTGGCAACTACCATTCTTCTTTCTGTCTCCATGATTTTGACTACATTAATCAGTGGAATCCGTATAAGTGGAATCATACAGTATTTGTCCTTTTGTGACTGGCTTATTTCACTTAGCATAATGTTCTCAAGGTTCATCCATGTGGTAGTATATCCCTTCCTTCTTTTGTTTCTGGTGAGGAAGATTGTCCCTGAGCTAAAATCTGTGCCCATCTTCCTCTATTTTGTATGTGTGATGCTGCCACAGCATGGCTTGATGAGCAGTGCATAGGTCCATGCCCAGGATCCTAACCCATGAACCTCAGGCTGCCCAAGCAGAGTGCATGAACTTGATCACTATGCCACCAGGCTGGCCCCCTCCCTTCCTTTTTAAGGCCAAATAATATTCCATTGTTTATATAGACCACATTTTATTTATCCACTCATCCGTCAATGGACACTTGAGTTGCTTCTACATTTTGGCTGTCGTGAATAATGCTGCTATGAACATGAGTGTACAAATAGCTCTTCAAGTTTCTGATTTCAATTCTTTTAGGTAAATACCCAAACATGGAATTGCTGGATCATATGGTAATTCTATTTTTAATTATTTGAGGATCCTCTGTATTGTTTTCATAATGCCCATAGCATTTTACATTCCCATCAACAGTGCACAAGGGTTCCAATTTCTCCACATTCTAGTATGGAAGTTTTTGAGTGCTCCAAAGGCCTGCAGGACAGAGAGAAGAGACTGCAAGGGCACTTCGATGATTAATTTCTGAACTAAGTCAAGTGTCTAAACTTCTGCTTATAAGGGGCGAACTGATGAACTGGCATGGAGCTCTTTGAAGGAAGGGATCATATTTTATTTATCTTTGTATTCCCGGGACAGAGCCCAGTGCCTGGCTCTCGATAAATGTTGAATGAACAAAACTGTGCATTAAGTAGTGGAAAAAAGTGTGGTCCATTTTCTCAGTTTACTTGGGAAAGGATATCATTCTACGCTCAGCATGCAAGGAGGGCTCCTACCGCTAAGTTCTGTGGGGCTCATCTCCGTAACAAGCAGAGGGCTAAGCAAATTGCAGCCGATTCACAGATGGTGGTGGAATGAATGCATCCACTCTGTAACATGTTTTAAGTGTAGAACATCTGTGAATCTCACTGCAAAAACAGATATGTCTGTCTCTAGGACTCATGGATCATCTGAAGCTGCACCCAACCTGACTTTAACATGTGTCACCGTGGAGCCCTCTCCCCATTCCATGGCTGTGGTGGAGCTTACTGAGAATATATACCTTCTCCCTGCCCTACTCTGCCCTAACTTTTTTCCAGATATCTTGAAATTTCTGGTAGTGGCAGCAATCGGTAGGGCAGGTGGGACCCACCTTCAACAAAAAGACACATCTGTCCCAATCCTGGCACTGCAGACAGGGAAAAACCCAGGGATGCCTGCTCGACTGCATCTCTCCTACCACCCTCCTGACCTGGAGGTCTCTCCCTAGACTTCAGAAAGGCTCTGTGAATTCACAGAAGGTCTGATCTCAGTTCTTCCCAGTCTTCCCATACGGTCCCTCAGATGGAGCCCTCGTGAGTTTTTGTACCTTACAAATGACAAGAAAGGAAGGCACTGGGATGGCTGGAAGGGTCCAGTTCCTGTCCTCATGACAGCCCCCAGGCTCCCTGCACATACACACCTCATTTCATCCCCCACCAAACCTGCCTGAGTCCCTGCATAGAAGATCTTGGCACGCTTCATCTCGGGTAGATTTCTCCTGGAACACGGCTCCATTGCGTGGGGACTCCGTCCACACCCACTGATACCACCCCTTCTTCCCCACAGAAAGGGAATAGGGTGAGGTGTTGGGGAATATTTCCATCAGGATGATCACTCCAAAGGATAGCCTCAGCTGGGCTCAGGTCTCGGACTTTTCATGGCTCTCCCCATCCCCCACTTCTGTCCATCAGAGCAGAACAAATTTCTTACTTACCCTTCTCTCCCAAAGTTGTTAAGTCAGAATTCAGTGGTTATTTATCATTGGCATATTTCCCCTAAGACCTATTCAGACAGAAGAAGGTCTGTCATTGACCAAACTACTTCATCTCAGTTATGGAGGCAAAAAAATTCATATGTTGAAGCCCTAAACCTAGGGTGGTTGTATTAAGAGTAAGGAAGCAACTGAGGTTAAATGAGGTCATAAGGGGGGAGCCCTGATATGATTGGATTAGTGTCCTCATCAGAAAAGACACCAGGGAAATCACACTCTCTCTCTCTCTGCCAAGTGAGGACATAGTGAGAAGGTGGCCATCTGCAACCCAGGAGGAGAGCCCTCACCAGGAACTGAATAGGCCAGCACCTTGATCCTGGACTTCCAGCCTCCAGAACTGTGAGACATAAATGTGTGTTGTTTATGACACCCAGTCAGTGGTATTTTGTTATGGCAGCCCGGGCTGAGTAATACAGTCTGCTTCACACAAGAAGGGGAGAGGGCCTCTAAGCTAGCACTCCCACAAGCTCCTGTCCTCCCTCAGCCCATCCACAGATAAAAATCATCGTAGCTGCAAGCATCCTCCCCACTCTCGTCTGCCTTCAAAAGAGTCGTACCTCCTGTCTGAGGCCAGAGCCAGTCCATATAAGACTTCCTGTAATTTAGAAAAAAGCACCCCTTCTAGGCAGACACAGCCCCATGGACACACAGCCCGATGGACACCTTTGAAAGAGAAAGGTGACTTCTTGTAGACAGAACTCTGTGCTAGGACACACAGCCTGGGGAATAGACAATGGCCTGGATTTCAATCTTATCACGTTCTTGGTCAGCGCCTAAAGAACACATTTGTACATGGGAGCTCTGGGTCCCCCTGAGTCTAATTATGCCTACCTTCTGGGGTCATTTTTCCATCAACTATCATTGTCTCTCTCCTGTTCATTTTTCCCATGCACTTTTGTAGTATTTAGTCCATATACATTTAATGTAATCGTTGATATGCTTGGGTTTCAGTCTACCATTGCTATTTGTTTTCTATTTATCCTTTCTGTGTTTTGTTCCTCTGTTCCAACATTCATGCCTTCTTTATGATTAATCAAATATTTTTAAAAGTTTATTTCCATTGTCCATACCTCTTTGTAATATTTATTTAGTGGTACTCTACGGATTATAATGCATACCTTTAACTTCTCATGGTATACTTAAAATTAGTGTTGTACTGTTTCACTAAAATGTAAGAATCTTACAACTGTATAATTGCATTAACTGCCCCCATCCTTTGTGCTATTGTCATATATTTCTTCAGACATTGTAAACCCCATGATAATATCAATATTGTTTTTTATTTAAACAGTTAGTTGTCTTTTAAAGAAGCCAAGAGAAGGAAAAGAGAGAGTGTTTTAGACTTGTGTGTATATTTACCATGTCTGGTGTACTTCATTCCTTTCTGAGATTTAAGTTTCCATCTGTCACTTCCCTTCATTCTGGAAAACTTCCTTTAGTATCTCCTATAGTTTGCAGGAGACAAATTCTTTTAGAGTTGGTTTATTTTAAAAAGTCTTCATTTTCCTTCATTTTGAAGGATAGTTTAATTGGATATAGTATTCTGGTTAACTTATTTTTCTTTCAGTATTTTAACGACACTCTCCAGTTGTCTTCTATGGCTTCTGATAGAAGTCAATGCTCATTCATTTGCTGTCCCCCTATTTGTAATGTGTCTTTTTTCCTCTGGGTGCATTTTACAATTCTCTCCTTATCTTTGTTTTTAGTACTTTGATATGTGTGTAGGTATGCTTTTATCTGTTTTATATAGCTTCAGGTTTACTGAGATTTTTTGATTGTTAGGTTCATGTTTTCACCAAATTTGGGAATTGGTGAGTTGGGAATCTTCTTGGAATATTTTTCTGCCCACTGTCTCTTCCTCCTGTCCTCTGGGACTCCAGTTACACACACGTTAGACCACTTGACATGGTCCTACATGTCACTGAGGCTTTGTTCACCAGCTATTCAACCTTTTTACTCTCCTCCTTGCCTGCTAATTCCAACACCTGGGTCATCTCAGTGTCTGTTTCTTTTGACTATTTTTTCTTCTAATTGTGAGTCACATTTTCCTGCATCTTTGCATGTCTAACAAATTCTTACTGTTTTCTGGACATTCTGGTTGAAACCCTGTAGGGCATCTGGATTGTTATTCTTTTTTAAAGGATGTGGGTTTTGCTTTGGCATGAAGTTGAATTACTTGCTGATCCCTATGGTAGACTTTATTCTTTGGCTTTGTTCATACTACCAGGATGTGGCCCTTCCTTTAGGACCTGGTCTTTGCTTCTAAAATGTGTCCTTTCTAGGCATCTCCACTGAATGTGTGGGGTGCTCATGAGGCCTTATGGAATCTGGCCTATGCATGTGCAGTCTAGTCCTTGGCCAGGGGAACTCCCATGCAGAGTTTTGGAGCCTTTTCTCTGCCCATCTCCCTCCCCTCTGGTACCTTGGCTTGCAAATTCCAGTCATTTTATTGCACTGAACTCTGGTTTCTACCACCTCAGTTCAGTGAGATTGTCTTGCTCTTTTGGTTCCACCACCATGCACAGTGATCCCAAGCAAAAAGCAAGCATGCAGGCAAACATGGGGGCTTACCTTGTGCATTTTCCTTTTCTCAAGGATCACAGTCTTGGCTGTCCTGTTGTGTAATGCCTGAAAACAGTCACTTCACATGTTTTGTACAACTTTATGTTAGTTAGCTGCAGGAAGTATCTGTTTCTCTGTCATAGCCACAAATGGAAATTTCCTCCTTCCTCTTCTTGATTTCATATCCAATCAGTCACTAAATCTATAAGTCACTAGTACTGTTTACCAATATTTCTGGTTTTCCACCTTTAGGGCACAAGATAGGATTATACCTCCTTATCCCTTTGAGTTGGTTGTGGCCCTGTCACTTGTCTTGGCTGAACAAAAGTGAGTATAAGTGACATGTGTCCTTTCTAGATGGAAGCTTTTAAAACCAGTGTGCATTTCACCATATTCCTGTCCCTGCTATGTGATTGATTATGTGCCAGATGGTTGAAACTCTATCAGCCTCTAAATAAATATGATGTGGAACAGAATCTCCTAAAAACCTCAGATGGACTAGTGTGAGACATAAATCTTCGTGGTTTTTTTTTAAGCTACTAGTATTTGGAAGATTGCTTGTCACTGCAGCAAAACCTAGCCTATTCTTACTAATAAAAAATTCCGTTATTTCTACTTTCCAAATTTCTCTCAACACATTTCTTCTTCTTCATCCCCACTGAACACTTGTCATCTCCCACCTAGACATCCTCCAATGTCGCTACCTCCCTCTCATCTTCATGAGGCCCCTCAGTGACTGTTCTCAAACAAAAATCTGATCATATTATCCCCTTCTAGTTACAAATCCACGATGTCTCCCCACTGCCCTAGAAACAACATTTTTGCCCTGACATTCAAGACTCGTCACAATCTGGCTTCAACATACTGTGTCAGCCTCAGGCCCAGCAAACCCTCATATCCTCTGCCTCAGTCACATGAAGTAACTGTCTCGTCCTCAAACATGGATGCTCTTTCACCTCGTGTGCTTTGGTGCATGCTGTTCCTATCTCCAGAAATGCCTTTCACTCTACGCTTCTGCTTGGCAAATTCATTTCTCAAGATCCAGTTCAGATACCATCTACACTGTGAAGTTCTCCTTCTCCCTGACCCTCCCTCAGTTTGTGGAATTACTCTCTGCTCCTTTATTGCTCTTCATATTTTATGAAATCAGAAGTTATTGCTGGAAGCACTGACTGAACCTCACCCTCATTTGTATTACATGGGCCTGCACACTGATTTTTTTAAAAATAGAATTAGTTGGCAAAATGTCAGTATTAGGAAATTCCATACACACACAAAACCACATTTAGGTTTCTCTATAAAAACCGGAAAATCTGGGCCAGCCCTGATGGCCTAGTGGTTGTAGTTCTGTGCGTTCCACTTCGGTGGCCTGGATTTGGTTCCCATGTGGAACCACACCACTCGTCTGTCAGTAGCCATGCTGCGGTGGTGGCTCACATAAAAAAAGAGGAAGATTGGCAATAGATGTTAGCTCAGGGCAAATCTTCCCCAGCAAAAAAAGAAAAAAAAATCAGAAAATCTGGCCATCCCGGGCTGCTTTACTGCATGGTAGCAATCAGGCAGAGCCAGTTCCTGGTCCCCCTTTCAGATGGGGCACATGTGCTCTGATTTGCAGCCCATCCCACTCGGCCCATTTCATCCACTTGCACCAACCTGCCCAGTCCCTCTGGGAGTTGGATTAACAACTCCTGGAATATAGTGACCTGTTTCTGTGCCTATCCTCTACTCTACCAGATTGTTAAATCCTGGAAGGTGGAATTGTGTTTTATTTATGCCAGTGACCCTTCTGGATCTATTACAGTAAGTAGCACTATAAGGTACACACACACACACATACACACACACACCCAGAAGCAAGAGTAATCATTGTCCTCTTGGACTACATTCTCCAAAAGTGGGTCCCTTCCAGTCATTTTGAATATGTCGACATAACCATTGTTAAGTCTGTAATGAAAGAATATTAGAGGAAGCAATGGAGAAGCGAAACCAGGAAACGCTTAGAGAGGATGCCTTTCTGAGCTTTGTTTTTCCAGCATCCAGTGTTGCAGACAGTGGTCCAGGCTCTGAGGCTCACCCTAATTGCAGAATGTCTCTATACCTCCCTGCGTGTCTGTCCATCTGTCTTTCTCTCTGTTTACCTCTCATACCTGTGTGTGTCCCTGTGCACACAAACCTGACCCTCTCTCAACTTCCCAGGCCAGCTTTGCCTGACTGTGTCATCCAAGGCTGTTCACACAGTGGAGAAGGAAGGTGAAAGACAGTTTATGAGCCAAGCTAGTTTTTCATCTTTTGGCACAAAAAAAGAGATTAAAAACTAAGAACAACTATCACACGCCTAAACGCAGAGTCTAGAGTCTGTGGGGAATTCATTTGGGATATTAGGCACTTGGGTGACAGAATCCAACATGTCATGCCGCGTGCCATGCTGTTAATGTGGGTACTTCTTAGTTCTTCAAGTTCACTTTAACACCAGGATTTTTATATTACTCACTTTTGCCGTCTGGATTTGAAGTAATGGAGAAAAAGGAGACAGCAGCAGGGGTTTTTTTTGTTTTTGTTTTTGCTTTTTTTTTAAATCTTGGAATGTATTCTTATCTCTCCCTGGGAGCCATTTCCTCCCGGGTGTTGTGTGAAGTGTTACATACTGAAATGATCAGACGATGGCATTCTTCCCTCCTCAGGCTTCAGGGGATACGAGACTCGAGACTCGAGACTCGAAGAGGACAGATTAAGTGCAAGCTTTAATTGCCAGAATGGTGTGCTAAGCAAGTAAAGGCTCCTAAAAGAGAACAAATAATAAGGGCTTGCAGGTCTCAAAGGAATAATTTAAAATATATATATATATTTTTGTGGTAAAATACACCTAACATCAAATTTACCATCTTAACCATTTTTAAGTGTCAAGCTCAGTGGTTTTGAGCACATTCATATTGTTGTGCAACCATCACCACCGTCCATCTCCAGGACTCTTTCCATCTTGCAACACCGCAACTCTGTACCCATTAAGCAATGACTCTCCATTTCCCCTTACCCCTCAGCCCCTGGCAACCGCCATTCTCCTTTCTGTCTCTGTGAATTTGACTCCTCTAGGTACCATATATAAGGGGAATTTGTCCTTTTGTGACTGGCTTATGTCACTTAGCATAGTGTCCTCAAGGTTCATCCATGTTGTAGCATGTGTCAGAATGTCCTTCCTTCTTAAGGTTAAATAAAATTCATATGTATTCAATATGTGTAAACCACATTTTGCTTAACCATTCACCTGTGGCTGGACACATTTTTAGCTATTGTGAATAATGCTGATGTGTATAGATGTACAAATATCTCTTCGAGTCCCTGCTTTCAATTCTTTTGGGCATATACCCAGAAGTGGAATTGCTGGATCATATGATAATTCTATTTTTAACTTTCTGAGGAAGGACTATCCTGTTTTCCACAGCAGCTGCGCCATTTTATGTTCCCACCAGCAATGCACACGGGCTCCAGTTTCTCCACATCCTCACCAGCACGTGCTGTTTTCTGTTTTGCTGATAGTGGCCATCCTAATGGGTCTGAGGTGGTGCCTCATTGTGGCTTTGATTCACATCTCCCAGATTGATTCGTGATGTTAAACATTTTGTCATGTGTTTATTGGCCTTTCATATATCTTCTTTGGAGAATGTCTATGCAAGTTTTTTGTCAAAGGCATATTTTTTGGAATAAGGTCCCCACTTTGGGGCAGGAGGGTCAGAGGAGAAGGGGACTAAGGCATACTGGGCACTCCTTATGTGCCAGGTCCTGTACCAAGCATCAGAGGTCTATGATAAGCTCATCAGCAGTAAGAGAGGGGACTCCAGACAGGGAGCATCGTCAAGGCGGGCGGCAGATAACAATTCAGATGGGGTCCCAGTGACAGACACGTAAGAACCTGGTGGAGGCTGGGGACCTGCCAAGGAGGAGAGAGATGAGATGGCTGCAGGAGTCCAGGGAAGGGGCCAACTCCCTGCAGGGTAGGCTTCAGGAGGCGGGTGCAGCAGTGGGTGAGCAGAGGCTTTCTAGTCCTGCACTGGGCCCCAGCGTCACCATTTCCTAGCTGTGTGACCTTAAGCAAGTCACTTAACTTTTGTAAGCCTCCACTCATTCATCTGTAAAACAGGAACAATAATGCCCAGTGCAAGGGTACTTCAGAGAACTAAATGAGATAATGTCTATAAAGTGCTTTGCACACGTCAGGCTAATAGCAGATGCTTGGGAAAAGATAGCTTGTCTACTTCTTCTTATGCAGAACGCTGGGTCCCTAAGAACTGCAGGTTCAGGTCAGTCAGACTCCAAATACTTTGTTACTTCCATGATACCCTACAGAAAATTTGTAACATCCATGGCAGGCAAATGAATACAGCTACTCAGTATGGGTTCACAGTTCCTCACGTTAGTGTGGCTTTCCTGCCTCTTGTTGTCATCATAGTGCAGCCTGAGGGATTCCGGGCCCAGGTGTATCTGACCTGAAGGAGATCGTCTGAATGGTTTCAGTGAAGCTGAGCTGAGGGAGAAGCATAGCCTTCCCAGAGCAGCTGCAATGTGCTCGGCACTGTGCCAGGTCCCTGGGCATGTCATCTCATTATGACTCCCAACCTCCTATAAAGTAAGGAACTTTACTTCCATTTTACAGATGTGAAAACTGAGACTCAGACAGGGAGAGACTAGCAAATGTCAACAGAGAGTAAATAGTGGGACCAGGATTTGAACTTGAGTCTGCCTTGATTCTAAGACCACTGATCTTCTCGCTTTTCTATTTTATATACTATATATTATATAGCTAAATAATGTTTTAAGGTTTATATTAGTCATTTTTAGGAATCTTGACCTATTTTGGCACTTGGTGTCATGATTAGACTATGTGGCTTAGACGGCTTCTTTCTCCCTCCTTCCCTCCCTTCCTTCCTCTTCCAATATCCCTTTCTTTAATCTAAAATTTCTTCCCTCCTTTTAAGCCTCTTTTCCCAGGACCTCAACGTTCAGTTGGAGGGAGCACCCAGGAGGGATCTGCTGTTTTGCACTTGCACACAAGGGAAGGAGACGGCTTCTCCTGTTCCAAGTGTCAGGAGCAGCACGAAGCTGGGATGAGAAATGACTGGGGGCTTTCAGATGCCTTTGGAGTTGGTGGAGGACACAGGGGTGAGAGGAGGAATAGAAAGGGGGCAAGTGAGGGTAGGTTTGGGGAGAAGAGCGGCACAGGGCTCTGGGGCCGAGATCATCCCATTCCTCAACTCTTTGTCCTCCTCCCTGACTGAGTTCCACTTCCCTAGAGCCGTCACAGGTCCACTGCGCTCGCTAATGGGCACACTCAAATGTCCAAAGGGCGGTTCCCCAAAGGAGGGACGCGGATCCGACGCGTCCATTCACTCTCACCGCATTGCTGCCTCTTTATCGGCACCCACACACGTACCTTGCAGAGGTTTTGCTTCCTTTTCAGTTCATTAAGCTTTTCATCTCACATCTTTCCCTCGTAGTGAATGTAGTTTTAACCATTTGCTTTTTAAATGGTGTCTTCAGGTGTATGCTTTCAATGTAGACTTACTTTATTTGCATATTAAACTCATAAGAACATTTTTAACTTCCACCAAAAAAAAGTTCTCTCCAGTTTTTCTTGAAATATATGGTCCTTTTTTCTCAAGTTTGTTTTTTTTTCTCTTTCAATAGAGGCATGGGTACAGAGAAATAGTCCTCTTCCAAAAGCAAAGGATCAGTGCAAGTGATAAATGGTCACTGTGACATGAGCTCAGGGTCCGAGAGACAATAAGGAGTGGTGGGGACTGTGGAGATACACCCAATCTACAGGGGGCATCTGCTACTCAGTTCCAGCTGAAACCTGCCAGAAGGGAATGCTGGCCCAATGCAGCCAGATCTTTTGATTTTTCAAGAGAAACCAGGAATTCTGATTTTTATGTAAAATCTTCTGATTTTAATTTAATTTAATTTCTTAAAAAACTCTGTGCAGGACCAACCAAACACTTCTGAGGGTCACATCTATCTGATAGACTATTGATCCGTGACTTCTGTAGGCTATGGGACTGTGTCACTTCATCCTAAGATTAACTCTGCCCATACTGCAGAGACATCCCTCTGATCTTACATGATCAGCACGTTCTCTGACAGGAATCCAAGAAACGTTTCACACTATTTACTACTCTTTCCTTCATGAAATTCTCTAGTCTTTATTTCTCTTCCATTTCCTCAGCATTGGCATGAGATCATTTGTGCCTGCTACTGGCCAGTGCTCCCCAAACTTGGCCATTTAAGAACCATGTTTTGCCTTATGTGTGTACACTTGTACTGTTATTATTTAACATTATTGTCTAAATACACTCTTTCTCTTATTTAAGTAAATTTATTTTTACGGAATCTTATACCATTAGCAAAAATAAGAAACCAGCATCACTTGTTGTATTTGTCAGAGTCTTAACCCTAATATTAGCTGCTATAACAAGCATTCCTCAAACCTCAGGGGTACACACAATAAAATTTTATTTTTATTTTATTTTTTAAAATTTTTGTTCATGTGAAGTTCAATGCAGATATTCCTGATAAGGCATTTCCCCTCTAAGCACTTCTCCTTCTTCTTGTGAAACCACCATCTCGACGCTTGGGACCCAAGGTCACCACTGAAGAGAAACAGTTCATGGTGAAACCACACCAGACACGTAGCCACCTTGACCCCAAAATGACACACTTCATTTCTACTCATGTTTCACTCCGGTCAGAACTAATTGCATGGTCCTTCCCAGATTCGAGGTGGCAGGAAACATAGTCAATGGCTGGGCAGTCACTTCCCAGCAATAACTTATGCCGTGGGAGAGAAGCACAAATCTAGGCGGTCAGTTAGCCATCTCTGCCACACCTGCCATCAAGGGTAATTGGAAAAGAAAATACAAGAAGTTCTTTGGCCCCAGACTACCATCGCCTATCCCTGAAATCCATCTGCACGCTGTTGAATCAGAGAGATGCTAAACCTTGTCTTTGGTTCCCTAAATTCTCTCTCCTCCCCTCAGTCTTCCCAGTTCCCTGCTTTGTATGATGGTAGAGGCTGCGTCTGAAATGAGACTTCAGTCCATGACAGAAGCCTAGGCAGGCCGCACTGATCCCCACAGCCCTCCAAGCACACCACCTAAAATCAGCTCCCCACCAGCAGGGGCCCCCTGCCACTCCCTGGGAAATACTCCAGAGGCTGGGGAACCTCAGTGCTTGGTCCTCGGCTCAACTCAGTCAGTGGTGCCCTGATGGTGCCCTTCCATCCTATGCCAGCTCTGTTTCCCCAGAAGAAACCCAAGAAGGGCTTGGGAGCATTTTACCTGGGAGGCCCCCGTCTCCTTCTGAAGTCCTCTTCCCTCTTGACTTCCTCGGCATTGAACTCTGCTGGCTCTCCTTTTATAGTGGTGATTGCATCATCTCTCTCCTACGAAAAGCAGTCTGTGCTAAAAAATTGGAAATCGAGGATCTCATCCACTTCCTTCTTGTACAAGCAAAGAAACTGAAGGCAGAGAGAAGATTAAGGATGTGGTCTCCCTGCCTGTTATGGACTGAATTGTATCCTCCCCCAAATTCATAGGTTGAAGGCCTAATGCACAAGGTGACTGTATTTGGAGATAGAGCCTTTAAAGAGGTAATTAAGGTTAAATGAGGTCATAAGGGTGGGGCCCTAATCCAGTATGACTGGTGTCCTTATCAGAAAGAGAAGAGATACCAGCGATGTGTACACAGAGGCAAGGCGATGTGAGGACGTAGGGAGAAGGCGGCCAGCTGCAAGCCAAGGAGAGAGGCCTTGGAAGTAATCAGTCCTGTAGATACCTTGATCTTGGCCTTCCAGCCTCCAGAACTGTGAAAAAATAAATGTCTGTTGTTGAAGCCACCCCATCTGTGGCATTTTGTTACAGCAGCCCAGACAAATCATACACCACCCACACTTGCAGTCCTCAGGGAGCTGCTATTGAGTTGAGAGAGTGAAGAAAGAAGGTGAAAAAACAATTAAATAAATCGTGATTGAGAATCACATCTAGAAAAATGCTTTGGGTATGGCTGTTGGGATATGGAAACAACTCGAAGCAAATGGGTTAAAAGCCTATTATGTTGTTGAGGGACTTGCGCTGCCAAAGAGACCAGGAGACTAGACCAAAAAGATACAAACAAACAAAAAGCAAACTCTGAATGTTGATCTTTTTTGTTTGTTTGTTTTTGTGGGGAAGACCAGCCCTGAGCTAACATCCGTCGCCAATCCTCCCCTTTTTGCTGAGGAAGACTGGCCCTGGGCTAACATCTGTGCCCATCTTCCTCCACTTTATATGGGACGCCGCCACAGCGTGGCTGACAGGCAGTGCGTCCGCGGGCGCCCTGGATCCGAACTCGCGAACCCCAGGCTGCCAAGCGCGGACGAAACCGCTGCGCCACCGGGCGGCCCCTGAATGTTGATCTTTAAAACAACTTGCTTGGCCCCTTGAGGGCATGAAGTAGACTGAAAAGCTACAGTCTCCAAGAAGCACATTCTCATCAACACCTACTACAGATCCTCCAAGGAGGATAATGGGCAAGAAAGAACCTTCCAGAAGGTGGAGGCAGGGGTGACGAAGAACCGTAGACAGTGGAATTGTCCCCCAGCTGATGCATTCAGACTTTAAACAGAGAACTTCCACCACTGCTGGAACAGAGGGAACTTCCAAAATCTGACGAGCAGGATTTCATAATTGCTGTGGACCGGGGACTGCTGTGTCTGATCCCACATGTCCCATATACATTGGGTGTGGGGTTGAAGGAAGGTAAATTCACTTATGGACTATGGGCAGTAGACTAGAAAGAGCCACACCTAGGCCTGATGGAGAGGGCTGCACAGCACACCACCTGTAATTCCAGTATTCTTGCAGGAGAGAGTAGCGTGTACCCTGTAGGAAGAAGAGCGCGCATGCATATTCGATCATCACAAGGGCAGCTCGCAGCAGAGATAGTTAAATGTGCACCAAAGTGAGTTATGGTTGGGAAGTTGATGGTCATGATGTCTCAGAAGCAACAAGTTGGAGATAACAGAGGCCCCACCAGCCTGAGCCCTAAGTGACTGCATGGAGCAGACCTCCCACCACCACCAACTGGACTTTTGTGTTAGGCCACTGAAATTTGGGGGGGCCTTAAAACTCCTGGATTACTATAATAATCTCCTAGCTGGACTCCTTGGGTTCCACTCAAACCTGCTTTCAGTCCATTATGCAACCCAGTAGTAATTACTTTTTAAAATGTAAATAAGACCATGCTTCATCCCTTCTTAACATCATCTAAAGTCACCCTATTGTACTTAAAAGAATATCTGTACTCCCTGCCATGGTCCTCACAGGCCTGGATGATGTGGCCCCCCCTATGCCTCAGACCAGTCTCCCACTCACCGATCCTTTTGCCTGGAACATTCTTCCCCGGACTCTGCTCATAGCAGGCTCCTTTTGCTTTCTTCAGGCCTCAGCTCAAATGTCTCCTTATAGAGCCTGACCCCACCCCAAGTAGCCCTGCCCCATGCCCCGCTATGGACACATGCTCTCTATCAGAGTTCTCCGATTTTAAAAATTCATAGCCCTTATCAGAATCTGAGATGATTGTGTGTGTGTATTTACTTTTTGTTTACTTTTCGTGCCCCTAATTAAAATCTGCACTCTAGATTCTCCCACCTCTAGAGCAGTGCCTGTACAGGGAAGGTGCTCAGAGAACAAGTGAGTGGGGGGTGAATGCGCAGACGACTGGGCATGTCGCTTCTGAGGATCTGGTGAGGGCGGCATTCGCTGGACACAGCGCTGATGCTGGGGCTCCGGGAGCTGAAGCTCTTTCCTGCTCCCTTAGCTGGAGCGATGGCTCCCTCACGCTCGGTGGACTCCGTTCACGCGCATACATTATAAATGATGTAAAAACAGCACAGAAGTAAGCTTTAGCTGAGGCTCTCAGTCAAATTCTGAGGAAATAGGCCAGGATGGGTGAAATATTCAAGGATGGGTGAAATAACCAAGGTAGATTAGTAAAAAGACAAACAAAAAGAAAAGCAAACAATGCATACATTGTGTGTGTGTGTGTGTGTATATATACACACAAACATATGTATGTTTGTATATACATTATTGTATATACCCTGTCTATACGTTATTGTATATACATTAATTACACATTGTTTGTGTATGTATACAATCAGCTGTTCTTTTATCCGAAGTCTACCAGCTGTCTAGACCTGCAGGTCCTACTGAGACCATTGTGGTAGATGGCGCCCAATTCTTCACCCCTGTCTGTGTCCACATTCTCTGCCACGTGACTGTGCGGTCTCCCACTCAAGGGGGAGGTCCTTCCCACCCCTGTGACATTGGGCTTGGCCATGTCAGACTTACTTTGGCCAATGGATGGTTAGTAGAAATGACACAATCAGGGTTTTGAAGTGTATTTGTACCTTGGGGCGTGTTCTCTTACATCTCTGCCCTTGCCATGAGAAAACATGCCCAGGTTAGTTTGCCAGTCCCAAAAGGATGAAAGACACTTGGAACAGTCACTTCAGCCAAGTCCAGCCTAGATTAGTCAACCTCCAGCCCAACCACAGACACATGAGACAAAATAAATAATTATTGTTTTAAGCCATTGAGTTTTGGGGTGGTTTTTTGCACAGCAGTAGCTGGCTGATATAGCCACCTAGCCCACGCCCCTTGAAGACGGGTCTCAGGTGCACACAGCCCATGGACCCATCTCAAACCTCTGACCAGAGCCACTTATCTCTCACTCTGACCTGGCGGTTGATGCCTATTGGTGGCATCTGCCTACTTGTACCTGCTGCTTATTTCCACATCTCTGGGTCCACCCTCTAGCTGCCCTACTGAACCATCATGCAGGTCCTTCCTTGGTTCTATGGCTCTGCCTACTGCAGGGAAACACCCAGCCAGTCCAGCCAGGGCTCTGGGTTGGAGCTTTCTGGGGTCTGTTGGCCTTGGGCAATGATTTAAAGTCTCTTCATGTACAAAACAGAGAAAATGTCACTTCCCAGGATTGAAAAGGACAATACCTGACACAGAATAAGCATGGAATAGATGGTGATCAAAATACCACTGATAGAGGGCTCGTATGCCAGGCATTATGCTAAGTGATTTAAACACATTAACTCTTTTAATCTTCCTGACAAACTTATAAAGGAGGTGCTATTGTTTTCCCCATTTGGCAGACGAGGCAACTGAGGCTCAGAACTGCCAGCCCTCCTCTTACGAATGTGAGACATAAATAGAAGCCAGCAATGGAACCCACCAGGCAACCGGGCTTTCACCTGAGGGGCCCGACTCCTGACATGCCACTAACATAACCAACACAACAATAGTGTCACCCAAAACCTCTCTCTGAGCCCGGATCAATCTAAGGCAGAAAGGAAACTCAGTTTTCGTAGAAATATTTATAAAGATAAAGAGGCCCAAACACCCGACTTGCAATTTTTTCTACCCCCAAGGGACTTTAACACATAAGATAGAAATTCTTGTTAAAAATTTAATTCCCATGTGTCCCTCCCATCTCTCTTCCCTTCTTTGTGGCTTCAAAGGATTTCAGGCTTCCTCTTTGAGCTGCCCCGTCAAAGACGCATGTGAGGGGAGAGATCGCAGTGTTCAAGGTGAGAGCCAGACGCAGCCTGCACCACGCCCACCGCAATGTTCGCTCTCATCTCTGCTGAGCTGCGCGGGCCCACACTCGGTGTTAAGCTGCTTTCAGCCCTCAATCCCCAATTACCCATTGGCTTCCAGGCCCTTTTCCCTTGCCCCAAATCCAAACAGCCAGTCCAATTAGCTAACAAGACAGTTAGCTGTTCTCTTCTTTGAAGTTCCCCACACATCACTTGTCCAGGTCTGTCCTACTCAGAAATCTTCAGGGTCCCCTTTGCCTTCAGACTGAAGTGCCAACTCCTAGCAAGGCATTCAAGGCCCTTCTCACATTGCCACTTCTGGGCTCCACCCTTCATGTACCCTACATTCTCGATATTTTTCCATCTCCATAATGTTTCTCGGCCTCTTGAGCCCCCTAGGATGCCTGGGGAGCGTGTCTGGTGCATCTGCATGTACCCTTGTACGTCTGGTATGGGTCACATTCTGAAGGGAAGCAGCTTACCAGAGTGAGCAAGAGTGCAGCCTGTGGAGCAGTCAAGGCCTGCCTGTGCATCCCCCTGGGTGCACGGCCCTGGACAGTGATTTAAAGACTCTTCATCTGCAAAACAGGGACAATGTCACTTCCCAAGATTAGAAGAGACAATGCCTGACACAGAACAAGAGTGCAAGAGATGCTGATAAAAATGCCATTGATGGAGGGCTCAGTATATGCCGGGCGTTGTGCTAAGTGATTTCAACATGTTAACTCTTTTAATCTTCCCAACAACCTTACAATAGGCACTATTGTGATCCCCATTTGACAGATGAGGGAACTGAGGCACAGAACATTTAAGTAGCATGCCCAAAGTCATAGTCAAGCTTTGCAACCAGGCAATGTGATTCCAGAGCTCCACGGTGCTGCATTGCTTCTAATGCTTGCTGTCACCATGGCCAGTGGCATCCTTGTCCCCGCACCTTGAGAGGAGGACTTCCTTTGCAGTTGCCCATAACCCTTAGTGCAGAGCTTTGTATAGAGGGAAAGAGTGGGAGGAGTCACAGATTTTGAGCTCCTACTATGTGTCAGGCACTTTTTAGGTGTTATCTAATCCAGCTAGGCCGGAATTAGAATCCTCATTTTCAGAGGATTCAGAGAAGGGAAGTGGCCTATTCAAGGTCACACAGCTTATAATTTTCAGAACCAGGCTTTGATTCCAAACCTACTCCTATATGACTGCAAAGCACTCTATATGGGAAAATAAATGTGAGTTTGCTGTCTTGTCATTCCAGGACAAGAGTGGACCATTCAACTCCTAGGGCAATTCCACCCAGGGTGCTTCTGGTGGGGGATAGAATAGAGAAAAGTGGGTTGAAAGTAATAAGGTCTTGATTCTCCTTCTGTCTTCTTTGGGTAATAGCTGTGTGGCCTTAGGCAGTCCCTTCCCCTCTCTGGACCTTTCATTCTCACCTATAAAAGGAGGAATCTGTAATTTATTTATGACAGGGCTTGTTTAAATGGGCTGTTACCTTCCCCAGGTGCTTCTAATGAACAGGTGTGCTTCAGCGTAAGGATGCTGGAGTCGCTCCTTCTCAAGAAGGAGGCTTCAAGTCACATTAATTGGAGAAACGTGCTTTCCTCATGGGAGAATGGACTGTGTTTTGGTCTGAAGAAACCTGTCCACGTCTATTCTCTCTGGGACATTCCAGGAAAACCTGACTGTAGTCATGGAGGATGCAGAAACTGGACTGAAAAGGCCTCACCACTGCCCCACTAGAGCCTGGACAGAGCCAACACCACGCTGACACCCAGAGGCAGCCAGGGGTGGAAAATGTGCTTGAGTCAAGGAGACAAAGAGGGTCTGAATTCTTTCCTCATGTTGTGAAGAGGAGAGTTTCCCTAGGGAAGAGGATAGAAATTTTGGAGAATGAGGCAATATATTAGTAGGGATAGGCTATGCTATGCTGCAGGAACAAATAAAGTGCAAAATCTCAGTGGCTTAATACCATAAAAGTGTATTTCCCACTCCTGTCCCAGTCTGATGCAGGTCAAGCCACTCTCTTCCAAGTGGTGACACAGAAACCCAGGCTGCACCCATCTCACGTGTTTGCCATCCTGTGGCTCTGAGGCTTCCCTGACATCATCCAGCCAGTGGATGGGATTAGGAAAGTGGAGGTGAGGGACAAGAGTGTGTACATATAAGCTTCCCACAGAGGGCTGAAATGTGGGCCTTGTTGCCCTGCACCTACCTTGGGTGGCACAAGAGAAGGGGTTGGTTGCAGGCCTCTGTCCATGTACTGTGATGGGAGCTTATGTAAACTTTCAGTAAATAAAACCTCAAAAATCATTTAACTCACTTTGAAGCCAGAATTTGGCAAAGCTTCCTTTTCCTCACTCTCGGAGATGAATCTGGCATTTTGCCATGTACCACCGTGTGCCCTTGAGGAGGCCCATAGCCTCTCTCAGCCTCTGTTTCCCCGTTTGTAATTCGAGGATAACAGCCCGTGCTAACTGGATGTTTGTGAGGCTTATAAGAGACCATGAAGGTGGAAGTGCCCCGGAGGGCGAGCCAGCTGGATACACAAAGCACGGTTAGTGCACCAAGAACGCTCTCTCCCAGGTCAGCGGGCTTGGTCTCCATTAGCAATCTCAGCAGCAAGCCTTTGTCAGACACAAACGCTGTGTGACTTCCCTTCACTCATTTCAACCCATTCTCTTTAAAATCTTTCTTTCCTTTTCAGGAGATGCAGGCAGGTGGCACGCTGTATAAACCGTGAAAGAGATTATGAAAATATCTGCGAATCTTGTGCAGCCTCCAAATATTTCAACATAAATATTTGCTAGAGGCTGGTCCAAGTTCTCAGTCCAAGAGGAGGACAGAAGGTGAGCCTCAAGCTATGTGGGAGCAAGTCTAGAAATCTGTCCCTTTGTGGGGGACTCGGTGAATGAATGACGTGCAGTCTGAAAGGTCTCCGTTGAAAGCTCTATCTTCCCTTTGTGCAGTAAAAGGAAGGCATGGTTGAGTTAGCAATCTCTTTCCAGCCAGTCATTATGGCCATGTCATGCCTCCACACTTTTCACATGTTCTTCTTTGCCAGGTTGCCCTTCCCACCCTGTCCACTTGGGGATCCCTTATTCATCCTCTAAGAAAGATGAGACTGAAAGGTCTTTTTTGGAATGCCTTCCCTAATTAACAATCTGCAAAATTTTCTACTTCGTCTCCCTCTGCTCATAAACAGCATCACCACTACCATCACCACCACCACCATCATCATCATCACCATAATCACCATGACTAACATTTATCAAGAGCTTAATATTGCTCAGGCATTGCTTCAACACTTTATACTCGGTGCTCACAACAAGGCCATGAGGAAACCAAGGCCAGTGAGATGAGGTGACAGCCCAGATCACATGGCTGTATGTGACAAGGTGGCTAAGCAAACCCAGGACAGTGTCTCTGAGGAGTGTGTTCTTGGTCATCACTCGATAGCTCCCATTTTACGCCTGTCTGCTCCCCAAAAGCTGGGGCTGTGCCTCATTCACCTCTGTGTTCTCAGCCTCTGCCACAGGCCCACCATGCAGTGGACATATAGTGAGTTTATCTGAATGAATGAATGAATGTCAGCTTCCCTCATACAGCTCTGAATAAAGCCTCCGCATATAGAAGTGGCTTCCTGTGTATTTATTGAAAGAATAAACAACAATATAAAATAACTAGGATCCCCAAGTGTGGGCCCCTTTGCTTACTCCCCACAGCTCATCCTGGCCCCCACTGCAGACCAAGCCCATGTCAGCATCTTTCCAGGCCAACCCGCCCCCAACACCATCTGTTGGACTCCGCAAAGGGAATAGTCCAGGGCCCAGCTGCACCTCTAGGGCATCCAAGCTGCCCCCCTCCCTCCCAGCCAAGGGCTACCAATAAGTCTGGGACCTGGAGCATCAGAGGTGATCCCAGGAACATTCCTTCGCTCCCCATTACCCTATCTTTTCCAAGGGCCTATCTCTGGTCACTATTGCCAGTTTCTCCTGAGTCTCAGTCCATGGCCTTGCTATATGAGTAACTGCCAACTGAGACTTCTTAAGTGCTAGACTTTATGCTGGGTGCTTTCTGTGCATTGTCTGTAATCGTTATTACACCCTCTGCAGCCAAGTTGCCTCTCCCCATTTTATAGTTAAGAAAAACTGAAGTTCAGAGAGATAACCTGACTTACCTCACCTCACACGTCTGGTAAGGGGAGGAATCAAGACTCCAAGCTAGGCCTTTCTGATTCCCAAACTCAAGATCTTTCTGATATCTTAGAATTCTTCCTCCCTAACCCCAGGTTGTTGTCTGGGACTTTGGACCCAGCTAACTCTTGCCAGTCTCCTGGGGTTGCCCAGGACTCCAGGCCTACCAGTCCCTGTCCAGACTCCCATATGTATAGACACGTCCCCAGGTGGTGCATCTCCCATCTGGCCAACCCTGATGGCAGCTCACAGTCAGCCCTGGTTGGGTCACTCCTGCTAGATTGTAAGCTGAATGGACCCTGGGTCCTGAATTTCAGCTCTGTGTGTGTGCCCTGCATCCCAGGCTCTCCCCAACCCATCCATGCTTGTTGCCCCCAGAGCCAGGCCTGGCAGCTGCCCCAGCTCCCCTGTTCTGTCATCCCGACAGCCAGAGCAGTGCCAAACTGTGCAGCAGAAGCAACCCCCTTTGGAGCTTGCCCTCTGCCCCTTTCAGCAGCAGCCAGAGGAATTCCTGGCCAGGAACATGCCCTCTCCCAGTAATTTGCAAGAAGGCCTTTTGCAATTTACATCTTCAGCTCTGCTGAAGAAAATGGGAATGGATGGGCTCACTGAGCAGAAAATGCCAGAAGGCATTCCAGAGCCCAGAATCCCAAACCTAGGCCTTCTGTGAGGGGACTGAACAGACAGGCAATGCTGGGAGGAAATTCTTGCCCCATGTCAGGCTACACAGGCTCAAAGGGTTATTTATAAATACTAGAGTGTTTATTTTAGAGGCAGCAGTCGAGTGTGAATCAGAATAGAGCAATAGGAGAAGTCATGCAGACATCCTCATCAGCCTAATCTCAACTTTGATGCTTACTGGCTCTGTGGCCTTCATTCATCATTCAGTGACTGCTGCTGAGCACCCACCACATGCCAGGCACAGTGCCAGGCACCAGGGATATAATAGTGAATGACATCGGAAAAGAAAATCCTTATTCTTGTGGGGCTTATAGTAGTAGGGGAGGTTAATAAGAATTAAGTCAGCAAATAAACAAATTGTAATAATGTAATGGTGCCAGCACAGAAAAGGATGAGGGTATGAGATAAACTAATAGGAGGAGGACCGTCCTTGGGGAGGGTGCTCAGGAAATGCCCCTCTGAAGAGGTTTGAGAGGAGACCTGAAGGAAGTGAGCCAGCCAGAAAGAGCAGGAAGGAGAGCACTCCAGGCAGAGGGCACAGCACAGGCAAAGGCCTAGAGGCAGGAAAGAGCTTGGCATGACCGAGAAGTGAAAGAAGGTGGCCGGAGGAGACGCCAGGGTGGGGAGTAGGCATTTGGCACAAGATGAAGGTGGCAGGGCAGGCAGGAGCAGAACACGTCAGCCAGGTGGGCCATGAAAGTCTTCAGATTTTTGTCTTCAGAATGAATTGATGAGTTTTTAGGCAAAGGAATGACATGCTCCATTTTAAATTTTTCTAAAAGATCACTCTGACTGCTGGTAGATTAGAGGAGGAGGAGAGTGAAAGCAGGCAGGCCACTTAGAAGGCCACTCTGGTCACCCAAGAGAGAGGTCATGGCAGTTTGGGTGGGGTTAGAGGGAGGCAGTAAAGATGGAGAGAGGTGAGTGTATTCAAGAGAGATTTAGGATGCAGACAAAATAGGTCTTGGTGATCAATGAGTTCTGAGGACTAAAAAGAGGAAGATGTCTAAAACGATACAGCTGGGTGAATTCGGTGCTGTTTTCCAAGAGGGAGAAGACCAGGAGGAAACACTGGACAGAAAGGTGTGTGGTGGTGGACGGGCTCTGGAGTTCAGTTCTGGACATTCGAGCGGGAGACATCCTGGTGGAGATGGCGAGTACACTCTGAGAAATAAGGTCTACAGTTCAGGGGAGAGGTTGGGATTGAAGATGTGACTTTGAGAGTTATCAGCTTAACATGCTATTTTAAGCCCTGGAACGAGGTGAGATCATCTAGGGCAATTATGTACGAAGAGAAAAGAACTCAGGGCCAATCCCCAAGGAAGTCCAACATTTAGAGGTGAGGCAGGTTGCTTTGCTTCTCTGAAGCTCTTAGTTCCCACCTATAAAGTGGGACGATGATCATTTCTACCTTACAGGAGGATCACAAGGAATGCTGGTCCCCCTCTCCTTCCCCTAGTTGGGCACATTGGTTTAAGGACTCATGTTTGAGTGTTTGGCCCTGCTTCTCACACTCGTGTGATTTGGGGCTTTGATATTTGTGTTGCAAAACACTTTTCCAGATCTGTTTTCTCTTTCCACCTTCCTAACACTCCATTAGCACACACGTCATAGACACCTTACCCTCCTTCTGTCCTCCTACCTCCCTGGCTGCTCCTTCTATGCCTCTTGGCTGGCTGTTCCTCCCCTTCCAGGCCTCCAGAGTTTGGAATGCCATGGGACTCTCTTCTGGACCCAACTACTGGGGACACACTCTCCCTGAGTTATCTCATCCATCTCCCCACCTCTAAATCCCACCTGGTACCAATGACTATGCAGTCTCCAGCTCCAGCTCTGGCCTTTCTGTAGAACTCTGGACCACCTGTTGAGCATCTCTTCAACAATGTTCAATGGGAAACTAAAATTTAACACAGCCTCAAACTGCCCTTCCTTCATCCTTCCGCCATCTTAGTAAAAGGTCTCACCATATACCTAGCTGCTCAAGCCAAAAATCAAGGTGTCAGCCTTGATTCCACTTTCTTCATCCTGTACAATCAATCTATCACCATGGCTCATTCACTCTATCTGCGAATGTGCTCCAATCCATCCAACTCCCTCTGTATCCACTGCCACTCTCCTAGTCTGAACTTCGTCTACTGCTTGGACAACTGCAAAGTCTCCTTGCTGGGCTTCCTGCTCCTACTCATGGCTCCCCAAACCATTCTCCACACAGTGGTCAGGGGACCTCTGTGAAAAGTAAATGAGATCATTTCACTCCCCTACTTACAGCTGTTCAGTGTTTTCATCACCCTTGAATTAAAATCCAGACTCCTTACTGGTCTGCCCAGCCCTACATCACCTGGCCCCTGCCTACTTCTCCAAACTCGTCTGAGGCCACGCTCCCTGGGCCCACCACGCTCCCGCCACACTGGCCTCCTTTCCCTTCCTCACACACTCCCAAGGTGTTACCACTGAGCCATCGCAACCCAGCTGGCCCTCTGCCTGGGGTGGCCTGGCCCCTGGTCTTTGCAGGGCTGGCTCCTCCTTGACATTCGGCCTTGGTCTCAGTCTCAGGTCTTGCCCGACCTCTCCTTTAAAGCAGCCTCCGAGGCACCATCACATCTGCAGAGCCTTGTGTCGACATCCGGGGTTTCCATGTTTGTTTGTTCATGTTTATTTTGTCTGCTCACCTGCCACCCCCAACCAGGAGGGAAGCCCTGTCCCAGCAGGAGCCTCATTCCTCTTGTTTGCTGCTGTGAACCGTGCCTGGCACATAGCAGAGGCTTATTATATAGTAGTTGAATAAATGAATGAAGGAGACACATTTTGTAGGCAAGAATGTGAGAGATAATAATAATAGTAGGAGCAGCAGGAGCTAACATTTGTTATTGTGTCACGTAACCTTCACAGCAGTCCTCTAACCCTGGGCTTCTCAGCTTTGGCACAGCCAGCAATTTGGACTAGATAATTCTTTGTTGTGAGGGGTTCCCCTGTGCATTGGAAAATACTTATCAGCATTCCTGGCCTCTACCCACCAGCTGCCAGAATAGCAACCCCCCACCAGTTTTGACTACCAGAAATATCTCCTGACCTTTCCAAATGTCCCTAGGGACAAACTCATCCCGGGTTGAAACCATTGCTCTAAGGGTATCTCTCTAGAGGTACTGTACCTCTAAAGTACTGTTATTGTTCCCACTTTACAGTTGAAAAAACTATGGCCCAAAGAGGTTAAATAAATTGCTCAAGATCGTACAGACAACTAACATGTAGAAGAAGACCAGGACCAGGGTGTGGGCAGGGCAGAAACTGAACACAGCACCTCTGGAGGGGCATCTACACTGGGTCAGGGAATGATGCTTCGCAGTGCAAGGCATCATGGGAGAGGAAGTCTGGTCCTAGACATCTCCCTCTACCCCAGCTGACATCCACTGAGATGTCCACATTCTCGGCTGGTTTCTGGCATCAGAAATCTTCAGTGCCCTCCTCATCCTGACCATGAACTTCAGCAAGACTGGCCAACTCTCCCAACTATCTTATGCCTCTCTAGGGCGACAGGAATCTTGGAGAAGCTGCCAAAGGGCTACCCTGTCTCTGTGCTACTCTCAGGCACAAGGAAGATCATTTCACAGCTCCCTCCACCACACTGAGGCAAGAAGGAGCTCTATGATGCTGGTTCAGATCCGTTTCCCTAGATGCATTTTGAAGCCATTTCTAATCTATAGTTCCCACCCCATGTCATGTCGGGCAACTGAGAACTCTGTGGGGCATACATGCCCCAGGCTTCCCCCAAGAAATGAGACTTAATTCCCTCTGTTGTTGACTCCCTACCACTTTTGGGGTCTATCACTCTATCCCTCCCATGGGTTACACATGGCCTGCGAGGTATGGGAGACCTGGGGCTGAGCCCCTTCCCAGGATGCACTGACACTGTGGTCACTTGCTTCATCTCTGAGCCCTCCTCCCCAAGCAGGAGAATCCTACTCCTGTGGGAACGTGAGAAAGTTCTGGTCAGTCACGTAATTTCCCAAAACTGTTGTCTATGAAAGGAGTCTGCAGACTTTGTCTCTCAAGGGCCAGATAGTAAATGTTTTCAGCTCTGCGGCTGAGTGTTCTCTGTCGTGGCTGCTCAACTCCACCGTTGCAGCATGAAAGCAGCCACAGAAAACATGAATGAATGAGTGTGGCTGTGTGCCAACAAAACTTCACTTACAAAAACAGGTGGCAGGCCAGATTTGGCCTGCAAATTGGGGTCACATTGGCTGACCCCTAGTCTGTGGTATAAATGTAACCCCAGTCATTGAGCGTTTAGGCCTTGAGAGCTTAAAAGACAAGTTCTTGCAACCCAAAAACCAAATGCAGGATGTTCCATTCTCTCATGCTAAGCTGCAGTGGTGCTTCCCTTTGGCAGGGAGAATAAAAGGCCCTGTTGAGAAGGGCTCAGATGCCCTAGGAGGCATTTGGACCCATAGGAGGAGGGGACATTTGGGGTTGTCACAATGTCGGGGGGAGAGGCATTGTTAGCTTTTAGTGACAGAGGCCAGGGGGACTGAACATCTTGCAATGTGTAAGATGGTCCCTCATAATAAAAACTTGTCTCTCCCCAAACACCAATAGGGCCCCAGTGAGAAACACTGTCCTCGCTGCCGTGTGCACGAGGGAAAGGCCAGAAGATAATGAGAAACAAGCGGGCAGACATGTTGGTAACACAGCAAAATACAACTCCAGAGCGGAGTAAACCTTGGGTGGCTTAGCTGGGCTGTCCCACAGCAAGGTCCCCAGTGGATCTGCAGTGACCTGCTAGTCTTTCTCTTCATGAGTCCCCAGTAGCTGCCTGGCCCTGGGTCACCTGGGGAATGCTTGGAGTCCCCAGGGCTTCCGAAGCATTTTCTCAGGATGATGGAGATTATCCCCTCTGACCCCCCAACTCAGTCTGCCAAGTACGCCCGGTTGACCTTGGCTCTGTGCCTCTTTCACCCCTCTCAGCTAAGGGCACTTGTTTCCATGACGGTGCAGGAAGTCTACGTCAGAATCCTTTAGCCATGTAAGCCACAGTGAGAAAACAAATCTCCTCTTAGCTCCAATGAATGTCTTGCTGGGGGTTCATTCTGAGGCTAACATGATTTCTTAATAAAATTCTGTTGTGCCCCCCACCCAAGTGAAGCCGTCCAATGTCCCTTGAGAGCATCAGGCAGGACGAAACCCAGAGAGCTCCCCAGGCCCATCTCCCTGCATTTGAGTGGAGCATTCACCTGTGAAAGCAGAGCCTCCACCCCTCCTTCACAGCACGGACATCAACCTGGCCCGGGGCTTCCTTGTGTTTAAGGTGTGATACAGACCTTCCCCAGGACCCTCTCTGAGTCAGGGTCTGAGCTGGGCCCAGGCACACTTGGGCACTTACGGCCAGCCCCCTCATCCTGAATTGCTCACTGGCTAATGGGGGAGGCCAACAGATAAACAGTTACTCCCCTGGTGACAAATGCAATGGAAGAGAGAAAAAGAAAATTTTTGGGGGGGGGGGGCAGGAGAATTTGCCCAGGCTGGGGATCGTCTAAAGGCTTTATAGAAAAGCAACTTTTTATTGTTATTGTTCAAACTAAAATAATATTTGTTCATGGTGAGGAAATCAAACAGTGGAAAAGGATTTATAATAAAAAGCAACTATCCAAAGGAAGTAAGTATTCAGTTGAATTTTGCACATTAAGTAAAAGTTAGCTGGGGAAAGATAGTGGAGCAGGGAGAGAGTGTTCTAGGGGGAGAGTACAGTGTGGACAAAGGCACGGAGGCAAGAAAGAGGACGGTGTTAGAGAAGGCTGGAAGAACCATGAGGTCGATGGGTTGTGGTTGTTGGACATGTGATGTGAAGAAGGGAGTGGTGGGGGTGAGGCTGGAGGGGGCAGGGGGCAGATCACACAGGCCTTCCAAGCCATACTAAAGAGTGTGGACTGCATCCTACGGGTGATGGGGAACCATGGGAGTGGTTTAGGGCAGTGGTTCCCAACTGGGCATGATTTTGCCCCCAGGGACATTTGACAATATCTGGAGACATTTTTGGCTTTCACAACTCGGGAGGTGAGAAGGGTGCAGTGCTGCTTACATCTAATGGGTAGAGGCCAGGGATGTTGCTAAACTTCTTACAGTGTAAAGACAGCCTCCCTCCCACCCCCCCAAGAAGGAATTTCCTTTCCAAAATGTCAATAGGGCCAAAGTTGAGAAGCCTGTTGAGGGCAGTGAGTCACCCAAGCAGATGAATTGCTCTCCGTGGTCCCTTCAAACCCAACTGAACGCACCTCAGCTCCTGCGGAGGAAGGCAGTCTCACTGAACCTGTTGGGACTGGAGTGGGTCTCCATCACCAACTGCCCAGTCCAGGCAACTGTGCCAAGAGGGGCATCTCACAGACCTTGGTGTAAGGCTTAGCTCTGCTTGGTCATGGTGGTCACCTGAGGTGGGCTATTCACCATCTCAGGGAGGCACAGCAGCCTGTGGTAGGGGAGAGTGGGAACAGCCACCCCACAGAGCGCTCCTGGACAGTACTGTTCCGAAGATAGTGAGAAACACGTGGCCACGTTGATTTCCCCTTTTGCTTCAGAAACCAAGAGGCTCAGCGTCCAGTTGGGACTTTGACTTCAAGAACTGAAAGGCCCTGTGACTTGAATATCTGTGCATTCATTTCCTCCCTGCCCTTGAACTCTCACTCTGGTTCAGAATTTGGTTGACATAATTTATATCTTACCTGCTAGTGATGTCTCAAAATCAACTTTACTAAGGTGTGGTTTACACAAAATAAAATGCACCCATTTGCAGTGTACAGCTGGATGAATTTTGACAAACATATATCAGTGTATCCATCACCATAATCAAGATATAGAGCATTTCTATCACCCCAGAAAGTTCCCTGCTGCCCTTTGCAGTCAATCCCCCTCCCTTCCCAGCCCCGGGCAACCCTGCTCTGCTTTGTGTCACTCGAGATGACTTTGCCCTGTGGAGTCATCCAGAATGTGCTCTTCTGTGTCTGGCTTCTTTCGGAACACTGTTCCTGAGATTTATCCACGCGGCTGTATGTATCAATAGTTCGTTCCCTTTGATTTCTGAGTGGCATTTCTCTGCACTGAGGACATACCATAGTTTGTTTATTCAAACACCTGTTGATGGACATTTGGCTCATTTGCATTTTTGTTCTTCTTGTTATAAATAAAGCTGCTACGGACGTTCATGTACTGCTTACAATATTTCAATAGTTGCCCACCACACCTAGAATCAAACTTAAATTCCCTTCCGTGTCCTCCAAAGCCCCCTCTGTGATCCCCACCTGCCTGACCTCATTTCTTCCACTCTCCTTACTCACTGTTGTCCATCCACACTGGCTTCTTTCAGTCCCTCAAATAAGCCAGAAATGCCAAAGAGACACCACCACCCTCGCCATAATCCTGATGGCTCCAAACCAGCTGAGTGCAACTGGCTGCCTGCCTGGGATGTGCATTAACCTTCTGGAATCATTAAATCAAACTGATACTTGAATCCTAATCTCTAGTGAAGCATTTTATTTATTTTAATCCCCTAAGCACTTCAGCTCGACTTTTCCTCTGGGCCTGCCATTCTGGGAGAGCTCAGAGAGCCCACCCTGATCCTTTCTGATTGAAATTCCCCAAAGGCCAATGGGTGAGGGTGTTTCTAATGATTTGCTCAATCATGTGACAAGTCATTTTTTTAACCCCATAGTGATTGCCCCGAGCATTAGTAGTGGGTAGAAAAGTTAAGTTCTCAGGTTTTGCTTAGATTACAGACTTAATAAACTTTTCGTAGGCACCTATGGCACCTTGAGCAATTTCACATGTTATCAAATTTAATCCTCAAAACAACCCTGTGAAATAGGGGTGTATCCTTTTCTGGAGGGGAAACAGGGTATTTGCAAGATGTAGTGTGCTAGGCCAGAAACTTCTATATGACAGCCTGCCTTTGTTTTCCGTTTTGAAATGTTTATCTTAGTAAATCCCAAATGTGCCTTCTGGCTTTCAATAATGGCAAACTAGATTCTTTGGATTAATCCTCCCACTGAAAACAATGAAAAACACTGCGTGTTGTCTAAAAAACCACACCACCCTTGAAGCATTGATGGATTCAAGAGGTGATGAGGTTGTCTTTTCTCACAGGGTAATTATAAGGAGAGAGATAGGGGAACTGAAAAGCACCAGTTACTTATCCCTGAGAGCATTTGTCACTTCCCCAGACTCGGGATCCTATAAAGTGGTTGTGAAGGACAGGGTGTCAGAAACCAATGACCAAAGTGTGCGTACTTAGAGGACATCTTCCCCACGTTGAAATGAGTCTCAGAAAGGTTCTACTCTCAGATAAGGAAAACCAGATCTAAGCTCATACTCCTCCACCAAAGCGAAATTCAGAGAAGACTATTTTGGCACTGAACAAAGCAGGAGGGAAGAAAGTGGAAGAGGGGAAGTGATCCTGAGAAATTGTGGTTGTAGACCAGCTCTCTGATGGATTTGCATCCTGGAAAGGCATAGGCTGGGTGGGCTCAGGAAACTTAAGCTGTGAACTTGCCATGACTTAGTCCTGAGTGGCGGTGCCCTGGGAAGCTGGAAGAAGTGAAGGCAAGTCTCCTCGGACACTGGGAACTCTCCACAAATATTTGTTCAAGGGCAGTTAACAAGCCATCAAAGACAGCTGGGCATACACGGAAACAAGATTGAGGAGTGAGGACCAAGAGACCCTGGAAATGGACCTGCAAAGAATTTAGATTTTAAAACAACAATGTTTACCAAGTTTAAAGAAATAAATGATAAACTCAAAAATAACTTCAGGGAGCAGGAAGCAATAAAAAATGATGTAGAAGATATAAAAACAAAAACAAAACTTCTACCAGTTATAAAAAGTACAGTAACCGCTTACCAGAAGGGAAGAGGGTAGGGGAAGGACAAAAGGGGCAAAGGGGCACATGTGTGCAGTGATGGACAGAAACTAGACTTTTGATGATGAACATGATGCAGTCTACACAGTCGAAATATAATGATGTACACCTGAAATTTATATAATGTTATAAACCAATGTGGCCTCAATAAAAAAGAATACAGTAACTGGAAATTAATACTCATAGGGCATTTTGGCAACAGATTGGACACAGCAGAAGAGAGAATTAGAGAAGAAATTATCTAAAATGTAGCATGGAAAATAAAAAATGGATAATACATAAGAGAGGGTAATAAATAAGGAGACTACATTGAGAAGTTCATGCATTTGTTCAGAGATTCAGAAGAAGAGGAGAGAGACAAAAGGGCAGAGGCAATACATTAAGATATAACAGGTAGGAATTTTCCAGAACTGATAAAAATCACCTATGCACAGATTTGAGAAGCCAATAAAATCCCAGGCAAAATATACTGAAAAGAAATTTACATCTGGTCATTGTAGTGAACCTTCCCAAAAGCATAGTCAAAGAGAAAAGTCTTAAAAGCAGCCAGAGAAAAGTGACAGATGATTGTGAAAGAAACAAGGAATACACTTACAACTGACTTCTCAGCAGCAAAAATGGAAACCAAAAACCAGTGAAACCATATTTTCAAATGTGCTGAAATAAAGTAACTGCCAATCTAGATTTCTAAGGTCAGCAAAAGTAAAAGTTTAAAAAACAAAAACAAAAAAGGGAGAGAGAGAGAACTGGTCAGCAGCAGAACATCACTGAAGGAAATTCTAAATGATTCACTAATTCAGGCACAAAGTGACCCCAGATGGAAGGTCTGAGATACAAGTGATCCAAAAATAAAGGCAAAAAGGAGGATAAAAAGAGAACAGGAGGAAAGTAGAAATCCCAAAGTAAGATGATATAAAATATCCAAGGAACTGTATTTTATAGACTCTAAGAGGAATTAATTGTAAGAGGCATCATTATTTCATGTACCCCTCATAAAAAAAATTGCCCATTAAAACTGTTACAATGCTTTCTTAACACTTAGAATTTTTATTTTATACATTGAAAGAGCTTTCTCAGATTTCTTTTTATCATATATCACTTGTGCATACAGGAGAAGGGCATCATAAGTTAAATAAACGGGTTAAGATGCTTCGACAACTTCTTCACATTCAGAACATAGCTTTTCTAAATCTGTCTCTCTTTTTTTGACTCAGAGTTGTAGATGGCTGTTTTTTTCCACACAACATCAAACTCTGTGCTTGGTGATGCAGCATTTCATAAAAGAGGGCTCCACTCTTGCCTCAGAGATTTTCTTCAGAGCACTGTCACTCACTCTAAAGACATGAATACGCATGCTTGGGTGATGACAGCTGCATCCCCACTGTTGCTTGGCCAGTAGTGAATGTGTGCAAACTTCAGAGATGTCAAGATATGGAGAAATGTACATCTGAAAACCAATGAAATATATTTAATTATATTAAATATAAATTGACTAAATATTTGAGTCAAAAGACAAAGCTTGTCAATTTAAACATATATTTTTTAAAAACCCACAAAATCTATCCAAATACTATTTATAAGCAATACATATAGTCAGTTCTCATTATTTGCAATAGTCATGTTCTATAAAGTCATCATGAACACTGAATTAGTGACTACCGAATCATTGCTCTTAAGGGAAATAGAGTCGCAAATAGGTTACAGTCTTAAATCCTAGAAACTCATCTTCGTAGATTCTATTTTCTTTTTCTACAGAAGAGAAAATGAGGTTCAGAAGTGTGAATGATTGCCTGAGTCCACCCACTAACAGACGCCAGAGTTGGGATTCAAACCTCGTCCAGTGGGCCCCAGAGCCAGAACTTCTTGCACTGCACCACCCCTACCGTCTCCGTCCTCTGCTCCTCTCTGAGTGAGGCTGATTTCCATTCATGAGGGAAAAATAAGACGGCAGAGAGCATCGCCTTGTTCAGCCTTAGCGGGGAATGTGCATATCAAGTGATTCAAATTTTTAGCTGCTCTGCACATGTCTACAAATGACCGTGGAAGCACCACTAGTATTGGTAACTGTCAGAACTGTATTTCCAAGAGCTGTTTGTGCAAGCCCTGCAGTTTGTTGGTTAGTCAAAATTCAAGGGCAGGGAAGCAGAAAAAACAAAGGAGGATGAGAGGAGGGAAAAAAGAGAAAGGAGGTAAGGGGGTACCCTCTCTGGTGTCTGAGTTAGTCCTTCTACAAGGACACCAGACCCTCTTGTGGAACGCACACTGGGCCTATTAGCAAAGAGGCGGTGCCTTTATCTGAGATTGCGAGCTACGGGGTATGGAGCCTCTGGCTCCTGTGACCACTTCCCCACGGTGTGAGGAAATCTTGTCTTAGGATGAAGCTGGGTTGCAGCAAGTGGAGGAGCCAGCAGGCAAGAGTCCTATTTTTGACTTCTGGATCCAACTGTGCATGAAGAGAGGCCATATTTGGATTTTCCCATTGTGTGAGCCATCAGCTCAGCAGCTCAAGTGCGTTGAATAAGTTTCTCTCAGTTGCAACTGAAAGAGTCTTAATAATAGAATATACTTTACCAAATTTGGCTCCAACAATCAGACCTCTGAGGTAGATGTTTTTATCTCCACTTGAAAGATGAGAAAATTGGTCAGCCAGTTAGTAATTGGTGGGGCCAGGATTCAAACTGAGTTTTGAATCAAATTGACCCCGAATTATGTGTAAGTGTCTTAACTGCTTTCCAGGTTTTATATTTTTTAAGTTCTTCCAGGGTTCAGTGGAGACAGAAAAGCTTAAATTCCAGGAGAGTGATTGGAGTTCTCCCTTCTGGGTAGGAGGACCCAACACGCAGCAGGAGTGAAGTTTGATTTAGCAGGAGGACAGGTGGACATCCTGGACTGGAGAGATGGAACCAGAAGTGGATAGGCCACCCCAAGCCCTGCCAGTCCCCAGGCCCAGACAATCAAAATCCAACTCCAGGGCATCTAAACTTGCACCTACCAAGAGAGGGTCTTAGAGGAGCTGATGCTGGCAGGCGGTGGTGGAGAGAGGGGCCAGGGGCCACAAGGGCCATGTGCAAACTGCTGTTGAGAGCTAGAGACACCACATGAACTCATGAGGCCTGTTGATAGAGAAAAGAGAACAAGGCAGATACACAGAGAGACAGAGATGTGCCAGGACATGGAGGCCTGGTGCGGCCCAAGAGAGAAGCTGGTCCCTTAAGTTGTGTCACCTTCTGCCAGCCTTCCAATTCCAGTTTCTCTTAGGAAGACACTCGACAGGGAATCTGAACATTCAGATGCCACAGTGGGACTCAGGGAATGAAGCGGGTCTAGAGGCTAAGACCGGTGTCTGCTGTGCTTAGGCATTGTGCATCCAGCAGAGAACAAGTGGTTTGGCCTGTCAGAGCTCTGCTTTAGTCACCTTCGGGGCAGAATCAGGAGCTCTCATTTTTATGTTTCCACAGAGACCAGAGACTATGCTGCCCCATATCCCCCACTCCCCTAGGTATACCCTCCATCGGGATGGCCACCTGCTAATTTCGGCTGTGGCTCAGCTGCACTGTCACACCTGCTCTGTTGCCAACTCCTCACAAGCAGAAAGCTGCCTCAGTTCTAGGGCCCTGGCCCCACCACACCGTTGAAGCCCCTCAGGGTCAGGCTGAGGCCTGGGTGGAGTGTGTGAGAGCTGGGCACCGCGCGGCCCTGCACCGGAACGGAGAATGAGGGAGGAGAACTCTGGGCTGAGCCCTGGGTGCCCTGATATTTTGGACTCATGACAGAAAATAATAATAATAACTTTGCCTTGTTCTAACCTATATAAGGAAGGAGCCCTGAAAATTTTCAGTGCCTAGAGAAATGCTACGAGCATTTGCAAAGTTCTTTGAAAACACCATCGGATTTAATCTTAGCAGGCACCTTGTGAGACGGGCTTTGTCTCCATTTTGCAGGTGAGAAAACGGAGGCTCCAAGAGGCAAAGGCATTTTGCCCAAATTCTCACAAGAAGTAGATGGAATGACAGAGATTGGTGACCAAATGGTCCAGCCTGGTGAACACTGTCTCTCCACGTGCAGTCCATGTGCATCCTGCATCTCTGCCTGTAAAAATGTCCTGCATCTAATGTCATGAAAATGCATAATGTCCAAGAGAGCCGAAGTGAAGCACAACTTCAGAGACGGTGGTGGAGCTTCCCTGACCTTCTGAACGAGAGTTCATGACTCCACTGCTAATTAGCCGGGTGACCTTCAAACATTCCTTCCCCCTCACTGGGTGATACACAACCAACCTAAGAAATTCAGAAAGTTAGAGATAAGTCAGCCTTGTGGCCCATCTAGGCCAGGATGTGGTCTTCTTTATGCAATTTCTCCAAAAAGTCAGCGACCCACTGACTATGTAGTTCATTATTCTTCATTTTATGAAAATTTTCATTTGATTATTAATCCAAGTAACATCCTTTGGGCGATCACTCTGTGCCAACCTCTGTGCTGAGCACCTGAAACAGCAAGATGACTTTGTCGTGGTCCCTGTCTTCAGGGAGCTGGTACTATGGTGAGTAGGAAGCTAGACTTGGGAAATAATTACAATCCACGCTAAGAAATGTTGTGCGGCAATTACAAAGAATGAGCTAGAACTACATGAGATGAGATGAAAATACTTCAAGGATACAGTGTTGAGCAACAGGGATTTCTGTCTATTTTATTCATAGTACATTCCCATCTCCTAGAACGGGGGTCAGCAAAAGACCCACAGGCCAAATCTGGGCCCAGCCCCTTAAGCTAAAAGTAGATTTTACATATTTAAAGGATTGTATAAAAAACAAAGAAGAATATGTCCTAGAGACCATATGTAGTCAGTAAAGTTTGTAATATTTATTATCTGGCCCTTTCCAGAAAGTTTGAGGAGCCTTGTTCTAGAACAGTGCCTGGTATATTTTAAGTACTCGGTAAATATTGTTTGAATAAGTAAGTAAATATATGAGAGTGCATGCGAAAACATCTCTCTCTTACATGGGTACACATAGATTGTGACTGTATAGAAAAAGGTCTGGAAGGACATGCACCAAACTCTTCTCTCTGAAGAGCAGAGAAGAGGATTAGGGTGGTGATCAAAGGCATGTAGCCTTACCTGTAATGTGGAATTGTGTTTTATAAGGAGATGGTATTCACGTATTACCTGTATAATTAAAAAGTAATAAAATTTTTTTTTAATATTCCTCTGTTTTAAAAAAGTCTATATCAGTGGAGAATGAAGGCTGAACATCTGCCCAAGTTACTGACCTGCTTTGATCCTCACTTTTCTCGTCTGTAAAATGATGATAAATGATAGTGCGTTCTCATGATAATTGAATGAGATGATGTATGGAAAATGCCCAGCACGGAATCAGCACTCAATATTTGCTAGCTATGGTTATCAGCCTCAAAAGAACTGCTCTCCCTCCTGAGTGTCCTGTCCCAGTTAATGACATCACCGCCCATCTACCCAAGACAGAGCCCTGGTAGACACCTGCTTCTCACTGCCCCAAATCGTGCCAGTGGTCAGCGAGTCCTACATCTTCTCCCTTAGAGAAATTTGTCATCCAAATGATGCAATAACTTTCTCACTGGTTTCCCCCACTCTGCCCTCTTTCTTTTCCAATTCATCTTTCCCAGTAGACAGAGTAGCCATCCTGCCCGGCTCACAGGCCTCCGACAGCCTCTGCTCCTGCAGCATAAAGGCCAAACTCTGAGTGTGGTATTCAAAGCTCTTCCATAATCCAGTCCCCCACCCCCTACGGCACCCTTTGCACAGGCCTCTCTGCTCTTTCAGACACGTTTCTATATCTTTACACAGCTGTTTCTTCTCTCTAGCATGCCCTTCTCCACTCTCCTTCCTTCCCAAATATCAATCTCTACCTCAAACATCATCTTCTGTAGAATGTCTTCCTCAAATCCATCCTTCCGTTTGCCCACTCACACATTCACTCATCCTTCCATCCACCCACCTACTCACCCACTCACCTCCTCCACTCATCCTTCCATCCATCCATCCACCCATCCACTCTTCTATCCATCCATCCATTCACTCATCCACCCATCCATCCATCCATCCACAAATGTTCACTGAAGACCTGCTATGTCCCGGGGATTCCAACAGGCTCTGGAAGTGCAGGGATTATCAACATGAACACATGCCCTGCCCTCTGGTGCAGTAGACTTTAAAAGGAAGAGACTGTAGTCTTTCCAGGGATGTCCAGGCCTTTTTCATGTCCACTTTGTATGTGTATGTTTTAAGGTATAAAATATGTTAGTACAGTGGTGCAAGCATACAATGTGTGAAGTAAAAAACCTGCAATAAAGGAAATGCTCATATTTTTTTTGTTTATTTAGCTAATAGTGCTGTGTGATCAAAATAGTCAGACAGCACTGGGCGAATGCAGGAGTCTTCAGGAAGCTGGTCACCCCAGCTAGAGCCTGACCTGTGTACATCTCTCTAATAAAGCATTTGTAGTATCTCATGATGGTCTGCACAGTGTCATGATAAAGAGGTCAGCGTCTGGAGCCAGACAGTCTGGGTTTGTATTCCCGCTTTGCTGCTTACTATCTGAGTGACCACGGTTCCTAGACTCTTGGGTCCCAGTTATGGGAATTCCACAAGTTAACTCAGGAAAAGCCCTTAGAAGACAACCTATCAGATTCCTTCTGCACATTCTCCCCATCAGCCTCACCAGGCTGAGGCTGTGCTTCCCCAGGGCTCACACGGGGCTCTGCACCTAATGGATATGCACAGAAAGGGGTGCTGGTGAAATCTCACAGCTAGAGGTGGATATAGGAGATTCTCCCCCCAAAAATACCAAATGCTTTAGCAGCAAATGGAAGGGAGCCACATTCAAGAGCTGTTCCCTCTGTTTAAGCCCAGAGACACATATGGTGCAGGAAAGCCATTTCCTCCTGTCTCAGGTGTTAATTACAAGCTTCTAGCAACCAAAAGCTCTGAAACAATACCAGGGAGAAGAAATTACACTATTTTTAGCAATATTTTGACAGCTTTATTAATAGACAATAATTTTCTTACCAGCCACCAGCTGATCACCACTTGCCGCCAAACAGATCAGCCTTCGGTTCTGCAACTATAGAGGAGAGCAGAGATGGGGAAATTGTCCCTTTTCAGTAAAAATCCTGAAGAATAGGGTCACTGACTTTATAATGGTCTCAGCCATACCTTCTGCTTATTGCCCTGGAAATCATACTTCCTTTTCCATTTCAACCTGCAAAATTATTCGAGGGGCACAAAATGGTGAGACAGCCTAAGAGCCAGCTGGACCTACTGCCTTTCAGGTTCTCGCTGTCAAGCAAGATGACTGGACTGGAAACACAGCCCTTGGTGACGTGAGGACCAGGTGGGACACAAATAACGTGGCCAGTTGTTCTCTCTCTAGTTATTACTCATGGGGCCTGCGCTTGTGCTGCTGCTAACTGTGACATCCAGATGACACAGGGAGCCTGTCCACATTCATGATGCAGATGCTCATCATTTAATCACCAGTTCCTGGGTTCAGGGGGACCCAGCTGCCAATGCTCATTGGTGCAGGACAAGCATGACACCCCCACAAAGGGGCGTTTTTTGGGAGGGGCAGTAAGCCAGGCCGAGGGGTTTCACTTGCATCCCCTCCTGAGTGACATCAACCCACCTCCACTCGATGACATGAACAGTTACTTTTCAATGTCCAGTACAGCCATTTTATTAACGAGAATGAGAAGAGATCGAGGGGAAGAAAGAAAAGAAGAGGGAGGGACAAAGGTGAGGTGGAAGTAGTTTATCGAGATATAATCACCAAAGAACAAAAAAGCAGTGCCCACGATGATTTTATAGCCAACAGTAGATTTTAATATTTGCCAATGGCACATCTGTGACAAGATTTTTCTGATCTATACAAATAAATATTTTCAGAGCAACACACAGCGGTCAAGAATTCTGGCTCGGTAGTCAGGCAGCTGCGGTCTGAAGGCTATCCTCAGTACTTACTAGCTGAGACAAGTGAGTTCGCTTCTCTGCACCTCCAAGATTATAATCCTACCTGATTCAAGGTGGCGTTTGAGGAGTAAGTAAGATGAATGCACTTTCTGGGCTTAGCACAGTGGTACGTAGTGCCTGGCACATAGTAAACACACGATAAATAGTTGCTGTAAACAGAAACAGCGTCAGTCCGTCAAGGGGACCCATTACCAGTGAAGTAGGTCTTTGTGGATTTCAGAGCTGACGGAGGTGTTCAAGGGCAGGAGCCCTTTGGGAGTGAGGGTCCCCCGGGTGCTGGGCCTCGTGAAAGAGCACGGCATGGATAGGGCTTCTCCACGGACGCTCAGGGCCCCTCTGTCTCTGGACCATAAGAGCCCTGAGCTGTTCCGTCTACCCGTGGTCACGCACAAGCGAAAGCTCTGGAGAAAACAGCCACTTAGACTTTGGGCAACTGCCCAAAACTTCCTTTTGTGCTCATCTCTCCAAGTCAAGATTCAGCTGGCCAGTGGCAGTCCTGGCTCTGATAAACCCCTCGCTCGGAGGCGGAGGGCTGTGGAAGCTGCTCGGAGGAGGCTGAAACTCAAGCCCTCAGCCAGGACTCCTCTGTCCCGGAGGCGCGTCAAGGCTGACGCCTTTTGTACGTTGGAGAGACGACTGACTAACTGCTCTGATATTTCTTCTGTCTCAGTTCACGGAGTCCAGAGCATCTCCTTTTCTTTATGATTCCTACTATGCGAACGTGGATTCAGAGCTGCTAATTTACGTGTAACATCATCTCATTCAAAGGCTTTCTCCTTTCATTTGGGAGATAAAAAAATCTCTAAATGTGGGGCCGGCGCGGTGGCGCAGCGGTTTAGTCCGCACTTGGCAGCCCGGGGTTCGCGAGTTCGGATCCCGGGTTCGCGAGTTCGGATCCCGGGCGCCCGCCGACGCACTGCCTGTCAGCCATGCCGTGGCGGCGTCCCGTATAAAGTGGAGGAAGATGGGCACGGATGTTAGCTCAGGGCTGGTCTTCCTCACAAAAAGAAAAAAAAAATCTCTAAATGCTTTAGGTTTAAAACTCTGATGCACTTTAAAGACCGTGTCTTCCTGGGAAAGAACCCTCCACATCTCGCCCCACCTTGGGCTGCCCTGGCTGCCAGTAGACAGCTGTTTGGAACCAGCTCCGGGCTGTCCATTGTCTCTGTTAAAGCACACTGAGGGCGGTGGGCATGTGAAAGGGAAACTTTATTTCTAGGGTTTCCAGGAGACCGTGAATCCCACCTCCCTCTGGTCTAAAGGCCAAGTGTGCTCCCCGACCAGCTTACTCAGTGTGAGAATCAAGCAGTAGGGCCAATTCCTCTTCCTTTCCCTCCTTCCTCCAATGCGCCTGCCTTACTTTGTTCCTGCTGTTCCTATGCCCTCTCCCGCCTTCTCTGCCTGGAAACGTGTGTTCATCCAACACAGACCAGCTCAGGGGCCACCTGGTGCTTCTCCTGTTCCCCTGGGAAGGAGTAATCTTCCCTGCTCTCTGCTCCCACTGCACTGCCTACATCCACCCACGTCCAGGGTTCTTAGCAGGGGCAAGAACGCCACCCCACCCCACTACCCCATTACAAAGCCGCTTCGGGTTGTCATAATGACTGGTTCATAGTGAGAGGGGAGCCAGAGTGCTAATGTCCTCTATCACCCTGCAGAGTAGCTCTTGGTGATGACTTATCCCACCCCAAATGCCGTAGCAACCCCTGGAGATGCACGAGAGTGTTCTCTGTGCCACAAGTTTATGCTGATTCCTCTAGTTCAGTGCTGTCCAGTAGAAATAGAATGTGAGCACATGTGTAATTTTAAATCTTCTGCTAGTCACATTTAAAAATGTAAAAAAAGAAAAGGTAAATTAATTTGAATAATATAAGTTTATTTAAGCCAATACATATTTAAAATATTATGATTTCAACATGGGGCACTAGACACATTTCAAGGGCTCAGTAGCCACATGGGGCTGGTGGTTGTCACACTGGATGTTCAATTAATTGTGAGTTCAGTTTCTCTCTCTCTCTCCACACACACACACAGTATCTGCAAAGGCCTCTCTCTCCCTTTTGGTCAAAGTCAAGTCACATTGAATCCTAGCACCCCCCTCCATCCTACAGCCTATGGAAGCCCAAGATCTCTGGAATTTCTGGTCTTCTGTCCTTGTATCTGCCTCTGCCCATGGGCTCCCACTCTCTCACATGTAGCTGCAATACTGCATGACCCAGACATAAGACTCATCGCCTTCCTTAAATGTCACCAAAAATATGTTCCCATGTTCCGGGGCACAATAGACTTCAGATTTGGGGAGAGGGAGGGAGTCTAAGACAGCCAATGCCAGCCTGCTCAGATGGAGTTGTGGTGTCACTGTTCCCAAAATGCCCTCCAGCTGCCTCTGCCCTGCCCCAATCTGGAGATTTTGCTGCCCCCTCACCTAGTCGCAGCCACTTCTTGCCTTGCTGGCCCTCCCTTTCTCTCTCCTCGTATCCAGCTCCACTTTTCCCATTCAATCCATTTCTCTGCAAAGCAACAGGTAAAATCCTCTCCTTGCCTCAAATCTCAGCAGCAGCTGCCACCCAGGACCTCACATCAGAGCCTAGGCATTTGCCAGGGCATTCTTCTAAGGCCAGACGCTCCCTAACGTGATTGCTGGTGCCAGCTGACGAGATTCCACACAGTACCTCAGTTTCACCTTATTATTACTTTTACATTCTCATCGTGGTCATCATCATCATAACACACTACAGTGGGAAGCAGCACTTCATGACGGGTGGGACACAGGTTCTGTAACCAGACAACAGTGGGTTAGAACCCCAGCTCTGCCATTTACCAGCCATGTGAGCTGGGATGAGGGTCCTAATCTCCCTAAGCCTCAGATCAGTCGAATGGAGGCAATAACAGCTCCCACCTCATTGCACTGGTACAAAAATTAACCACACACGTGAACCCTCAGCACAGTTCCTCGAAGAGTCAAGTGGTCAATACATGGTGGCTGCTGCTATCAACCCCACCACGTGCACCTGCCCAGAAGCAGCTCGCTGGCCTGAGTCCAAGTTGATAACACGCAGGTGTGTACCTGCAGCTGTTCACACGTGTCAGGGCCCTCCTGGGATTTCCATCGCACTTTTCATCATCTGCTTCATTGATACTAAAATCAAGCATTTATTCATCTTGTCCTCTCAGTGATTCTGTATCCTCTTTAAAGGGAGGGACTTATCTTAGTCATCTCAACTTAAGGGCCTGACACCCTATAAACACTCAGCAGATGTTGACGGAATCGCATCGTTTATCCTGAAAGCAGGGAAGCATGGCCCATCAGCTCTCTGAGTAGTTAGTTCTCTCTGCAGGGAGGATGGGGAGGGGACGGATGCTGGGTTGCTCTGATGTGGTAGCCATCACCCCGAGGCATTGCCTCCGTAGGAAAATGGTAACACAGCGGCTATCTGAGGATGTCATCAATGTTTTCTGGAAAAATTGCCATGCTAAACTGAACTCCAGTGGGTAGCTGCATAATATATGGTCTCTGAATGAATGAGTGAACATATCACCCATTTTGCCATGTGGTGCTCCTTATATAAAGGCCCTCCTGAAAAATTCTTCCTAACTCAGGGCTAGGAAAAGCTTGTTTCTGCTGCTGTACTAGAAGTCTCCTTTACACTGGCATCCTGCCTCTTTGAGAACCAGCCCGTCACCACCAGCAGGGCCCCGAGGACAGCCATGCAGGAAAGGGCATTTGCAGGACCCAGCCCTCATGCCCACGCTCACTCTCCTGTCTCTGCTGGCACCACATCCGCAGCTGCCCATCACCCAGGGCTCTCATGGTGCCCAGTCCTGCAGTGGGGCACCCCACACCTGGCCTTTTCAGCTCTTTGCCCTCTGCTGGGTTTGCAGGCGAGTTTACCACTCACTCTGCCTCTCTGGAACATGGTTGCTTAGCCTGACTTCTCTTTTTTTGTGATCTTACTAGTATCTCTGTTCATAATACCTACAATCTTCTCCCATGAAAAAGCCTGTAAAGTCACAGGGTAGGGTCCTGGGCTCTGTCTCCTTCCCCTCATTACTTCTAAGTGCCCAGCTGGACCCTTCCTACTACTAGACAATGAGAACTGTATAGCCCACTATGTTTCCCTATTCTTGTCGGCTGCCAGGGAACTCAGAGCTGTTTTATGGTCAACATCTTTACTCAGCCTAGGTTTTTAGGTGCGATCTTTTTGTTCTCCTTTTATTCCTTGACTCTTTTAGCTTTTAACTGAGAACTTTTGTTTTTGTATGTTTGCTTCATTTATTTAAGCTAGCATGTTCTAAAAAAATCTTCAGTTCCATTGAGCCTCTTTAAAATTCTACTCCCATCCCATACAACTTTTCCAGGAAAAAGGGAAAAGGAAATCCCAGTCTAGGCTTAGTATTTACAAACGTGGACCCCAAACTGCCTCACCCACCCTCCTGATTTGAGCCTCATTTCCCTAAACCCTTTGCAGCCTGGTGGGCCAGTTCCAGCCCTTTCTCTGCCTCTCTGGCTCCACGTACCCACTGACCACCGAGTCTGGCTCCAGGCTTGATTATCGATCTCTTCTCGCTTCCTCAGCTCGCTGCCACCCAATGACCTCCTGCTCGGGAACCCCAACCCTGAGCATCGCCCTTGGGAGTTGCCCCTATCTGGGCAGGATGTACGAGAGGCCCTGGCAAATATAAGGGCAGGGGTCTCTCCTCCTCTGTGGCCCTGTGGCAATTCCTGTGGTTTTCTCAATTTTGGTTAGCTGTATTTTCATATGAATAAAAAGGAGAAGAAGAAGAAAAGCCACTATTTATTGTTCCCCCGCTATTTGTAAGGCATTATGCTTTGCATTTTGTACTCATTCTCTTATTTAATCCATCAGTGAAGGGGGAGCCATTTTATTCTCCACTTTACAGATGAGAAAAGTGAGGTGCACATATTTTTATCCACATCTTGGACGTGAGCTCTGGGGGAGCAGGACCCTGGCTGATCCTTTGTGCCCCTCTCAGCCTCCGTTGCAGGGCCTGGCACAGAAGTTCAATATGTAATTTCTGATTTGTCGATCTATTGATCAACAGAATGAAACACACATTCACCAAAGTAAATCATAACCCCTCCCCAGTGGGGTGAATTAGGTCAGGGAACTCCGAACCCCAGCTGAGTGTGATTCTGCCTGGGGCCACCCCAGCCTACAGGACTTGTGGTCTTATGTGACATTGACAGAGAGGTACATAATGGAGGTCAGCTGGGGCACAGCTCTGTGGGGACAGAGGGCAGAGTCTTGCTGGGATGCAGCCTCTCTCTGGCATAGGTCTTAGTGCACTCTATCATAGTTTTCTTTTTCTCTCTCTGTTCCCTCCAGGACACCATGAGTGTCTTAGTAGACTGTCATAGAGTAGAAGTCAATGAGAAAAAGGAAGGAAAGAGGGAGGATGGGAGGGAAGGGACAGGTAGGTGGTTGTGTGAGTTATGAGGTAGCTCACATATCAGGCTCCAATACTTTGTCTTAAAAAAGTATAACCGTTACTTGATGAGAATGAGGAGCAAGAATCCTGGGGCAGATGAGCCTGTAGAACATTTGGGAAAGGAGAATTAACACAGCCAAAGCCAGGCTGGGGGAGGCAGGCCTGCAAAGACCAGCCTGAAGACCCCACCATTCCTCCAGGGGACTGCCCCAAAGCCACAGTTAGTCCTTAGCTCTAGGACCCACTCTTTGCTGAGAGATGCGCCCATTTTTCACATTGCTGCTTTACATTCCTCTTATATTTGGGGCTGATTAACTCCAACAAAAAGCACTGCCAGCAGCTGAAAACTTAAAACAAAGGGTCCACACAAAAGAATCTTGTTCCCCCTCCCTTTCATTTATCTGAAACAATTTTCCTCTCTGTAGTCCTGGATGGTTCCTGCATAAATTACTCTGCAAGACCAGCCTGCAGTTAGCATGCTCGCCTGACTGCCTTTGCTCCCGCTTCAGATCTGCCAGTTAAGCTTTAAGCATCTTGAAAACGTATTGTCTGGAATGAAACAACCAATTATGCTTTCAGGTTTTGTGGCATAATATCGCAGAAACCAGCAATTACAGAATCAGAGTGGCATCAAATCGGGGTAGAAGGGAGTTAGCATGGCTTATTCTTTAAATAGCAGTTACATGAACTCATAATAAATAGGTATTAAGTGTTAAATGTATGATAAGTAATTTTTGACAAGGCAATTATCCAAACAGAAGAGGGAAAAGTGGCAAAATGGCATTGTGAAACTCCTTTGTGCACAGCGTGCTCGGTTAGACGGAGATGTGGAGGGAATTTGTCTTTGTTCCAGACGGCGGTGGAGGCAAGAGTACAGATGTGGGCACCAAAGGGAATCTAGCTGGTTCCTAAGAGATGGCAAGTTTTCAAAAGAGCAAAGCCTCTTCCAGTGGGGCAGAATGTGGCTGACCAGGATATTCCATGAGAACGAGCTCAGCATAATGCATACCAGTTAACCAAACACACATTTAGGGCGTCCCTGCTGTGAAATCACTTGCATGTAAGCATATCGCCTGGTGCTTGGCAAATAGCAGGTGTGTCGGAAATGTTTGTTGAACTCACCTGGCACTTGGAAGCAGGGCTGCTGTGTGAGGCCACACAGGCTGTAAACTGCACAATTCCAAGGAGGAACATTCACGTCGACTACAATGTGAACAGCTCCCCTCGGAGTTGGGATGTGTTGAGGCCTTGCTTAGAAGGCACAGTAGAATTTATATCTGTGGACTTGGTTCTTCAGCTTGATTCTCAAGAATAAAAAGAAAATTTCAACTCAGTCAATGGTTTTCAGCAATAACAATTTAATGATTCACATGGAGCACCCATAGCTCGACTACTTGAAGTTCAGATCCAAGCGTCCCTTACAAGCTGTGTGTCTTTAGGAAAGTTACTTAAACCCTCTAAGCCTCTGTTTTCTTAGCTATAAAATATGGATGAATAATAGTATCGACCTCATGTGGTAGTTATAAGGATTAAATGATATAATGCATTAATGTGTTTGTGAACAACTATCCATAAAACGTTTTCCCTTTTCCTCATGGACACTCCACTAGAGAACATTTCTGAGCCCCCTGGCACTTAGATGTGGCCGTGGGACTGAGTTCAGACCAATAGGATGTGAGTAAAAGTGAAGCATGCCACTTCCCAGCCTGGCCTAGAGGAGCCAGTAGAGAACTCCAAAATCCTGGGGCATGGCAGAGCCACAAGATGGAAGGAGCCGGGGTCCCTGAAACATCACATGGCGAGAGGTCCCTGCCAATCAAGCACATGGGCAAGAAATAAACTTCTGTTGTATCAAGACACAGAGAGTAGGGGCTGGTTGGTTAGAGCAGTCACTGTTACCCTACACACACACACATTTAGAGGACCGTGGGTGTGTTTTAACCATATTACCTTGGGTGAGGAACGATAAGGCCAGAAGCAGATCAAGAGAGAGAAACCAGAGTTTTACACGCAGCTCCCTGGGGGAAACACAGCCCCCCCACCCAGGACTGCTCAGGGGAAGCCCAGGGGTCAGTCAGGAGGCAGAGGGAGAGGCAGAGGGGGAGGCAGGGTAAGCAGGTTTAGGATTGGCTAGCCTGAGGAATTTCAGCAGGCCCTGCGACTTAATTGTCTGGTACCTGGGCCTGGGGCGACAGGGGATATTGTCGGGAGTGTGAGAGCCTCATCAGGGAGATCAGGGAGACCTGACCTCATCAGGTCAGAGTGTGGACATAGTCAGCTGCTCAAGAGGGAAACTGATTGGCCTCTAGCCAGGGCCCCTAAACTGGGTCAAGACAGCATGTAGAAAAGCTCTCTGACAGTGCGGAATGGATGAGCACCCAGACGAGTCCACCACCATTCAGGAAGGCTTCCTGCATGTCAATTCCAGGGCTACGGAGTTGGGCACACAGAGAGGAAACTTGTGCTGTTCTGCCAGTTCAGACAGGTGGCCTATCCTGTGGAAAGGTGACTGGAGCCACTCAGAGGCAAGCTCTCCAGAGGAAAGCTACTAGAAATTGCTTAGCAATCTGTAGCCCTGTGCCACCATGTAGCTACACTGCTGGAGAGACCACGTGGAGGAGCCTCATAGAGGGACCAGGTGGAGAGCAAGAGTCCCTAGGATGACAAGGAGAAAGAGAGAGGCCCAGCTGAGCCCGGCCTGCCTGCCATTCCTGCCCAGGGGCCAGACACATCACTTGCCCCGGAAAGCAAGCCACCATGTTGTAAGTGGCCCACGTGGTGAGGACATGAATTCTGCCACCAGCCATGTGCAGGAGCCCGAAGCAGTTCCTCCAGCCCCCGTCAAGCTTCCAGAAGACTGTAGCTCCAGCCGGCAGCTTCACTGCCACCTCGTGAGCCAGAACCACCCAGCTAAGCTGTTACTGGATTCCTGACCCTTAAGGTCTGTTGTTAAAGTAAAGTGGTGTTCCTGCCTTTGGGAGGAACAGTCAGTTGGGAGAGAGAACGCAGAGTAGAACATAAAAGGGCGTAGGAAAGGAAGCCTCTGCTTAGGGCTAAGGATGGGAAGAGAGTCACAAAGCAGGTGGCACATGCACTGGGCCTTGCAGAACGAGTGTAGGAGCATACCAAAGGAGAAGCCGTGAAAGGCATTTCAGGCAGAGGGAACAGCCTGTGCAGTGGCATAGAAGCACGGAGGACACGGCACATTACAGAGACACCAAGCAGCCCATGTGGTCAGAGCACAGGGTGGTTAAAAAAGAGGCATCTAGAAAAGGCCTGGAGCCAGGTTGAGAAGGATCTTGTAGGCCTTGAAATCTTGAAACAATTGAGTCTTTATTCTATGGGCAACAGAAGGCCTTTGAGAATTTTAGGCAAATCGACTGGTACATTTATTAAGCTAATTTGATTTATTATTATTTTGCCTTTCAAGAGTGTTTTCTGTGTTACTTGCAGTTACTTTTTTTTTTTTTTGTCCAAAAACATGTTTATTAAACAATGAAATATATACAGGACTGTATAAGGACTACGGGTTTTTTTTTTTTTTACCATTTTTTAATTGATGTCTTAATAGTTTATAACACTGTGGGGTTTTAGTTGTACATTTTTGTTTGTCCGTCACCTTGTGGATGTAACACTTCACCCCTTGTGCCCCCCCCACCCCCCTTCCCCTTGGTAACCACCAATCAGTTCTCTCTGTCCATGTGTTCACTTACATTCCATATATGAGTGAGTTCATGCAGTGTCTGTCCTTCTCTCTGGCTTATTTCACTTAACATAATACCCTCTAGGTCCTTCCATGTTGTTGCAAATGGGACAATTGTGTCTTTTCTTATGGCTGAGTAGTATTCCATTGTATGTATATACCACATCTTCTTTAACCAGTCATCAGTTGAGGGACACTTGGGTTGCTTCCACTTCTTGGCTATAGTGAATAATGCTGCAATGAACATAGCGGTGCATACGCCTCTTGTGATGGTTGATTTCATGTCCATTGGGTAGATGCCCAAGAGTGGGATTGCTGGATCATATGGTACTTCTATTTTTAATTTTTTGAGGACTCTCCATACTGTTTTCCATAGAGGCTGCACCAGTTTGCATTCCCACCAGCAGTGAATGAGGGTCCCCATTTCTCCACAACCTCTCCAGCATTTGTTGTTATTTGTCTTTGTGATTATAGCCATTCTAACCGGTGTAAGGTGATATCTTAGTGTAGTTTTGATTTGCATTTCCCTGATGATTAGTGATGTTGAACATCTTTTCATGTGTCTATTGGCCATCTGTATCTCTTCCTTGGAAAAATGTCTGTTCATATCCTCTGCCTATTTTTTGATCGGGTTGTTTGTTTTTTTGTTGCTCAGTTGTATGAGATCTTTATATATTACTGAGATTAATCCCTTGTCGGACAAACGATTTGCAAATATTTTCTCCCAGCTGGTGGGTTGTTTATTCATTTTGATCCTGGTTTCATTTGCCTTGTAGAAGCTCTTTAATCTGATGAGGTCCCACTTGTTTAGTTTTTCTTTTGTTTCCCTTGTCTGGGTAGACATGGAATCTGAAAGGATCCCTTTATGTCCAATCTCAATGAGTGTACTGCCTATATTTTCTTCCAGGAGTTTTATAGTTTCAGGTCTCACTTTCAGGTCTTTGATCCATTTTGAATTGATTTTTGTATATGGCGATAGGAGATGGTCTACTTTCATTCTTTTGCATGTTGCTGTCCAATTTTCCCAGCACCATTTATTGAGGAGACTTCCCTCTCTCCATTGTATGTTCTTTGCTCCTTTGTCGAAGATTAGCTGTCCATAGGTGTGTGGTTTTACTTCTGGGCTTTCAATTCTGTTCCATTGATCTGTGTGTCTATTCTTGTACCAGTACCATGCTGTTTTGATTACTGTAGCTTTATAGTATATTTTGAAATCAGGGATTGTGATGCCTCCAGCTTTGTTCTTTTTTTTTCAGAATTGCTTTAGCTATTTGGGCTCTTTTGTTGCCCCATACGAATTTCAGTAGTTTTTGTTCTATTACTGTGAAGAATGACATTGGGATTCTGATTGGGATTGCATTGAATCTGTAGATTGCTTTAGGTAGAATGGACATTTTAACTATATTTATTCTTCCAATCCATGTGCATGGAATATTTTTCCATTTCTTTATGTCTTCCTCGATCTCTTTCAATAGTGTCTTATAGTTTTCATTGTATAGGTCTTTGACCTCCTTGGTTAAATTTATTCCAGATATTTTATTCTTTTTGTTGCAATTATAAATGGGATTGTCTTTTTGAGTTCTCTTTCTGTTGTTTCATCGTTAGTGTATAGAAATGCAATTGATTTTTGTAAGTTGATTTTATACCCTGCCACTTTACTGTAGTTGTTGATTGTTTCTAGTAGTTTTCCGATGGAATTTTTTGGGTTTTCTATGTATAAGATCATGTCGTCTGCAAATAGTGAGAGTTTCACTTCTTCATTGCCTATTTAGAGTCCTTTTATTCCTTTTTCTTGTCCAATTGCTCTGGCCAGAACTTCCAGTACTATGTTGAATAAGAGCTGTGAGAGTGGGCACCCTTGTCTTGTTCCTGTCCTCAAAGGAATGGCTTTCAGTTTTTCCCCATTGAGTAGGATGTTTGCTGTAGGTTTGTCATATATGGCCCTTATTATGTTGAGGTACTTTCCTTCTATACCCATTTTGTTGAGAATTTTTATCATAAATGGATGCTGGATCTTGTCGAATGCCTTCTCTGCATCAATTGAGATGATCGTGTGGTTTTTATTCTTCATTTTGTTAATGTGGTGTATCATGTTGATTGATTTGCGGATGTTGAACCATCCCTGTGTCCCTGGTATAAATCCCACTTGATCGTGGTGTATGATCTTTTTGATGTATTGCTGTATTCGGTTTGCCAATATTTTGTTGAGGATTTTTGCGTCTATGTTCATCAGTGATATTGGCCTGTAGTTTTCCTTGTTTGTATTGTCCTTGTCTGGCTTTGGTATCAGGATGATGTCGGCCTCATAGAATGTGTTGGGAAGTATTCCATCTTCCTCTATTTTTTGGAATAGTTTGAGAAGGATGGGTGCTAAATCTTCTTTGAATGTTTGATAAAATTCTCCAGGGAAGCCATCTGGTCCTGGGCTTTTATTTTTGGGGAGGTGTTTGATTACTGTTTCAATCTCTTTACTTGTGATTGGTCTGTTCAGATTCTCTATTTCTTCTTGATTCAGTTTTGGGAGGTTGTACGCTTCCAAGAATTTGTCCATTTCCTTTAGGTTGTCCAATTTGTTGGCGTAAAGTTTTTCCCTAATAATCCCTTGTATTTCTGTGGTGTCAGTTGTGATTTCTCCTCTTTCATTTCTAATTTTATTTATTTGAGTCTTCTCCCTTTTTTTCTTAGTGAGTCTGGCTAAGGGTTTGTCAATTTTATTTATCTTCTCAAAGAACCAGCTCTTTGTTTCATTGATCCTTTCTACTGTTTTTTTTGTTTCAATTTCATTTATTTCTGCTCTGATTTTTATTATTTCCCTCCTTCTGCTGATTCGGGGCTTTCTCTGTTCTTCTTTTTCCAATTCTGTTAGGTGCAATTTAAGGTTATTTATTTGGGATTTTTCTTGTTTGTTAAGGTGAGCTTGTATTGCTATGAATTTCCCTCTCAGGACTGCTTTTGCTGCATCCCATATGAGTTGGTATGGTGTATTTTCCTTTTCATTTGTCTCCAGATAGCTTTTGATTTCTCCTTTAATTTCATCAACGACCCATTGGTTGTTCAGTAGCATGTTGTTTAGTCTCCACATCTTTGTCCCTTTCCTAGTTTTTTCCTTGCAGTTGATTTCTAGTTTCACAGCAATATGATCAGAAAATATGCTTGCAATGATTTCAATCTTCTTAAATTTATAGAGGTTTGCCTTGTTTCCTAATATATGGTCTATCCTTGAGAATGTTCCATGGGCACTTGAGAAGAATGTGTACTCTGCTTTTTTTGGGTGGAGTGCTCTGTATACATCTATTAAGTCCATTGTGTCTAGTTTTTCGTTTAAGTCCATTATTTCCTTATTGACTTTTTGTCTGGATGATCTATCTATTGATGTAAGGGGGGTGTTAAGATCCCCTACTATTATTGTGTTATTGTTAATATCTCCTTTAAGGTTTTTTAGCAGTTGTTTTATGTAGTTTGGTGCTCCTGTGTTGGGTGCATAGATATTTATAAGTGTTATGTCTTCTTGGTGAAGTGTCCCTTTTATCATTATATATTGCCCTTCTTTGTCTCTCATTACCTTTTTTATCTTGAAGTCTACTTTGTCTGATATAAGTATGGCTACTCCTGCTTTCTTTTGTTTGCCATTAGCTTGGAGTATTGTTTTCCATCCTTTTATTTTGAGTCTGTGTTTGTCTTTACAGCTGAGATGTGTTTCCTGGAGGCAGCAGATTGTTGGATCTTGGTTTTTAATCCATCCTGCCACTCTGTGTCTTTTGATTGGAATTCAATCCGTTTACATTTAGAGTGATTATTGATATATGAGGGTTTAATGTTGCTATTTTATTGTTCATCTTCTGGTTCTTTTGCATTTCCTTCGTTTCTTGTCCCTTGTGTTTCGGACTGCAAATTCAATTTGATATTTCAGCATGCTCATTCTCTTGGTTTTCTCTTTATTTGTCATGTGTGGTTCTCTTCTGGTTATTTGTTTAGTGGTTACCATGAGGTTTATATAAGCGATCTCCTGGATAAGAAAGTACATTTTCCGATGCCTCCTTTTTCCTGAGGCTGGGTCAGTTCAATCCCTTACCTCTTCCCCTCCTTATTTGTTATCTCTTTATTCCAGATTGTGTCATGAATGTGTGTTTCCAGTGATGAGCTTGAATTAATTTTTGATGTTTTCCAACTGTATTTTGTTCTGGTTTAGACTCCTTGCTTTTCTCCTTGCTGAAATCTTTGTATCCCCCTTCTCATTTGTTTTTTTTTCAGGCCTAAGGGCCTTCTTGAGCATTTCTTGTAGTGGGGGTCTTGTGGTGACGAACTCTCTTAGCTTTTGTTTATCAGGGAGAGTTATTATTTCTCCATCGTATTTGAAGGATATTTTTGCTGGATAAAGTATTCTCGGCTGAAGGTTTTTGTCTTTCATGATTTTGAATATATCATTCCAGTCTCTCCTAGCCTGTAGAGTTTCTGTCGAGAAATCAGCTGAGAGCCTGATGGGGTTTCCTTTGTATGTTATTTTGTTTTTTTGTTTAGCTGCCCTCAATATTATTTCCTTGTCACGGGTATTTTTCAAGTTTGCTACTATGTGGCGAGATGATTTTTTATTCCTGTTTATATATTTAGGTGATCTATTGATTTCATTCACTGTTATTTCTCGTTCCCTAGGTTGGGGAAGTTCTCGGCTATTATTTCTTTGAACAAACTCTCTGCTCCTTTTTCTCTTTCTTCTCCTTCTGGAATACCTATTATCCTTATGTTGCTTTTCCTCATTGAGTCTGATATTTCTCGAAGAATTTCTTCATTTCTTTTTAGTCTTAGCTCTCTCTCCTCCTCTATCTGGAGCATTTCTGTGTGGCTATCCTCAATAGTGCTAATTCGTTCCTCCATATTGTCAGTTCTGCTCTTTAAAGACTCCATTTTCTCCACTATCTCATTGATTTTGTTTTTCACCTCCAATAATGCTGATTGGTTTTTCTTTAAGGTTTCAATCTCTTTTGTGACAAAATCCCTGAATTCATTGATTTGTTTCTGTGTGTTCTCTTGTATTTCGTTGAGTTTGTTTATGATAGCTATTTTGAATTCTCTCTCATTCAGGTTATCAAATTCTGTGCCTTCAGGGTTGGTTTCTGGGTGTTTATCATTTTCCTTTTGGTCTGTAGCCCTGACAAATTGTCGCAAGGATCCAACGGGGACGGCTTTATTCTCCCCCCCCATGATAAAGTTTGTCCTGCAGTTTCCCCCTGCTGCCACTAGACGGAGATTGCGATCGGTTTGCTCTGAGGCGGCTGCAGCCCCTGGAGGGATTATGCAGAAACGCCGGGTGTGTGGGGGGAGGGGTCCTCTCTTTCTCCTGCTTGACCCAGGGGTTTCCTTTCTGGCTCTCTTAGGGTGTTTGCTACACCCCTAAACAGTCCGTCGTTGCTTCCCAGTGGGGATCTCGCAACAGTCTGTGAGAGCACCTGGATGGTGATAGTTTTCCCTGCTGTGGGCCGCCCCTCCCCCCTCTGTCTGTGAACCGCGCTGTCTTTGCTGATTGATTGGGGAGGGGGAGTACAACTTCTTACCTCTCCTCTCGTCCTTTTGGGCTTCCTGCGCCTCCACTGTCCGATGTATGGCAGCAGGGGTTTCTTAGAAGTCCTTCGTAGTGTTTGATTGAGCTCTGTTGGAATGTGAATGATGTTTTCGTTGTGTCGTAGGGCGCAGAGATTCAAAGAGGGAATCTCACTCCACCATGATGCTGACGTCACTCCTACTTGCAGTTACTTAAATTAACAAGGGCCCCAGGTATCATACTGTCATAGAATTATACAGCTGGGAGGGACCATCTAGGTCCACTGTTTCCTATTTCCCCAACATACAGATGAGGAGACTGTGGCCCAGCGCTTTGCTTCATGATGCTCATGTCCTCAGAAACGATCTTTACTCCACAAACACCCTTGCCTGCCCTAATCTTACCTATTCCTCCAGGACTAAATCAAAGTCTCCTTCCTCCAGGAAACCCTCCATGGTCTCCACTGATCTCTTCCCTATCACATCCTACCTTGTGGACAGTCTCCCCCGCCTCATGTCTTGGGCCCCTAATGTCTCTTTACACATGAGGCAGGGTCACCCCATAAATCAGTGTGTGTCACTCCCCTGCTCACAAGTCTCCTATCATAGGTCATTGCACTAATGGCTCCGAATTTGTTCACACTTCCCTGTGTCTATGTTGTTGGGTAGGGACCTACCCTTGAATAGACCGACTCTCAGCTTTGCCTGTTGACTTGCTTTGGCCGATGGAACCATAGAAATGTGATACGAGAGGGACTTGGAAAGTGCTTGTGCATTGGGGCTTGTCCTAGCTTGCTGTCCTTAGAAATCTGAGCCTCCATGTGAATAAGCCCAGCCATGCTATTTAATGAGGGGCATGAGGTCCAATAGCCCCTGTTGCTCAGGTGATAGCCAGCAAACCCCCAGAAGGAAAGCTGCCTTGCTAAGCACAGATGCATCAGTTACCCCAGGCAAACCAACAGAAGAATCAACCAGCTGAGCCCAGCCTAAATCACCAACCTGAAGAATCAATTAAATCAATGCTTGTCAGTTTAGTCACCACGTTTGGGGCTGATGTGTTATATAACAAAAGCTAATGGATACACACCATCACGCCCAGAACAAAATCCAGGGTCTTCACCATGACCTGCAAAGTCCTACATAATCTCCAGGAACTGAACCACCTACACATTGCCAGCTCCCTGTCTACATTAATATCACTTTACTTCCCACTTCTTCTTCAACACAACTTTACTAGTCCACAAAACTCTTGCTTTGGAAGATAAAAGTTGCTGAATAGCAGGGGCCGGCCCGGTGGCGCAGCGGTTTTGTCCGTGCTTGGCAGCCCGGTGTTCGCGGGTTCGGATCCCGGGCGCCCGCGGACGCACTGCCTGTCAGCCATGCCGTGGCGGCGTCCCATATAAAGTAGAGGAAGACGGGCACGATGTTAGCCCAGGGCCAGTCTTCCTCAGCAAAAAGAGGAGGATTGGCAACGGATGTTAGCTCAGGGCTGGTCTTCCTCACCAAAAAAAAAAAAAAGTTGCTGAATAGCTTTACTATTCATTCCACAGACTTCCTGCAAGACCCATCAACTCTTCAATAAAGAGCATCAATCAATAGTTTACAACCTAAGACTCTTTGAACCCCTCACCTCACCTTGTGGCATCCACCAATGCTAATTATTATATCATGATCCTTACACAGTCCTAACCAAGCTCCCTCATTGAAAGACTCGCCCTAAACCAGATTTCAGAATTCTCATATATATCCCAATTTTGTCCTCCCCTGTCTGAGACACTACTAAAACTCTGTTGAAGTGGTGCTCTTTCCTCTTTGGATAAGAATAAACTCAGCTTTGTCTAATCAACAGGTGGTTTGGGTGATTATTTTCAGGGAACCAGAATTCATCATCTCCATTTCCTGCTGCCCACCCCACTCCTTGTTCTTTACGCTCCAGCCACACCAGCCTCCTTGCTCTTCCCTTAACATGGCAAGCATTTATTGTCTCAGAGACTTTGTGCTTGCATTTTCCACTACCTGGGATCCGCCACCCTTGATATTTGCCTTTTGCATCTCTCCCTTCACTCAGGTCTGTGCTCAGATGCCACCTCCCCAGAAAGTCCTTCCTTAAGGATCCTCTCATAGCTAAAGCGTTAGCGTCCTTCACTGCCTACTGTCTTTGCTTTGCTTTATTGCTGCTTTTCTTCATGGCACGTATCTCTACTGAAATTACTATATGCACACACATTTGTGTGTCTGTTTATTGTCTTTCTCCATTACTAAAAGATAAATTCCAAGAGGGAGAGCTCATCGTCTGCCTCCTGCACCGCTGTACGTGCAGTGTCTAGAAAACAGGTTCTCAATAAATACTTATTGAGTGAACTTTGATAAGTGAACACTAGATGTTGTTTTGTTAATGTTGTAGTCATTACTGTCATCATCCCATTCTGTGCTGTGCTTTTTCTCTCCAGAACCAAACTCCCAGTGCTCTCCTCTTTCTCAAATCCCTCTGAGATGTCTCTGAGCTTCTGTTTTCAGAGGAAATAAATTTCCATACACCCTCAGTCTCTTCACTGAATCTCTGCTCCATCTTCCTCGTTGGTGGAGAGTTCCCTCTCTCCTGAAGCCACCACTTTTCCAGCATGAAGAAAGACTGCTCGCTCTCCCAGACACCCATTCCACAGGACCTAGGGACATGGGCTGGGCATTTCTTCACCAGCCCTGCTTCCAGATTACCACTCCTCAACCTAACATGAAACTCCTGCTCTCTGCCCTCACACAGTTGTGCTTCATGGCCCTTTACCCCTCCTCACTGCTGGTCCTCTACCCACTCACTCTCCATTCTCCTCCCTCAATAAAGACTCAGGTTTCTGGTTCCCATTCTCCCTCTCCCCATCTCTCCTGATGCCCCGCTGGTATGAAAGTGACTCCAGCATCCTCATGGGCACCCATCAATCCAATACCCTGGTTTCACCTCTGATGTTGTCTTTGCCCATGATGTTTACCTCCTCTCTCCTTCCTCCACCCACTCCCATGGTGACTGTCTGGGCTCTGCATGACCTAGAGCTCTTTCACTGAGGAAATATTAAACCCAGTCATGGTACTTTCTAAGTACAATCTCTCATCTTTCCAAGAGGCTCAGGTGGTTTCTTCCACAACATCTGATCTTCAGGATCAGAGACCTCAAATCCCTCAACTTCTGGGCTTCTTCCTCCTCATCCCTCTCTCTTGTCTCCACTTCTAACCCCACCAACTTGGACCTTAAAATTCATACTTTCGTATCCCTCTCACCGATATCCTCAACTCACAGAGTCCAGTGTGCTTCTGTCACACCTGCCAGCCAAGTTCCAACCTTCCTTCAGCCCTGCCATCTGACTTCTCCATGCCCTAACCCAGGCTGCTGAGCCCCAGGGGAAGAAACCTCACCACCTTGCAGGTTGGCGCTACTAAAAAGTCAAGGTCTTCAGCCTCACCTGGGGCCTCAGTGCTTCCAGAAACTACTCTCAGTTTCCTAAGTAAATCTCCTACTCTCTAGGACAGCTATTTCAAACTTCTCCACACTTCTCAAATTTCCTACCCCACCACCTCCCACTCACTCTAGGCAGATAACCTCACCTCCTACTGCACAGAAAAAAGTAGAAGCCTTTAGACAGGAACTCCTGAGAAGTTCTGACACCAGACCTGCAAAGTGAGCTGCATCTACATCCATCCTCCCTTCCTCCTGTGGTAGTGAAGGGTGATACCCTCTCCCTTACCCATACTCTGGTTTTCCTCCTCTTTGTCCTCTTCCAACACCTCATCTGATTATCCTCACTCTCTTCTGCAACTTCCAACTCTCCCTTTCTTATTGACTCGTTAGTATCTGGGTTGAACTTTGAAAGTCTCTCTGACTGAAAACAAAATTCCCCTTCAACTCTTAAAACCCACTCCAGCTGCAGCCTAGCTCCCCTACACAGCAAAGATCTTGAACAAGGTGCCTCCCCCTCCTTCCTGAACCCGCTGTAGCCCAACATCTGTGCCCACCACGCTGCACAGCCCGATCTCATCAAAGGGACCAACAATCTCCTTAGCAACAGTTAAACCCCATGGATGCTCCTCTGTGCTCCCGTACTTGGCCTCTCTACTGTTGACAGTGAGGACCTCGAAATCCTCTCCTCCTTGGCTTCCACGGCAGCACACACTCCAGGTGCTCCTCCGAGCACTCTCTAGCTACTCCCTAGAGCTAGAGCTCCTCTCTAGCTACTCCCTCTCCTTCTTCTTCTTGAGGGCTCATTCCATCTATCCTTTAAGTGTTGAAGTTCTTCAGGATTATGTTCTGGCTATTCTTCAGCGTGGACTCAATGTTTCCCTCTGCCCCATGCTGTACATTCCTCTGGCTTCTATAACTTCCTCTGTGCAGATGCCTCCAAAGTTGACATTTCCAGCCTAGCTCTCTCTTGAGTTTCAGACTGCATTTTCAAAAGCCTACTAGGCATCTCTATCTATAGGCACGTCAACTCACCCTAAACCTGCCACTTCCGGGTATCCCTCTGTCACCTGCCCCTAGGTGCTCAAGCTGAACACCTGATATCTCCTTGGGTTACCTTCTCCTCTTCATCTCTTTGCGCATCCTCCATTTAGTCTAATCTACCCACTACGTATTTTGTAATTCATCCCTTTCTCTTCAACCCCACTGCTCAGTCCCTATTTTATTAACATCCCTCTCATATATTTCTGGTCTCCCACCAATTTTTGGTATGACCTAAAGGATTTTTCTAAAGCATAAATCTGGCCATGTCAGCACCCTGTGTAGGGCCCTTTCATGGTTCCTTGCTGTTCTTAGGAGAAAGTCCAAATCCTTGTCATGCCTCCTGAGGCCTGTCATAGCTGTGTGGCTCCAGGACACCTTATCCAGCCTGGCTCATGTCATTCCCAGTTCATGTTCCAGGCTCTGACTGTACAGCACTATTTTCAGATCCTTGAACATACCTAGAGTGTCTTGCCTCTGGAGATTTCTCCCACGCTGTTCTTCTACCTGGAACACTTCTTTAGCACCCTGTCTCTCTCCACTAATTCCTATTTGTCTTTCTGACCCTAGTCCACGGGCCCCCTCCTCCAAGAAGCCCTCCCTGTTCTCTCAGGCTAGATTAAAGGCCCCTTCTCGTATCCTCACTGCTCTCTCTACTTACCCTATACCAGCAGTTGGCACAGGGCTTTGTACCTGACTCGTTATTGGTCAGAATCTTCCACAAGACCGTCAGCCTCATGAAGTCAGCACTCTGACCTCCCATGCCAGCCTCTCTCATGCCCAACACAGGGCCAGGTAAACATAGCGTACAAATTAAATTATAAGGGATCCACAGTGATGGAGAGATTGGACATCATCAGCTTATTCTAGTGTTTTCCTTCAGCTCTGCTCACCACCACCATGAGGGGTTGCAAGCTGATTGTTTTACCAAAACTATTCTTTGGCCTTCACATCACCAAAGTCTAGGGCAGTTTGACCGACTACTTGATGAAATGAACAAAACCTTGGAGTCATTTTAGACAAAATATTTTGTAACTTTTAGTGTAATTTTTTCCTAATTTCAAATGCAATACATGCATAAAGTAAAATTTGCCCAACATAGGGAAATAATGGCAAAATGAAATCACCCATATGCCATCATACAATGAAAACCTGTTATTAAATTTTCAATGTGTATTCTTCCACTATTTTTTCTATTCATTTCTATTCACTTTTTTTCTTTTACAAAACAAAAAAATAGGACCTATGGCACACACTGTTTGTAGCCTACTTTTTAAAAATTAGCACTGTTATAATGAACATTTTTCAGTGTCAGTATATATTCTCCTCTTGGTCTATGGATTTAGTGAATGGCCTGCATTTGATTACATAGATGTACCACAGTTTACATCACCAAACCCTCAACTGAAAAGTGTTGGACCTCTGAGTTATTTCCATTTTTTGCTGGACAAATTTCCTTAAAACTTTACCTTTGCATACATCCATTTTGACTCCCTTAGACTAAAGGGCAGACTTTGTTAAGGCTTCTGATACACATCCAGAACACATACTCAGAAATTCTGAATCAATTGAACTTACTAAAATATACTTTGAGGGCACACAATCATTCTATACTTTTGACTGTTACAATCACTTCAACTTAGTTTTCACACTTAGAGAAAACTGAATTACCACCCAACCTCCATCTAAGTCAGGCTCCCCTGTGCCAGTTTTCTGTGCATCTCTATACAACACGGAAGTGTCAACAGGATGGCCTACTGGTCCTTTGGGAATAAAATTTATTCAGCAGACATTCATTGAGACCTACCATGTTCCAGGCACCACTCGAGGCGTCAGGACCACAGCAGTGAACAGACAGCCCAAATCCTTGTTCTCCGGATGCTTACATTCCAGTGGGGGAGACAGACAATAAAAAAGTCAACAAATAAAGAAAATAAGACAAGTTCAGCAGTGATAAATAGAATAAAGATGTGTTGTAATAGAGAATAGTTATAGGTGGGTGTGGGGCACTCAGGGGAGGCCTTTCTGAGAAGGGGACATTTGAGCTGAACCTTGAATGTCAAGAGGTGTCTTTTGTGGGGGGAGTGTGTCCCAGGCAGAGAGAACAGAAACTGCACAAACTTGGCACATTTGAGCATCAGCAGGGAGGCCAGCTTATCTTAAAAATAGAGAGATTGGAGAAGAAAGAGTGGAATAAACTAGATCTGAGAGGTTAGGAAGAGGCTGGCAAATGTGGGGCTTTGGGGCCATGGAAAGGAACTGCGAATACCTACTAAACAACCAGGAGCTTTCAGGTTTCTAATTTCAAGTTCTTTTCACAAAATCCTGACAGTTTAGTACTTATATTCCCACTTTGTGCAGTTCCTGGCACAGATAAGGCACAGGTCAATTTTTGTCAAAAGAATGAAGATAAATAAATGAAAGAATGAAGGAATAAACTGAGGTGCAAGCCCAGAGCGCTGTCTCTGAGACCCCGCTGTCTGCACGGAGGAGGTTAACAGTCACCCAACTACGGAAGGACTTCTTCGGGCTCACTGAAACTGCGAAAGTTTCTTATTTCCAAATGATATCCTGACAGCAATAATTCTGAGAGAAAGAGAAGTCACGGCAAAACATAGGATTTGATAGACTTTGAGTTGAAGAGAGCACAGCACTGAGGAGCACTCATTTGGTTACTTGTGGGTGGAATTATTTGAGCAAAACATTTTGTGCCTAAAAGCAACCGCAGGAGCAGGCAGAGAGGCTTGTAAGAATCTTTTGCCAAATTTGGTCCTTTAAGTTCCCCCAGAAGTTGGCACTGGCTCCCTTCCCTTGTGGTCCCTTCAGTCCTTGCTTTGATGACAGAAACATTGTGACAACTGTGAGGATTTGGGGCGACTGTATCCACTCAGGCGGATTTCCTGTCTCCTTTCCTCCTCAGCAGTTTCGAGAAAATAGCTGAATGTGTCTGAGTTTTCAGGGACTTCACAGATAGACTCTCTAGTTCCCAGATCAGAGACCAGAACTTCAAGAACCCTCCATCCATTGTACCGTTCACTCATTCATTCATCCTTTCTTTATTTCCCAGCACTGTGTTAGGCAGCAAAGACGGGCATAGTCCTCACCCTCACAGAGATTACAACTAATTATATAGACAATTTTAAGTTATAATTATGACAAAAGCTGTGGATAAAAAGTACAGAGTGCTAAGAATGGGAGAAGCTAACTTCACCACAAAGATCAGAGAAGTCCTCCTTGGAGAAACTAATTGTGAACTGAATTTAGAACAATGAACACAAATTAACTATGGGGACCGGGTTAGGATGGTAGGAGATGGAGAGCCTTCCAAACAAAGGGAGACACAAAATCCTGGAGTGGGGAGGGTGGGATGTGTTGGAGAATTGAAAGAACAGTGTGGCTGGAGCTTAGGAAACTGAGGAGAAGATGTAAGAGACAAAGCTCAAGAGGAGGCATCCATTAGAGTACATAGGTCATATTAAGGAGTTAAAACTTTCTCTGAGGAGCAATGGGATATTGGTTAGCTATTGCTGCGTGACAAATTATCCCACAACTCATGGCCTAAAACAACAATCAATTATAAATCACATGTTTGTGGGTCTGCTGGGAATGACTGATCTAAGCTGGACTCATTGATCTTGGCTGTGCTCACTTGATCTGATCTGTGTTCAGTTGATCTTCACTGTCCTCTCTCACGTAGCTGCAGGTCAGCTGGGGGCTCTGTTCTAGGATGAGCTTGGCTGGAGCATCTTGGCTGGGGAAGCTCTGATCCACAAGTCTCACCACCCTAGGACTAGTGTACTAGCCCAGGTGAGTCCACGTTATGATGATGGCAGAAACTTGAGTGGGCAGGTAGCAGCATCCCACTCTGTGCTGTCACTTCCGTCTCATCTTATTGGCCAAAGCAAGTCATATGGTCAAGCTCAGATTCAAGGGGTAAGGAAATAGCCTGCCTCTTTACTGGGAAGAATGGAGCAGTCACTTGCCAAAGGGTGTGAATACAGACAGAGGTCAAGAACTGGGGTCATTAATGTATATACTATAAATGGAAAGCTAATAAAAGTTTTTAAGCAGGTGATTGACATTGTTATCCAAGGGAACTCTCCACAGCACCGAAAATCTGGAGGGCCTGAAAAATGGCTCTGTACTATATCCAGACACTTTATCTATCATCCTAAGCTCCTTCCCCGCCCCAAATTTATAGAATCTTAACTCATTTAAGATTTCTAAACCACCCCTCTCCTCCATCACTACTACCATTCTCCTTAGTTCCTACTCCTATCATCTCCTCCCTGAACTATCATAAGTGTCCTAACTAATACCCCTTTAGTGTATCCTCCTCCAACCCACTTTCCACATTGCCCCCAGAGCAGCCTTTCATCTTATCTCCTCCACAGGATAAGGTTCTCCCTCCTTGGCTTGGCATTCAAGGCCCTTCTTAAGATGGTACCATGTTTCCTCTCCAAGCCTATGTTCCATGTTCTCTGCCCCATAAGCACTGTTCCAGACATAACTGACTGACTCTGTTCTCCCAGCTGCCTTCACTTTGGTGTGCTTCTGCACCACTGAACACTTTCATTTCCTCTGCTTTTATGCCTAAAATTTTTCTCCCTCTTACTGTTTGCCTGTAAAACGTCATCCTTCAAGACCCAAGACAAGGGTTACCACCCGTTGGTTATTTCCACCCATCTTCCAGGGAAGAAGGATTGGTCCCTCTTCTACACAGCACCTACCATAGTATGCAATTACTTGCTTCCAGTCCTGTTTCCTCTTACAGAGTTGGGGTATACATCACTCTTGGCCGTGTGCAAGATAATTGGGTTTAAGAAGTAAGTATTAAAATTTTATTTCTTCTTGGGTCCACCCGGTGGCACAGCAGTTTAGTTCGCGCTTGGCAGCCCAGGGTTTGTGAATTCGGATCCCGGGCACCCACGGACGCACTGCCTGTTAGCCATGCCGTGGAGGCGTCCCATATAAAGTGGAGGAAGATGGGCATGCATGTTAGCCCAGAGCCAGTCTTCCTCAGCAAAAAGGGAAGGATTGGCAACAGATGTTAGCTCAGGGCTGGTCTTCCCCACAAAAAAAAAAAAAAAATTTATTTCTTCTTATTTGGACTAGCATGCTTTAAAATTGTGAATTTCTTATACATGTTTTATAATATATTAGTGTAGAAGTACAAGAACACAATTTGTAAATAGAAATAATTATTGAAGATGCATGTTCAAAAATTTTGTATAGATTGGTGCACCCAAGGAGAAAAGTTTGGAGACCATACTTCTAACCAAAACACCCTTTGACAGATGGGACCTCAGTATCAAAACCAAACTTGAACTCAGTGAGTTTTAAATGACAGCCAAAAGCACTAACTCCCCCAGGAGATTTTCACCGCAATGCTGAGCAAAGCTGACAGCTAAAAAGTAGAAGGCCTTCCACCTCCCTCCACCCCCAACACACACACACAAATGGCTAGTGAGGAAGATTTTATGGAATATTGTAGTTTTCATGGACTCCTCATAATAAATCAAAATTGGTTCTAGATGGGTAGGAAATATATCTCTGCCAGCTGTTGTGGATGGGTCAAGGGTTTGTATTCCTTAGAATCAATACAGATATGCAGGGGGAAGAATCCCAGGGAAGGACTGAAGTAGGTCCTTCTTCTCTTTATGATGTATTCTAGAACATTTGTTTATATAGAGAAAGCCCACAGTCTCTACCTTTCCAGTATAAACCCAGCATGGTTGGGAGGAAGAGCCTGGATTTAGGCTGTTGGCCACACAAATAATCCTAATTCAAAAGACTGTCCCCACTTCCTAGCCAGTAGATTGACTCTTTTACAGTTGCCAGAAATGGAAACGATCATTTAAATATCCTTGTCACTAGAACAAGATGACTTTTACTACCTTGAATAGCAAGAGCTGACTGCCCCAGAAACAAAGATGGTTTCTAACAATAACAATAATGGTGGAGATTTTCCAAATACAGTGTCCTGGGCACTCTGCTATATGTTTAATCCTCACAACAACTTTGACACAGGGGTTTTCATTATTCCCATTTTATAGATCAGAAAATTCAGAGCTTGAATGGCTTGTCCAAGGCCACACAACTAGTCAGTGATGGAGTGAGGATGACCGCCCAGGTCTGTCTTAATCTACAGTAAATGCTTTTAACTCTCTTGCTAAAGTAGGTCTAAAAATAAATCAATTAATCCAAATGAAGAGGCTGGAGAACATTAAGAATTTTTCTCAGTTCTAAAATTCTAAAATTGCATGAAAAAATATTCTGAAATATTATGTAATCTATTCTGAAGTCAAAGAACAATGTCTTTGTGTGGCAGCCACTGTTCCGGAAGCTCCGTGCCCCAGCACCCCATCTCATCAGTCAAATACCCAAGGTTGCCCATACAGATAACACGCCACTAAGACAAACACAAAACTCCAAAGTCTATGGTTACACCAAAAGCCTGCAGTGTCCCCACCATCAGACCCTTGGAAATCCTTTTAGAAAATACAGTAATAACACTGGTCGTAATGAGGATTCAGGGCATGTGTCACTTCCTGCTGTTTCCTCCTTGCCAGATGTGGAAACTAATGTCTTAATTTGGGGAAAATTTTTATAATTGCCAAAGATGACTACTGTAGCTTTTTTCAGAAACATGGGCTCATTTTTAGAAAAGAGAAAATAAAAAAGATTGCATAATGGCTAAGTGGAAATTCACAAGCAGGCAGGCAGGCAGGCAGCACGCGTGTGGGATGCTCATTTCTGTTGGAGGAAAGAGAAATGGATTCCAGCTTAAATACTAGTTTTATTATGTTTCCAGATGGGATATAATTTTTATGGAGTTTAATCTAATTTTTTAAACAAGTTGTGTATCAAATAAATATTTCCAGAGATGTCTTCATGAGAAAGAACAAAGCTTAAGAGTCTTGATAGAGTAATTTCAAAGGACAGTATGAAGTAGGTTATTCATTAGTAAGAGGAGATGGAACGACAAGAACTGACAAAGACCTTCAGTACCTGAGTATTCCTGCTAATTTGCAAATTCCGCATGAGCCCGGCCATCCCCACCTCTCTGACCATTCAGTGCTCAGCTGGCTCCTCCCTGCTCCGGTCTCCTCCACTGTCTGCCCCCACAAAGGGGCTTCCTGAGATCCATCCTTAACCCTGCCCTCTCTCCTTTGAGGGCCTCATCACCGCCCTGTTCTACACCCCTCAGCTGGCTCTACACCCCTCTTCCAAGCTCCAGCCTCCTATTTCCAATTGTTCACTGAAAATGTTCACTTTGATTTAGTCAACAAATTCATTCAGTCATTTAACAAATGAATTTTTGAGAGCCTTTTATGGGCAGGCACTGTTTAGATGTTGGAGATGCAGTGGTGAAGGAAGCAGATGAAAATCCCTGCTTTCGTGGAGCTTAAATCTAGTGGAAGAGGCAGATGAAATAGTAAGTTTAAGTTGAACCCAGAGCTTGTTAGGTGGTGATACGTGCTAAGCAGGGAGGGGAACGGGGAGGGTGGAGACGGGAGGAGCAACTTTAAAAATGGTCATCGGTGAAGGCCTCGCTGAGAAGGCGGTGTCTGGGCTGAGACTGAAGGAGGTGAGGGACAAGACTGAGAATTCAGGTTTGAGATCCTTGCAAGAAATGCAGGAGGAGATTTTTTTTAAAGTAGGCAGTGAGATGCATATCAAGCGTCCATATCAAGGAGCTCAGCAGAGAAGTCAGTCTGGACAGCCTAGTTACCACCAGGACTTCAAGTTCCTCATGCCAGAACCTGAACTTGTCACCTGCAGCAGCAGCACAGCTTCCTTCGTTCAGTGATTCCTCACGTCCCAGCACCAAGCACAGGGCCTGGCCCAGGCAGGGTGCTCGCTGTGTGCTTGTTGGAGGAACAAGTGGGCAGCTGCTCTGGGCTCTGAACAAACAAGGGCGAGTGACAGAGAGACCCTCCATGAAGGAGCAAGCACCTTGAGGGCAAAGACAGTGTCTTAGTTTGGATTCCCCCAGATGCAGGCCCTGAAATAAAGATTTGGGTACAAGTCGTCAATTTGAGAGGTGAAGGGAAGTACTGGTAGGGGAGGGACGCAGTGAGACTAGAACAGGAAGGCAGCCGATTAAAGAGCGCATTATGGAGCCAGCCAGCTCTGCGGGTTACCGGCACTTTATCAAGCCAAGAAAACTCCCGGAGGACAGACAGACGCAGTTCAGGGTCGTCCTGCCCCAGGGCGGGCGAGCGGAGGCATTCGGACAGCAGCCCCAGCAGGCTGTGACCCAGGCTAATCTCAGAGGCCATGAGTTTCCTGAGCTCCAGCAGCAAGAGAAAGCCCTCGGGCAACTGGGAGGTGTGCATGAAAGGGTAGGGGCACGGGTGCAGAAACTACAGTTGGATTTGATGTGACACCTAAGATGACCACTGAAAACACAGACACATGAAAAGCAAAGGCAGTGTAACGTGATGTCAGAGACAGGGCTTCCTGATATGGCCCATACTGAGTCTGCTTCCCTAGCCTCAGTGCCACCACGTGACTTGGCTCCAAGCGTGTGTGTGAGTGTGTGTGTGTGTATAAATAAACATTGGTTGAATAAATGTACAGAGCACTACAGGAAACACGGGAGAGAGAGCAACTGTTTCCCACAACACATTTGCCACAGAGACTGGCTAGCATTTTACCTTTTCTTTCCTTCCCATGCAGACCACATTCCCCAGCCTCCTTTGCAGGTAGAGGAGGCCATGTGACTGATTCTGGCCAATGCGATGTGGTCAGAAGGGATGTCACCACTTCTAGGCCTGATCCACTACACCCTCCCAAGCTCAAATCTCCATGCCTCCTCATCTTCTGCCTGAATGGAGAGAACTCTGAGGGCCCAGAGGAGGACCCAGCCAGAAGATGGAAGGATTCTGGGCCCCTGAGTTTGCTGCTTGGAGGAGAACTGGCTTGGAGAACAGCTTCGCCAGGGACACTCACATTAGACATTTGCAAAAAAAGAAACAAACTTGCACTGGGTTAGGCCACTGAGCTTTTGGAAACTGTCTGTTACAGCAGCCAGCCTACCCTCACACAGCGGATGCTCAGTAAATATTGGGAACGCATGGCTGAGTGAATGCGAATTGGAACAGATGGTCTAGTTCACTCTGCTTGAAGTTGGCAATGCTAGTGGGAAGCCTGAACATGGTGCGTCTCTGGCAACAGCTGCAGAGAGAGTTGAAATGACACGAAAAACCAATTTTATCTATTCCCAGGGTCGCCCAAGGCCAACCCTGCTATCAGCCCTATAAGCAGGTCCCACACTATTTAAATTTCTCCTGTAGAAATATGAGCCCATTTCCCTTTATCTTATCCCCAACAAAAATGAAAAAGATCTGGCCTCCTGCCTGCATAAAATTACCTCTCACACACTTGATGGTTATTATTAAGTTACCTCTTTCACCTCCCTAAGTTCCCATTTCATTTCATAAGTCAGTATGGAAACTAGCTTTGCCATTTCAGCCCTTTGGAAAATTAAGCAGCTTTGCAAGAGAATTAGCACTGCAGGAAAATCAGTAGCTGAGGCTGACACTGTACACAGTGAGTGGTTTCTTCCAGAGCTGGCCTCTTCCCTGCCTCCTCCTTAAAGGAGGGAGGCTGAGGCCGGCCACAGCCCAGAGGTTTCCAAGTGGAAACGTAGATACGAACTTTGTGCCAGGCACTTTATACTCTCAAGCTTTCTTGATTCTGGCAACAACCCTATGAGTAGTTATTATTATTCCCATTTAACAGATGGGGAAACTGGGGCAGAACTAGATAGATGAAGTCATATGCAAAAGATCACACAGCTAATATGTTGTGGGAGCCACAGTTTGAACCCAATTCTGTTCATTTCCACTATGACATATTGTCCTGGTTCCTTGAGCTGGTTACTTCCTATAACGGGTTGAATTGTGTTCCCGCAAAAGACGTTAAGTCCTAACCTCCAGCACCTATGCATGTGAGCTTATTTGGAAATAGAGTCTTTACAGAAGATAAAGTTTAGATCAAATTAAGGTTTCAGGATGGCCCCTAATCCAACATGACTGGTGTCATAAAAGGGGGAAATTTGGACGCAGCCACATACGGAGGGAAGATAAGCGAAGACAGAGAGAATGACATCTACAGCTGAGGAGCGCCCGAGGCCACCGGAAACTAGGAGAGGCCTGGAACAGATCCTCCCTCACAGCCCTCAGAAGAAAGCAACCCTGCCAACACCTTGGTCTCAGACATTTAGCCTCCAGAAGCATGAGATAATATAATAAATTTCTGTTGTTCTAGTCACCTGGTTTTGTGGTACTTTTGTACAGCAGCCCAGGAATCTAATACATCTACCATCTCAATCTTCCCATATGGAAAGTAGGAAAATGAGCAAGCTCTCCTTTGGAAAGTGTCAAGGTCTGTTGAATGAGATAATGCAAACACTAGCAGGGCTCAATAAATAGCAGTGGTTATTATTAACATTATTCTGCTTGCAAAACTCTCCTATGACATTGCAGAGATGCCACCAAGGCTTTGTCCCCTCTCTTGGACAGAACATATTCTTACTCTCAGATGCTGCCTAATTTTCTACAGTTTCTTTAATAATGCAGTATTAATTAACAAACAAAATGAGTAGAACAGTATTTATCTTACAGGTTTGCGTGAGGAATAAAAGAAAGCATTGATGTTCAAGTTCTTAGCAAGGTGTCAAGTTCTGTTCAGCTGAGATGGGACCTGATTATTTGCTCACACCAGCCTACTTCCTGCTGATGAAATGTTTATGAAGCTGTGACCCAAGTGTCCAGTCTCCGAGCAGGGTCTCAGTCCAACAGACACAGTCCAGCAACCAAAAATCCCCAAGTTCTTCACCTGACTGTCTCCAGGGCAGCACATCAGCACCGTCTAAAATCCCTTTCTGGTCCCACATTCTGCAGCCCGCTCCCCGGCTTCTGCTCCCAGCTTCTCCCAAAGTACCTCCTTTCGTCCTTCTCCACTCTCTTCTGGTTCCCCTGCCCCCTTTCCTCCCCGTCCATGTTCTGTTTTCCTTCCCCTGGTCTCAGCATGTAGGGGTAGAAGGTAAACCAGGAAGCAAACGTGGAAGAGGGGAGGAAACCACTGCTCCCTCTAGTGGCAAGGGGAAGAGGAAGCACTGAGAGCACCTGCGGGTTAATCCTTTTTGTCCCCTGACAAGAGATGTGTCCCCATCAGCTGTGCAGGGGCAGGGTTGATTGGACAAAAGGTCAATGTTGAAAGCACTGCCAATATGATCTGAATTTAAATCCCAAATCTGGCAAATGCTAGCTGGGCATGGTACTTAACTTCTCTGAACCTCCGAATGCTTATCTGCAAAATGAGGATACAAAAGCACATTTCACAGGGTGTGCTGAGGATTACATGAGATCACAAATGTCAATCACTTGGCAATACCTCACCATAGGAGACACATGGGCAGTATTAATAATAGCCACCAATTTATTAAACAAGGTAGATTCGGAGGATAACAACAGAATGCAAATTTATTATTATTGGTGGTGTCCCTTTAAATTTATCCCTTAAGGTATGGTTTCTCGCTGCCCCTGGAGGAAATTTAGGACAGGCTCCAAAATTTTTTCTGTTCATTCTTAGATGATTAAATTTCTTCAATCAATCTGATTGCCCAAACAATCTTATTACGGTAACTAGCATGCCTAGTTCTGTGTCTTGATCATAATTTCTCCCTCTCCTCTGGCAGGCTAGCCACTAGGGCGCAATAACAGGGCAGGTTTCTTCCTCTTGCCCCCTATATGCTGCTCTCCCTCCTCGGTCTTGCAGATCTAGGCCTCTGCCCCTCCAGGATAGGAGCTAGAGGAGGAAGAAAGGATTCACCTGACTAGAAAAGTCATGCGTTGGTGGGTGTTTCTAACGGACTCTTTATCTCATGTGGCAACTCTTCAGAGGTCCTCCCATCCCTGATCTGGAAGCAGGTCTCTCCCCGGTGCCCAGAGACCTTTCATGACCGTCCATTTCCTCAAGGATGAAGCCTAGACGCTGTAGCATGGCCTTCAAGAATCCGATGGGTGGCCCCATTCCACACTTCCAGGCTTAACTCCTTCCTGTCCTCCCAGCTCCCATCACATGTCATCTCCTTGCAGCCTTGTGGAAGTTCCAGCTCTTTCCAGAACAGACGGTGCTCTTTTCCACGCTCCAGGCTGCACATTTGCAAATGTGGATCCCTCCACCTAGAACCCTCTTCTCTCTCTCCTACACCCAGCAAAGGGCAGCCCTTCTGTGAGAAGAGGCAACAAGAAACACCATATGGCAAAGGGGCCACTTCACCTAAATGAGGCAACATAGCAACTATTCCATAAATAGTGTTAGGGCAGCTAACTAGCAATTTGAGGGGGAAAAAATGGATGTTTCTACCTTACACCTAGATGGGTGTGAAATAGTATTTAATTGTGGAGTGTTTTGTTTTTCTTTGATTACTAGTGAAGCTGAATGTATTTCTTATTCACAATTGAGTTTTCATTTTTGTGACTTGTCTGATTTTCTAATCAAACTTGATTAGTCTGTTTATTGATTTCTTATGGATTGGTGAGAAGATCTGGCATACTAAAGACATTCATTCTTTATCTATTATGTACGGCATAGACCTCTGCCCCAGCCCCATGCGTGCACTTCCATTTTCATTTTGCTCATGGTATTGTTTAATCAACTACAATTTTTAACCTATATGTAACCAAATCCATTAATCTTTTCCCTTCATGTCTTCTGATTTTGATGTAATGATTGGAAAGTCTTTACCCAACTCATGGTTACAAGCATTCTTCTAAATTCTCATCTTGTATTCTAATTACTTGCTTTTTCCCCAGTTTTTTGTGATATAATTGACATATAACATTGTGTAAGTTTGAGGTGTACAATGTAATGATTTGATATATGTGTACATTGTAAAAAGATTGCTACAATAGATTTAGTTACCCATCACCTCACATAGTTACAATTTGTTTCTTGTGATGAGAACTTTTAAAATCTACTCTTTTAGCAACTTTCAAATATACAATACAGTATTGTTAACTACAGTTGCCATGGTGTACATTACATCCCTGGGACTTATTTATTTTGTAATGGAAGTTTGTACCTTTTGACCACTTTCACCCCACCTCACACCCCCTGACCCTGACAACCAGCAATCTGATCTCTGTTTCTATGAGTTCAATTTTTTTTAGATTTCACATATCAATATGATCATACAGTATTTGTCTTTCTCTGTCTCACTTACTTCACTTAGCATAAAGCCCTCAATGTCCGTTCATGTTGTTGCAAATGGTGAGATTTCCTCCTTTTTATGGCTGAATAATATTCCATTATGTATCTATATATTTCCATATCTTGGCTATTGAGAATAAGGCTGCGGTGAACATGGGGGTGCAGATATCTCTTTGAGATAGTGTTTTCCTTTCCTTTGTATTTATACCCAGAAGTGAGGTTGCTGGATCACATGGTGGTTCTAGTTTTAATTCTTTGAGGAAATTCCATACTGTTTTCCATGGTGGTTGCACTATAATTACTTGCTTTTAACTCTTTAATTCAACAGAGATGAAGGGACCTGGGGTACACTAAATCCTGCCAAGAAAATCACACTCAACATATACACAGACCCCAGCATGGCAGCTGGAGGCCCCAGTAGCAGACACGAAAAAAAAAACAGACCAACCGATGGGTAAGGCCAGCCTCCCTGGTCACAGCCAGGTGGGAAGTTGTGGAATAGGAACCGCCTTCTCTCTCCGTCACCCCTGCCCCATCCCAGACCCAGAGAGGTTAGATCCAAAGACGGGAGGAAAATGAGGTGTCCCAGAGGCAGCCCGCATGCCCATTCCCAGATCCACATAGAGAGAGGGGACAAGTCACAGAACAGACTGTGCCCACTCCTCATCTAAAGGTCCTTAAGTCACAGGTCTGGCATGAGTTGTGGGTGGGAGATGATTTTGAATCAGATGTTATATTGGAGTTTTAAAACGGACTGGACTGTGTTTTAATAACTGTAAGTTACAGAGAAATTATGTCATCTGCCCAGAGTCTCTTCACAGGATCCGATACCCAGCAGAAAGGAAGACTTAGAGCATGTTTGAAAGGTGACACCATTTTATTTGTGTCCCTCCTTTAACTAACATTCCTTTAAAAAGAGGATACAGTGCCAAATAGCTAGAGTGTTCCAGACTTCACGTGCACACCCCAGACTGTCCACAAGGAAAGGGGACTTTTTCTTCTTTCCAGTTATTAAGCAAAACTACCAGGCTTCACCCCGACTGGACCAGTCAAGTCACTTGCCCACGCCTGAAACAACCGCTGTTGGCAGGGGAACACTTCGCCCTGGTTGGCTTGAGCTGGGTCCTGCCGTCTCTGAGACTATCACTGCGACGAGGAAGATGGCCTCAGTCCAACAGGGATCCAGGCCTGGGGGAGGGGGGCTAACTGGGGAGGGAGGGGGCAATAAATAGAATTCTTCCCTACACTTCCCTCTGGTCCACGATGTGCCTTGGCCCTCCCTATTTTGTTTTCATTCAGTTTGAGGCTTGCAGCACAGTGTAATTCCAGCTGAAAGGCTGTTTAGGAAGTTGTTTATTTAATCAGCAGGGAGGCCAGCTATTTCCAAGCTAACAACCCAAAGAAACAGTTTCTTTCCCATCCAGATCCAATAAGCTTGCCAAGGAAGCTTCCCTGGTCCCTAGGCCTTTCTCCTCAGCTCATCCTGCTCTGGCAGGCAGCAGAGTCTAGCTCTTAAGTGATAATAATAACTCACATTTGTAAACTACTTTGTAATTTGCAAAGGGCTTTCACATCCATTATGCCATTTAGTCAACCAGGGGTGCTGGGGGAGGATGCTGCTTGGATGCTGTTATGTGGATTTCACAACCATGTTGTATTAGGATGGAAAGAAAGGACGTGAGCAGGAGGCTCGGTGAGTCCAGGGTCGTTGAGGCCTGTGGGGAATGTGGGGCTGGAGGGTGATACCCGGGATTAGAGTTCTGCCTGCCCTCCTCCTTTTGCTAACTGACCCTATTTTTTTGAAATATCCAGTATCCCCTACTGGATATGGTCTTGAGTCTTAGTGAAATTGTTAACTGAGATGTGTGCCTCTGATGGCCCCAATTGACCCCTGACCTAAAGAAGGCCAACGAGGTGCCCACCCTCCCTGGAATTTGAATTGGATCAGAATCACACAAAGAAGGGACATTCTGACAATCCTTACCGTGATTCTAGAAGAGCCAGCTTTCCCCTGAGCTTCCAATCCATAAACGAGACCCCATGAATATATATAGGACATTCTGTGTGCACTAGGCACGGTGCTGAGGGGTCCCCAGACATCATCTCACGGCAAACCTTTGAGACGCGGAGATGCATTAGTGACAATTCCCACTAGTGACAGGAATGGAAAACAAACAGAACAGAGCAACAGAGACCTAGAGACACTAAATGACTTCTCACTGTCACTTAGCTGATGAGAGCAGTTCAACTCCAAGGCCAGAGCTCTCCTCCCACCAGAATGACTTTCCTGGGCTTTTCTCTTTGAATGCTGTCCCAGATCTCTGCATCCACCTTCGCAGGGGCCCATACCCCTCCCTAAATAGACCCTGAAGGCGGAGACTGTGGTGTGTCATCCTCCACAGGGGGACATCAGTGTCAGACACACGGATCTCTTGACAAATGCTAAATGAATAAGCACACATATAGAATCATTTGACTAAATATATGAGGGGAATTTTTAAAATAATTTTAATTGATATATAACATATCATAAAAATCACTCTTTGAAAGTATACGGCTCAGTGATTTTCGATATATTCACAAGTCTGTGCCAGCATCACCACTAATTCCAGAACATTTCCATCACCCCAAAGGGAAACCCCGTACCCATTAGCAGCCACTCCTCTCTCCCCACTCCTCCCAGATCCTGGCAACCACTCATCTACTTTATGTCTGTATGAATTTGCCTATTCTAGACTTTTGATACAAATGGAATCATACAATATACGGTGTTCCTTGTCTGACTTGTCTCACTTAGCATAACATTCTCACGGTTCATCCACGTTGTGGCACGTGTCAGTACCTCATTACTTTTTTTTGCCAAGTAACATTCCATGTTATAGATATACCACATTTTGTTATCCATTCATCATCAATGGACATTTCAGTTGTTCCCAGTTTTTGGCTATCATGAATAATGCTATGAATATTCCTGTAGAAGTTTTTGTGTGAATGTATGTTTTCAGTTCTTTTGGATATATACCTAGGAGTGGAATTGCTAGGTCATATGGTAACTCTGTTTAACTTTTTGAGGAACTGACTGTTTTCCAAAGCAGCTGCTCCATTTTACATTCCCACCTGCAATGTATGAGAGTTCTGGTTTCTCACCATCCTCATCAATACTTGTTATTTTCCATTTTTTAAAAAATTATTATTATAACCATCCTAGTGAGATTTAAGTAGTATCTTGTTGTGGGTTTGACCTGTATTTCCCTAATGAGTCATGATCTTCAGCATCTTTTCATGTACTTATTGGCCATTTGTACATCTTTTTGGGAGAAATGTCTGTTCAAATCCTTTGCCCCTTTTTAAACTGTGCTATTTGTCTTTTTATTGTTGAATTGTAAGAGTTCTTTAAGTATTCTGAATGATAGACCCTGATCAGATATATACTTGAAAATCTTTTCTCCCACTCTGTAGGTTGTCTTTTCACTTTGTTGATAGTGTACTTTGACATACAAAGTTTTAAATTTCAACGAGGTCCAATTTATTTATTTTTTATTTTGTTGCTTATGCTTTCTGTCATTTCTAAAAACTGCTGCCTAATCCAAGCTCACAAAGATCTACTGCTATGTTTTCTTCTAAGAGATTTATAGTTGTCGCTCTTACATTTAGGTCTTTGATCCACTTTGAGTTCGTTTTACATAGTGTGAGGTAGGGGTCCAACTTCATGCTTTCTCATGTGGATATAGAGTTGTCCTAGCATCTTTTGTTGAAAAGATTCTTCTTTCCTCGTTGAAAGGTCTTGGAACTCTTGTTAAAAATCAATTGGCCGTACATGTGAGGGTTTCTTTCTGGACTCTCAATTCTATTCCGCTGATCTGTATGTCTATCTTTATGCTGGTACCACACTCTTCAGATTGCTATAGCTTTTAGCATGTTTTGAAATTGGGAAGAATTTTGTTTTAACTTTTCAGGATGGTTTTGGTTCTTGCATTTCTGTATTAATTTTAGGATCAGCTTGTCCATTTCTGCAAAAAAAAAAAGAGTTGGAATTTTGAATCTGTAGGTCAATTTGGGGAGTGTTGGCATCTTAATAATATTAAGTCTTTTGTGGTCATCTTTGCATTTATTTAGGTCTTTAACTTCTTCAATGTTTTGTTATATTTCAGTGCACAAGTCCTGCACTTCTTTTAAGTTTATTTCTAAATATTTTATTCTTTTTGGTGTTGCTGTAAATGGAATTGTTTTCTTAATTTCATTTTTGGGTTGTCCATTTTTAGTGTATAGAAATAAAATTGATTTTTTATATTGCTTTTATATCTTTCAAATTTGTTTATTAGTCCTAATGGGTTTGGGGTTTTTTTTTTAATTTTGTACAAATAGATACAGTTTTACTTCTTTGTTTCCACTCTGGATGCTTTTAATTTATTTTTCTTGCCTAACTGCCTTGACTAGAACCTCCAGTACAATGTTGAAAAGAAGTGGCAAGAATAGACGTCCTTGTTTTGTTCCTGATCTCAGAGGGAAAGTTTTCAGTCTTTCACTATTAAATATGATGTTAACTGTGGGGTTTTCATATCAATTTGAGGAAATTACCTTCTATTCTTGTTTTGTTGAATGATAACATAATGAAAGGGTATTAGATTTTGTCAAATGCTTTTTCTGTATCTATTGAGATAATCATGGGCTTTTTGCCCTTTATTTTATTAGTGTGGCGTATTACATTGATTGGTTTTCATATGTTGTACCAACCTTGTATTCCGGGGATAAATCCTACTCAGTTATAAAGTATAACCCTTTTGGCATGCTGTTGAATTCAATTTGCTGGTATTTTATTCAAGATTTTTTACATCTATATTCATAAGGGATATTGGTCTGCAGTCTTCTTTTCTTGTGATGTTTTTGTCTGGTCTTGGTATTGGGGTAATATTGGCCTCATAGAATGTGTTAAGAGGTGTTCCCTCCTCTTCTATATTTTGGAAGAGTTTGTGAATGACTGGTGTTAATTGTTCTTTAAATGTTTGGTAGAATTCACCAGTGAAGCCATCTGGTCCTGGACTTCTCCTTGTGGGAAGTTTTAAAATTACTTATTCAATCTCTTTATTTGTTTTCAGCCTATTTATATTTTCTATTTCTTTTTGAGTCAGTTTTGACAATTTGTGTGTTTCCAGGAATTTGTCCATTTCATCTAATTTGTCTGATTTGTTGGCATGCAATTGTTCATAGTATTCCTTTATAATCCTCTTAATTTCTGTAAGGTCATTTGTAATGTTGCCTCTTTCATTCCTGATTTGAGCAATTTGAGTCTTCCTTCTTTTCTTGATCAGTCTAGCTAAAGGTTTGTCAATTTTGTCAGTCCTCTCAAAGAACCAACTTTTGGTTTCCTTGATTTTTTTCGATTGTGTTTCTAGTCTCTGTTTCCTGTATTTCCTACCTGGTCTTTATTATTTCCTTCCTTCTGCTTCATTTGGGTTTTGTTTGCTCTTCTCTTCCTAATTTCTTAAGGTGGCACGTTAGGTTATTGATGTGAGATCTCTGTTTTTAATATAGCCATTGAAAGCTATAAATTTCTTTCTGAGCACTGCTTTTGCTGCATCCTATAAGTTTTCATATATTTTTATTTTCATTCATCTGTGAGGGGAAATTTAAACTGCTAAAGTTACTTATAAGCTTAGATAAGTGACTTCATACTCCAAAGAGCCTAACTTTTCCTGAACTGTACTTTTCCTACTACTTTTCTATAACCACTTGTTGGTTGCATACCAGTTAAAGTTTGGTACATTTATACTATAGAAGAAAACATGATAAAAAGAAGATTGAGAGAGATTTGTATGTATTGATATGGAAAATTCTCCACAATAAGATAAATGACAAAAGCAAGCTGCTCAACAGTTAGGTGGAGCAGAACCTCACTGTGGTTTCTAGAAAGCTGTATTCTATATATGCTTGTTGATGCACAGAAAATTCCTGGAAGGATATATAAAATCTGCTGGCAGTGCCTCTGCTGTGAGTGAGAGCAGGGAACAAGGGGGTGTTCTTTGAGAAGTCACACAAGCAGATATTACTTGTCTTTGCTTTTATTTTTAAAAATATTTTCACTGCGCAAGTAGGATATGAAATGTTTTTGTAAAGGAAACAAAAATCAAAGGGAACAGCATAAGTGAACTGCCCCATCCTGACTGTCTCAGAGGGTCAAACACCACTGCTACTTCGGTTGAGTCCTTCCAGATATTTTAATAGCTTCTATAATAATAAAAAAATTAATAAAATAGCAAAATTCTCTTCCCTGTGTTCCTTCATTTATGCTCTGCAAAGACTAAGTAGGTCACGTAATTTCCAGTGTTACATCCATCCAGTTATTTCACCAAAAGTTTAGTCAGGTATTTCTTTTTCTAACAAAAGGAAAAGGGGCTAACATATTTCTGGATAGAAACTTTCTTGCTAGTTTTTATCCATATTTATAAGATTTAAGAATGTTACTCCCATAGCATTTTTGTGTCCCCCTCACCAGCAAAGAGTTGAGAGATTCATTGGTTGGTGTGCTCCACTGGGAAGGGGGCCACACGTCTTGGATTCTATGTGAAGAAGTCTCTGGGTTTGCATACATTGACCTACTGTGCCTACAATTTGGAGGAATAATCGCCAGTGAATGAACCAATATCTTTCCTGCCATGCCATACCGGCCTCTTCCTACAAACATCATTGGACACTTACTACATACCAGACCCTGTTCTATGTGCCTGACCTGCATCAACTTACTTAGCCTTTACAACAACCCCATAAAGTGGGCACCATTGTTATCCTTGTTTTTCAGGTGAAGAAACTGAATTGGCTTAGGTGATGTATATCCCAAGATTTCACAGCTAACAAGTGACAGAGCAAGGATTCAAACCCAGTTCTTTCTGGCTCCAGAGTCCTTGTCTCAGACATTGCACTAACTGATTCTGGAGAGAGGCAGACCATAGATATAGGATTGACAGATTTAGTAAATAAAAATATAAGAAGCTCAGTTAAATTTGAAGTTCAGATAAATAACAAATAAATTAATAGTATAAGTATGTCCCATGTGACATTTGGGATATACTTATGCTAAAAAAAATCATTGTTTATCTGAAATTTGCATTTAATTGGGTGTCTTGTATCTTAACTGTCAACCTTCCATAGATATATAGCCAGGCTTGGGGTTAGAGAACAAACAAGGTGAGAGGTTAGGGATGCAAAGTGTGTTTTGTTGACTGATGTCTACTACTTTCCCCATTCTCTGTAGGGTTTTTTTGCAAAGAGAGTAACACATACAAAGAACAATAGAAAAAAATCTACATTGCTTACTGAAAGTGGAACAGACCTCTCATCTTCCCTTTTTCTTTCTTTTACACACACATACAAATAATAATAATGCGGGAACGAAGCTCAGGACTGAGGCATAAGGTCTCCTGCTTCCTTCCTGTTTTTCAATCTTGTGACCTTACAATAAACTATGCCTGCAAGTAGGGGGAAGTGGGCTGGGGCAGGAGCACTGGGAAAGGGGCAGCTGGCACCCAAGGGGCACTGAGCCCCTTATCCACCTGTGCCTCACTGGAGAGGTGTCAGCTGACCCTGCCCCAAGAGGCAGCCTGCACAGGTGACCCTGACAGCGGGAAGCAGGAAGTAAAACAACTTTTCTGACACTTGGTGGCCCCAATCTCTCCACTGACCAAGGGCAGTCCTATAGAGGTCTTGGTCTCTGAACACTAAACTGGTTACTTTTCCTTCTTTGGAAGAGCTGGTGCAGGATGAGGAAGGTAGAGGCTGAATATGGGCAGAAGAGGTAGAATTTCTCCCCCCAAAAAACTTGTCACTTCTCCTCTGATACTAAAGCTAATCTCTTTCAAGAGCACCATTCTTTACAGTTTACAGAAATGCTTTCACTTTAACTTGCAAATTCTCTATTGATTTTTGCCTAAAAGAAATTGGCCTCTAATGTGGCAACTTTCCCATCAACACTCTAACTTGCTTGCCTTATTGAATTTGCTTGCTATTAACCTGACCATCTCTTTAAATGTTTCTCTTCTTCAAAAATTAAAATTGAATACCATTGTCAGCCCGAATTATTTAGACAGCACTTTGCACTTTAATATCTACTCAATTATCAATTCCTGTGGCTATAATCTTAACCCAAAATGAAGCTCAGAAAGACGTATTGTCTCTCTCTAAAATTGGTTCTGTTTGTTGTTGTTTTTCCATTGTTCTTCAGCTTTCTTTACTCCAAGTGGATCCTTTGAGCTCCAAGAGAGGGAGTGAGGTGAGGCCTTGGACTAGCTGGCACACAACAGAGTGGCTCATTAAGCATGGCTCTTAAGCATGAGCAAAGTGGAGGCCGCTACATATGTTCAAGACACATGCATGACATAGGCTGGAGAATGAGAATTCATGGAAGGAAAAGACCAGAGCTCACCTTCCACTGGGACCAGAACTTTCCCTCTGACCTTCTGTCCCTGGAGTCAGGAAAACATCACTGACGTAGAATAGACAGCGGAAGTTGCGGAGAACACGCCAGGGGATGCAGACTTCTTACTGTTAGGAAGGGGTAGCATGGCCAAGAGATGCTGGGGGGAGAAGTGGGGAAGGAGACGTGGCCTATGTGGCCAATTCCCTCCTGCCTCTCCCATCCAACTGTCTGTAACTGGCACAGTTTCCCAAATCTTTCAGTTGAGTGCTGCTTAAAATTTCATTGCATTCAGGGAGCATTTGGTTTGGGGAAGATGGGTGAGAAATATTTGGAACCAAAAGAGAGAATCCCTTTCTGTTTGTGTGTAAGCGACTCAGCTTTGCATTGCAAGCCTGCTCATGCTTTAGGCAGGAAGAAGAAACCTTTGAGTCAAAGGTGAGTCAGACAAAGAAAGTCAGATGTTGAGATATGGCCTCAAGGCATCAGCTAACGGAAACGTCATCTTGAATGTACCGTATAGAAACACAGGCCAGGCCTTGGGCCCAACTCTCACTCAGTTCTCCAAAACTAAGCTTGACAGCAGCTTGTTTACAGCAAAAGGAAATATTTCTCTTCACTGTTGGAAAAAATCTGTAAATATCGTGACTACCCTGACTTGATTCTGCAAATGCAAAGTCACTCTCTCAACCAGTGAAAGGCAATCCCCGCAGTGAGGCCAGATCTTACAAAGCAGGTGTCTCACTTATCTATTGCCATGTAACAAATCGCCCCCAAATTTAGTGACTTAAAACAACAATTGTGTTATTATTTCTCATGGTTTCTACGGGTCAGGAATTCGGTAAAGGCTCGGTTCTGGTTCCGGATCTCTCATATGGTTGCAGTGAGATGCACAAGCTGGAATCATGGGGTCTGAGGCAGCTGGGAGCTGACCAGGACCTCTCCCCCTTCGTGTAGTCCCAGGGCCTCCCACTGTGGTCTCTGTGTGGTGGTCTCTCTGTGAGGGCTGGTTTGGCTTTCTCATAGCATGCTGATCTCAGGGCAGTTGGACTGATTTACATGGTGACTTCAAGAGTGAAAGTCCCAGCCACTGGGGTGGAAGTTGCGTTGCCTTTTATTGCCCAGTCTCAGAAGTCACGTAGTATCACTTCCATCATTAAATAGTTGCAGGAAGCCCACCCAATTTCAAGGGAAAGGAACATAGACCCTACTTCTCAATGGGAAGAATATCAAAGAATTTGAAGATATATTTTAAAACCCCCACTGTCTGCCCTCTAAGCAAAATTTAGTTACATTTATCCCATGTGTAAAACACACTCACCTCCTCCCAAGACCCCGTTGCCTCCAGAACTTTCACCCCATTATGGCATCAGGCTCAGGCTCTCAGCAACTATGAGAGGTCTGGGTGCAAGTGAGGATTGTCACGTATGGTTCTACTCAATCTAGAGGTCTGTGATCTACGGAAATAAACTACCTGCTCCCCCACATTCCTACACACACAATGGTGGCAGAGGCATAAGGTAATCACAATAAATACCTCTGTTCAAAAATGGGGCAAACAGGAGGCCCACAGCCGATCGCTCTTCTAACCTCCAGCCAGGCACGTGTTGCCAGCTCATTGACCAAGGCTTGGGCCTTCTCCCTGGGGGTCGTTCCTCATGGCTCTTGGCCTTGACCACTGGGTTCTTGGTTCTTCTGAGTTACCTTCCCTTTTCCACAAGAAAAGCCTCATAATTGCAGCCTGCTTCCTACCCAGAAAAGATTGGGGAACCAAAGATCTCTTTTCTTCTTATAATCTCTCTGTCCCTTTCATTCCAAGATGATGCAATTCCTTTAAAAACTTTGTGGGCTTCCTGTATACCAATTCATAATCTGCTCCATTAAATAGAAGCCATACCCACAAATCTCTTCTAGAAAAGTCTTTCCCTATTTTGGGCTTTCTGTGCAGCCATTGTGGGAGAATTTACTTAAAATTCTTAGAAGGTCTATTATTTAATAAAGAGGGTTTGCACGGCATGTTCGTTAGATCCTTAGGAGAATATCTATCTGTTTGAAAAGCTCTGTAAGGCACCACCTTAAATTTGAGGGGATCCTATCAAAGGGTTTTACAGTCATACCCTTACCTTCATCTTTACCCTGAGACCACATTTTCCCAAGAGCACTCTGGATTTGATCTTTTCCCTGAGGTCTTTTGTTTCTTTGAGAATCTTTTGCTGGCTGAAAAGACTGTTCTGATCCCTCTGTTTTCGTTAAAACTTTTATTCAAAAATAGAATAGTTTGTTCTTCAATTCCTCTCTCCTCTCACATTTCACTACAGGCAGCTAGAAGTCAGGCAGCACCTCTGACACTCTACCCAGAAATCTATCTAGTTAGATTATCAAGTTTACTAGGTGCTTTTTCTGTTTTCCTCTTTACTGTAGGTACCAGGTAACAGCATTGCCAAACTTTCCAACACCACATAAAAAGGGTCTCTTTTCCTTTAGCTTCTAACAACATGCTCCTCACTTTCATTTAAGCCCTCACTGAGAGCCTCCTCGTGGCTTCTGCTAAGACGCTCCTCGAGGCCCTTCCAGCTTCCACCTCCCACCCAGCCTCAAAGCCAATGCCAACGCAGCACCCCACCTGCGGGAACAAAATTCTGTTCCTGTTATCTCTTAAATCACCACCAAAACTAGTAGCTTAAAGCAACAACAATCGTTTTCACATGTCTTATGGATTCTGTGGGTCAGGAATTCAGAAAGGGCTCCGTTGGGCAGTTCTGGCTCAGGAAATCTCAAGCAGTGATGGTGAGGTGGTAGCTAGCTTCGGAACAGCAGTGGGATGAAGCAGCTGGGGGCTAGCTGGATCTGTCTCTCTCTCTTTCTCTCCCCTCCTCATCAGTTTCAGAACCTCTCTATGCGGTCCCTCTGCAGGGGCTAGTTTAGACTTCCTCGCAACATGGTGGTCTCATGGCAGTTGAACGCTTACATGGTAGCTGAAAGGTTCACAGGCAGACCTTCCACTGAGCAAGGTGGAAGCCACATCACCTTTTACGATCCAGCATCAGAGGCCATATAACTTCATTGCTGCCATATTCTATGGGTTGAACCAATCACAAAAGCTTACCCAGTTTCAGGGTAACAGACACAAGCCCCACCTCTTCATGGAAGGAATGTCAAGAGAATTTGTGGACACACTTTAAAACTGCCACAACAGATTCATTTCTTCAACAAGCATTGGTTGGGTACCTACCCTGGGTCAGGTAACATGCTACTGGCTAAGCACACAATGGGGAATCAGATGCAAGGCCTCTGTGAGGAGTTTACCATCTAGTTCAAAGGACCAAGAGGTAACAGAACATTGCCTTAAAGTGGGATAAGTATTTCATGAAAGCTGGCAAAAATGCTGAGGGAAAATAGAGGGGCAGAAAGCAATGCCACAAATACAGTTTGAGAAGGCACCACAGGGAAGACGACAGTTGAGCTAAGCCTCATTGTCCAGCCATGTGGAAACCAGAGTTCACGTGTGGAGGCGTGAAACATCTTAGTGCAGTCCTTTCTTTCTGGTTCAATGATGGTGACATTCACTAAGATAAGAAACACAGGAGAAATTGCAATGAGTTCAGTTCAGGACATGCTCACGCTTTCAGACACTGCTAAGACATCTGCAGGTGGAGACTAAGAGGGAGCCTTGGGTCCCCTAACAAACAGCCTGCTGGTGGGCTTCCCCTTTGTTCTGTTCTTTAACAGGTCTTAATTGCTAAGGAGAGTCAGCGGCTCCAGGTGGTGACCCTCCTTCCACCTGGGCTACTTCCGGCGCCTCCTGTCAGCAGCTGTAGCATTGGCAGGCCAGGATATGAATGGATAGAAATATGACCTTAGTTATGACTTACAAGCTCACCTGAGACACTCAGTCCTACCTGAGAAGCACAGATTCTACCCTAGAGTGGCTATAAATATGTTTTCTAGGGGGCAGTTGTTCCAACCTGTACACTTGGGATCTAATCCACTGCCTTGCGGACTTGGCCTCTATCTTGTCAGAAAAGGAAGGTGCCTTCAAGATCAACTCCCCAAGGGCATGCAGGCTAATCTGACTTGCAGCTAGTGTTTATTTAAAAATGGAATTAGTTGACAACATTAAAAAATCAAGAGATTTTACTTAAGGTGTCTGAATTGCAGCTTCCTTTGGAAAATTAGATTTTTTTGCCACCAGGCATGAGTTCCCACATGGCAACACTAGTCTGTCAAGTACTGGGAGAAAGCGGGGACACATGCTTACCCCCACCGCTAAACTGGTGCAGACAACGTGGAGGACAAGTTGTAAGTTTCTGTTCAAATTTAAAATTCACATGACATTGTTCTGGCAACTGTACTTCTGGAAATCAAAGCTACAGAAATACTCAGATATGAGCACAAAGTTGGCTTATATTGTAATATTATTTGTAATTTAAAAAAAGAAAACAACCTAAATTTCTATTTATAAGGAACTGGCTAAATAGATTAAGATAGATGTATCAATTCATTTAAGTATTATATAGTCATTGGGAGAAAAATGAGCTGGTTCTCTATCAACTGACAATGAAAGATGCCTAAAATTCATTAAATTTTTTGAAAAAGCCAATCACAAGATAATGTCATTTGGGCTAAAATCAAAATAGTAATAGCAAATTGTACAGCAAATGGCAAAAATGGAGAGCTTTGGCCTTAGATGACTTGGATGCTGTCGAGCTCCCCCAAATATCACTGGACAACTTGTTAATAAGGCAAAACTAAACTTATTAGGACTCACTGACAGTCTGGTCATGTCTCAGAGAGGGAAATCAGCAGTAGGGCAATTACAGGGTCCCAGCGTCTGGGCTCAAATGGTCTAAGGCATTTTTCAAAGACAAGGAACTGATCTGAATTGGACAACGCTGATGATACAACAGTTCAGGGCTGGTGGGCACACCAAGATGAGAGTGGTGAAGTGAGGCTGGACAGGCAGACTGTCGGCCGGGGCGTGAGGCAGTGCTGTCTTCAGTAACTTGATCTGCAGGAACTTCCTGAAGCAAATGATGCAGTTAGTCATTGGTTTACAGTCTCATCTTTGCAGGCAAACATTTTCTAGAACAACCAACCCATCGTGCTGACATCGGTGGCCCAAATCTTATCTCCACTACAACCAAGTAGCGATGATGTAGATGGTCGGGATTCTCCGTGCAAACTCCAGTGCCATCATTCTCTAGCTGTGGGAATTGGAGCAATTTATTTAAAGTTTCAGTTCCTTAATCTGTAAATGATGGGTTGATGATGGCAGCAGTCTTAGAGGCTTGTGGTTAGGACTCGGTACGATTCCAATGCCTGGAATATAGAAAGCTCTGAGATGTGAGCAACTTTGGTTACATCTGGACATGAAGGCGTAGGAAAAGGGATAGAACAGGATTTCTCAACCTTGGTGCTATTGGTATTTTGGACCAGACAATGCTTTGTTGTAGGGGCCTGTTCTGTGTGCTGTAGGGTGTCCAGCAGCATCCCTGACCTCTACCCACCAGAAGCCAGAGGCACCAACCCCTCCAAGTTGTGACAATCAAAAATGTTTCTAGACATTGCAAAATGTCCTTGCTTAATAACCACTGACCTAGAGGCCACCACTGTGTGGGTTCCCTAGGGCAGAGAGTGGGGATTAATAACATAAGAGAAAATGGCTTCCGGCCCATATTGTAGCCTGCCTTTTATTCCTGGAGTGCTTACCTATCTGCCCAGCTAAATGTAAGCTACTTGTTGGCAACTCACTTTTGCATCTTCTGCAAGCACTAGTGATCTGCAGACTGTAAGAGCTAGGGAAATATTTCTTGTGATAGAACTTCAGTGGGTGCCTCTAGACAGGGAAGAAGGTTGTGGCTACTGACCCATATCTGGGTCTCGGAAAAGAGAAAGGTTAACTCCATTCATTTCTGAGATGAGTTCATTTAGACATTAAAATTTAAAGATGCTTCTTAGCCAGATATTTTCTGCCTTTAGACTCAAAGTGTGTTCCAGAAAATTCAGAATGACTGCAAATAATTGGAAAGGGCTGTGGGTTAAGGCAGCCTGAGTTTCCAATGGAAATCATCTAAAGGAGTCTCCATTTGGCAGCTTCGGCCACCACTGCTCACTCATTTGGGAACGTTGGTTTCTGCCAGGGCCTGGGAGAGATGTCAAAGGGCGTGTTTCCAAAAGTCCTAATGACCTAGCACCTGCTCTAAGGGTTTCCAGCACAGTGAGCCATGCCCAAGCTCCCGCTGTTGCTTAAGGTGCCCTTTAGGTAATTTGAGACTGCACAGTTTTTCTTGAATTGTGGAGAGGAGGAAAAAGGCTGGGTCAACACTCACTTTTGAAAATGGTTCACAGTGGGAAAGCCAGAGACCAACAGCCACACACTGCAGCCAGGGCATCTCCCTAACACACAATCTCATCTGAGAACTGGACCAACTTAATTCCCTGTCCCCAGGGTAAAGAGTTCTGGGACTGGGTATATTTTCTTGGTACCATAATAAGCAACATTGAAAAGAAGAAAAAAAGAATAACTTAGCTACCTGCTTCAAGAAATACCTACTCCTAGACTTGAACAGATATTTGTACACCCATCTTCATGTCAGCATGTCAGCATTATTCACAGTAGCCAAATGATGAAACAACTCAAGTGTCCATCGACGAATGAATGAATAAACAAAAATGTCATATATGCATACAATAAAATGTTATTCATCCTTAAAAAAGAAGGACATTCTGACACATGCTACAACATGGATGAACCTTGAGGATAATTATGCTAAGTGAAATAAGACAGACATAAAAGGACAACTATTGTGTGATTCCACTTATATGAGATAGCTAGATTTGTCAAATTCATAGAAACAGGAAGTAAGATATTGATTACAAGGGGTTACAGGGAGGGTGAAATGGGGAGTTAGTGTTTAATGGGTACAGAGTTTCAGTTTGGGAAGATGAAAAAGTTCCAAAGATGGATGGTGGTAGTGATTGCACAGCAATGTGAATGAACTTAATGCCACTGAACTGTATACTTAAAAATTGTTACAATAGGAAATGTTATGTTATGTGTATTTTACCACAATAAAAAGAAAAACAAACAAACAAAGAAATATGTGTTTCTAGAAGATAAGATTAGGAACTAACTAAAATAGCTTTCTCATCAAGACTACTAGTTTGCTCATCAAGGCTTCCCTGTGACGCCCACTGTGTCCCCCCAGTCCAAAGCTATTGGGTTATAAACTCGGCCCAGCCTCATCCCGGTCCCTGCTTTGCAAGATGCACCTTAAAATCACCCAGCCTGGACCCTGAAACTATAAATACCCTCCCCTTTTCCCGGTTTGAGATACCACCAGGAATCTTTCACAACGTCGTTCCCCCTTCCTGCAGCAAGTCCAATAAACTTAGCTTTGCTTTAGCAACAGGTTTTTTCTGGTAGATTTTTTGGAAGTTGACAAGTCAACAGATCATGGGTTTGCCTGCCTAAAATTCTCCTGCCTAAAATCACCAATATCTGAGTTGGCAAACGGGCAGCTGGCGTGGCCTCCAGAGATGTTTTATTTGGCTCACAAAGTATATTGAAAAAAATGTGTAATTTGCTGTCAAATGTTAAATATTGGGAATTTTCCAAAAGGATATGAATTTTTTACTTCGCTGGAAAATTCAGAACCAAATCCATTTGCCATCCATGCTTCAGACGTTTGGGTCAGATCATCCAAGGCATTCCCTAGGCACAGATGAAATGTCTGATCTGTCTTGACTCTTAGTGCGCCCAGCAAGGAGTCAGGCAGAGAGTATTTCTTGGTTGTAGGGAAACATCGTGTCATCAGAGGGGCTTATTCTCACTGAATGACAAAGCTCTCTTGAGCCATGAAATTGGCAAGGGACGTCACTACTTTGGAGCCAGGTGGAGCAGGCCCATGTTGGCCTCTGCCACTCATCTCCAATGTGACAGGCAAATTTCATAGCATCCATGAATCTCAATTCCTCATTTGTAAAATGTGAACAGCATGTAGTTTGGGGGAAGATTCAGTGAGCTACTGGGTGTCCCGACACAGTGAACATGGGGTAGGTAGAGGCTATCGGGACTACAGTTATTTTTACGACTTGCATAGAGGCTTTTATTTCTGTGAAATCTTCCTCATTTTCCACCCATTTTTGGCAGAAGACAGTTTCAGACCCACATTCAAATCACAAAGTGTGACGCTAAGCCTTGAGGACAATGACCGTTACCGTGAAAGTATTTCTAATAAAAGGACAAAGGGGGAAGCAGATTTCAAAGCTTGGGAGAAACCTTTATCTTAAGCGTCTTTAAACTACTTCTAAAACCCATGAAATTAATTGTTCTATGATTCTTTATGGAGAAGATTTTTGGATACAGGTCTCTATGAAATGCATGCGCTAGAAAACATATGGAAGCTGAAAAGTGCATGCTCAGTGGGGATGGTGGTTTCAGATGGAACAACATTGTACTTATGATTCTGTCTTCAAAATATTTTTACTACGAGTATTTTTAACAAAGAAAAAGTTAGGGAAAATAATAGAATGCGCATCCTGGTTTTAACACATCTCACCACTTTGTCATTTGCTTCAGATCTTTTTATGTTTCTGTTAAGGAAGAAAAGTTTACGCATACAACTGAAGCATCTTGTATATCCCTCGCTGTTTCAAGTCTTCCCCACTTCCCCAGAGAACCACTGTCCAGAAATTGTCGCACATCACTCCCAGGCATGATGCTGTCCTTTAACTACACACAGCACGTAGCTGTAAACAATGCACTATATTCTGTTTTTAAACTTCAGATATGTGATGTGGTGCTGTACATTTCCTCATGCTGTTTGCTTTCTGTTTTATGTAGCTCTGGCTGAGTCATTTTAAGTATTATATAGTAGTCATTACTTTTGATTCTTAGATGACTTTTGATTCATGACAGAACTGTTATCAACCTCAGGGGGGAAAAAAAGATCACATATTTTCTGTTTCAGGGACTCCTCACCCCCCACAATATAAAATTCGAATTCAGCCTGGCATTCTAGACGCTCCAAGATCCATCTTGTTTCTCTCTCCACCAACCAGCTGCTGGCTATTTCCCAAGTATGTCATCAACCAAGAATCTTGTCTCCTCAGATTACTTCTGTTCATCCCTCAAAACCCAGTTGAAATATCACCTTCTCAGGGAACCACTCCATTTAGACTAAGTCAGGCAGCATTTCCTTAGCTTCTCATAGCACTTTTCACAAGTCTTGATTACAATTCTTAAGTCACAGCATTGTCATCTATCTGCCCCCTCCAACACACACCTCAGGGTTTCTTAACTGGGGTTTATTCAGCTGTGTATCACCGACCTTGAACATAGCCCTGGATACACAGCAAGTGCTCAAAAAGTGATGGTTGAATTGAAGAAAATGATCGTGCCCACCGTTTCCGGAAAGAGTGAGTTCTGCCAGTGTGGAGATGACTCCCAGGCCTCCTCTTTAAAGTGCTCATTGTGAGGGTCACCCGGTCCCCTCACACCCCCATTCCTGGGGGGCATAAGTTAACCCTTGACTCCGAGTTCTTTCCTGCCCTACTTCCAAGCCACTCCAAGAGGTCCCCCTGCCTTGTGAACCAGACATATACTGTATGCGACCCACAGCCTGATCTCTGCTCAACATTTGGAGACAGTCCCACCCAACCTTTGGGGAGAAGAACTTTTTTAAAGGACGGGCTCCTTAGGTCACAGCTTCTCAAACTTGGTTCTAATTGGAGGCACCCGGGGAACTTTAAGAGGCGCTGATGCCCGGTTCTCACCCCAGGGGTTCTGATGCCGCTCCTTTGGGTGCACCGTGGGCCCGGCGTCCTCTCCAAGCCCCGGGTGAACCTCACACGCCGTGCAGTCTGTAGAGCTCTCCAGCTCATGTGCCACAGCGAGCCCCAACAGGCTGCAGGTGCACCAGGATACTCATCCTCCCATCCTCGCGCAGCCAGGTGAGGCAAGGGCAGCGGGAGGACACCCGCTCCCTTCCCCTCATCCGGTCACCGGCCACAGGAAGTCGGTTCCGATTAACTCAGTGCATGGAACAAACACAGCAACTTGCATCATGTGCCATGTTTTGAAAGTCTCGGATGCTCTGCTTCACAGAACAGGACGAGCCCGAAGCAGCCTAGAATCTCATAAAGAGCAAGGGGCTTGCTTTGAATGCAGCCTCTTCCTGGCCACGTGGCCCTGGTTTGAGGAACACCCACGTGCCCCCAGAGACTGGACTCGAGTTTTTCTTCACCATCATCTCATTGATCAGCCTCACAACAAGCCTGCCAGGTCAGCTGATGATGCTCGTCTGACACATGGGGATGCTGGAGCAGAGAGAAGGGTTTATCCCAGCAAAGGTCTGATACTGCAGGGACTGGGGTTCTCTCTGAATCTGAATTGTCTGCTTGGTACTTCCAGGAAGAAAGTGGAAGTTACAAGAGCCGAGGGCATGGGATGCGGAAAGGCTGCGTGACACTCCTGAAGTGAGAGGTTTCAAGTCTGGGGATCCTTTGAGACACAAGGGTGCGGGTCACTAGTTCAAATCCCAGCACCTCTTCTTCCCGTTTGTGTGATGTTGGCCAAGTGATCGCACCATTTTGTGCCTCTGTTCCCTCATTTGTAAAGTGGGAAGAATCCCATGAGATGATAAATATAGAGAATACTTAGCATAGCATCAGGCTTAGGTTTCATTTCCAGACTTGTCACTTCCTAGCTGTGTGATCTTTGGTGAGAAAATTTCATCTCTCTGAACCTCAGCTTCCTCATTTGGAAAATGGGTGTAATAACACCCACCTTGCAGGGCCATGGGAAAACTGAAGGCCCTCAGTTTAACGCAGAGTGTTTTAACTCAATGCGTAGCATACAGTGAGTGCTCAATAAATGGTGGTCACTGTATCAGGACCACGGAACCAGGTAGCACAGATCAGCTCTGTCCCCTTGCCAACATGGTCTAGAACTGGTCTCACCTGCAGTAGCTCTTCCAGCCCTAAGTAGGAGCCCCACGAGCCAAGGCGAGCCCCATGAGGTAGCACTGTGGGGAAAATCATGGGTCAAAGGAAGGCCACGGCCTGGGCAGGCCCACAGCACTGAGCCTCAGTCTCCCCATCGGTCAAGTGCCCAAGTTGGACTGATGGGTCCAAGGCTGCTCTGGCTCAACCCATAATTGATCAGACATTGGCACTGTCACAGGCTGGGTTGGACACACCAGATGCCCAGATGCAGGGTGGGTTCCACGGTCATCATCGTCACGACCATTGTGTGACACCCTCTACAGAAGGGATTTCATGCAGTTTCCGCATGACCCTGCAGGGTGGGTGTCATTATCCCCAGGTGGAGTCTCATAGAGATGAGATTTTCTTGCCAAAGACCACGTGGCTAGGGAGTGCCAGCTCTGGACAGTAACCTGACTCTGCCTGAGGCTCACGCCTGATCTCACTGCTGTGCCTCGGCCCCGTGCAGCCTTGTCCCCTCTCTCTGATGACAGAGGCAGCACACAGCAACACACAGCATGGGAAGCACCCTAGAGCTCTTCCCCCTCCCCCACAGCTTCCTTTATGGCCCCTCCTGTCTAGCTGCCCAGAAGAGTTTCTGGAAGAAGGCAGAAGATGAATACATCTATTCATCTTTCTTCCCAACCCTCTGCCCCTCCACCGTCCCGATTCTGCAGAGCTGAAATTCCCTACCAGGTCCATGCACAGACTAGCCCTGATGGTGGCCCTAGCTTCATTTCTCACCTTAATCCAAATGCTCTGAGTTACTGGAAAATCAAGTAAAAAGAATGAGGGCAGAACAAACTGGAATTATTTTGGAAACATGGTCTCAATTTTTGAATTTGAAAAGTGATTCCCCAAACCCTTTCACATCCGATGTGCCACCCCAGCCCTACAGCAGCCTCTACCGTGGCTGGACTGTAGCTCTGATTCTCCTCTGCCATAGAACAAGAAGACCAAAGCTGGGAGAGATGGAGGGGCTGCCCGCAGTCAGCCCTGATGCATCAGAGGCAACTGATCTGGCTCGGAAACCAGAGAAAACCTGCACTCTGCTGTCTGCACAAAGGCTCATCTGAGAGAGAGACCTCGGAAAACAGCTGGAGGTGATGGAGAGGGTAGATCCACATTTGAGGAGTCTTATTTGATGTGCTTTTAATTTCCTGTGTTACATCCGTGCTTGTTCATTTGTTCAGTTTTCTTCAGTTTATTCATTAAATAAATATCCCTAACACGTACCCGACTTCTGCTGCTCTGTGGACAACGACCAGAATTGCTGGAGTCCATTCCAGACAGGTGCTCGGCAATTCCTCTCCTGACTCCCACATCCTCTACTCAACTCAAAATCCTTCAGCTCTGTCCCTCCCTGCCCCAGTGTCCCCAGTGAGGACTTCCCACGTGAGCCCCAGACCTTGGTCAGTGTGGGGCTTTAGTGAGCCTGACCTCCCCCACCACCAGCTTGACGGGTGAGTTTGAAAAGAATCTGAGCAATGGGTTGAAAGATGAGTTTGAGTTTACGCACCAGAGACAGGAGTAAAGAGATCAAGAAAGGGAAGGAGCATGTGCAAAGGCCCAAGTCATGAAAGCAGCTGACGGGAGGTTCAATGTGGCTACAGTGGGAGACTCACAGAAGAGAGGGGGTTCAGATGATGGAGACTCTCAAGATTTCCCATTGCACATACAATAAAACCCAAATAATAATAATAATAACCCCCACATGACCTGGCCCCTGCCTGGGTCTCCAGCCTCCTCTCCCACTGCTCTCCCCCCACCCGCAGGCCTGTGTTGAACGCACTGTGCTCCTTTCATCTTTGGGGCCTTTGTATATTCTCTTCTTTCAACCTAGAATCCCCCACCCATCCCACCTCAGTTAAGGCATCCGTCAGAGAGTCATGTCCCTGGGGTGATGAGGCCTTCCCTCACAACCTGCACCCCAGGTTGCAATTGTCCACTTATGTGTCTATTTAAGTGTCTAACTGTTGGCTTAATGTCCACCCCTCCCATTAGGATGTAAGCTCCATGAGAGTAAATTATGGGTCTGTCAGTTCACTGCTGTATCACCAATGCCAAGCACAGAGCCAGTACACACTAGGTGTTCTTGAATGTTGTGTGGACGCGTGGAAGGAGGGATGGACGGGTGGGTGGGTGCGTGGATGGATGGACGGATAGGCGGATGGATGACTGGAAGCCAAAGGACTTTAAAGGAGGAAAATGCCAGATTTGTATTGAATGATGAGCCCCTGGTTGCAAAAGGGGAATGATTTTAAGGGGGAAAGAAGTCTCTTTTGTCTCTAAACTTCCAAGCAGTCGGAAGGCGAGCTTGGCTGTGATCTGCGTCTGACTGGAGGGTCCGGTTCTTGGGTCTGTCCGCACTTGGGTCTTCGGCTTTACAGCTCCGCCACCTAGTGGCCACGGTCTGTACTCTGCAAGGGAAGAGAGACCCGCGGAGCAAGGGCCCGACCGGGAAACAAGGGCCCCCCTGCTCCTGCGGCTGGAATCTCCCCAACCAGCCTGCGCCAACGGTTTTCAACTCTCACAGTTACCACGTCTTCCTGGAAGGCGCTTATTACAGTGGAAATGTGCTCCTTTAGAAGAATAAGAGGGGTTTAGAAAATGATCTTCTAAGTTAGCCATGATTAACGTAGGACAATAACTGGGGTTGACTTTAAGGACTTGTGTACAGAGCAACTAGTGGTATTTCTAAGTGTAAATGCTGAGCATGTCACCTAAGAGCCAAAGTCGTTGATTACATGGACATGGTCTGCATTTTGGAAAAAAAATATGCAAATAGGCTGACCCTGCTTTGTTGGCCAGGCTAACAAGCTGCAGTGTCTGACCCTGAGGGGCCTGAGGTGGCCATCTCCTCCCACCTTTACAGTATTGCACAGCGCCTCCTCTGTGCCATCTCTGTGCCGGGTCATAAGAATACAGAGGAATGAGGCAGGGAGGCGGGAACTAGTCAGGATTTAGAGTCAGAGCGGCCAGGGCTTGGATTCCAGCGCCACTACTTCTTATCTCTGTGACCTTGGGCAGGTCACTCAACTTCTCTGAGACTCATTTTTCTGGTCTATATAAGGAGAACTAATGACATGAGATACAATGGGAGTAGCTATCCCCATTTTACAGCTGAGGAAACGACTCAAAGGAGAGAAGTCATTGCCATGACTGGGCTTGGACAGAAGGTGCTAGAGCCAGGATTCACACCCCTGTCTCCCCACCACGCAAGGTCGGGTCCTCCAGCCCTGTTATGCTGAATAAATGAGCACATCCCGCAAACAAATAGCTTGCGCATGGCCTTACAGACAGCAGGCCCTTTCCTGCCTGTCTGAACCCCAGCCTCAGTCCCTGGCACTGGCTCCCACAGCTCCTCCCTCCCCCTCCCCCTCCAAGGCTAACCTGGAGTTTTCTCCTTTAATTGACATCAGTTCAGCAAGAGGTGAAAGAATTTGCTAAATGCTTTGAGATCTCCGGATGAAAGGGCCTCTTGAAACACCACATATACTTTGTTAAGCATCCACGCATGATCTGGGTTCTTTGCCTTTCTAATTTGCTTGCCTACAAAGCTAAAGTAAGCAGCCCTGTTCTTTGATTTCCCATTTGTCAGACCCAAATATTTCAGATCCTATTTGTCTTACCTCCATTTCTACATTCCATTTTCTGCTGTTTCTTGCACTTGCTTGGTTGGCTTATTTGAAGTCATTCATATTACATTGTAAATCATTTTAATCAGTAATGAAATGTGGAGGAATGCGCTGTTTCCAAGCCCAGATGCCCTTTTTTGTAAACCTATTAGAATGCAAAGTAGAAATAGTGTGCAAATTAATAGTATCTGCTCTCCACACACAAGTTATAAATGTGCTGTTTCTGATACACATTCCGCATAAAGCGGCTTCAGTGTCCAGTGGTTTCTGGGCTTGCTCACTCACTCCTGCATTCATCTATTCTTTCATTCATTCATCAAACATTTAGTAGGGCCTACTATGTATGTCCAGACCCTGGGGACCCAGGGATGAATAAGACTAGAGGCAGCACAAAATAGGACGAGTTTGGAATCAGACAAACGTAGATTTTTCTTCTAGGCTTTACCCTTTTCCAGCTGTGTGACCTTAGCAAGTTGCCTCACCTCCCAGAGACTTGATTTCCTCATCTGTAGAATAGAAGTTGACTGCTGACATGGTTAATGTAATCTGTGCCTGGTGCTGAAGGAAGAGTAGCGATAACACACAACTTTAGCTGCGCAATTTCAGCACAGCCTCTGCCTTCAAAGAGCTCAGATCTCGTAGGATCACAGACACGCACTGTATGTACACGTCCGTGCTCTTACAGGGGGGCTGTGCACAGTGCCATGAGCATGTGGACCAGGGTGACTCACTCCACTGGGGGCTCAGCAAGGCTTCAGAGAGGAGGAGGGTCATCTGTAAGGTCAGCTCGCCAGGAAGGGAAGGGGAAGAGGCATTGAAAGCAGACGGGACAGCGTGTGCAGGGGTACAGAGTCGTGGAAGAGCACGGCATTTCAGAAACACGTTTCTGACCACTGCAGAGTCGATGCGTGGGAGGAATGGCAGGAGACCAGACTGGGTGAACGATGAGGCTCGGGTGGAAGGGCCGTGAATACCACACAACAGAGACTGCATGGCAGACGGAGGGGTGGAAGGTACTGGGCTCTCTCCTCCCCACCCCCACCCCACCCCCAAAACTCTAATGGGAACCCTACTGGGAATTATTTTCCCATCAAAGGAGAAAGCAGGCCTCAGCTTAATTAAGTTGTAAGGTCGCTCCAATTCAAATCAAGAAATATTTAGCAAGTTTCCCATTTGTTTTCATAGCCTCCCTCCTTGACCCACAAATGCCTTCAGCCCATGGACTTTGTGTATCACACGTTTTAATATGTAATATTTCATATGTAGTGATGATAGACAATAATATAATCTCATACCTACCGCCCAGCTGTATCAGATCTTAACATTACATTGCATTTGTTTCTGATTTTTCCAAAGAAGTAAAACATTATAGATTTGGTTACGACCCCAGTGGACCCCAGCCTGATCCTGTACTTTCCATCCCCTCTCCAGAATCAGTCACTGCCAAGAATTTGGAGTTTATCATTGTGTGGTGCATATTTATAGTTTACTAATTTGTGCATCAATAGACAATTTATAATGTTGTTTTGCATAATTGAAACTATAAAATAAAATAAACTCAAGAAGCATAATTCTTTGATTTTTTAACAACTTTTTAAAAAATCATTTTTCTGCCTTCTGTTGTTTTAATAAAATTTTCTATACCTATTTTTTCCCTCTGCTAATTGAGAGGCTAAAAGTTGTATTTCTATTCTTTTAGGGGTTACTCTTACATTTTTTGTGTGTGAGGAAGACCAGCCCTGAGCTAACATCTGTTGCCAATCCTCCTTTTTCTGAGGAAGACTGGCCCTGGGCTAACATCTGTGCCCATCTTCCTCTACTGTATATGGGACACCGCCACGGCATGGCTGACAAGCAGCGCATCAGTCCACCCCCAGGATCTGAACCTGAGAACCCCAGGCCTCCGAGTAGAGCGAACTCAACCACTCTGCCACAAGGTCAGCCCCACATTTTTTCAGTTACATAATTTACTTGTTTTCCTAAAAATGTCAACAGTTAATTAATATTTCTATTTTCCTCCTGGCCAAGGGAAAGCCTAGTGTATTATTTGGGGTCCAAATAGGAGTTAGGAACCACACACTATTTGAAAAGAGGAAGTGTACTGTAAAGAAGTATTATCTATAACTGGGGACTGGAGTAACGAGAGACTGGCTAGAAGGAGGTAAAGAGAACTCTCGAGAATATTTCACACAGATATAGGAGCAGAGAATTAGCGCCCTGGGAAGTAACAAAGCTGGCAAAGGTCCCGTTCCCCCCCGGGGGATCCAGACCTCACTGGAGAGGGAGCAGCTGGCTCCCTGGATGGCAGAAAAGTTCCCGAGAGCCGCACCCGCCCAACTCCTGGGGAATCTGCTGGGAGGCCATGTGCAGGGCGCCACCCTCTGGAGCAACAGGGGAGCTGCCACAGGAAGTGCCACCGGGAACAGTTGCCAAAAATAACGTGCCTCTTGTTCTTCCAGTGTCCTTCCAGTTCTGTCTACTGACAAAGCTTCACATCGTGCCAGCTGGCAAGGGAGGAAACTCCAGTATCACAAGCAGAGCAACGAAGGGTGGATTGGGGAGCAGAGAGGAGGTAGACTGATAACTGATACAACACCTTCCAGGGTTTACCAGATGACACGCACGCACGTGTGCGCACACACACACACACACTTTATTTATTTAAAGTTTTAGTTTTACCCTTTTAAAAAGACATTAAAAAGGATATTGACATCAATGGTTAATTCTGTTTGCCAAGACAAGTTGTCCCTGTGTGTGCTCAGCACTGTTTCTTCCCTCCCTTCTCCCTGTGTTCACTTCTCTTCTTGCTGAAATGCATCCTTTAGTAATTCTCTTCATACAGGTCTTTAGGTGGTAAACTCACCTATTTCCTGTATGCCAGAAGGTATTTTCATTCTTGAATTTTAGTTAAGTTTAATATAAAAATGTAGGTGGGGTTATATTTTAAAATGTCATTTATAAAGTTTAAGAATATCACTTTAATCTTTTTAAGATACATTGCTGCCATCAAGAAGTCTGCTGACAGAAAAAAATTGCTATGCTTTTATAAGTAACCTGGTTTTTCCCTCTGATGACTCTATATGTTCTTTTTAGCTTTGATGTTCTACAGTTTCATTACAATGGGGTGTGTATAATTATTTTTCATTCTCCTTTTCAGAATTCTGAGTGGTCTTTTGATCTAAAGACTCATATCTTACTTTTTTCTGGAAAGTTCTAAATAATCATATCTTCAAATGTTGCTTCTCTTCCATTCCCTCTACTCATAAGGCAAACGTTGGCGTTCCTCCACCTGCCCTTGCATCTCCTTACTCCCAAGTCTGAAATGTTTTTAAACCCTCTGCCCTCTGTGCTGAGACCTAGCTGTGTTCCTCAGTACTGGTTTCCAATTCAGAGCGCTGTTCAAGTTTTCCTGCCTCCTTTCTATTCCAAAGATCTATAGTTGCTTCCTTTTCATATTCATCTGTTGTTTATATTTCTTAATTTCTTGTACTTTTATCTCTCTGAATATTCTATACATCCTTACAGGCCTTTTTTATGCTTTTATGTAACAGTAATTTCCAAAACGAGCTCACGCTCCAACGGCCAGTTTTGCTCGTTGTCTGTCTCACCATTAGATTTCCTCCTCGGTTTCAGATTCACGGTGTGCAGGCTCGTTTTAAACGAAAGCTCCTTCCGCTCTCTCCTCTCCTCTTCTTTCTTCTGATTTCACCTTCCCTAGCTCCGCTGGCTTTGTGTCTGTGTCCGCTTGGTCCTCCAGGGCCCAGGGCAGGACTTCAAAAGGAAGTCTAGCATCAGTGAGCACGACAATGCTGATGACCACCCAGACCTGCCACCGAGCCTGGGGGCCTGCCTCAGCCCCCGAACCTGCAGCTGGTCCGCGTGCCCTCCCCCTGCCCGACGCCCCCGTGGGCACGGCCAGGCAGCAGGGCAGCAGAGATCTCCAGCTCCTTTCCAAGGGCACCGGATGCCTCTCTGGCTATGAACCCGGCCCTGTGGCCTCCCTTGTTGAACAGTTTTAGTCACTTTACCTCACAAAACTTGAACTCTCAGCCATTTCTTCTTATGTATGGCCTCACTATTTGGAATTTCTGGTCCATGGAGGTATTTTTCTTGTATTTGAGTCAGCTATGTTATTTTGTTTTATTTCAGTCTTATCCATCACTGTCATGTACATAATGCAACGTTCTCTAACGTGAGGTGTGTGGCCTTCCCCAAACACACACACAGTCAGTCCTCCAAGAGGTTTGCAGACAAATCACTAATTGGCCAGAGCACAGGTGCTGCAGATGGACAGACAATTTGGCACACTTTTTCTGGAGGGTAACATGATTCTAGAGTCGAAAAAATGTTCATATTCTTTCAACATTATCCACTTCTGTAAATATAGCCTCAGGAAATGTCCTAGTTCAGGCTGCTATAATAAAATACCACACACTGGGTGGCTCAAACAACGAACATTAATTTCTCACACCTCTGAAGGCTGGGACATCCAAGATGAAGGCGCCAGCAGGCCCAGTGACTGGTGAGACGACTCCTCCTGCTCGGCAGGTGGCGGTCTTTTCCGTGCAGCCCCACACAGCAGAGAACAGTGAGGAAACGAGCTCTTCTGTGTCGTTTTATAAGAACACTAATCTCACCCCTGAAGACCCCCCATCTGATCCTGATCACCCCCTAAAAGCCCCCCTCCTGTGCCGTCACAGTGGGGGTTAGCATTTCAGCACAGGAATTCGGGGGGAACACAAATCTTCAGTCCATGACAGGAAACAGTCTCAGGTAGGGACAAAGTCTTAGATACAAGGATGCTCCTCAAAGCATTGATTTTACATGTGGGGAAAAAGGGAAACAATGAAAAACTGGAGTAAAACCATGGAATTTTAGACTAGAACACTGCACAGTCATTAAAACATTTTTTAAAGCAACTTTGTAAGGACGCAGGCAAGTGTTCACTAATGAAATGTTAAGTAAAAAAGTCAGGAACCACAACATGTATGTTTAGTATGGAGCCAAAGCTGTATTCTAAAAAATATACACGTGCATTGAATAAAAAGCCTAATGGTGTTTCTCTCTTTGTCTTTGGGATTGAAAGTAATTTGTTTCCTTCTTTGTTCTTTTTAGTATTTTTGTGATTTCTGCACCTGAGCATACCTAAGGTTTGTAATTAGGAAAATAAAAACCAGGCATTTGAAACACCACAGCAGTACCACTGTGAGCCCTGACTCTCGGCATTTGAAACACCACAGCAGTACCACTGTGAGCCCTGACTCTCGGCCGGGCCCGCCTTTGCTGTTTCCATGAACAAGCACCAAAAGCGGGCTCTCCTGGGGGCTGGATCCCACTCCCTCCCCGTACCCACTGCCTGACCACTGGGCCCTGCTGCACCCAAAGGGACATGCACAACTGCTGCCCACCCTGACTCTAGCGCCTCTCACTTTCCCTTCTTGTGCTGACCCCCTAACCAAACCCGGTTACCATCTGCTTATGCAGCTCTTCTTGCAAGGTGCCATTTCACTCGGCAAGAGCACGCCACACACCAGACACCGAGCCCAGAGCTTCACAGATCTTTTCCCTCCTCCTCAGACACACCTATAAAGTGTGTACTCAGTTGCACAAATGGGAAACTAAGACTCAGAGCAAGGAAGCAACTTGCCCAAGGCCACAGAGGGAAGAAGTGACTGACCTCAGAGCTTTCTAACCCCCAAGGCCACATGCCTTCCGCTCCACATCATGGCCTTCAATAGGCAAAGAACTGAGGCCACTGTGTCCTCCAGCCTTTTCTGGGATGGCCCGGCTTCCCTCCCTGACTAGCCCCCACTCTGAGTTGCTCCCCCATCTCACCTTCCACCACCCCAGCTCCCTCCCCACCCCCTCAGCCCTGTTGCCTTCCCGTGGATGACAGCAGATGAAGGCCGAGTCGGTGAAGGCACTGGAGCCCTCAAGAGCAGAGAACAGCAAACAAGACAGAGAAGCTTGACAAAGTGACAGTGAAACGCCCAGAGAAAGGACTCCTGAAGTTGACACAATTTGATCAAAAGAGATAAAATTCCAAGTGTTGGAACACTGTGCTGCTTTGACTTTAAAACTGTGTTCATAGCGTCAACCTTTTCCTCAGCTCATGAAAACAAAAAGTACTTTCCATTGTGCTGGGGAAGACGTGGGAGAACTTGAAATTGGGTGGGCACGCCTGAAAACTCCAGAAGCTGGAGACAACATGTGGTGCTCTAAGCAGAAGCCTTCTCAGGGTGTGGTCACCCTCCGGATTCCTGCCTCTGGTCCAGCAGGGCCTGCCTGCGGGCATTAGTGGGGAGGGGAGGGTTCCATAAATTCTTTGCATTTATGCTGCAAAACAAAGCCCCCATCTGTTTGCTGATATTGCATCACGTGGAAATACTTAATGCACGTGAGACATGCACAATTCCTTTGAAGGGCTCTGGAGAAAAATCCCAAAGAGAAAGACTGTCAGCTGCAGACAGATTTTTACTGCATTTGGAGGTGTGTCCACGGCTGTGTGTCCGGCTGGCTCAGCTCAGCTCACAAGAGCGGACTGTGTGCATCCCTTCCCAACTCCGTGTTCAGAGACTTCACGTTGGTAGGTCGCAGTCAGTCGCGGTGGGAATGTTTACACCACAGCAATGGGCAAATGCTATCAACCACGGCTGTTTCTCCTCTCAGATGCTCACGTTCCACAAGCTTCCTTCATTTGTAGACTCTGCTTTCTAGACTTCTGGGGCTCCCCTAACCCTCTCTAAGCTAATGACTCCCAGGTCTACCCGGCCCAGCCTGGACCTCTCTCTGAGCTCCAGACCCACACCAAAGGCTGCCTTTTGGATATCCCTTTCCAGATAAAATAGCCTTTCTTAAAGACCAGCTCCTTCTCCCAGATGTCCATCTGGGTCAATAACACTATTGTCCTCCAAGCCACATCCCTGAAGTCAACCTGGGCCCCTCTCACTTTATTAACCTGGTCAGCCACGAGGTCCCACTAATTTCACCTCTTCAGTAACTTGATCCTCTGCTCCACTCCACTATACCCACCTTGGTCTAGCTCCCCTGTGTGTCCCATCTGCTTATTGCAGAAGCCCCCTTCTCCCCCTCTCTGCAGCATTGTAGAAATGACTTAGACCTGAATGCTTACTGTCCCACTTTACCCCTCCCCATGGCCCTCGCCTTTAGAGCAATGGTCAAGTCCTATGACATTCGGAGTGTTCAGCGATCTGGGCCCTGCCTGCTTCTCCAACATCACCTCCCAAGAACCACACCCCACCATGGGCAGTGATCCAACAATGGGAAATTAGTGCCCTTTCCTGACACCATGGTCATGTTGACCTGCTAACTTGCAACGGAATACCTCTTTGAAATTTTGATGAAAACGTATCCTGGGTGTGTTTAATGTATGTTCTTTGTTCTAAAAAGATACAAGACTGTACTGAAAACCATGCTTCTCCGGAATGCTTTCTAAGGTCTTCCTCACTCTGCTTCCAGTCAACTCACCTTATTTCTCCTATCTATAGAATGGTCATTGGTTGTTTGCCACGACAGTGGCCACACTGAACTGTCGGGCTCTGGGCCAGCAGAGACACTGTGGATGTAGAGCTGCAGAGCTGCAGTCCTGCGCGGAGGTCCACAGGGCTCAGCCCCTCACTCCCCGCCGCCCCGGTCACGCGTGATCCTGTCCGAGAAGCTGTCCCTCCCTCCCCGCCACCCGGCGCTCCCTCCACCGCGGACGTTTTAGGTGCGTGTGTGCGGTGTGCGCGCGGCCCCGCGCAGGGCGGGCTCCGCGGCGCAGGGACGCACTCCCCTCCTCCCGCTGCTCCCGGGACAGCCCGGCCCAGCGCGGCCGCCACGGTCCTCCACGCCTCTCTGTGTCTATTAAAGAGCAAACAACAAAAGAAACTTCCATTTGAAGTAGAAGACAGAACGTGTGTCAAGCGAGCTTTTTTCCAGGAGGAGGGAGTAGCGTGCCCTGCCCGCGCCGGCCGCTTCCCTCGCGGTCCGCCGGCCTCGGCGGGTTCTCACCGTCGCGTGCGCGGTGCGTTTCTGGCACCGGACGGCGCGCCCCTGCTGTCCGCGCTCGGCGCTCCGCCCCGGGGCTGTGCCCCGCCGGCCCCAGAGCCCCCCGCGAGCCCCCCGCCTGGGGCGCTGGTGGTCGCTGTGGGAGCAGAGAACGAAATCGCACATTTATGTCTTTTACGTTCAGAAGCCAGGAGTAAGACAGAGAGAACAATCGCAGGGCGCCCTTGCAAATGTGATCTCCCAGCTCCCCAGACTCGGGACACTGCACCGGCTGGAGGAGGGAGGGGGAGCACGAGGACGGGAGCTGAGGGGGCGCAGGCGTGGGACGCCCCTTCCACCACCAGGACAAGGGCAGGCGACCTCGCGGAGGCCGGTCAGCACTGGCCACTGCTGTCACCGAGGACCCTCACTCTTCCCGCTATGTCTGGGGAGGGCCATTCTCTAATTAAGTCTCCCAGGACAAAGACGGGTCCTAAATGGGGGGGGGGGGGGCGGGGGGGAAACAAAACACAGGACCAAGGAGAGAGAGTAAACAATGAGTTCAGGATCTCCCAGGGGTGGAATATTTCCCCTCCATTATGCCCATTTTGCAGATCAGAAAAATGAGACTCAGAAAAGTTAAATGGCTTATGAGGCCACACAAATAGCGATTAGAAAAGAGTACCAACCCAAGCCTCTTTTACCCCAGGGTTCCTGACCTCCCACCTCACCCAGCTACCTGTGTCAAGAGGTGACACTGATCAAAATCCATTTCCCACCAGTCGCAAGTGGCCCTAGTGGTCGTTAGTGATTCTTCAAGTGAACCGAGAATCAAGGATTCCCAGAGGGGCTTGCCGGTGGTTCCGCATATGACCACCAGAGGGCACCAGCACCACACAGACCCACCCGGTCCCCTCCATCCTGGTGGGGCTCCTTCCAGTCAAGCTTCCCTGCAAGCTGGGAACTCGCCCTTTTTCTCCCTCCATTTCTTTATTCCAGTCTCAAGTTCACAGCTGACCCCGCAGTAGGTGTGAGTAAGACTAAGACTTGCTGGGGAACAGAATGCCTACTCTTGTGGAAATTTTGAGCCTCCACCCACAAGCCATACATTAGACTCGGATTTCCCCCATTCTGGCCTGGGACCAGCTTCCTCCATACCAGGTGTTCTTTAACATGCAGATTACCCCCAGTTCCACTGAATCAAACTGGGCTGGGGCCCAGGGATCTGCATTAATACTGAGGGTGGAGGATTCTGAAGTAAAATAAACATTGAGAACTGCAGCATTTCAGCACTCAAACACGTGATTCCCCAAGTCAGCCTTACTGAGCGGCTGTAAGGCCCCTGAGGAAGCAACTTGCCCAAAACCACACAACCATGAGCAGTGGGGCCAGGCTTTGCCCGCAGGCCTGTCTGGTTCTTGCAGTTGATGAAACCAGCTGAGCTTCAGTTGAGGCCTGGTCCCCACGGGGGCATACCTATAACCAGCACCCCTTGACGAATGAGCCCCTCTTATTTGGGTGTCACTTGCCTCACAAAGCCATGACCACAAGACCCCAAGAATGAGCTCTTTTGTAAGGGAATTTACCTTGGCATCTTTCCCAGCCGGACTTCCAAGTTCCCTGAATTGGAGTTTAGAAATAAAATTAGGTTCTCTTTGGAATCAGAAACAGGCATATCAGTAGCTGTTCAGTGATACCCTCCTACTTAGAAAATATCCTAATTCCTTAATGCCTAGTTGCTTAAGGACCAGGGGTCATTTCTAGAACATTCCAGTTGAGCCATCCCCACTCCTGTGGTGTTAAGATAGCAGAGGCACAAGCCACTTCATCCACAAGAAAACTGTAGGTGAGTATATTCCGAGTTTCAGATCTACTCTGAACACTCAGGAGAGGAGCTAAGGAGAGGTAGCACCTCTCGCCTCGAGTCGAGCTGGTGGTGAAGGAGAATGAGAGAGGGGAAGAGAGACCATGAGCATGGGGGAAGAAATGGAGATGCACACAGGGTGTGGAGGTGTTGTCTGAGCAGCTCCATGGCAGGGGAGCCATTTGGATCAGACCTCTGTAGGAATGTGAATTCTGCAGCAGTGTCTCCAAGCTCTCGTGACATGCCGGCACGTGGGACAAGGAGAGGAAAGGCCACCAGAGTGTTTACTACGGAAACAGAGCCAGTCGTGAGAGGAACACACTGCCTGCCATCACCATCCGGCAGGACCCACACTGCCCCCTGCTGCCTAGCTCCTAAGTTCACAACAACCCAGAAGGCAGGTATGTGACGGAGTTTGAGGGTAGCCTTTTGTACTTTGAGTTGGTTCATGCATTTGGCTGGGTTGTTGTTTTGCTCATTGCTAGGCTGCTTTAAGGAGATAGGATATGTCGAAGGAACTGGGATGTTCAGGCAGTAGAAGATTCCCTTGAGAACTCTTTCAGTATCAAAGGGCAGTCAGACAGAGGAAGAATCAGGTTGGGTTTAGATGTAGTCTAGTGGGTATAAATTATAGAGAAGTGGACTTAAATTCCATTAAATTCAATTCACCCAAATCCACTGGGCATCTATGTAACCTCCTAACCTGAGGCTTGACCCATCTCTGATAATTTCAAGACTTTCGAGAGTATGTTGATGATTTTTTAAATAGTTATGTACTTATTTTAATGAGAATTGAAGAAAAATATAATCACACTTCCAACCCTTAATTTACAGTTCTAATACAAAATTTTATTTTTCAATGAATTTATCTATATTTTTAAAGTTTATTGGTTTAAAGAAACCTTAAGTTAATAATATCAAAGATGACACACAGAAAATGCAAACATTGGAGGGGCAGTAAGAGACCAATGAGGTTCAGGAATCACTGACTGGTTGGAGTTGATTTGTGAGCCTAGATACTTATAACAAACAAACCCTCGTCTCAGTGGTGTGGAGGGTCTGTCACAGCAGTGGCCCCCAACCAACCACACCCCTCAGTATTCACACTTTGGTGTAACCCTCTCCCCTCGAATCGAGCTGTCTCTCTGACTTGCCCTAATCTACAGAATGCAGCAGAAGTGATGCTCGGTCCATTCCAAGCTGAAGCCTCAGGAAAGTTTGGCAGATTCCACTTTTGCACTCCTGGGAGCTCTACTCTCCATCAAAGAACTCTGGCTATGCTATTGGAGAGACCAAGGAAGGACCTGGAGAGGCCAGGTGGAGGGGGACAGTCCTGCTACTACAGAGAGAGAGAGCAAAGCCCTGCAACCTAGTGTCCCAGTTGAACCCAGACCCTAGCCAGCCCACCAGCTGGACATGCTGGTTGCATGAGTAACCAGCAGCAAGACCAGCAGAGGACCTGCCCAGCTAAGCCCAGCCCGTATGCAGAAGTGTGTACAGTTAAAGATGGTTGCTGTGTTAAGCCACTAAGCTTTGAGTGGCTTTTTAGGCAACAATAGATAATAATCAAAAGGGCATTTTGATATAATGCAGGTTTCTTTCCCAGTCACAATACACTTCAATGTGGGCTGAGAGGTGGGGGTGCTCTGCTCCAGGCAGTCATTCAGAGATTCAGTGTCCTTCCATATCATGGCTCTACCATATTCTAGGGCCTTGGAGTGCTCCTTCAGATCTGCCACAGCTGGCCACAGGTAAGGGGAGAGGGACAGTGTAGAGGATTGTGCAGGAGGTTTGGGTGGCCGGGACTGAAAATGGCCCACAATGAGGTGGGGCAGGAACTCAGGTGGCCCTGCCTAACTTAAAGAGGCTGGAAAATGTGACTCAACCATGTGACCATGATAAAGAGGAGAAGCCCAAATTTGGAAAGCCCAACCATCTCTCCACATATGTTTTTAAAATTAAAAAACAACACAAAACTCTAATCACATAGTGCAGTGGGTGTTGTACTAGAATATGAATAAATGGCTTTGGGGACCCTGAAAAAAGAGCAGTTAATTTTGCATGGGCCAGATGGCCAGTCAGCAAAATACATGAAGTGGCAGTAGCATTTGACCTGGACTTTGAGGGGTGACTAGGAGTTTGCCAGCGGGAAGGGGAAGGTGAATCTAAGCAGAGGGCAGAGGGCTGTGAAAGAACACAGTATGTGCAGAAAGCAATACAGGAAACAGAGCCTCAAAAGGAATGAGTCTGGATAACCTGGATCGAGGCCTCTGAATCGGGCTGCACTAGAGGGACTGCTCGGCCTTTCAGTTACATGACCCTTTAGGTTTAAGCCATTTTGAGCTGGGTTCAGTTATTTGTAAACCAAAGCGCCCTGATGAATAACCCTCCCCAATGTGAAACATTAGGATCTTTAGTTCTAAGGAAATAGCATCCGCTACATTACCCAGGGCCAGTCCTCCAAAAGGGTAATGGGGGACAGCTAGATAATAAACATCCCCCACCAAATCTTTACCACTGGTCCCCACTGTCCAAGTCCTTGATCAGAGTCCTGGGCATCAAAGCATTTCCATCTCTGAACCTCTGTCTCCTCTTCTGTCAAATGGACGTTGTAGCAGACACATTAGGGCAGCACCTCCTCACCTCTGGCAGAAACTATGCTATCCCAAGGGCACCCCCTTCTGGCCACAGATGATTGGATGAGATGTGGCCACCTGACCCTTGATGAGCCAATCAGATTGTCTCCTATTGGAACTGGAGCTAGGAGACACAAAATCTCCAGGGGGAAGTTGATAAGCCTGCAGCTGACAGCCTGGAACTTGGGGTCTGTCTTTAGCAGTGTGCAAGCTGGAAAGTTGACAGCTGGAATCCTATCTTCAGAGAAAGGCTGGAGAAGAGAACAGGTCAGCAGAGAACCATGCAGCCCAGGGATGGAGAAAAAGAAAGGGGGTGGCCTGATGACGTTTTATTTCCTGTGAGACTCCACTCAGTCTCCTGCTCTTATTTTCCGTGATACTCCCTTGTAACCTACTAAGAAACCACCTTTTCTTAGATTATTTGAATAGGTTACTGGTTTTTGCAAAATAAATAAGCCCTAGCTGAAACAGAGAAAACAATAATTTATTGAAGTCATTGCAAAACTAATATCACCATATCATAATATAAAAATATGAACATGAAGCAAATTGGGGATAAAAATATCTTATGGGAAGGTTGTGTAAATTAAGTGAGATTATCCATGAAATGCACAGTTCCTGGCACATATTAGGTGCACCCAAAAGAAGGTGTTGCTGTGGTCATTAATGATCCTCTCACACTGTTCCTCCCACAGCCTCCGCATGCGCTCATGTGTGACTTCACTGGGGATGTAACAGAGAGCAGGGGGTTTACCTTGCCTGCCACACAACCACTGGCTTCATATCCCCGCTACACATTCTCTTCTACAAAGACCCTGTCTGGTCGTGGCCCCACAAAGTATTTTTCTCTTTGCTTTCCCCTGAGAAGACCTTTGACTCATGACCTTTTCTCTCCCTCCAGGATTCCCAGCTCCACTCCAAACTTGCACACCCAAACCCGTCCAGGTCCTCAGCAGGACAAAGGGCCTCCACTGTATGCGTCAGCTGATGGCACAGCTGGCTCCCTGTTACACTGACAATGGCTGCTGGTGTTGAGCAGGACCTGCGCTGGCTCTAGTGACCCAGGGTGTTTGCCAGTAGGTGGAGCTAGATATGGCTCTGCCAAGAGGCCGACAGGACGGGACATCAGCAACCACCAAGGACCAGGGTCACGTTCTATGTCTGCATGACCGATGTTGTGTGACACTGATGGGCCTGCCCTCCCTCCCTCCCCCCCAAGCACTGCCCTCTCTGTCACCTCCCTGACCTGTCTTAAGGACTCCTGAAGACGTCACATCAGGCAAATGCCATGTTGTCAGCAAATGGGGTGGACCTTACGGGAGCGTGAGAACTAATCAGCAAACACTGACAAGAAGGAAGGGGGCTGGAGGCCTCTGCTGTAGGGAAGGTACTCTGTCTCCACTGGAGGGGAAGTATCCAGTAGAAGAGGGGAAGGATCCGGCAGGAGAGGGGAAGGATCCGGCAGGAGAGGGCAGTGCAGAAGCAAAGCGAAATCCTTCTCTGCACCACTTGTGTCCTGACGTGTCACATGCCTGATTCTCCACCAGGCTCTGAGACAGAGTACACGTGCCTGATGAACAGGTTGTGGGCGCGGCTGCCAGTGCTGGAACCAGGGGTGCCGTCGGCCCGCGCCCCCGTCAACTAAAATGCCCCTGGATGACTCTCGGTCAGACGCGTTGGCTAACTTGATTTCACGCCCATCGTCTACAATTCTACAGCACAGACATCCAAACAGTTATTTTATTGGCCCCGGGAACCATGATGCATATAAGCTTTAAATTTGCTCAGTGTCAGTGCAGCCTGTCTAAAATAGATAAATCACTGATACCCACTGATGACCTCAAATTTCATCATCATCCAAGTTTCCAATTTGAAATTCTAAATATACTGCTAAGCTGAGGACATTGGAAGGCTATGCATTAGAACAAGAAATTTATAATTAAAAAGAAATACAAGTGACTGGCATACATAGCAAAATATGCTCATGTGTGTTGATATTATGTAAATGCAAGTAGAAAAGACAACAAAATATCATTTTCATCCAGCAAACTAGTAAATGCTAAAACATTTGATAATTCTTATTTTTGGAAAGGATGTAGAGAGACAGCACCCTCTTACACTGTTGTTGTGATTGAAAATTGGTACAACCATTTTGAAAACAGCACAGTGTATCCAAATTGTAAAAGTACCTACTCTTTGATCCAGCCTTTCTGCTGCCAGGAATTTTCCTACAGCTATTGTTACATATGTTTAAATTCTATGGAACGGTCAGAATAAATGAGCTGGATCTGCATAGAGCAACATGGGATTGACTCCAAACACATAATGTGCATAAAAATAAGAAAAAGAATGAATTTAAAGCATAATTGAATTAATATAAATACAAAAATACCCCCCAAACGACATTATGTGTTTGGAGATATACATATAATTGAAAGGAACAATGAAAAGCAAACAGAAAGGATACACATTATATACGAGAGTTGATGCACACGGTGAGATTAATGGTAATGAGGAAGGAGATAAGTGAAAAACAATAATGAGATTTTAAGAAAACCAAAGAGAGGTTTTATGTGCACAGCAATTACACTGTGCTGTGAATTCAGGATCATGAGAGATTCAATCAGGAACTTCTGAGGTCCGAACAAAGGAAAATTAAAACAATGACAACAAATGCTCCCAACTATTCCTGCCTAAGATACGAACTACACAGGCTCAAAAATGTCAGTTGAGACATGTTAACAGCCATACATTGAAAACATTCTAAATGTCCATTAATTGGGTAAAGATTAAATAAATTAGCTTACATCCATTCAACCAGCCAACAATGCAGCCTTGAAAAATAATGAAGTGATTCTATATGAACGAATATGGAATGCCCTCTAAGATAAAATGTTAAATTGTGAGGACGACATGCAGTGTAGAAGGAGACACACTTAGATGAGCTGGGGCGTTTGTTCTCTTCCTCCTGTCAGTAGCTTAGTGAGGACACTGAGTTTACAGCCTGATTCCAGCCACTGGGCCAAGGAGAATCCCCACTTCTAAAAAAGGTCATTTCTTCAACAAGGAAGGTCACATTGTAACATGGTCACCTAGACGTTCCCTGCTCCTCCTTCTCTATAAAGATGGTAGAATATTTTAGGAAGGGGTTTCCTCTCCTGGATTCCTTCCTCAGGCATTCCTAGCTCAGCTCTGCCTAGGTGAACCTGGCAGAGGTTGGAATCTCAGGAGGAGAAGAGAGAGAAAGTAAAGAAGAATAAATATTTGAAAAGATAATGGTTGAGAATTTTCCAAAAATGATAAAAGACATCTACCACATATCCAAAAATCTCAAAGAACTGCAAGCAGAATAAGTACCCCTCCCACTCAACTCCCCCCCAAAAACATCTAAACGCATCGTATTCAAACTGCTGAAAACCAAAGATGAAGAGGAAATCTTGAAGGTAGCTAGACAAAAAGTACACTATGTACAGAGTCTCAAAGATAAGAGTTGTAGCAAGCTTTTCATCAGAAACCATGCAAGCTAGAAGACATTAGAATGACGTCTTTAAAGAGACAAAAGAAAAAAGAACTGTCAACCTGGAATTCCATTCCCAGAGGAAAAAGTCTTTAAAAAATGGAGGAGAGAAGCCAATATGCTTATGGCTGTGATGGGGTAACAGGGAGAGAATAGATGCTCCCACCTTAAACAACTAGAAAAACAAATAAAGTGTATTGGTTTTCAGATATTGGGCACCACGCAGCAATACCAGTGGTCTGACAAGCACAGAAATGGGTTCAGAGGACTTGGATGGCAAGACAGTGGGTAGAAGGGACAGAAATATATATTTGAAGAAATAATAGCCAAATGTTTCCCAATTTGAAAACTCACAAATCCAAGAGCCTAAGAGAACACCAAGCAGAATAGACAAAGAAAAACATCATATAGCTGAAAACTAACAATAAAGATAAAATCCTTAAAACAATCGAAACATTACATACAGAACCTTACAGATACTACATACAAAGGAACAAAGATAAGAATTATAGCCTACTTGTCATCAGAAAGTATGCAAGTCAGAGAACAACATTTTACATACTGGATGGAAAAAAAGAAAAAAATTATTAACCTAGAATACTAAACCCAAAGAAAATACCTTCCAAAATGAATATAAAATGAGGAATTCCTCAAACAAACATCACCAGCATAACTGCTCAACAAGAAATGTTGTTCAGGAAAAGGGAAAGGGACATCAAATGGAAATTCGGAATGAAGAACACTGGGGTGGTAAATATGGGGATAACCATAAAAGATATTTTTCTCATGTATTAACCTCTTGAAAGATAATTGTTCAAAACAAAATTAATAACAATGTCTTGTGAGGTTTGTAACACATCAGAAGTAACACAACACAAGGACAAGTTGGAGTCAGCTGAAGTATACTGTTGTGTGATTCTAACACAACATGAAGAGGTACAATGTTATTTGAAGCTGGATTGGGGTAAGTTGAAGATATATATTGTAAACTCTAGAGCAACCACTTAAAAAAGTAATACAAAGAGGATATCTAATAAGTCAATGTGGAGATAAAATGGAATTATATATTTTTTAAAAGATTCAATTAACAAGAAAAGAGGACAGGAAGAGAAAAAAGGAACAAAGAATGGATCTAACAAATAGAAAAAAAAATAGCAAGACAGTAGATTTAAACCCAAGCATATCAATAATTACATTGATTCTAAGTGGCCTATATACTTCAATTAAAAGACAAGTTTTATCAGGTTTGATTAAAAATTAAGACACACTATATGCTGCATGCAAGAAACCCACTTTAAATATAAAGACACAGATAGGTTAAGTGCAAAGGATGGAAAAATATATACCATGCAAGCACTAATCATAAGAAAGCTAGAGACAAACAGCTAAAAAGCACATGAAAGGATTCTCAACATTGCTACTCATTAGGGAGATGCAAATCAAAACCACAATGAGATACTACTTCATACCCATTAGATGGCTATTATTAAAAGTTTTTAAAAAAACAGAAAACAACAAACATTGGTAAGAGTGTGAAGAAATTGGAATCCTTGTGGGAATGTGAAATGGGCAACTGTGGAAAACAGTATAGTAGGTCCTCAAAAAATTAAGCACACAATTTGCTATGGTCTGAATGTTTGTGTCCCCTAAACTGCATATGTTAAAATTCTAATGACCCATGTGATGGTATCAGGAGATGGGGCCTTTGGGAGGTGATTAAGTCATGACGGCAGAGTCCTAGGGAATGGGAGGTGATGAGGTCGTGACGGCAGAGTCCTAGGGAATGGGAAGAATGCCCTTATAAAAAAGGCTTCAGAGAGACCCCTCACGCCTTCCACCATGTGAAGACCTGGTAAGAAGCAGGAGCCTGCAACCCAGCAGAGAGCCTTCCCCAGAACATGACCATGCTGCCACCTTGACCTTGGACTTCCAGCCCCCAGAGTCAAGAAAAATAAATTTCTGTTGCTTATAAGTTACCCAGTCTGTGGTATTTTGTTATAGCAGCCCAAACAGATTAAGACAGAGTTACCACATGATCCAGCAATTCCACTTCTGGGTATATACCCAAAAGAATTGAAAGCAGGGACTCAAACAGATACATGTACACCCATGTTCATAGCAGTATTATCCACAATAGCCAAAAAGGTGGAAACAACACAAATACCCATAGATGGATAAATGGATAAACAAAACGTGATATATACATACAATGGAACATTATTCAACTAGAAAAAGGAAGGAAATTCTGGCACATGCTACCACATGGATGATCCTTGAAGACATTATGCCACGTGAAATAAGGCAGACACAAAGTATAAATATTGTATGATTCCTCTTACATGAGGCACCTAGAATAGTCAAATTCATAGAGATAGAATGTAGAATAGTGGTGTCCAGGGCAAGAGGGAGTGGGGAATGGAGAATTATTGTTTAATGAGTATAGAGTTTCAGTTTGGGAAGAGATGGGTGGTGATGGTGATGAACAATGATGTGAATGTACTTAATGCCACTGAACTGTACACTTAAAAATTGTTAAAATATTAAATTTTAAATGTTATGTACATTTTATCATGATACAAAAGAAAGCTGGAGGAGCCGGCCTGGTGGCATAGTGGTTAAGTTTGTGTGCTCCACTTCAGCAGCCCAGGCTTTGCAGGTTTGGATCCCAGGCGTGGACCTACACACAGCTCATCAAGCCGTGCTGCGGTGGGGTGGTGTCCCACATGCAAAATAGAGGAAGTTGAACACAGATGTTAGCTCAGGGGCCATCTTCCTTAAGCAAAAAAAAAAAAAAAAAGGAAGATTGGCAAGAGTTGTTAGCTGAGGACCAATCTTCCTCAAGCAAAAAGAGGAAGATGGGCAGCAGATGTTAGCTCAGGGCCAATCTTCCTCAAAAAAAAAAAGCTGGAGATGCTATCTTCATATAAAAGTAGACTTTGGAACAGGAAATCTTACCAGAAATGAGGACATTTCACTTCTGGTTTCTGGTTCATGTATAGAAGGAGCTTGAGCGTTGCCACTCCATCCTAACAATAAGTGAAAAGCTGAACAGACTGAAAAACCAGCAGCTCTTCTCTGATCCACAAAAGAGAAGAGGACCCAGGGCACCACTGCCCCCAAGATTGGAGGGACAGACGGAGTCATAGCTGACCAGAGCAGAGACTCAGAAGAGGGGCTCTTCTGCGGGAACCAGCACTAGACAGGAAAACCTCAACTACAGCTGATGAACTGCTGCAGGCTCAGTGCAGTCAATTCTGAGAGTCAAAAACTCCAGGGGACCCAGTCATTGGGAGCCTCCACAATATCGTGAAATTTACCTCCAGGAGTTAGACCAGGTTCCCACACTAAATATCAGAGAAAAATCCCCTTGAGCTTCTGGCAGGGGAAGAGTTTCAAAAGGAAACCATTTTAAAATATATAAGTGCACCCTCTTCTTCTTAACCAAGCCTGTCCTTGGAGAAACTGGTTAACCAGAGCATAAACTGCTCAGGTTTCATCAGACTCCCATCTAAGGCAGGATGTGTGTGCTTATTTGTGCTTAAGAGAAATGAATGACATCTATGATTCAAGGGATGAGAGGAAGGAATTAGGATTATTTTGTTATTACAAGGTGTCATATATTTTTTAAAAAGTATAACTGATATACTAAGAAAGGAGAGAAAATGGAATCATATAAAATACTCAATTAAACCAAAAAAGGGAGAAGGAGTGGAAGATGAAAGTAGGAACTATGAACAAGGGCAAGTAGTAGAAAACAGCAATGAGTAAGGTAGATATTAATCCAAACATATTGATAATCACATTGAATGCCGATGGTCTAAATGCACCAATTAAAAGATTATCAGAGTGGAAAAAAAAAAAACATGACCCAACTGTGTGTTCTCTACAAGAAACCCACATTAAATAGAAAGATACATATACATTAAAAGTAAAAGAAGGGAGAAATATAAACCCTGCTAACACTAATCAAAAGAAACGAGGAGTAACTATATTAACTTCAGACAGAGCAGACTTCAAGTAAAGAAAGTTGTCAGGGATAAAGAAGGGCATTACGTAATGTTAAGGGGTCAGTTCTCCAAGAAGACGTAACAATTTTAACGTGTATTCACCTAACAACAGAGCACCCAACTATGTGGGGAAAAATCTGATAGAACCCCAAGGAGAAACAGAACAATTGCTATCATAGTTGGAGACTTCAACACCCCTCTTGGAAAGAGACAGATCCAGCAGACGGAAAATCAGTAAGGACATAGCTGAACACAACACCATCATCAAACAACAGGACATGATGGGCGTCAGTAGACAACTTCGTCCAACAACAGCAGGTTACACATTCTTCTCGAGCTCACATGGAACATACAGCAAGATAGACCACAGTCTGGACCATAAAACACCCCTTAACATGTTTAAAAGAATAGAAATCATACAATGTCTGCTCTCAGATCACAATGGAATTAAACTAGAAATCAATGACAGAAAGATAACTGGAAAATCCCAAAATACATGGAGACAAAACAACACACTTCTAAATAGCAAACAAACAGATCCTAGGACTTGCACAAAGTCTTGGACTTAGTAGATGCTAATGTTTTTTGAATGAGTGAGTGAATGAAGTAAAGAATGAATGAATATACATGGTACAAATTGTTGACAACTGACAAAGAAACATAATAGAAGGCGACCCTAATCACTTGTGTTTACAATTGTTATGCTCCTTGGCACACTGGGTTAGTAAAACTTATAAGAAAGCATTTCAGAATAACCATCTGTAACAATTTATAGTCAATTAAAATTCTCTTTCTCATGACCGCCATTTTATAATCAGCACAGAGAATGGGCTAAGTCTGCTTGTGGGAATGCAGTTTTACTGCCATGTTTTCTCTCTGCCGAGTGACAAATAGCTAACCTCCGTTTAATACCCAAGTGTCTGCTGTAGTCCGTTTTTGCTATAATCACTCCAAGTGACTGCCTAAATTCTTTGTCCTGATTGGGTCAAACCCTGAAGATGCTACAGAGCCCAGCAAAGATACAAAGTCCTGTCCCTCCACGCATGCTTCCTCCGGCCTTGAAAGCACCATTTTCTGAACCTAGTGCTATAAATATGAAACCTGGAGTCAAGGCACAGGAGAGTCTTTGTTAAACTCTCAGGTTTAAGAGATGAGCAGAGAAGTAGAGACAAGAGGAGCCAGGACAGAGCAGGAGGACGGGTGGCCTGACATGGGCCCAGCCACTTACTTGCACCAGGACATAGGAGGGCTGCCCAAGACCAAGACTGGAGGCCTCAAACGTGGTGTGCCAAGAAGAAGGGTGAAGTTTACATAGTGGGTTCATATTTATGAACACTGAATCAAATAAGTACAGTCATGTGCCAAGTGATGACATTTTAGTCAATGACAGACCACATATATGACAGTAATCCTGTAAGATTAGTACCATCCAGCCTAGGTGTGCTGCAGGCTATACCATCTAGGTTTGTGTAAGTGCACTCTAGGATGTTTGCGCAACTACAGAATTGCCTAGCGTTGCATTTCTCAGAACGTATCCCCGTCGTTAAGCAATGCATGACTGTAAAAAGGCACCACAATGAATTCACTCAGGATTTCACCAGCATTTTGATCTCTCCATAAAGCCACTCCTGGAATGAAGGGGCAGCTGACAACAATAATTATGTTTTCAAGAGGGGAATGTAAATTACTTACAGACTTAGCTTTTATGAAAGAAATGTTTATTAAAAGTAGATGACTAGAGGGGCCAGCCCGGTGGCGTAGTGGTTAAGTTTGCAAGCTCTGCTTTCATGGCCGGGGGTTCACAGGTTCGGATCCCGGGCATGTATCTATGCACTGCTGTCAGCCATGCTGTGGCGATGTCCCATATAAAGTAGAGGAAGATGGGCACAGATGTTATTCCAGGGCCAGTCTTCCTCAGCAAAAAGAGGAGGATTGGCAACAGATGTTAGCTCAGGGCTGGTCTTCCTCACACACACAAAAATACATGACTAGAGAACTAGCATTCCTCTCTACGCAGTGAGCAAAGAGCTCAGAATCCACATTGGCAAATGCCGCTTCATTTAGAAAGGAGAAGCTTTTCATCAAATGTGCCTTCTCACCTTGGAAACCAAATTATAACCCAAGAATATCTCTATCTCTTGGGCCAATGAGCTTGCATTGGGCCCTGGTTGAAAATACCCCAACTGCCCCACTTAGCCACACTAACATACATCTTCTTAACAAGCTGTATCAATTTAGCTTTCATTTCTGCCTCCTTTTGAAAGGCAAATCTCCAGAAAGAGTAATGCTTGAAGCATGTCTTTGTTCTTAACCAGCATCTTGACATAATAACAGAACGCTAACATCTGAGCGACCGTTCACCCTGTCACCTTCGTCACCGCATTTGAACTTCACATGACAGAGGCTACTACGGTTGGGGTCCAGGCGCTTTTCATAGCGTTAAGCCTGGTCTTAACAAAAACACGGGAAGGTGGGTAAGTGTTGCTGTCCCCACTTTCCAGATGGGAGGCAAGGTTGAGCAGCGGGGCAGCCTGCCTGAGATGACCCGGTGGGTGCTGGGCAGGGCAGTCCATCCACAGAGGCCCTGCTCTTCTCCCTGTCCCGGCTGTTCCTTAAACTGGGGTCTGTGAACCCCAGGGGATCTGCAGTCATCGTTTGAGGGTCCTGGGATGTCTACAGGATTTTAAATTTTGTGTTTTTATTTTGTTGATAATCGCTTAAAATTAACTTAAGCATGGGAGGTGTCTGGGTCACTGGGGTGCCCTGCACAGAGGGGAACACAGTTGTGGGATGTCAGTGCCGGTGCTTGCTCTAGGGTGTAGAATATGTTGATTCCAAGGGGTTCCAGAGTATACAGGCGGACAACTCATCTCAGACATGTGCTTGTGACAAGTGAGGACCAAATGATGTCGTGACTCTCCGTGAATAGAATCGCAGCGATGTGAACAGCGAGAATGGGGTGATGTCTGGGATACCCCAGGTGGCTCACACAGCCCGAGCATATGGAACCCAAATGTCCATGACCCACTGCACTCAGAGCCCCGCTCACATCTCAGGCGTCAAGAACACTGAAAAAAGCAGCAACATTAAATTATAATAGTTAATTTAAACTGCACTGGCTTTTACGGCTTGTATTCATTGCAAATTTTAGTTTTAGAAATCCATAGTACTGTAGGCAAAAGATGTTTGATGTAAATGCTTATTTCGCTGACCCTGTAATGAAAATATTTAAATGGACACCTGGGGTTGGGTCTGAGAAGAATGCATTGAACTTGCTTGCCCTCAACACTGGTGTGAGATAGAACAACAGAGAGCACTGTCCACCCTCGTTTTGCAGACGGGGGAGTTGGCATCCACAGAGAAGAGGTTTCCTCAATATCACATCTATGTTCAAACGAGGACCAGAATCCCGAGTCTCTCAGGGAAGCAGAGTGAAGTAGATGGAGCAGAGATTGCAAACTGCTGGCCCACAGGCCAACCTTTGTGCTTACTCTACAAAGTTGAGATATTTCACATAAAAATTCTGATTTCTGGCTTCTCTGGAAAAATTAGGAGATGAGTGACAATGGATCACATTCCTACATGACAATCACTGGCTAGAGCTTGGAGCAGCTGTTCTCTCTTAGTGGGGCCTGTCCTCCACCCAGCACCCCTCAAATCCCCCGGGGTCCTGCTCCAGTGCAAATTCTGATTCAGTGGGTCTGGGGTAGGGCCTGAGATTCTAACAAGCATCTAGATGGTGCTGACACTGCTGGTCCAGAGGTCTGACTCTGGTCTCCTCGGCCTCCATCCTCCACTTTTAAAGACGCTGCTGATTATATTGGGTCCATTCGGATAATCCAGGGTAATCTCCTTACTTTAAAGTCAGATGACTGGCAACCTTAATTCCATTTGAATCTTAATTCCCATTTGCTTTGTAACCAAATGTATTCCAAATGTATTCACAGATATTAGAGATTAGGACATGGACATCTTTGGGGAGTCATTATTCTGCCTGTCACTTTCAGTAGATATGCATTCTTATTGTTACTCAAGTCAGGTTAACTTCACTTTTCTATGCTGCCTAAAGCATTGATCAGGGAGTCAAAGTCCTTAAAACCCAGGGACCCCAGCACGTGGAAATGTCAGCTCAGACCCTAATTTGTTTGTCTCAGCTCAAACAGTAGCAGCTGCTGTCCTGTTGCTTCCTGCAGACAGACTGATTGTACCTGCTTGGTCCTGGAAGGTTCCACAAAGCTAGGGAGCACCCGGTCAGAGCCACTGTCAGCTCAGGGGGCACAGACAGTTGAGAAGGGCAAGGTGAGTGTCCGATTTTTAAGATCAGAGCCAAAACATGTCGCAGCCAGGGTAGTGAGCACTTCCTTCTTTGGGAGCCTGCGCCAGCCTTGGCCAGGTGAGGAGGCACCTGCTCTAGTTTAATGAATGAAGGCCCATCTTCAGTGATTGAGAAGCACAATAATTGGGCCACATGGGCTCCAGGGAGGCACACGCGGTGAGGGGAGCACCTCAGCTTGTCTGAGTGCCCATATTTTTATCTGAGGAGAGAGAAAGTTCAATGAGATTCACAAGAGTGACTATGACCTCAGGTACCTGGGGTTCTGGAATAAATCTTGGAAGGTGAACAGTAACTCAAGAAAAATGTCTTTGGTTTAGAGATTTTCTGTCTACTTCTTCTTTTCATTTCTGCTGCTCAAACATCAGTTAGGTTACAAGCCAGGAATCCAGGGATTTTTTTCTCTTTGAAATTCTCCTAAATTTCATGCATTTAACAAATATTTATTGAGAACCTAGACTATGTAGTTGAAGTGACAGTGGGAAGCAAACAGACAAGAAAATTAGTATGAAACAAGGTGATTTCAGGTAGCAACTTTGGGCAACAGTGTTGGGAATTAAACAGTTAATTAACAGTGGGAATTAAACAGTGTGTGTGATGGCAGTGACTGGGGAAGGGGGCAAATGGGGAGGGCTTCCTGGGAAGGAGATGTCAGGCTGAGATGCGAGTGATGAGAAGGCAGGCTGAGAAGAGCAGAGCAGGGAGAATTCTAGGCAGAGGGAACACCAAATGCAAAGACAGTGAAGAGGATCAGAAAAAAGGCCAGTGCGACTGGAAGTCAGACGTGAGGTCCCTCCCACCAAACTGTGGAACCTGGCCACTGCAGGGGCCTCCCCAACTGCCACCATGCCAGGCTCCTGGCTCTTCTCTTGGAGGAAAGAGAGGGGGCAAGGATGCAGACAACCTGGGTTTGTACTTAGGCTCCTTCACTTACAAGCCATGTGACCTGGAAAGAGAGTTTAACTCCTCTGGGTCTCAGTTTCCCCATCTGCAGAATGGGTATGGTTACCCCCACCTTGCAAGGCTGTTTCTGGGGTGTGCGATAACATGCAGCACAGTGCAGGTGCTCAGGTCCCATGAGCAATGACATCACTCCTTGTCCTAGTGTCCTCTGCAACCTGACACATCCCAGCGAGAGTTATCTTATGAGAGTGCTTTTGGTTTTCCCTCTTCTGTCTCTCCACCCACAGTGTTTCCCTTCTCTTCTCCCGCTCAGAGAATCAAGACCAAAGTCTTCGGCCCAGAACATAAGGCACTCCCCAGTACAGTCTCAAATTACTTTTTTTAAATCCTTTTTATTTCCACTAATAATGAATGAATACTTTCTCCTTGTAAAATACACTAACAATACAGAAATAAATTTTATAGAGAGTAAAACATCAAACTCCTTCTTAATTCTCACTCTCCACTCCCAAAACAACCTCTGCCAACAGTTTGCAGATATCTGTCTACCCTTTTCTATTCATTTACCTACACGTGCATACACATATGCAAACACACATGTAATGTCTTATATAAATGAGATATCGTACATTGGGGATCCAACTAGCCCGGGAGGGAATGCTTATCCCCCCAGCACACGTTTGCCTCACTGAACCCCTGACCTGAAGTCCCCACGTCCTCTTCCTCTAGACTTTTACTCTTTATAAAGGCCTGGATCAAGTTCCACAGGCCTGAAGCAGCCTTCCCAGCTGCCGGCTGCCTCTTCTGAATCCCAAGGACAGTTATGTCATTGAAAAGTACATTTTACACCAGGTGAATGCAAAATCCTGCATTCAGCCAACATGTGTATGCTTCCTCATATCCCTTTGCAGGGTCTAGAACAAGCCTGGACACTGCAGTAAACAGCAATAAGCACACTAATGTCTATAGCTCGTAGCTAACATTTACTGAGCACTTGCCATGTGTCCGACACCATAAGCACTTTTACACAAGAGTCAGGCAGCTAGCAAGTGGGTGAACCAGGATTTGGAGCTGACTCAGGTGATGCTTTTAGCTACCGTAATGTGCTGACTCTGCCTGCCGTGGTGGATCCCACTAAAGCCAGGTCACACATGGCTCGAGAGCCGCATGAGGTCAGTTTCTCTCTGTGGCCTCTCTGGGGGAGGCCCAAACTTCCACAAGAGAAGAACCCTACCCTCTGCATCATTCCCAGTGTCTTCCTGCGCCTCCCACCCCACCCTGCCTCATCGCCTCCCTCCAGTTCAGTCCTGATTCCCACTTCCCAGCCCCACTCACCCCTTAGACTTACACCAACGTTTGGCTCCTTCGCTTCCAGCTTTCCTGCAGATAAGGCCTCAGCCTCATCGTGGAGTTCTTTTGAAAGCTCAGGAGAAACACAGCATCTGATTGTCTTATTTGCGAATAATCAGTTCAACCCAAGTCCTGCTTATGGGAGAAAGGGGGAGACCACCAGAGGCTCGAGACTGAGCAGGGAGTGCAGGTGCATGTAGGGAACCTGCCCAAAGCCAGGAAGGCTGGTCCTTGCACAGGTGTGGATGCTCAGGAAGTTCCACTGTGGAAGGGAAGTGCAGCACGAGGCAGGGTGAACTTGACAGTGAGAGCTGGTGATGGCAAACTCTTAGCTCTTCCAGCAATAATGTGTCATCCACACCTCGGTCCTGTCCACTCAGTGAGCTCTGACAGGGAGCGGGGCTTGCTCAGCCTCATCAGCCAGGCATCTTACATGCAAATTAGCTTTTATTAAGCCATGACATGATGATAATATAAGTATTTATGAAGGAAGAGCTGTAAGCAAATTTCCATTTTCCTTCTTACAGGGCTTTGTTTCAGGCAAACTTGTCAAAGCAAACCCCTCCAATTAGCTTCTGTGGCTGACGTGATTCCCGAGACCTATACAGCTAACTGAGGGTCAGCTCATGTGGCGTTTTGTTAAAAGTGTATGATTCAATGGCTACAGGATTTATAACTTAAAAAATTCTCTCCTGGCACTTTGATACGTCATAGAAAGTACAGCACAACTGAAAACCAAACATACAGAAACTATTTAACCACTGATAGTCGATGAGATGGAATGAAAATCATCAAGTTAATGTTTTACTCTATTAAATTAACCCTGAAGTATTTTTTACTAAATGATGGCCAACGCTGGTGATGTTGAGGTCAAATGGTCCATTCATGCCTAACAGAGGCCATGGTGAAGTGGGAAACTTTTGGGAAACAAGTTAACAGTGCACATCAAGAGCATGAAATGTCGCTGTCCTTTTGCTTAGTAGGAAAAATTGGGGGGTCAAACCAAAGGCAAAAAAGTCCCCCAAATAAAGTGCTAAATATTTGAAGATGCTTATTACAGCATAATCAAAAAAGGATAAACCTGAAGACTATAAATATTCAGCCATAGTGGCTTGATCAAATAGTCTGATACAGCAACATTATGTATGTAGTCAACAAAAAATGATAATTGTGAGGAATATTTAGCAACAAGAAGTATATTTGTGATAAATCTTAATGAAAACAGGATACAACATGGAAGGTTCAGTACAATCACATCTATGCGTGCATTCGACTGGAAGGGATCCCAGCAATGATAACAGTAGGGTCAGCATCGTGCAAGACTTCTAAAAATCAAAATTGCCTCTAATATGTCAATATTGTGTTTACAATGGAAATACAAGAAATAATTGAGCTTGTACATATTAACGCTGAGATGGTTTTAATTGTGTTGCTCTGGGTGAAGCACATCTTTTGTGCTGGCATAATCAACTTTCTGCTCCCCCACAAACAGTTAAGCCTTTCAGCCTGTATTATTCCTTTATCTACCTCCATGTCCTGGGATAAAAGCCCCAACCTTTCCACACAGCGCCAGGGGAGATAGGGCTTGTACTAGTTAATTTAGCAAAACTCAGTGGCATAATGACTCATCATCACCCTAAATCAAAGCGGTTCTTCTAAGTGGGAGAGTTGTAAACCTAATCCCTGCTTTTTGATCCTAGCCAGGCTGGGGGCAGGAGAGATGGGCTTTAAGAAATAAAATTAATGAGTTCAGCAAGGATTATGTTCTTAAGTGCACTCCTAGCTGTGCTAAACCATTTAGTGCAGGGAATAAACACCCAGATTCTGGAATCCATGAACCTGGGTTTGACTCCAGGTCAGCCTTTTACTAGCTGTGTGGCCTTTGATAAGTTACTCAGCCACTCTGGGCCTCACCCTTCTATCATTCATTAAGTTTCTATTACATGTCAGGCACTATGGCTGGCACTGGGAATACTACAGGGGAAAGATAGAAGAGGTCCCTGCCCTCCAGGCACTTGCAGTCACTATGACTTACATAAACAAGGAAACAAGTACAAACCAAGTAATTACCACTGGTGATGAGTTCTCCAGAAGAAATAAATGGGGCTGGATAGAAGCTGGTATAGTGTTCCTGTTTCAGATATGTTGTTCCAGAAAGTTCTCCTCAAGGAAGTGTCTTTTGGGTCCGCCCGGTGGCGCAGCGGTTGAGTCCGCACTTGGCAGCCCGGGGTTCGCGGGTTCGGATCCCGAGCGCCCGCCGACGCACTGCTTGTCAGCCACGCCGTGGCGGCATCCCATATAAAGTAGAGGAAGATGGGCACGATGTTAGCCCAGGGCCAGTCTTCCTCAGCAAAAAGAGGAGGATTGGCAACAGATGTTAGCTCAGGGCTGGTCTTCCTCACAAAAAAAAAAAAAAAAAGGAAGTGTCTTTTAAGTTAAGATCTAAAGAATGAGAAGGATCCAGTCTTAGAATAGCCTTGGGGAAGAGAGTCCCAGGCATTAAAAGAGAAGTTGGGGATAATAAAAATGCCCATTTCATAGGTCTACTGTGGGGATTAAATGGGATGATGCTCCCAAGCCTATTAGCAAGGTTTCCTACTTAGGGCCCCTCAGCAAACAGCAGCCTCTACGGCCACCAAGACTCTGTGTGCGATGTCGAGGAAGGGACATGCTGCGTGGAGTGAGAAGAGCTGAGTGTGAGTTGTGGGTCCTCTATTCACTAGCAGTTACCAGCAGATTGCCCTTGGCTTGTTATTCATGCTCTCTGAGCCTCAGTTTCCCTATCCATAAGAGGGGGTCAAATGTGCAGCATGTGGCATGGACTACTTCATAAACAGCCGCTATGATAATGGTAATGACACTGAGACAATGATGAAGATGATGATTTCAGCTGTGTGACCTTGAGCAAGTGACTTAACCTCTCAAAGCCCCATTTTCATTATGAGGGCAATGGATGGACTGCCTGCAAAGACCACATGACAGCTTTAAGTGGCACTGATGACTAGGAAAGCAGAACCACTCCTTATATGGATACTCATGTTGATATCCCAGCTTCTGGCTGTTGCCTGGTGTGTAGATGGCTTTAATGATTGGACTGGACTGACTTGAACTGAACTCCTACTCAGCAACTATGCACAGTCTTTTATACCTCAGGGGCCAAAGACAACACCCCGAAGGAGGTCTGTGGATCCAAGGGCAAAGACCAGAAGACGCATTTCAGCTTTCAAAGAATGTTTCCCATATGCCGCCCCTTGTTCTCATCTCTTTTCTCTTTTGCAACAAAAAATGTCAACATGCAAATTCCATATCCCTCTCACATGTCTCCCTTAGTATCTGCTTCTATCACTAGAGCCTCTGGTCGTGGAAGAGAGGTTAGGCATCTGAAGAAGGACAGTCCAGACATCTGTTGTCCCCTATGCAGACTTTGACAAGGACTTGACCTTCTTTGTACACATCAGAAGGAAGCCACTTGCCTCAAAACATCCCTGAAGACTTTGTAATGGAGACAGAAAAGATTATATACCCCGCAGAAGACTTCATACAATCCCCCTTTGCACACCTCCTCCCCAGACACCCAAGGGGTTTGCCCTTGCCCACCTGCCACTAGCCGCAGACTCAGGGCTTCTCTGCTGTCCACCGTCTCCCAGTTCAGGCTCAGCCCCTCCCAACCTGCTAACCTGCACTCATCAACAAAGAAAAGCTGCAGTAGCTACCCCACCCTTCCTCCTTAGAAGGTATGAGGGTGGGGGTGGCAATTATAAACTATTTTTTTTCTTTTCATGCACAATCTAAGAACGCACTGCTTAATTGTCAGCCTACATGTTTCAAATGGTTCCTTAAGAATCTTTGTCTAGTGCTTGTTCCTTGAGAACCATTAGATTGGCAAAGTTGTGATGAATTGCATTTAGATCCAAGGGAGGAAAAAGGGTACTCTTAGTATATGGTGAGTAAATTGAAATATGTATATACATGTGTGTGTATATATGTACACACAAATATATATATAATATACACACAAATAATTACATATATATTTGTGTATATGTATATATGTTTTTGTATACATATTTGTATATATGTATATACATATTTGTGTGAATGTATATGTCAGAATAAAGAGGGGAAATGAATTATGATGAAGATAGGGTTTTTACTGAATTGGAAAAAAGCTCCTGGCTGGCTGACACCAAGTTATTATGACTTAATCTCATACAAGAAGGGATAAGTAGTTACTGCTCAGAGTTAAAAATAAGCTTAAAAGGAACACCAAGCAAGCCCCAGCACCTAAAGTGCCTGTCATCCTTTCTCTGGAGAAGGGTAATTGTTCCTGATCTCTTGCAATTACCTTTTCTCTGAATCCAGCCAGGATAATTTCAGGGGCAAAGTGAGATTTCTGAGTCATCAGCAATACCAGGGGGCTTAGTGGCCCGACGGGGAAATATTTCTCTCTTGGATGACTTCTGAAATTATGCTTCTAATCCTGGGTGGAGAGAGTAAATAAGTCACTGTCAAGCTAGAGGTGCCCTGAAGCTTGTTCAAGGAACTGGCCAAAGGGCTGCAATGAGATAAAAAGCTGGAAGAGAAGTCACAGGTGAGGTGTCTCTGGGGCTTCTGCTCCGCTTGGAAGAGAAACTCCAGGCAGTGGGTCATAAATGCGCAGTGAGTCCACATCAGTCAGAACTCTAGTATTTAAGGCTATCACAGGAGTAAATTGTTGTGTATTCAACCACTGATCATTCGACTGCTATTAAGAGCCTACTATGTCCTCTCCAAACAGCCAGGCACCTAACGCTCAACAGCTAATATATGTCAGGCACTGTTCTGGGCTCTGGAAAAACAAAGTGAAAGGCAGGCAAAAATCTCAGACTCCAAGTGACTTACTCTCTAGTTGAGGGTGTAGGAGCATTTAGCAACAAACTAATAAGTATATATTAGGGTTTTCCTGTGGTGGCCCCAGTTTATACCAAAGAAATTATTAATAGCACCCTCTTTCACTTTCGAAAAGTATTGGTTTGCAAGATGAATTATGTGGTAGCTCTACTAATAAGTCAAGGAGGACGAAGGTTGGATTTATCAAAATGGCAACTGCAATAGCTGCAGTTTAAGTGGAATGTTGGGGAGAAAATCCAATTGGAGTTAAGTTAAATAAAGAATGTGTGAAGAAGCAATGGAGACTGTGAGTGCAGACAATTCTTTTGAAGAGTTTTGTTCTGAAGGAGAGCATAAAAATAGAATAAAAGTTGGTGGAGGTTGAGAGAGTTTATTTTAAGTATGGGAAATATAGCAGCATGTTTATATGTTGATGGGATTGATTGAGGGAGAGGAGAAATTCTGATGATGCAATGGGGGGTGAAGAATAGAGATGACTGCTGGAGAGCTACCCTCGAGTAGGAGAGAGGGGAGGAGAGCTAGTGTGGATGTGGAGGGAATGACAGGGATAATGGAGAGGACATTTCATCTATCGTATAGGGAAGAAAGAGGATGGATGGATGGATGGATGGGTGAGTGGGTGGATATAGATAGATAGATAGATAGATAGATAGATAGATAGATAGATAGATAGATAGATAGATAGATAGATAGATAGATAAAGAGGCACAGATTCATGTAGTTAAGTAGATGTGGTGGTGGATACTGGTAGAACTTTTCTTCATATTGCTTCAATTTTCTCAGCAAAATAAGAATCAGGGCCCTCTTTGGTGAGGAAGCATATTACAGGCTTGAGGAGAGAGGAGAAGATATGAAATGGGCATCTGGGAGAGCAGGAGAGTGAATAGAACTAGGAAAGACACAAAGATCGTCTGGCATCCCACATGGCTGCTTGAGGTTTGTGGTCATCACCATGATTCAAGAGGGTCAGTATGGTTAGGGTTTTATTTCCAGCCACTTTTGCTGCTTGAGTGCAGACCTGAAGTTGTGGACAGTGGATGCAACCAGCTTTGCGTTCTTGGCAGAACGCAAATTTTGAAATTTTGAAATTATGAGGGAGTGGAAGTATGTGCAAGGCAGTGATTAGAATGTTGGACCATGGAATATAAACTTGTAGGGAGAGAAGTGAGGGACATGGGGACAGTGACTGACAGTGAATAATAGGTGCTGGGGTTACTGGACTAAAGGTTCTGGTGGGGTCTAAATGTTGGACTTGAGGTACTAATTCTAGAGAGATAGGAAGTATCAATCAGAAGCTAGGAAGGCGGGAAGTGAACTTATGGAGAGGGAATGTAGTCATTGGTAATGACAAGAGGTATGACCATGGGAGTAAGAAAGTGAGGTAGCAGAGGGGACAAGACCATGGGTAATGAGCAGGTAAAAAAACTACAAGGCCAGTGTATTGGAAGGATTGTCTAATTGATTGTCTAGTAGAAAATACCATGCACCACATCAGGTCTTAAGGATAATTAGAGGGACAAGACAAATTTCCTGTCTAGGAGCACTTCACAGTCTGATGGGAAAGTGAGGCACATAAAGAAATGATGGATAAAGAAAATATGGTGAATATATATGCAATGGAATATTTTTCAGCCATAAAAATGAAGGAAATCTTGCCATTTGTGGCAACATGAATGGAATTTAAGGGCATTATGCTAACTGAAATATGTCAGACAGAGACAGACAAATACTGCATGATCTCACTTACATGTGGAATGTTAAAAAATCTGAACTCATAGGTATAGAAAGTAGAATGATGGTTGCCAGAGGTGGCGGGGGGTGAAATTGATAAAGGTGGTCAAAAGGTAAAGGAAAAAAAGAAACAATGATAGTAAAATGTGGTAGGTGATATGTTCTGGGTTCTCTTGAAAAAGTGGAGGATCTAGCAATATGAGCCAGCAGCCTGCCTGGCACATCAGCTGGAGCCCTTCACACACATCGCCCATTTCTCTCATTACATCATTTGCCCAGCCCTTGTGCACATTTGAGTTTTAGACTCTGGCTGTGGGGTAGGTTAGAAAGTACAAACAGGGAAGTTCTTTCCTATAGAAGGCACTCAGTAAATGCTTGTTAAAGATAGTCAGAGAAAGGAGAAAGGGAGATGTTTCCCTGCAGAACCATCAGAATTGGATAACAAGCAGAATTTGGAGAGTAGAGGAGAAGAAATCAAAAATGCTTCTGAGATGTCAGGTCTGGGCAGCTGAATGGAGAGTGCTACACTGATGTAATTCAGATGTTCAGAGAGGTGAAATATCAGAGTTCACTATGTGGATTAATGGCTTTGTTGGTGGATCCAATAGCTGAAAAATGAACCCATCTCAAAATGCCTGGACTGAGAGATATATGCAGAGTCTGCTTAACTCTGGACCCCACAAACAAAAATGTAATTTGGGGAAAGGTTGCAGCCTTAAAAAGCCTTAAGTTTTCAAATGGTCACATACATACAGAAAGAAAGATATCCATCACACTTTGTTGGAAAATAATAAGAGGAAAATTTCCTGACAGCCCTTCTAGCCAGTCTCACCTTGAGTCTCTGGAGAAGGATGATTCTGTCTGGAAAAGCATGTTTCCCTGCTATTTCTTAGATAATAGACAGTCAGAAGGCAAGAGAGGAATTAATTAACTTCAGTTTTATCAAGCAAAAACTGCCTGGGTGTCTTAGACTAAGACGTAAGAGGAAAAAAGAAAGTGCTTCAAAAAATAAGCACGGATCAGAAGGGAAAGCATTCAGAGATTTGGAATTTTGAAGTGAGCATAAGGAGTTAAAGTTTCTTAAGACCTTTTCTCTGCAGGGAGTAGTCGTAATTTAACCCAAGAGTGAGACTGAGTGGAACTGACAGGAAGAGCCAATAGCACCTTGTGACACCATCAGACAAAGTTAGCATGAATCTTTTAAGGCAGAAATATAACAGGAGACCAAGTTTAAACTCCAGTTCCTCAGAACAACTCACCTACAGTTTTCTAAATTGACACCTTATCTCAAGATTCTACTCCTTTGTATCAGTTCTTCCTTTTGCTTAGAAAGTCCTTTCTGCTCTTCTTTGATCAGTAAAGGAACTTTTTGTGTTAACTCATTTGGTCCCCTGGCAGAATTAAAATTAGAAATGACTTCTTTTTTATACATCTCTATTCTAGAATCCATTTCCCATTATTTATTTGTGAATATTCTCCTTACTCCAACTCAAATATTTATTGAATAAATGATTGAATGCCTACACTGCAGTAAATATTTTGGACACAAGTGAGAAATCCAGACAACTCACCAAGTGATTTAGTGAAGACAAGTGGAGCAACTACCTGACAAGACGTAACTGGATTTTTCAGTTAATTTTTCATTTTTAAAGCATATGATTGGCAAATTATTGACATGATTCACTGAACATTTTCCTCCCCTTTTCTTTGTTGTTGTTGTTTATTTGTTTAATAAGTGTCAATAAGACCCAAAGAGCCCAGCTGTTTCCTGACCCTTAGGCCATGGTGAGGAGTAAGAAACAAAAAATTCCAAAGGATAAACTCTTCATATATGTTTGTGAAACTACATATCATTGCCTTTGTAATGGGAAGAGGGATTTCAGTCCAGTTTCTTATATACAGCCACCACTACCTATCCCTTTTGTCACTTCACTCTTTACCAGGAGGAAGAATCACTACTTTGACTTGTCAGAGTATAAAACATTAATAAGGCTATAATTACTAGTAGTCAGACTTGTGTTTTTCTTTTGAAATATTTTAGGACAAAGCTCTTTCAATATGAAAACTCACACTCCTCTCTTCTGAGAAATATTCTTGTTTTATTTCTCTGGCAAGGTTCTAAAATTTTGTTGAGTCTGATTTTCTTTAACATAAACCTCTATTTTGGGGAGATAAATGGTGGGTTATCAATAAGTGGTAACTTACCTCTACTACTATTCAACATCATACTATTTTACCTTTTACTACTCAACATTGCAAAGGAATTAGCCAGTGCAGTTAGACAAGAGAAATCAGTTAGAAGCATAAGAATGGGGAAAGAAGAGGTAGAGCTATCTCTATTTGCAGATGATATAATAGTATACCTGGAAAACCCCAGATAACCAATGATAAAAGAAAATAGCTCCAACAATAAAATAATTCAGTGAAATAGCAGGATATAGAGTTAACATACAAAAATCAATAGCTTTCAGTGAGAGGATTCTTGGAAGGTGGCAGAGTAAGAAGCACCAGGAAACTGTCTCCCCACATAAACAACAGTTACACTTGCAGGATGTGTCTGATGTAATTATTTTGGAACCCAGGAGCCTATTAAAGGCTTGCAATTTCCAGGGGAAAGATTTGGTGATAAATTGCAGTCAATTTCAGCTCTTAGCACACTTGTAACTAGCACTCCCCATCCTTCAGCTCCATGGCAGGGAACTGTGCATGCATTGTAGGAGCCAGTGTGGGGAACAAGACCCTCTCCTCCAAATATTGAGGATCTGTGCTCTGATCACTTATAGCTGTTTCTGCCACAGAAGTGTAGAGAGGTGGGTGGCCATTGTTGTCATACATTTCTCCTTGTTTCAAGCCCCTCTCCCTCTGGCTGAAGTAACTTCTAGGGTATATAAAGGGCTGGTGCCTTTTTGTCCCCTTCATTTTTCTCTATTTTCCTTTTTGGGAGCCAGACATTAAATACTAGGACATTCAAAAGTAACCACATATTCAGGGGAAATTAGAAAGTCACTGTATATGTCCAGGGAAAGGCACAGACTCAGAAAAGACCTGAAAATACCTTAAGTTTATACCTCAGGCTGAACCTCAACACCGGGATAGTGTACACCAATCACAAGAAAACAGCAAATCCTGGGGAAGGGCGGGGACCTGATTTCCAGAGTTACAACATTATGAGATTCAAATGTCCAGTTTTCAACAAAAAAAAATCACAAAGCATACAAAAAAAAAAAAAAGACCAGGAAAGTATGTTCCATTCAAAGGAAAAATATAAACCAACAGAAACTGTCCCTGAAAAAGACCTGAGGGAAGATCTACTAGACAAAGACTTTGAAATGACTATTTTAAAGATGACTATTTCAAATAACTAAAGGAAGACATGGAGAAAATCAAGAAAACAATGTATGAACAAAATGAAAATATCAATAAAGTGATAGAAAACCTAACAATAACTGAAATGAAAAATTTACTAGCAAGATTCAAAGGCAGAATGCATCAGGCAAAAGAAACAATCAGCAAAAATGAACAATGATAATTATCAAATCTGCAGAACAGCAAGGAAAAAAAGATTGAAGAAAAATGAACAGAGCCTAAGAGAACTGTGGGACACCAGCAAACAGACTAACATATGCATTGTGGGAGTCCCAGAGAGAGAAGAAAGAGAAAGGAGTAGAGAGAATATTTGAGGAAATAATGGCCAAAACCTTCCCAAATTTGATGAAAGACATGAATATAAACATCCAAGAAGCTTAACAAAGTCCAAGTAGGATGAACTCAAAGAGACCCACAACAAGACGCATTATAATCAAGCTGTTAAAATACAAAGACAAAGAGACAATCTTGAAACCAGCAAGAGAGAAGCAACACACCACATACAAGGAATCCTCAAAAAGATTAATAGCCGATTTCTCATCAGAAACTTTGCAGGCCAACTGGGCTGATATATTCAAAGTGCTTAGAGAAAAAAACTGTCAAACAAGAATCCTATATCTGGCAAAACCATGCTTCAAAAGTAAGGGAGAAATTAAGATATTCCCAGATAGACAAAATTTGAGGAAGTTCATTATAACTAGACCTGCCCTACAAGAAATGTTAAGGGGAGTCCTGCAGATTGAAATGAAAGGACATTAGCCAGTAACTTGAAGCCATATGCAGAAATAAATATTTCAATAAAGGTAAACACATGGGCAATTATAAGAGCTAGTATTGTTGTAACAATGGTTTGTAACTCCACTTTCTGTTTTCTAAATGATTTAAGAAACTAATGCATTAAAAATTAATAGTTTTTGAGTGACATCAGCATCGTAGTGGAATGAGTTGTTCCCTTTGTCTCTCCCCTGTAAGTTACAACTAAACGGACATCCATTAACCAGCAGAGGATTCCCTACACAGCACAACAGGATGCCTGAGAGATCCATACAACCACACATCTGAAGGTGGGTGGACTGGGTCCCCAGGAGGCAGTGGAACTAGAGAAGTGGCCCCTTCTTCCCTTCCCCATGGCAACAGTCCATGTCCTTGATCCTCACACAGTGGCTGCTGCAACTGTGAGTGGAGGCGGGGGTAGCCCAGCCCTCAAGTGAACACTTTTGGAGTGGTAGCCTAGCCTGCGAAAGAACCCACCATGCTGTGGCAGCCCCACCCATACAAATGCTCCCTACTGAATGGCAGCAGCTCAGCCCCTGTGAAGGCACTCAGCCAACACAAGCAGGCCCACTGAGTGACTGTGGCCAGCCAGCACCATGCAGAGCAACTCAACAGACACAACAACAAGAAGATAGGTCAGAATCAGAAAACACAGCTCCTGCCCTCCCCCCAAGCAGTGGCAGATGGAATCTGTGACCTGATACTACCACAAATGCACTGGCAGAAATCAATTCATCAAATAGCACGAAGAACTACAGTAACACCGCAGAGCAGAAGGAAAATGACAAGTCTCAAGAAGCCAAACCTGAAGTCACAGAAGATTACAATCTAAATGACAGAGAATTCAAAACAGTTCTTATAAAGAAACTCAATAAGCTACAAGAAAACACAGAAAGACAATTCAATGAGCTCAGAAATAGAATTAATTAACAGAAGGAATACATCACCAAAGATACTGAAACCCTTAAAAAAACTATACAGAAATTCTGAATATGAAGAACACGATTCATGAGATAAAAAATAATGTAGAAAACATATAAATAGAGCAGACCTTAAGGGGATAAAATTAGTGAATTAGAAGATAGAAATATGGAAATGCTTCAGGTTCAGGAAGAGAGAGAACTAAGATTTTTTAAAAATGAAGAAATTCTTCAAGAAATATCTGACACAGTCAGGAAAAACAACATAAGGATTATAGGTATTCCAGAGGGAGAAGAGATGGACAAAGGAGCAGAGAGCTTATACAAAAAACTAACTGACAACTTCCAAAACCTGGGGAAGGAACTGGACTTACAAGTACATGAAGTCAATAGAACTCTTAATTATGTCAATGCAAAAAGACCTTCTCCAAGGCATATATATTAAAACTGGCAAAAGCCAATGACAAAGAAAAAATATTAGGGTAGCAAGGCAGAAGAAAATAACCTACAAAGGAACCCCTATCAGGCTTTCAGCAGATTTCTCAGCAAAAACCTTACAGGGTAGAAGAGAAAAGAATGATACATTCAAAACACTGAAAGACAAAGACTTTCAGCCAAGAAAAGCCTATTCGGTGAAATTATACTTCAGATTTTACAGATAAATAAAACCTTTCCCAGATAAAAGCTGAGGGAGTTCATCAACACTAGGCCTGCCTTACAAGAAACATTGAAAGGAGCCCTCCTACCTGAAACAAAAAGGCAAAGGTTTACAAATCTTTGAGCAAGAAGATAGACAAAATCATAAAACTACGGCTTTCTATCAGAATGGGTTAGCAAACAATTACAACATAAAAGATAAAGGAAAGGAGAGCATTAAAAAAACTATAAATACTTCAATTTAGTCACAAACTCCCAACATAAAATAGAATAGTTTGTGACAACAATAACTCAGAAGGAGAAGAGGAAAGGGATGTAACCTGCATAAGCTAATGGAGATAACAGGCTATCAGAAAATGGCCTATCTCATCTATGAGATCTTTTGTACAAACCTCATGGTAACTACTAAACAAAAAATCAAGCAGAGTCAAAAATCATAAATAAAGAGAAAACTGAGAAAACCACCAAACTGAAATGGCACTCAGAAAGACAAGGGAAAAGATACAATGGAAACATAGAACAGCTATTAAACAAGAGAAAAAATGTCAGTATTAGGCCCTCATGTATCAATAATGGATCTAAATGTAAATGGATTGAATTTTCCAATCAAAAGACACAAAGTGGTGGGACAGATTAAAAAACAAGACTCAACAATATGCTGACTCCAGGAAACACATCTCAGCTCTGAAGACAAACATAGGCTCAGAGTGAAGGGATGGGAGATGACACTCCAAACAAAAGGAAAGCAAAAGAAAGCAGGTGTTGCCATACTTATATCAGACAAAGTAGAGTTCAAGATTAAAATGACAGTAAGAGACAAAGAGGGGCAGTATAAGATGATAAAAGGGGCATTCCACCAAGAGGAAATAACTCTTGTGAATATATATGCACCTAACATAGGAGCACCAAAGTATGTAAAGCAACTATTAACAGACCTAAAGGGAGAAATTAACAGCAACAAAATAATACTAGGGGACCTCAACACCCCTCTAACATCAATGGATAGATCATCCTGATAGAAAGTCAAGAAGGAAATAGTGGACTTAAATGAAACACTAGATCAGATGGACTTAATAGATATATCTAGAACATTCCATCCAGAAACAGCAGAGTGCACATTCTTCTCAAGCACACATGGAACATTCTCAAAGATAGACCATATGTTGGGAAACAAGGCAAGCCTCAATAAATTTAAGAAGATTGAAATCATGTGAAGCATCTTTTCTGACCACAGTGCTATGACACTATAAATCAACTACAAGAAAAAAACCTGGGAAAGTCACAAATAGGTGGAGACTAAGCAACATGCTACTGAACAACTATTGGATCAATGAAGAAATCAAAGGGGAAATCAAAAAATACCTGGAGGCAAATGAAAATGAAAACAAAACATAGCACTTTTATGGGATGCAACAAGTGGTTCTATGAGGGAAATTTATCACAATACAGGCCTACAGCAAAAAACAAGAAAAATCTCAAATAAACAGTCTTAAACGACAACTAAAAGAACTAGAAAAAGAAGAACAAAGCCCAAAGTCAGCAGAAGGAAGGAAATAATAAAAATCAGAGCAGAAATAAATGAAGTAGAGGCTAAAAAATAAACAGTAGAAAGAATCAATGAAACTAAGAGCTTGTTCTTTGAGAAGATAAACAAAACTAACAAATCCTTAGCCAGAATCCCCAAGGAAAAAAGAGAGAAGGCTCAAGTAAATATGAAAGAGGAGAAATTACAATGGATACCACAGAAATACAAAAGATTATAAGAGAATGCTATGAAAAATTATATGCCAACAAATTGGATGAGCTAGAAGAATTGGATAAATTCTTAGACTCATACAACCTCCCCAAACTGAATCAAGAATTTCTGAATAGACCAATCACAAGTTAAAGAGATCAAAACAGTAATCAAAAACCTCCCAAAAAACAAAAGTCCGGGGCCACATGGCTTCTATGGAGAATTCTGTCAAACATTCAAAGAAGAGTAAATACTTATCCTTCTCAAACTATTCTGAAAAGCTGAGGAAGATGGGACACTTCCTAACACATTCTATGAGGCCAACATCACCCTGATACCAAAACCAGACAAGGACAATATAAAAAAGGAAAATTGCAGGCCGATATTGCTTAAGAACATAGATGCAAAAATCCTCAACAAAATATTAGCAAATTGAATAGAGAAACATATTAAAAAGATCATACACCATGATAAAGTGGGATTTATGCCAGGGATGCAGGGATGGTTCAACATCCTGAAATCAATCAATGTGATACACCACATTAACAAAATGAGGAACAAAAATCACATGATCATCTCAATAGATGCAGAAAAAGCATTTGACAAGATCCAACATCCATTTATGATAATAACTCTCAATAAAATGTGTATAGAAGGAAAGTACCACAACATAATACAGGCCATATATGACAAACCCACAGCCAATGTCATACTTAATGGTGAAAAACTGAAAGCCATCTCTCTGGGAACAGGAACAAGATAACAGTGCTCACACAGTACTGGAGATTTTGGCCACAGCAATTAGGCAAGAAAAAGAAATGAAAAGTATTCAAATTGGAAAAGAAGAAGTAAAACTCTTACTGTTTGTAGATTACATGATTCTATATATAGAAACCCCTAAAGAATCCACCAGAACACTATTAGAAATAATCAACAACTACAGCAAAGTTGCAGGGTACAAAATCAACTTACAAAAATCACTTGCATTTCTATACACTAACAATGAACTAGCAGAAAGAGAAGTCCATTTACAATTCCATTTACAATGGCAACACAAAGAATAAAGCATATAAGAATAAATTTAACCAAGGAGGTGAAAGACCTATACACTGTAAACTATAAGACATTATTGAAAGAAATCAAAGAAAATGTAAAGAAATGGAAAGATATACCGTGCTCATGGACTAGAAGAATAAACATAGTTTAAAACGTCCATATTGCCTAAAGCAATCTAAAGATTCAATGCAATCCCAATCAGAATCCTAATGACATTCTTCATGGAAATAGACCTAATAATCCTAAAATTTTATATGGAACAGCAAAAGACCCTGAATAGCCAAAGCAATCCTGAGAAAAAAGAACAAAGCTGGAGGCATCACAATCTCTGACTTCAAAATATACTACAAAGCTATAGTAATCAAAACAGCATGATACTGGCACAAAAACAGACACACAGATCAAAGGAACAAAATTGAAATCCCAGAAATAAAGCCACATGTCTATGGAAAGCTAACCTTTGACAGAGGAGTCAAGAACATACAATGGAGAAAGGAAGATCTCTCCAATAAATGGTATTGGGAAAACTGGATGGCCATGTGCAAAAGAATGAAAGTAGACCATTATCTTACACCATACACAAAAATTAACTCAAAATGAATTAAAGACTTGAATTTAAGATGTGAAACCATAAAACTCCTAGAAGAAAATATAGGCAGTACCCTCCTTGACATCGGTCTTAGAGGGATGTTTTTGAATTCCATGTCTACTTAGACAAGGGAAACAAAAGAAAAAATTAACCAATAGGACTACAAGCAGGCTTAAAAGGCTTCTGCAAGGCAAAGGGACCATCAACAAAATGAAAAGCCAACCCACCAACTGGGAGAAAATATTTGCAAATCATATATCTGACAAGGGGTTAATCTCCAAAATACATGAATAACTTATACAACTCAACAACAACAACAAAACAACCTGATTAAAACATGGGCAGAGGATATGAACAGACATTTTCCCAAAGAAGATATACAGATAGCCATCAGGTACATGAAAAGATGTTCAACATCACTAATTATTAGGGAAATGCAAATCAAAGCTACAGTGAGATATCACCTTACACCTGTCAGAACAGCTATAATTACTAAGATAAAAAATAACAAATGTTGCAGAGGGTGTGGAGAAAAGGGAACCCTCATGCACTGCTGGTGGGAATGCAAACTGATACAATCACTATGGAAAACAGTATGGAGATTTCTCAAAATATTTAAAATAGAAATACCATATGATCCAGCCATCCCACTACTGGGTATTTATCCAAAGAACATGAAATCAACAATAGAAAGAGATTTATGCACCCTTATGTTCATTGCAGCATTATTGACAAAATTGTCCTGTTTGCAACAATATGGATGGACCTTGAAGGTATCATGTTAAGTGAAATAAGCCAGGCAGACAAAGACAAACATCGTATGATTTCACCCATATGTGGAATATAAATGAACACATGGATAAGGAGAACAGATTAGTGGTCACCAGAAGGGAAAGTTGTGGGGGGAGGGCAAAAGGGGTAAAGGGGTACATATGGATGGTGATGGATAAAAACTAGACTATTGGGAGTGTGCAAGATGCAGTCTATACAGGAACTGATATATAATAATGTATACCTGAAATTATACAGTGTTATAAATTAATGACTTCAATAAAATAATTTAAAACAATTAATAGTTTTTAAAAATTAATAGCCTTTATGTATACAAACAATTAACAGATGACTTAATTTTGGAGACAGCCCCACTTAAAATAGTAACTAATGTTAAAAATTTAGGAATAAATTTAACAAGAAATGTGTTACACACAAAGCTTACAGGGAAAATATTTTAAAATACTCCTGAAAGACACGAGAAGCTTTATAGTCAGGGAAGGTAAATCCATATGCAGAGTGACTTTTCCAGTAAGAACAAAGCATTGCCCCTTTTATGATGGAATCCGTTCAATGTAATCAATCTTCCACAAGATAATGAGCTGATTGCCGATTGCCCCAGAAATGGTGCCATATCAAAGTCTCAGTGTTGGTCTCTGCTGTTGATCAATTTGCCATTCAGTAGTGACTACAGCCAAGTCAGCCTTGGTAAATAGAAGTCTATGTTGCTGAGCCCATATATAATGTCCATCACTGCCACCTTGACCACTTTATTCATGAGCCCATTGGGCAATGACAGGGGTGGCTGGAGTAGGAGGCTGACTAATGTTCACAGAGCAGATAGAAAAACTTATGCTTAGCTTATGTGCTATACAGGTACCACCCCAAAGTGTTTTTCTCTTTCTCAGGCAACTTAACATAGGGAACTTGCCATAAAGCCATGGGTGCAGACTGAGAGAGAGAAGGCAATGTAGCAGGAAGAGGGGCCGTAAACATTCGAGCCACATTCTCATGGAATTTCTTTGTACCTTCATGGCCTACTTGAGCTTCATCTCATATATACCATTCCCCTTTAATGTTGGAGTGCTGCTGTGCACCCCCAAACGTTATGGCTTTGTGGGTCACACAACACCAAGTCCATGATGGACAGCTGACTTGGTTAAGTAATCAGCCTCTGATAGGGCCTAGTAACAAGCCAAAAACTGTTTCTCAAAAGGAGAGTAGTTATTCACAGAAAACAGTGCATCTTTGCTCAAAAGTACTAAGGTCCTGCACCGTGATTCACCTACAGAGATATTCCAAAGGCTTCCCAAATAGCATCCCTATGTGGACACTTGAAGGACCATAGTATATTCTGGGTCATATGGTTCAAGTGGTAGAGCAGCTTGGCTAGCAGGCTTTACCTGTTACAGAACCTTTTTTGTTGAGGTGCCACTCAAAACTGGCAGATTTTCAGGTTAATCAGTAAACAGACTCAAATTAAGTATATATTGCCTCCCAAATCCAAAGTGGCTCACTAGGCATTGTTTCCCTTAGCAGTAGAAAGGACCAGATCAACAACTTTTCTTTTACCTTGAAAGAGATATCTTAAGAGATCCTGGATCACGGGACCCCTAGAAATTTCACCAGGGTGGCAGGACCCTGAAGTTTTTTGGGATCTGTTTCCCACCCTTTCATATGCAGGTGTCTTGTTAGTGTGTTTAGAGGAGTTGCTGCCTCCTGCTCATCAGATCCAATCAGCATAGCACCATCATCTAATGGACCAGCATAATGTCCTGTAAAAGGAAAGTCAATCAAGGTCTCTGAAGACTCTATTAAAACTTAGGACTAGAGAGTCATATACCCCTGAGTTAAGACAGTGAAGGTATGTTGTTGGCTTTGCTAGCTGAAAGCAAATTGCCTCTGATGGTCTTTACCAACAGATAAAAAGAAACAAACATTTGCTAATCAATAGCCGCATATCAGGTTCCAGAAGACGTGATGGTTTGCTTCAGCAATAAAACCACATCTGAAACAGCAGCTGCAATTGGAGTAACCAGCTGGTTAATTTTGTAATAAATGTCTGTTCTCTACAATCTGTCTTCTATACAGGTCAAATAGGTGAGTTGAATGGGGATATGGTAGAAATCACCACCCCTGCATCGTTCACGTCCTTGATGGTGGTACTAATCTCTGCAATCTCTCCAGGAATACCGTTTGCTATTGTCATTGGCAGACACAGTTTTATTGGCTTTCTTTGGTCTTTCCCATAAAAGACCTCATTCCACGGGTCTTGTAACCCATGTAGGGATTCTGAAAGTTACTGAGTGTGAATATTGCAACTATGCATTTCAGAACTGGGATGTAACCACAGCGTGGGTTCTGGGACCCACTAGGCCCACTGTGGGACAGACTTGAGCTAAAACTCTATTGATCACCTGACCTCCATGAGCCCCTACCCAGACTGGTGGGCCACAGTGATGTTTTGGGCCTTTAGAAATTAGTGTCAGTTCAGTCAGTGTCCAGTGATCACTGAAAAGTCTGATTATTTCCCCATCCCCAATGTAGAGTCACCCTGGTAAATAGTCACAGATTCCTTTGGGAAAGCTGGGGAAGAAGATTAACAATGTACATTTTTGGCAGTGTAGCAGGGACCTTCTTCAAGGGGATCCAGCTTCTGCTCATTCAAACAGTTCTGGGTCTATAAATTGGCTCATGTTTAGCAATTGACTGAAGGGTCATGATTCCATTATGATTCTTCAAGCCAGAGTTCTGATCATTATATCTAGAGCTTTTTTGCTTATTCAGATCAAGTAAGACTTTAGTCAGCTGCCCATCTATTTCAGTTTTAAAGATGCCATGATCAACTAGCTGGTAATCAAAAAATCTCTGCAATTCAGATTACTGCTTTGGTTCCTCTGACCATTGTCCTAGCCATGTTCACCTTGTCTTTGGTGATTAAGTGCCCCTTCTTGGTCCCTACCACCTCAGGTCCTATTGTCTCCAGTGCATTAGGGTCCTAGTTCAATGGTAGCACTTCCCATGGTAATTTCTGACTTCAGAAAAGAACTACCAGAGAGAACTTCAAGGATGCTGTGGTTCCCACACACAAACTTATTTCTCAAACCATGGTGAAGAACATGTCTTCTGGACCCTCCCAGGGAGTGTGAGCAAGTCTAAGTCTTCAATGATAAATGCTATCTAGCATTTGTGGGGTAAGAACAAATTCTCCACTACCTTTCTAGGTTCTTTTGGCATGCCTAAGAATTAAATTGACATGAGACAGATTCACAGGAGAAAATCAAATTTAATTTTGGACATATGGGAACCTGGTATACATGAAAGACTCAGAGACAAAAAGGTAAAATGAGGTATACATGCCATTTTAAACTAAAAAATAGGATGGGGCCTAAGGCTTCAGAGGAGAGGAGGGTAATTTGTGGGACAAGAAGAAGAGCAGATGATCAGTAATTAGAAGTTTGCCCTGCCATACAGATAGGTCACAAAAACTTACTTCTGGTAATAACCCTTATTATAGGCATGGCCCCCAAGTAAGATTCTTTCAGAGAGAGGCAAAAGTTTCTCTTGAGCCTACAGGGTCTTGATTGTCCTTAGCTCAAAATATTCTACATGCCAATGTGGCACATCTTGAGGAGGCCTGTTCTGAATCCCTTCAGTCCTGCCTTTGAAACTTCATGAGAAGTTTCACATTCCAGAAGTTGGGTTGGTAGATTGCTCCATCTCATTGAACCAATCTCTTAGTTCAGAGAACAGGTCAGTTCAGTTAAACAGTTGTATCTCATTTCAAGAGGTGGTGATGCAAGTGGGCTTTCAAAGCTAGGCCTATGCGTGCAAGCAATCAGGTATTTAGTAACAGGCATTTCTATGGAAACAAAAGAAAAACAATGGTTAATGATTGGAGTGGACTATAATTCCAGTTTCTGAGTTCTGAAGGAAACCAATTGAGGAGATTTCTAGATGTTCAGCTTGAAGCATTTTCAGAGAGAGTGAGGGCAGGTAGTGGCAATCTGACAGATTTTCCTAGAAGTTTGAATGTCTCTGATGAACTTTCTGAGTGGCCCATAGAGCAACAGGTATAAAGATTGTCCACACATAAGTTGTTGTGGTGATTTCTCAGATATTTTTATGATGTTGTTCGGCTTCAGTTTACAGTGCTTCTGGAAAAAGGGCAGTTTTCATTCTCAATTCCAAGTCGAAAGATGTAAGAAAATTGAATCCATTCATTTGGAGGGTTGTAGCCATGTATTGGAAAAAACTAGAAGAATTCAGGATCCAATCTGGTTTACAGGTAGTACACAAAACCTTAACAGACAATGAACAGCACTAGAATCTAATATCCACAAAGGCGTATTATAGTTTCCATTGAAACACAATTTTTCCCTTTAAAATCATCCTCTTTTCTATTGAAGATAACTGCAGTAAAACTAATTTGTTTATTAAAAAGTCTAGTTTCAAGAAACTTGGCTGTTACTTTTGTAAGGGCAGCAAGAATAGTGATTGATCATATAGGCTCTTTTAAATCTGCTTTGCTGGAACCTTTCATAAGGAATCTCCAGACTGAACTTTTAAAAATCTTTCAAGGCCAGAAAACCAAGACAAAGACTTGCCATCAGCCTTGCCTGCACTACCTATACATTTGGGTGAATTTCTTTCTTCTCAAGGTTTCTTTTAAATCTGCTTTGCTGGAACCTTTCATAAGGAATCTCCAGACTGAACTTTTAAAAATCTTTCAAGGCCAGAAAACCAAGACAAAGACTTGCCATCAGCCTTGCCTGCACTACCTATACATTTGGGTGAATTTCTTTCTTCTCAAGGTTTCCAAAATATCCTGAGGTTCCTCCACCTGCCAGGAAGTGACCTTCCTTACTCACCTGGTAAAGATGCTGGGAACTCTGTGAGCAAGGTACTAGGTGAAATTTCCAAGGGACTTTATTGGCTCTATAAAGTCAATCTTGGTTCCTTAAATCTGTCTGGTCATATCTGAGGCTATGCAAATTTTCTCTCAAATGTGACATTCCAGTCAAAATCTTGGTACTATAACCAATTTCCAACTGTGTCCTGCTACAAGTAGAAAACATTCTTATTGAACTTATGCAAACAACTATATTGCCATGAAAATAAGAATACTCACTAAATTTTTGAATTCTGGAGGAATCAGATGGGGAGAAAAAAATAAATGCTTCAATTCTGCTTACTAAGGTATAATTTACCAATTGCCGTAGTCACAGCTTAAGAGAAAAAACGTTTCCTCATATCTGGAAAACAAAGGATTTAAAAAAATAATATTTTAGACAAAAAGTCATAAAAATTATAATCATATTTATCAGTTCACTCAATCTTATGTAATTAATTCTTGTTGATCTTTTGTTAGCAGTTTTATGAAGCCATCAGTTTTTCCATTAGTGTTCTGTCATTTCTTACCCAGTTTAGAGGTATTATCTCAAAGTTATCAGAAACCTATACTTGTCAAAAAAGTCTTTCTATGAACCTTCCTGAAGATGAAGCACCTTTGCAAAAGCATCAGAATAAAACAATACCTGTCTATAAATAAAAGAAAACACATTATAATGCAATTGACAAAGAAACTTGGTTACTTTTACGACATAACATTTTAAGACAAAAACTAGAATTACAAGTGATAACATTATACCAGGACATATCAGAATTTTAAAATTTTTATACAATTCTGAGAACACATATTAATAATAATAACCCATACAATGTAACCTAAGAAGGTTTATCATCATTTATCTGACAGTGCTTCCCATGTAATTTAACATACCAAGTAAGCCTAATTAGTTTAACTTCTCTCTTTTTATAAGGAGAGAAAACAAATCTTTTGAAGTGGTCCAGGGACCTCTGGAAAACCTCAAAGTTATTTTCAGGTCAAAAAGACTTCACTTAGAATTTGATTTGGGGAAGTTTGTCAAAAAACGTGAAAAGGTTTTAAAACACTTAGTCAAATAGGATAATAGGTCACTGTGAAACAATGCTTAGTTATCCATTTAACCATGGTGATAATTAAAGACTTTAGGGAAAATACAAAAAATTTAATGGTTGTAAGAAAAATCTTAGCTCTTGTAATTAAAGATCTGATAAAAACAACACAGGAAATTATTTTGATAAAACATAAAATCTCTGTCTTTTAGGCAGACTACTCAAAGGTAAAGAAAAACCTTTCATAATCTTTTTTTAAGAGCAAACTAAAGGCCCAAGAAAACCTTGTTTGTTTAATAGAGAGAAAGCCATATTTTAATTTGGCACCAGTTTACATTGATATTAAAATTCAATTAAATTCATTCCAATTTTAGCCAGCTTGACTATGCATAAAACTATTTTCTCAGGGTTCCTTTTCCATAAACCTTCTATAACTTTTTTTTACATTCATATTTAGTCCTATACTTTGTCCCTCTCTCTCTCTCTTTTTTTTTTTTCTTGGTGAGGAAGATTATCCCTGGGCTAACATCTGTGCCTGTCTTCCTCTACTTTGAATATGGGATACCACCAAAGCATGGAGTGATGAGCAGTGTAGGTCTGTGCCTGGGATCCGAACCTTTGAAACCCAGGCCATTGAAGCAGAGTGCATGAACCTAACCAATATGTCACTGGGCCAGTTCCTCTCTCTCTCTTGTTTTGTTTTTACTGAAAACATACATTTTATACTAAAGTGTTTCCCTTATTTTGGTAGTTTTAATTACATACATTAATTAGAATTTTTAATCTTCAGAAACCTAAATTTCCAGTAATAACTAAGAAGTAAGCAATTATGAACTGTATATAATACCAGCATTCTTTCTTTCTTTGTGTATTTGTTTTTTCCAGTTGTTTTATTGAGGTCATCATGGTTTATAACATGGTATAATTTCAGGTATACATTGTTATTTATCAGTTTCTCTATAGACTGCATCTTGCTCACACTCAATAGTATAATTTTTATCCATCACCATACATATGTGCCCCTTTACCCTTTTTCCCACCCTACCTCCTTTCCCCTCTGCTAACCACTAATCTGTTCTCTTTATCCATGTGTTTGTTTATCTTTCACATATGAGTGTAATCATGCGGTGTTTGTCTTTCTCTGTCTGGCTTATTTCACTTAACATGATACCTTCAAGGTCCATCCATATTGTTGCAAACAGGACAATTTTGTCTTTTTATGGCTGAGTACTATTCCACTGTATATATATACCACATCTTCTTTATCCGTTCATCAGCTGATGGGCACTTGGGTTGCTTCCACATCTTGGCTATTGTCAATAATGCTGCAATGAACATAAGGGTGCATAAATCTCTTTCTATTGTTGATTTCATGTTCTTTGGATAAATACCCAGTAGTGGGATAGCTGGATCATAAGGTATTTCTATTTTAAATATTTTGAGAAATCTCCATACTGTTTTCCATAGTGATTGTATCAGTTTGCATTCGCACCAGCAGTGTATGAGGGTTCTCTTTTCTCCACATCCTCCCCAACATTTGTTATTTTTTGTCTTAGTAATTATAGCTGTTCTGACAGGTGTAAGGTGATATCTCACTGTAGTTTAGATTTGCGTTTCCCTAATAATTAGTGATGTTGAACATCTTTTCATGTACCTGATGGCTATCTGTATATCTTCTTTGGGAAAATGTCTGTTCATATCCTCTGCCCATGTTTTAATCAGGTTGTTTTGTTGTTGTTGTTGAGTTGTATAAGTTATTCATGTATTTTGGAGATTAACCCCTTGTCAGATATATGATTTGCAAATATTTTCTCCCAGTTGGTGGGTTGGCTTTCCATTTTGTTCATGGTTTCCTTTGCTTTGCAGAAACTTTTTTAGTCTGATGTAGTCCCATGGGTTTATTATTTCTTTTATTTCCCTTGCCTGAGTAGACAAGGTCTTCGAAAAGATGTGGCTAAGACCAATGTCAAAGAGTGTACTGCCTATATTTTCTTCTAGGAGTTTTACAGTTTCATGTCTTAAATTCAAGTCTTTAATCTGTTTTGAGTTAATTTTTGTATATGGTGTAAGATAATGGTCTACTTTCACTCTTTTTTACGTGGCTGTCTAGTTTCCCCAGCACCATTTATTGAAGAGACTTTCCTTTCTCCATTGTATGTTCTTGGCTCCTTTCTCAAAGATTAGCTTCCATAGATGTGTGGTTTTATTTCTGAGCTTTCAATTCTGTTCCGTTGATCTGTGTGTCTGTTTTTGTGCCAGTATCATGCTGTTTTGATTACTACAGCTTTGTAGTATATTTTGAAGTCCGAGATTGTGATGCCTCCAGCTTTTTCTTTTTTCTCAGGATTGCCTTAGCTATGTGGAGTCTTTTGCTGTTCCATATAAATTTTAGGATTCTTTGCTCTATTTCCATGAAGAACGACACTGGAATTCTGATTGATTGAGATTGCATTGAAGCTGCAGATTGCTTTGGGTAATATGGACATTTTGACTATGTTTATTTTTCCAATCCATGACCATGGAATATCTTTCCATTTTTTATGTCTTTTTCGATTTCTTTCAATAATGTCTTATAGTTTACAGTGTGTAGGTCTTTTACCCCCTCAGTTAAATTTATTCCTAGATATTTTATTCCTTTTATTAAGATTCTAAATGGGATGGTATTCTTGATTTCTCTTCCTGTTGGTTTGTTTTTAGTGTATAGAAATGCAGCTGATTTTTGTAAGTTGATTTTGTACCCTGCAACTTTGCTGTAGTTGTTCATTATTTCTAATAGTTTTCTGGTAGATTCTTTAGTGTTTTATATAGAGAGAATTACATCATCTGAAAATAGCAAGAGTTTCACCTCTACCTTTCCAACTTAGATACCTTTTATTTCTTTTTCTTGCCTAATTGCTCTGGCCAAAACCTCCAGTACTATGTTGAATAGGAGTGGTAAGAGTGGGCACCATTGTCTTCTTCCTAATCTCAGAGGGAACTTTCAGTTTTTCACCATTAAGTATGATGTTGGCTGTGGGTTTGTCATATACAGCCTTTATTATGTTGAGGTATTTCCTTCTATACCCATTTTATTGAGAGTTTTTTTCATAAATGGATGATGAATCTTGTCAATGTTTTCTTTGCATCAATTGATGATCATGTGATTTTTATTCCTCATTTTGTTAATGTGGTGTTACATTGATTCATTTGCAGATGTTCAACCATCCCTGCATCCCTGGTATAAATCCCACTTGGTCATGGTGTATGGTCCTTTTAATGTATTGCTGTATTCTGTTTGCCAATATTTTGTTGAGGGTTTCTGCATCTAAGTTCATCATTGATATTGACCTGTAAGTTTACTTTTTTGTTTCACCCTTGTCTGGTTTTGGTATCAGGGTAATGCTGGCCTCATAGAATGAGTTAGGAAGTGTCCTATCTTCTTCAATTTTTTGGAATAGTTGGAGAAGGATAGGTATTAAATCTTCTTTGAAGGTTTTGTAGAATTCTCCAGAGAAGCCATCTGATCCTGGACTTTTCTTTTTGGGGAAGTTTTTGATTACTGTTTCAATCTCTTTACTTGTGATTGGTCTATTCAGGTTCTCTGTTTCTTCTTGATTCAGTTTTGGGTTGCATGATTCTAAGAATTTATCCATTTCTTCTAGGTTATCCAGTTTGTTGGCGTGTAGCTTTTCATAGTGTTTTCTTATAATCTCTTGTATTTCTGTGGTATCCATTTTAATTTCTCCTCTTTTGTTTTTAATTTTCTTTATTTGAGACTTCTTTCTTTTTTTCTTGGTGAGTCTGACTAAGGGCTTGTCAATTTTCTTTCTCTTCTCAAGGAACTAGCTTTTAGTTTCATTGATACTTACTACTGGTTGTTGTTGTTGTGTTTTTTTTTGCCTCTATTTCATTTATTTCTCCTCTAATTTTTATTATTTCCCTCCTTCTGCTGACTTTGAGCTTTGTTTGTTCTTCTTTTTCTAGTTCTGTTAGGTGTAGTTTAAGATTACTTATTTGAGATTTTCTTGTTTGTTGATGTAGGCCTGTATTGTGATCAATTTCCATCTCAGAACTGCTTTTGCTGTGTCCCATAAGAGTTGGTATGTTGTATTTTCATTTTCACTCATCTCTAGGTATTTTTTTTAATTTCACCTTTGATTCCTTTATTGATCCAATGGTTGTTCAGTAGCATGTTGTTTAGTCTCCACCTATTTGTGACTTTCCCAGCTTTTTTCTTGTAGTTGATGTCTAGTTTCATAGTATTGTGGTTGGAAAAGGTACTTGATATGATTTCAATAATCTTAAATTTATGGAGGATTGCCTTGCTTCCCAACATATGCTCTGTCTTTGAGAATGTTCCATATGCACTTGAGAAGAATGTGCATTCTGCTGTTTTTGGATGGAATGTCCTATACATATCTATTAAGTTCATCTGCTCTAGTGTTTCATTTAAGTCCACTATTTCCTTGTTTTCCTGTCTGTATGTTCTATCCATTGATGTTAGAGGGGTGTTGAGGTCCCCTACAATTATTGTGTTATTGTCAACTTCTCTCTTTAGGTCTGTTAACAGTTGCTTTATGTACTTTCATGCTTCTGTGTTAGGTGCGTATATATTCATAAGTGTTCTGTCCTCTTAGTGGAATGTCCATTTTATCATCGTATACTCCCCCTCTTTGTCTCTCATTGTCTTTTTTATCTTGAAGTCTTCTTTGTCTGATGTAAGTATGGCAACACCTGCTTTCTTTTGCTTGCCATTTGCTTGGAGTATCATCTTCCATCCCTTTACTGGGAGCCTATGTTTGTTTCTAGAGCTGAGATGTGTTTCCTGGAGTCAGCATATTGTTGGGTCTTGTTTTTTAATCCATCCAACAACTTTGTGTCTTTTGATTTGACAATTCAATCCATTTACATTTAGAGTGATTAAATATATATGATGACTTAATACTGACATTTTGTCTCTGGCTTTCCATCTGTTCTATATTTCCATTGTTTCTCTTACCTTGTCTTTCTGCTTGCCATTTCAGTTTGGTGGATTTTGGTGACGGTTTTCTCTTTATTTATGATTTGTGGTTCTGCTCTGGTTTTTTTGTGTAGTGGTTACCATGAGGTTTGTATAAGACTTTACCTATGAGATGAGACAGTCCATTTTCTGATAGCCTCTTATCTCCATTAGCCTAAGCAGCTTCCATAACTTTCCTCTTCCCCTTCTGAGTTATTGTTCTCACAAATTATTCTTTTTTGTGTCATGAGTTTGTGACTAAATTGAAGTGTTCATAGTTATTTTTGATGCCTTACTTTTCTTTATGTTTTATGTTATAATTAAGTGTTTGCTAACCTATTCTGATAGCTGCAATTTTCTGATTTTCTGTCTATTTATCTCCTTACTCAAAGCTTTGTAAACCATTGCCTTTTTGTTTCAGATGGGAGGGCTTCCTTCATTATTTCTTGTAAGGGAGGTCTAGTGGCGATGAACTCCCTCCGCTTTTGTTTATCTGGGAAAGCTTTTATTTCTCTTCCATGTCTGAAGGACAGTCTCAGTGGATAGAGTATTCTTGGCTGAAAGTTTTTGTCTTTCAGTATTTTTAATATATCATTCCACTCTCCTAGTCTGTCACTTTTCTGCTGAAAGCCTGATAGGGGTTCCTTTGTAGATTATTTTCTTCTGCTTTGCTGCCCTTAATATTTTTTCTTTGTCATCTACTTTTGATAGTTTTAATGTTATATGCCTTGGAGAAGTTCTTTTGCATTGATGTAACTGGGAGTTCTATTGACTTCATTTACCTGTAAGTCCAGTTCTTTCTCCAGGTTTGGGAAGTTCTCAGCTGTTATTTCTTTGAACAATCTCTCTGCTTTTCCCTCTCTCTCTCTCTTTTTTTTTTCCTTCTGGAATACCTATAATCCTCTGCTTGCTTTTCCTAGTTGAGTTGGATATTTCTCAAAGAATTTCTTCATTTTTTTCAATCTTAGTTTTCTCTCTTTCTCCACCTGAAACATTTCTATATTCTATCTTCTAAATCACTAATTATGTCCTCCATACCATAAGCTCTATATTTTAAGGATTCTAGATTATTTTTATCTAATTAATTGTGTTCTTCATATCCAGAATTTCTGTTTGGGTTTTTTTTTTTTTTTTGTAGAATTTCAATTTTTTTGGTGAAGTATTTCTTCTGCTCATTAATTTTATTCCTGAGTTCATTGAACTGTATTTCTGAGTTTTCTTGTCACTTGTTGAATTTCTTTATGACAACTATTTTGAATTCTCTGTCATTTAGATATTGTAAATTTCTGTGACTTCAGGATTGGTTTCTGGAGACTTGTCATTTTCCTTCTGCTCTGAAATGTTACCATAGTTTTCTATGGTGTTTGATGAACTGATCTTTTGCTGGTGCATTTGTCATAGTATCAGGTCACGGATTCCACCTGCCATTGCTGGGGGGAAACAGGAGTTGTGGTTCTGATCCTGCCCCATCTCCTGGAAGTTGTGCTGGTACCGCTGCTCTTTATTTGCATGGTGTGGCCACAGTTGCTTGGCATGTCACTCTTGTGGGGGCAAGGTCCCTGTACCTCTGTGCTCAGCAGGTGGTTTTGCAGGTGTGGGCTGGCACTGTGCTCATTCGTGGTTAGACTGAGCCACTGTGTTAGTGGTCAGAACATCTTTGTGGAGGCCAAGCTGTGGCCACTCAGTGGGGAGCATTCCCTCTGGTGGGGCTGATTTGGCACAGTGGGCACTCCCATAGGCCAGGATAGTATTCTCATGCAGGCTGGGCTGCCCCCACCTCCTCTTAGATTTGTGCTGGCCACTATGTGAGGCTCCATGACCTGGATCACTGCTGCTGGGTAGGAGAGGTGTGCTCCCCTACTTCCACTGCTTCCTGGGGATGCAGTCCACCCACCTTCTGATGTACAGCTGTGTGGATCTCTCAGGCATCCTGTTGTGTTCTGTAGGGAATCCTCTGCTGGTCAATGAATGTCCATTTAGTTGTAACTTAGAGGAGGAGAGACTAAAGGAACAACTCACTCCACCACGTTGCTGACATCACTCTCATCAGCATTCTTTGGATCAGCAAATTTATGAATTTATTTCAGAATTTCTAAATAGATATGTTCCTTCATCATACAATCTTTCAATGAAGCACAATACAGGTTTACTAACAGAACAAAATTCCTTTTAGTTTCTCTGTAATAAGAGGTCAAAAGTAGGTAAACTTAGACTTGTTTAGCAATTAATGTTTCAGTATTTCATCTTTTTTGGAAATAATCTAGACAGTCAATGAATTTCCATCATTTAACTTAACTTAGCAAAACTCTAAGGTTTCAAGTTACCAAAAAGATTTTGGAAGCTATTTTTAAGTACATATACCATAAAATATAATTATTCCACCTAAAAATTCTAATTTCACTAACAGCTATATAAGTCATTTTTTCTTAATAATCACACTTAGATTATTCATAAAAATTTCATGAAACTTTAAAACAGTTAGTTATCATCTTAAGTTTTTTTTCTTCTTGACAAATTTTGTAACAGAAATAACATGAATTTATTTGACTAATAACTCAGGTATAATAAAAGCTGCACGTCTGCATTATATGCAATGCTGATAACTCTGAAAACATGCCTATTTTAGTTAAACCAAAAATCTTAAACAAGTGTTTTTTTACCAAAGGTTATTTTATATCATGTTAAACTGAAAAACATTTGGGTTAGTTTCTGTTACACTTAGAAATAATTTATATAAGTGCTTACTTTAAGTCAATTAAGTAGAGCTCTTTTAGAAATTAATTTTGCTAATACCATCCAGAGGTAGAAAAATATCACATATATATAACATATGTTCATAGACACACATAGATACATACACAGATGAAGGTAGAGACAACTAGTTTTTGTTTTAAAATTTTAGCCATGAGATGGGTGTGATATTGCAAAACTCACTAGTTTATAAAAGGCAGTTGGATCCAAACTGTCTGGTAGATGAAATAAATTAAGATTACCTGCTTAGATGGCTAAATCTTTTTTCTACTACTATTTGTGAAGAAGACTCTGAAGATGCTAGATTTTGAGCAAGTGTGCTTCTATAGCCATTTGCCTCTTTTTTCCTTTTGGTCTTTGGAATTGGGGATGATCTAGATAAGAGTTCCTGAAGAGGTTAGAAGCTTTTTGAGATAGGGGATGTTTTGGGGATTGGTGAAAGGGAATGAGTGGAATCCAAACTGCCTCTAGAGCTGCATTTCCAGTTTTGTGAAGTTTTGTAAGATAAGGACAGTTGCTCTCAACTCCTCAAAAATTGGTTGTAACTTAAATGACATGACAGGTTGATCTACCTTTCCAACTACATTATCTCTAATTTTTCTCTTTCCCTCTGGATACACAGTTTTATTTAGTTTAGGGGAGAAGGGCTGAAAAAACTCCTATCAAGCTCTGAATATCAGCTTCCAATTTCTGGCCAACCTTTGACATAGAGCTACTAAAAAAATCCTTTTAAATATCTTGCCAGTTTTCAGCTAGGACAAACAGCAAATATTTATGGCATTATTACACAACTTCATGGACCCAAGAGGTGTCCTCAAAGGTTGCTACCTTCCCAGGATTCAGAGAGTCACTCCCAAATATAGCCAAAGAAATAACCAACAGCCTGCATGTCCCAAGCAGTCAGAAAGCAAGCCAAGCCCTCAGGACACAAAATGAGACAAGCAAGAAGGCAGTAGCTATCCCTGGGAGAGAAAGGGTAAATAACCAATAGATCTGAATTTAGAAAGGAAGGGACAATGTGAAATTTGTTTTCCTATCTTAACTGGGCACTACAGAATGGCCATTGATCTTCCTAATTCTTTTCTACATTTGGTAGGATCTTCTGAAAGTGGAGGTAAAAAGTCTTTATGATTCAAAATATCTGTTGTTTTTCCAGGGACATAGATTCCCTAGGTGGGTGTCCAAGATATATCGGCAAAAGACATTGCATAGGAAGGCCTAAAGCTTGCAGAGCCTGATTACAGAGTCCAGCAAAGCAAGCTCTACTGCCTGTTCTAGGTGCTTCTGCTCAATTCATTTTCTGGCCTTCAGCATTTACATGAGTAACATGTATACTCTTAGAGATTAGACTAGAAAGCTCTCTGTAAATCTTGTAGGAAAAAAAGAAAGTAAAAACAGGTAGATGGGGCTGGATTTTAAGTAGACAATTTTACATTGGATTTTTGTTTTAAGTCTAATTTTCTGTTCTTTCATCTTGTTAGGGAGTCTCTAAGTCTGCTGTTATATATATTTTTTCTCCTTTTTCTTAAGTGCCGAAAAACTGTACTTCTAATGTCCTGATTTTTTTTTAAATATCTGAAGGCAAATAGGAAGGGATCTGAGTAGACTTTGATTTTCATTCTAATTTTTGTTTTTCTTTCTTATTACGGAAGTCTCAACATTTAGCCATTATATCAATATGAGAGCTCTCTAAATTTTTTTCCAATTTAGAAGTTTTTCCAATTCAAAGGATCCATCATTTGGCCATTGACAAGCAGGATCTTAAGAATGACTCAAATCAATAAACCTTTTTATGGCTTAACCATGGATGCAAGAGGCATCCCCAAAGGAGAGTGAAAGGATGCAGCCCTCTCAAGATTCAAAATTTCATTTCTAGAGTTAGCCTAAGAAAGTAAAAGCAGTAACTTATGAGGGGCCCTGTTTTTAAACAGTCACTCCAAAACACAGGGAATGATGTTTCCCTCCCTTTTGAACAGAATAGGGTGTTTAGATTCCCTAAGCTCAGATTCACAGCCTACTCAGCTGCCCGCCAGGTGCATATGCATCCTCCAGCTGGCAGAGACAAAAGAAAACAGTGAGCATCTCTGGGAGGAATGGGACCAACAGAAAACAAGAGCACTCGTCCCAAATCTTTACCAGAGTTGCTTTTGCCCAAGAAAGTTGTTTAACAAATGTTTTCTCCTATGAATCTAAATTTAGGAATGAGATAAAAGATTCTTGCCACTCTTATTTCCAATAGACCCTGCAGCAGGCAGAGATCCGGGAGAATGATGGGGCAAGAACTCTTGCCTTCTGCCGGTGCTTGTCAGATGTCCCAGCACCTCTCAGGTGCAGCAGCCTTGGAGGGAGCAGAGTCCAGCCAGGGAAGTCTATCCTGCTGACCTCACCAACTGTGGGGGAGGAAGAAATTTTCCTCTGCCCTTCTAGGTTTTCCTAGCTGGTCTAAGAATTAAATCGACATGAAACAGATTAACAGGAGAAAATCAAATTTAATTTTGTACATATGGGAACCCCACATATATGAGAGAGTCAGAGACTGCACACGCATGAAAGGTTCAGAAATAAAAAGGTAAAACGAAGTATATATGCCATCTGAGCTAAAGAATGGGATGGGGACCTAAGCTTCAGAGGAGAGAAGGGTAATTCATGGGACAATAAGAAGAACAGATGTTCAGTAGTTAGAGGTTTGCCCTGCCATACAGATAGGTCATAAAAATTTATCTCTGGTAATAACTCTTATTATGGGCATGGCCCTCAATTTAAATTCTTTAAGGGAAGGTAAAAGTTTCTCTTGAGCCTGCAGGGTCTCCATTGTCTTTAGCTCAAAACATTCCACGTGCCAAAGTGGCACATCTTGAGGAGGCCTGTTCTGAACCCCTCCACATTCCAATCTCCCTGAGCTTTTGGATAACTTCCTCTATCGCATGGCAAGAAAGTTCTATCATTTTCAACTCCATTTAGTCTGAGCTATCTTTGGGTCCATATTTTAGTCAATGAACCAAGCAAACTGTTAGAGCCATTCCCAGCCCCTCTAGCTAAAACACTGAATTTGTGATCAATGCTTAATGGGCCCACATCAATCAATTCAGCCTGATCCAACTTTACATTCCTTCCAGTTTGATCCTACACGCTCAAGATTTCACACACGTTCCCCAGGTTTCTGTCCATGTAACTTGGCAAAATCATGGCAATCCTTTGCTATGTACGACACTTCATCACAGGTCATACTTTGTCCCTCACCCTTTGGGGGTCTGCTGGAACCCAAGCTTAGTCATAGCTCTAGAATCCAGGAGAGGTGGTTGGGTAAGTCCTGAGGAGAATCAGCAGTGCCCTACAAGCAACTACCTCAGGCAGGAGTGGAAGGACTGCTCCCACTGGCAAAGAAGGCTCAGTGGAATTTAGGGGTCCAAGGTCTCCAGGCTCACTAGAATCTGCCCATATGTCCCTTGGCTTTAACAGAAAAGACCCTGTGAGATTGAGAATTCAATTTGCATTGTAAATCAGCCACTCTGAAGACTGAACTTTAGATTTGGTTTTCAGAAATCTTGGCTCTGTGCCTTCAGGATCAAAGGGTTTCTTTCAGGAAAGTCATAGAAACTTTGCCGTGAGATGTTAGCTGGTAACACTAATGCTTATTCTGCTCCTATTCCATGCCTAGGGCTCACTTGGGAATTCCGCTGAGTGATAGGGATAGTTGGCAGGCAAGACATGGGCTTTCCTCTTTCCCGCCAACTCACATTTACTTTTAACAAGTGTGGTTTCATGGTCAATTCTCAGCATAGATAAACTCAAGCAATTTATCGAGTTAGTGAACCCACAGCTGTAGGTGGTGCATCACAGGGCAGTATCTGGGATGGATGAGGGGGAGGGCTGTGTACCACCCCCAAGACGCTTGCAGCATTTTCTACTTTTGAAGACATTTTCACATCAATTATATCACTTGAATTACCCGCAAAATCCAATTATAATCAAATTTCTCTAGATGAAAGAAGATTGTTTAAGATTATTGAAGATTATTCAAATACTAAACCCAGGTCTCCAATCTTCTAATGTATGTGATACTTTGAAAACAAAGAACTTGTGTGCAAGAAATGTAACTATTTTTTTCCTATCAATGAATTGAGCTTCTATCTCAAGTTTCTATTCCTCATGATATCAGAAAATATGATCTAGTCAAATTCAGGTAAACTCAGTCACTTCAGGGTTTTCTCAGTTAGATGTAAACTTGGTCAGTTCAGGACTTCTCTCTGGCCCCTTCTCCCTGCCTCCCTGGAGTAGTCACAGTTCAGGGGGTTTGGCAGCATCCTGGCCAGTGGGGTTAGGACGTGTCTGGTCTACACTGGCACCCGTGTCCAGTCCTACCTGTTTCTGAGCCTGCTCATCCCTTATAGCGAATCCCTCTGAGCCCCTGAGACTCCACCTGGACTCGGGCTGCACAGGCCACACTGCACCCCCTCTGCAGTCCTTTGGGACAGCAGAGACTCCTCCGTATCCCCCATCTCTCCAGGTCCCATTCACCACAATCCTGGGTGTATAGGGACACATTCAGGGCCTCTCCCAGCACTCTCTTTTCACCACAGCCCAAATAATCTATCATTTCAAGGATTGCAAAACTGGACCTTACATTGTATTGTGGAGGTTTTAAAATATGCCCAAATTCTTTTATCCTCCTCCCATGACAGATGGACTCTAATTCTTTTCCCCCTTGAATATAAATCATCCTTAGGGACTCAATTCTAATGAACAGAAGGAGGCGGAAGTGATGCTGCACGACCTCTGAGGCTAGATTGTGAAAGAGATATAGCTTCCATTGGCTTTCACTCTCTCTGAACATGCACTTGGAGCCCTGAGCCACCATATCAAAGTCCAGCTACCCTGAAGCCACCATGCTGCGAAGACCATGTAGAGACCACAGGGAGACGGAGAGGCCGAGGGGCCCCACTGTCCCAGCCTGAGCTGTTGAGTCTCCCTGGCCCAGGCTCCAGACATGGGAAAGGAGCATCTGAGACGCCCCAGCTCTAGCCCCATCTGACAGCAACCTCATGAGAGACTCTAAGCCCAACTGCTGAATGAAGCTGCTTCCGAATCCCTGGTGCACGGGAAGCACAGAGGTTATCAATCATGGGTGTTCTAAACGACACATTTGCGAGGCAGGCATAGAAAACCTTTCTGGAGTCTATCATTATAGAATCCTTTTGGTTTTGGAAATGCAGAGGGATTAGGAAACAAAGGTTATATGGTTCCTACAAGGTCATAAAGTAAACGGGGCTTGAGCCCTGGCCTCCAACTCCGAAGCCCATGCTCTTTGAACCACATTATACATTATACATCATACAGCATACACTCCCTCTCTGTCCCATCTGACTGTCAATCTTCGCCAGATTCACCAGTCTCCTGAAAGACGTGGCTGTACATAAATTTCGAAAATAAGCACGTATCAGAAGGAAATCCCAGGATAAGTGGCTAAGGATATTCATTATAACATCAGTTAAGTCAAAGCAAGCTAAATTTTTTTCTGAAGAAAAAAAAATCATATACCTCTAGGAGACTTTATCTGGGGAAAGAGCAAGAATTGAGAACATTGGGTAGTTCTGTCTCAATAAATAAAATATCTGCATGTTAAAGATCTCGATGGAGTAAACACCCATGTCTAAAACCATTCCATTATCTAGAGATTTTTGTAATATTTATGAGGAGTTGACATTTTCAAGGTCTTTCAATATTTCTGATTAGGTAAGCCTCATACTTTTCATCAGGCATTTCGGCATTGAATAGGACCAGATGAGACTAGGGCTACGAATCGATTCTTTTAAAGACAATTTTGTTTGATTGGCACGTAATCAATCAGGTATTGAGGAAGAAGGGACTGCTTGGCTCTCGTGAGAATGTGAGATAAGTGTTCATCTAGAACTTTTTGCTTTGGGGCTGGTGACCGTCTCAGCTGTGCCCACCTATCTGATCCCAGAAAGGACAACAGGTTTCTTTTATGCCATGGTGATCTGTCTCTATTGAGGCGTCTATTGAAGGCCCCAATCAAAACATGAAAATGTATAAATCATAAAAGATTAAGCAAAAAAATGTGAATTTAAGCTCCAAAGATCTACAATTACCCTGGTAACGCCTTTCATTGTTATTCTACTCAATCTGCCTTCAGTGCTGTAATAGCACTTCCCTCTGGGGTCACGGAGGCTGGGGTTTCCATGGGGACTCGCTTACTCTATACAGAACTGTGGCTCTGGCACAGGAGAGTAGGGTCCTGTATCGACAGGATGATGGATAACACCCACGGAGATGTAGGCTCTTCAGAGAAGGGCAGGCAGCAGGCCCCCCCGCATGCTTCCTCCATTGCCCTCCACTGTGCTGCCACACGTGGACACAGCTGGTCCAGCGCTCACTGAGTCTCCTGCAAATGGAGTGAATGTTGGTCTTCTCTGTGGCGTGGCCCTCATCTGGTGTATATCCTACGGGGAAACAGACACTTTTGGGGGTGGAAGTGTAAATTAGTATCATTTCTTTGATAGGCAATTTACCAAACTGTAACAAAATTAAATGCATATTCTTTTCAAACCCAGCTCTCCCACTTTTAGGAATCTATCCTAGATGTATATTCACACATGTAAACACACAGGCCCACAAACATTTATTGTAGCAGTGATTGAAATGTCAGAAGTCTGCACCTAAATGTGCAACCTTAGAGGCTGGTTATATAAAATCAACTCACCCACACTTTGGAATCCTATGTAACTATAATTTTTTTCATGAAGCATTTCATATATGTATGAAATGGGATGATCTCCAAAGTACACTGTTTTGTAAAAAAAAAAAGTCTACCATGCTGTGTTGTATCTCATCATTTATACTTTTAAAATGTGAATATATAGATCCGTGTATAAGAACATACACATATAGAATAGCTCTAACAGGACGCCAAACTTGGGGGAGGCCCCGTAAGTCAGGAGGAGGAGGAAGACTTGCGACTGGACATGAGCCAGGGAGAAGCCATTGCAGCTGAGACCAGCGCTGGAGGATCCTGGGGGCAATCGGACCTGCCATGGCCCTTTAGGGTTGTCCCAAAGTGAGGCACAGGGGGCAGGCCTGTGCATTCCCACGTCAGCCAGGCATTGGCCACAAGTGTCCTTGGAAGGGCAATACCCCACAGCCAAGGGCCATTCCGGTGGCAGAAGAGGTGTAAGCAGTCAGCAGGCGTCCCAGCAGCTGCGGGATGGGTGCAGAGGCCGTGACGGAGGCAGCTGGGCGGAGCACCACAGCATCCGCTACCCGCAGCACGCTTCACTGTTACGATCATTTAACCTAAGGGACACAGGCCCCGTCTCCTTTACTGGCTACACGCACCGCGTGCTAGTTTGCTTCTCTGCTGAGTGTAGCAGAGAAGTGCACAGGTTTAAACAGCAGAGCATCAGTACGTGAAGGGTGAGGAGCTTGACACTAAGGGGCAGAAGTTGGCTCCAGCTCCAGTTCTGGCCACACCTAGCTGTGTGACCTGAGTCAAGGCACTAAACCTCTCTGGCCCTCAGCGCTCTGATTAGAAAGCAAAGAGGCTGTGCTGTTTACAGCTCAGTTCCCGCCAGTCCTCGTTTTCTGTAATTCACTCCAACTGCACTTATTCTGGGACAGGAGGGCAAATGGACATCTGCTGTGTCTTCAGCATTTAGCCACACATTCTGTCCAAATAAATAACAAGTCCTAACTTAGCTGAGCCGTTTGTCAGAGCAACAGTCAGGCGTCAGAGCGTGGGCTGTAATTTGGGGGTTCATGCTTGTAACCCCCAAGAGCTGTCAGCTTATCTCTTTCTTTTTCTTGTTTCCATTTCTGCATCATGTGTAGCTGCCCAGAGCTGAAGGGGTAGAAACATAGTAAAAGGGGAAGATAGCGGAAGAGGAGAGTGGAAATGAAAGAAATGCCGCAGCTGTCTAAATTATGAGTGCAGGCAGCGATGTTTTATAAAAATAAAAGTCGCCACCACAAAGCCTGTGTCAGGGAAAACATCGGAATGGCTGTCACCTGACAGGTGCTTTCACTGGCTGAGCTGGTTGCCATTTCACCTGGCTGCTTTACCTGCCTGTCTGGTTCCTGGGAAATCTGGAAAGTTCCAACAGGTAGCCCAATTGGTAAAGGGTATATGAATAGGACACCAATTCACAGAAAATGAATATTCCTTTTTAGCTCATTTGATTTTTGCCAGACTGGTGTTTTGAACAATTTGTTTGTTTCTGGTCCAGTTGAAATCAGGGTTTTCACCTGTTGCTCGTGAGTGAGGGTCAAGAGAAAGTGGCGCTAGTTTTAACTTCTCCTTTGGAATGAGGAGAGCGTTCAGGGAAGGGATGGGGAACCCTCTGAGGGAGACTGCAGCTCAAGTTAGCATCAGAAATAGGACCTCCCACCCCAAGTGGCTCTGTGAGCCGAGAGAGGACAAGAGCCAAACACGGCCGATTGCCCCATCTTTCTGGAATCACTTGCCGAGCTGGACTAATGGCACTGCCGGGCCTTTTGGTCAGAGGCCCACATTTGTCTCACTGCTCTTTGGCTTTTTTAAAAAATATTTTTGGGGGCCGCCTGGTGGCGCAGCGGTTTAGTCCGCGCTTGGCGGCCCGGGGTTCGCGAGTTCGGATCCCGGGCGCCCGCCGACGCACTGCCTGTCAGCCATGCCGTGGCGGCGTCCCATATAAAGTGGAGGAAGATGGGCACGGATGTTAGCCCAGGGCCAGTCTTCCTCAGCAAAAAGAGGAGGATTGGCAACGGATGTTAGCTCAGGGCTGGTCTTCCCCACAAAAAAAAAAAAAAAAAAAAAAATTTGATCAGCAGAAAAAAGAAAGCATGACCAAGTCCCTTCCCTTGTGGTCACTGACAGCTCCTGGTAATGTCAGGCCCCTCCTACAAACACGTGTATGGAGGGAGCCCCGGTACCCTCGGGTTCTGACAGAAGAGCACTGCACCAAAGCACAAGAGTTGGGGGTTCTGGGTAAGCCCTTGGACTCACTAGCTAACACATCCTTTTAGATTATTAAATGCTACAAAGGCCAGGTTACAAAGGGGAACCCCTTCTCCTTGGAGAAATGGCTGAGACTGGACCACCTTGCTGAGATGAGAACACGGAAGTGCTCAAGCGCACAGGGTCATGGGGCCGGCCCGGGGGCGTAGTGGTTGGGTTCACACGCTCTGCTTCGGTGGCCCGGGGTTTGCGGGTTCGGATCCTGGGCACAGACCTACACACGGCTCATTAAGCCATGCTGTGCCAGTGTCCCCCACACAAAATAGAGGAGAATTGGCAACAGATGTTAGCTCAGGGCCAATCTTCCTCACAAAAAAAAAGTATAGGGTCATATCAAAAGGACATGAGAGCCGGCTTGAAGGGCTCCTACTGGCTGTATTTGGGATAATTTGAGCAACAAAATGAATAATGAAGGTAATAGATTTTAATATATTAACTCTTTTAAAGATCCATGGCTTCATCTGCAGAGTCCCCGAAGAGGCCACCAGAAAAACCTGTTGATGAATTAAAGCTATGTTTACACTATGTTACACTGCCGCAGTGAAGAACACCAACCATCCTGACAGAGTCTTAGTACTGTCTCAGATGGGGAAATGCACAGACGATATCTGTAGGGTTTCAGGGCCTGGGGTACTTGATTTTTGAGGTTGCATGTAGGGTGACCAACTGTCCCAGTTTGCCCAGGACTTTGCCAATTTTAGCATCGAAAGTCCCACATCCCAGGAAACCTCTCAGATTCCTTATTAATTGCAAAGGGAAAAAGATGTCTTTATAACAGAGATGTGGAGTGACAGTCTGAACCAAGCGGTCAGGCTTGGTGTTGCCAGTGATGGGATGTCCTGAAATCTGTGCTTCCTGCTGCGGTGCAGGGTAAAAGACACAAGCCACCCATGTGGTCGTCTTGTTGGAAATGCTTGACCTCAATTGAGCAATGAGGAGACAGTCAGATGAATGCAGGATGTGGATCTGTCCTGGAATCGTGAAAATATTTGATGAGGGGGGAGTAAAGAGATAAAACAGTCAAATGCTATATATGTTCCTCAACTGAATCCTGGAGAATACAAGGAAGGAAGGAAGGAAGGAAGGGGGGAAGGAAGGAAGGAGGGAGGGAGGGATGGAGGAAACAGCTTTAAAGGACAATTTGGGACACTCGGGATATTTAGGCACTGTGTTTTGGATGACGTTATTGAACTAGCACTGATTTTTCTTACATGAAATAGTAGTGCTGCACATTGTGGTGGCCCCCACTGGAGCAGTGATAAGCAAAATGAAGCCTGTTGTTAGGTAGAAGAGAGAATTAATCAAATAATCACAGAAATAGAAATGGTTTTGGACTGAGAAAAATGCTTAGAAACCAAAGACCAGGAACCGGGAAAGCATATACCAGAGGCCCTGACCTGGCGGTGGGGAGGGGGGCTGTTCAGAGATGCTTCCTGGAGCAAGTGATGCCGGAGCTGAGACCCGAAGGATGAGTGCCTGGTGACTCGGCAGAAGGACCAGTTTTTGCAAAGCTCCTGGGTCAGAATGGAACATGTATAACAGAGGCCAAAGTAATGGTTGAAGGTCAGCGTGACTGGAAGGTCAGTGCAGGGGAGGACCAGGGGAAGCAGGACTGGTGAGGTGGGCAAGTCCCCGGGACTAGGAGGGACTGCTTAACAACTCACAGGAGGGATATCACCAAAGAAAAGGGGTAAATCAGCCACATTACAATTAAAGCCACCTTGAAAAGAGTGAAAAGGCAAGCTACAAACGGGGAGACAACATAGCAAAGGAGTAGTATTACATATACATATGCAAATATATATACACACACATGCATATATTATATATCATATTCATTATATATCATTTATATATTATAATTATGTATGTTATATATATTTTAACTGCATATCAGTAAGAAAAGGAGAAATAAAACAATAGAAAAAATCTTGAAAGATAAGAACAGAAATTTCACAAAAAATGCAACACAAAAGACTAATACATTTAGAAAAAGATGCTCACCCTGACCAGTGCTTGATGAACTGGAAGTCAAAGCCACAGTAGCATTTCACTCCCCTTTGACCGGCAATCATCAAGAAATCTGACAACTCCAAGTGTCTGAGTGGACTTAGGTCGCTGGGACATCCTCTACACTGCTGGCAGGAGTGTAAGATGACAAAACCATGTTTGAAAACTTGGTGTTACCTTGCCAAGTAGAAAACATGTGTACTGGATCAGCCAGCAGTCCCATTCTTATGTACACACCAATACAGTCACACCAACTGTTAAAATATCGAACTATGTCTGAACCATTAGTAAATAGCCATTGCCCCAAACCCCTCCTCCAGGGCCCCCAAGCATGACCCAGCAAAGCATTAATACCCGGCAAAGCAAGGACCTCCGGGACCCCACTCCACCTCTAGAACCTGCATCTGTTCTTTGAACCATTCATATCAGTTGTTAGCATTTTGAATATATATTCGTGTGTGTGTTAGATATATAGAAATATATTCAAGAGAAAATTCACAAGATGTACACAAGCTGTTCATAGCAGAACAGTTCATAACAGCAAAGATCTGAAAACAACCCAAATGCCCATGGACAGGAGAATGGGCATATTGTATTCTGTTGATCCAGTGGAGTAGTACACAGCAGTGAAAAGGATGACCCACAAATACATGCCATGGCATGGACGGATCTTGGCAGCATCATACTGAGAGAAAAAACAGGCCTGAGAGAACAACAAATGGTATGACAAGAGCTGTATTTATGGTGACATTAGTGAGACTTAAGCTTCAGGTCTCTTCACTTGCACATTCCACTCTGAATGATGGTTGTTTCTGGGAGCCGTAGAAAGTTCTAGGTGGATGAAGGGAAGCCAGATTGCCCTCAGGAAACTTTTCCATGTAAGCATTTTCATAAAAAGCCTAAAGAGGGGCCGGCCTGGTGGCATAACGGTTAAGTTCACGCACTCTGCTTCTGGTGGCCTGGGGTTCACGGGTTCGGATCCTGGGCATGGACCGACGCACCACTTGTCAGCCATGCCGTGGCGGCGTCCCATATAAAGTAGAGGAAGATGGGCACGATGTTAGCCCAGGGCCAGTCTTCCTCACACAAAAAAGCCTAAAGATATTTCAGAAAGCAGAACCTGCATTTCTAAGTTTCTGGTTCTCTGGGATTTCTTTCTCATTTTAAGTCACGGGTTCTCAGAGGTGATTATGCCCACCAGGGGACATTTGGGCAATGTCTGGAGACAGAAACTGGCCTAGGCCAAGGCAGGTCATCTCCTAAGCACAAGAACATGTGGCCCCGTGATTAGCTTCTGCTTTTTACAACCCCACTCCGCACCGTGCTTTGTAAGACTCCATCCCTCAGGGTCCCCAACTCCTGCCCTCCGCATCCCCATCACGGGGGCTGTGGGGAGCACAGGGACACTGGACAGGGAGCCTGACTTTGAGCTGACGACTCAGTCACAACCTCTCAGACAAGAGGTCGAAAACTGGCCCCCAGGTCAGGACTGACCTCCAGGTGGCTTGGGTTTGGCCCGCACTGTGTTTTAAATTATTTCAGCTAGTTGAGGAAGAAAATCTTCCTGTCTTGCTTTTTGTAAATAATCCAGAAGCTCTGGCCACAGCAGGCGACACTTTCCACAGGACAACTGCGGGGCCCCCAGCTGAGTATCACGGGCAGGCCCGACGCACGTGAGCTCCCCAGACAGCACAGTGTCCTCGGCCCCTCACTCATTACATCTCCTGCCCGGCCCCTGTGGGGGCCTGAGTTTTTGATCCCTGCTCTACAGGCCTCCGTTCTTCATCTGTAGAATGTGGTGAGTCGGCCCCAACTACCTCATTAATTCAGTCAGCAAACATGTAAACACCTGGCGAACGAGTCAGGGTTCAGGTGCTGTAAGAGGCTTATGCACCAGCGGAGGCACGGAGGGCGGGAGAGAGTCTACAGGGAGCAAGGGGGTCCAGGAGAGGCGGAGTCCTGCGCCAAGGATAGCGGCTCTTTGGGTTACGGTGCTGTTGGGAGAGCACGAGTGGGGAGGGGTTCCAGGCAGAGGGAAGCGCCTGCTCAGAGACAGAGGCCTGGGTGCTGAGCCACCAGGGGAAGGGTGGTGGCCCTGTGGCTGATGCAGGGTGAGCAGGGAGAAGGCAGGAGGCTGACGGCGCTCAGCAGGGAGGATGCTGGAAGGCCCTGAATGTCCAGCCCAGAAGCTGGACGTCGTCCGCGGGGCCGTGGGAGTTAGGGAAGGGTTTCCTGCACCGGAGTGATGTGACGGAGTCTGGGTTTTACCAAGATCACTCGGCCAGGATGGAGGATTGATGGGGAGGAAAGACAGGACAGAGAGGCTGGTTAGGGAGCTACTGGATAAATCCAGGAGCGAAGCAAACTAAGTCAGGATTGTGACAAGGATGGGCCAGGATGAGAGTGAGGCGCTCGCTCTCGGGGCGTGCAAGTGCAGGATCTGCGTCTGAGACTGAGCGCCTCCTTAAATGCTGCACTTGGGGCTCCTCCCCTGCCTGCCCCTCCCCCTCCTCCGGGCCCTGGATGATGTGAGGATGAAGCCCTCTGGAACTGAGGAAGCCCTGGTCACAAAGGTGACAGCCTTGGGGTATCATGCTCCTAAGTACTGATTTTCTTTTTCACTCAAGGACGTAGGGGCAAAAGCAGGGACATGGGTTCAAATTCTGACTCTACTACTCACCGGCTCTCACAGTCTCCCTCCTCCCACAGACAGAAAATAGACCGAAGGTCCTCTCCATCTCCGGGCTGCTCCGAGCTTAGAGGAGACAGAAGCCCAGGGCCCCGGCCACAGCGGACACCCCCCAGGGACCCTTTGTCTTTGCCAATGATGTCTATTTCTTTTGAAAGACCCCAAGGCCAGTGGATTTTCCTTCGTGATCCACTAAGCTATGATTTCATAGCCTGTAGCCCCTACTATTCCTTTTTTTTCAAGGATTTGCCTCAGCTGTCTTATTAAATATGGAAAACATCTGTGCTTGGGTTTTTAGCAAAAATCCCCACATCTGGAAAATATTGGTCAAGAGTCTAATTAAGTATGTCAATGACAAATTGTTCTCACAGGAAGTATTTAGGATGAGCAGATAATTGGGATTTAATGCCCCTGGCCTCTGTCCTTGCTTTCTTGTTTACTTATCCTAGCAGGAGTGGGTGAGGCAGGCCCCCCCCCCGCCCCGCCCCGCCGCGACCTTGCCCCAGCCCCCTAATCCCCCTCCAACACCGCTGAAGGAAAGCCAGGCCCATGAATGCGAGAACCACCCTCAAGTGGGGAAGCGAGGGGGGGACACTGTTTGGAGTCTGGTCTTATGAAGCCACACAACGGCCCCCCTTACTGGGACCTCGGTCCTCCTCACTCGGGGCTGGCATTTCCTGCCAGGCCCACGTGCTGTTTGAAGATAAGGCTCAACGGAGAATACTTTGTTTCTCTTTCTTGGACTTTTTTCCTTCATCCTTCCCAGGGCCCCGGACCCCAGAGGAAATGGCGTCCCTACCCCTCCCCCACCCCAGTGGGATCGTCCAGCTTCTGAGATAATGGAGCTTAATGCGCTTTCAACAAGGTAGTCCTCCCCTCGTGGGAGGGAATTCCTCACTCACAAAGGGCTTTGAGAAGAACTTCCCATCCCCATGAAGCTTCTGGAATGCCCTGTGCCTCCTCATCTCTGACTTCCTTGGCCTCTGCAGACATCCTGATCTGAGAACCAGCAAATATTAGAAATTTCTATTTTAAAGGCATGTTCTGGACCAGGGACACTAAGAGTCATTCCTTTGGGCTCCTTGAGTCCTCTCGTGTCTTCACTCCCCCAGCAGGTCCCATCAGCTCTATCTCAGACATAGTCCCCAAATCCGTCCACTTCCTCCATCTCCACAGCCACCACTGTGGTCCTTGTCCTCATCTTCTCTCGCCTGGACAATGGCAGTGGCCTCCTCCGCGCTCTCCCAGCTTCCACCTGGCCCCCTTCAGTCCACTCTCCACATACTAGCCAGGGTGCTCCACACAAATGGAAACCACATCGTGTCCCTGCCCTCGATGCCCCATCACAGGGAGAATGCAGCCCAGTTCCCACCACGACCTAGGGCCTGCTGCATCTGGCCCCTGCCCCCACCCCACAAAACCCTGTTACCTTCCTAGTTCACTATGTAAAACCACTTTCACTCGTCATTTGCTTGTTGTCTGTGGAGTCATCAACTCCACGAGAGTAGACTTCATCTTGTTAGGATGAAGCCAGTAAGGTGCCTGGAGTGTCACAGTTAAGGAGGCACTCACTCTCAAGTGCCCATTCTGTATTTGCATGGCCCCGAGAGTGAGTACCTCCTTAAATTTTGCACCCTAGAAGCCTCACTTGCCTCACCCAGTTCTGGGCCCTGTTCTGAGTGCCATATCCTCAGTGCCTGGCACACAGTAGGTGCCCAATAAATATTTTTCAAATGAATAAATTCTGGCATTCTCCAAGGTTGAGGGTGCAAAATCACCCAGCTTCCAAGTCCTGTCCAATGCACTCAGAGCCGCGCTCGCTCTCCAGCCCCACAGCCATCGCCTGGCCCAGATCATCCTCTCCACCGGGCTGGCTGCCGCACTCCCCCGCCGACCACCTTCCACGCCCGACTTCTCTTTCCTCTGCCCCCTGCCACCACCTGATTTTCCAGGCTCCTCCCCACCTCAGCTGGTCCTCCTGATAGCTTCAAGCCATCTCTCCATTCCCTCTTCCACACCCTGTCACAATGACCGCATCTGTCCAGAACATAGATCTCATCGTGTCATCTCACTGCTTAAACACCTCTCCCTTTCCACTGCTTGTGTATAGAGTCCACGTTGCTGGGGTTGACACTCCAGGTTCTGCATGGTCCCAGCCCAGTCCATTTCTTCGACTCCCTCTCTCTCCCCGTCTTGCCCTGACTCTCAGCTCCAGCCGCTGCAGCCTTCTTCCAGGTCTGGGCCTCTGCGGGGCCCTTCTCTCTCTCTGGGATTCCTTCCTCTGAGAAATCTCTAGCTATGCTGGAGGATCTGGCTTGACGGCACCTGGTTTGTGAAGTCTTTCCAGGGAAAGTTAATTTCCTTGCTCTGGCCTCCTTTCAATGGGCAGTTCTTTGTAGTCCTAGGTTTGAATTATACTCCTTTGGCATTTATGTAAACACTTACCTTCAGCTAATAAGCCCTCCCGGCCGAGTGGTGTTAAAGCCCCATCCCCATGTTTGCTTCCCTCCCCCCGGACCTGGGAGGGAGAGAGAAAATGATTCACAGGCAGGGTCATGAGGAACCAAGGCCACTGCTCTCCGACTCTCAAGCAACCTCCCTCTATTTCCTTTAGAGCAGTGTCCCCAGGTGTGCAGAGAGCAGGCTGCACGATGTGGCGGTGCACAGAGACGCTGTTTAGTGGCCCTGAATTAGTTGGGGAGGCAGTGTTTCACCTCCACTTTGTCCCCAATCATGACAACGACAACACCACGGTGTGGAAGCCTCGGTTCAGCCCCACACCCTGCCGACCCCCCTTGTTAATACAGAGCAGTCCTCCAGCTCAGCACCTTTTTCAGTAACAGAATCTAGCTTGAATTTGATAATCTTGTTTTGTTTTTATTCTCTTTCTTTTTCTATTAGCTTTAATTTATGGCAGGTGATATGGTTTTCCATTTAGAGAAGTAAATAAAGAAATGCTTTTAAAATATATATATATATATATATATATATATATATTTTTTGGTGAGGAAGATTTGCTCTGAGCTAACATCTGTTACCAATCCTCCTCTTTTTTTGCTTAAGGAAGATTGTCCCTGAGCTAACATCTGTGCCCATCTTCCTGTATTTTGTATGCGGGACACTGCCATAGCATGGCTGCTGGCAAATGGTATAGGTTTGCATCTGGGATTCAAACCCACAAACCCAGGCCACTGAAGCAGAGTGGGCCAGACTTAACCACTATGCCACAGGGCCGGCCCCTAAAATACATTTTTAAAGGAAAAATGTGAGCCAGTTTAAAGAAACATATTAAGTGACTAATAGTTCAGGTGGTTCCCAGAAGTGGCAAAAATCGGGACGTGGCAAAGGTCTGTGCCCATTACCCTTAGTTTCAAGTTGTTGGAAGGCAGCTGCCCAGCCAGGGACTGCATTTCCACACCTCCTTGCATAGAGCGATGTGAATAGAATAAGGACAGAGGTGACATACGTCACTTCCAAACTTGGCCCATGACGACCCACAGGTGATCCCCAGCTCTCATCTCCCCCATCAAATGGCCAGGTGGCCACCCCGGGGCAGCCTCAGGGGCCCTTGGGAGATGCCAGGGCCTTCACTTGCCTGGGTCTCTGAGTGAGTGTGGGACCAGAGGCTCCCCCTTCCCACCCCAACAGCTATTAAGCTTTATGTGATAGAAAAACTGATGATATGCTAAGATACTAAGATTTCAGGATTCTTCTGCACAGCAGCTAGCATTATTGAAAGACTGAAGTCTGGGAAACAATTTTAGAGAAGGATTTAGGGAATCAAGGACAGTTAGATTTTTCAAACACTCGCTTCCTGTTGAGAGTGATATTAACCAGACAGAATCCTGCCTGTTTTCCCTCTTTTTCTCTCTTCCCCTTTTTCTGTCTTTCCTGCATTTTTCCTACCTTCCTTCCTTCCTTCCCTCTTTCCTTCCTTTCTTTCTTTCCTGTTTCCAGTGAAACTCTGTGAGTTCCCAGACCCTTCCAACTCATCAGAGGGCCATCTAGCACAGAGATTTTCTAGATTTTTTTCCTTCCTTCCTTTCTTCTCTTTTTTCTTCCTTCTTCCACTTCTTCCTTCCTTCCTTTCTTTCTCTCTTTCCTCTTTCTCCCTTTGGAATAATGTATTTGGATGAAAGCATCCATGACTCCTCAATATACGGGGCCTACCGGAGAGAATGTCAGAAGTGCCATCTGGCTCAAGCTGAGGCCTCAGGTTTGGACTTTTGACATTATCACCCAAGGATTTTACACATAGAGCCTTGGCAAATATGTGTGTGTGCTAAAAATAACAATTTTTTATAGGTACACAATGAAAATATACTAAACCTCTTGTATACTGTTCCACGTTTAGAATGCATGGGATCATGTCTGAGTATTTTATACACAGCACAGGACAGCTATGGGGACAATGCACGTGAATTTGGTTCTGACTCAATTCCACATCCACACGCAGATCTGGGTGCTATCTCTGCTCTACCAGATCTTACAGATGGCCTCCTAGCCTGCTTAATTCCTGCAGGAAAATTCACAGGCAAAACAGTCTTCCTTTCTCAAAGGAGTCTTCATTCCTTGTATATGCAGTTCTTCATGCAATACTTTGGTGCTAGCGGTGCCCTCTAGTGCCCAGCATGCAACACCAGTCTACATTTCTCTGATTATGCGCATTCGGTCAGATTTCAGAACAGATGTCCTTCGTTCCTTCCTATTACACAGCAGGCACCTGGGAATTCTCTTGAAGTGGCGATGCCATCTCACTGCCTTGACGATAGATTATTCTTCAGCCAAATCCCACGGTCCTCTGTGGATGCTCCAGCACTTTGTGCCAACCTGTCATTCCCTGAATGTGCCATGCTGCTCCATGCTTCTGTGCGATGGTCGCAGCAACAAAGACCCTCCAACATTCTCCAGTGGCATGAGGCCCCACTATTAACCTTAGGAAAGAAGATGAACACTATCTGAGGGCCCACTGTGTGCCAGGTGTGTGCCACATGGTCTAATCATGACAATATCAGGGTGTTGTCTTCCCCAAGTTGACAGAGGAACAAACACCAGCTTAGCGAGATGAAACGACTCTCTCAAGGTCATACAATGAGGAAAAAAATGTCAAAATAATTCAGCTTCAGCTGTCTTCCTAGATCTTTCTTCCCAATCATTTCAGGATGATTTGTTAAGAGAAAGGGAAGGGAAACATCACGTATGAAGCCGTCAGGCACCAAGCACTGGTACTAGGCGCTTACACACACTTGCTTCATTAATTCCTCATAACCACCCACTTGTGCAGGTATCAGCCATCCTTCCATTTATCCATCCATCCATTCACTTATCAACAGATATCTATTTTACATCTACAAAGTTCCAAAGATGGTGTTAGGTGCTAGGTCCACTAAGAGAAACAAGCTCTGGTAAAGACCTGGTTTCTGGTCTCGAGGTCCTATCACTGCAGGGCAGGAGACAGACAAGCCATACACAGACCATGATGAGGCCCCGAGCACCACACAGAAGTGGGCCTTCTGAGTCAGAAGTGCAGTGCATGGAGGAGGGACAAGGTAAGCAATCCCCTCCAGCAGTCTGTAAGCTGAAAATAGTACTAAGTAGTACTTCTCGACTGTCTGGCAGGATGCTATATGCCCTGGGTTATTTAATCCCCACAGCCCCTCTTTGAGAGGATACTATCATGATCCTCCATTTCAAAGATGATGAGCTTGAAGGGGCCACCTGGTGGCGCAGCGGTTTAATTGGCGCTTGGCAGCCCAGGTTTCACGAGTTCGGATCCCGGGCGCCCGCCGATGCACTGCTTGTCAGCCATGCTGTGGCGGCGTCCCATATAAAGTAGAGAAAGATGGACACAGATGTTAGCCCAGGGCCAGTCTTCCTCGGCAAAAAAGAGGAGAATTGGCAACGGATGTTAGCTCAGGACTGGTCTTCCTCACAAAAAAAAAAAAAAAAAAGATGATGATGAGCTTGAAGAATGGAGAGGTAAAATGACTTTCCCAGGGACATTTGGCTTGTTTGTGCTGAAGCCAAAATTTGAATTCAAATCTCACTGGCTGCAGGGCCATGACTTTTAACCCTTGGGATTGGGCCTCAGCCAAGGGGGGTAGTAGAGGGAGGTGGTCATGGGAGCCTTGAGTTTTGTAAGATTTTGACCTTGACCTGAATATTTTTGCAGAGTCATTGAATGATTTGAAGTAAGGGAATGCTATGAGAAGTAATTTTATGAAGACAGATTAGAGAGGCTGTCTGAAGAAAAGAAGCCAGTAGGAAGCATGTTGCAATGGTCCAGTCCAGTGAGCAGGGGGAGGGGCCACAATGGGCCATGTTGAGTTGGAGAAGCAAATGAAAAACTCCATGGGCAGATTGAGCAGGCTGCTGGGTGTGTGAGTCCAGAGTGCAGAAAAGAGGTGAGGCTGGTAATAGAGATTTTGGGGGAGTTGTCAGAATGTAAAGTCAAGCTAAGACTGTGAGTAGGATGACTCCAGGAGAATCAAGATGGGGCCTGGGGATAAAGATAGGACAGGCTGACACGGGAGCGGGCAGCTGCAGAGGACACCAAGGGGCAGCCAGCCAGAGGCGTAGGGTGCTGCAGAGAATCAAGCTTCCAGAAGGAGGGAGTGGGGAGCAAATGCCCCAGAGGGGTCAGGACACATAGGGACAGAATGTGTCCATGCTCCTCCCTGACCCTGAGTTTAGGTTGACAGAGGTCAGGATTCAGGCAAGTTGTATTTGATTCTCAGAAACTCACCTACCATGAATTTCAAAATCTCTCTCCATCTGGAACACAGAAAATGATTTGCAGTCCTCAGACAGTTACAAGGGCACCGGATTTTGCCAAGTCACATTATCTGACAGAAATGGGCCGTGAAATGCCTGCTAATTGCTACAAGATTTAAAAGGGAGAGAAGGGCCTGAGAACGGGAGGTGTCCTGTCAGACTTTCGTGTGGGGAGCCGGGGAGCTGGGTGATAACAAGACATAATGGGCCTGCTTCACCGAGCTCCAAATTACCAGGATCATTTTATCCCGGTGAAAGAAGGATGAAGCTTTTAAAAATGAGCAATTATGACATATTTTTTTCATTGTTGTCAAGAAAGCTAAACCCCAATTATCCCATCTATTTTGGAGGGGTTTTCAAAGGCACTCATGCCGTTGTTGAGCTCATCATCTCCCCGGGCTCCAGGGAGAGGTTTATTTGCCGTAATAATCCTGGTTGATCCCTTCTCGCCATACCTGACAAGTCTTTGCAATGTTCTTCCCACGTGTTCTGTTCCTGCCCTGGAATTGGACCACAAGGCCTTTAACCAATCAAAGGAAACTGTTCCCAAATAACCAGCAGTGCTGAGTCTGTAAAGGTATTGAAGTGTCTGCAATCTTAGCATGCATTCCCTTCTTCCTCTGGTCTTCGGGAAGCACCCCTTGAATCATGTCATTCCTCTGATCTAGAACTTTCTGTAACTCCCCATTGCCAAGCAAATCTGGTCCAAAGGCTATTCCCTCTGGAATTTGACCCCCAAACTTCTTGTCCAGCCTCATCTTTTCCTCCTTCCATCACTCATGTGCTCATTCATTCATTTAACACACACATATTGAGCAAGTTGTAGGTTCTGGGCACTGGAACACGTGCTGGAGGAGTCTTTACCAAGTTGGGGAGATGGTCAAGGAGGCAAGAAGTCCTAAGACAGTATGGGAGGTTTTGTTGAGTGAGGACTGAGGACTTTGGGACACAGAAAATGTACTTCTCTCTGCCCCAAAGGCTTAGACGAGGAAGGCTGGGGTGGGGGGGCAGGGAGGAAGAGGTGACACCTAGGCTGAGTGTTGAAGGAAGTGGACACGTACTGGAGACATATTTAGGTGGCAGAATCTACAGGATGTGAGGTCCTAGTGGGCTATGAGGGGATGAGGCTGGTGCTCAGGTTTCAGGCTTGGACAATTGGGCAGAAGGTGGTGCCACTGCTAAGAGAGGAGACTTAGAGAAGAGATGGATTTGATGGGTAGGGGCATGAGCTCCTTTGGGGGCTCTCACTGACCCTGAGGATCATGTGGACAGCCAGGAGGAGTGCTCAGTGAGCAGTTTGCTTATGGGAGTCTGGGGCACAGTGAGCAGTCCAGGCAGGAAAGAAAGAGACATGGGAATGGTCAGCTCAGAGATGGACATTGGAGCCCTGGGAGATAGTTCTGGGTGAAGAGCCCTAGGGAAGACCAGCAGTAAGGGGCCATATGGAGGAAGACCAGACTGCAAAGGAAAAGCAAGCCCATTTATGAGCCCTGGGCACTGAAAGTTCACACCTGTCTTTCCCCAGTGAGACAGGCAAATAGCAGTGCTGAGAAGGGCCCAGTAAGTCTTGTAAAATCAGGGCGAGATTTGAGGGAAAAGTAGCACATACTCCTATGATGCTTCTTCCCCTCCTGTGTAATATAGAACACACTGACTCTTATCACCAGTTCCTGGGAGGCACCCTCTAAATCCTTGGAATTTCCTGAGTGATAGGAGAGTCTTTCTTATTCATGGATTCCCCTCAGACCCCACCTGAACTTGTGCCAGTGGGGTGACTCATGGTGGTCTCCAGTTAGTGTATGCTAATGAGATGACTACTGAGGATGGCCATGCCAGTAAGACCAACCATGTGATTAGAGGGTTGGAGCCTTGACCCACGTGATATCAGCCTGACCTCCAGGGAGGTGAGGGAAGCTGGAGACTGAGTTTCATGGCCAATGACTCAATCAACCCCAGTCAAAACTATGGACACTGAGGCTTAGGTGAACTTCCCTGGTTGGCAATACTTTGAGTATTGTCACACATTGACATGTGAGGAGAGTATGGGGAGAGGACATGGAAGCTTCACATTTGGGACCCTCCCAGACCTTGCTCTATGTGTCTCCCCCTTTGTCTGGTTCTGATTTACATCCCTTAGCATTAAACTGTGATCATAAATATAGCACTTTTCCTAGTTCTGTGAGTCTTCCTAGTGAATTATCAAACCTGAAAGAGTGGTGGGAACCCCCGAATGTGTAGCCAGCTGCTCAGAAGTACAGTTGGACTAGGGACCCCCAGTCTTGTGGCTGGTGTCAAGGAAGGGCAGTCTTGTGGAGGACCACACCTTTAACCTACAAAGTTTGGCCCAGCTCCAGCTAGTTGGTGTCAGAAGTGATTGGACTCTCTTTCTCAAAAGCTATGAGGTTCCAAGGATAGGCATTGGCATCAACGAGTCCTTCCTTTGTGCTAAGCTCTTCACATGAGGTTTCTCATTTCATCCTAGATGCAAACCTCTGAGGGAAGTGCTAAGTATTATCTACCACATGTTACAGATGAGGGAACAGAGTCCCAAAGTTATGGATCCTGCCCAAGACCGTGTACCTAGGAAGTGGGAGAGCCAGAATTTAACCCAAGCAACCAAAACACTTGCCCTTAACCACTCCATTAAACTTTCTCCCAACAAGATACTCACCATCACATTTGGTCTGGGAGGTCTAGCAGAGTAGTAGAAGTGAGTCCATTCATTAGCTAACTTACTAAGGCATATTTATTGAATGCCCACAGTGTGCCAGGGGCTGTGAGATCATCAGTGGATAAAACAATGATCTCTGGCTTCACAGAGCCAATAGTCTAGCGAGTGTGTGTGTGTGTTTGTGTGTGCGTGTGTAGGGGCTATGGTAAGGACTTTGGCTTATTCTGTGAATGAGACAGGGAGCTATTGCGTAGTTCTGAGCAGAGGAGAGTAACCTGATTTAATTTATATTGTAAAAAGATCACTCTGGCTGCTGTGTTGAGAATGGTCTTGTGGGAGTAAGGGTAGAATCAAGAAGACCTGTTGGGAAACTAATAAAGTCATCCAGGTCAGAGATGATGGTGGCTTGGACAAGAGTGGGAACAGTAGAACCAGTCAGATTCTGGGGAAATGTTCAGTTAAAACCAGCAAGATTAGCTGATAGATTGGACTGGGCTGTGACAGAAAGGAGCTAAGGATGATCCTAAGATTTGGGGATTGAGCAACTGGAAGGTTGAATTTGCTGTTAACTGAGATGGAGGGTTTAGTGGGAAACAGTCTGGGGTGGGAGGTAGAGAGGAAAAGACGTTGTGCTCAACTTAGTTGAGTTTGAGATGTTTGTTCTCAGACATCTAAGAGGAGATGTCAAGTGGGTGGTGAACATAGGTGGCTGGGGTTCAGGAGAGAAGTCTGACTGGATGTAGAAATGCGGCAGTCCTCAGAATGTAGATGGTATTTGAAGATGAGATCATCAAAGAAATGAATATTGTCAGAGAAGGAGAACGGGTCAAAGACTGATCCTGGAGCAACTTAACACTGAGTGGGCAGGGAGAAAAGAAAGAACTGGCTACTGAGAGTAGGGTGTGACCAGCATGGTGGAGGAGAGCCAGGAGAGCAGAATGTCCTTGCAACCAGGTGAAGAGCCTCCCTCCAAGAGGAGGCATAGTGGAGTCGGTCAAATGCTGCCGAGAGGCCAGGAGAGATGAAGACTGAGGATGAGTCACTGGATTCAGCAACACGGAGGCATCAGTGCCCTTGGCAAGAGCAGTTTCAATGGGGCAGAGAGGAATGCCTGGTGGGAGTTCAAGGAGAATGGGGACTAATGGGAGACTGTGAGGAGAAACAACTCTTTCAAGAAGTAAGTTTTGTTGCAAAGGGGGGAGTAGCTGGCAGAGAAAGCGGAGTCAGAGAAGTGTTCTTTGTTTGCTTGCTTTAAAAAAAAATAAGATGGAAGAAATAATGAAGCCAAGAGATTTGGATCATTGCATGGACCTAAAGCCACAATAGAGAAGGAATGATTCCCCAATAGGATCCAGTAGAATCACTATTTGTGTGAGGTCCATAAACTTACATAATAAAACAACCTCAGGGACTTAGAGTCTAAATAAATGAAAAAAATAATTTTTATTCTAAAATTTATCTATGGCCCACAAGTTGAAATGGCCCCTTCTAGAAATTTCACTCAACTTCAAGTCCATCGAGGCACCCTGGTATATACTGAATAATACCAAAACCCAGGTAGAAGTGGTGCAAAGGGGACCAATGTCCTGAGGGGCTGAAGCTGGAGGATCTTCAGACCAGTGCAAGTTTGAATCTGACTTTGTCCAAGAACGATATGTGTCCTCTCATTTGGTTGGTTCTTTAGTTCTTTTTCCCATTTCAGAAGTAGTTCTGGCTGCCTGAGCTGAGACACCACAGATGTCCTGAATTCACCAACACAATGTAGTTCCCAACCTCTGGGCCACTTCAACCCCTCAAAAGAGTTGTTGAAAAGACCCTTTAACACACGTTTCTTCGCGAAGCTCTGAGTCCTGCTACTGGGCTAAGAGTGACCTTGAGCAGGCTCCTCCCTCTCTGAATGTCAGCTTCCTCAGTTAAGAAATGAGAGAAATCCACTTCACAGGGTGATTGTGTGGTAATTTAGCATGTGAAGATGTCTGGTACAAAGCATGCAAACAGTAGGTGCTCAAACAATGTTGCCTGAGTCTGAAATCGGGTGAGTTCAAACCGTAAGTTGTCATGGAGGCCTGCTGTATGGCAGGCACTGTTCCAGGTGCTGGGGAGGGATCAGAAGGTGAACAGAGAGGGATAGCTGAGGACTGTGGAGGCTCAGAGAAGGGTGTGGCCAACTCTGCTGGAGGAGCCCTCCCTGGGGAAGCAACACTGTGAGTGGGTGTTGAAAGAAGAGCAGAAAAGCACAGAGCATGGGGAAAGGCAAGAGGAGGGGCCTCCAGACGGAAGGAAGAGTTCTGTGGCTCCACAGAGGGGTCCCATACTTAAACAAGGCTGTAGGGAATTGTTGCTATTCTCTTCCCTCTTCCTACCACATTCTCCATGTTGACTCTTTCTAATTCTCTAGAATTAGACGTCTGGTTTGAACATGACCTCTCTGAGAGGTCTTCCCTGGATCACCTTATCCTAATTCCACCCTCTGCTTTTTCTGTTCCCCCTCTCATCAGCCTGCTCCTTTTTTCATATCACAATTTGCCATTAGATACTCATTTGTTTAATTGAGAGTGTAGACTTTGGCATTAAACTATGTGGGGAAAATTCCAACTCCCACCCCAACCAGATATGTCATCTTAGGGAAGTCAGTGTACCTCTCTGGGCCTTAATTTCCTCATCTGCAATTGGGGTAAAAATTATTACCTACTTCATCAGGTTGTTATAAGGATCCAGTGAGATAAGCCATGGAAGCCCTAGGGCAGCCCCTAGAATCACATGTAATTGCTCAATAAATGTTAGCTATTGCATTGCTCTTCAGAAAGTCTGCACTAGTGGACTCTAAGCTCCCTGAAGGCAGGTGCCTTATCTGATTTGTAGGCACTCCATGTTTGTTGAATGAACAAATTTATGCACAAAACTGAGCTGACTCAAACCGGTTCCAAGAAATTGACTTGCAGTTGACATAAATGGGCTTGTCTTTTGCATTTCTCCAACTGTTCCTATTTAGATTCACGGTCTACTGTTTTAGCGGCCATCCTAATTCTTGTGGGAAAGTCAAGCCTCTTGCATTCAGCATGAATCAACAGTGAGACTTTTGGCACCGCAGAGCATTTCCTTGAAGACCTGAGCCTCCTACATCGTATCTTATTTTGAGTGTCATTATCCGTGACACTCTTTAATGGTAAAACAACAGCTGTAAAAAGTTTAGTCAAGCTCATTTTGAAGAAGTGGTCCCCGGAATCGGTGATTCACATCTGATTTGGAGTCTCGATCAGATTAGCTTTCCTCCAGAAAGAGCAGTTGTATTTAATCACTTGGACTCAATGCATCGCAGTTGCAAAATATAAGGGTTCATCGGATATAATTGTCTTATTGGACAGAAGAAACTAAGGTTGAGGGAGGGGAAGCAATTTATCCAAGATCATACCATGAGGTTGGGCAGAACCAGGACCCTTCCTGGGCTCAGAAACTCAGGGAGAAATGGAATGACATCAGATGGCCCAAAAGAAGGGAGATTTGCCTCTGTTCCTCATTGCCGAGAAGAGGGAGTAGGTTTCCCCACGCCCATATTTTTCACTAATTTTAAATTCCACAAGTAATTCATGAATATCACTTCCCTCAAAATAATTTTAAATTACAGATGAAGCTGATGTCCTCTCTGACCACCCCCACTTAAGCCCTCTCCCCTCGGCGTCTCCCCAAAGTTATCTGCCATCGTCAATTTGATGTATCTCCTTCCAAAAACTCCTCTGTATCATTACAAACATATGTGTGAGTATCCAGAAAAACAATGAGTATTGTTTCGTGTGACATTTTTACATAAATAGCACCGTACTCCCTGTATTATTCTGCAAGTTGGTTTTTCTGCCTCAATAGTAGGACTTTGAGTTCTTTCTGTGTGCGTACATGTAGCTACCTCATTCTTCTTCATTGGCGTCTTGTAGTCAGTAGTGTGTGTGCCCTGGTGTAATTACCCATTCCCCTACCAGAAGAGACTTAGGGCACTCTAAATTCCTTCTATTACAAGGATTGCCACTATAAAAACCCTCACGTCTGCCTCTTGGTGCACGTGTGCGAGGGCTTCTGTAGGGAAGACACAGTGGAGAACTGCTGGTCATAGGATGCGCACATTTGCAGCTTTACGAGATGCCGTCAAATTGTTCTCCAGAGGAGCTGTTTGAGTATACTCTCCCATGCGTACTTTCCAGGAATACCCATTTCTCTGCACTCTCACCAACACTCCAGAGTGTCAAAATCCCATTTGGTTGGAATAATTGCTTCCTTGATTTATACTTTTCCAACTGCTATTGAGGCTGGGCATCCTGTTATGATGCTCAGATGTATCTCCTTGTGTGTGAATTGCTTTTTAATATCCTTTGCACATTTTTCTGTTGGGCTACTCAACTTTTCTCTCAATCCCATTTTAAAAGAAATTAAGGCACCTAAGCCCTGCTGAAGTTTGAAATGAATCATAGCTCAGAAATCTCAGGCTGCATGAGAGAATGATTTGAAATGTTGTTTTTAAAGGGTGGAGCGTAGAGGCTCGATGGGGAAATGTGGGTGACGGGAAAATCCAACATGAAAAGACGCCTCATGGAAACTGAGTGCAGAAAGCAGAGGGCGTGGAGGTCTTGAGTCAAATCTGCAAATCCCCTCACTGATAACCAAATGCTGGTGCTGAGGCCACACCGAATGGGGGCATGCCGGGCTGGTAGCGGCCCTTGTCCACAAAACCAATGGGAAATATTTCATTAATAATTATTATATTGATTACGTGTTGAAATGATAATATGTTGGATATATTAGGTTAAATAAAATGCATTACTAAAATTGATTTTACTCTCTCTTTTTACTCTTACTTTTCAATGTAGGTATCAGAAAATTTGAAATTATATATGTGGCTCACCTTATACATCTGTTGACAGAGATGGGGACAATTAAGTTTCCAGTCCCAGCACTTCTATCAAAAATGCTGTGTGTCCTTAAGTGTGCCACTTTCCCATCCAGCCCTAACTGACCTCACAGGGATGGTAAAGAGAGGAGTGAAACTCATGCGATTCTCCTTCAAATATTCGCAAGGGTGACACAGCCCAGGGCCTCACTCTGCCTCTCACATCTCAGCATATGTCCACGAGGGTTGAAATGTTACCTCATCCTGGGCTCATCAAAAAGTGGTTTCTATTAGATCTAGAAGCTGGATCTTTTCACCCAGACGTCCCCAGTCCTCAGGACACTCGGACTTTACGTGCAAGGGAGCTAAAGGCGTTGTCTCTCTCATCACCGTGGGCCTCTGCAATTCCTCACGATGGGTCTTATTGATAAGCTTTCATCACCCAGATTATTGAGTTTTATTTATCAAACCCAATTGCTTTGAATTCCACCAGTTTATCAATTAGGATTCTTACAAGGAACAGAAAAAAAACAACTCAAAATGGCTCAACGAGAAAAGGAGGAGGGATATTTAGTGGCTCCAGCATTATTTTTCTGGGGCTGCCATAAGAAACTTATCCTCTCTTAGCTCCAGAGTCCTGAAGTCCCAAATCAAGGTGTCTAGGGGAGAATCTGTTCCTTCTCTCTTCCAGCTTCTGGTGACCCCAGGCGTTCCTTTGTTTGTGGGGGCATCACCCCAATCTCTGCCTCCATCTTTAAATGGCCTTCTTCTTTGCGTCTCTGTGTGTCCTTTTCTGTCTCTTATAAGGATTCTCATTGGATTTAGACCCCACCATAATCCAGTATGATCTCATCTCGATCTTTACATTAATCACATCTGCAAAGATCCTATTTGCAAATTAGGCCACATTCTGAGGTCCCAGGTGGACATGCATTTTGAGGGGAGTTACTATTTAAGCCACAACAATTCTGTCACTGCAAAGTCTAGGGATGGAGCTGGCAGGAGGCAGGACTCACCTTCTCTGTGCCTCTGTGCTCAGCTTCGCAGGGCTTACCGTCCCTCACAGGCTCCATGTGGTAGCAAGAAGGTGACAGCAGCCCCAGACTCACACCCTCTCTGGTTCATGCCCAACAACAGAGAGAATTTTCGTGAGAGAGGAGTAGAAAATCACAGAGGGGAAGAGGCCCACATGCCCCCAGCAGGCGATGTGCCCATGGCCAACAAGTGTCCCCCAGGAGAGTCACTGCTCCCCCATGGGAGTGACGCCCGAGGGAAAATGGGGTGGGAGGTGCGTGAAGGAGTGTTTGCTGAGGAAGCAGACCCTAAAGATTCACCACAAACAGGTCGGGTAACAAATCTCCATCGATCCCTCTGTGTGTCCCTCTGTGGTATACGAGCATTTACTAAGGACCAGGTACTTGGCAGGGGTTAGACATGTGAAAATAAGTGTGACAAAAGGCCCTGCCCCAGAGGAGTCCCACAGTGCAACCTTGTCAACAGTGTCGGCATGATGTCATTGGTGCCTCTGTAAAAGAAAGCAGGAAGAGATGTGGGAACCAAGAGGAAGGAGAGGAAACTCTTTCTGGGGATCTCAGAAGACCTCTTAAGACAGACAGGCTAAGTCTTGAAAAATGAAGAGGATCCCTCTGGTGGAGAGTGACAGTGTGGCAGGAAGCGGTGCGGCTACCCACGGACTAGTGGGGAGTCTGTGTGGCTGCGGTGCTGGGCACAGTGGGTGGGGAGTAGGGCTGATAGGAAAAAGAAGACAAGGGCTACAGGCAGGGGTGTGCCACGATAGCACTTGTGGTTTGGACAGACCTCTCTGGAAGAGTCTACAGGGGAGAAACGGGAGGCAGGGAGACTAGTGAGGAGGCTGCTAGAGACGAAAGCAATAGGGCTACACCTGAGACAGTATGGCAGGTGTGGATAAGATGAAGTGGAGACAGGTGAGATGTGATGGATGTTATTGGAGTAGAAATGGCAGGACTTTGCAGTTGATCAGGTACAAGAGTGAGATAAGGGACAGGAAGAAATTAAGGATGGGGACAGTTTTCAGTTTGGGACACTGCTTGTCTGAGCCTGGGAACATGGCGGAAGACAGAGTGACTTTGTGGTGAAGACAAAGAGTCGGTTTCGACCAGACTGGGTTCAAGGTGCCCCAAGAGGCATCAGGTGGCGATTTTCCAGGCAGTTGGAAACACCAGCAAATCGGGCTATGGATGGAAAGAATCGAAGGCTTCTTGGTGTTAGCTGGAGCTAGACTGTGAAAGAAAGGGCCAAAGTGGAGACCAGACAAGGTAAGCCGGACAGAGCAAGACAGAGGTGACAGGAGGGACCAAGAGCCGGACGGTAGAGGAGCCGTCAGTAGTGTTGCTGGGAGAGCAACTGTGGATATTTCACTTCCTCCTCCCAGACAGTGGGCCTGGTGGCAGACAGACACAGTACTTTAAGCTTCACTTGTCCTCTCCCCCTGCCCTCCTACCTCTCTCACTTGTCTCGACCTCATTTCAATCAGATCAGAATGCAGAGAAGCCAACACACCCTCACGGGCTGTGGGAGATGTGGGGCCGCCCCGCACTGAGCTTGTTGGAGGTCTTGGCTGAGAGAGACAGCCTGGCCCTGCGGCCCGGCAGGCCGCTTGGAGAGCCCAGTTCGGACCCTCTGTGCTGTGATGCACACCCGTGGGGACAGGTGGGGCTTGGCTCACCACGGCTGATGGGTCCCTCCTGTCCATCAGCACTGAGGCCGCAGCAGCCCCACCTGCACTTACTTAGCTGGCCCGCCAGCATCTTGTCATCTTTTCTTCCAGGCTGCTAAGGTTCTAGAAGAGGGAAAAGCAAAGTAGTGCTCCCCACCACCCCCAGGCTCTGCTCCTGAGGGGCCCCAGCCTGACTTAGGCCAGGAGACCGTCATCCCTCCTTCTGCTGCCCACACCATGGGCCCTCAGTGGGCCCCCTGTGGCTCTGCCATCTCCTACAGTTGTCCCCTTCTGGGTCCAAGGCCAAGGTGGACCCCAGCCGACAGAGAACCACCAGTGCCACTCACCTCCCGAACTGGGGTTTGGGCCCAAATATCCCTCTTTTTTTTTCCCCCTGATTAAAAATTACCATGCAAATTGAAGAATATTTGGAAATATAAATAGTAACACAAAGACACTTTATCTTTAATCTAATTTACAACCACCCCCAGAAGTGTTACAAGGAACAAAACTCAGGCTACTTTCAAAATAGGGGAGTTTTACTGAAAGACCCTGAATCAGAAAATGTCAAGAACCAAGAAAACTCTAGGTTCTGGTTCCTCTCTGAATCTGGAGCCAATTATCTCTGAATTCTCCAGTGCAAAGCCACACTTAATTAATCACTTTTGCCCCTTCAGGGCAGAACCCTTGCGCTTGGCCCTCTCGGGCCGAAACTGTGAATAAACTCAGAATAAGTGAATGATGCAGGCATGTGTCTTCACCGCACCCTGAGGAGGCCGATGGCATTTAGAGAAGAAACAGGACCCGACCCAGCTCTCCAGGAGCTTGCAGTCTGGCTAGGAGGAATCCAGGCACATAAATAAACTGTCTGCCCACAGTAAGCACCATGGCAGAGCTTTGTGAAAATGGCTGGGAGGTCAGGAGGAAGCAGCAACCCAGCCTTCCTTGGAGAGTCCTCACTGAGGAGGTGACAATTTTTTTAACCACTTTATTGAGGTATGATTGGCATGTAAAAAGCTGTAAGTATATAACGTATACAACCCAATGAGCTTGGGGCTAAGTATACACCCGTGAAACCATCACCACCATCAAGGCCACAGACATAGCCATCACCTCCCAAGGTTTCCTCTCACTCCTTTATTATTATTATCGTTATTTTGTGTGTGTACGGGAAGAACGCTTAACATCTTAGCAAATTGTAAGTCTGTAATACAGTATTGTTAGCTACAGACACTATGTGGTACGGTAGATCTCCAGAACTTACTCATCTTGCATAACTGAAACTTTGCACCCTTTGACCATCACCTCCCATTTCCCCCTCCTCCAGCCCCTGGCAACTGCCATTCTACTCTCTGCTTCTGTGAGTTTGACTATTTTGGATTCCACATACAGCTGAGAACAAGCAGTGTTTGTCTGAGGAGGTTACAGCTGAGTTGGGTTTCGAAGACGATGGGCAGAGGAAAGGTCAGTTGAGGCAGAGGGACCAGCATGACCAAAGGCTCAGAGGCTGGAACCACCATGACATACTCAGGGAATGGGAGGAAGGTGGGTGTGGGTAAGGGGTTGGCAGCAGGGGCCACGGAGCCAGGGAGGGGCTGGAGATGGTTCTCGAAAGGCCTTGACTCCTGTACTTTAGGAGTAAACTGGACACTGAGGAAATGAATGTTTTTGACCAACAAAGTAAAAGAGATGGAAAGAGAAATCTCCCCAGAAATTACAGCATGGTGGAATGGGAATAATATTCTACCAGAATGAATGATGGCAGAGTGAGGATGTGGGCTTAGGATCAAAAGGCCTGGGTCCACAGCTAGACTATGTAGCTAACTGGCAGTCTCTTGTCTTCTCTCCTCTGAGCCTGTTTCCTCATCTCTAAGTGAGAAATTCAATAACTCTAATAAACTCTGGTTTATGATGTCTACATGCCCTGGGCTAGCCATGTCCTTGGAAAGACAACTTCGAAGCTGGCTACAAGATGGTGCACCTAGTATTTGTTTCTCTAATTATATCTTATTAAAGAACTTTTCCTGAACTCCAGTGGCTCCTAATCCCATTCAAACAACAAAAGATCATTAGGCCCCTCAATTTTGTGGATGAGGGAAGAATTTTCTACTTCCATTCCAACATTGAATTCTCTATGTTCAAAAGATGGGCATTTTCCTCTGGAGGCACAAGAGGAGCTCTGATGACAGGAAAGAAACTATTTTCTATCAGATGCTGGTTCTGCTAATATTCTTTGTCCTTTCCAGATGAAAATATGCCTCATGGTCATTGCTAAATAAATTTCCTATTTACCCAGGCGGGCTTCATTCATTTTTCTGTGATACAAATTTGCAGTTTACTATAAATGACTCAAAGTGTATGATGGTAGAAGATACGATGAGAGTTGGTGCCTTCTGTTTCACCAACTCACAGGGCTGGCCTGGAGGCCAGGCGAGGAGAGCTCCCTGGAGGCCTCGAGTTTGTGCAGGAGGGCAGAAGCCACTGTAGCTATTTCAAGGAGGAAGAGATTTAATGGAGGGAATCAAAGCTTACTCAACCACTGGAAGGGCTAGGAAGAAAAGCTCAAGAAGGCCAGTGTGTTCATTTTCTAGGGCTGCCATAACAAAGTGCCACAAACTGGATGGCTTTAAACAACAGTTCCAGAGACAAGAAATCTGAAATCAAGGTGTCAGCAAGGCCAAGCTCTCTCTCTCTGAAACCCGTCATGGAGAATCCTTCCTTGCCTCTTCCTGGCTTCTGGTGGTGGCCAGCAATCCTTGGTGCTCCTTGGCCAGCAGCTGCAACACTTCAATCTCTGCCTTGGTCACATGGCGTTCTCCACTTGTGTGTGTCTCTCTCCTCTTTTTATAAGGACATCAGTCGTCTTAGATTAGGGGCCACCCTACTCTAGTTTGACTTCATCTTAACTTATTACATCTGCAATGACCCTATTTCTAAATAAAGTCACATTCTGAGGTATGAAGGGTTAGGACTTCAACATAAGATTTTTGGAGACACAATTTAATCCATAATAGCCAGTGTCAAGAAATCTGAAAGTGCAGGAGCCACAGAGAGTCCGTCACCAATGTTCTCAGCTGTCTGCAGCACCCAAAGGGGCAATTCCTAGGAGCACACAAGGACACCAGACGTCACTGGCCAGCCCCAGAGCTGCCGTCCACCATCGTCTCACACCTACCCGCAGCTCCCACCAGGGAATCATGCCTTCTCCTTTTCCACCTTCAGATTTCACACAAGTGCCTCTCGTAAGCAGGATCTAACTGGAACCATGCTGCATAGCAATCCTGGAAAAGTCACTCCTGGGCTGTATCCTCCCTCTGTGTACAGAGGAGAGGTTAGGAGGGCAGGATGGTACTAAGTATTAACAGACAAAATGCAGCACACACATTATTACCCAAACTGGATAGAAAAGCATGTCTCCATCCATTTAAAAATAGTCCTTGAGCATCTGTTACATGGCCAGCCTCATGCTGGATGAGATAAAGAATAAAGTACATGCAGAATTAAATGAAACACAGCATCATCCCTGCAGGTATATTCATGGTCAAGTGACAAGAACACGTATAAATAACTATAAGGCATTGTGAAAACTCTCATAATCTTTAAAAATAAAGTGCAGTTTCTGTCTTTCTATTGGTTGCTGTGTCATATTAAAATGGCTATTCTTCAAATTTGAGGAGTACATTTAAAATACAGGCTGAAAATTCTGTTTGAGAGACCATAAATAGATAGTCACCTGCCAGGGCTGCTAAAAACTGAGGGACAAAGTCCCACGTAACTGCCGACCAGCTTCCAAAATGCCGCCCCCTCCTGGATCTCCTCCCACCTCAGTGGTGTCTCCTCTGTCTCCTTTGCTGCTCTGTCCTCCCATCCTCAACCCTGAGATACTGGAGCACCCCGGGCTCAGTCCTAGTCCTCTTCTCTTCTCCGTCTATGAGGATCTGGGGGTGATTAGCCGCCACGGATTAAAATACCTACTCTATGCCAATGACTCCCTGAGTCATCTCCAGCTCAGCCCTCACCTCCAGGCTCGCGATGGAAACAACTACTCAACAGCTCCACCTGAATGCTTCATGGGCCTCCCACACTTACCCCTTAGTGGCTACACCCCAGCACTTTCCATTAGTATAGACCTCCTGAGTTCTAGGCAGGCATGTGGTTGCCGAGCTCAAAACTATATTTACTCCCTTGCAACTACGTGTGGCCTTGTGACTGCAACTACGTGTGGCCTTGTGACTGAGTTTTGGGCAATGGATGTGAGAGGAAGTGACACATGCCACATTCGGGTCTTGCCTTTGAAGGAAAGGAACATTCTCTCTCCTTCTCCTTCTCTTTCTCTTTCCCGGTGGAGTGATTGGGGAACTCAACCTCCCATCTAAACCACAATATGGAAGCTCTGTTTGGATGATGGAAGAGCAAAAAAATAGGAGCTTGGCTCCCCAAAGCTGCAGCCACGATGTCAGCCCTGCATAACTTCATTCTCAGAACTATTAAATGAGAGAGAGAGAGAAAATTCTGATTTAAGCCACTGTTGGTCCTGGTTACATAGCCAGGACGTATTACAAATCACAAAATGTCTACAGCCAAATTCCTTATGTACTCTTTGCCCCAAAACCTGCTCTTCCCACAGTGTCCCCCATTTCAATAAATGTTAAAACAATTCTTCCAATTGGCAGGCCCAAAGTTTTAGTTATCCTGGACCCCTCCCTTTCTCTCAATCCCAGATCCATCTATCAGAAAATCCCATTGGATTTATCTTCAGAAAATGACTGGATATTTGGAGATACTGAGGAATTTTTGTTATGTCTTATTAAGTGCAGTAATGGTATAAAGATATTGGGTTTGATCCCTTTTGGAGATATGTACTGAAATATTTACAGATGAAATCCTCTGATGTATTGGATTTGCTATAAAATGATACGGAAGGAGGAGGAAATATGAAGGAAACAAGATGACCCTAAGTTGATCACTGTGAGTGAAGGGTACATATGGTTCATTTTACCGTTCTGTCTACTTTTATGTTTGAAATTCTCCATAATAATTTTTTTTTAATATTTTCAGTTTCGCAGCACTTTCCACCACCACCATTCTGATCCCGGCCATTATCTCTGCAATTCCTGCCTAGCCAGTCTCCCCACTTCCACCCTTCTCTACCATATCTACTCTCAACACAGCAGGGGAGTGACTTTCTCAGATGTCAGGTCAGGTCTCTGCTCTGCTCTGATCCCTCCAGGGGCTCCCATCTTGAGCAGGAAAAGCCAAAGTCAAGTCCTCACCATGGCCCACAACGTCTGTCCCCCTCAGATCGCCTCGTACTTTTCTTTCTGTCTTTCTGTCTTTTCCTCCTCTTCCCCTTCCCATCACTCATTCCCTTACAGCCACACTGGCCTCCTTGCTGTTCCTCCAACACAGCAGGTGAAATCCTGCCTCAGGGCCCTTGCACTTGCTAGCCCTCTTCCTAGAATCCTCTTCCTCCAAACACCCTTGTGACTCGTTCTCTCGCCTCCATCAGGTCTCGGCTCAAATGTCAGCCTCTCAGGGAGGCCTCCTCTGACCCCCAGTCCAAACCTCCCAGCCCTCCTTACCCTGCTTTGTGCTCCTCTTCACGGCACTCGTGGTCAGCCGACACCTGGTAGCTTTACTCGTTTGTTTGTTTGTTGTCAGTCTTTTTCATTCCTGTCTCTCCTGCACTTGGAACGACGCCTGGAGCGTCGCAGGCCCTTGTAAACAGCTGTTGAACGAGTGGGCGGGCAAGTACGGCGGGCGGAGATGGAAGAGGCCGTCTCTCCCTGCTGCCGGAACAGAGAGAGTTGGGCCAGGAGGCGGACGGGTGCCTGCGACCTCGGGACCAGAAGAGGAGAGCTCTCGAAGTTGGAGGCCGGAGTCTAAGGGAGCTGATGGCTTCAGAGACACGTGGAGGACAGAGAGGGTGCCCATCCAAGGGAAGTGGCCACTGACAGGGGCTCCAGGTCAGGAGGGCACAAGTGAGACGCAAATGTCTAACGGTGGGAGACGCTAACACGGTGTGGGTGCTTGTCAACCCAGTGCATGTTAAATCAGGCGGATGAGGTGTCAATCATGGGAGTCCAGGGGTCTGACACAGGCTGCAGCTCCTGCACCTTCTTCAGATTTTCAATAGCACATTTGATGAGCTGAGCAAAGTTTCAGTGAATATACTAAGAATTCTAGAACCATACATTGTTAGTATATGTTCTCCAGGCCACAAGGTCAGGTGGGCAAAATAGAATTCTCTTCACTTTTCTGGAATTGAACTAGAGTTCTCTCTTAAAATTCCATTCAGACTGAAAACTTCAATTAGTCAACACCAGGAAAATTCAGTTAAATTCTTATTCAAATTCAGTCAAACATCTGACTGGAGTCAAAGAAAAGAGAAAATAGAGGCAAGGATGTGTATTAGTTTTCTATTGCTGCTGTTGCAAATTACCACAAACTTAGTGCCTTAGAATAATGCGAGTTTATTCTCTTATAGCTCTGGACATCAGAAGTGTGACACGGGTCTCACTGGGCTAAAATCAAGGTGTCAGCTGCTTCATTCCTTCTGGAGGCTCTAGGTGAGAATTTGTTTCCTTGACGTTTCCCGCTTCAAGAGGCCGCCCTCATTCCTTGGCTACTGTTCACTTCCTCCATCTACACAGCCAGACAGATCGCATTTCTCTGACCCTGCTTATGTAATCACAAATCTCTCTGACTGTCCACTCCAGCTGGAAAAGGGTCTCTACTTTGAAGGACACCTGTGATTAGATTGAGCCCACCTGGATAATCCAGGATACTCCCACCATCTCAACGGCCTTAGCCTCAGTCACATCTGCAAAGTCCCTTTGCCATGTAACATAACACATTCTCGGGTTCTGGAGATGATTGCACAGACATCTTGGGCTCAGAGGCATAACTCTGCCTATTATAGAAAGTGATAAAAGAAATTTTCCTAGAAGCAAAGGGCGTAAAAATGACCTTAAATTCAGCCATTCACTATACAATGACTTACTGAGCACCCACTTTGTGCCAGGCCTATTCTATGTCCTGGGGATAGAATGGTAAAAGGTGTCAGCAAGCATTTGCCCTCTTGAAGCTTACATCCCAGAGGAGGGAGAAAGACAATATGCAAGAGAACAAACAGAAAGTCTAGGTGATGGCAGGCAGGGATAAGATCTAGAAGGAAATTTTACAGTGGCGTGGTAGAAGTAGGGGAATACTCGTAGACAAGGTCAAAAGGCCTCTGAGAGGAGATAACATGAAGGATGGGAAAGGTGGAGCTATTTGAGGGAAGAGCGCTCCAGTCAGAAGAAAACGCCAATGCAAAGGCCCTGAGGTTGGTAGGTATTCCTTGAAATTTGGGGTTTCCAAGGAATGGGGGGAAAAAGACCAGTATGATTGGTGTGTAATGAATTAAAGGGGAGATTTGCGATAAATGAGATCAGAAAAGTGGGCAGGCAAAAGGTGCAAGCTTTTGCAAGGCCTGGCTGGCCTGATAATTTTGTTGTTAGTGCACGAGAGGATTTTGTGGAAGAGAGTGGCATGGTCTGATTTACATGTTTAAGGGTCACTTTGTCCATCAACTGATAAAAGGATAAGCAAAATGTGGTATATCCAAATATTATTTGGCAATAAAAAGGAATGAAGGACTGATACAGGCTATAACATGGAATGAGCCTTGAAAACATTGTGCTAAGTGAAAGAAGCTAGCCACAAAAGTCCACATATGGCACGATTCCATTTATGTAAAATGCCCATAATAGTCAATCTATAGAGACAGAAAGTAGATTGGGGGTTGCTTAGGTCTGGGGCAGGGTGGGGAGGTTAGGAGGTGATGGCTAAGGGGTGTGGGGTTTCTTTGGGGGATGAGGAAAATATCCTAAGATTGGCTTGTGGTGATGCTTGCACAACTCTGTGAATATACTAAAAGCCATGGAATTCTACACTTTAAATGGGTGAATTGTATGGTATGTGAATTACATCTCAATAAAGCTATTATTAAAAAGAAAAAAAAGAAGGGCCACTCTGGAGACATCTGGTTGAACTTGTGTTCTGAATGCATACGTTCACCTCCACGATAGATGCCACAAGATGGCAAAGTGATGACAAATTTAAAAAGCATAAATCCACGAAGAAAAGAGGAACTGGAAAGAAAATGACAAGCACCAGATTTTGGAAGGTGAAAAGTATGTCAACAACAGGTTCCTGATTTAGCGGACCAGAGAAGGCAGAAACCCGAGCAGGCAATGAGAGAAGCCCAGAAGTATCAATTTGCCCAATAAAATGCTAGGAGGAACCATCAGTCAAAGTTACTGAGTATCTCTGAAAGGTGAGGAGGGGGCTGAACCCATGAGGACTGGCTGAAATCTACAGGTAAGAGGTGCCCCAGATTCTCTCCTCCCCCCTGCATGGCTGCGCAGCTGCCCCTCCTACACCCCGGAGGGTCACTTTCTCTGGATGTTTAATCAAAAGGACTCAGCCTGGGCCGCCAGGCTCGGCTGAGGGTAGAAGGACCACACTCAACAAGGTATTAAGTGAAAGTGCACGTGCTTCACAGTGATGCTATCCCCTCGAGCCCCTTTCCTACTCAGTTCTGAGAAAGGCCAGCAGCCACCCTTAACCCCACCTCTACCCTCATCCCTGAGGCAGAAGGTTGTAGAATTCCTCTCTGGAATTCTGTGTCAATGAAGTGTCTGTTGCAATAAGACTGTGTAATAGCCCCTGTCTTAGTCCGTTTAGGCTGCTATAACAGAATACCGTAGACTGAGTGGCTTATGAACAATAGAACTTTATTTCTCACAGTTCTGGAGGCTGAGAAGTCCAAGATCAAGGTGCCAGCAGATTTGGTGTCTGGTGAAATCCTGCTCCCCGGTTCATAGACAGCCATCTTCTCCCTGCATCCTCACATGGCAGAGGGCTGACAGAGCACACACAAGCACATTTAAAGTCTCTGCTCCTCACATCTGCTCTCATGTCATTGCCTAAAGCAAGTCACGCAGCTGGTGTAGCTTCCAAAAGGCAGGGAAGCAGACTTCTCTGCAGAGTGCAGCCAGGCAGGGAGGAAATGCAAATGTGTGGACAAACCATACAATACACCACATAGCCCAGGAGAAAAGACATGGACACTGACAGTCGGGATCCTCCCATGACACAGCCCACACAGATCACACCAGAGCAGACTTTTGGTCTCAAGTCCCTTTAACGTTCTTAAAAATTATTGAAGAGTCCAAAGAGATTTTGTTTATGTGGGTCACATCCATCAATATTTAGAAATTAAAACCAAGAAATGTTTGAAATATTTATTAATTCACTTAAAATAACAATAAAAGCCCATTGTGTGTACAAATAACATTTTTATTAAACATATCTATTTTTTCCAAAATAGGCAAAAATTTAGTGAAAAGAGTGGCACTGTTTCGCAGTTTTGCAAATATTTTTAAAGGTTTGGCTTCATAATAAAGCTGGATGCTCCTATCTGCTTCTGTACTTGGCATGTTGTGATATGTTGTTTGGTTGATGTAAAGAAAATCTGGCCTCACGCAGATATGTAGTTGGAAAAGAGAGAAGTATTTCGATAGCTTTTTCAAAAAACTGTGGATATTCTTCTTTAATACTACATAAAACTGTACAAGTAATAATTTCTTAAAGGTTAGTTGCAATACGGAATCTGAAACCATAACCTTGAACTTTTCATCTTCTGTTATATTAAAATCCATTGGCCATCTGGCACTTTGAATGGATCTTCTACCAATACATGATTTTGTATTGGTCCACAGAGTCATACAAATCTTCCAAAATATTGACACATTTCATTAAACAATACCAAAATATCACATTCACTAACTTCACCGCTGATCTCATTGGAAAAGTTTATGTATTGGGAAGATGTCAAGCTCACACTGACAGAGAAAAGTTTTCAAAATTTTAATTTTTGTTTCAAACTTTGAATTTTATCGTTGGCAAAAATTACTGTCTGTTGTTTTCCTTAAAGTGACAAGCTCACTTGAAGTGTTTTTTGAGATAATGTCTGCCCAATACCTATGAATAACCACAGTTTGTCTGCCAGTCATTCCTTCAAACACAAAGGGTGTTCCATGAAAAAACATGGCTTCTTCGGCCTTCATCTCCATCACTGAAGTGCTGTCCTGGAGACAGTCGTCGTACTTTGTGTGCAACAGAAGTGCTTCATGCGTACGCCCGCTGTCACACAGAATGTTAAAAAGATGTGTGCTCAAGGTGTAAGATTTAATAAAATCAATATTTTTCTGCTTCACGAAGGACATTCTTGAGTGAAACTGGTGTTTTATTTATATTTTGAGTGTGTACCTTGAAGAATTCAGAAACCATTAGGAAGGTGTGGTGCCACTGCCTTGATTTGCATGAGTAGTTTCACCCATTGTATTAGTCAGAGTTCTCCAGAGAAATGACACTAACAGGATATGTATGTATAAAGAGATTTTTTTAAATAAGGAATTGGCTCACAAGATTATGGACGCTGGCAAGTCCAAAATCTGTAGGGTGGGATAGCAGGCTGCAGACCCAGCAGGGCCAATGTTCCAGTTTAAGTCCAAAGGCCATCGGCTGTAGAACCAGGAACTGCTGATGTTCCAGAGGAAGTCCAAAGGCCACCCACTGGAGACTTCTCTCTCTTGTTCAGGAGAGTCTGATCTTTTTGTTCTCCTCAGGCCTTCAGCTGATTGGATGAGGCCCACCCACATATGGATGACAATCTGCTTTACTCAAAGTCCACCAATTTAAGTGTTAATCTCACCCAAAACACCCTCACAGAAACATCCAGGATAATGTTTGACCAAATATGTGGTAACCCTGTGGCCCAGCCAAGTTGACACATAAAATTAACCATTACACTCACCCACCATTGCTTTTGCACCATCAGTGCAAATGTCTACACAATGAAAAGGGCAAATAATGTCTTAGTATTATTACGAAGAGTTTTGACCCTGTGGGCCCCCTGAAAGGGTCTCAGTGACTCTCAGGGGTTCGCAGACCACACTCAGAGAACTGCTGCTCTGTAGTGAAACCCACTATTCAACTCACACCCAGGGCTTGTGCAGCTTCTCAGTGCACTCTCCTGGGTGGAAGTGGACTGCCAGGCATGCCCGGATACTTGACGAAAACCTATACTGTGAAGGAACTCAAAAGAAGGACAAGAAGGAGGAGGAGGGGGAGAAGGAAGAGGAGAAGAGGGAAGAGAAGGGGAGGGAGAGGGAAAAAGAGAAGGAAGTGGAGGAGATAAAGAAGAAATTCAGAAGAAACAGACACAATGCCGGGAGTGGGAAAAATACAAAAATATATCTAACATTCTAGGAGATATGAAAAGATGTTGCATCCGTGAAATGAGAAGGGATAGCATTATAAAGATGGAAAATTAAGGGGGAGAAAACATTTAAAATTAAAAATATGATAAAAGAAATTTTTTTAATTCACTAAATTGGTTTTGTAGAAGGATTGTAGGATAAATTTGGAGAAACCCCCCAGAAGATAGAATGGAAAGACAAATAGGTTGTAGGGGAGAAATAAGTTTTCCTCTACCCTTCTAGGTTCTTCTGGCTGGTCTAAGAATTAAATTGGCATGATACAGAAAAAACAGGAGAAAATCAAGCAAAGCTTTATAACATGTATACATGGCAGAAACCCAGGAAAACTGAGTAACTCACCAAAATGGCCAAAGCCACCACCTTAAACACCATCTTCTGCTAAAGACAAGGTGGTTGTGGTTGTGGTTTGAGACTTCAAAGGGGAGGAAGGCGATTCACACAGAGATGGAAAAGCAAATGTTTGGCAAACAAATGTTTGCCACACCTGGCAAAGACAATGGGACGTGGGGAGGACTTTGATCAAATGGGCCTTGCTAGGTCCCTCCCTGTCCACCACACCTGGTTCATATTATACTATTGTTATCTTACAGTATTAGCTCCTTCCTGAAACAGGCCTTCTGTCTTCAATTCTTTTAGGCAGTTAGAGGGAAGGTCAGAGATTCTTCCTAAGTCTTTTGTTCTTAAAAAAATCAAGCCAAAGAGACACATTTTGGGGTGGTAAATTCTGCTTCCTGACAAGGTCAAAAATTACAGAGAAATTATATGAAAATTAGAGAATTAGTCCAGGAGGTTCAAAATCCAAATAACAGTAATTCCAGAAAGGGAACAGAGAAAATGGAGGGGGAGTTTTACTAAAGAGATTATTCAAATTTCCCACAATGAAAGGAAATAAGGGTCTATATTCCATACTGAAAGGGTCCAGCAGTGTCCAGAAAAAAAAATGATTGAGAAAGAATCCCACTAAAGGCATATTATTATGAAATTTTAGAAAATCAGAGATTATAATAGCTCCCAGAGAGTGGTAAAAAGAAAAGGCAACAAATCTCATTAAAATAATGAGAACTGAAGATGGCATCAGCCTACTTACCAGCAGCACTGGAAACTATAAGTGAATAGATAAGAGCCTTCAAAATTCAAAGGAAAAATGATTTTCTTTTAAATGTAATTCAAACTGGTTAAGACATATCACAAGGTATAAAGAATAATACAATGGATGACTGCATATCTTCTAACTTAATAAATAAAACATTACCAAGGCAGTTGAAACCCACTGAATATCTGTCTCCCTACCTCATAGACACAATGACTGTCATCATCATCATCATAAGTATTATCTGATGGCTCAATTTCTATATACCTTGTTACACATGCATGTATCCCTAAGCAATACCATTATTTTGCATGTTAAAAATGTAGATAAAATTATCTATATATTTTGTGTATATAAAATTATCGTAATATATGTAATTTTTCCCATAGCATTCTGTTTGTAAGACTTATCCATGTTAACAAGTATTGCTCTGGTTCATTATCACTGTTGTATGGTATTTCATGGCTTTATCATAATTGAGTGGTTGGATTGCATGGATTTACCATCATTTATCTAGTCTCTTATTTATGGATATTGAAATTGTTTCCAATCTCTTGCTATTAAAAAATATAAATGGGGGGCTGGCCCGGTGGCATAGTGGTTAAGTTTGTGCACTCTGCTTTAGCAGCCCAGGGTCCACGGGTTCTGATCCCGGGTGCAGACCACTGCACCATTTGTCAAGCCATGCTGTGGTGGCGTCCCATATAAAGTACAGGAAGATGGACACGGATGTCAGTCCAAGGCCAGTCTTCCTCAGCAAAAAGAGGAGGATTGGCAACGGGTGTCAGCTCAGGGCTAATCTTCCTCACACACACTATATATATGTATATAAATGGGATGTTAACTTAGATGTTTATACTGAGGCACCAGGATATGATGGCCATATCATCAGATAGCAAAGTGAGCACTATGTGCAGAATTTACAAAGGAAATAATCCAAAACCTGTTTCATGACTCTTGAGCCGCTTACCCACTTTGAGAACAGAAAAGGGTTAAGAAAGTGGAGGATGAGGGGGAGAAGAGGATTTTTTGAGGAGGTGTTATTTGGAGAGAGCTGTTTTAATGATGTCTCACCATCCTCCTCAGAGGCAGTTCTGCGTCTCACCACAAACCCTGGGAGAGATCTCAACAGTCACTTGTGATCCCTGCAGTTTAGAGGCTGCGGTAAACTGCCATCTGACTCTGGCTCCAGAAGTCCCAGAGGAGATGAAATGGATGGATGAGCTGCCCTGACAAGGAGACTGACTGCTGCACTGGACCAGCCTGGCCTCCCCTGCACAGGGTCAAAGATGCATGAATGTTTGTCGTGAACCAAAGGTGGCCCCTTGGGACAGAGAGATGGCCTGCAGTCATTTTGAATTTTGTTCAAAAAGACCCTTGAAAGAAGTGGCAGCTGGAGATACTAAATGCATCCTCTGTGTCATACATGCCCCACCCCTTCCACTTCAGAGATAGCCCAGCCATCAGTCAGTCCTGGAGGATGGGGAAGAAGTTTTATGTTGGAGCGGAGATTGAAACGTTGTTTGTATACTGGACTAAACCTTCAAATTTCTGACTTGAGACTTTGTTCTATGATTTAAAATAATTGTAGAATGCTCTGGTCCCTAACAGTCAGCAAAAAAATCACAGGCCTGCCCAAATTTTAATTCAGGGCCAATAAATTGTAAGAAGACAGTGGTAGACAAAATGAAGTGCTTTTGTGATTGCATCCATGAGACATGCTCACTTCCTGCATGGCTTACACAATAAGTTATGCACATTCTTGTTTAGTTGTTCTCATGTGTATGTGCAAAATTGTCTCTAGGGTTTATACTTGGGAATGAAATTGCTGGAAAAAGGAAATGTGTTTTTAACCATACAACACAATGCCAAACTCTTTTTTTAAGGAAAAATAATTTTTTTACTTGAGATTCTTTTTACAGCCAAACTGTTATTGAGTGTAAGGATAGGATAAAAATAAAGCAGCATCTCTATAAGCGATCCTCTCTTGCACGCTGTAGCAGATGAGCACCACTAAAACAAGGAAATCAACTAAAAAAGACTAAGATGTAAGAGCCAGGAAACAACTTATCCACCAAAGGAGAGAAAGCAAAAGGAATGCCCTGGATGATGACAATGGCAAATCTACAGCATCCTGGAGAGCAGAACCCAAGCTCACAGAGATTTCTCTAGGGGGAACAAGGCAGACTTGTAGTCCAACAGGCATGTTTGACAAGGTGGTAATATGAGCTATTGGAAGACATAGAAAAATCTAATCTTAGATTCAAAGAAAATTAAGTGAAAAAAGTTAGGCAAGTAATAACTCTAGGAAAAACAGAAGTAGGAATGTAATTATACTCAAAATTTGGCTCAACAGTATACAATATATACTATAGGCACAATAATATAAACATTGAAAGTGTATTTAATCAAAAATTGTGATAGAACTATTTTAGGATGATGGGAAGAGGGAAATTTGAGAGCTAATATCCTAACATATCATAATAGGAAGTTGGTAAAGATGGCTAAAATTAGTAAAATAAGAGATAGCTGGATAAGCATGTTTCAGAAAATATGCTTTCATAATTATGAGAAACAGTTTTAAAAGAAAGTAATTGCCTCTCAGGAGCAGATTCATGTAGAGAAAGGAACTATTGACTATTATTGCCTTTTAGAAATATTTCTCTTTTTTAATACAATGTGCATACATTTCCTTGAAAAACAATTAAAACTTAACTTTAAAAAGTAATCTTAGAACTAATAAGCGAGTGTTGCAAGGTTGCAGATACGAGGTTAATATACAAAAGTCCATTGCTTTTCTATATACTAACAGTAAACAAGAGGAATTTGAAATTAAAAACACAATACTCTTTACATTAGTACCTAAAAAAATGAAATACTTAGGTATAAACCTAACAAAATATGTCCAAGATCTATATGAGAAAAACTATAAAACTCTGATGAACAAAATCAAAGAAAAACTAAGTAAATGAAGAGATATTCAATGTTGATGGAAAGGAAGACTCAATATTTTTAAGATGTCAGTTCTTCCCAACTTGGTCTATAGATTCAACACAATCCCTATCAAAATCTCAGCAAGTTACTTTACGGATGTTGGCAAACTGACTCTAAAGTGTATTTGGAGAGATAAAGACCCAGAATAGCCAACACAATATTGAAGGAGAAGAATAAAGTGGGAGGACTAATGCAACCAACTTTAAGACTTACTATCGAGCTGCAGTAATCAAGACAGTGTGCTTTGTGTGTGTGTGTGTGAGAGGAAGACTAGCCCTGAGCTAACATCCATTGCCAATCCTCCTCTTTTGTTTGCTGAGGAAGACTGGCCCTGGGCTAACATCTGTGCCCATCTTCCTCTACTTTATATGGGACGCCTGCCACAGCATGGCTTGACAAGTGGTGCATCGGTCTGCACCCAGGATCAGAACCTGCAAACCCTGGGCCACCAAAGCAGAGCGTGCAAACTTAACCACTACGCCACCAGGCCAGCCCCAAGACAGTGTGCTTTGATGAAAGAATAGATGACTAGGTCAACGGAACAGAATAGAGAACCCAGAAATAGACCCTTATAAGTAGTCAACTGATCTTTGACAAAGGAGCAAAGGCAATACAATGGAGCCAAGACAGTCTTTTCAACAAATGGTGCTGGAACAAATGGACATGCACGTGCAAAAAAATGAATCTAGACACAGACCTACACCCTTCACAAAAATTAACTCAAAATGAATCATAGACCTCAATGTAAAACATAAAACTATAAAACTCCTAGAAGATAACACAAGAGGAAACCTAAATGACCTGGATATAGTGATATCTTTTTAGATACAACATCAAAGATATAATCCATGAAACAAATAATTGACAGGTTAGACTTCGTTAAAATTAAAAACTTTTGCTCTGTAAAAGATAATATCAAGAGAATTAGAAGACAAGCCACAGGATAGGAGAAAATATTTACAAAAGGCACATCTGGTAAAGAATTGTTATCCAAAATCTACAAAGAATGCTTAGAACTCAACAATAAGAAAACAACCCTATTAAACAATGGGCAAAGGACCGTCACAGACACCCCATCAAAGAATATATATAGATGGCAAGTAAACACATAAAAAGATGCTCCACATCATATGTCATCAGAAAAATGCAAATTAAAACAACGATGAGACACCACTGCATGTCTATTAGAATGGCCCAAATCTGGAACACTGTCAGCACCAAATGCTGGTGACGATATGGAGCTCTCACAGGTTGCTGGCGGGAATGCAAAATGCCACAGCCACTTTGGAAGACAATTTGATGGTTTCTTACAAAGCTAAATATACTCTTACCACACAATTCAGCAGTCATGCTCCTTGGTATTTACCGAACAGAGCTGAAAACTTATGTCCACACAAAAACTTGCACAAGGATGTTTATAGCAACTTTATTCATAATTGCCAAAACTTGGAAGCAGGGAAGATGTCCTTGAGTAGGTGAATGGATAAATAAACTGTGGTACATCCAGAGAAATATTATTTCCGCACTAAATATTATTCAGCACTAAAAAGAAATTAGCTTTCAAGCCATGAAAAGACACGGAAGCTTAAGTGCGTATTAGCAAGTAAGAGAAGCCAATGTGCAAAGGCTATGTACTGTATGATTCCAACTATATGACATTCTGGAAAAGGCAAAATGGGAGACACTAAAAAGATCCATGGTTGCCGGGGGCAGGGAGAGAGATGAATAGACAAAACACAGGGAGTTTTGGGGGCAGTGAAAATACCATGTACGATATTGTAATGATAGACATATGTCATCATACATTGGTCCAAACCCACAGAATGTACAACACTGGATGAACCCTAAGATAAACTATGGACTTTGGATGAATGATGTGAGAGTGTAGGTTAAAAAATGTCCCATTCTGGTAAGTGATGTTGATAATGGGGGAGACTGTGCGTGTGTGGAGGCAGGAGGTATACGACATATCTCTGTGCTTCGCTCTCAGTTTTGTTATAAACCTAAAACTGCTCTAAATAAAATAAAGTCTTAAAAGAAAAAAGGAATTTGAATATCTTCCATGAGAATCTTCACAGTGTGGCCTGTTTAATAAACTTGGCTCTTGTCAAAGCTCAGGTGGGATGGGACTTGGGGTTAGAGGTGTTATTGAAAGAGAAGATATTGTGAATAACTTCTGGGAGATTCAGAAAATATTGTTTCAGAGGAAATGACCAGCAAACTGGGACTTGGGTGTGGCCAGAACGTGGAAACCAAGGAATGCCATGGACAGGCCGTGCAGATTATGTCTGCTTGGGGCAGGCATTAACTGCCATTTGGGGGAGCTGCCCCTTTATCCTGGGGGTGGCAGGGCCCATCCAAGCATCTTCGAGTAGGGGAATGAGGTGGCAAAATGTGGGGAAAGTAAATGGAGTGGTAAAGGCTTTAGAGGCAGAGGGTGTGGCTCTGCACATCAGCTTCACCACCTACTTGCCGTGTGACCTTGGACAGGTTACGTGAGCTCTGCGTAATGCAAGTGTTAGAGAGTGCCCGGCATGTAATGCACTTGATGCACGTTAACACTTCTGATGGGAGTGATGGAGATGTCTGAGGAAAGATCCCTCTGGTAGCACTCTAAAGAGGTACTTCTGGAAACAAGGAGACTGGTTTGAAAAACCTCAACAATTTAGCAAGACCTAGAGCTGAAACCCAGTCCTGGGAAATCGATAAGTGGGGGTCATGGCCAGAGACCTGGGTGAGCAAGTGGGGAAGGTGGGAAGACCATTTGGGCCTCCTAAGCGCTGTTCCCTAGAGCACGCTGGACTGACATCCAGCAAGAGAGAAACCAGATCCATGGGAGCAGAGACCTTGACAGTAGCAAGCAAAGAACTGGAAGAGTGAAGAAGAGAGACAGAACGAAGAGCTCTCTCTCCTGTGCTTCTTAATGGCTAAAGAGGATGTCTCTTAAACCAAAGGAATGGAAACCCAAAAGTTCTTTACTACCATATTGACTAAGGCCTTTTTTAAAAAATGTTTTTTGTAGGGGCAGTGAAAGTGGGAGTAGGAGGAGAATGGATGGAGGCCCGGGTCCTCTTAAATCCTCCCAAGTAGTCATCACCTATGGAAACTCCATCTAAGGCCAACCTAGCCCTCTCCATCATTTGGTAAATGGGATGACTTCCGTTTTTGGAACTTAGCTATTAGGTAGCTAAGCGGCCTTTGAATGCACCAATGTAAGAAGCCCGCAGAGTCAGCTCTCACACTGAATAACTGGCCTGGGCAGCAACAGCCAATCAGAGAGCTCCAGCCCTGACTTTTCTTTTAAAAAAAACTCATATGGAGACTGAAACAAACAATGAGGGCCACATTCACTGTCAGGACAACCTCCTCTGAGCACCTAGCAAGACCAGGGAGAGGGGGTCTGAGAGGATGTTGGGCCACTGCAATTTGGCAAGAACAGAACTAATGAACTGCAGAGGCAATGAAATGAGTGTGTCTATATGAAGAACACAACACACCTGTAACCCTTCCTGGGTCTTCTGGGGCACCGCAGGAGAGGGTTTTGATGTTTCCAGTCATGTGACCTCTGCTTTGTGGGAAGTTATTCCCTCTTGTCACATGCAATTGGAACACGTCAGGCCCAAAGGCCTCAGACAAAGGGGCCTGTGTGCGGGTCCCCACCCACATCCTCACTTCCTCTCGGCAGACTGTGTTGCTGAGTTTCCCTGTGACTGGAGTTCACCCCTGGACATATTTTTCCTGGAAGATGACATTAAGGACTCTCCTTTTCAAAATTCATGCAAGCTGGGAGCATTCTGAGAGCTCTCTGGAAGGAGATGGTATTTATCACCAGCCAAATATCCCTGCCTGGTGTGGTTTAACATAACTAGCTCTCCTTGCTTTCACAGGGCTGCCTGAGTTTCCAATATGTCAAGAACAATTAGCTTTATCTAACCCATGATTATAGAGGCATGACTTCAGCCACTCCCAAAAAAAGGTGTTAGAGTAAAATTCTCTCGTTGATTAAAACTTGTCTTTGGTTAAGACCATGTAATAATAAAGACAATAACAACCACAATAATGACAACACTAATGGTACCATTTATTCAATACCTGTAGTATGCCAGCAACATACAACTCCTTCGAGCTGCAAAATCACCTTGCAACATGGTATTACTACCCTCCATTTTATAGACAAAAAAACCTGAGACTCCCAGGGGGACCTGGCTCACCCAATGTTACATAGCTGAGGTGTGGCAGGGCGGGATTTAGACTCAGATCTTGCAGACTAATTGATCTGACTATGCTCATGTGTCTCCAATTACTTCTTCCCAACTGGATCCATGCCAGAAATGGAAAGGACTTCCCCGTACAGCTTCAAGCTCACTGAGGGGGCCTGGGTGCAGCACCCCGCCCCCCCGGGTATCAACAGCCTCCAGCATTAAAGGAAGGTTTGGAAGGATGGTCCCACTTCTGTCCCTGCTGGGCATTGCAGAGCAGCAGTGAAGGGTCTTTTGTAGTCACATTAATTCTTACCAACCCTGGACTCCTGTGGTGAAATCCAGAGTGAAAAAGATAGTAACACAGTTTGGTGCAATGGTTAGGAGCCCAAGCTTTGAACTCTGACAGTCCCAGGTTCGAATCTTAGCCTTTTTACCTGCTTCTGTAATCTCAGGGATGCCAATCAAAGTCTCTGAGCCTCTATTTGTCCTCTGTAGGATGGGGATAAAAATACTAGCCACATTCAAGTTCAATGCGACAACTTACATCAAGTGTCTGGCCATAACCAGTCTTCGTAGTATGGTTTCATTTTTTCTGTAGTGTAGTCCATTGACAGATATCACTTTTCTTGGGACTGTCTTGGTAAACTGGGGACAAATCTCATCCCATCACTGCCATGCTTGAAACTTTCCAAGGCTACCTGGATGGGACATAGTCAGGATGCGGATGTGAAATCAAGGCCATTCCTGACCCAGCCCCACCCACACCCGCCTTCACTCCCTCCCAGTGTGGTCAGCGCCCATCTCTCTCCTTCCCTCTACTCATACTGCCGCTCCACTCCCAGGCCTCGGGTACATGAGGCTTTCTGCCAGAATGTCCCTCTCTGCACCGCTGAAAGCCTGGTTCGCCTCATCTTCTTTGGTAATAAAGCCTTCTCTGCACGAGCAAAGCCTCACACACTAGGTGGGGGACTTCAGAAGCATCTGCAGTTACTGGGAAGAAAGTCTGGGAGGACACACATTGTTATGGATGGAATTATGTCCCCAACTGAAGAAGACATGCTCAAGTCCTAACCCTCTAGAACCTCAGAATGTGACCTTACTTGGAAATAGAGTCATTGCAGATGTAATTAGTTAATTTAAGATGAGGTTATGCTGGAGTAATGTGGGCCCCTAATCCAATATGACTGGTGTCCTTGCAAGAAGATGGTCACGTGAAGACACGGACACAGGTGGGGACAACACCATGGGACAATGAGGGCAGGGACTGGAGTTTATGTAACTGCAAGGCAAGGAACACCAAAGATTGGTGGCACAGCACCAGAAGCTGGAGGAGGCCAGAAGGATTCCCCTACTGGTTTAGAGAGAGTGTGGCCATGCTAACACCTTGACTTTCGACTTCTGGCCTCTACGACTGTGAGGCAGTAAGTTTCTGTTGCTTTAAGCCAGCCAGTTTGTGGTACTTTGTTACAGCAGCCCTAGGAAACATACACCAGTTTTGTTTTCTACTGACTTTTCTAATTATTTACTCCATATCTTCTGCATTTTTACAACTAAAATTATTTGTGTTCAAAAATACACATGGCTTATTATTTTAAAATTCAAATAATATAGAAGTGTATAAAATAAAAATTAATGCCCTCCCATAATCTAACCCCTTGGCAATAACTTGTCTACGTATTAAGTAAATACTTATTTATTATCTATTCCATCCCAGACTAAGCATCATGGACACATTAGTCAAAAAACAAATGTTTTTATATGCACATATAAACTCTTGTTTTGCTTTTTCCAAATGTAAAGTTTGCTATGAGAATTCATTACTTTTATAGTATGAAAAAAAAACAGAAAATAAACAAATGAAATTGTAGATGGGAAGAATGAGGAAGAACTCTTCAGGAAATGTACATACCAGGCTTCCTTCCCCTTGGCCCAGGGGAGGAAGAGGGAAGTCTGGCATTTCTCCGGAAGGAATCAGCCCTCGGCCTCCAGGTTTATGTACCCAGAACCACGGGGCACCCTCTGGCATACCATGGTGCTCAGAGCTTGATCTGTGGGACAGACAGACAGACCAGCTCTGCCCTCTCTGCCCCACACTAACTGTGCAGCTTTATCATTTAATTGCCAGTTTGCTCACCTGTAAAATGGAGATAATAGTACTCACAAGCACTGGGCTATCTCTGAGATCCCTTCCAGCTGCCTGACTCTGAGTCCTCCTCTCAAAAAGGGGTCTCTTCGGGGCCGGCCCGGTGGCATAGTGTAACCACACTCCTCTTTGGCAGCCCAGGGTTGGCAGGTTCGGATCCCAGGTGCAGACCTACATACCACTCATCAGCCATGCTGTGGTGGCGTCCCACATACAAAATAGAGGAAGATGGGCACAGATGTTAGCTCAGCAACAATCTTCCTCACACACACAGAAAAGGGGGAGGGTGTCTCTTCATGAGCAAACTGAAGGGGAACGTTAATGTTCCTGGACTTTGAGGATGAAGAAATTCCACAGTCAAAACTCCACTTCCTCCCTGACTCCTCTCAACTCCCATTTCCCTCAATAGTGAGTTTCATTTGGGGTTTGTTATGAACTGAATGTTTGTGTCATCCCCTCCCACCAAATTCGTATGTGAAACCTAATTCCCAATGTGATGGTATTTAGGGTGAGTAGGTGGTGAGCTTGGAGCCCTCATGAATGGCACTAGTGCCCTATAAGAGGCCAAAACGCTGCTCGCTTTCTCTCCACCAGGTGAGGACGCAGCAAGAAGGCAGCCGTCTACAAATCAGGCAGAGAGCTCTCAGCAGACACCAAAGCAGCCAGCACCTTCTCTTTGGACGGTCAGCCTCCAGAACTGTGAGGAATAGATTCCTGTTGATAAGCTACCAGTTTATAGTATTTTGTTATAACAGCCCAAGCTGACTAAGACAGGGTGAAGTCATCCAAGTGAAGGTTGAGATGGTTCTCCCACCTTTGAAGACGACAAAATCAAAAAGTCTCTATCTCCCCTGCCAGCCCAGGGGAAAGGTGATTCCAACATGGTACCATATTTACCTGGAACGGAAGGGTAGAAAGGATGGTTTCCAAACACTGATTTTCTGTGAGGCCTTTGGCTGGGTGCCGCGGACACAAAGATGAACCTCAATTTCAGTGGAGAGAAGGGGGTTGGATATAAAAACCCACTCCCCACAGCACAGAGTGGCAGGTGTTCTGATAGGCGTGCAGTGAGCGCAGAAGAGACGAGGGATGAGCCCCCAGTGAGGGACACGAAGGAGCTGAGGAAAGTCCACACAGAGGGGCGCACAAGCCCGGCCTTGAGGACTCTGTGACAACAGGAGCTCATGTTGACGTGGTGCCTGCTGTAGCCGAGCCTGGGCTCCCATTCAGCAAATGTGACCTCATCTCACGCTCACACTCGGAGGTAGGCACCTTCGCTAACTCCACTTTCTGGAAGAGTCTGTCTTCTGTCATTTGCCAGGTGTACAAATTTGGGGCCAGACTACCCTGCTTAGTAATCCTATTCATCTCGTGTGCATGACAAACTACTACAAACTCAGAAATGGGCAACAGCACCCTGTGATGTCCTCACAGTCTCTGTGGGCCAGGAGTCCAGGCACAGCTAAGCTGGGTCCTCCAACTCTGGCCATCTCACGGGCTGTGTGGTCAAGGTGACCAGCGCTGCGGTCATCTCAAGGCTCAACTGGGGGCGGATTCACTTTCAGGCTTTTGAGTGGCGGTTGGGCTACAGGCTTCCTCAGTGCCTGGCCACGTGGGCTTCTCCACATGGCAGCCGGCTTCATCCGAGCACAGTCAGGAGGGCAAGAGGGAGGCCCAGGAGACTGGAGGCACAGCCCTCCATAGCCTACTCTCGGAAGTGACACCACCATTTCTGCTGCTTTCTATCGATTAGAAACAGGTCACTAAGTCCAGCTCACACTCGAGCGGAAGGGATCACACGGGCTATAAATACAGGAGCAGCTGTCACTGGGGGTCATTTTAGAAGGCTTCCAGCCACACTTGGGACAACTGAGAAGAGGCTGAGCTCAGCCACCAGATCAGTCTGCCCACTTCTCCAATTCACGGGGAAAATGTGTATGTATACATATAGACATGTATATTTATTTACATATATGTATACACACTCACTTGTACTGTATATACATATATGTGTATATATACACATGTGTATGAATGTATGTATATGCCTGTGTGTATGCATATATGTACACAAAATATACGTGTATACAAACATGCATATGTATATATACATATGTTTATATTTACAGTACACGTGAGCGTGTATGTGTGTGTAATACTTTTTTTACAGAATATATTTTGAAGGAATACCAAATTATAGCCTGCATCTGAAGGAAAGAATTGTCAATAGGAATGGGAGATTGTCAGAACCACATTTTAGGATATTATACCCTGATAGTGATCTGAACAGACTGTTCTCCTAGGTCAGTTTCCAGAGGGTAAGCATGCGAGGGAGGAGGGTACGTGGGTGAAAGCTGAGATGGCAGAGGAGTCGGGGCTTGAGGGGTGGGGGGCAGGGAGGAAAGACAAGCAAGCCGGAGCTGGAAATTCCTTCCAGACTTAATAATCCCGGGCATCATTAGTAACCGGAGCAAGACTTCGCAACATATGTTTTGTGTTGAAAGTGGACCCTTAATTAAAACAGCCCCAGTGAAGAACAGCCTGATTAAAAGAAAAGTGGTGCTTAGAGAACAATTTGACTGTCTGGTGACATGGGTTGGCAGAGGGCGGGTCAGTCCCTCTCTGGTCCTACCGTCCTCAGAGGGGACTAGAAACTGTGTTCCCTCCCCATGCGTCAGGCAACATGCTAGGCATTTCACAGCCCTTGTCTCGTTTACTCCTCAAAATCGATTTCCGTTCCCTTTCAGAGACAGAGGACTAAGCCGGAGAGGCGAGATGATTTGCTGGAGGCGCCCGGCTAGCTAGCCTGGTCATGGCCGTAAATTCAGCGGCTCCTTTGGCGCAGCTTTCACTTGCACACGATTCTGGTCGTTCTAATGAATCAGAATGTCTTGTCAGTTATAAAAACCATATGCCTCCTCCACGCATTCCTTCTTGGAGAACCAGTGGTTTTAGGTACCCTCGGTGTTGCTCAAGGGCACAGCCGCCTAATGTCTACACATTATCCACGGTCTGGAAAAGGCTGGGGCAGGGCTGAGGTGCCCCGTGCAGTCGAACGCCTGCATGTCCAGGAAGTGACAGGGACGTCGGTGTCAGGACTGAGAACAGGGAAGCCCTGTTCCGTGAGACGGCTGAAATCACTTTTGGATTTGATGAAATGAACCACTTCCTGGGAAAATTAGACATTTCTGAGGGAATGAGGTTGTGTCAGGAAACAAATCGACTCTAACTGCGGCTTAGGGTGGAGGAGAAGATTCCTGCCCCATCTAGACACCCCTGTCTCGTCCATAAGAATCACAGCCAGCGCTGGCTGAGGGCTGACTGTGTGCCCGGCTCTTCCCTATCTTACGTCCTTCAATCCTCGCGAGAGTCCTACGAGGTGTTAACATTATCAGCCCCACCTAATAATTACCCTTTACTGGCTTTTTTATGAGAAAGACAATTTTTAACTTTTGCGAAACAGGAATTTATCATCCTAAATGATCAACTTTCATAGGTGGAGTAAAAACCAGGGTTAGAATTTTATGGAGAGGCCGGTCTGTCCATCTCTGGCTTCCATGGATAGTTGGGACTGTCTGCTCATTGTCCTCTCTAGAAATTTCCTCTCTCCTGTGGCTAATTTGACAGCCTCCCTCTTAATACCCTGTGACTCTTCCCCTCCCACCCCTGATCATGGCTGATGGTTCCCAGAGTGGTCATCTGACCCAGCTGGGCCAACACACGCCTTCCCTGGGACTTGAGCTTGGGATCAGAAAACAGCTGCCCCTTCCGAGTCCTGGTTCTTCAGCCCTTCCTTGGATTCATGTCCTCTTTTTACTTAAAAGTTGGGTTTCTGACACTTGCAACCAAAAGTCCTACCAAATACAAACGAGAGGGATTTCCCTTGGGGCAGATCCTGTCCCACTGAAAGATTCGGTGCCCCCCCAGGGAGAGAAAGTTTCTGAGGCTTCAGCAGCACCTCAGCTGCTGTGTGACCATGCAGGGGCCAACCCAAGGCTTAGGGCAGAGAGCGGGAACCATCAGACTGAGCTGACTTCATAACGGCCACTGTGGTGGCCAGAAAGACAATCGCCACGTTCTAGTCATCAGCTGTTAGAACACCAAAACCCACAAAGTAGTCAATCTCTCAGGCAGAAGTCTGAGAAATTCAATGAGAAAGTCAAATCATTTTTTCCCCTGATTCTCTCATGAAGCTGAATGGACTGATCAATTTGATTAATGAGGGAGATCCAGCCAAGCAGTGGGGTGACACGGTAGCTGGGAATGCAGGCTTGGAGCAGACGGCCTGCAGCTGGGTCCTGGGGCCTCCACCTGACTGCTGCGGAGTCTGAGCCTGTCTGTCCATCTGGGCAGGGGAGAATGATAATCCTTGTCTGCTAGATGGACCTTGTGGATAGACCAGCACATGGAACTGCACATGGAATCTTTCATGGACCTTAAAGGTTCTATGGAGTGACTCTCGCAGATATTTCTGGCAACAAGCACCTGACCATCTAGAGAGGTTGTAAAGTGCTGCCCACCATGGCCCCCTGGAAAGTTATAAGCACATTAGCATATTGAAAGGCTCTGAGCAGTCCTGCAGCAGCAGCCTGTGTTATCTTCATTTACACTGGTGTCTCCCACATTTATTTGACCACAGAACCTTTTTTTCTCTTTCCCCATAACTCACTTTAATGACGGCCTGAGGCTCTAGTATCTTATCTAAGCTAACTCTGCCCCAGGGCAAAAGCAAATAATTTCACCAGCAAAGCTATGCAAGTTCCACATGCCCCACCTTACTGTTACAGGCTGCACCAGCCTAGTCTTTCCCTGGTGGGTTGACGCGAGTCCCTCGATGTTCATATTTACAAAACAATGGGCAAAGTATATCCCTGCCTTGATTTCCTGGGAGGGAAAAACTAAGTCACCTTGGTTTGGGGAAATTTCTACCCTAAGTCACCATGCTAGGAATCCAAATAAACAATCAAACAAAAAAGCAATTTTCATCTGCATTGGTTACTAAGGAGCTGGATGTTCAGAAAAATTAATTTATAGTAAAATTACCCATAAGTGAATCTGCATAATGCAGCATACGTATGACAAATGCACAGCTCCAAGCTGGTGGATCCGTGAGCGACGACCGCAGACAGAGCGAAGGACAAGATGATGAGTTTCGGTTCTGACTCTACTGGCTGCGACCTTGGACACGTTCTTTGCCTCAGTGTCTATTCTGACCCTTGGGAATAATAACGACAATATCTCCCTCCCAAGGCCATGTGATAATCAGGTGAGACGGTGGCTGTGAGGATGTTTGGTCAGCAGGAAACCCTGTAACCTGCTGCCCAAATTATATTAAATTTGTTCTATGTCTTATCAAAATAGTATAGTACAATTGAAGTCTTGTGAAAAATGTGTGTATATAACAGGGATGGGCAAACTGTTTCCATAAATGGCTATGTAGTAACATTTTAATCTGCAGGCAACATGGTCTCTGTCACAACTCTGCCACTGTAGAGGGAAAGCAGCCACAGACAGTAATGCAAATGAATGGATATGGCCATGTGCCAATAAAACTTTATTTATAAAAACAGGCAGCCGGCCAGATTTGGCCCATGAGCTGCAGTTTGCCAACCCCTGGTGTGTAAGATCCACAAGTAACCTGCAAAAAATAAAAGTCGAAGTATGCAAGGAATATGAGATTTTTGTGGCACTTAAAAAATTTATTTTCTTTTAATATTATAACATTCGCTTTACAATAAGTAAAATAGGCATCTTTTACTGAACTATGTTCTAATAAGATTTCAAGAATTGTCATGGGATTTCTACATGCAGCACAATTGTGGATCCTGGGAACAGCTTTCAATACCCACTTCCTTTGCTTCAAATTCCAACTCTGTAGGGGTCCTGGGGACCTTCTCCACATTGTAGCCAGGCTGTGTTTGTGGGAGGAGGGGCCTGCATGCCATTCCAGAACCTCTGTCTTACTATTATGCAGGCTGGGCTCTCCTGGTTGTAGGCTGTAACTTGATGATCTCACAAAAAAGCACACTCTCTACCAGTGGTTCTCAACTGGGGCCGATTTTTGTCCCCCAGGGGTCATTTGTCCATGTCACAACTGGGGGCTTGCCACTGGTATCCAATAGTTAGAGATGCTAATAATCACCCGAGATGCACAGGACAGTCCCCCCACAACAAAGAATTATCGGGTCCAAAATGTCAATAGTGTTGAGGTGAAGAAACCCTGCTTTATGTTAATAGACTTTATTAATTAATATTATTAGCTATAATATAATTATATAGTAATATAAATTATAATATTAATTTAATGCTATTTATGAATGTTCAAACCAAATAACTAATTGTTTACTTACTTATTTACATTGTTGTGTCTCCCTTTATAATAAAGAGGAGTTGGATTTCCTCCAGACGCTCTTCTTAAGTGGAGACGATCAATGTGAGCCCAGCCTATTTCCCAATCAGCACCACCCAGGAAATACAGAGGAAAGGAAGGAAGTGGCATGGTGAATACTGGTTCATTTTTTATATTATGAGCTTAAATGTGAGTTATACGACACAACTGCCCCCCATTCCTCCTGGGTCTGGGTTAGCTTAAGGGGGAAACAAATGCGAGGATCTGAAAAGGACTTACCGTGGGCATGTGCAATAACATTTTTTCTTCTCTCTCCCTTACTTACTTTTACAGAAATATTAAGTTTAGTATTAGTAGTAAGGGGTGGAGAGAGGGCAGGAGGAGTGCGTTCTGGAGTCTTTTAAAACGTAATACAAAGACCCCCGGTGATAGCAGTACCAGAAATAATAAAATAAATGCCTAACACTTTTTGATCACGTTCTATGTTCCAAGCACTGTGTGAGGCAGAGACCACTTTGAATGTTGTCTCTTTGAGCCTGGCAACAACCCAGGGAAGTCACCACCACTGTCATTTAGAGAAGTTAATGACTTGCCCAAAGTCATACGGTTCTCTAGCAGTGACAGAGGAGGTAACTTTGTCTGGCTCCAGTCGTTAACTCTTAACCCCATCTTTGTAGTTATCCGTCTCCACGTGTCCCGTCCCCACCGCACGAGCCTGAAAGGTCTTGTTCATAGTCCCTGAAAGGCCCAGGACCAAGCCTCCTACACAGCCAGACGCGCTAAGCCCCTGCCTTAATCGAATTGAATCAAAAGCAGATTTTGCCTCAGCTGAAGGCGAGCCTCTCGGAGGCGGCCGCGCGGGGGCGCGCTGGAGCCAGCTGTTCGCTGCCCTGTGAGGGAGGCGTTGGGACCCGAGGACCCGAAGGAGCCGGAGCCGGCTGGAAGGAAACCTCGGGATGGGGGCGGGGGCGGAGGCCTTTCGAGGGGAGGAGGAGCCGCCACCTCACTCAACACGTGATCGCATGTTTTCTGCATTGCAAACACAAATATTATTCCATCAGGGAGATGGCTGTAACCACTTAATTAAAATTGTCTCTCTTGTTGAAACAGTGGTGACTTCAGTAATTGCCCGTTTAAGTGGCATGGAAATACGTGCTCTGCAGGCCCAGACACCAGGCTGATCAGCGACGCCTTTCCCCACTGACCCTGTGTGCTGGGACCGACACCAAGGGCTGGTCTTAATTTTGAATGCAGAGAGTGTTTGTGCTGCAGGCCTGTCCATTTCCTTCCAAAGAGTTCTTTCTCCTTCATAAGTCCCTGCTCACAGGCCTTCATACTCTCTGTGGATCAGTTCTCCCTGTCTGGAGCCCATGGTCATCTCGAGAGTGACTGCAAATCTTACCCCATAACGGGGACACCTTTGAGAGTGAAAGCAGGACCTATTGATGATTAGGCCAGCTCCTCAGGCCTGCCCTAGGGGTACTGTTGTTCCCCTGTCTCCATTCGACCGGCAAACCTCCTTGGGTCTCATCCCATTTGTGGGGGACGTCACCCACTCACAGGCACAAGGCTGAACTGATTTCTCTATGCTCTGACCAGCTCCTGCTCCCTTATCCCCACCTGGGTCTAAGCAGGCCAGTTCCCAGATGGGCCAACTCCCTAAATGGTTCATCAGCTGAATGGCCAATTGACCAAAGGCTAGTTCATGAAGAGCTCATCCTTGACTATAAAGAGTCCTAGTGTGGTTCTAAAGAAGTTCTAATGAAGATATTCTTTTATGGATGTGAATATATCCCAGACCTTCCCTGCACCCCCCTCACTCTCTCCTCTCTCCTTCGCTTTATTTTTCTCCAAGGCATTTGTCATTATCTTACACACAATATGTTTTACTTATTTGTTTATTGTCTAATTGTTCATGACTGTCTCTCCAGCACCTAGAACTACTCCCCAAATTGCCCTCAGTCTGTCCCTTCTCCATCCCCATGGGCTCAGCATAAGTGTAGAGCTGGCAAAACGCCCAGCAACTACTGCAGTAGCTCCCAGTTTTATCTGGGCAAAAATCAGCCCAGGCCACTCACTCAAACACAAGTTCTCAGGCCATCTTGGGGAATTCTGATTCCACAGGGCTGGAAAGAGGGGTGGCCCTGCTTTAACAAGCATCCCTGGACTTTCCGATCTATCAAGTGAGGAAAACCCTGCCCTTGCCAGCAGCCTCCTGCCCCCAGGTCCACCCCACCCAACCCCACCTTACTTGCAAACCGCCTCTCCACCAGCCAGCTCCTATCCTCCTCCCTCCACTCAAGATGCCACAGTGACCTTTCTAAAGCAGAAACCTGTCCCTGTCACTTTCCCACTGAAACCATTCAGCAGCCTCTCCTCGGCTGGTCAGGGGAGGCTGTGAGAATAACGGCCATAGGCACAGCTGCTGAAGCTAGGATGTGGGTTGAAACATTAAGCTCTGGGATCTTGGGGACAGCAAGTTAGACTCACAATCTCAGTAAACTGCAGATAAGAATAGTTCCTCCTAAGATCATCTCCAGGTTTCCCAAGCTCAGCACTGTTGACATTTTGGACAGGGTAATTCTTGGTTGTGGGATCGCCCTGTGCACTGTGGGATGGTGAGCAGCATCCCTGGCCTCTATCACTAGATGCCAGACCCCTCCCCGCCAGTTGGGACAACAAAAATGTCTCCAGACATTGCCAAATGTTCCCTGGGGCCAAACCCTCCACCACTGAGAACCACTGGATTATCATAAGGATTAAATAAGAAAATTTACGGAAAGCACTTACCCGTGCCTGGCACACAGAAATTGCTCTTCAAGAATATTCGTGATTTACCTCTAACCTGCCACTGCAGGCTTCCCTCTGCCCTTTCTCATCTTCACCCTGAACTATGCAGTATCCCCAACTACATGCACTGCCTCTCTACCTGGAGTGGGGTCTCCTCCTTTCTTAACATTGATCCCACTGTGCTGCACTTGTCTTTCTTTTTTCTTGCTTCCTTATCAAGACTGTGGGCAACTTGAGGGTAGAGGTCGTGTTTCATTCTCCGCTGTGTTCATCATACCCATTACATAGTTTAAAATAATCATCGTTATTCTTGTTACACTAATAATAATTTATTGAGTCTTCATCGTGTGCCAAGCATACTTTGCCTGCATCATCTTATTTAATCTTCACACCATTACCCTTCCTACTTTACAGATAAGGATTCTGAGACACGGAGAGGTAAGTAACTTGCCCAGTCACACAGCTAGTGAAGACTCAAACCCAGCTCTGTCTGGCTCCGCAGCCCACGCTCTAAACCAGGGCTTAGCAAACTTTTTCTGCAAAGGGCCAAATAGTAAATGTTCTTGGCTTTGCAGGCCACACAGTCCTTGTCACAGCTGCTCCAACTTTGTCGCAGCAGCAAAAAGCAGCCATAGACAATATGTAAATAAGTGAGCACATTCAATAAACATGCATATCAATAAAACCTTATTTATGGGAACTGAGTTTTTAATTTCCTATTATTTTCAAGTGTCACAAAACATTATTCTTCTTTTGATTTTGTTTCAACCATTTAAAGATGTAGACACCATTCTTAGTTCATGGACCATGCAAAAATAACTCGGGGGTCAGATTAGGCCTGTGGCTATAGTTTGCCAACCTCTGCTCTAAACCAGTGCACTCAGAAGGAAATGACTGAGGTCACAGACACTGAGAAGATCATAGACTAAGAAAGACCACAGACACTGGAAATCTGGGCTCCTGCTGTCCTAGAATCCAAGTTCTGCTGTCTTTGGCCCCTTTCAAGGGCAGCAGTGATTACAAACGCTGGAGAGTGTTGGTGCATCTCACAGGGACATGGGCAGGTAACACTTGAGTGGCACAGATTCATAGAGCAGCAAACACCCTTTACCTCTAGATGCTGGGAAGTTTCCCGGCGTCACTCAGCATCTCCCCATCTCAATTACAGACAGCCTCTCTCAGTAGGAGGCCACGCTCAGCCTCAGGAATTTTGCATGATCATCCCTCCAATGCCCAGATGCATTTGCACAAGTCACAGAGAGAAACAGAAATCTCAAGGCCAAGAGAAAGCCACATGGAAGGAACTCTGGATGCTCATAGCAGAAAGGTTGTGTACTTTAAACACTGAAGCTTGGGAAAACTGCAAGCAAAGAAGTTTCAATAATTATTTATGGATTCTGCTATAAAAAACTCAAGAAGCCAAAACAGTAGACAGTGGGGCAGCAAACAAACTAAAAATAAAGAGGTAACATTTATGAAGTGCTCACTATGTATCAGGCCCCTGGTAAATATCATCTCATTTAATCCTAGGATGCATGTATAACCATCATCCTCATTTTATACACGTAGAAACAGAGGAACTGAGGCTTAATGTTCTTAAGTAAATTGCTCGAGATCACACATTCCTACGGGTAGAGCAGACTTTAAAATCCCTGAGAGGACTCCAGCACTGGCCCTCAATAATAACTTCTCACGACCGTGGCAAGCAGAGTCCTTTCTATTCTGGCAATCCTTGTCCTCCTAAAAGTGATCTCCTTGCCACAGCATTGTCTACCTCCTCTGGCCCAGTCAAACTCAATCTGCTTTCTCTGGGCTTCCAAGGGGCAGTGTTCATCCAAGAACTAAGGCACCTACCTCATTGTCCTGTAGCTCTGACTCTACTCCCAGTCCATAGGCAACCTGAGGGCAGGCATTGTCCCTTAGCAATTTGTTATCTCAACCCTTAGCCAGTGACCAAGCTTGTAAACTTTGTAAAGGAGAATCTAATTAAGTAGTTTTCAGAAAATAAGGTTTTCCTGCATGTTTTAATTATGAAACTCATCAATAAAAAGGGGCAAACTTTTGATACACACAATAACTTGAATGACTCTCCAGGAAATTATGCTGAGTGAAACCAGCCAATCCCAAAGGGTCACATATCATATGATTCCATTTTTATAACATTCTTGGAAAAACAAAATTATAGAAATGAAGAACAGATTAGTGGTTACCCAGGATTGAGGTGAAGGGGTGGTTGGAGATGGGTGTGGCTGTCAAAGGGCAACACAGGGATCTTTGTGCTGATGGAATTGTCATATATCTTGACTGTATCAATGTCAATATCCTGGTTGTGATATTGTACTACAAATTTGCAAGATAATATCATTGGGGAAAATTGCATGATTATTTACAATTGCATGTGTATCTACAATTCATACAAAGAAAAAATTTTTTTTAAAAAGTCATATATGTGGTGACATCAGTGAAAATGGTGAAATAGGGAACTCCAAAAATACATCCTTTCACAAAAACAGCAATAAACTGGCCCAAAAAGCCCTGTCAGAATAAATTTTTATCAGAACTCTGGAAGATAATCAAAGGTTCACAGCAAACAGATGACGATTACAGCTTAATGAAGACAACACGTAATAAACAAATTGTTGAAAGCCAAAAATGAAGAGAAAATTCTGAAAGCAGCAAGAGAGGAGTGATTGACCATCATGTACCGGGGCTTCTGATAAGATGAACAGCTGACTTCTCCTCAGAAACCATGGAGGTTAGACGACAGTGGGATGACATATTTAAAGGGCTTAAAGAAAAAAAAGTGTCAACCAAGAATTCTAGATCTGGCAAAAGTATCTTTCAAAAATAAAGGAGAAATTAAGACATTCCCTGATAAACAGAAATTGAGTTTGTCACTAGAAGATCTGCTCTATAAGAAATGCTAAAGGGAACCTTTTAGGAAGAAATGAAAGAACACTAGACAGTGACTCAAATCCACATAAAGAAATAAAGAACATCAATAAAGGTAACTACATAGGTAAATATAAAAATCGGTATAAATGTATTTTTGGTTTGTAACTCCTATTTTTTTCCTATATGATTTAAAAGACAACTACATAAAATAATTATAAATCTATGTTGATGGGAACACAATGTATAAAGATATAATTTGTGGCAATAATAACATAAAGGGGAGTGCAGAGCTATAAGGGACCAAAGTTGTATATACTATGGAATATAAGGTGGTATTAATTCAAACAAGATTATAATGAATTAAGATGTTAATTGTAATCTCCAGAGCAACTATAAGATAATAACAAAAAATATATAGTAAAAGAAATGAGAAGGTTATCAAAATGGCACACTGGAAAATATTTAACACAAAAGAAAGCAGTAATGGAGTAATTGAGGAATAAAAATATATGACATATAAAAAATAAATAGCAAAATGATAGAAGTAAGTCCCTCCTTATCAGTAGTTCTTGTACATGTAAAAGGATTAAACTCTTCAATCAAAAGGAATAGACTGGCATAACGGATTTTTAAAAAATCATGACCCAACTATATACTGTCTACAAGACACTCACTTTAGATCCAAAGACACAAATATGTTGAAAGTGAAAGGATGAAAAGAGATCTTCCATGCAAAGGAGACCTGGAGTGGCTATACTAATATCAAACAAAATAGACTTTAAGACAAATATTGTTACAAAAGACAAAAAAGGACATTATATAATGATAAAAAGATCAACCCATCAAGTAGATATAATAATTAAACACATATATACATCTGAGAACAAAACCCCAAAATATCTGAAGGAAAAACTCACATATTTGAAAGGAGAAATACATAGTTCATCAATAAAGCTGGAGACTTCGAAACCTCCCTTTCAACAATGAATAGAAAAACTAGTCAAAATATAAACAAGGACATAGAAGACTTGAACAAAACTGTAAACCAACCAGACCCAACAGACGTGTGTTGAATACTCCACTCGACAACACAGAATACACGCTCTTATGAAGCACACATGGAACACTCTACAGGAAAAAAGTCACATATTAAACCACAAAACAAGTCTGAATAAATTTTAAAATGTTGAAGTCATACAAAGTAACTTCTCCAACCACAATGGAATGAAATTAGAAACCAACAGAGAAGGAAATCTATAGATTCACAAATATGTGGAAATTGAACAACACACTCTTAAACAATCAAGGGATCAAAGAAATCACAAAGGCAATTAGAAAATATTTTGAGAAGAATGAAAATGAAGGCAAAACATACCAAAACTTATGGGATGCAGTGAAAGCAGTGCTCAGAGGTAAATTAATAGCTGTAAATGCCTATATCCAGATTGGAGAGAAAGAAGCAATACCGTCTCTATTCATAGAAGACATGTTCTCATATATAGAAAATCTTAAGGAATACACACAGACACACAAAAAGCTTTTAAAGCTGATAAACATATCCACCAAAGTTACAGGATACAAGATCAACAAACAAAACTCTATTGTATTTCTATACACTAGCAATGAACAATCCAAATGAAATTAAGAAAACAATTCTATTCACAATAGCATCAAAAGGAATAAAATATTTAGAAATAAATTTAACCAAGGAGGCACAAAAGTTGTATACTTAAAACTACAAAACACTGCTGAAAGAAATTAAAGAATACTTAAATAAATAAAAAGATACCCCATGTTCATATATTGGAAGACCCAATGTTAAGATGGCAATACTCTCCCACTTGACCTATAGATTCAGTGCAATCCCATTAAAAATTCCAATAGTCTTTCTGGAAAAAAAAAATGGAAAAGTCAATCCTCAAATTCATATGAAATTGCAAGGGATATTGAATACCCAAAACAATCTTACAAAGGAAGATGAATGCAGGAACATTCATGTTTCCCCTATTTCAAAACTTAACTACAATACAATATTCAAGACCATGTGCTACTGGCATAAGGATAGACATATAGATCAATGGAATAGAATTGAGAGTCTAGAAATAACTCACATTTATGGTCAATTTATTTTCAGCAAGGGTGCCAAAACCATCTAATGGGAAAGAATAGTTTTTTCAACAAATGATACCAAGACAACCAGATATCCACATACAAAAGAATAAAACTGGACCCTTATCTCACACCATATACCAAAATTAACTCAAAATGGATCAAAGACCTAAAAGGAAGAGTTAAAACTATAAAACTCTTACAAGAAAACATAAGGGTAAATCTTCATAGCCTTGAATTTGGCAATAGATTCTTAGATATGACACCAAAAGCACAAAAAACAAAATAAAAAAAATAAATTGGACTTCATCAAAATTTTAAACTTTTGTACATCAAAGGACACTGTCAAGAAGCAAAAACACAGCCCATAGAATGGGAGAAAATATTTTCAAATCGTGTATCTGATAGGGTTTAGTATTCAGAATATATAAAGAACTTTTACAAATCAACAACAAAGAGACAGATAATACAAAAAATAGGCAAAGGATTGAATAGACATTACTCCAAAGAAGATATATGAATGGCCAACAAGCACATGAAAAAGTGCACATCATTAGTCATTAAGGAAATGCAAATCAAAATCACACTGAGATATCACTTCACACCCCCTAGTGCATTTAAAAAAAAAAAAACAGAAAAGTGTTGGCAAAGATGTGGAGAGAATGGAACCCTTGTGTATTGCTAGTGGAGATGTAAAATATTGCAGCTGCTGTGGAAAAGTTTGACAGTTCCTCAAAATGTAAACATGGAGCTACCATATAACTCAGCAATTCCACTCCTAGGTGTATACCCAAGACAACTGAAATCAGATGTTCAAATGAAGCAAGTCTTAAACATTGTGTTCACAGCAGCCTTGTTCATAACAGCCAACAAATGGAAACAAACAAACGTTCATCAACAGACAAATGGATAAACAAGTGTGGTATATCCATACAATGGAATATTATCCAGCCACAAAAAGGAATGAGGTATTGACACATGATACAACATGGATGAACTTCAAAAACGTGCTAAAAGAAAGAAGCCAGACAGAAAAGGTCACATATTGTATGATTCTATTTAGATGAAATGCCCAGGATAGAAAAGTCCATAGAAACAGAAAGTAGATGAGTGGTTGCCAGAAGGAGAGGGGAATGGGGAGTGACTGCTTATTGGGTACGGGGTTTCTTTTTAGGGTGATGAAAATGTTCTGTAATTAGATAGTGGTAATAGTTGTACAACTTTTTGAATGTACTACAAAACACAGAATTATACACTTTTTAAAAAAAATTTTTGCTTTCATATTCTTTTTGGTGTGGTTTTTTTTTTTTTGGTGAGGAAGATTGGCCCTAAGCTAACATCGGTTACCGATCTTCCTCTTTTTGCTGAGGAAGGTTATCCTGAGCTGACATCTGTGGCATCTTCCTCTATTTTGTATGTGGGACGCTGCCACTGCATGGCTTAATGAGTGGTGTGTCGGTTAACCACTGGGCCAGCCCCCCAATTGTACACTTTTTTAAATGGTTAAAACAGTGAATTTTATGTTATGTGAATTTTACCTCAATTTTTTAAAAAGTCAAAAATGCTCATTGCAAAAAATTTTTTTAAATACAGAATTATATAAATTAAAAGTGAACAATCTGGGGGCCAGCCTGGTGGTGCAGCAGTTAAGTTTGCATGCTCTGCTTCAGCGGCCAAGGGTTTGCATGTTCGGATCCCGGGTGCAGACCTACACACTGCTCATCAAGCCATGCTGTGGTGGCGTCCTATATACAAAATAGAGGAAGATGGGCCTGGGTGTTAGCTCAGCGACAATCTTCTTCACAAAAAAATTAATAAAATAAATAATTCTTCTCTTCTTCCGTTATTCAGAACCAATCATTAATGGTTTGCTGAGTGTCCTTCTAGACCTTTCTACTACACACACACACACACAAACATGCACATGAAGATAAAGGTTGAGGTTTTGTAAAACGGGATCATAATGGTAACATATGTCTGCAATTTGCTTTATTCATTTAACATGAATATCTATCCTCATCAGCACAGATAACAGCTGCTTTATACTCTGTTTTTACAGCTGTTTCAGTTTCTGTAGACTGGAGGTATGATCATTCTTTATAGCCACTGTCCTATAGGTGAACATTTAGAATGCATGCAACTTTTCACTGTTATCAACAATGCTGCAACTAACATCCTTGTGCAAACATCTTTGCACACTTGAAGAGGTAACCCTGTAGGATGGGTTGATTAAATGTGAATTGCTGTTGGTATATATTTTGTGTTCTGTCAAGGAGTTATCTTGGAGCCCAGAAGAACCTACCAGCATCCTTCCTTGACACCCAGTGGCACAGTGGGTAGTTCTGGCAAGAACTGTGAGAGCTGTCGGATGCACGGATGGTGGGCCAGTCTGGACAACAGAGAACTAGAACCTGATCCCATGGCACCCAGCCCCGAAACATAGACACATAGACTCACTGGATGCAAGCAACTGATGAAATGTCAGCTCATGAACTAGACTAGAACTGATGCCCCATGTGTGTTCAAGTTCTGCCTTTGGCTTTGGGGTTTAAGCTAACAGTGAGGAAATGCCCAGGTCTGGGAGAGCAGGTGCCCAGATCCTCCAGAGGGCCCCTGATTTCTGGGGGTTCAGCCAGGACTCTATTCCATCATTGCCCTTGGTCCTCACACTCTGGAAACATGAGGGGAAGAGACATGGAATCCGACAGACAAGGATTGAAAACCTCACTTTGTCCTGTTAAGAAAAAGGATCCAAAGATGAAAACAATGCAAAAATATGGCTGTGTAATGATCTCACTCTATTATTTAATTTAATAGTAATAAAGAATGATTTATTGCTCTAGGGGCTATACCTTTGTTTGATTTGCTATTTACTATTACTATCTGTTAAGGCTCCAGCTCTGTGAAGCTGCATGCTGACTTGTGGGTTTTGGAGCACTAGAAATGCATGGTGCCAGCTGGGTTCTCCGGGATGCTCACTCTGAGACGGAGATGTGCACGTGGGAGGCTGGCTAGGGGGTGCTCTTGGAATCACCACCTGTGAAAAGGGAAAGAAAGAAGCAGAACTGGACAGAAGGAAAAGTTGAGCTCATATAAGGGGCAGCATATCAGTGACCACCACAATGCAAATAATTTCTATCTGGAATAGAAGAGGCAACTGTAAAAGTTAGGATTTTACTGCCCTGTAGGACATGAACCAGTTTTGCCTCTAACTTAAACTTTTCTCAGCGTGCCTTTCCCAAGGGACTATGTATATATCTCAGTTCCTCAAACGCTCTTTGAAGCAGCTCTACCATCCTGCTGGGTTCCTTGTTAATGAGTGAAATCAATCTTTGGCATGGGCTCACTGTAATATTTGAATGAGAGTCACGTTTTTAACTACTATTTTTAAATTACTTTTTGACATTACTCCCTGTTTCAAACCTCCAGTGACTTTCCAGGGCTCTAGAATGACACCCAAAGTCTTTATTGTAGCCTGGGGGCCTTGTACCTTCTAGTCTCTGCCCCTCTGTGTCACTCACTCCACTCGCACTGGCCTTACATTCTTTCAGTGTGCCCGCTCTATCCCGTCTCAGCCTCTGAACGAGCTGTTCCCTCTGCCAGGGAAGCTCAGTGCCCAAATTATCCCAGACTCCCACCTTCTCATCACTCAGGGCTCAACTCACAAGTGACCTCCTCACAGAGACCTTTTCCAACCACCAGTGCTATATCTGCACCCTATACTCACACCCAATCCCATCACTCTCTGTCACCTCACCCTTCTGCAGAGAGTTGAGTCATTTCTGATAGCATCGTGTTCATTTTTTTCCTACTTAAATATTGTCTAGCTCCCTGTCAACTCTGGGACCCCCAAAAGACTACCAAAAAGACCTGTTTACTTCCATCAGGGAGAGTACAACCTTGACAGAGGCTCAGAAGTGTCTGAAAATGGGAATTTAGAGAAAGGTATTTGTAGGGTTTTAGGTCCTTGATGGATTATAATGCAGGTCTTGCAAGGCAGAGAACTGGTTGAGATGGGGCAGAGTTTATGACAGAATAGCTCTCAATTGGCAGGCACAGCAAAGCAGGGATCCTGAAGTAAACTCTTGACTACCAAGCTATTAGTTTTCTTTTTTTTTCAATTGAGATATAATTGACATATAACATTGTATTAGTTTTAGGCGTACAACATAATGATTTGATATGTGTATATATTGTGAAACGATTACAACAAGTCTAGCTAACATCTATCATCATACATAGTTACAAAGAAATTTTTTTCTTGTGACAAGAACTTTCGATTTACTCTCTTAGCAACTTTCAAACATGCAATGCAGTATTATTAACTATAGTCACCATGCTGTACATTACATCCCCAGGACTTATTCATTTTATAACTGGAAGTTTGTACCTTTTGACCTCTTCACCCATTTCGCCCACCACCCACCTCTTGCCTCCGGCAACCACCAATCTGTTCTCTCTTTCTATGAATTTGGGGGATTTTTTTGGTCTTTGTTTTTAGATTCCACATATAAGTGAGATCATAGGTGTTTGTCTTTCTCTGATTTATTTCACTTAGCATAATGCCCTCAAGGCCCATCTATGTTATCACAAATGGCAGGATTTTCTTCTTTTTTATAGCTGAAAAATATCTCATTCATTTATCCATTCATCTATCAGTGGACACTTAGGATGTTTCCATGTCTTGGCTATTGTAAGTAACGAATGTGGAGGTGGGTATACCTCTTTGAGATAGTGATTTCATTTTCTTCAAATAAATATCCAGAAGTTGAAATGCTGGATCTGTTAGGATCTCTTAGTTTTCATAAGTAAGCTGATTAGTTTACCATCCTACCTTCCAAAGCAAGTATGTTCTGAGGCATTGCTGCTAAGTTAGTTTTGCTGGGTCCCAGCATTGTTTAGCACAGGAACAGGGAATTACATTGGTTTCAATTCTCTTCCCACAAATAGACTGGAAGCTCATTGAAAGCTCAAGAAAGCATCTTGTTATTTCTACTCACTGTTGTATGCCAAGAGCCTAGCACGGGGTCTGCTGTGTAGTAGGTGTTTAATAAATATTTGTTGATTAAATCAATGAATTGTAAATTTGTCATTAATAGCTGGTTGTGATCCTGGACAAGACACTTCACCTCTGCAAAATAAAGATAGATAAATAAATAAATTTATTGAGTACCTACTATTTGCCAGACACCTTCCTAAGTAGCACGAATTCAGGGGTGAACCAAAGCAGGTTTCACCCTCATGAGGCCGATAGTACGGTGCAGAAAGGCAGGCAGTCAGGAAGCTGACAAATGAAGAAACAGCCTCATCACAGATCGGGTAAGTCCATATTTACGTGCAATTCTTCTTAGGAAGCCAGATGCCTTTTTTGAGAATGAGTCTAGTGGAAAGCTACACTTTGATGAAAATCACAACGAAGACGGTTTTCTTAAATTATATTTCATTATTGTTTTTATTACAAAAGCAGTATGTGCCTGTTGCAACAAGTGAAGTAATTTTTTTAAGTATACAAAGAAAAAGTTAATAAATCCACCCATCAGCACCTCCAGGCACCTGCCTGGTAGGAGCCCTTGCACATGTTTTTCCAGGACTATCCAAGCAGAGATATAGATACAGGTATAGACACAGATACAAATATAGACACAGATACAGGTATAGACACAGATACAGACATAGACATAGACACAGATACAGATAGATGTATGAATACATATATGGGTCTCATCTTGTTCTGTTCTGTTTCCAATAAATGGACTCATACTTTATACATGATGCTGGAACTTAGTTTTTGCACCTAATGATGTATCACAAACATTCCCTCCAGTCAACAGGTAGAGATCTTACTCAAACTTTTCAACAGCTACATGATGGTCCAAAAGGTGTGGGCTGCCCCACATGTTCAACCAGTCTCTACTGATGCCCATCGGGGGATGTTACAGACACGGGATTAATGAATGTCCCAGCTCAACAAAGTCTGACCCAATCAATCATTTTGCCTGCTTTGAGACAGAGTAAGACAAACATTCCTTCTCAGGCGATCACACTCAAATAGCTGGTGTTAGCAACAAGCTCTCCTCCGACATGAAAGGTAACCCCAGAGGCTGACACTGGATCAGAATCCTTTATCATTTAAATTCTCTTTTCTTTTGACTTGGATTCTGGCTTTAAGGAAAAAACAATCTAGCCCTAGCATGAGATAGCTGTTTCTATATTGACGTTAATGGTTATGATATGTATCTGACACCTCCCTTGGAAATTTTGATGTTTTAAATATTTTTAAGAGATTTGCCTTTGAATTGAATGGTGAATCATGACAATACTTGCCAATGGATGTACATAAAGGGGATTTTTGTTCTGGGCTTTTGAAATTTAGATGGTAGCGTGAACTTAATCACTGAAAAGGGATTTTGTTTGTTCGTTCAGTTAAAGAAAATTCTGACAATGTTCTTCTTTCTCAGTCATTTCTAATATTCTTTTTTTGGCTGGACCCTTTTCTGAATCCTCTCAGAAACTCACTACCTGGTCCAGTCTGAGAGCTTTTAAAAGACTCCTCGACTCCTTCGGGTTTCAAGGTGCTCTTTGGCTCCAGGAGTGCCAGGATGAGGAAGCACTAAAATCTTCTCAAATTCCTGGTTGATGCCCATTCATGGCAAACAATACAGTGTAAGGGTGAAATACCTCAGTTCTGGTTATTGAGTCCAGGCTCAACTCCTGATCCTGCCTTCTCCTAATTGAAACCTTGGACAAGCCATTCAGCTCTTCTTAACCTCAGTTTCCCCACTAATAAAATGGAGGGAACAACGAAGGGGGGCGGGGGGACACTTCCTGTGTCGTGGGTTTACAATGAGGTAGTGTATCTAGAGCGCCTGATTAGCCCCCAATCTGTAGCTGTCCTTATTATGAATAAAATATAATCTCTCATCTCGAGTCTACATTCTTTAGGGCAGAGAGATGTGTAAACAATAAGTCTCATAGAGAGATGAAAACAGAACTACAGGGGAAAAAGGGCCATGGAAACTCAGCAGAAGTGCATGGAAGGATGATGTTTCAGCTGCACTGGGAAGTGTAGGTAAGAACCTGCAGGATGGAGAAGGTGGAAGTGGGGAGGCCTGGCATCCTCCTGTGGGAACTGATTACGAGAAAACATGGAAGTGTGAAAAATTGGTTTGGGATGAGGAACGGTGTTACTGAGACCGAGGGCATGATGGAAGGTGGCAGAAGGCAAGAAGACACTGCTCCCATGGGAAGACTTGGTTTTGACCGCTGCTAACCCATTAGGGTAGAGCTGTCCAATCTCCCGGCCATGTTGACCACTGTGGCTAATGCGTGGTGTTGAAAGTCCTTAAGGCAGCTGTGAGGCCCCATCCAAGCTTGCAAGCCCATCTCTGAGAGAGGGGGTGCTGGGCCCACCTGGCCTCTCAAATGTTTGCTACAATTCCTAAAACACTTCTGACACCCGTGAGAAGCTGTTTCCACTTAAAAGTCCTAAGAGGGAATCAGGCCTTTCTGCGTTGAGGGCCAGGGTGGGACGTAACCATGATTTACACACCGTAAACTTTTGTGAGTTTTAGTCACCTCAGTGGTCTGATATTAAACAGGCTCACAGGGGAACCACAATGACTGGCGGCTTTTCTGGACAGCCCAGCACTGGACTGAGAGAGAGAAAGGAGGCAGGCAAAAGCAGAGCACACTCTGGTCTTCGGACTCCTGGTTATCCACCTGGACATCAGAGGCCACAAATTGCTGGCCTGAAGGCCCAAATCCAGCTCACCTACAGCTCTATATGGACCTGCCCCTTCTTGAAGGAAAAAATTGTCATATGCAGTGTGGAAGATCTAAGTGGGTCACAGAGTAATTGATGGGGATTGCACCCAACTCAGATGTCCCTGGGAGGGAGGCTCCATGGGAAAAGGGATTGACACCTTGGTTGCTGTCCTCACACCAGTTCCTGGCACAGAGCAGGCTTGGAGCTGGGCTCTCTCTGCTCCACGGAGGCTCAGTGCACCAGCCTTCACCCCCTGCCCCAGTTCCATGACCTATGAAAGTCTGAATTCTTCCTCCAGTTTCCAGGGCTTCTCTGCCTCCAGCTCCTGGGTCTTCATCGCTGCCCTTGGCCAACCTCCATCAGCACAGAGATGGAGGTTCTCTGGGACCCATGAACACTCCACTGAACACAAGCCCTGAACACGAGTTAGACAACCTCCCCAAATCCAGAAGTATGGCAGCCATCCTCCAGCTCCTTGCGCCTTCCTTCTTTCTTTCCCTCTCATCCTTGCTCCTCTCCCTTCCTCCTTAATCACCAAGGAAGCTCCACGTATTCTTCCTCTGATATGCAGAACATTTTGGTTCTCCCTGGCACCTCGCCCCAAATTTGTGTGCCCAAACCCAAGTAAGTGTCCCAGTCTTACCATCAGGTCTAACATTTAAGGAGATGATCCGGCTTCAAAGGCAGCTGGGATTATAAATAGTAAGAAATGTTTTCTTTTGAAGGGACCCACACTCCGCTCAAACTGAAGAACTAATCCTGCTCAAAAGAAGCAATATAGCCAAACTCTGTCTTCCTGAGTTTCATCTAGAACTAATACTTTAGTTACATATTGCATAACAAATTACTCCAACACTTAGTGACTTAATAATAGCTATTTATCTCGAGTAATTTCTGTAGGTGAGCAGCTCATCTGGGCAGTTCTGACTTGGGGGTCTCTCATAAGGTTACAATCAGATGTCAGCCAGGGCTGCAGTCAGCTGAAGGCTTGACTGGGACTGGAGGATCCGTGTGCAATGAACAGTCGTTCACACAGCTGCTGGTAGGAGGCCTCAGTTCCCTCAGTTCCCCTCCACGCAGGCCTCTCTACAGAGCTGCTTGAGCGAACCCACAGATGGTGGCTGGCTTCCTTCAGAGCAAGTGATCCAAGCAGCCAAAGTGGAACCTGCAAGGCCTTTTATGACCTAGCCTCACAAAGCACACACCGTCACTTCCACCACATTCCACTGGTCACACAGAGAAGCTCTGATTTAATGTCAGGAGGAGTCTATCGAAGGGCGTGGATGGCAGAGGGCAAGGATCACGGGGGGTGGGTGCCATCTTGGAAGCTGGTTACCACAATCAGCTCACAAGGTATCCATGTTCTCCTCCTGCCTGTTTATTCCCTGTCGATCCCTGGCTTCACCTCCCTCCCTTCCAGTTTTGTAGCTTCATCCTACAGCTCCTGACTGTTCCTACTCTTTTACTTCCTTGATTTGAGATTCATCTCCTCCTTCCTCTGACAGTTAAAAATTAATTATACACTTGGTCATAATAAAATGGGGATTTCACACCCACCTTCATATAACTATTGTATAATAAATCTATTGTAAAATGCCCAGTGCAGCACCTGGCTCGTATTAGGTGTGCAATAAATGCTAATGGCTCTTTTTATTGTTGTTATTATTATTGTTTCTATTACATTAGTATTAACTCCATCTCTGTCAACACAATCATGCCATTATGAACTGCCTGTGGAAAGTCTAGCCCGAACCTCACTCCTGTAATAGGTAAGGAGACGGCAGGGTTGATGAAAATCTGCATTTCCTTTTTCTCCACCTTAGTGCCTTTCAACACACAGTGTTGCATTCAAAACAAACCATTATCAAATCCCAAAAGCCTTGAAAAATAACTTCCGTTTTTACTGAAGTCTTTTGAAGAGGAAGCAAGGAAGGACGGGATTTCACGCCAGAGCCCAAAGCCACATCTTCTGAAGACTCTGCAGACCCCTCCCCCGGTCCCACCCTCCAGGCAGCTGCTTCTCTGAGCTGTGCTTGGCCATTCTCCTCCAACACTCTCGCCTGTCTCCATATCTCCTCCCACTTAATCCTCCAACTTGCCTGATCTCCCTTTTTTCTCCTCAAGGAAGATTTGAAAGGAGAAATTGAGAGCAGTGTTTAAAACACTTACATCAACTTAACATTGTTGTGATGCCCAAGCTCTTCCTAGAAATCACTTTCCTAGAAATTTGTTTTTATTGTATTTTATGCAAGTTTTGGCCCACAATAGGTTAGAAGTGAAAAACCAAAAGCAAAACAAACTGATCCTGTCCTCAAAATAATTGGGGAAGGTCTAGAGTTCTCAAGAAACACCTGGGCTCTATGTCAAAATCCTATTCCTCTGCTACCTCGACCACCTGGCTGCAACCGCTCGCCGTGCGCCCGGTGGAGGTGGGCGGTCAAGGGACCTGGGTTTGAAGTCCGGCTCCATGGGACCAGCCGTGTGCTTTCTTCTAAAGCTGTTCTTTCTGAGTCTCACTTGCCTTATCAACAGACTGGGGGTCATGACACCCACCTCACAGTTATCTGAAGGAACATAAGACAGTGCTCGACAAACACGAGCGCAGGGCCCGGCACCGGGGACGTGCTCAGTAACCAGCAGCTCCTATTACCCCGGTCATGCCTCTCTCAGGCCACTTCTGCTGCAGCAACTTGTCCCAGGAAAATGAGAACCTCTTTTTCCTAATCCTGGTTTCTGACTTGCTGTTTCCTCTGCCTGGAATGCCCGCCCCCACCACCCCTACCGCCCCCAACATCCACGGGCTCACTTCTTTGGTTCTTTGCCAAATGTCTCCTGCTCGGAGTGGTCTTCTGGACCTCCCGACCTAAAAAAGCCTCCTATAGACAAACACAAGCACACCCACTCACCCACACACGGGCACACACTCACCACACACATACACACGCCCACACACAACCTTCATCTGCACATCTGTTCCCCTCTATCCCCTCATCCTGCTTCATTTTTTCCTCCATAACATTTATCACCCCCTGGCATGTTCAATACATTTTTTCAATTATTTGTCTATTATCTGCCACAAGATCAGGGATTTTATCCACTTTGTTCACTATTTTGTCTCCAGCAGTGGGCACGGAGAGGAACTTCAATATCTGTGGGATGGATGGACGGATGTGTGTATGCATAGATCCCAATACTGGGATGTTTTGGGATCTTCCCTCCAGACTGAAGATGCCCTGAGGGCAGGCCTGTGGCTTCTTTGTATTTGTCAACCAGTTTTGCAGGGAGCCAGGCTCTAAGGTTTTCCAAAAACACCTGCTGGGTGGCAATACAGTCCCAGCAGAGCCATCCACGTCCCCAACTTCTGAGAGTCTTCCAAGCCCCAGTCCCCAACCCCACAATCAGCAGAGGTGGCAGCCCCGGGGCTGGATCTGGGGCTTCTGCCATAAGCAGCTGTGTGTTATAAAAACAAAACAAAGGAACACAAAGCACTGTGGAAACTCCAAAATAAATGCTCTGCCCCACAGGCCCGACGGCGTGGGCAGCAGTAAGATGCAGAGGCTGCATGAGGTGTCATTGGTGGCCGCCCACCTGGAGCACAAAGTTGGAATGCTGGAGCTCCACTCCAGATTTATTAAAAATGCCAGTCTAACGAGCTGCGTGGCCAGCCGTGGAAAGTGGCTTTCTGTGTGTGACCAGCGGCTCCTGGCCTGGACTCCAAACCAATGCAAGACTCCGGCGTGGCCACCGGCCGGACAGCTCTGCGCCTTCCCACAGTCGCTCCTTCGCCGGTGCTCGTCAGCAGGACAGTGGGGAGGGCAGCCAGGTGGGCAGGTAACCCGTCCGCGTATTCCATCTGCGCGGACCGATGCTTCCGGTCCCATCCCCATGTGGGCCACAACGGGCCCTGGGAAGCCGGGCCTGGCCCTCCCTCTGAACACGCCCTCCCACTCAGCTCAGAGGAGCAGCTGCTGGGCCCTGACCACGTGGGGTTCTTCCCCAGGTGTCCCCCAGGAAGATGTCCTGCAGCACGCCTGTGTAACCGCGTCACCACCCGTTTCACGGCAGAAGGAGACCGAGCTCAAAAGCTGACGTGTGTCGCCAAGGACCACGCACCGTGAGCGATGGTGCCAAGACGCGAGCCCAGGTTTGATGAGCCCAGGTTGGAAGTGACCTCTTCTAAACTCAAAGTGGAGGTAGAGGGGGGCCACGTGTGGTTTTAGGACCAGCCTGGGAAAAGAAACTCTCAGTCTCCTTCCGTGCGGGAGGAAGCGCGGGGAGCGCAGGCATCAGCGCCGGGGACGCCGCCCGCCCGGTCCGCACGCTCCAGACTCCTCACCCACCCGCGCCTCGGTACCCGCGTCAGCACACGCCTGGCACCGAGGCGGCTCTCAAACAAATATTTGCAATTATTAGTACAAATAAGTGTTACCGATTCCACTGCTCTGAGACTTCAGGGGAGCATAAAGGGTGTGAAATGAGAAACGTCAGACAGCCCAGTGTCTTGGACAAGTCACCCCCTCTGTCTGTCCCTTGGCTTCTCACCTGCCACCATGTTTTCCCCTCCAACTGGTCACTTCCACCTCGGTGTCCCTGCAGCCCTTGGCACACACGTCTACCACACTTAGTCTTCCTTCAATTGACCTGCCCGGTGCCCAGCAATTGCACCTTCGCCCACACGGGGGACAGCCAGCCAGCACTGGCTCTACCTCCCTCCAGGCTCCAGAAGCCCATTTCCTGAACCATCCCATCCAACTGTCACAGCCCTCCTGGGAGCAAGGGCTGGTGTCATCCCCATTCTGGAGGCGGGATCTAAGACCCGGCGACAGACGTGAAGTGACCTGCACAGAAACAAACCTCCGTGTGCAGCACAGCTGGCATTTGAGCCTAAATCAAGAAATTCACCCTCCCCGAGTGGGTGCTAATGAGGCTGTGGAAAACCAGGGAAGAAGAGAGGGAGGAAGAGCTTGAAATAGGAGGTGGGCTGGGGCAGGACCACTCCTTTGACAAGGTGGACAGAACCAGGTAAAGACTGTCGATGGAGACTCACATCTTATTCAGAAAAAAATCCCCTCGTGTGTGTGTGTGTGTGTGTGTGTGTGTGTGTACAGCTCTTACTTTCTTGAGTCACAGTTAGCAAGTTCACCATCTACATTTAACTAGTTCAGAGGAGCCTCTCGAGGGTCTAGTGAAAATACTAGAGAAAGTTGTCACTCATTCTGCCTGGTTGTCCCTTCTGTGTCCCCTCTTCTATCTTTTATAGGTTGTGGGCTCCTCAGCACTGTCCGTCAACTAAACACTGGAGAAACCACAGCTGTGTCCCAGGAACCTGATCCCCCAGGAATACGGGGCTCTGGGGGCACACATGCTTACACACACACACATAGCTTTTTAAAAAGGTTCCTTCTAGGGATGAACAAGCATCCGTGATCTTGCAAGTAAAGAAGGTGCAAGAATCTAAAATTCTCATCCCTGCAACTCTCCATACCATTGAGCAGCTTTAGAGAGGGGCACACTGGAGGGCGTGGGGACAATGGTATACCCAGTTAGACCCTCTCCCATCCTCCCACCTCCCTTGCTGAGGGAACCACGACCTCAGTAATTACATGTCCTTAATGTCCTTCTGAAGACAGGAACAAAAACCATCACTAACGCTGGGACAGAACTTGACAGTTCACAGAGAAGTTTCAAATTCCTTACTTGCTCCAATCCTCGGCCGGCCCTGGGAGGTAGGAATTGCACGCCCATTTCTCAGATTGTGAATCCGAGGCTCTGAGACAGAATGTGCGGCCCAGGGCTGTCCCTGAGGACCCTGAGATGGACCCCACGCCTGCCTGACTCGTAAGCCGCCCCCTGCCCAGGGATGACACTACAGGCGCTCCAAGGATGGGGTCTTGACCCAGCCACAGGGAAAACCTGTGTCACTGACACTGTTGTATTGGAGGCCACTCAATTTCCTCACCTTCGGTCGTGTGCAGCAACTTCCTGGCAACTGGAAATTCACAGCCTGGCTCGGGCAAGTCAGTCAGCTGGGGACGGTTCCCAGCCCTGCTCCTGCCTGGGGCTAGTGTCCACTCCATGCCACCCTCAGTGAGAACAACTGGGGGCAAACCTGCTCTGCCCAACCTCTAGCCCTGCCTTATTACTCCCCTGGGGTCTTGCTGTTTTGTGCCATGGACCCCAGAGCATAAACCTATGCTTTAAGTGCATAAAACAAAACACATCGAATTACAAAGGAAACCAATTAAAATACAGTTGTAAACATATTTTTTAAAATTTGCAATAAGCTAATGCATGTGCTTTCTCTATTATTGCGTTAAATAACAAGGTCTAAACAACAAGCTCTAATGTCCAGCATCATTTAAAGTAGTGATGAGCGTAAACGATGTTATGAAAGGTCTGCAGACGTAACGTGACAAGGAAACACGTGTGACTCCGTGGGTATCAGTCGTCACAGCTCTTGGTTTGTGGCCTACGTTTATCAACGAAGGACACGCTAAATCATAGTTAGCGGTTAGTGAAAGTAAAGATTTTACTTTCTCCCCATCTAAGCTCATGAGCCTCTGGCAGGGCAGGGGTCTGTAGATCCAGCTTGAAGACCCCTGAACACCGACTTTACTCTTTGCAGCGCGGGAATGCCCTGCTGACGAGCGGGGCAGAGCGGAAGCTGCCGCCCTCCAGGGGTCGGCGTGAGCCCAAACCCCACCCTGCCCCTCAGCGGCTGTGGGACCCAGGTGAGTTACTTGAGTCCTCTGTACCTCGCACCTCGTCCACACGACAAGGGGGGTAAGAATTCCCACCTCGTGACACTGTGGCTGTGCCTGGTGCCGGGCACACAATAAGTGCTCTACTAAATATTTTTTATTTATATTGATTTTTTCGTTTGATCTTTCAAGAAAGCCCTGCAGGGCAGTTATTGTCTCCATTTTTCCATCGGACGAAACTGAGACTCAGAAAGGGGAAGTTGTGTGCCCAGCCTAACCCAGGCTTCTCCAATCCCGACACAACCAGAGGAAAGTTCCAAAAGGGCAGGCTGAAAGAAACACAAGTCTGCAGAGTGAGGAGGCGCTAAGGAGAAAGGAAAACTGGCCAGCCACTTCCCCCTGGGTGATTTCATCTCCAAATTAAAAGCCCTCTTCTCCTCAGCAGGCAAACCTGCAGCATTGCTGAGGGTGTGTCTGTGCCGGCACCGGTAGGCAGAGCCGGCTCTCTGCGTGCGCCAAGGTGGCCATCAGCAAACTGCGATGGGCACGTGCCACCCCTCCACCACCCACTCTGGGAACCACCCATCTCTCCGTCTCAGGCCACGAGATGCTGGAGGCACAGCCCTCCCACTCACCACCTCCCCCACCACCCTCACCGTGATCTAGACGAGGCACAACTAAAGGATCAGCACAAGGCCCACACCAGAAGAACCAGGGACAAACTTGTGACCTTAGTTGGAACATTAGGAAAAGGACCTTTCCTTTCCTTGGGGCTTACTGAGATAGTTGCATGGACATCTGGAGCCATAGCTAGCCATCTTTATCACCACATGGGGAGAGCCTGCCTGACAGACAGCAAAGCAAAGTGAATCAGGGCTGAGAACTGAAGAAATAACATCCTGTCAGAGTCTAAGGACTAGATCAAGCCATGCCTGAAGGCCACTCTACTGTAAATTTTTCATTTCTATTTAATACATTTTCCTTTCTGTTTAATATGCATTGGGTTTCTGCCTCTTGCAGACAAAATAGTCTTGACTAACAAGATCCCCTCATCATTTTCTTGCCTCTAACCTCCCAAGCTCAACTCAGCAGGGTCCACTGTGCCCTCAACTCTTAGAGGTCTAAGTCTAATGCAGTTTCTTAGCCCATCCTTCTGATCGAAAGATAATGTCTTAAACCTCTCACCACTTGCCTTCTGCCACCACCAGTGGAACCATTTGTAGACTCAGGGTCCCAGAGAAGCCCCTGAGGCTGTGTTGTTGTCCCAGAGGTCAGTTCTAGCTCTCTGCCTTGGCAGCAGGATGTCAGGTCTTGAGCCCAGTTTTACATTCATGTTTGCAGTTTCCGGTCCCAGGACTTCCTCTCTGTTAGTCCAGTGTCTAACACACCATATGGGCTGCTCCCAAGCCAATTGCTTTCCTCACTGCTGCTCATTCCAAGCAGATCAGCAACATACCAGCATCTTTCAGCTTAGTCATAGCCTGACTCGTATCAAATTTTTGACACTGTTTCTCCATCTGGCAAAGAAATGGCTTGGAAAGTCAGACTTGGGGTAGACTATTAAACTGAAAATAAATTCCTTATGGAGATCATTTAAACCTAAGCCATTACAAATCCCAGCTATAAGAAGAAGGAGGGCTAAGACTTTCTAAAGCCCTGACAGTTAAAATAGTCATTAAAATCCAGCCTGATTCCCTAAGCCATGATTTTACAGTCCTGTTGGGAAAACTCACAGGGAGAGAGCAGGTTTGCGCAGTGGCGGGACAATTACGAGAGCAGTGAGAGGAGAGAAAGCGAGTTTTCTCCTCCTCCCGGCTTCAGGGAGGCCCGTCCATGCGGCCTGCAGGGTCTCGAAGCCTCTGATACAGAACCGGTGGGCTGTCCCGGAAAGCTTCCTGAAAGACAGATTCCCAGGTGCGACCCCACTTGGCTCAGAACAGAGACAGGGACAGAGCCCAGAAGACAATGGCCGCAGGATGGTGACAAGTGTGCGACTCCCTGGGCAGGGCACTTAGCCCTGTGTGCTGCCTTGGATGAGGCCCACCTGACGAGGAGGCAGCCAGCCCACTGGGGAAGTCACTGAGTGGAAATTCGGGTGGCAGAAGTAACAACAGCCATCGCCAGCTGGGCGCGTACGCTGTGCCAGGCCCTGCTCTAAGGCTTTATGAGCATGAGCTCAGTTAACCCCCCGAATAGCCCATGGAGCCATCGCTGATGTGAGCCCATTTTACACACGAGGAAGCCACAGCTTAAAAAGGTCAAGTTCTTGTGCTGTTATCCATTCTGTGTTAAAATGACCCCAATACTTAGTGGCTTACACTACTTTTATGCGTCAGGAATTTGGAAGCATCTTAGCTGGTGGTTCTGTCTCCCAAAGGGTTGTCGTCAAGGTGTCGGCCATGGCTGAGGTTAGCTAACAGCTGGTCTGCAGCTGGAGGACCCACTCCCAAGGTGGCCCACTCACATGGCTGTTGGCAGGAGGCCTCAGCTCCTCACCAGGTAGGACCCTCCACGGGGCTGCGGGCGTGTCCTCTCGATGTGGCAGCTGGCTGCCCCCAGAGTGGGTGAGCCGAGAGAGACCAAGGGGGAAGCCACGGGGCCTTTTGCGTCCTAATCTCAAGTACCATGCAACAACACTCCCACCACATTCCACTCATCGGAAGGAAGTCACTGAGGACAGCTCAGACTTAAGGGTAGAGGGATTGAGCTTTACTTTTTGGAGGGAAAAGTATCAAAGAGTTTATGGACCTATTTTAAAACTACCACGGTACCTGATACAAGACCGCAGCGTGTCTGAGCCAGAGGACAAGCCCCTGCTCCTGAGCACAAAACTACTTTGCCTCTCAGGCAACAACAAAAGGAAAACCTTCCTCTTATGTGTCAGGGACATAAACTCCCAGCGCACCATTTGAACAGATGACACACACACATGGTAAAACGTTCAAAATTATACAAAAAGCATGTATAGTGGAAAGGAAGTCCCCCGCCGACCCCAGTCCCCTAATTCTCCCCCCACACGCAAGCTCTGCTGACAGCGTCCCAAGAATCCTTCCAGAGCCTTAAGCCAGTGTTTGTCAGTGTGATCCGGACTGACTGGCAGCATCAGCATCACTTGGGAACTTACTAGAAATACAAGTTCTCAGGCCTCACCCCAGACCTACTGAATCAGAAACTCTGGGGGTGCAGCCCAGCCGTCCAGGTGAGCCTGACCAACGGCAAGGTTTAAGAAGCCCTGGTGCCTGCCCATACAAGCAAAGCATCTCACCACTTTAAGCCCCTTATGTGCTCCCAATGTCTACAGCATATTATGAATAAACTTTTGTAATTCCTGAAATTATCTTGTAAATAGCAGAATTACGATGCATTGTATTATGCGTGAATGAAAACTATGATATCTGTTGCCTGCTTTGGTAATTCTTTTTTTTTTTTTTTTTTCAGTGTAATGGGAACTCTCCCCACTGGAAGTATCCCACACGAGCCTTGATCTCTTGGAGGTCCTGCACGTCACCCACCACTGGAGAAGTCGGTTCAGGGTGGTTCTCCTACAAGTCTTCTCATTCGGCCAGGCCCCACAATAGTTCCTTTTCAAGTTTAAGTTCATTCACCTGCGGATACCCTACAGTTTTCCTCCTCAGGCGGAGGATGTGTGATGTCAGGATGTCACCGGAGGATCTTGTTTCTGCCATGACTTTTTGACTATTATTGGAACTCCCCATTTATGGAAATCTGATTGAGGCCTATGAATTTTATTCATTAAAGTTATACTAGTGGTAATAATAACGGCAACAGGAATAAATCAGTTGTACCCTATTGAAAGAAAACAGAATACATTAAATTCTAATCCTGACTAATGCCTCTTTATTTCCCAAATTTATTCCAGGTACAAAGGAGCTCACACGAAGCTAGCAACTCTAGGGAACCTTAAGCATGATTCCCTTTACAAAAAGCCATTATTCACTCGTGCAATGTTCTGGGAATGCATCCATGGAAAAGAGTGACGTCTGCGGGACAGCTGGGGCATGATGGCGGCACTGACGTCCTCAAGCTGTGTTAATACGAGCACACATCTTACCTTCTTATAGTCCATGTGTCAGGAAAGCAGTAACTAAAATAAAACGTCATACTTCATTCTTTTTTCTGCATTAGATCAACAAGGAAGCATCTCGGACCTCTGGCCACGTGTCAAAATATAGATACTGTGTGAATACATACGTGTCGGCAGGAGGCTTCAGTTCCTCACCGGTGGATTCTCCAGAAGGCTGCTGCTGACATGGCTTTCCTCAGAGTAAGAGGCATATAGGAGAGAAACAGAAAGATAATGATACCACGCTGCCTTTTATGACCTGGTCCCCCAAACACACACCATCATTTCCACCTTATTCTGTTCATTAGAAATGACAGTGGCACTCAAGGCAAGAGCCTGAATTCCAAGAGGCAGAATCACTGGGGGCCATCTTGGAGGCCGGCAACTGCCACGCACATGTGTGTGAACCTGTGCATGTAAAATGTCCAAGTATGTGAAAAAGTTTTATCTTATCATCAGAGGTGTTTACTGTTTTATGTTTAAAATCATGAGTCAGCTAATTTGTTGTGTCAGTACCCAGCCTGGCATTCAACTAGAGAAAAAAAAAAAAGAAGCACAGACAACTTGATAAAAATCAAAGGATTTAAATTGCGGGGTGTGGGGCAGAACAACCTAAACACCCACCAATAGAGGATTGTTTAAATAAGCTATGCCTCATTCCAGTGATAGACGACAGGACTGTCATTAAAAATCATCATATTGTCAAAGAACATATGGCACCATAGGAAGATGCTCATGATATAGTCTTAAAGACTGTCAGTCCAATTTATATAAATGTGATGCCTACAGATTCACAGTGAGTGACATTTGTTGAGCACTTACTATACACCAGGCACGATGCTGGTGCCATCAGTCAATCCTTTCATTCAGTTCTCACAACTGCCCCATCATGGAGATACGGCTGCCTTTTAGATGGGAAAGTTGGAGCACAGCACAGTTAAGGATCTGCCCAAGAACAGGAGAAAATATTTGCAAAGCACATGTCTAGTGTCCAGAATATGTAAAGAACTCTTACAACTCAACAACAACAAAAAACACTCAAATTTCAAAAAGGTAAAGAACTTAAACAGACATTTCTCCAGAAAAGATGCACAAGTGACCGATGAGCACATGAAAAGATGCTTAACGTCATTAGTCATTAGGGAAATGCAAATCAAAACCACTAGGAGACACCACTTTATACCCACTAGGAGGATGGCTACAATTATAAAATAATTTTTAAAAATAAAATTTAAAAAAACCCAGAAAATAACAAGCATTGGCAACGATGTGGAGAAATTGGAACCCCCATACATTGCTGGTGGGGATATAACATAGTTCAGCTGCTGTGGAAAGCAGTTAGGCAGTTCCTCAAAAAGTTACATATAGATGAACTACCAGATGACCCAGCAATTCAACTCTGAAGTTTGTGCCCAAGAGAATTAACATCAGGTGTCAAACAAAAATGTATACAAGAATGTTCATAGTAGCATTATTCACAGTAGTCAATAGGTGGAAACAACCCAAATGTCCATCAGCTGATGAATGGATAAACTAAATGTGGTATATTCGTACAATGGAATATTATTCAATCACAAAAAGGAATAAAATTCTGATACATGCTACACCATAGATGAACCTTGAAAATATTATGCTAAGTGAAAGAAGCTAGCACCAAAGATCACATATATAATTCCATTTATATGAAATATCCAGAATAGGTAATCCATGAAGACGGGAATTAGATTAGTGCCTCCTAGGGATTGGGGGTGATGGGGAATGGAGAGTGGCTGCTTAATGCTTACAGTGTTTCCTTTTCGGGTGATGAAAATGTTTTGGAACTAGATAGAGATGGTGGTTGCATAATACTGTGAATGTACTAAATGCCACTGAATTGTCCACTTCTAAATGGTTAACTGTATCATTGTATCTTTTGTGACTATCATCTCAATTTAACAAAGAAAAGAATCTTCCCAAGGTCACACAGCTAATATATAGCGGGATTTGGACCCAGGTGGTCTGGGCTCCAGAGTCCACATCTTCACCAGGTAGAGAGGAAACACATCAGACAATGGACAGAAGTTTCCTGGATGATGGGAACAAAGGTAATTTATACGTTCTTTTAAAAAATGCTTTATATTTCCCAGTTTTTCTTAATAATGATAAATATATGTAATTTAATGACAGGGATCTGTGAGTGTCTCACGTGTCAACATATGAGGAGGCAGATTAACCACCAGTTTCCCTGGCCCAGCACTGACTCTTCAGCCTCTCCTACCTACCCACATCACACCATCCAGCTACAGAACACCCCAGAGACCTGCTCAGATCTATGTGCCACACGGAAATCCACGCGGGTCTGGGGACTGTGGGAATGCATAGCCACTTTCTCTGAGGACGACCTTTTTCTGGATTACCATACACTAGGGGTTCCGAAAAGGGCTCCTTGAAGAGTCCTCAAGGTCCCATAGATGTCCCACAGTTTAGTTTTCTTCTTCTTCCCTGGAGAACTGCCTTGGAACTCCAGGATTTATTCTATGAATTACTGGTATTTGCAGTCTTGGCAACGATGCCTATACAAGGATGTTTACTGCAGCATTGTCTTATAACAGTGAAAATCTGAAAACAGCCTAAACATCCATCAGTGGGGAATGAGCAAATCCATCAGGGCACATCTGCACAGCCTTTAACAGAAACTAGACTTCCCTGCCAAGGCCAGATATGGAAAATCTCATCGTCTCCCGGACTGAAAAATAACGACACCAAGTAACGACACCAAGTAACGACACCAGTGGTCAGAAAAGTTTGAAATCAAGATCCCACTGGGATTGTTTAAAAAGCTTATGTCAAATATTTTTATGGAACTACTGTAAAGTTTTGATCTTTTTTGCAGCCATGTGTGCATATGACTTTTGTAATAAAAATCTAGTTTGAATAAAATAATATCAGTACCTAATTGCAATGAAGCAGCAGAATACATTAGCCCATATATATCTATGCTGCTATATACATTACAGAAAAAAATACAGCCAGCAACAAAGCTAGATCTGCATTTAAAAAATGACGAGTCTGTGAAGTTTGTTGTTATTGAGTTTGAATACAGATCCCCTGGCCCCACCCCAAACCTACTGAATCAGTAGGTGTGGGGCCAGGCTTCCATACTATGAAGAAGTTCCCTACATGGTTGTAATGAGCCTCTCCTGTCTGCCCCCACTGCCCCTATGCACACACAGAGCAAAGAGCACTGGCTTTGGCTCTGCCACTTACTAGAGGCCATTAAGCTGGTAATTGACATCTGGGACCCTCAATTTCCTTACCTGTTAAATGGGAACAAGAGGGATGAGAAAAACATGTATATGGGAGGATTTTGTGGGGATCAGGTGACAGAAAGTGTGCGATACATCTAACCCTGCTAGTAGAGAATAAAGAGGATGTCATGGGCATGATTGGAAAGAATTTAGGAATCATTCTCCACTCTAATGATAGGCGGGTTCAAACCCACCCCCACTTATTGACTGTAACTTTTAGCAAGATCCTTTACCTCCCTCAGGCCCAATAGTACCTACCTCCTAGGCGGTTTGTAAGAATTAAATGACAATCCATGCGAAGGGCCTAGCACAGTGCCTGGCGCATAGCAGGTACTCAGCCAAAAATAACAGGTGTCATTGATAAATGTTTGCTCCCTTCTTCCAAGGACAGGGATGGGTAGTGAGTGGGGGACACCTTTGAGAGGATGGGTGCACTTTTGCCCCTAACTTCCTAAAAGCAAGCTGTAAATGGCATGTTCCATTCCCCCAGGTATAAGGAAACAGTTATGCCTCCGGGTGGCTCCAGGGTCATCCTATTCTGTGCCCGGCTTTGCCAACCAAAAGGGAGGCAAGGAGGGAACGAGGGACTAGGTGGGCAACCAGGCACCTGCTGAGATGCTGCCAGGCTTCACAATGCTGGATCCAAGAGCTGGCGCAGTAACAGAGAGTGATCTCCATGCCTGAACCTCGGGGACAGAGAGCCGGGGCTGGAAGACGTCTGTCCAGAGATCCACTGCACCTTTGAGATCTTCTCCCCAAATGAGTTACATACTCAGTTGCTGAGGTACTGAAGAGAGATGTGGTTCATCTCTCGGCTTCAAACCTGGGTCCCTCTGCAAATTAATATATATATATTTTTTCTAAATCTTGTAATCATCTTGTGATTCATATGCATTGTGCTTGTATTTTTTAAAAAGCACAAATTATTTTTTTTAAACCATCAAATTGTCATGCCAATATTGTAAATGTAGTGTAATATATTTTACTTGGTGTTGCCATTTCTTCTTCTCGTTTTAATTATTGAGGGAGCCTCACAAACCGGACGTGGCCAGGCCCCTCGAGATGCCCGGAGCCCTGTGGTCCTGGGAATGGACCCGGCCGGGCAGGGGAACACATCTCCAGGCGGGCGGAGACGACTCGCGTCCGCACCCGACAGCCGCGACCCCGGCCTGCGCGAGCCCAACAAAAGGCGCCGTGAAATGCGGCGGGAGACAGGGCTGCCGCAGCCCGGTGGGGTGGGAAACCCCGCTGCCAACGAGCCTGGCCGCGCCGCCCTTGTCCCCGGAGTGAACTCTCCCTCTCCGCGCCCGGCTAATGGCGCGGCGCGCGGCCGCCGCCCCTCTTCTCCCTCCTTTAAAGAGAAGGGCGCGATTGTGTGGATTTCACAGTCTGAGCACAGCTGAAAGGGAGAGAATTAAGTCTCCCTCACGGCTCTTTTCAAGGAGGCCGAGGCTGCGATTCGCCTTCATTCAGAATATGTGAAGCTTTTGTGCGTCGGGGCCGGGCGGGCGCGGCGGCCCCGCTCCCCGGCTGCCTCTCGTTACAGTGGAAACGTACAGTAATTAACGCGGGGTCCGCTCCCGCCCGCGCCCCGAGTTGAAGGGGCCGCCGCCTCCGCGCCTGGGAACCGGAGCCCGCCGAGGCCGCGTTTGTCCACCCGAGGACGCCGCGGCGCATTCGGAACCGGGCCTCGCAGCCTGGGAGCCATCCATTTTGGCGCGGGGCTGCCGGGCCGTCGGGGTGCGCCGCCGCCCCCGCATGTGTTGCTAATAAAGCCGGGCCGGTCCTCCACTCCGCGAGCTCGCGGCAGGGGGCACGGCCTGGGCAGGGGGAGGAAACCCGGGGGCCAGCCTAGGTGACCCTTGGAGGCTCCTCCATCTCTGATTGCGGGGAGTCTGTGATTCCAAGGGGGCAGGGGGGATGTAGACAAAATACTTCAGCCTTCCTCCATGGGAATTGTCACCATGAGATTAAAATTTAATTTAATATATATTTTTTTGGCCTAAAGGAGATGAAATCTGAAATCCGGCCCGAGTGGCTGAGGCCTGCCAATATTTTGGCTGTGCTAGTTTTCAAGCTTCTTTTTTGTCACTCTGCTCAGATGATTCATGCTGGAAAGCATGTTGTATCACTTATCCAGCAATGTGGCCTAATAAAACCCCCTTCGAATACGTTCCTTACAGAGCTGGAAGAATTTGTTCCTGCGGACCCAAACCTGTGTTATTAATAAAGGCTGACTGGAGAGATGGAACTCAAAACACAGTGATGGAGAAGAGCTCTGATCTGGCAGTTCGCAGACGAAACTCCCAGCACTGCCCCCTATCCCCTTCGTTCCCTCTCTCTCCTGGTGGGGCTAAAACACAAAGTTGTGAATGCAAAGCTAACTTTTAAACACCATCTTTCTCCCAGTGTCAGCACTAGAGGGATGCCAGTGTTCTAATTTTGAGCTCTGTAAGAAGGAAAGACGTATTAGCCCAGTAACTGATGCAACTCTTAACTCAGCGCCCATGGTTTACTGTCATGGTGAGCAAGCCCCCCCTCCCCCAGGGTTGAGGTTTCCAGAATGGGGTTCAGTAGGCTCCTTGGGAGGTGGGGCACCTGCATCCACATACAACAGGCCTCTCCATCCCTGGGCAAATCTTCCCTTCCTTTCAGCAAGATGGGAGCAAGGGACAGGCCCCAAGGCTGAAATGGCAGGCCCCTGCTGGACAGGACTCCTGACTAATGCAGCAAAGCATGGTGCTTAATTAAGCCCAAGTGCTCTGAGTTCACATGCTGATGCCACTACTTACTCTATGTGGCTTTAGACACAAGAAGTTCCCTCACTGTGTCTCAGTTTCCTCCTCTGTACAATGGGGATTATGATATACCAACCTTTCTAGGTGTAATGGCCATCAAAGGACATAACACATGTCAGCTATTGGTTCATTGTTTTTAATAACTACCATTTATTGAGCACTTACTTGCTCTGTGTTAAATGCCTCACCTGTATCACATCATTTCGTCAATGGATATTGTTATCCCCATTTCACAGATAAGGAAACTGAAGCTCAGAGAAACAAAGAGGGGAAGGAATTTACTCACTATCACACGGTGGTTCTAAGGGCCATGATACAATTTCAAGTCATCAGGGGGCATCAGGGAGCCATCTGGCCAAGAGTTGCATGTGAGGTAGGATTAAGGTTCTCAGCTGGTTGAGAAGCCAGTGATTTTTACCCATTTTCAAAGGGGCCTTAAAACCTCTCTGTGAACACACTGTGGGTGGTATGGCACAGCAGAGTGGTTAAGAGGCTTATCTCTGGCATCAGAAAGTCCTAGGTTCAAATCCCATGTCCATTGATTACTAACTGAGTCACCTTCAGCAAATTCCTTAATCTCACATAAACCTCAGACTCTTCATCTCTTAAATGGGCGTAACAGTAGTCCCTGCCTCGAGGGGTCCCTGTGAAGATTAGATCAGACAATGGGCATCTAATTAGCTATTGCTCTTAGGGAACAAAGTCATCCCACCTTGATTTGAAAGGTGCCAATACTTGGCCCACCTGTGACAAACCCTTTCCCACAGGCTGGGTGTTTTGAATTCAACCACTAGAGGTTTACTGTCTAGCTTGTTACATTTTACACATCAGTTTCACATGCCTACCTCCTTTAATCTTCCCTCTGAGGGCTCAACATCTAGTTACGGGCTGAGCAGGGAGTAGTTCTCCTCTAGTCCCTTTCCTCTTTCTCCAGAAGCCTCTCCTGAGCCCTCTCCTGGACTAGGTCCTGCCACAGTACTGACGTGACACCCTGAACTTGCCCTTCCTAACACTCAACGTGTCTCTATGTGTTCCACTCCTGTCTTCCAAGTCTGATTAGGAAGCCTTGGGGCCATGCACCATATCAATCTTGTTTATGTCTACATAAGCTCAGTGAGCATCTCTAATGCCCAGATTGTGGCCTTGAACTCCATTCTCCACTCCTTTGGAGAAATGGCCAATCCCATGTCTGAGGCAGGAAATGTACAATATGAACCAGGATCATCTTTTACCAGCAAAAAAGAAGGCTTTCAAAGATAACTGCAGTTATATTAAAAAGACAGAAGCCAACTTTAAAAAGCTCACGTTGCTTGGGGCTGGCCCTGTGGCATAGTGGTTGAATTCAGCACGTTCTGCCTCAGAGGCCTGGGGTTCGTGGGTTCGGATCCCTGGTGTGGACCTATACCACTCGTCAGCCATGCTGTGGTGGTGACCCACATATAAAGTAGAGGATGACTGGCACAGATGTTAGCTCAGGGCTAACCTTCTTCAGCAGAAAAAACAAAAGCTCGTGTTGGCCAAAGAGGGGACCATTTGTGCATCAAGAAAATAACTGGAGTAGATTGAAACACATAAAATATGTTTAAAGTCATGAGCCCACTGACCTTTGAAGAAGGCTATATGACCAACTCATTCTTTGAAAACTGGTAACTAAACAGAAAAGATCAAACATTTCTCTTGCCTTTAAGTACTAACTGTGCCTCAAGGCAACCAAACATTTGATGGAGAGAAGTTTCTCTTTACGGAAGTATTACGGAGAAAAATGAATAGGGAATGACAGAATTAGGATGCCACTATTTCACAACCCTTATTGAAGTAATGGATCTAGGAATTGATCATCAATAGCTTTAAATACCACCAAAAGAGATACAACCAGCTACGAAGTGCCCTGTGATAGAAGAACGTCATGCCTTCTACAAAATAGTCTTTCTGAAAGTAGAACTTTAATCTCATCAAGGCTCTAGATCCGACTGACAATTTATAAGAATTACAGGGGATGGAGGAACCTATTAAATGATACCATAGGGATGCAGACTATGGGAAAACATACAGACAAAAGGCCTAGTGTTTTCAACTAATATATTGAAAGAAAAAAAGGAGAGAAGGAGGTATTTTTCTATACATTAAAAGACACTTGGAGAGACATATCAACAGATGGCAATGTACAGGCCTTATTTCCACATTAATTTCAATAAATTGTAATTTTTAAACATTATGAGATAGAGATTTAAATGTCTAGATTTAATGATCTTAAGGAATTATTAATTTCTAGATGGAATAATGATATTGTAGCCATGTTTTTTAAAATAATTTATCTTTTATCTTTTAGAGATACATGCTAAAATGTTTGTGGATTAAATGATATAATATCTGAGATTTGTTTCAAAATAGTCCTGAGAAAGAGGAGAAATGGGTGAGGGTAGTTTGGAAGTAAAAAGCTTGGGCAAGGGTTGATAATTGGTAAAGCAGGCAGATAGTAAGTGGAGTTCTTCACACTACTGTATTGTCTCTCTTTTGTGTACGTTTGAAAATTTCTGTAATGAAAGGAAAAAAACCGCATCACAGATAGCAGCTTCTGTCAGTTAGAAGAGACATTTTGGAGTCAGGAGACTCTTACGATGGGGGTGCCCAGAGCCTCCACGTAACCTTCGCCTGATTTCACGTAACGAAGGACTGTGCTCACTTACTTGTTTGTGTTGATTTACTGTCTGTTTTCTGGGCTGGAACGTGAGCTCTGCAAGGGCAGCATCTGTTTTGTGCACTGCTTATCCAGAGTGCCCGTCACTGTGCCTGGCACCGAGTGAGCAGTCTGTAAACCTTTGTTAACTGAACGCTCCTCACGTGGAAGGACGAGGCTAACATTTCCATTTCACAGATGAGAATACTGAGGCAGAGAGAGCTGATGCTCTTGCCCAGGGTCACATAGCCGGTGAGTGGCGGGGCTGGGACTCACACTCCTGTGTCTGTGAGGCTTGCTGTTTAGTTCCTTTTGGTCAGGGCATCCCAAGCTGGTGCAGGAAGCTGAAATGAGGTCTACGGGTCTGGGCATTTATAAGTACGTAGTAGTTGTCCTTTTTCAGCTGTCCTCTGTGAAAAAGATGGAGAGTGGGAGAGGTGGGGATAGTGGCAGCTCACATTTCTTAGGGCTGGACACCATCGTAAGCACTGTACCACAACAAGCCCAGTTAATGCTCACGGCAGCCCGCGAGGTGAGCTCTGCTATTACCCCAGCAGACTAAGACACAGAGAGCACACACTTTCTGACCCCAGAGCCCAAAACCGTTATCCTGACATTAGACCTTTCTAGCCTTAATTAAAGGCCATTGAAAAATGAAACTGTCCTGTAGAGTTTGTGGGGGGGGCTAGTGCTTCTGCTGAAGGCAGCACACATGCTGGCCTGAAGGTTGGCCTCTGAGGACAGAAGATGGAATGCTCATCTGGCAGTAGCCATTGGACAACAAGTGAGCATTGGATAACTGCAGGACCACATTGGTCTCAATTATCTAGTCCTCTTAGTACAGGAAGTCAGAAATCCTGCAGTAAATCTCTGCTTAGACACGGCCTCCCCATGTGGTCCTGGCAAAGTCTCTTCCCCTCTCTGGCCCTCAGTTTCTCCATATTTCAAACCAAAAGAGTTGGACTAGACAGATGTTTCCAAAGGACACTGCGCTCTCTGACATCCTTTCATTCGACGCTGAAATTCTATGATCCCACCAAGGGAGCCATGGCACGTCTGGGACGTCTCCACATCAGGCAGTTGGAGACTCATTTTTAACCCCTCATAGATGTTTCTTACAAATTATCCAGGGTCATGGATTAGTTTAAATACAAAAGCTTAATTTCCTCTGCTTGGCTACTGTTATAAGGAATGATCAAAAGGAGTCAGGGAACAAACACACTTGGCTGGAGAGAGAATACCCGGGATGAACTGAGGGACGTCCTCTCCCCGGACCCCTCTGGGTTTGGAAATCTTTGGGGCCTGTAATTCACTGCTGCACTAGGCAGTGCTGAGATGAATCATAACATTTTGAGCCCTCAAAGAAAGGGCAAAGAAAGGAGACAGAGGCCGGGGAGAATGAAGGCTCAGTGTTTTCTCAGTTAAATACATGTTTTCATAGCAGTGTGATGGGTTGAGAGGAATGAATGGCCATGATTTAGTTATCTTTTGGATGGATGATTTTAAATGCATGTTGGAAACGCTTTCATGAGACTGACTTGTAAAGCCGAAGCAGAGTGGAAGTCTTTGGTGGGGGCACCGCTGCTTGTCTTTCATAGGTTGTAAACGCTCAGGGCTTTGAGATTCCTGCTGCAGGCATTCTGTTTCTGTGTTTTCCACTGGCACACGTTCACTTCCACCCCACAGTCCTTCAGACTGTCATCAGACACCTTGTCATAAGCAAAGAGAAAAGGGCAAGAGGGATGTTGCAGGGGAGGGAGGGGGGATGAAGGGAAAAGGTGTGAAGGAAGAATTCCTCTAATCCATGCAATGTTTATTTGGGGCCTCTATGTGCCCATTACTATGGTGGGCACTGCAAGCAGGGAGGAGGGACAGTGAAGGATGACCAGTGTTAGATAAATTATTAAAACGACTACTCTCCCTAACTGTTCGTGAGCAAAATGGGTCAGCTTTGGAAGTCTTGCCCAGTAGTGCCCACATGCCTGAATATTTAAAGGTTTAGCTTTATCTCCCATATTATCCAAAATGGCACCAGAGAAACAGCTAGGTTGGTTCTTGGTCTGCACCCAAGTCCTCTCCTGCAGTAAGATCCAACCAGGTCCTGTCGCTACCTGCTTGGAAACCTTTAGAGGCTACCCAACGCCCAAGATAAGGACCAAAATCCTTACCATGAGGTACAAGGTTTGCCACCTGCTGAGGGCTTTCTCCAGGTCAAGCATCACGAGTGGCATTTTATATGCTGTGTTATCTCATTTTATCCTCACAGCAGCATCCAAGAGAAGTGCTACTGTAATCCACACATTGCATATGAAGAAATCAAGTTTCAGAGAGACGAAGTGCCTCACCCAAGGTCGGTGGGGCGAGGATTTGAATCCAGGAGCGCTGACCTAGAGTCCACACGCAGTTCTCAACACCCCTCATAAGCCTGTTTGCTCCTCCTGGGCATTCAGCACCTGCAAAATTCTGTGCCAGCCTATTCCATTTGTCTCGGGGCTCCTCCTCCCACCTCCGTCTACCTGGAAAGGGATGTTAATCCTTCAAGTCATGGTTGGAAGTTCACCTTCTCCATGAACTGCCCCCCATCAGCCCTGACAACTTGGTTTCTCCTTACCCCCAACTCCCAGAGCTCTGAAGCTTCCCTAGGCAATTGTACCACACACCTCTGGGCAGTAATTGTGCAACTCCCTGGCTCTTCCCCCACCAAACTGGAAGCCTCATGAAGACAAGAACCAAAGGGCTTGCATAGCCTGGGGGAGCAGACAGACATAAATCTACAAATAAACATACACTTTAAAAAAAAATTGAAAAGCAGAAACTCAAATAGATGTTTGCATGCCGATGTTCCTAATGGCAGTATTCCCAACAGCTGAAAGGCGGAAACAACTCAAAAGTCCATTCACAAGTGAATAGATAAACAAAATCAGCCTTGAAAAGGAATGAACTTCTGAGATATGCTACAGTATGGGTGTAGCCTAATTTTTGTAGGATAACTTTAAAATATGTTTAGTGAAATAAGCCAGACACAAATAAGCTAGATACAAAATACTGTATGTCCACTTATATGAGACACCTAGAGTAGGCACATCCATGGACATTAAGGAGAATGGTGGTTACCAGGGGCTGGGGGGGAGGAAGGAGGAGTTATTATTTAATTGGGTGCAGTGTTCAGTTTGGAAAGATGAAAAAGTTCTGGAGATGGATGGTGGTGACGGCTGCACAATTTTGTGAATGTACTTAATGCCACTGAATTGTACACTTAAAAATGGTTAGAATGGTAAATTTTATGTTATGTACATTTTTACCACAAATAAGAAGGAAGGAAGAAATTAAGAAAGAAAGAAAGGAATTAAGAATGAAAGAAAGAAGGAACTCATAAGGAAAAGAACGGAGATGTAGGGGCTGGCCCTGTGGCATAGTGGTTAAGTTCACACACTCCACTTCAGTGGCCCGGGGTTAGCAGGCCCGGATCCCAGGTGTGGACCAACGCACCACTTATCAGGCCATGCTGTGGCAGATGGCCCACATATAAAGTAGAGGAAGATGGGCACGGATGTTAGCCCAGGGCCAGTCTTCCTCAGCAAAAAGAGGAGGATTGGCAACAGATGTTAGCTCAGGGCTAATCTTCCTCACCAAAAAAAAAAAGAATGGAGATCCATAAGAAAGACTAATAGTAAATACCATTCTTTTCTATACCATTCCCCTCAATTTTAATATAGTGGAAGTGAAAAGAAATCGCAATGGAGCAATTGGCAGCCCCCAAGTGTGGTGGAGTGTATTCCTACTTTATCCAGTCTGCTGGCTTTGCCTGGGGAGTTTATGAATGAACGGGGCATATGTGAAGCCAACCTCGCTGAAGACTTGCAGTGGCAGCAAGCGCCCACTGCCACCACCCCCCACGCCCGCCAGGAGGAACGTCTAAGGGCCGCACAAATATTACATTATCCCCTCCCGCACTCATCTCCCAGCTATAGTGGCCTGCTTAGCCCCTAACTCCTTTGAAAAATAAATTTTGTGTCCTTCAGTTTGAATTTTCTGTTTGGGGCAGAAGTCTCAACTCTTCTGAGAACCTTGTGACCCTTCCCCTGTGTGTGAGCCTCTCCTTCCTTCTCTGCATATTACTACCTGCCTCAAAGAAATAATGTAAGCGACAACTTTGTAAATTGTAAAGTGGTGCCTGAATGTCACTTCTTTTGTGTGTGTGTGTGAAGAAGACCAGCCCTGAGCTAACATCCATTGCCAATCCTCCTCTTTTTGCTGAGGAAGACCGGCCCTGGGCTAACATCCGTGCCCACCTTCCTCTACTTCATATGGGACACCGCCACAGCATGGCTTGACAAGCAGTGCCTCGGTCCACGCCTGGGATCCAAACCCGCAAACCTGGGGCCGCCAGAAGTGGAGCCCACAGACAACCGCTACTCCACCGGGCCAGCCCCGTGAATGTCACTTCTTACTCATCGGTTCTGAAATGGGCTCTGAGGCAAACTTTGCAGTAATGGTACCACAAACCTACCGTCATACCCACCATATATTTAGAGTCAATGGGGTCACCTGGCTTCCTGAAATCCTCTAAATACCCAAATAAATGAACCAACACAATCAAACCGGAGCCCTCAACATCACAAAGTGCTCTCTGTCCATTTATTTTACGTGAGTCATTTAGTTTTAATTTACGATCATATTTCATAACCTACCAGCAAATGGCCTGCAGTATATTTGTGAAAAGTGATGAAGTCCTGGTAACACGAAACCTCATTCTGGCCTGGAGTTTAGAAATCTGGGCTCTGATAAGTGCAGGGAGACTCTCAGACTTTGGGAGAGATTTTTACAATCTATGATTAGTAATGCGAGAAATGGTCAGGTTTCTACACAATGACCTCAAAAATCAAGATAAATTTCACAAAGGCTTCCTGCCTCCCCACATCTGGGCCCTAGGACCTGTGTTATTATGTCCTCAAGAAAGTCATAGTCCCCCAACCCCTAAAGAGACTTCAAGTTGAGCAGTTCAATCTAGCAGGATAACAATTTTTTCTCTGAAATTATTACTTTTTAATTTCCCACCTGATTCCTAAAGTGCTATTTTGCTTTAAAACCCTATCACTGGTCTCAGGAGAGCTGAAAAGTGTTAATTATACCTAATTATGCCTCTGAAAAATACATCTGAGGGCTACAGAAGCAGGGAGCATAAGTCCCCTGTGACGGAAAAGAAAACTGAGGCTCTTAAAGGCAATAAAAGAAATGTTTCTGAGGATTCCTCTCTCCTTCCAAGACAGCGGCAGTTCAGAGCCAGCACTCGGCCCCACGCACTCCTGTCAGGGAGAGCATCAATTAGTCTCTGGACCACACTGCCAAACAAATTCTAAAGAACTGTCCTACGTCCACCTAGACAATTTTATAACTCAGGAGGGTTTCATTTAATGTAATGTTTTAACATTTTTTGCCCGTGAAATATAAGGACAAGTAGAACTGGCTCTCCACAGTCTGGCTAACACGCCCGCCAGGGTCGTGAAAGTTTCTTTAGCATTCATCTGTGACTAGTCATCAGAGACTTGAACCGAATCAAGAATTTTTTATAACTGCCTTGATAGCACTACCTGCCCATCTTGCCAAATGCAAATCATTTTTATTGTCTTGTGAACCGAACCAAGTTTTTAAAAGTTTGAACTCATGGCAAACCTACACATTTTAGAAAACTTTAAAAATCAGCAAAACCCAGAGCTCCCAAATGTTCCTGGAACTAAGTCATTTGGTGAGACATTGGCCTTCATTCATTCGAGGACCCCTGTGCTTACTGAGCACCATCTTGGGTCGTGCCCCATTCTAAGTTCGAGCGACAGAGTGCAGAACCAGACAGGACAAAGCCTCTCCCTCGTGGGCCTCCCATCCCCTACCCCACCGCTCATCCCTGCCTTGGTTTACAGATGTGAAGCGAAACTCAGAAAGTGTCAGTGGCTAGTTTGGACTTGAATTCAGTAACTCAAGTATCTCATTGTGATCTTTGGTGGAAACACCAAAGTATCAATAAAAGAGCAATCTATTTGGAAGAGAGTATGATGGGGCTGGAGACTTGTCTTGTTGCCCAGCAAGCATACTATTTTTACCAAGTTGGCATGTTACGAGATGAATAAAAATAGCAAAGTTTTCTTTAAAAAAAATGCTTTTACTCACACTTTCTCTGAGCTTGGGAAAATATTATTTGATCAGATCAAATAATATACACATATGTTTTCCATTTGGAGCAGCTGTGGGAGACGGATGGATATCATTGGGGACCAAAACCCATCCCCCCATCCTGGTGTCCCTGGCTGCCTCTCTCAGTGGGCTACCAACATGTGACGTACAGGAGACCTGGATTTCAGGTTGCTCAGAAATCAAATTTCCAAGGCCTGTTTGAGCTCAGATCAGTTGAACTGAACTACAAATGTACTCTTCCTTTTTTTTTTTTCAATATTGCTCTTCTCCACAACTGCTCTGCACTCTGGGCCTCACGTCCACTCTGCACCTCTCATAAGATACAATCACAAAATTCCCTTCTGTCCTAACATCGTCGTCCTTCAATGTTATTCTACACCTAGTTCAAGATATTAGCCTGGAATGTCATTTTGCTTCATGTGACAACTTCTTATTTTAAACTATTCAGAAACCCAGTGGTCCCAGAGACCGTCTCTTTCATCCTGGTTTCTGCTCCTGTAGGTGACACAAACTCAGAATTCCTGATGGAACAGTGAACACTCTACAACAGCAGTTTTGAGCATGTTCTTTGGTGTCCAACAGTTCAAACCCCAGCTCTACCATCCACCGGCGGTGAGACAACAGGCAACTGACGTGATCTCTCAGGGTCTCAGTTTTCTTATCTATAAAATGGGGATGATACATTGCTGTGTTGCGATGGGGATTACAATGAAATGTAACACAGGAAGTGCTCATTTAATTCAATTATTATCCAAAGAGGTGAACAACATCATCTTTCTCTTCTCAGTTGTAGTGAATTTGAATAATTCTCTTTAGAGAATTTCCACAAAGTACTGGGGCATCGTGGGATCGGTGTTCAGGATCACTGGTGTGTGCTGAGAGCCAGCAAAAAAATTCTTAACTTGCTGCTGATATAAGGAGCTGAAAGGTTTAGTTTGCGTGCTGTCAATATTGTAATTTTGAACCCCAAAGAGTCATCGCACATTCATTTTATTTATCTTGTTCTAAAAAGCTCACGATTTCCCCCTTCTAGCCCCAGACTTAGCCAAGGATTGCGTGTGGAGGAAAATTTGGGCATTATTGCCCCTGAGGAGAAACATTTGAGTCTGGCTCAGCTTTCAGCAGTTGCAGACCTGGGAAATCTTCTGCCTCCTCTCTGATTGGTTCCTTCCTTCTAAGACCTAATCTCCCCGGCACTAGCCTGCTACTTGCCAGGGAAAAAGCAGTTTTACCTTCTCATCAAAATGGGCGGTGGCTTAGCGGCATCTGCGCGGTGCAGAAACGTCCCTGACACTAGGAGTAACTTAGATCTGCACGTCCGGTCCCAAGGGCGGGGCCACCTCGCACTGCTCGGTGCCAGCACCCCCGGAGGGCGCTGGCGTGGCAGGCACGTCGCCCGCCCCCACCCCCAGCCTTTCGGGATGACGTCACTGCCCAGTCGCTTTCCTGGAGTTCTCAAGCCCGAGGTCATGTTCCCCACACGCACCCCTGGGGGTTTTTACGTTGTCTCTTTGGCTCCTCTCTGTCCCCGTTGCTAAACAAAGAGAAATTCAACCAGAAAGCCTAGACAGGGCGAGCCGCTGACGCGGTGGGAAGGAGAAGGAGATGAACACTTTGCGACCCTCAGACTTTCTCTAAATTGGCCAATTTCACATCAATAAGTGGCTCATCCATCACCACCACCTTTCAGGTGATTTTCTGTGATAGGATTTCGGGAGGTACTGAGCAGTCTTGTACACAATTTCTTTACAAAGTCAGTTTTTCCATCATCAAGCATTCTTAGCTTTGAAATAAAAATAGGCAGAACTTTGCTACTAAAATAGCTCTTTTCAGATCAGGCCCTGCAACTCAGAAAACCTCTTTCAGGCACCTGTACACTTTCTAGAGTCCAAAAAAAAAAAAAAAAACACGAAAATGTCAGACAGACCTCTAGTCCACCGAGGACTTAACCTTACCCAGATGGGAGGAAACTGCGCAGGCAGCCGTCAAACTTGGCTCTGCTTCCTTGCTCTGTGACCTTAGGGAAGTCACCTCACCCCTCTGAGCACCCTTTTCATTTTCTATGACATGTAGATACTAATAATACCCCATGTATTGCCTTGAGGGTCAAATAAGATTGAAAGCATTTTGGACACTACAGTATATTTTATAAATAAATATAAGGGATTAAGAAAGGGTATGGAATAAAGGAAGTCAAAAACTGACTTTAGATGACTCTCATCTCTTTAATTTTTTTCTTGTAATTTAGAAGAGCTCTTAATAATAAAAGCTGATGATAATAAGTATAAAGTAAAAGTCTAGGTAATTAAATATTACATCATAACTGACAATTTTTTTCTTTTTAGTGGAATAATAAATGCATATTATAAATGATGGTATCTTCGATTGGATGAAACACATTACATAGATATTTAAGATAACTGACTCTTACTATATGTATAGGTTGTATCCTTCTTTTTTCACTTGACATTTTATGTCAATATTATTGCAAACTGATTTAAGCCAGTCAGCCTGTTTGGTCTCATGCAGTAAGAAGTTGGTGTCACCCTCTTCATCTTTGTTTAGATGTATAATTATTACCTCCCCGTGAATGGTAAACTGTCTAAAATATAGACACGATGTGCTCTTTTTAAAGCAAAGGCCCTCGGGTAGAAGCCGGATAGTGTAATGGAAACGGCTGGAACTGACACAGATTTCTGGGCTCTAAGCTTACCAGCGGTGTGACTTCAGCCCCGCCGTGTCCCATCTCTGGGCAGCTTGCCCTCTGAGGTTTACTCTCCTCTGTGAAAATGGGAGAACTCATGCTTCCTGAACGTCGGGGTTGCTGTGAAGGTCAAGAGTGAAGATGGGGGTGAAGAATGGCATTCTGGCAGAAGACAGGCAAGGGCCTCGGTTAGAGGGTGAGCTCCGCCCTGCTCATATCAGGGCTCCTCAGGCCCCAGTGTCCTCATCTGGAAAATGCGGATAAGAAAACGGGGGTACTTCACGAAGTTGGCGCGAGGAATAAAGAAGCCCCAGTCAGAAGTACCTGGCTTAAGGTGCTGGTCAGCACACCTCAGTGCTGCCCCGGGTAAATCTCTGCCTCTGGGAGGCACTATTGCCTCGTGCTTTCACGCATGGCCTGTGGAGCTGCCGGGTCGCAAAGTCTCCGGGTAGGGTCACTGCCTACCTTTGCCACCTCGGGCACATTGACGAAGGAACCTAAGTTCCCTGAACTCAAGTGGAGACGGTAACACCATCTACCGGATGGTGGTGCGACCCCGACGAGCTGATGCGTGTAAATCGCTGAGCACCAGTGTCTGGCTCCTGGGAAGAGCTCAATAAAAAGGGACTGTTATTATCTGCTTGGCTTGCTCCTCTGGGCGTCGAGGTGTAAGTTTAATGATGGGGGGTGGGGGCGGGGTGGCATGCGGGCGCCTGGTCCGCTGAGATCTCTCGGGCCGGCGGAGCGGGCCGGGCCGGTGTCAGCGCGCATTTATTGATGGCAGGTATTTGGAGAGTAATTGAGCGCGGCGGCCGGCCCGGGGCGAGAGTGGGCCTCCACGAGCAATTAAATGTGATTAGGCCGAGACCTTCGGGATCCAGCTGGGTGATTGATAACCCGGCCGCATTCCTGCCGGGCCCGCGACATCAAACGGGCGGCCGGCGGCGGGTGGGGCAGAAGGGGCTGCGCGCGAGGACCCGGCCCTTTTCCGCCCCGCGCTGCTCTTCTAGCCCGCGTCTCCCACCGTTCCAGGGAGAAAACCGGTGACGTGCCCCCCTCCTGCTCAGGGGTCTCTCCCTGGCTCGCCTGCCAGGTGCAGCAGGGGAGGAAAGGGCGAGGAAGCGACGTGGTGGCGAGGAGTCCCCTGCGCGAGGGCGCAGCGCCCGGCACCCGGCTCCTGGGGGAGCGAGGTCGGCCCGCCGGGGCTGGGCTCCCGGGATCCGGCATGAAATCGCTAGAACCAGGGATAAAAGAACGGACACTGGGAACGAGAGGGGGGAAATAGGTGACAGTGGGAACAGGAATAAAAAGAAAACGGAAAATTATTGAAAGACGCAATGGAGGAGAAAAGTGACAGGAAAGGAAGAGAAGAAAAAAGGAGTAAGAGAAAGTTAACCATGACAGCATGAAAAGGAATTCTATAGAAATAGGAAGACAGGGAAAAGAAAAATATTGAAAGATATAAAATGGGACAGACATGAAAAAGAATGAAATACAGAAGAGACAGCAAAAAAAAAAAAAAAAAAAGGCTAAGAAAGGGATGGGGGGGTGGAGAAACTAAAGATGAGAAGAGGAAATTAGAGACAAAAGAATGGGGAAATGCAGGAGAAAGAAGTAAGGGGAAGCAAAGAGGAGTCAGAGCTGGCCTGGGTCCCTCCCTGATTTACCCCACCCCTGTCCCAGGCCCTGCCTCCATTTCAGCAAATTCTATTCCCAGAGCCAAGTGCTGCCTGGTGCCTGGGAGACCTGGCATTTGCCCCCATCAGCCTGACTCCTGCCCAGCCAAGTCCCAGGCCAGCTCCTCCCCCCTCCAGGCTAGATGAGGGGCGCTCCCTCCAAGCCCAGAGTGAGCAGTGGGCTCCCTGAACCCAAAGCCTGGGCCCCAAAAGCCATAAATCACAAGGGGACATGCCCGGGGTTCCTGGGGCTGTTGCCCCGGGATCCCCAGAGTCTCTGGAGCCAGGGAACAGTTTCTGTCTGTGCTGACTCCACAGACAGGATCAAAACAGCATGAAAGAAATCAGAGGGAGAACGTGGCAGGAGCTGGACTTCTAAAACCCCCTTCCGCCCCCATAGGCTTCAATATTAAAAAAAAACCCTAGGAGCCTCAGACACTGTATTAATTAGTGCAACCACCCATGAAAAGTTGGGTTTGGAGCGGCATTCTTTGCCCTGTGTGAAAAACCAAGTCTAATAAACAATTGTTAAGTTGGCCTGTTGCCGCTGGTAAATTACATAGCATTAAAAAAATAATGCTTTTCATATTAGGCACTAATTAAAGGTTGGGACAGCTTTAAAACAAGAGAGGGAGGGGGAAATCAAAGAAAATATAAAAATGTTCTTTCAAGAGTTATGGAGGTTAATAAAGTATGTCTGCTAGAGTGAGCCTACTTTGCCCCTAGCTACAGCCAAACTGGAGCCACCACAATTGGGTCTCAATAAGATAATGATATTCCTTTCTCTGCTATTAAAAGCCTCCCAGTGCAAACTTAAAATGATTTATTTAATTTAGGAAATTATGAGGTGTAACTTCAAAGCCCGAGCCGTTAGTAATGGAAAATACCAGGTTGTTTAAAATTATAATAATAATTGTTTGGAGGACTCAGGACATCAAAGTGTTTTCATCAACAAATGCAGAGGGTCCAAGGAGGCTGGAGAGAGTCAGGGGAGGTGGATGGAGCTTGTATTTCATTATTATGAACCTTATCGGGGCAGGATTCAAGATTCCTGCAGCCTGGTATTCTGTCCTGCTTTGAAGCAGGCTATTTTGGAAAGTAATTTTACTGCTTTTTATTTAGTTCCTAGCAGGGAGGAGGTGAGAGGGGTTGGGGGGTGGGAGAGGGGTGGAGGGGTCCAGGAGCTGACAGCTGACTTTTCCTCACTGCTCTCTGACTAATTTCCTTAGAGAGGCCTGCAGCATCACCAATCTGGAAAAAATTGTTTTACTTACATTCAAGGGAAAAGCAGGCACAATCAGCTTCATCACCCAGGCCCTGTGATTGCAAGGAGGGGTGTGTGTGTGTGACGTGGGTTCTTTTATAAATGAGGTTTATGTTTATTCCAAACCCGGCAGTGGAGAGGGAGAGGGGGTGGGGGAATGGCCTCTCCAACCCGTGGCAAATGAGCAGCTTTTATAGCAAAGAATGGCCGTGGGAGTTTTCCTCCGGTCAGACAAGGTTCTGCTCAAAGGCAGGGATCCTCTTTTCAGTCGGGTCAGGCAGACGTTTTGCCAGCGCCTGCTCCCAGCCAGGCCTTCTCTGCCTACCTCCTGCCAGCCCTGCCCCAGCATCGCCTCCCCAGGGCTGCAGAAGGGAGAGTGGTCAGGCTTAGCCTCAGGTCCCATGTGAAGGAGAAGCTGGGCCCCTCAGGTGGGAAGCCCCTCATAGCAATGTGGGGCTCCAGAACTGGGTTCTCAGGGTGGGGGGGTCTGGACAGCCCTCCTGCAGGGCCCGCCTTTGCCAGCATCTCATGCCCATCACCAGGCTCACACCCAGGCCAGAATTCTGCTGCTGCCACTTACCAGCTCTGTGACCTTAGTGAGCCACCTCTCTGAGCCTCAGTGTCCTCAACTATAAGATGGCGTCAACAATTCCTCCCCAAGGAGTGTGCAACAACTAAATGAGATGTGCGAGAAAATGCCTAGTTCCGCACTTAGCAGGCGCTCAGTTAGTGTGACTTCCTCTCCTTTCTTCCCCTCTTTCCGAAAGCAGAGCTGTCTTTCTGGAAAGTTTTGGATGGAAATGTTGAAAAGTATGGGAGGGCCGGTGGATCTGTGTGCCAGGCCATCAGCCCAGGCGAGGATGTCTGAAGCCAGCACACTGGCATCATCGGCTTTAATTCCCAAGGGGTGGCCGCGCCGGTCTTTGAGGAGTCAAGCTCGTTCTGCAGCCGCAGGTTTTCAGTCTGCTCCGTGAAACGCCTGGGGTACCGAACCCGACCACGGCGTGGACAGTGGCCACCGCAGAACCGAACGCGGGGCAAGAGGTTCAGAGGGAGCCCTGGAGCCAGGCGCACCGCCGGGCCGCGGAGCTCTGGCGGTCGTCTGGGCCCCGCAACCGGCCCCATCCTCAACTCGGTACCCCATCCACCTAGCAGCGCTGTGGTGCGTATGTTTGAGCCCAAGCAACTCTTTTTCGTTCTCCGGACCTCAATTTTACTTTGGGATTTGGGGCGATTGGGGTAATGCGCAGTCGCCCAGACGGTTTCCAATCCACCCCGCTGGTCACGCTGGACGCAGCCCGGATTCTCCGAATCGCGCTCTGGTTCGCGACCCCTTCCTCCCCGGGGCAAGCTGTCTTAACCCGGAGCCGGCGTCTCTGGATCCCCCACCCGGGCTGAGATCGCCCGAGGCTGCAGGTCTGAGCGGCGCCGGGAAGGAAGCTCGGTGGACGGGCTAATTAGGGACCCAAACTGGCTGCTGATGACGAACCGGGAAAGGCTTTGGCCTTTGGAAAACGCACTGCATAAAGGAAGATGGCTGGATTCCGGGCTGGGATCAGGAGTTCGGGCGCACACCTGGGGAGGTTTGGGATGCGCCTGCGCCTCCCTCCAGCTCGGGAGTGGAGCGGCCGAGCTGGAGGAAATTGGTCCCCAGCTTCGGAGATCCCTCGGTTGGGATCACGCTCCGCGCTGGAGCCCTGAGACTGTCGCCCGACCCCAGGGAGCCTCCGCCCAACCCGAAGATGGAGTTTCCGACGCCCACCTTCAAACCGGGTGTCGGCGCAAAGAAAACGTGGGACGAAAGCACCAGTCCTGGTGGGTGCCAGGTGCCAAGCCCTCCATCGCGCAGTTTCTGCAGGAGGAAGTTCTCGACCCCCTTCTGCCTCATTCCCAGGGTCACCAGCGCTGCTCATCCGCAAACAGCCCTCCGAAAGGTACATCTGTCGCCACTTGATTTATTTGTGCAGGAGGAAGGCAGAGTTGAAGCTCCTTCTCCGCCTCCCTCACCCATTACCAATGTATTTTCATGGCCATGCCTCAAAACCGAAGCCTGACCCCCGTTCTGTATCCAGTGGAAGGGGAGGCTGCAAAGCAAGGGGACTTGAATGAAGCACCTTCCCCCTTCAAACAGAAAAGAGCATTTGTTTGGGGTCCATCTCCTTGGAAGGGGATAGGAATGGTAAGCGGAATGCGATTTGACACAGTCCTGAAAGGGCAGAAGGCATCCCCGCCACCCCCCCCCCCCCGCCCACCCCACCCCCAGGGAATGCATCTGGTTACGGCTACCGTCTCTATTCGCCGAGACCCACGGGTCCCTCTCCCTTAGCTTTAAGTTTGTTGTTGTTTTGGTAGCTGGGAGATTTCAAGTTCAAGATTTTTCCCTTGATCATCTACAAACCACTCAGATTCTGGCCCATCACCGGGCTCGCCACTTCTAAGCTCATCTTTCACTGGAGTTTGAAAACCTAATAGCAATTCCACTTCTTTTCCATGAGTAACACAAGCTGCCAGAGGAAACATTTCAAAGGATTTCGCTATTTTCAATCGACTCCCTCACCCCACACAGAATCTGGCCACAACTCTTGATTGATTCACGTTAAAATCATAATAAAATTCACCAGTGCCTCCCCCCACCCCAATCTGAGTGGCATTTTTGAGCTAAGCCCAGCTAAGAACAGAGAGCAGCGCCTCTTAAAATAATCGTGAGTTTGGACAAATTTTACTGCAATAAAACAAACGTTTAATTTAATTCAGAATAAGAGATAAGAAATAACTCTTCAATAAAATATATAAAATTATACAAGGCACCCTTTCAAAGGGATGGAAGTATACTGGTGGGGGGTGGGGGAGGGGAGAGATGGGTGGGAAGATGAAATACCAGGGAGCTAAATGGGCTGTCTGACAACACCATTTTTAGCAAGTCACAACATGGCTTTACCCTCTGCCCCCAACATGTTACAAAGTATATAAACTTTTCTAGTAAGTTTAGTACATACAATAGGTACACAGAGAAAGCATGATTTTTTTTCTTTCTGGATCTATTCATTTTTCAAGAATATTTAGCATGTAGGTAATGGCTACAAGATATTCATTTTTTTAAGTAGAGAATTAACTACACTCCCCCCCAACAAAAAAATCACCTTTGCAACATGTGAGGATTGATGTACCTAGTATTTCACAGAAACCGTCAATTCCTCCGACCTGCTTTAACTGCACTCTCCAATTATCTGAACTACAGTTAAGCAACAGCCTTGGGAGGAATTAGGAAGTACTGGCATTTTCCACCTTACCCCGAGGCATTCTCAGGATTCTTCTCATCCTCCTTTTATTGATCTTACCAAAAAAAAAAAAAAAAGGTGAAAACATGGGTAACAATGTGGAGAGGGGAAAAAATAGGGCCAAATATGGTAATATCCAATGAGTTTCTTAAAGCATGTAAAAATGCAAAAACATGATGTGTCCGGTCACTTAAAGGAATCTCTCCACAACTACTGTCTATGCATAATGTGTCTAATTCTAATATTTATTTTCCATAAGCAAAAGTCAATTAGCCCATCAAAATCACCAAATTTCAGCAATTTTAGCAAATAATTTGTCTCCCACTATAAGAAAGAATAACAAATAGATTCAAGCAGTCTCTTTTAGGAAGATGATATATAGAAAAAGGATATATAAGTAAATAAATTTTGCCTTTCAAAATAATTTGAATTTTTATGTCTGCTGTATAAAAATGTTATTATATTTTATTATATATATATTTATATATAAAAACTGTCAGAGCCAATCTGTGTGAAAGGAGAAAGGGACATCTGGAAGATTACACCAAGAAAACAGGGCTTGGTGTCTCCAGTCTAAAGAACAAATTCGAACTCTATCTGTGGCCCTGTCGGCCTAGTCACCTAAGGTGGTGCATGCAAGGTTTGCAGAGCAGGAGCAGCGGCTTGGTACTGCCTCCTTGGAGAGGGAGGGGGACGCTTTTAAACAAACATCCAACATGGAGTCTATTGAGCTGGCCTTCCTTAGGACAGATGGTACATGCCGTATCCCACTGGAGTCGCATAGAGTCCGACGGGAGGGATGGGGAGCACAGGTCTATGGAAGGGGTAGGACGCTCCGTATAGGGACGCTGCTTGCAGGGGTGAGTTGATGGGGAAAGGCAGGCTGAAGCCAGAGGGCAGCATAGGTTTTGCAGCCATTTTCAGCTTCTCCAGTTCTGCCTCCTGCAGTCTTTTCGCCTTGGCCCTGCGGTTCTGGAACCAGATTTTGACCTGGGTCTCTGTGAGGTTCAGAGAGCTGGAGAACTCCGCACGCTCTGCAATGGAGAGGTACTGTTTCTGGCGGAACTTGCGCTCCAGAGCGAGGAGCTGGGACGTGGTGAAGGGTGTGCGTGGCTTTCGGTTGGTCTTGTGTTTCCGCAGCGTGCAGGTGGTGGGGCTCATGTGTCCTGGAGAACAGAGAGGGCAGTGCATTAGCCAAAGAAGGTGCCTTTCTCTCCAGGTGTGTCCCTGCAGGCCTCCCCTCTCCATCTTTCAAAAAGGCACTTCTGTCAAAACTATGGGGTGGGTGTTGGGGGGTGGCGTGAAGGACCATATTTAAATGGATAAATTGCTTTATTAAAAAATTTGAGTCTTTTTACAAAAAAAATTGGAAATTTAATGGTGTAACAAAACTTTCTATATGGGAAACAAATATCATTAGAGATAATGGAAATTGATCATCTATGAACAGACCCCCCCCCCATAAGTCAAAGGAACTGAGTGTTCTGTGAGAAACAAAACCTCATCTCTTCTGGGCTTAATTTCTCATCTTTAAAATGAGGGTCTGGGTTCATGATAATCCTCATTTCCCTACGATGCTGAGATAATCACATATGAGAAGAAAGATGAAAAGTGCCTTATAAACTGGGTTGGTCCCTTCTCTGCATTAGGAAAAGCTGGATTGCATCAGCATTACTTATGAAGGATAACAGTGCAGATAAGGTCTGTGGTAAATTAACAGCATCTTAGGATTTGGGAGCAGTCCCATGCAATAAACAACCACACAGCTGTCCTTCTAGCCAGTCTACAGATTATAAAACCTGAACATCATTTTACAGATCTGGATGTGGGATACGCTTCTTGGCTGGGTGCTTCTGTAATATAAACTTTACTAAGAAGGAGGGAAAAATTAGCCCATAAATGTAAATGTCAGGGGAAATCATGCTGCCTCCGAATTGAGAGCATGTGATGACATCTTAGTCATCTCCTCTACCCATTCTATGGCTGAGAGCAAACGTGTAAATGATTAGTTTGTCGGGGGAATTTAGAAAGAGGGACTAACCAACAAAATAAAGGGATGCCAACAGCATCCAGGCTCTGTATTTAAAACGGATTCAATTATAGGAAGTCACAGGACTGGGCATCCTTGTGATTCCACAGCTAACTTTGCGCTTCTTTTCCTCAAGGGGAGGCAGGGGAGGAGTGTGGAGCTGTGAGATAGAATACCAAACAATTAATTTTCTGCATTTGGCTTTTATGAGCTATGCTAATTTTCCAAATGTAGCCACAGTAGTAACTCCAAAGCACTCCTGGGGAGAATGTCGCATTTCTTGTTTAGTAACTTCGGTGGCCCAAGAAAGAGTTTACACTTTATACCGGAGGGTGACACAGCACAAGTCCCAACCTGGCCTCCATATCCAACAAGAAATGGATTTGTCCTAGTGTGACATTATTCACCATCACTTTAGTGACGAAAAAGAAGGAGGCAGTGGGTTCTGCAATCCATCAAACAACAGAAATCTGGGAGAGGGATGGGTAAGAAACGACCACAGGAGTCTAGACTTTTGCATATGCTAATCCCTAAATAAGCAGAGAACTGGGGCGCCTAATTCTTAATTTACAAATAAACTAACCACACCGTCTGCGACTCTGAGACCTGTGAGATTCCCACCCTTCACAAACCTGGCCTGGCTTTCAGAAGGACGCAGCTGTCTCCGCTCAGATACTAAGCTCCTAGTGTCCACCCTTGATCCTGCTCTCCGTGCCTGGGAACAGTCATTGCGGCTGCTCCTAGAGACTGCATTTGAATTATGAAATCCAGGCGATGGGGATCGCATGTGTGTATCAAAGCCATAAAGCGGTGAGGCTTCCTCCTAGCGCACCACTCCCCCTCACCCCCGCCCCATTTTAAAGCAGCCAGAGGAAGGATGCGATTATACAAAGCAAAACAGCATTTATCCTACTTCCTCCGAATAACAAAACCAGGCCCTGGCGGGTGGCTCGCTCGCCCCAGGCTCCGTCGCTAGGCACTCCCTGGACCCACTGCTCCTACCACAGGGCTCCCCTGCCACCTCCAGGCCCAAAGCACCAAGGACCCACTTTTTGTTTTAAAATTGAATTCTTCCTCAGAATCTCCGATTTTTCTCATGGGAAGGTCACATCCAGGGCCCAAGGCTTCCTTACCTAGCAAGGAAGCTCCAGGACTCTACGTGGCAGGGATGTTTACAGAACAAGTTGGGAATTGCCATCCCAGAACCCCAAGGCCTGAGGAAGTGGGGATGTCTGACCTCTGGACACCACTACCTGTAAGGCCTGAATCCTTGATGCGCCCCTGGGCATTGACCCAGGCCTAGGAGTAGATGGCACTCAATATTTGTTAAACAAATTAAGTCCCTTAAGGTTTCTGACCCTCTATTTCACCATCGGTAGAATGGGTAAATATCAGTCCCACAGTGTGGTTCAGAGTGCTAAATTTTAGAATGCCCAGAGTCCTATCTGCCACCAGGTAGGTGATCAGTAAATGTCCCCAAGGTTTTCTTGTCAAGCCCAAACTTGGTGTGTGCCAATTCCTCTGAACTCTGCAGAAATGTCCTCATCTGTTACCAGGAGGCCGGCTGCTGCCACACAGAAATCAGATAAGATAATATGGTGAAAAGTGCTATAAAACACTGTGCAAACTTGAGTTTAAATTCCTTGAGTCCTTAATCTCCACGCCCTTTGAATCTTTTGGAGTTTCTAACAGGGTGGAGAGAGATGCCAGAGGGGATAACCACTGACGCCTGGGTATATGGCCTTGTTTTGTTCACAAAATACTGTGTGTCTTGAATCTCGAGGGCTGACTGGAGAAATGGAGAAAGATATGGTTCTCCTGGCTTTGGAAAAAGTCCCTCCACAGGCCCCCTCTTTCTCACCTTTTCTAGAGGTACAGTGGGGGTAGACAAATCTTAAAAGCCAGATTGCAAAAGGACCCAGGGCCCAAAAATGGATACTAAACCTGGAGGGGCAGTTGGCTCTCCCGGGCCTGACTCTCTGCCCTCCTGCCCCATTGGCAGGAAGCGGAGTACAGGTGTGTGGGCCCACTGCCTGGCCTTCTGGGGAAAGGGATCAAAGGCAAAGGCTGCCAGGGAGACATAAAGAGGAGCAGGGCTTGGACACCATGCCCCTTGGCCAATTCAGCCATTGTTGGTGACCTGGGTCAAGCAAGTTCAGTCCTCTTAAAGTCTGGGTGTCTGACAATGGGGAGAACCACAGGCCCTGTGCCTCTGCCCACACTTCGGGGTTCCAGCGATGATTCGGATCAGGTGAACAAATGAGCATCTCTCTGTAAACTCTCAAGCGCTGCTGGAATGCTGTTAATTATTACTATGAGCAAAAGAAGCCCGCGCGCTTCTGACCCCAGCCCGCTCCCGGCGAAGCTCAGAACCTCGCCAGCGAGGTGCTGGCCGCGGGGACGACCAGGAGACATTTCCTCGCCGCATCAGTCTCTGCCACCACTCCCTCGTGGGATCCTGCTTCGACACCCACGGGACCCATGGAACATAATGATTTCTACCCAATGACGGGTTAGATTTCAGTTAGCTCATCTTTAAAATGAGGGCGCACCTCGCAGGGTTGTGAACTTGGAGAGGAGGTAAGACACCCCGCCCCTGCCTGGCACATATTCGCGTGCTCATTAAACGTGGCTCCCCCTTCACTCTCCAGACAGAGACCCCGGTGGACACTGAAACAAAAATAAGCGACGCGGCCAGAGCGCAGGGCTGAGAGCTAAAGAAACCGATAACCAACCGACCCCGCAAACCCAGTCGGGTTTCGCCCTTCAAAGACCAGAGAGTCCGCAAATGTGTCGAACACTGTACAGCTCGGGGATCCCGAACAGGCGCTGCGCGGATGTCACCCGTAGGGTGTCTCGGATGCAGCCAGGGCGCTGAACTCGGGATATCAAGGAGTCAAGCACTGTTACGCTTGTTTCTGGGGTGCATAGTGCAGAGGGATCCTCGTACCCCCCGCTCCCTCCAGCACCCTACGCACCCGTCTGCCCTTGGCCCCGGCCCGGGCGCGCACTCACTTGGCGGCGGCGAGTATCTGCCGGGTTCCTGCATCCACGCCGCTCCGTCTTCTGAATTTTCCGACTTAACCGAGGCGGTCTCGAAGGGCTTGACCAGGGGCCCGGGGCTGTGCGCTTCCCGGCCGCCAGGTCCGGGCAGCAGCAGTGGCCGCAGAGTGGCCCCGGCGGAGGCGCTTTCCGCCGGCAGTGGGGACGCCTCCTTGGGCGGCTTCTTGTCCGACATGAGCGCCTCCACACTAAAGGGCAGGCTGGAGACCTTGACGCGGCGCTCCTCCGCGGCCCCCTCGGCGCCCCCAGGCCCCGGGCCGGGCCCGGCCACCATGGCCGGGCCCTCCTCATCAGACGAAAACAGGTCATTGCCTTTGGACGGAGAAGCCATGACTTCTCTGCCCTACGTAGCTCCCGGCGCGCGACTCCGCTGGCAACCCGGCAGCGGCGACTCAAACTTTTTTGGGGGGAGACGGGAGGGGCGCGCCGGGAGCCGTGCCTTTCCTCCAAGGGGAAGTGGGAGACTCGGCTCAGCCAATCCGCGCCGGCCCTGGAGCTGACGCCACAGACACTCGCCTCCGATTGGCTCTTCTGGAAGAGGCTGGGACCTTTTTTTTTTTCCTGTTTGAAATAAATTAGGAGTTAATTACAGGAGCAGTCAGCAGAGTTGTTATTAGGCGATCCCTCAAGGGTTATAATCACGCCAAAACTGAAAAGTCCAAGGCGTAATTAAGGCCGATTACTTAAAGAGGAAGTTCGCCTAGTCCCATTTCTTCTGTCTTTTGACCCCTCTTTTTAAAAGGTACCCCGCACCTATACTGCTCCCACCCTACGGCCCCCCCACCGCCAGAACACCTTTAAGATCTGCAACTGACACTGCAGAAACACTTAGGAAGCTCCTACTATGCGCCGAGACTAGGCTAACTTGACAACTTTGAGAGTCAGCACTGAAAACATGGGCCAGTATCCCTGCTAAAGGAAATAATCCATGCACGGCGCTTAGAAGAGTACTTCGCTGTCAGCAAGTGCCCAACAGCGTCCGCTATTACTATAACTCCGCCAAAAGAACAGAGGCTGGAGGGAGCCCGAGGGGTGGTCAGGGGCTGCTCTCCCCCAGATAGTTCCGAGTAGACAATGTAAACCATTGGTTCCCATCTCTTCCACTCAAACACAAAACCAGCGCACTCTTTGAGACTTGGAATCTGTGTGTTTTCTTTTCCCTGAATCTCCTCTCTGGGCGACATCCGGATCCGACCTTTTTCTCAAGACTGCGTGCATTGTGTGTGCGTGCGTTTGTTTGAGCCTGTGTTTGTCATGTGTGCTTGGGTGCCAGTGTTTACCTTTAAGGGGGAGGAGGAGGGAGGAAAAGGCGCCCGATAATATCTAGTGCTTCCCTCCCCCTTGCAAATCTCAGAAATACCGGGTTCCAAGTTTGCACAACCCGGACCTGTGTACCTATTGGGGAAGCACATTTTTATTCATTGCACCTGCTTAAAAAAAAAAAGATATCTCCACTCTACCCCAAGTTATACCTTAAGTAATTACATCTCGAAGCCTTAGTGATGACTGTCTCCATCCAGGGAAGAGGAAAGCGAGCTGAGCGCGCAGAGGCCTCGGATCTCTCCGCAGGCCGCGGGGCCAACACCGACTGCTTCAAATGGCTCTTTCCAGGCTGCAACTGCTTTTTCTATATCTGAGCGCCTTATCCCGCCAGTGATGAAGTCTCCTGGTTCGGGGCCTTGCACACAAGAGATGCTTGCTAAACAGTCCCCAGAGCCTTGGAAGGAAGGGACATTGTTTTCCATCACTGGAATGACCAAGGCTTGGAGACCACCTCCCAGTTCAAGAGGCTTAGAAACTAGACTCCCAGACCCACTTCCCAGATCACCTTTCTGATGCACTGTTTCCTTCACCCCAAACCTCTGCCTGGAATAAAACTGTGCTGGACTAGGATGACCAGAATAGGCATTATCTGAATCTTAGAGTATAAAAACAGTCTGCACTGGCCAGTTAATTCAGTTTTATTAAAAATGGTCCTGAAAAAGTTAAAAAGTAAAGAAGTCCTAACCACAGTCTTCCAAACCTTCTGGGTCCCTCTCCCACCACTAGGAACAAACACATTCTTTTTATTTTTCCCAACAAAGTGGAAGCTCAGAGAAAGTCTAAAAGAAAAAAAAAAAAAAGATAACAACAACTATGAAAGTTATCTGGAGATGCATGCATTTTCCCCTTGAGTCATACTCAGTGATTGTTGGCTTGATATGCATCTCAAATACAGTACAGGTAAATCCAGATTCAGTTCTGTGCCTTCTAGAGGTACCCAGCAAGGTGCAGCCTATATATTTTGGAAGCAAACCTGAAATTCGTTTAGCCTTCAGCTGCCAAAGTGTACAAAAGGGTTCAGCTTTCCGTTGGGCTATACCCAGCCACTGTTTTATAATTGTTCCTGAAAACTCCTTGTTAATATTTGTCAATTTAGAGGCACTCAGGCTCACTCTTGGGAAAGAAAAAAAATCAGTACTAGTAGAGCTCTTTTATTTTGATGAAATTTCTAGAAGAGGAGATGCCAGGTTCCCCTCACTACTCTTGGTTCCTGATATCCAGGTAGAGAAATAAATATTTTGAAGCCAGAAACAGGAAAATAGGAGAGGTAAAAAATAATAATAACTGGTGTTCAAAGCCAGGGTGCTAAGCTTGGCCAGAAGCATGAGAGATGACCAGGGGGCAACCAGCCTGCCCACCTTGTCTTCTGCCAGGTCCCTGCTGTGGTGGAGACAACTCAGGAAAGGGTCTCACTTCTCCTGGGAAAAGAGTGGAACCTCAACAAAACTCACCCTTTATGGAAAGCCCCATCTGTGCATTTGCTCCTGCGTTGGCTGCGTTTTCAGAACATTTTATTCACCTCTTCCTGACCGCGTGACCTTGGGCGCCTACTTGGCCTCCCTCAGCCTGCTTTTTATCTCTAAAATGAAAGGTAATAACCCCTACCTAGGATGGCTCTTTTGGTAATTAAACTCAACAAGCTACATAAAGTAACTAGAAGGTGTAGGGGATCAATTGAAAATATGTGATCGCATATCAAAAGCAGTAACAATTTATCGAATGCTTTCTCTCTGCCAGATATCCAAAATGAGGCGCATCGCCCGCCTTCACCTAGTTCAAGTAGGTTCTTTGTAAAATCTCGGGGGCTGAGAATTGCGCTCGGCCTAAAAAGTGTGTAGTCCTTTAGGCGAGGACTGGCTTTGGCACTTAGGGGTCATTCGATAAAGGTCAGTTCCCGGTAACACATTCGCAGGCAGAAAAGTGGGGTTCCAATCTGAACTCAGTCCACTGAGCGTCAACTCTGCACGACGCGTCAGTACCTGGACCTGTCCTCCAGGATCCCATTTGTTTCTTCCAACACGCCGCTCCGGGCGGAGATTATTTGCCGTATGCTACAGATGAAAAGCCTAAGGCTAGGAAGCGCTAAATGTGCTGCCGAAGGTCAAGCAGGTAGGAAGCGGAGGACCCGGGGATCCCCCCGCCGAGCACAGGTCCCTGCGCGCAGACCCGCAGCCCTCCGCGTTCCCGCGCTCCCGGGGGCATTTTGCACGCGCCCGGGCCCTGCGTGGAGCAGCCGCGCACGCGCACCGCAAGTCCCGATGCGAAAACACTCCTTGCAAACTGTGGAGGACTGCGCGCGGACGGCAACGATTACAATCCCCAGGACCGATCGCTGGATCCTGCCAGTTAGGATGAGGCGGGGGAGGGGCGGAGGAGGGGGCTGTAGACGGGCCAGGGTTGCGGGCAGGCGCCAGGCGCGGGGAGATGAAAGGCGGGCTCCAGGGGAAGGGGCTGCGCCGGGTGACCGGCTCCAGCCGCGCCAGGCGCCCCGCCCCCGCCCCGCCCCGCCCCCGCTGCCCGGGGCAGAGGCGGCTGCCCGCGCCGGAGCCGCGTTAATTGCTCTCGGCCCCGGCACTCAGCCTGCGCGGAGCCGGGACAACCTCGCTCCAGAAGGAATGACAATTCGCCCTAATGGGACAACCTCGCTCCCAGAGGAGTGACAATTCCTCCTAATGGGCCGCTCGTTAGCGGCCTATTCTCCCGAACCCGGGTATCAGAAGCGGGCAGACAAGCGGGCGCCAATGTCCGCCTGGAATTCCACAACACCGCTCCCCCATCCCCCCAACCCCCCAAGTCTTTCGCTGTGTGACCTCGGACAAAAGACTGCTCCTCTCTGAGCTCGTTTTTCTTACCTGTGCAGTGCAGAGTAGGAATGAGGACGATCAGAATTCCGTGGGGCGGGCATGTTTCCAGGCATTTGAGAGATCGCTTTCCGAGTTACAGAGCGGGAAAGGGGTAGACCGGCATTCAGGGGCGCTGCCTGAGGTTCTTGGGGGAGGAGGGACAAATCCCTTGCCCGTGAAATTCTAGACCCTCAAACCGGTTTTTTACGGCCCCCGCCCACTGAGGTCAGGACCCGAGTCCGAGAGGCGACTGGAGAGAAGGGGCCTTTGCCAGAGCTCTCGGCAGGTTGCACGAGGCTGCCTGAGGCCTGAGCTTGCACTGGCTCCCCATTTTACGGATGAAGAAGTCGAGGCGCAGACAAGAGAGACGCTGGCCTGAGATCTGATGTGGGCCGAGCCTAATTCGACAGGGTCTCCCTGGGAGAAGCCTACGACAAGGACATCCTGGGGGGAGGGAAGGAGTGGCGAGAGGCGCCGTGCCTCTCCGCCCTTGTTGTTCCCGGTCACAAGAGGTGCGAGGGTTGGGGAAGGGGAAAGAGCCGCGCAGTTCTCTGTAGTTCTGTATTAAAATCCAGGCCCTACTTCTTACCGCTTGCCACCATCACCGCCCTGGGCCGCAGTTACCTCTTCCGGAAAATGGGCATACTAATGCTCAGCCTCCCGGCTTGGAGTGAGGACTGGGAGAGAAGCCTTACAAAAACAAGTGGCACAGCGTGCGGCTGCTGCAGGTCTGCCTCCAGCTTCCTGGCGCTGCACTGGCTTTAAGGGGACTGAGCCGCTGTCTCCCGTGGGACTCCGGATAAACCACTCACACTGTCTGCACCTCGGTTTTCTCGTCTGTAACGTGGGAGGATCTAGCATTCAGTAAATGTTGGGCATCTCATTTCTTAAATCATTATTGATACTATTTTTTACCTCCCTTTTCACATCTGGATGATTTGAGGCATGAGACTGCAACTTTTTTGACTCCCCCACCCCTTTTTCTCTGTAAAATGCGAATAACTACCCTCCTCTTGAGAAGGAAGCAGATGGGCAACTCTGTGGAGTGAGGGGTGGAGATTAACGGAAGAAGAAAAGGTTTAGACAAATAGGACGCAGTGTCTCCTGTTTCCCAGCCCCTGGGCACAGCTCGCTGGCACCTTCCCACCCCTGCCTGCGCTGGAGGAAGGTTCCCAGGAGCGGGCCCGGCTCAGATTTATCTGCACAGAGAGACCCAAAGGGCTCCCTGGAAGAGGTAGTTCCAGGAAGCTGGGTGGCTGCAGTCGTCTGGAACCAGTCCAGCCATCCAGGAGGGCACCGAGGGGATCTTGCCCTGCCATTCACAAATCTCTGTCGTTCCCCCCCCCTCAGTTTGCCCATCTGTAAAAGGAGAGACACCGCCCGTACTGGTTGGGCTGAAATGAGGTTTGAAGCAGGGTGCAGTAACTGTCAGCTCCCTCTATTCCTCAAGCAGCCCTGTGAGGTAGGGGCCCTAATTCCTCCTTAAGGAGGAGAAAATTGAAGCTTAAGGCTTGATAAGAGTTTTTCACAACTAGTAAATACCTGGCAGAGATGCAAATCAGGGTTTGGCTGATTCTAAAATTTATGTATTTTGCCTGAGGCAGAAGTTGCTGTAAAGGTGGGAGGAGAGGCATCTGGAGTTGCTCACAGCAGTGAAGTATCTACTATTTCCATTTTCTTCCAACTTGACAGATGGGACTGTGGAGTCTGGGATGGGCTGAATGGCGAGCAAGGGCACTGTGCGGTATGGATTCCCAGATAGTTGGGCAGGAATCTGAAATCTCTCTTATTTGGCCGCCTCCAAATTGTTTCAGCTTCCAGACACAGCCGACTGGGCATAGGGAGGAGGGAAAAAGGAAATTTGGGAAGTTACTTAATGGACATAATTATATTTTTTAGTTAAAGACAACAGAATCTCTTCCAGTTGCTCCACTCCCAGCCGCCTGGTGAGGAATAAGCAAGGTTTGCTTTACCTGGAGGATGAAGACCATTGGAAGCAATCATTCCGAATTTTGTTAATCATTTCTAGGAGAGAGGTTGGGGCATTGGAGCCGGGCCCCAGGCTTACGCCAGCCTTCAGAGGGAGCTGCAGGTCACCCTGGGCAGGAAGACCCCCTCCTGGTGGTCATACAGAAGCTGCCCATCCTGAGCTTTAGGCAGCGCAAAGCGCCTTCACTCCAAGGCTACACTTGGCGCCTCAGAATCGCACTGGGGGCAGAGATTCCCTGCTCTCTCCTACTCCCTCTTGGGGCCTCTGCCCCTTCTTGTCAGTCACCCTATTTCACCAAAGAGGTAACAGCAGCTCAGAGAGGCACGGCCACTTGCCTGAGGTCACAAAGGGAGTCGGGCAGGCGGGATAGCACTTCGGTTCAGGCCCTGGAGCCGCCCTGCCCCTTCCAGCCTCGGGGACCCTCTGATGAGGAGAGCCGGGTCCCTGGGCCTGGCTCCACAGAGGTCTGATTTCGGGGTCCCTGGAATTCATCATGAGCCCATAGAACTGTGTCCGACGGCCAGAAGAGCCTCTGGCACAGTGAGGGGCTCCATAAATATTGGCTGAACAGATGAATGAATGCAGGAATAGACATAGTGGCAGAGACTGACGGGGCTGCTCACCGGGCTCCGAAGGTCGCCTTCCCCAGTGACTTGGAATAAATCTTGAGTTGTGAGGGGTGGTCTCCATGTCTTAACAATTGGAACAGAGGGGACACATTTTTAAATTGCATGAAAAAACTGAGCGCTCATTCCACCCCAGACCCTTAACTCAACAGCCTTTCAAATTACTCTTCATGCTCCGCCATAAATAGTTGCTCTTTTACAGATGGAGAAAGGGCTGGGGAGGTTGTCGCCTGCCCAAGGTCATGCAGCAACTAAGTGACCCAGTCAAATTTGACCCCAGATGAATCTGACTCCAGACCCCAAACTGGTTTCCCTTTGTCATCCTCTCCTCCCTGGCATGAAGCAGCCGGAAAAATTCAGCATCACACTATTATCTTCACCAGATTGCTTTAGAAATATCTTGATTTTGCTGCATTTCCTAGATTTTCTAAAACGAGAGTGTATGTTTATACAATAGGGGAAAAAGACCTAAATGTATTTAGAAAAATATAAACTCCCCCTAATAATAACTGGGATGCTTGTTGACTACCTACTGTGTGCCAGACCCGTCCTAAGCACACAGTACATACTAGTTCATTTAATCCTCCCAACAACCCTATTTAGTAGATGCTACTGTTACCTTCATTTTACTGAAGGGGAATCTAATCCTCAGACATAGAAAATTGAGATAAATAGAACATCTCTTTTTAATTGTGCATTTGCAAAGAGGTCATTCTCTCCCTGTCTTCTACCCACCCTCCAACCCTAGAAAATAATAGTCACCACCATTTAAATAGAAAAAGAAATTTTATTCGATCCACAAACTTTAAATATACTTAGGCCTTCCTTGTAAGGATAATTCTGTTCATAACTTTAATAGCCTGTATGTATTGTCGCTTGATAAAATTGGCACTTTTTCCCTTTTCCACCTTTCCCCAGCTCGTGGCTTTTTGCAAATGGATTTGCAATCTTGTGGGGAGGGTGGGGGAGGGAAGGGGAAGGACCTGGATCCCAGCCAAGAAACAAGGGCTCTGATCCCCACATGTCACTCACTTGCTAGGTGACTTTGAGCAGGTCCTTCCCCTCTCAGGGTCCTTCTCCCCCCACTGGAAAAATGAAGGGGGCGGGGCTGCATCTCCTGTCTCTTCTGGTTCTGTGGTTCTATGATACAGGAGTGAGGGAGGGAGAGAAAAATTCATTCTGCTCCTTGTTCTGTCTCCCACAAGGCCTGACTGAGGTTTCTTGGAGGGTGAAGGCTGGGGTGGAAAGATCACAGGGGTGGGTGGGGCTGGTGGGAACCTCAATTTTATGCTGGATCAGCTGTGTGTCCTGGGGCAAGTTATCCCTCTTCTCTGAGCCAGGCCTCACTCTCCCCATCAGAAAATTGGAGCTAAGCATCCCAATTTCAGGGAGTTAGGAGGATGGAATGGTCTTGCCGATATAAAACTCACTCAAGGAGTGCCTCTCCTGTCCCTCATGCTGGTCTCCTGTGTGAGAAAGGAGGCAAGTCTCTGACTCAGCAGAGGAGAGGCCCAGGAGGGAACCTCGTGGATCATTGTTAGATACGATTAGAGCTAACCCTTTGGTGTGGACAACTGCAAAGAGGCTCATGAAATCATGCTGCTAAAAGTCCTCGGGGACTGAGCAGCGCAAGGAAGCTTTGCCCAAGTGGTGACACCGCCCTTCCCAGAGAAATGACTTTAGAGATGCCCTGGACCAGGCATGAAGGGACATCTAGGCACGTGACAAGAAAGTTACTCCATTTTCAATGATCCGCTAATCCTCCCATTGTGCTCAGAAGACTGTCGGTACAACTTTAACACCTTGACAAGGACTGCTGTTGTCCAGGGGACAGAGCGCCGGGCTTCCATCTTTGGGAGGGAACAGCATCTGGCTGGAAGATAACAACACAGTCTTGCTTCCATTCTACTTATTTTCAGAGTTAACCCATCTATGGTTGATAAATAATACTGTGATGTAAATTTCCCCTTACAAAGAATTTTTTTGTTTTCAAATGAGAGTTTATTTAAAGTTAAATATTAATTAAATAATACCACTCCTGGTGCTGGGATAAGGCCAACAATCATTAGGATTGTTCTTGAGAAGTGAACAATCGTGTAGGTGGATGCCCGAAATTCAGGTTAACACTGATTTACAGGAGAAAACCCTGCATGTGGAGCAGCACCAGATCTGGTTGGAATCCTGCTCCACCTCCCAGCTGGGTGGCCTTGGGCAACTTACTTCCCCTCTCTGGACCTTGGATTCCTTATCTGTCAAGCTAAAGGGATAGTGATCATTCCAATCCTTTAAGTTGGCAGGAAGAATCTATTATAGAGATAATAGAGAGAGGACCACACCACGTTGGATGTATGGGGTTGTTAGTATTATTAGTAAACAATGAGTGGAGGATTTGGCCAAAATACTAGCTTATTTACCCTGGACCTGATTATCTACTGGCTTAGTAGTAATTGTAAAAGAGGGAAGAATTCTTTGAAAGCTGAGTTCTGTTTAAAAATCACTTGCTCTTGTTTAACTGGCTCATCTTCAGTCTCTGATATGCAGGCTGTCGTTTCCCCAGGGGACACTTTGAGAATATTCACAGCGCGTCACCATACTCTGTAGGCAAAGCTAAGACAGTGCAAGTGGCAAACAAGGCAAAAATGTTTTCATAAGTGATTAAATGCATTGCCTGATCTGTCCTTTTTCCCTTTCTTCTATCCTCCCTCCCTGTCCCCCACCCCCGCCCCGTCCTCCCTGCATTTCTTCCTCTTTTCCTCAGGCAGCTGTGTGCTGGGTTAGTGCTGTGCCCACCCGGGCAGTCTCCTGCTCTCCTAGGACGTGCCCAGCTACCCCAGGCTGATGTCAGAAGGACTGCCCCCAAGCTGGAGTCATCCGGCAGAGTTCTTCACTTTCACTCCCACAGTGTCGGCCTGAAGATCGTTGATTAAACATCTGAATGAGTGGCCAACATTTAAAAATCAGGAGACCTTCCATGAAAATCTGGCATTCTGGCTTCTCTGCATCAACCTGCAGGTCAGTGGCCCTAGGCGTGTTCTCCAGGGCAGGTTTCCTTTAAATGGGACATGCCTTCTCCAGGCCCCACAGGCCAGAGTGTAAACCCTACGGGGGGATATAATGGGACCGATTGTACAAAGGTACAAGAAATGTGTGGGATAGTGGGATGCACAGAGGGGGACCGACCAACTCAACCTTGGGTGGTGAGGGCAGCCTGCTGGAGGGGGTGGCATTTGGACTGAGCCGTGAAGGATTGTGCCAGGTTGAGAAGGGGGAGAGAGTTTCTGGCAAAAGAGGCAGTATGTGAAAAGGGATAAGAATTGAAATGCCCTGGTGTGTGTGTTTGAGTGTCGAGTGAGTAGGGAGGATGTGGGTGCAAACAGGCTGGGGAGAAGGGTGGGTGGAGCAGAGAGCCTGAACTCTGGAGAGCTACAGCGAGAACCTGACGGGCCTTTCTTCCTTTCCTTTCCTTCTGTCACCTTTTATTAAATTCTTCTTTTAGGATTTCAAAAGCAGTAGATATTCACCATAATCAATGAAATGAATCAAAGATATATAAGCAATTCATAACCTCCCTCACCCTCTTTCCATTTTGCCATCCACCATGACCAGGATTAACAATCTCTTACAATCCTTAGACACTCCCAATTACATACAAACACAAAATAGCATATGTCAATACTGAAAAGTGGAAGTTGATGGTGTCTATGTGTGTGGCTGTATCTAGCTAGCTATGTCACTGTCTGTGTAACTTGCTTTCTTGTCTAATTCACATCATAGACATCTCTTCATGTCAATAGACATGAATCTAATCCATTCTTTTTATATTCTCTAGTAGGGATGTATTACAACTTATTTAACCATTTCCTTATTGATGGGCATTATTTTTTTTCATATTTTTACTACTACTAACAATTCTTGAAAAAAAAATACTTGCAAACCTTTATACTCAAACTCTTATTTTTAAAGATTTAATTTCTAAAACTGAGATTGCTGGAGCCAAGTGTGTGTATTTTTAATCTGAACGGATATTGCCAGATTATTTTTTAAAAACCTCCTCCAGGGTACATTTCCACTAGCAGCATCCATTTCTCCCCCAGCTCTGCCAGCACTGAATATCATTGCTCTGGTTTAATTTCTGCCACGGACGATTTTGAGCAGAGGAGGAATCGAGTTCCATACCCATTTGGGAGGCTCCCTGGGGGAGCATTATGGGAAATGGGGAGGGAGGGGGTCCTGGACGCAGTAGGACGGGTGAGGCTTCCATAGAGAGAGGGGCAGCACTGGGAATGCAGCGGCAGGGAAGGGTTTGAGGAGTTAGTCATGAAGAAGCAGAGATGCTTGTTCATAGATCCGGGGTGCGGGATGCCCTGCCGGCGTCCCAGGTCTGACTGTACGGTCAGGAGTACGGCCTGGCGTCACGCCAGCCTTCTGCTCTTCGTTGTGTTCCTTGGTGGCCAGCCACCCCAAGCCCCTGTCCTCCAAGCTCTATGTCAACAGCCTCACATGTTAGGAGCCCTGGGCCAAGGCAGCGGGCTACTCAGAACAGAAGTACTGTCCCGCTCCATCTGCTCTGGGCCTAGGTGAGTGGGCAGGGCAGGGAGGGTGGACAGACATGCTTCTGTGCAGGCCAAGCCTGGGATAGAGCCTTGCCAATTAAATCACTGGTGATGTCACAACGTAGCTTGATAATTAGCAGCGTTGTTTCGTCTAATCCCCACTGATTTGCTTTTTAACCTGTGCAGCACCGGCAACAGGTGTGTTAGAAGCAGCAATGACAACAAAATTCAAAGGGTTGGATTCCTAGAAAAGGGCCAGGCAGGTCTCAGCTGCTGAGACTGGGGGCAGGGTTCCTGCTGATGTGCCTGGGGTGCCCTTGAGAGTCTTTCTCCAGCTCCCTCTGCCCTTCTCTTGCTCTGTTGCTCTGTCTGTCTGTCTCTGTTTCTCTGGCTCTATCTTTTCCCCCAATCCCAGAATTGAACACAGACTTATTTTCTCGCAGCCCCCATAGTGATGTAAGGCCCCTGGGGAGCTCTGAAGCCTAGGGATGGGGCCCTCATGTTCTAAAGGGTTTACCCAACCGTGTGGGAAGCTGAGGCAGGGATCAGGGCCTCGGGAGAACCAGAGATTGTCTTCTGTACAGGATAGCCTGTCCAGCCAGTGTGTTTGATCAGCCCTTAAGTGGTCCAAGAGAGTATGGTAAGTTTTCCTTGACAATGTGTCCATCTGACTGTAATTAGCCCCATTCTCCATGGAGCAGAATGTGGGCCAGCTCGGGCCTAATTGCTGAGATTTTCTACTCTTGGCATGACCTCATAACTGATTCTTGAGCAGTCACATGGATCTCCAAGCTCATAGGCATCAAATACAAGTATTAGCAATCCTGGGCATGGATGAAAATGTGAAGGGAGGAATGGAAATTACTTATCCTTTCTGGCTTTGACAAAGTGGGTCCTCAAACCACCACCCAGATCTCCTCATGGAAGAAGCAGATCCAGTCTTCTGGTTCATCAGCTCTGACCTGGACCTGGTTGCATGGTGCCAGGGGAAAAGTATAGGCTTCAGGGTCACTCAGACCAAAATGTGGGGCTGTGTGACCTTGGGCAAGTCACTTAACCTCTCTGAACCTCAGTTTCCTCCTCTGTAGAACGGGATGGTAATAACACCAACCTTGAAGAGTTGTTGGGCGTATTAATGATGAATGAGGGCAAGCACCTGTCACAGTTCTTGGCACAGAGTAGGCATTTAATAAAGGGAGGTGACAGTTTCTGAAAACCATTGTCTGTAATGACAAACCAAGACCAGCTGACTCTTGGAGAAGGAGGGATGATGGGAATTGCTTTCCCCCTCTCACCCTGCACCGTTTCTGTGGCTGGCTATTGGTTACCTAGGCGATGGCCATGATGCAAGCCAAGCGCTGGCTAGAACGTGCCCAGCCTTGAAGATTCCGGGGAGGCGTGGGTGGCACAAGAAGAGCCAACTTGGCCATTTGCTGACACTGGCCGTGTCAGCCCTTGCGGCTGGTGGAGGTTATTGGGACAAGGGGCTTAGCCCTCACAGTGAAAGGGAGCTCAAAACAGTTGGTGTCACATGAAGACAAGAGTAAATAAATGCATTTTTAAAAACTAAATTAAGTTAAAAAGCAACGAAAACGGGTCGGTGTCAAGGGTAGGGGAGTCCCTCAGATTTGTTTATAAACAGAGTAAAATAAATAAATGAAGGAGGAAAAAGGGAAGCAGCCTGAGTTTTTGGGCTGAACTCCTCTGTTTTCCATGGAGCGTGTTTCCCATTACCAAGGGGAAATGCAGGCCACACATGGGCAGAAAGAAAATATGCAGACGGGAGAATAATTGGGGGTGTCGGGGTCGTGGGATAATCTGTGAGTTTGTTTTCAGAATCTTCTTGAATGTTCTGTTACTTTTACAATTAAAAAAAGATTTTTAAAAAAATCAACTCTAAGTAGAATTCAGCTGGAACTCACTTTTTTCTGTTGGTGTGATTTCCCGTAAGATGTGTCCGTCCATTTACTCCAGGGAAGAACTGCAGTGGTTTTATTTTTATTCCTCTATTTCTCTAAAGTCCGTTTCATGTCTGTCCTGCATGATCACGTTTAGTTAGAATCTGGTACCCATTTCAGAAATGGTGCGGCATACAGAGTGGGGAAGCAGAGGCCTGGACTTTATCATCCCTGTTTACAGATGGGGAAACTGAGGCTAAGGGGGAGCAAGCCATTTTTCCAAGCTTAATCAGCTATTATCAGGATCAAGTAGGTTTCGAACTTTAGTCTCCTGAGTTTGTCAAGTTCTCTTGAAGCCCAAAATAATTCCCTCTCTTGGAAAATGTCTCCTCCTATAGTGTCTCTGGCGATACTGGGATTAAGACAGCGGTGTTTACACCCCTGTCTCGAAAGTGAATTTGTGGGACCCTCTATTAGCTTGCGAAGGAGGCAAACATATGAAAAAATATCTCAGTTCCTCTTAATCTCTCTCACACACTTAGTCAACCAAGCATTTTCATTGCTGAGAAAACGCAAGTGTCATAAAAGTGATTTGGATAGAAAACAAAGATCTGGTTTGGGAAGGAATGCCAAAATTCCTCATTATCAACAACACAGCTTCTTTGGATAAATATTTACCTAATTCACTTCTTCTTCCTTTCCCCTGTTCCTCTGACAAGAACGTTCCTCCATCTCAGCAGCCGCAGTGGCCCTGTTGGAACAGACGACCTTCAGTGTTTCCGTCGTCAGGCGTGTTTTTCTGGGGTTTATTACTCAGCGGTAAAAATGTGCTCTAGGCAAAAACTTGGCATATTAAGTCTCATCTCAGAAGTAATTGGTGCGGATTTTTTTAAAAACCTTTTTTCTTTTTACAGACAATCTTGGAGAGGGAAACAAAAAGGTCAAGAATTTATTGTTGGAAACTATGGATTTTTGCCCCCGTGGGTTTTCCTCGTTGGTTTGTTTTGTTCTGTGTTTTTTTGATCTCCTCTAACCAGATATTTGGAGGCAAAGTTACAGAAGCTGTAATCCCAGACATTCATTCATTCTTCCTTCAACAAATATTGACTGAGTGCCTACTATGCACCAGACACCGGTCAGGCTCTGGAGACCCAACAGCGGGCAAAAACACCCATGTGGTCTGGGTTCTCATGGGGCTGACGTGCACACACGTGTCCATGCGCACACACACGCACACACACTCACACGCAAACCCCACATGTTACAAGACAGGAAAGACCTCAGTTTGTAGGAGTAGAGGAAGAACAGTGGGGGGTGCAGGCATTTCAGATAGGCTCTCACTTCAGAGAGGCTGGCCTGGGAGGACCCTCCAAGACGCCCACATTCACTCCGAGACTTTGAGGCTGACAGGGGCCTCGTCAAGTCTGGGGAGAAGAGAAGTCAGGAAGAGAGGAAAGCATGGGTGAAGGCTGGAAAGAGCAGGGAGTGTTTGAAGAACACAAAGAAGGCCTCGTTTCTAGACAACGTCGAATGGGGGTGTGGTAGGAAGTAATATCTGACGGCTTTGGGGGGCAGATCACGCAGAGCGATTTCAGCTTTTATCCTAAGTGCGAGGGGAAGATGTGGAAAGATGCTCAGTACAGCATGATATGGTGTAACTCTGTTTCTGGAAGACCTTTCTGGCCTCCACGTGGAGGGTAGATTGGAGAGGGGCACCAGCAGGGCAGGAGGCTGCTGCAGCGGCCCAGATGAGAGCCGGTCTGGGAAAGCGGCAGTGGAGAGGGAGGGAAGGGTGTGGATTTGAGGGTGGTTTAAGGGAGACCTGGACACGACCTGCTGGTGGGAAGGGGAAGGAGGGCTCAGGGACACCCTGAGGCGGAGGAGTGCGGCCGGAGCCAGAGCCAGGGTTGAATGTGGCTCCTCGACCTGAGGGAGGAGGGAGCAGGACAGGTGGGAGCGGGGATTGAGAAGGACTTCTTGGCTTCTGGCCTGGCCCACTGGGTGGTTTTGATGCTGAACCACATGAAGAAGGGCAGCTAGAGGGGCTGTGCAGTCACATGGTTCAGGCTCTGCAATCACCCAGCCTGGGTCCAGTCCTAGCTCTGCCACTTTCCAACTGGGAAACCCTGGATAAGTTACCGTCCCTCAGCGTGCTTCAGTTTCCTCCTCTAAAAAATGGGAATAATACTAGAATCTGCCTCATGGGGTCAGCATGGGGGTCAGATGAGTTCATCGATGTACTCAGAATAGCACCTGCTCCTGTCCTCTATAAACAGTTCCATTTTGGCCGTGTGTTGATTGAATCATGCCTGCCCCCCTGGAGCTTGCTCTCTGCTGGAGGACCCAGACATTAGACAGCTAGATGTATGATAACACGTTGTAACAAGTGCTTCTGAGGAAGGGAGCAGGGATCAACGAGAAAAAAAAATGATAGAGGGAGCAGAGATTAGATTGCGGTGGGTGGTCAGGAGGGCACCTGTGGGGAAGCCACCTATCGGCTGAGCAGGCTTTAGCAAGGAGAAGAGCTGGGGATCATTCCAGATCTAGGGAACAGTAGAGGGCCCTGAGGTTGGAATAGGAGTGATGTGTTCAAGAAACAGGGTGAGAGAGTGTGTTTGCGGCAGAACAAGCAGGGGAGAGCACGGCTGGAGAGGCGGCAGGTCCAGATGGCCCAGGGTCTGCTGGCCACGGTCAGGAGTTGAGGTTTTTTTGTGTGTGGGGGGGGGGGAAGACCAGCCCTGAGCTAACATCCATCGCCAATCCTCCCCCTTTTGCTGAGGAAGACTGGCCCTGGGCTAACATCCGTGCCCATCTTCCTCCACTTTATATGGGACGCCGCCACGGCATGGCTGACAGGCAGTGCGTCGGCAGGCACCGGGGATCCGAACCAGCGAACCCCGGGCTGCCAAGCGCGAACTAAACTGCTGCGCTACCGGGAGGCCCCTGGAGGAGTTGAGGTTTTATTCTAAATGGAATGGAGATACGGTTGACATGTTTCAGGCAGGAAGAGAGAAAATCTGACATATTTTTAAAAGATCACTTTGGCTGCCGTGTAAATTGGGTGTATGTTGAGAGGCAGGGAGGGTAGCACCCATAGACTTAGAGAAACTACGTAGAAAAGTGATTGAGCCTGTGATTCTCCAAGACATGGTGGTGGTGGACCAGGATGGTGGTTGTGCAGGTGGAGAGAAGTGGACAGGCCCGAGAAAAATCGCGAAGGTAAAACCAATTCTTTCTCTACAAGGTAGCAATTCATCAAAAATGCAGATTTGATCTAGTCATTCCCCTGCTTAAGTACCTTCAGTGGCCCCCCCAGTGCTCTTAGGATAATTAATGCTCAAATCTCTTGCCATGGCTACCTCATCAACCCCGGCTCTCCCTGTGATACCTGGCCCTCCCCTGTCCCTTGCCTGTGTGCTGGGGAATCTTGGCCTTCTCTTCACTCCCAGAAGGCACTCTTTTCCTTCTCTTTACAGGGCTTTGCAGCCGCTGTTCCCCCTCCTGGAGATTTGCCATCCCTCTCGAAGCCGCAGCCCCACCCTCCCTGTCTCCTCTTTCTGACGCCAGTCTTAGTCCCCTCCCTACTAGCTGGAGATCTACAAATGCCATTGCAGTTATAAAGTGAAAAGTTGGATAAGGCTTGCATGTGCCAAACTACATGCATCAAAAAATAGTAGTTTATCCAACAGCTGCAGTACAGCCATGTACGCATGACGTTTCAGTCAGCAACAGACTGCATATATGATGGTGGTCCCATAAGGTCAGTGCCGTAGAGCCGAGGTGTACAGTAGGCTGGACCATCTAGGTGTGTGTAAGTGCACTCTATGACGTTCACAGGACGAAATCTCCTAACGATGCGTTTCTCAGAACGTGTCCCATCCTTAAGTGATGCGTGACTAATCCGAAAGCCCTCTGGAGTCAATTCCCGTTCTCCCAATTCATGCTTCATGCCATTAGCTAGTTGGGCTGGGAGAAAGAACTCACATATGATTGAGGACGTACTCAGGGACTGCGCTTCACCCACCTTATCTCGTCAAATCGTCACAAGCCTGTGAGGGAGACTTGGCAGACGACACTGAGGCTCCGAGAGGTGAGGTGACTTGCCTGAGGTCACTCAGGTAGGACATGGTGGGGTTCAGTCCCAAGTCTGATGGAGGCCAAGCCCACCCTCTGTCCACCAGGCCTGAGTGTCCCCTCCCTGTGCACCCAGGCCTCACACCCCTAGCCCCCTAGGCTGGCTACAGTGAAGGCAGGACTCTCCAAGTCAAGGGAAGAATCTGGGTGCCTGCCTGCTGTGGACTGAATCGTGTCCTCCAAATTCACGTGTTGAAGCCCCAACCTACAGTGTGATGGTGTTTGGAGGTGGGGCCTTTGGGAGGTGATCAGGGTTAGATGGGCCCTCATGATGAGATTAGTGGCTTTGTAAGAAGAGGAAGAGAGAGAGATGACTCTCTCTCAGATGTGAGGATGCAGTGAGAAGGCTGCCATCTGCAAGCCAAGAAGAGGGTCCTCACCAGGAACCAAATCAGCGGCACCTTGATCATGGACTTCCCAGACTCCATAACTGTAAGACAATGAATTTCTGTTATTTAAGCCACCCAGTCTATGGTATTTTGTTATAGCAACCTGAGAAGACTAATACACTGTCCTGGTGACAGTCCGTTGTGCTTTCGTAGGGCCTGGGTCCTTCCTTCCTCCAGCCCTTCAGTCTCACCTTCTCTTGAGCTGGTAGGGAGGTGGTGCCTCACCAGCTGGACGCTTGGCCACTCCTCAGAACCCAGCCTATAGTCCCACAAACCCATAGGCGAGACAAGAAGAACCAGAATTGTAGCTGTCCCCATGCTTCTCATTTCCCAAATGGCAATGTTAGGGCAGAGTAAGGTTAAGGTCAGTTGCAGTCTAACTCAACCTCTCTCAGCCATGGCCCTGGAAGCCTTTAGACACAGCCCAGCCAGACCAGAGCAGGCTGGACTGTCAGTGGGGTCAACCTCATTGGCACGAATGCATCATGGAGACTTGGCCCTGTGGAGTAAGTGCCCCTGGATCTCAGCCCGACACTGGGCTGCCACTTCCCCTTCTCTGTCCATCCCTCCAGACCCCCAGTCCTGCTGACCCCCCTACAGCTCGTGCTGCCTCTGCGAGTCTTGGTCTCCAGCCCCACCGTGCTCTGTCGGGAGCTGGGATGCAGCCAGGTGTCTGCTGGGAGCCCTGTTACTGTGGTGTAAGTGTGACTGGTTCTGACACACCTGCAGGAACCGTCCTGCCCCCACCTCAACCTGAGACGATTCAATCACGTGGGTAGAGTTCATGAAGCTGTACTTTTAAAAGCTTCCTGAGAAGGGCCTTTTATAAACAAGGTACAAAACCCAAGGCCATAATGGAAAAGATTGAGAACCTAGTTATATATGAATGAAAAACTCCTTAAGGAAAAAAATAGTCAAAACACCAACCACAAAACTGCAAAGACAATTTGCAACACAAATGCCAAAGGGACACTTCTTTTTTGCTTTACAAGAGACTGAAATAAATAAAAGAACAACCCGATAGGAAAATAGGAAAATGATGTAATTTGGCAGTTTGCAGAAATAGAAATACAAAGAGCCAAAACGTATGACAGAATGTTTATTCTCTTTTATGGTTAAAGAAATGTAAAGGGAAAGAAAACTAGGGTACTGTTATTCCCCTAACATATTACCAATAATAATAAAGCACTGGGAAACAGCTACTTTCTTACTCTCATGGGAAGAGTCCAAATGGGTGCCACTAGAGAGCAATTGGGCAATATCCACTGGAATGTGAACTGCGCCTGCTCTTTGATCCAGCAGTTTCTTGTAAGGCATTTCTTACCTGAAGGATCAACTCACAAAAGAATGTGAAGACATCTGCCCAAGGATATTCCTAGCATCATGTTTGTGATGACAGAAGTATAAACAATTTAACTGTCAGTTAGTAGGAACGTGTTAAATGCACCATGACCCAGCTACCAATGGAATACCAGGATTAGATGAAAAATAAGTAAACAATAAAGAGCAGGAAGTGATCCCTATTATAAATAAAAGAGATGTTTGCTCAACAGGGATTTACTGACTGCCTCTTAGGTACTTGGTACCTATCTAGGTGCCAGGAATCAAGAGGACAATCACTTAGATCAAGTCCTTGGAACTGACAGTCTGATGAGGAGACCAGGTAACAAACAATACACTTACAATACTGTTATGTAGTGGTCAGTGCCATGAAGGAAGCTGGAGCAGAGTAAGGAATAGGAGGTAAAGTAGGGGTGGGGGTGGCTCTAAATAGGGTGTTTCAAGAAGACCCCCCTGATGAGGTAACAAGTGAAAGAAGTGAAGAAGTGAGCCATATGCTGTGTCTGTAGGAAGAGTGTTCCAGGCAGATGTGCATGTGCAAAGGCCCTGCAGCAGAATTGGCTTGGCTTTTGAAGAAACAGCAAGAAGGGCAGATAGCTGGAAAGCTCGAAGTGACAGAGAGGGTGGAAGGGGATAAGAGTAGACAGCCTGAGCCAGATCAGGGGCGAAGAGGTTGGAGAATGAATTAAACTTATTTTCTGGAAGGATATATGGGAAACTTTTCATAATTTATATGTGGTGGGAAAGAGTCTAGTGTAGTGGGAAGAGAGGCATAGTTTTTGCTTTATACTTTGCTGCAACACTGCATTTCCTTGCTACATGAATGTATTATTATTACTTATATTTATACTAATGTCAAAGGTGTTATCTGACCGGAAGGACTGTGGGCTAATTTTGTTTGCATATTACAAACTCCTAATACATTAAACAAACAAACAAAACTGTCTCCTGGTGTGATTCCCATGCACAGCTCAGTGGTGCAGGGAACCGCTGACTCCGAGATATCCTTACAAGAGACTCCCCAGCTCCTGGCAAAGATGAGCTCGGCCATGCACTGTGGTGAAGAACTTACTCTTCTGTCCCAGCCAGGAAACTTTCTGGCACCGTAAGCAGGTGGAAGTGTAAGGATTCCAGGAATAACCCAGTGTCCGTCCAGTGACTTCGATAATCCAGCACTGGTCTCAGGAACAAATTACTCGCTTGAGACTTCCTGTGCCAGGCGCAGGCAGGGGTTCAGAGAAGCTCTGGGTTGGATTGTGTGGCATTGGCTTTCCTGCTCGCCCATCAGGCTCTGTCCACCACGAGCGATGGGCAGGCTCCGTCCCGAAGGTCAACAGCCCCCTGGGCTGGCCTGCACCCTCGGCCTGTCTCGGGGGCCTCAGCCTGCCTCCCAAGTGCAGCCCCGAGTTAGGACGGGTAAGGGCAAATCTGGAGCCACATTTCTTGCTTTAACTCCTGCGCTCCCAACTTCTTCCACAACGGAACCAGGAGGACCTGGGTCCAGGCCTCTAGTGTGTCTCAGACCAACGCAGAGCTGAGCAATCAGACTGATCTGCTGGGAAAGTGGAGCTTAACTTTTCTAGAAAAATGGCGTCTCTCTGGCGACCGAAAATGAGGCCCAGACTTAGACCCTGGGACCCACCCAGAGAAGCCAGCAGGAGGGATGGCCACCGGCGTGATCCCGCGACACTAGACTCACGCTGAGTCTGTGCACATCACCCCCCTTTCTAGTGAGGATCCCCAGGCACCTTATGAATATTAGTGAAAGGACGCAGCATCCCAGAGGGGCTGGTGTGGTCATCACCGTTCAACTGGAGAGGAAGCAGAAGCCTCGCTGGCCCTCTGAGAGCTGTCCGCAGCCCAGCAGACAACAGTGGTAAGCTCTCAATCCAGGCTGGACAGGCGCTGAGCCTACGACACGTACTGTGAGGCGTGCGCAGTTATTACCCACACTACAGGGGGCAAGACCGAGACGCGGAGGGATTCAGAGGCTTCAGGATTCCAAGCCCACTGTCTTTTCACCGCTCCTATGCCGCCTCCAAATAATTACTCTTTATGTCTGCATAGTGCTTTATGGTTTACAAAGCACTTAAACATGCAATACATTATTCATTCCTTACAATAACTCAGCGAGGCAGGAAGTTCAGAGGTAACGAGCTCCAATTTGTAGATGAGGACACCGAGGCTCAGGGACGAGGGAGTAACTTGCCTGCATTTTGGGGTAGCAACGGTAACTCACGCCTCTGCAATGATTTGTAGCTTACAAAATGCTTTCAGGTTTTGGACATTACAGTAGTTCCATGAGGTCAGTAGGCCTGGTGATATTATTATTATTATTACTAGTAGCAGTATTCTGAATATTCCCATGCTACAGATGAATAAACTAAGAATCAGAGAAGTTAAGAAAGAAGATGAGAAATGAGCATTTATTTCTCAGACACAGAGGTAGGTACTATAGCTACATTATCTCATTGAATCCTAATAATTCTCAGGAAAATGGTTACAAAGGGTTTTCATCCACTCATTCATTCATTCATCCATTCGACAGATGTGTACAGAGCGCCTGCTGTGGATCTGATGTGCTAGGCACAGGGAACACGGCAGTGGACAACAGAAAACCCTTGCTCTCACTGACTGTATATTCTTTTGGGTGCAGGTGGAACAGACCATAAATAAACAAGTAAAGATACACTGTACCAGGTGGCACTCAATGCCCAGAAGAAAAATAAAGCAGGGTAAGGCACAGGGGGTGGTGTGAGTTTAGACGGGTGCTCAGGGATGATAGGGTGGGCTGATATGGTGACTGTGAGCAGCAATCTGAATAAGGTGAGCGCAGAGGGCTTTGGGATGGGTCTTGAGGAGCGAGTAAGAGTGGATATGCTGTAGTGGGAAGCAGAGGAGAAACCCTCGTGTTATAATAGCCCCAGTGAGAGCAGCTTGCATATCTTGAGGATTTAAAGTGTGCCCAGAATTTAGAATGTTGCTTCGTGGAATCTTTACAGCCACGGGAAGTCTCCCAGTTGGGGGAGATTGAGGCTGAAAGGTCAAGTGGCCAGTACACTGCATCATAGCTAATAAGTTGCAGATTTAAGACCAGAACATGCCACTACCTGGCACCAAGCTGGCGCTCCTGACCATCCCGCGTCCTCTGTGTGAAGGCTCAGAGGAAGTGCATGGAGACTGTGCTGGAGGAGGAAGGACAGAGGGAGTGTGGGAAGTGCAGCCGGCCCCGGGGCCGGTTAGGGGGCAGGAGCGGACCCTCCTGGGATTTGAAGGCCATGCTGGGAATTGGGCTTCATCCTGAAGGTGGTGGGAAACCATGGAGCATTTTAAGTGGAGGCAAGACAGCAACGGGTTTGTGTTTCATTGACAGCGCTCTCACCAGAGAGGGAGGGGGAGGATCTAGGGGGCTCCCGGGGCAGCTGGAGGGATGGGGGGGTGCCATTTACTGAGATGGCGGATGATGGTGGGGAAGCTTCCTCTCTGCCAATTTGCCTGTTAAATAAATTCCATCTAACGTAAAAATTCTTAAACTGGGGTCCATGGACCACTTCAGGGGTGAGGAGGGAAGAATGTCTGTGAAGCTGGATGGGAAACATTGCATTTTTATTTTTGCTGTCCTCTAACTGATGTGTATCATTTCCATTCATTATAAATGTAGGCAACAACCCAGCGCAGCAGGACCGGTAACTGATTTTGTCACCAGTAGACAGCGTATGTTTTCAGATCACATTACAGTTGTCACAGATACCTTGAAACTTTGTTTCTACTCATCACTACTTCACAATTATGGAGGTTGTTGGCTCAGCACCAGATCTCGTTATTGATACTTTAACACCTGTCTTAGCACAATACAACATTTTGATAACCGTAATTAAATATAATTGGGTGCCTTGGTTATTTGATTTCATGCGTTTAGAAACATTATTCTGAGAAGAGGTCCATAGGCTTCAGCAGCTGCCAGAGGGGTCCCCTGGACAAGAAAGGTTTAGAACTCTGGGATGGGAGCCAGCTGTTTCTTGTGCATCTTTTACCTTTACTTCTCTGCTTTGGTTGCTAAGAGGCAATACTGACGCTTGCCTGGAGGCTCCTGGAGGCTGAAGTCTGATCTTGGGCAACTCTTTAGCCTCGGGATTATGGATAGAGCTCAGGAAATGTTGTTTTAATTGGGATTTGATGTTAATGTTTAAAAACTAAGGGTTTCCACACACATCTGGATTTCTGGCTTCTCTTACAGAATCAGAAGGTCTAGCAACTCTGGGTGTCTCCACCTCCCATGGCGCGATGACTAGAATTAAGTAGCAGCCACCCCTGCGGGCGGAGCACCGCTCTCCAGCTGGCCACATCTCCCAGGACCCCGCTGCAGGTGCACATTCCCAGTGACTCCCAGTGGCAATGAGGCATTTGTGGTTTTGATCCCCAGGTGGGGGAACAGTTTGGGGAGGGACAAACTGAACAGCAAGTGGCAATTCCTTAAGCTGGTCCCAGCTGCCCCACTTACGGAGAGAACATCTGAACAGGGAAGCTTTGACCAAGCCCAACTGACCAGTCCAAATGCAGGTAAATCGAGAGCCACGGTAAGCTCCTGGTCTCCCTGATCCTCATCTGGCTTCTTGCTTCGCTGCACTAGCTTACTCAAAACCTTCCAATGCTCCTCATCACACCAGGGACAAATTCAGGCTTTGGAGAATGTGCCCAGCACCTGGGCCCTCACTCCCCTGCTGGCTCCTCCAAGCTCCCCTCCTCAGCATTCAGGACAAAGGTCACCTCCTGAGAGGGGAGGGTTCCCTGACCGCTCTCCAAAGTTGTGCCCCTTCTCCCTATCCAGGCACTTCCTCTGTTGCTGTCCTGCTTTCTTCTCATCCAAAACTTATGTCCCTCTCTTATGTGTTCACCAAGGGCCTCCCGACAGCATGCCAGCCTCACGATGGCAAAGTCCTCCACACCCAGACTCTGCTGGTCCGTCACAGGCTGTCGGCAAACACCATGCAGTCCCGCGACTCGCCTCTCTCCTCCTCCACCCCTCACCGGGGTCAGAGTCAGGCTCAGGGACTGGGCGGAGATGACCGCTGGGAACTTACTCGACGATTGTAAAAGCTGACTTTTAAACTTTGTCAATATATTCTTGCAGCAAAATACTGTGCCCGCCACTGCCTTCTGTGGGTCATTGGGAAAATCATTTCATTTTTCTGACCCTGTCTCCTCATGCGTGTCACCGGGATAAACAACACTCACCTCGTGGGGCTGTGAGAATGAGATGAACGCACATGCAGTTCCCAGCAGCCCCTCAGCCATAGTGGGTGCTTGACTAAAGTACCCTGGACCCGTCACTGTTCCCGCCCCACCCCCCAGCTTTCCCCTTTCAGTTGGAGCTGGAAGAAAGCGCGTCAATCACGGGATAATTTATGCAGCGTAATATGCCTTTATTATTCCACGCTGAGTGGGGGCTTCTACTGTCCAATGAAGGTCAAAAGGAGGTATGGCTTTTATCTCTCCAGCAACTCTGGAAGCACCGGGGGGAGGGGGCGAACTCGCAGAGGCTTCCTCCTGAAAACAAACAGAGCCTCTCCCCCTGCCCTGAATAGCTTTCCTCAATCAAAGCTGCAAAAGTCTGCGAGCAGCGGGACTTCGCCCTGGGACTGGAGGGAGCTAATAAAGCATTGAATGGAGAGAGTGACCCCTAACTGGCAGAGGGGTCCCTGCTGGGCCCGGGGCCTGCGCCTGATGCCTCGTGGAGAATCCAAAGGTCACGTGTCATTAGTCAGTGTCTTACAGCCACCCTTTCAAAATTATCGATAAAGGGGAAGGAGACCCTTTCTGTTTCGAATCCCGAAACGATTTTCTCCTGTCTTCTCTTTCTCTTTTCACTGGTGGAAGGGCTACATGGCAACATCTTTTTCCTGTTTTCTTTCAGCGGCAAAAAGAACTGGTTTGAAATCAGAAGTTTCATGCTTGGGGAGAAATAAAGGTTGGGACCGGATTCTTTTCTTTCTGATGCAGTTTCTCAGTGAAGCCCTAGCTCTGAGAAGTCACTAGATTTGAGTTCCCATGAAAACTCGTCTTGCTTCATCCTTGTCCTAAAATCCTTCTTAACAGTTCTAAAAACCTCTGAGGCGTATATCTCTCTCCTCCTTTCTATTCTCAGTTTGGCCAAAGACCTGGGACCTCTGTAAAGACGTGAGGAGGGCGCGGCTCTCAAACAGCTGTGAGCCTCCAACAATCGCCTGCTCTCCCAGTGACTCAGTTTCCTCATTGGTACACAACGGGCAGCATCCTGGATCCAGAGGGAAGTGACCTGGATGACCTCACTAGGGTCTGAGGAGCACTTTAAAGAGATAGGCAGCCCCTACTCTACTGGGAAGAATGAGGATGATCTGATTTCCTTTATTATTTCCTCAGCCCTAGCAGTTTACGGCTAAAACCAACATATGGTTGGTTGTGGTTGCATTAATCCTTAATCCATTAGCCACAATTGATTCGATGACATTCCTGGGTTTATAGGTAGTCGTTATATTGCTTTTCATTTGTTGTATATTTTGTGATCTAATTAGGGCCACATCATACCTCATCTGAATGCCTATCTCAAAGACAATCTCAATGCGTGTGTGTGCACGCGTGTGTGTGTGCGGGAATCACCCTCAGCCAAAACAACTCTGGGAAATTCCTAAAATTGTTCATAACACACTGTATATGAGGTTATATGTGTACAACACTGTAGAGTAATAAACACACAGAGACATAACGAGAACTGTAATGAGCAGCGTTGGCAATTCCTATCACTTTGGACATCAGATGAAGCCACCTGGCTGGTATTTAGAAGGACAGGTTATATGAATATTTTGTATCTTTAAACCCTAGAATCTTGCTCCCCAGGGCAAGATGGTCAGAGGCACCCCAACCTGTTTAAGTCTCTTGTGTTAAAATAGAATTTGAATAAGCTAACTGCTCTTGTAATGTGACCTCCATGGTAACTACTGTTTCCACAGGTCATCTGTGAGTATTGGGTTATTTTAACTCCAAATAAATTAATAGTCCCACATGTCATTTGTCTCATTGGAAGGGAACAGCCAGTGTGCGGGCCAACACGTGACACTGAACCAAAAAGCAGTGCCTGTGACCAGGCGATGGGGTCCCTCCTGCCATCAACCAGCAGCTGCCTGGTAGAGAGCTCCGGGGCCTTTGGCTCTCCCTCCAGTAGAAGAATTCCTGGAGAGGGGACAGGGCTGTATCATTGTCGTGCCCCTGGTCATCCTCAGGCCAGGATCTAGTGCAGATCAGGTGTCCATGAACATTTACTAAATGAGAGAATATAAAAAAGCAGCCTGCCCAGAAGTTTATAAATAAAGGGTGGGGGCAGGGTTGGAGGTGTGGGGCACAAGTGGGCGATGAGGGGGGAATTAACAGGCAAAAAATGGAGGAGATGGGATCTTAAAGGGACTGGCTATTATGTTAAAGAAAGAAACAGCTAATGAAGCTGAGCTTATTTTAGAATGAATGGTCCTAAGTGAGAATCCGTGAGTTCCCAGGGTTCCCTGGCCGGGACACCATCCTCTGCTCCTTTCCCTGACCTTCTGGGACCTCTCCCCTTCTTTCCATCCCCTCCGCTGGCTGCAGCCTCATAGTCTCTGCCTGGTCTGTCACTGGAGGCTGCAGGCTCCTCCAGGAAAAGGAGGACAAGCCATTCTCCACCATCTCCCCCGGGGCTTGACCAGGGCCTCACCAAGCAGACAGTCGGACCCTCAGTGTTGGGTGGACACCCTCTAAGTCCCACTGGGCGCTGACTGGACTCTGCTCTCAAGCATTTACATGCCCACCAGAGGCGCTAGCTGGCTTGACCTCAGGCCTCCCTTGAGCTTCCAGTCATCCTCAGAGGAGCCCCACACCCAGGTCCCTAGCCAAGCTGCAGAGATTCAGTCCTTGTCCCGCCATTCCTGGACTTCTGGCCTGAGGAAGGGGGCCTGATTGGGTTTGTCCTGCCCAGAAACAAGCCCCTGGTTTCTTGATGCATTTTCCTCATGTATAAATAGGGCTTTAGAATACTTCCTACCTGTTTTAAGGACTAAATGAATGAAAAATGCCTGGTACAGGATTAGCTGCTATTATTCTTGCTGTTGCTGATTTTAGTTGGTTTTTAATTATTGTTTTATTTTTCATCATTACTGTTTATTATTTTTATATATTACGGTTTGTTATTTCATTTCTTTTTTTGTATCTGAACTGTTTTTTAAATTGATGTCACATTGGTTTATAACATGTAAATTTCAGGTGTACATCATTATGTTTCATCTTCTGTACAGACTGCATCGTGTTCACCACCAAAAGTCTAATTTCCATCCATCACCATACACATGTGCCCTTTTTTTCATTTCTTATAATGATTGATATGCTTTTTGTTATTGGTTTTGATTCTATGTATTTTTTTTATTATTGATAATTAGCTTTCATGATGATGATTCTCTACATTTTTACCAGCCTGGATTATTTACTGTCACACAGGAGTGTGACATACAGGAATGATCATTTACTGTCCCTGACAATGTTTGTATCAATCTCAAATAACCGCAATGATCACATATGATGCTTAAATATCTTATCTTTCCCTTTTCATCTGTAGTGGAGAATTTATACATTTATTTATTCCTTTCTCTGAATTTTTTCCCCTCAAATCACAAAACAAGGGGCGTCTAAATGTGACGTGTCTCGTTTGCTCTCTGCTCAGACTTTGTAAGAGGACGCAGTTGCCAAGAGCAGGGGACAGCGCCACCCACTCTGTGCCCTGGGTTTTCCCGGTGTGAATGTGGACAATAACTGTTAACTTCACGGGCCTGTTGTGAGGCGTAAGTGGAACACTGTAAAGCTCTTAGCACAAAACGGTTCACCGGTGTTGGCCATCGTTAGATAAGAGACGATACTTGGGTCTCAGTTTCCTCATCAATAAAATGAACGTACTGACTCGCCCTGCCCGGATCCTATGAGAACTTGGGGTTACCAAGCGGTAGGTGAAGGTCCCAGCATCTGGTAAGTGCTGCAGACTACTGAGTCCCTTCTCCTTCCCATTTGTTCACCCTCGCATCCCAGAGAGCCTCTGTGAAAGGGAAAACATAGCTTGGCTTCCCCCAGGGCAGAGGCCCACTCCCAGGAGGAGTCCTGAAACGTCAGCCTGGCCAACAGAGCAGTGAACTGGGCCAGTGAACATGGTGCCCGTCCCCTCAGGAGCAGAGAAGACAGCAGGGGTCTTTTTAAGTTTTCTCTTGGGGATTGACATTTTATTAGCATAGAGATAAATAACGCCAGATAAATGGGCTCTGGTTTTACATCTGTGGCTGTAGGAACGTCGTCTGGGAGAGAAGACATGACATTTCTTGCCAGGGCGAATCCCAGCATGGGAGGAGGGAGGCAGCGGCACACAGGGATGTGCCGCTGGCGGCTTCCTAGCTCGGTGGGAAGCAAGTTTTGACAACAGCAATGCTAATTGATTAAATGTTCTCATCAGAGATTACAGTGCGGAGAGTGATCACATTTTTATTTCTTTCGGGGCGAGAGGGTGGGGGCTTCCCTTCCTTTAATAGCTCTATTTATCTGTATACGCTATAACCCAAAGTACAAGAGGCTCCCGTTAGCTATTCCTGGACTCTCAGGCTCGGTCACTCTGTTCATCTTAAAAAATATGTTCACTACAGACTACTTTGTGCAATTGCCTTTGGTTTTTTTTCTAGGCTTGGCTGGAATTTGCGGTGTCCATCTACAGCGGACAGAGCACTGGACTTCGGAGCTGCAGGACTGAATCCTGGTCCTGCCACACACCGGGGGTGTGGGTTTGGAAAAGCATTTGCATTCTCTGCATGGCCCTCATTTTTCTTATCTGTAAAATGGGGACTCAATATACCTATTTCTTAAAAAAAATGTGGTGCAGGAACAGGCTAAAAAAAGCGACAAACTTTCTTTAAAAAACAAACAGACAAATAAAAACCCTTGAAAAAAACACTGTTAAGACAATGAAAAGGCAGCCAGAGACTAGGAGAAAATAGTCACAATACGTATATTTGACATAGGATTCATAATCAGAATATATAAAGAATTCTTTCAACTCAATAATAAGACAACAAATAGCCCAGTTAAAAAACGAGCAAAAGATTTGGGCACTTCACCAAAGAAGTTATGCAAATGGTCCCTAAGCACAAGAAAATATGCTCAACATGATTAATCATCAGAGAAATGCAAATTAAAACCACAGTGAGATACCACTACATACCCATTAGAATGGCTAAAATCAAAAACACTAACAACACTCACGTTGGCCAGGGCACGGAGCAATGGGAACCCATACACTGCAGTAGGCAATGTATAATGGAATAAACACTGAGAAAACCAATTTGGCAGTTTTTTAAAAATAACATTAAACATATACCTATTATATAACCTAGCAATTCTGCTCCTAAGTATTTGTTCAAGAAAAAAATGAAAACTTGTACGTGAATATTGACAGCAGCTTTATTTATAATAGCCAAAGCTGGAAACAACCCAAATGGCCGTCTGAAGGCGAGCGGATGAACTGTGCTGTACCCGCACAGCGATGCATCTCAGCCACGAGGAGGACTGAGCTAGTGATACATGCAGCAACAGGGATGAATCTCAGAAACACTATGGTGGGCAAAAGAACCCACACCCCAAAGAGTACAGACTGTATGGTTTCATTTATACAAAGTTCTAGAAGAGGCAAAACGAATGTAAGGTGAAAGAAGCAGTGGTTATCTCTTGGGGGGTGGTAGGAAGAGTCTGGAAAGGAGCTTAAGGAACTTTCTGGGATGGTGTTCTCTCTGTCTGTCTGGGTGGTGGTCTCATGACTGTGTACAAATTAAATGGAAAAATCCATTGAATATACCGAAAATCTGTGCACTTTATGTACATAAATTCTACCTCAATAAAATAATGTTAAAAACATAATCAGGCATATTATCTCATTATTGAAAAGAGGGAAGCAGATCAACTAGAAGCCAACTCAAGCTGGCTGCCCAGGAAATTCTTTCTCCTAAACGGACCCCTGGGCAGAGTCAACATTCAAAAACCTGCATATTTTCAACCAGAATGGCTACAGTGAAAAAGACAGACAATGAGGAGCAATGGAACTCTCACACATTGCTAGTGGGAGTGTAAATGGTAAAAATCCTCTGGAAAACTGTTTGACAATATCTGCTAAAGCTAAACACTAGCATACCTTATTACATAGTAATTCTGTCCTGGATATATACCCAAGAGAACTGGGTCCATATGTCCATCAGAAGACGGAGGCAAGAATACGTACAACAACACTCTCCAGAATAGCTCCAACCCTGAAACAATCCAGATGGAAGCTGCAGTGAGAGGCCTAAATGGATTGTGGTATAGTCACACACTGGAATACTGTACAGCCATGAGAAGGAACAAGTGCAACTAACACAACATAACATTGAGCAGAAGAAGCCGGACTCAAAAGAGTACACGCTTAAGATCCCATTTACAGAAAGCTCAAACTCAGGGAAGCTAACCTACAGTGAAAAAAATCAGAGCAATGGTTGCTTTTGGTGTGCAAGGAGGCAGGAATTGACTGGGAAGGAGCACAGAGGATTATTCTGGGGTAATGGAAATGTTCTAGATCTTGATTGTGTTGGTGAGTTCCACTGGTGTATACATTTATCAAACTCCTCAAACTGTACACTTAAAGTGAGTGCATTTTGTTGTATGTAATTTATACTCCTATGAAGTTGATTTTAAAAAAATACCCATTTTGCAAGTTGATTGGAAACTAACTAGCGCATAATACCTCTTAATAAATATTATTTCTATCACCAGAGGGAAACATGTAGAGAATTACTGAAAGGATGTCAGTTGATGAACTGATAAATATCCCTCTCCCCTAAATTGGTAATGTAGAGACGAATTTGATGCTGGTTCTGAGAACTTGGCAGAAGGAGCCTTGGAGGGTGGGGTGAGGAGAAGTTTGAGACAGATGCCACAGGAAGGGGCTCAGTCACCTCCCGCCCAATCAGGCTTACCCGTCTTCCTGGGGGCCCATAGCACTGCATTTTGAGGTTGGATTTCAAATAACTATCATGCTGTCAAGTGTGATCATGCTTTCCGTCCTTTTAAAAACATATTTGGTTGTATGTTTTTGTTTGTGTGATAGTTTTTTGTTATAAAAATGGTGTATGCTCTCTCACAAGCGTTTGGAAAACAGAGAAGTAGAAAGAGAAAAATCACCCCAATACCCACTTTTCAAAAATAACCACCGTTAAAGTTGGATGGATTGCTTTCTAGTCTTATCTGATTGTAGGTATATTCTTGCTATGGTTGGGCTCATACTATAACATAAGCGATTTTCACACCTTTATAAACTCTCTGCTGACGCCCATGTAAGGGCCCATGCAGAGCATGCCCCCTGGTCTTATTAACCACTCTTTCCTGTTGTCTATTTCTCATCATTATAAGTAACTTTGTAATGGTTATTATCATTCAGAAAGAATTTTCCCCTGAGATTAATATAATTTCTTCAGGATAGAGTCCTAAAAAGGGAATTACTATGCTCTAGAAATGTTTTTAAGGCCCTTGATACATAACGCCAACCTGTTCGCCAGAAAGGTGACGCCATCATAGGTCACCAGCAGCAGCTCATGAGTTCCGATTTCATCACACTGCCAGGACTAGATTTTATTTTTTTTAAATCTTTGGTATTTGGATAGGCAAAAACGATCTTTCCCTTCTGGTTATATTCTATGACTCTCTGAGACATTGATTATTTTCCCATATATTAGTCAATCAGTTGTAGTCTCCTTTTGGTAATCACCAGTCATTGACCTTCCCCACCTATCAGTTGGGATCTCAGATTCTCCTTTTGTAGGAAAGTCACTGAGCCCAAGGTGGGTGAATGACTGTACTAAATTCTTGACCTCTCTGTGCTTACTGAGATGAATCAGGTGTTCTGCCCCAGGCCCCAAAGTGCTGATTCCCAAACTTCATTGTGCAGAAGATTCCCTCGAGAGCTTGTGTAACTGGAAGATGCCTGGACCCACCTCCTGAGACTGAGTTACCAGGACTGTGGGGATCTAGGGATCTGCATTTTTAAGTATGCCAGATAATTCCGATGCTGGTGGTCCATAGAACCAGCTCCAAAGTGAAAAACATGCCCCGGAGAGAGGCCAGCTATCATTCACCTTATTTCCACACGGGCATGGGTAGTTTGGGCTATGAGGAATGAAGGGACTCAGTTTCATCAGAGGTTGCCCAGTATACAGTAGGCACTCAATTCAGGCTTATTTCGTTGGTTGATGCTTCTTAATTCCAGGCATCCAGTAAGTGCTCATTAACTATTATTTCTGCTTGGCCGTTAGGGGCTGGGTCCGCAGTAGACACACAATGAAGACTTGCCACTCCAGATGAAGGCAAGTGCTTGGCATACAATAGGTGTTCGGTAAATGTGTGTGACAAGCAGCCACGTGGGCCAGGAGGTAGCAGTGACTGGTCTTTATGCAGTCCAAACACTATTTGAGAGAGAATGGGGTCAGTGGAAGGTTTCTGGGTACCTGGCCTGGGAGGCTGAAGGAAAAGGGTAAAAAGATCAACATATTTACATTCCGGACTCAACCAGAAGAACTGGCAGATCCTGTGAACAGGGCTATCTCCCCAGACCCTCAGGCTTGTGTCTCTCATGTGACTCGCCCTTTTCCATGGGTTTGACATTAAGACTTGAGCCCCTTTAGAAGCTCATGTGCCCCTGGCAGCTGGCTTGGAAGAGTCCGACACCTAGCTGATCCTAGCCGACCACCCCCGCCCCGCCCATGGGTTCCCCCTTTTCTTTCTTCTGACTCCATCCTTCCATAGCTTCTGAAGCTGAGGTCTTCTCTAAGACTCAGAGAGAGAAGTGCCAACTCTTTTCTCCAACAGAGCCTTCCAAAGGCTTTTAGAAGACTGCAGAGGTGGAGGTCTTCCTTTGAAAAATGAGAACCCTTCTTCTGGGGTGCTGATTTTTTAATAGAAGAGCAGGAGTGACTCTGTTTTTCATGGACTGAATACCATCTGGTATTTTCAGGATACACCTCGTGTTTGCATGGTGAACACCGTTCGCAAGCCTCGTGGTCCAGCCAGGCTGCAGAACTCCGTGGTCGGCCCTGTGAGCGTCCCGAAACACAGTGCTTCACAAGTGCTCACTGCAACACCTCCTTACGAAACGGGGGGTGTTTAGTGAGTCCTTTGTTCACAGAGGTGTTGGGGAGCTCATGTGCGTGCGAGCACATAAGGTTCGCTCTTCTGATTACAAATAGCATCCTCGTGTGTCAGCAGGCTGTACACCCTGCAGCTAAACTAGAGATTGTCACAGATATTGGAAGGAATAAAGGCTGAAAGCATGGGAGGGAAGAGGGGAGGGGGAGAGGGAAGAGGCTGTGGGGAAGGAAAGAAACTGTGGAATCCTTAGCAGCCAATAAAAATGATGCCATGGAAGAATACACATGAAATAAGAAGGCGTCCACGAGCATCTGTAATTGAGAAATGCAAGTTACAGCAGGGCAAGCTCATTATTTTGGTAAAATGTATAAACCCAGGAAAAAGTCTGGAAAGATATTCATCAAAATATTAACAGTGACAATCAATAGTGGAATTATGGAAGATTTTTATTACCTTCTTTTTATTTTTCCATGTTTTCAAATGTTAATACAATAAATATATCATGCTTTTCCCATATATTCAAAGTATATAGCCAAAGAGTGTTAAATGAAAGATAAAATTTTCCTCTCTTCACAACCACCAGTCCTATTCTACAGAGCTAAAAATACTTGACAGATTTTTGGGTGAGTAATCTTCAAAAAATTCAAAGCAAAATAAAAATGGATACATTATATATGTGTATGTTGACACAGTAGTTCACACTATATGCACTTATTTGGAGCTTCATCTGCCTTATTCTTTTTTGTGTGTGTGAGGAAGACCAGCCCTGAGTTAACGGCCGTTGCTAATCCTCCTCTTTTTGCTGAGGAAGACTGGCCCTGGGCTAACATCCGTGCCCATCTTCCTCCACTTTATATGGGACGCCGCCACGGCATGGCTGACAAGCAGTGCGTCGGCGGGCGCCCGGGATCCGAACCCGCGAACCCTGGACTGCCAAGAGCGAACTAAACCGCTGCGCCACTGGGTCAGCCCTGCCTTATTCTTTTTAATGGCTGCATTGTATTCCATGGTGTGGACATGTCATTATTTAAGTAGTTTCCTTTTAGTGGTCTTTTAGGCCATTGATAGTATTTTTTTCCTATTAACTAGTGTCATATTGTAATTTAACAAATAAAGACAAAGAAGGACTGTAGGAAAGCAGAATGGCAGGTAGTCAGGAATGTGAGTACCAGGGAGAGATACTGAGATACAGAGCAGAGAATTATGAAAGGCACAAACCGCCAACTGAGTAACACAACACTCAACAAACCAAAAACTCTCTGGTGAGCTCCTTCCTAGCCCTGTCTCTTACCCCTCTGGGCACCCATCCAGAGGGAATCAGGATGTTCTTAATAACCTGCTGACCCCGTAAGCCCCTAAAAGGAACAGTTCAATGACATTTCAACAATTTCTTCTTTGAATTCAGGGCACACAACTCTATCTTTTGGCTTGCAGATATATATCACCTTCCAGTAAAAGTGTGGGATGTATGGATCTGCTGTTCAGGAGAGAGATCAATGCTTTACTGGATATCACAGACAAGCAAATCTAAAACCTAGTGTAGAGTCATCTCTCGAGCATAGAGTTACATACAGAGGGGAGTGTGCCTGACTCTGCCTGGAAGGCTCAGAACAGGTTTCACAGAGGAGGGCACAGTACAGTTGGGTCTTGAAGGATGAATAGGAGTTTTCCAGCCAAAGATGAGGGGAAGGGCATTTTAAGTAGACAGAACAGCCTGGGCAAAGGCACAAACATTTTAAAGTAAGTTTTGTTTATTTGAGTACTGGTGAGTCAAGTGGTATGGCTGAAATATAGGGAAGTGGCTAGAATAGGCTAGAAAGACAGGTTGGGCCAGGTTGTGAACGTCCTCGAATGCCAGGTTAAGGAGATTTGGTTTTTTATTCTGAGGGAAACGAGGAGCCATAGAAGGTTTCAAGCAGCAAAGAGACATAATCAGATTTGCACTGTAGGCATGATCGCATTCACAGACAGGTTGACTGGACATGGAGAGAGTTTGGAAGCAGGAAGATAGATTCAGCCAAGGCAAAGAGCACTGGGAATTTTATTTTGTTTGTTTGTTGGTGATCCAAGTCCTCAGTAGAAGGGCTAGTATCCTAACAAGGATATTCTATTTTTAGGCATTTCTCTTATCACCAAACTCCTACATGGGATATGTACATGAGTGCTCCTTGCAACATTGCCTCTATTACATGGAACCATATGGAATTGATGTTTTTGTAGGTCAAAAATGGTCAAACATTGATAATTTCATGTGTTTCACTTTAACAGTAGCAAAAAGTTGGCCACAACCTAAATGCTGCTCAACAAGGAACTGGGCACTTGTGGCCTCCGTGTGGATGAGCAGCTTTCTATAAGGCGCATGGGCTCTACCATCATCTCTAAGACGTAGTAAGGACTTACTGTTTTTTTAAGGTATGATAACAGTATTATGTGTGTACTTTTAAAAGAATCTTTATCTTTAAGATATACAGCCTGCACTACTTACAGTTAAAATAATATGATGTTTGATAGTCTGGGGCAGGGTGCAGTGTGTGGGAGGTGGGTGGAGGTATAGAATAAACAAGACTGGCCAAGAATAGATGTTTGTTGAAGCTGACTGATGGACACATGGGAATTCATATTATTATTCTGTCTACTTTTGCATAGGTTTGGCAAATAGTAACAGGCTTTTGAAAATGCAAGAGGTGAACAGTTTTTAAAGAATGCTGCCATTTGTGTAAAAGGGGGGGATACATATATGGATAGATGCTAGTCTAGGCAGAGAATATTTTTGGAAGAAAGGTCAAGAGTGTGAGGGAGCTGTACTCTTATACTTTAAAAAAAAAAGCCTTATGCATGCATTAGTTTTAAAAAGTAAAATAAAAGCACAATGTAAAAACAGCCCAGAGCACAGACCTGCATCCTATGACCTGCTCTGCAGTGACTCACGGTGTGAGTTGGCCTCAGTTTTCTGATTCGGAGACTGCAGGAAACAGTCCCTCCATGCCCAGTGTGGTTGGAATAGGACTGGAAATTTTGTGGCGTGAGCCCATTGCCTAGCCCAGGGCCTGGGACGTGGAAGGTTCTCAGTAATATTGATAACGATGGTGAAGCTGCCGAGTGTACACCATGAAATTGAATACAGGAAAGAAAGTCCCATGGGGCCTTGGGAAAGAACGTGCTGTGAGGTGTCCAGGTGCAACTTCATTTCATACCCGCTGTGTCCTCGCTACAGTACATTAGGAAAGAGGCCGGCTTTCGGCCCCCAGCTGTCCACATTAATCAGATTCACCAGATAATTGCTCCACTCCACCCGTCACTTCCTGTGCATGGACTACCCTCAAATCCCAGGCTCCTTCCTCCGGGGATGAACCCGAGAGCCGACTCGGTCATTTTCATGTGAGTTCATTTCTAGGGTGAGCTGAAGCAGACCTTTGCTAGGGCAATAGAGGACTTTGTCAGCTCACATTTCACAAAACTCTTCCATAGTGACGTTTGGGACGAGCACAAACAGTCAACCCATGCATGAGTTCTAGTCCAGGGAGGTTAGATTACCCCTCGGCAGACTGTTTAGGGTGCTGGGGGGCCTCTGGGGTTGTTTGTCTAGTACCCTGACATGCACAAAACCTGACCTTTGCCCGCTTTCTCACCAATAAACTCCATCCCCATTGGGATGCCCGTCTTCCCTCATTCCCACCTCGAGTTTCCTCCAAGGCTCAGAGGTTGAGGGGGATCAAGCTAGGATCATGGTTCTGAATCTGACATTCAAAGCTGACGCCTCTGGAAGCTAACAGTGAGCATTAGATGCCTTAGGCAGCCGCCAGTGAGAGATTATTTCCTCCATTTTATTTATTTTTTATTAGAAAGAGGATTCTAAAATCATTTTTCCCTCTATAACTCACCACATATATTTTAAATGGGGTGTCCCTTGGTGAAAAGAGGAATTTGAAATGTGTGTCTGTAGAGAAGTATCATTGGGAAAAGGAAAGTGATCTTAGGGATTCGGGATCTCTGGAGCTGAACTTTCAAAGGCAGCAAAAGGTAACAGATACTTCAGTCATTCACCAGTTGATTGCCACCATCAACAGCTCAGTGGCAGGAATATCAGTTGAACAAGCTGTTTGGCTTTGGGAACAAACACAGAGAAAGTGGGAGATGGGCTCACCTGACCTGGATCGGCCCAACATGAGCCACTGTGATAGGTTAGGAAAAAGCCCAAGCTTTCAGGGGAAGACCTTGAATTCTCACCACTGGTAATCAAATATGTATAATATTACATATTATGTTCTATATTCTATATATCTATAATTATAATAAGTTCTCTGATTGAATGGGCCTGAGTCACTCTTGAAACCCAAACCACATGGGCTACACGTAGACAAGAGTGTCCAAAAGGGCAAATCAAGGTGCTGTTACCAAAAGGGAGAAAAGGCTGAGTGGGCCCAACAGAATGATGTCCATGGTTGTTTGTCCCCGGGGAGAGTCACAGACAAGGAAGTGATTGGTGCAGACTCTTTTGACTATACCAGTTGGTCTCCAGCAGTAGTAATAGTAATAATAACGATCATGATAATAATAATACTGTCCCCAGGTTATTATGAGGAATGTGTCCCAGTGCCGGGCACATGGTAGATGCTCATTAAAAGTTGCTGCATTGAATTGAGTAACAATTCTCATTAACCAAAGTAGTTGTGGGAACACTACCAAATTCTGCTCTGGCAAATCTAATACAAAAGGATATTTTTTTCTTTTTTGGCATTAAAGTGGAAAATCAATCTCTCTCAAGATTCAGGACACCATAAGGGGCTAGGAGGTAGGGGAGGAGGGACCAGATTTACTTTCACAAGTTCCCTTGGTGTTTTTACATCAAAAGTCACATCTCCAGCAAAGACTCCCACAGGCTCCCAGTGGAAAGCTGCCCGCTCATCCCTGGGTGGCAGAGCAGCAGCACAAACAAATTTCTTAAAAATGGTTTCTTTACTTGCTCCAAGTTGAGCTCAAAAACTGTGCCTGGGTTAAACTAATCTTTGATCCAGATTTAATGAAGGCACAAATACGGACGTGTGCCATTTGGATCTGAGATACACTCAGCAAGTGTCAGCAAACCAATTTGCTAAGACTAATGAATGGCTTTTGGCAAATGTGTTGAAAGCCAGTGTCGGGAGAGCTGAGTTAGAGGCAGGGCAGAGGCCCGGCTGAGAAAGGCTCAGGCTTTCTACGCTGCATCCAGCTATCGGCCCGTCTCCATTGCCAGCCCAGGGATGTGGGTGGTAAGAGCTGGGTGGAAGCCTGCACAGGGCACAGGGTGCTGTGCAGACAAAGAGGAGGGCTGAGAGTCAGCTGGGGAATGAGGGAAATATCACAGGCGGCTGGACAAATGAGGCGGCTGTAAAGGAGGCTCAGTAGTCCAGGCAAAAGAAAGTGCCAGATAGATTGTCTCGTCTCAGGACAGTAGCTGCCTGGGGGACAGGGATGGGAGGAAGACTTCCTCACCTCTCTCTATATCCTTTTGTGTCTTAAATTCTGGATGACATTCAAACATATGACTTCGTAAATACACATTACAAATACACAAAATGTGCCATTTGCATATATGTGTATATGACAATGGATTCTACTTATGTACATATACATGTGATTATTTAAAAAATGAACTGGAAGGCTGGTTTTTCCTTCTTGGAAGGAAGGAAGAGACTGAAATGGGTGGTAGATGGTTAAGGAGAATTTAGTTTTGTCTGTAATGATTTCTTTCTTTAAGAAAAAGACTGGAAGCAAATAGAAAACATTACAGAGTATGGGATGTTTTCATACTATTCTTTATGGTTTTACTGTACCTTTAAGCCTTTTCCAAGACAAAGCAGGGACTGCCTTGGCACAGGCCTGGCACATTTAGGGAACCGCGAGACAGTATCAAGTGTGAAGTTCAGGTTCTGATGGGAGAGGAGAGGGGTTGGAGAACCCTGGGACCCAGGACAGACACATGGGCAGGGGGGTCTCGATGCAGCTTCAATTCCCAAGAACTCCCAATCCCCAGGTCTTACTGTGCTCCTGGGCTTGAGGACACAAATCCACTAGGAAGGAGCTTGGCCTTTAGCAGAGGGAAGTTGATTTTCTCTGGGAGGGGTGCTTGGAAGGGAGAGAGATGGAGGGTTGTGATGAGAAAGCCGTGGCAGTGGTCCAGGCTCCAGATGTGGAGCGAGAGCTGTGGTAGCTGCAGGAGGAGCAGAAAAGAGGAATCCCTTTTGAACCTTCCCAAGGCCCCCATGCACTCAGCGACCCTGGAGGGAGGGAAGCGGGGGGGGGTTAGAAGAGATTTGAGAGGTCAGCGGGGATGCGATCACTGTGAGGCAGAAAATACCTACCAAGTGAGAAGCACACCCATTGCCCAGACCTCAGAAGGAGCTCCTCCAGATTCCGGGGCTCTGTGTGCAGATCAGATTCAGAGCAGATGAGGCGAGAACAGGGTGGAGGGGGTTGTCATTTCTGCCCACTCCAGGTTTTCCTCTGCAGTTTCTTCTCAGCAAAGAGTCTTTGTCCCCTGCCCTGGCATGGCATTCCAGGCTTCAGTAAATGGAACACTTCACACCCACTCGGCCAAGTCCATTTATTTTGATTACTCTCATACCCTTGTCAAAAATGATGCCAAGGTGTATAAACAGACCGATTTCTGGGATTGTTTCAATCTAATCACGTTAAATTATTTGCTCTCTTGGCCTTGAGGGGGTTCCAAGGGAAAGCGATTGAAGTTGGGTCCAAAAATAGCTACCTTTGATTTCCAATCCTGGTGCTAACGTGGGTGAACTTCTTAGAGCTTCCAGTGTTGACTTAGAGCTTTCAGAGATTCGGGGATGGTCTGAGTCCGGGACCGGGGGGGTGACGAGGAGAGACATATGAAGGAAGGCTTTTAGCAGTGATGGCTTCATGTGCCAGCTGCTCCCATAAAGGGAGCATAAATCCATGTTGGGTCATGTGTTGATTGGGAAGAAAGGGATTGTGACCAAGTCTAACAGGGGGAAGGAGGCCAGAGAGGAGAAATAATGCCTGAATCTGACATGCTTTGATCACAGACCCCAAAGGCAAACAAACCTAAGTTAGAAGATGCGATGGATGGGAAGAAGCACAGTGTGGTGGAAGGCCAAGGATTTGGAGTAAAGCAGTTGTAGGTTCAAATCTGGGCAGCTTCCTAAGTGATCTTCAGTAAGTGTCTGAATCTCCCTAGAGCTCAGTTCTCTTCCCTGGAAAACACGAGTGGGAGGAGTCACACAGGGTTGTCACCCTTTAAGGACGTCTGTAGAGTGCCCAGCTCCGGGTACAGTTTGCAGAAGGCAGGCATTTAAATGAATGTGTTCCCCTTTCTGGCCAAGACAACACAGCAGCCTTGCACCACTTTGGGTCCTGGGGCCTTTCATAGTGTTTTGCACCTTATAGGTGTTTATTAAATGTTTGCAGGTTGATTAGAGGGCAATTCTCAATTCATCCTACGTTTACATACTTCTGGTCTCTGGGAAATATCAATCAGGGCAAAACATAGTCCCTCTGATACTGGTTCCAAGTAGGAATGGTAAGAGCTGCATTAAGTGCGTTAGAGAAGAATATATGTTAGTGAGTGGGCTCTGATGGAGACATCGCTACACCAGTGCTCTTAGCCTGGGAGCTCCATCCTGAGGCTACTGACAGTGCTCAGTCACTATGTCTCCACTAGGTCTGGCAGAAGAATGAGCATTAGTCGTATTCCTGCCTGGCAGCCCCCAAGTTCCAGAGAGACTAGAAAGAAAGATGCTGTCACCCACAACCATGGGATTCAAAGACAAATATCTGATCAGATCTGATGTCTCTTCTTATTTATTCAGCTGTCTCCTGGGCATCTCCAGCTCGTGAGCTCATCTTCTCTCTTCAGCATTCCCCATCCCAATAATTGGCACCACCATCCATTTGATCACCTGGGACAGAATCATTCATTAAATTGACAAATGCTTATGGAGTGCCCATTTCTAGGTGTTAGGGATACAGTAAGGACAGGCAGAATAAGGACTTATCCTCATGGGACTCACATTCTAGGAGGAGAAACAACTTCTATTTATTCTGCCTCCTAGATACGCTTCAGGGTAGTTCTCTTCTTTTCATTTCTAATGCCATTACCAGAGTTCTGCTTTCATTATCTAGACTATTGCAAGACTTCCTAACTGGTCCCTGGGTTCCTCTTCAACACCCTCTCCCAATCTATCCTCTGTCCTGCTCTAAAGTGATCTTCCTGGTATTCACAGCTGGTCATGTCACCACCCAGTTTAAAATGGCCAATGGCTGCCTATTTACCCATAGAATCAAGTCTAAATTATTAATCCTGTACAATGATTAGAGAAGTTGAAAACAGGTGGCCCAAGGCCTCCACCTTCCAACAGACAGATTTTGTGTGATGCACACAGTGTTGGCTGACAAGGTATTTAAGATATGAATCAGTTCCCATTATTTACATATTGGAAGATGTCACCCAAATGTTCAGATTTTCAGCTTCTTTTGAAAAATTCTAAGATCTAGCTACATTGGGCCAGCATTCCTACATGGTAGCAATTCTCTGGAGCTGATTAGCCTTGTCCACCGACACTGTACTGGATATAGATGGTATTTATCACTTGACACCTGGTCCCCTTTATTTATTTATGCTGCCTGTCTGGATCCTTGCAGGTATTGGAGTTTGTGATCCTAAGCCAACCTAATTTCAACTTACTTTTTCAGCATCATCGCACCCAGTTCATCGTCTAGGTCCTGTTCTCCCTGAACCACTGTGCTCTTCTGTGCCTAAATGCCTTTATTCATGCTGTTCCCTCTGCCCCTGCTTTCTCAGCACTCTTGAGTGACTCAGCTCAAGGCTCACGTCTCTCCTGGAAGGCTACCTTCCCCCTCCTCTGTACATGTCTCTTCCAGGGCACTGTGTTGATTCCTCCCACTATAGTAAGGATTCATGTGACTTCTCTCCTAGACTGTGAGCCCTTTGAGGGTAGGAACAATGCTTTTCATTCATTCCACAAATATGTGTCAAGTTCCTACAATGTGTAGGTCCCAGATGTTGGCACTGGTGGTGAACAAGACAGGGTCCTTGTGTGAGCTTTTATTCTGATGGAGGAACGTCAACAAGTAAATGGATAGATTTATTTCAGGGAGATTTAAGGTCTATAAATAATATAAAACAGGGAGATATGGTGAATGATGACATAGCAATGGAGGAGGGGACTAATTTAGCAAGGGTGGTGAGGGAAGACCTCCTGGAGGAAGGGATATGTAACAAGAAGGAACCAGCCCATTGGAAGCTCTGGATTTTGTAGTCCTGACACAAAGTAGGCATTAAGAAATATTTGTGGAACAAAGAAATGGATGTATGAACCATTTCCCATACACACACACACACACACACACACACACACGCACATGCACATGCACATCCACACACTGAAAGATAATAATTACATCATGCAATCACATGATGTAATAGGCTGGGCATTAAATAAAATGAGATTTCCCAGCTTCATCAACTGGGCTGTTATGAGTTCCAGGTCCACACCCAGAAAACCAGATGAATGGTCTATACTGACCTGAGTCAGGAAACCTGTAGCTGTACATGCTTAGGATTGCTTTTGGCTGCAAGTAACAGAAAAATTGACTATCAATTGTTTAAATCGTAAAGATATTTATTACACACTTCACACTGGCATTCTTTTTTTTTTTTTTGCTGAGGAAGACTGGCCCTGAGCTAACATCTGTTGCCAATCCTCCTCTACTTTGTATGTGGGTCGCCACCACAGCATGGCTGATGAGTGGTGTGTGTCCATGCCCGGGATCTGCACCCAGGAACCTGGGCCACCAAAGTGGAGCACGCCAAACCTTAACCAGTATGTCATTGGGCTGGCCCCTCATGCTGGCATTCTCAACCCTTTTTTACTGTGGCAATTTGATATAATATATTAGTGACTTTATTTCAATATAATTAATATTCTTTGTAATTGTATGTATTTTATTTTGGCATTTAATTTTTTTTTTACCAAGAAGAAGTTTATAAGATCACAGGCCAAGGAATGTGGGCAGCCTCTGGAACCTGGAAAAGGCAAGAGGATATATTCTCCTCTAGAACCTTCAATGGTACAGTCCTGCTTACCCATTTTGGATTTCTGAACTCCAGAACTGTACGATTTGTGTTATTTTAAGCCATTAAGTTTGTGATAATTTGTTACAGTATCAGTAGGAAACAGATACAAATTTTACCACTGGAAGTGTACTGTTGTAAAAATACCTAAAAATGTAGACGTGGCTTTGGAATTGGGCAGTGGCAGAGGCTGGGAGAACTTTTAGAACATGATAGAAAAAGCCTAGATTGCCTTCAAAAGACTGTGAGTAGAAATACGGACATTAAGAGAGACTCAGAAGGAAGTGAGGAGCGTGGTAGAGAAAACTGTATTGTCTTAGGAATATTTAGATCATCATAAGCAGACAATTGGTGGAAATGTGGATGTTAAAGGCACTTCAGGTGAGGGCTCAGAAAACAATGCGAAAAATATTGTTGGAAACTAAAGGAAAGGGGATTCTTGTTGTTTTGTGGCAGAAAGCTTAGCTGGATTGCATCCTATATTTCTATTTCTAAGCAAAACTAGTAAGTGATGAACTTGGATATTTAGCTGAGGAGATTTCCTTGCAATGTGTTGAAGGTGTGTCTTGGTTTTTTCTTGCTGCTTATTGTAAAATATGAGAGGAAACAGATAGATTGAGGGAAGAACTGTTAAGTGAAAAAGGAACCAGGACTTGATGACTTGGGAAATTCTCAGCTTATCCAGATGCTAAAAGATGCTGTCAAAGATGATAAAATTAGATTTGCTCTCAGGAAAACATGCTCTGAAAAGAAAGATGAGGATATGTCCATCCTTTTGCTAGTGCCTCTGAAGTATCAGAATATCAGAGTATACAGTCTCACAGAGGGGTCTTTGAAAAGATTGAGTATGTGACTAACAGATCCCCTCAGCTACCAGCAGAAACCAGGAATAAAGATAGAATTAACCAAGAAGAGTCTTTGGAGGGGCCTCTTGTCTAATGGAGTAAATCCCCATACACAGGAGACCCACAAGGTTCTTGAGAATTTTATATCAGCAGAAACACTGCCATTTCGGACTGGCAGTCCAAGGACAAAATGAAAGAAGGCTGTCAGACTCCCAAAATTCTAGAGGCAGAAGATAGTCTGATAAAACCACTCAACTGTAAATACTTGCCATCCTTCAAGAAAAAGGAAAAATAATGCTGAGAGCAGAAGCACAGGTTCGGAGGGCAGAGCCATAAACCACAGGGGATTATTTGCCAGCCTTGAAACCTAACATGTTCCTAGCTGGATTTCAAAATTGCTATGGGCTGGTGACTCCTTTTTCTCTTCCATTTTCTCCCATTTGGAACAGAAATGTCTATAACTGTCTATGCCTGTCCCATCATTGCATTTTGGGAGCAGATAACTTGTTTTCTAGTTTCATAGGTCCAGAGATGGAGAGGAATTTTGTCCCAGGATAGATCATACCAGTAGTCTACCTATACCTGGTTTAGGTGAGACTTTTGAGCTGATAATATTTAGACGAGATTTTGAACTTTGAGTTGATTCTGTAATGGGTTGAGCCATTTGGGGATGTTGGGATGGGTTGAATGAATGCATATGGGATGGAGGTGAACCTTTGGGGGCCAGAGAATGGGCAATACAGAGAGAAAGTTCCAGGTACTGCTAATGCTACTGTAGATTGTTACATACGTTCATCATTAAAGAAAATAACAAATTTCAGTTAGACGTTTGTGAAAATGATGTAATTTTTTCCCCAACCAACTTCACAAACCCTCATGTTAAGAATCCCTGACTAGGAGGAGCTGGTGCCCGGGAGGCACCAGGATCTATCTGCTACTCCATCCTTGGTGGGTGGGCAGGGCTTGTCCTCCTGCCACAGGATGGGTGCTGCAACCTCAAGCATCACATTCTTATACACCAGGCTCCCACGCTGGAAAGAAAGAAGGAAGGAGGAAAAGAGGATGGAAACAACCTTTTTTGTGCACTGCTTTTGCCTGTTGTCAGGGGTGAAATCTTTCCTGGACGTACCCAGCAGATCTTTTCTTTTGTCTCGGTCACATGGTCACCCTGGTATGTAACTACTGGTGGAAGGGAATTAAGTTACCGCGATTGGCTCAGACCAGGGATCAGCAAAGCTTTTCTGTCAAGAGCCAGATAGTACATTTTTTGGACTATGCGGACCATCTCATTTATGTTGCAACTACTCTCTTTGCTGCAGTAGCAAGAAGGCAGCCGTGGACAATTGTAAACAAATAGGTGTGGCCAGGGCTGTCAGATTTATCAAACAAAAATACAGGATGTTCCATCAAATTCAAACTTCATATAAACAACAAATGCTTTTTTTAGTATAAGTATGTTCCATGCAATATTTGGGATATACTTAGACTAAAAAACATATTCATTGTGTATCTGAAATTCAAATTTAACTGAGCATCCCGGATTGTACTTGGCAACCATAAAGGTCGCTATCACGGTGACCAGCTCATGCTGATTTGCTGGAAGCAGTCCTGCTTTTAGCACCCAAAGGGCAGAGTTTAGGAAACCCTCTTGTTCCCTGGCAAACCAGGACTGTTGGTCACCCTACCAATAAGATTTTGTGGAATTGCAATTTTGTGGAATTTCATATACTTTTCACATTTATTTCACAACTATTCTTCTTTTGATCTTTTTCAATCATTTCAAAATCTAAAAAACATTTTTAACTCAGAGGCTGTACAAAAACAGGCAGTGGGGCAAATTTGACCTGTCAAATTTGGTCAATAGTTTGCTGACCCTTGGTCTAGACCATTTGTGATTCATCCCCTGGGGATGGACATATTGCTACTCAAACAAAATTCAGGTTCTGTTAACAAGGAAGACAAGGAATGGCTGTTGGGAGGTAACCAACGGTGTCCGCCAGGGTTGGACATCTCCTTTTCTGAAGATCTGTGTATTTAGCTCTCTGAGTTGCCACTGGCGATGGATTACTCACCATTCACTTCTCAGGCACCTCTGCTGCCTCTCAAGCTTGTGTTTCCCTTAGAGACTCTTTAAGCAAACTAGGGGTGTTCTAGACCTGGAGGGAAAAAATGCTGTCCATTTTCTTCTTATGTGTGAACAGTGACCTTGAGCACGTCTGCTCCTCTCTCTGGACCGTAGTTGTCTGAGCTCCCCCAGCTCAACCTGACTGAGTGGGGCAAGAAGACCTCTCTGGTCATTAACGGTGTTGGGTTTTCATGGTTCAAACTGTGCGCATTTATGTAGATGAAGGACCCCATAGCATAGTATTAGTCTGCAATTTCTAGAGGAGGACATTGAAACTTAGCGGCCTCCCTATTTTTTCCCACATCCTGTCTGCAGGATCTCCACCCTGGAGGACCAAGAGAGAAGAAAGTCATACATTCCAAAATAGTGTGGATCCTAGTATCCCTGCTTGTAAATTCCCAAAAGAACAGAACTCCAGATGGTGCCTGTTTATCTGTGGTTCTAACCCAATTAGGACAAATTATCATTTCTTTGGTTGATGTGTCTCCTGGGCATCCTGAAACAGTCAACAGAAACCACACGGAGTCCGTATTGTTTCAGCTTTTCCATCAGCAACTTTTATGATCAGATTTAGAAATTGGTTGTAAAAAACTGGCTTCAGACCCCCAACTTGGCAATACCAGACCATGTAGTTCTTTCCTGTCCAAAAGTTAGAAGAATTCCCCCCTAGGCAAACTAAAGAGAGAAAGAGAATGAGTGAGATGCTAAATTTCTTGGCCATTTAAAGGCTTTTCTCTTCTAAATGAATATGTGGTCATTCCACTGGTACTGAGAGGAGGCAAATAAATGAACAGAAGGAAAAAATAAAGCAGCCCTCACCGACTTGTCTTCCTGGCTTTTTTAGTTTTAGGGTGAATGATCCCACGTCTACGGAGTCAACACCCTGAGAAGAAAGCTCTTGTCCATCTAGTGAGTAAATAGAATGGGGTAGTAGAACAAATGGTCACATTGAGCAAAGTTGAGCATTTATCACCTTTTGTGGAGCAGATCATCCCTACCAACTGCAGATGGGCTTTGAGGAAATCCCATAGCATTGAGACACTGGGGCATGTCCCCGCCTGTCCACAGACTGCTGCCCAAATCTTGCCTGCTCCTTAATTTCTGAAGACATTGTTGGCTCTTTATTTCTTTCACTGGGTCATGGTGGGGGGAGCAGTCTGGGTGACCACATGGGGACATGTCAACATCCACGCTTCCTAGAGTCTCTGAGCTTTCAGAGGTTACTGGGTTCATCTGCTGACCCATCACTCCTCCCCAGGATGCACTTCAAGAGAACCAAAAGAAAGGTCCTGTGAGGTGTCAAGTTGCGACTTGCTCTTTGCCCAAAGAGAACCTTCTTCACCAACAGTTACCACATCATCATAAACACTCGGGAGAGACATGATGTAAAAATGAAATTACTGAAAACATTTTTGGACTAACACTTGGCTTTATATAAACTCACAGACAATCCTATAAGGCACTCAAGCAGATTATGGGTTTGAGCAAAGCTGGAAAATTGCTGCCATTATATTGTTATTATTAACACCTTGTAATTAGCCCTAAGGAATCCCAAAGTTCTCTTTCTTGATTTGGCTTTAATGAAGGAAAATTGCTACCTTTGCAAGTTGGATGGCGCCCGTTCTGATTAACCTTAAGTATATAGGACTATTATTTTGAAAATGTTTGCTATCATGTGAATATTAGCATTACATACGACTGGGAAGGGGCTGGGCCCGGGAAGGTGGAGAGGAGAGATCCTCTTTTCCCTTTCCTTCCTTTTTTCCCCCACCCCCAAAGGAAGGTGAATCATGGGCTTACTTCAGCTGTGATCTTTGCTTGGAAGATCAAGAATGAAAGACCTGTGAAGGCCATGACTGAAATTCCTTTGCCTTTGCCAAGCTCCACTGGCAAGACTGTTGGCTGCCAGCTTCTCGACCTGTTGATTGCACAGGCTGGTGGGGTAATTGTGAGGGGTGGTTTTACCATTACCTTGAGAGTGACCCTATGGGGATGAGATCATAGGGAGTTAGCACCTAGTGCAATAAAGCAGGTTTTATTTGCATGTCCAGAACTCTCCAGAGGCCCCTTCTGCAGCCTTCACAGGCACCGTGTCTCCAATGAAATGCCGCCAACATTAATAAAAGATCCCTCTATATATCCCTCAACTCCCCTCCCACAGCCAGTAAGTGCATTATTTTCATTACCTTCTCTGGGAAAACCATACATTAAAGAGAACTCGTTTGATCTTATCTATAATTAATTTGTATTTTGATAATATAGAGGAGGGCTTTTCACATGTGATGACTTACCTGTTCATTATTTTTCTCTTTTGAACTCCTGTAACCGCTTAATAACTCAAGCTGAAGCATGGCGGATTGTGACAGTTTCCCCGCCCACCTTTCCGGAAGGGGAAGGTGTTGCCTCTCACACAAAGACAAATTGCTTTAAATAATAACTTTGTGCAAAATTAGTCATACATAATTGAAAAATTCTATAGATGAACACCAAAGTAACTTGAGATGATCAGTTTACATAGGTGCTTGCAGCACGTCTTCCTGCCGGAAGCTCTAACCAACCCAGGAGCCTGGCAGTCGGAAAGTTGGGTTTTTTTCCTCTCATTTCCCCATGAGAAGGTGCAAAAGCCTATTCACAGGGAGGGATGGTGCAACAACATTCATGTAGAAGCATCATCATCATCATAACATCAGTAATAGTAATAGTAATTCCACTAAAGGGGCTCACACCTCCCCAAGGCGCAAGGAAGGGATGGTGTCTCGGAAGAGCTTTCACGACGCTGATCCTCCTCGAAGCTCACCCAGGAGCAAGCACATTTCTTCGGTTTCTCGAAGCCAAAGTCTAGCCCGTCTCCCTGCCAATCTGACGTCTTGCATAGCTCCCTAAGTGGGTGTTTTCAATGTGAAACACACGCGGTAAATGCCACGTCTTTTTGTGAAAGAGTTAGCTCCCATGTGTTCAGCACCAGCTGGAGACTGAGCTGTCTGCCGGCACAGGCAGACCTGGGGTCGAAGCCCACTTTTGCCTCTGACTAGATGGGCCACTTTGGGCAAGTCACTTAAACTGCCCAGCTCACAGGGTTTTTGTGAACCTGGAATGGAATGTGGAAAAGATTAAACGTTGACTAATGCAAGCCAACGCCTGGCACGCAGTAGGTCCTCACACATTTCCTTTCCTTCCCATCCCCCGGCACGTTTAGTGAGCTGGACAGAAGTCAGGGCAAAGCCTTTGTTCTTGCCCCTCCCTCCCTCAGGCCTGGAGAGACGCGTTTCATCTCCCGGTCTCAGTTCCTCTCATTTATAATGGGATAATAAGACGTGACAGCTGCCTGTCTCTCAGGGTAAGAGAAGGATTAGTAAGTCAACGTTTATAAAGGGCTTTGAGATCTCCCTCTGAAAGTCTCTTCAGATGTGTTTTATTGGCATATTAAGACTTCTATCATCTGTGGGAAAAAAATCCAAATAGGAAAACATAATCATAACTCAAAGGAGCTAATGAGGATATTATGAGTGTAAATTCACCAGCTCAATTGCTAGTTTATGGAGTAGTTTCAGATGAGAAGGAGCTTGCCTGCCCTGGTCGTAAGTTGGTGGCAGTGCTTTGGGCCCCGTTCAGACCCCGTGATGATCTCCAGGAGAAGGGCTGGTGCTGTAACCTGGGGCGGGGGGATGTGGTGGTGGGGGGAGACACAGAGGGCCCTACGGGGTGTGCATTTGTTGAGGGAAGGGATTACACTTTTTATGTCTTCTGAGTGTTGTCTCACATAGACGAGCTTAATCCTTTGTCACTAAATGAGGAGAAAAGGTACACATCGCTTACCTTAGTCCAGACCTTGCCCCTTCCAGACTGGCATTCGGAGGCTAGAGATCGTTGGTCAGTATGAAAGAATCCGGCTATTCAGGGGGAGCATAGGTTTGGTGTGAGTGAACTTGAACCCCCTATAGCACAGTGTTTCTCAACTCTTTATTCATTATTGTCCCCCTAAGGAGATTTTTAGATTTTTTTTTCTTAGTCTCCAATCCTTTCCCCAACTCTCATGCAATTTTAATATCACAGGTATACTATATGTCTATTTTATGTACTGTATGTTTATTTGTGCTTTACACATTAAAAGAGTAAGGTTTTCTTCCTTTTCTGACTCCAAGAATCAGTATTCACCCTCTTGGGGGCGATATCAAACCCGTTGAGAAGGCGGGCTTGAGCATGAAATGGGATGACAAACATTTCATCTGTTAACAAGAGCCAGAGTCTTAACTTTGCCTCAACTTTATTCTCATGCCCACCTCCCCAAATAGGCATTATTATAGGTAAAATTTGGAAAGAACCTAACAATTCAAAGTCAAGGATTGGTTAAATAAATTATGGCATAGTCATAAAATGGAACACTTTATGGCCAATGCACAAAATGTTTACATATATAATGTTTACATAGAGACCTGTTCAGAGGACAATTGTTAAGGGAAACAGCAGGCTACCCAGGGTACAATGTGTAGATACATTCAGAAAAGGCCTGGAGTTGTACCTGCCCATGTTATTTCTGGGTTGGGGAATTTGAAGGGTTCCTTCCCCCTCCCACCCTCCGTTTCTCTCTCCCTCTCTCTTGCTCTTTTAGTTTAATCTGTACTTTCTAGTTTTTCTACAAGGAATATATATAATTGCATATTTAAAATAGGGAAATCAAAAAATTCGGAAAGAACACTCACACCATAGATTTCTAAGAGACAGTCGGTTTTCTGGTGGCATGAGGGCTCCTCAGGGTGGTCCAGGCCCTCCACCCGGTGAGGGCCAAAATGGCCTCCTAGGTCCTCACCGAAGATGACAACAATCTGCCCATTCTCCCAGTGATTAAGTCATTTGGATTCCCCTTGAGGTGGCAGCTCAGGACCCCCACCAACTGCAGCCTTTGGTCCAAGAAGGCAACCTCAGACCACCTGCTGTTCAGGTTCTCTGAAAAGTCTGCCCAAGGCAAAAACGGTGAATGGAGGCAGGTGTCAGTCAGAGAGTCTGGATCCTTCCTCTGGACCTTCTGGGATCTCTGCTTGGACCCAGTGAGACCCCTGGAATGCTAAGAACTGGACACAGCTTAGCTTAGCTCCCTGAAGATCTGTGTCTACTGAAGCATTCTTTATCATTTCTTCTTGGTCCTGAGTGTGACATTACACAATTTGACGTCAAACTGCTGTTGGCTGGCTCATCATCACATCTGTTTAGCACTCAGGGCAGTGTAGGACACATAGTAAACATAAATGCTTTCTAGATGAAGACATGAAGATGTTGGACCTTGGGTTGATCAATATCTTTGTAGAAGATTCAACAGGGCCTATCCTAGTGCCTGCCACAGAGTTAGCTCAGAATGAAAATACGTTTCTTGAAGAATTCAACAAATAGGAAAAGTTTCCCTTAACTGTTATCCTTCCTACTATCAGAGATTAGGAATTATGGAACACGTTCTGTTTCCCTTCTTGGCTTTGATTTCTTCTACCTTAGAGCTTTCCTACTTGCCATAGATTCAGGTCCCCCAGACCGTCTGCTACTCTATCTCCTCATCTCCAATGTGATTTTCCGGGGAAACCCCCTGACCCTCTCCATTAGGTCAGGCTCCATGTTAGCCCTTCCCAGAACTCCTGCATCCCCTCCTCCTCCCCTGACATTTATCCCAGTTGTAATTATATATTATACATGCAATTATCTAATGATATTAATAACCCACATTTAATGAGCACTTACTAGGCACCCAGCACAGTGCTAGATGCTTTAATCCTGAGTTCAGCATCATTTAATCCTCAGGATAATAAGATGAAGTACTATTGTACTATTATTACTGTCATTTTACAGAAGAGGAAACTGAGTCTCAGAGGGATTACCCAATTAGCCCAAAGCTGCACAACCAGTTAGCAGCAGAGTCGGGATTAGTATGCAAGCTGCCTGCCCCCCAAGGCCTGCCCAGAAGCTTCTGCAGCAGAGCCCTCCGAGGCATGTCACAGGGGGGCAAATCCAGACATTAAGAAATTAGGAGTTTCCAAGTGAAAATACAGATGTCTAGTTTCTCTGGAAAAATTGAAAGATGCAGCAATGATGGGCCCCATCCTTTCACGACAACAATCATCTCACACTGAGTCGCTGCTTCCCTACTTGGGAGGACGTGCTCCCTCCAGCTCGCCAGTTCCCATTCAGCTCTCTTTCTGCTGCAGGTGTCACATTTGCTTTCATCATTTGTCTAATATTTATTCTTCCTGAGCTAGGTTCCAGGCCATGCTCAAGGATTTCACAGTTTAGTACGGGAGACAGACCCATAACATCACTTACAGGGCAGGGGATAAATTCAGTAAAGTCAACAGTATGGCCAGGGCTATGGAAGTCCATAACTCAACCCAGGTGCATGGAGCGTTTGGGAATGGTGTCAGGCTTTCCAGATGAGGACCTTCTTGAGTGGAGTCTTAAGAGATGTAAGGAGTTTTCCTGGAGAATTGGGGGACAACTCTCCGAGCAGACAGAGTAGCACGTGAAAAACATGGAAGTAAGATACATGAGAAGTTCCTAGAATGTCAAGTAGTTTAGTATGGCTGAGGCCAGGGAAAGGGGAAGAAGATGGACACTGAGGCTGGAGAAAGGGGCAGAGACAGATGACAAAGGGCCTTGTGTGCCAGGATTGTCATTAGGGATGTTCACAAATACTGGGGCTCTCCTCCTCCTTCCAGGTAGGACTGTTCTCTGCCCCTCTGACACAGGAGTGGTCATGGGGCTCTCTTTGGCCAATGAAATGTGAGTAGAAGTGACACATGTTGCTTCCGAGTGAAAGTTTCGAGTCAGTGCTCAATTCACTACGTTCGCTTTTCCTGCCTCGGTGTTACATGGGCACATGTGGGGACGGAGCTTTGTCAGCCTGGGTCCCTGAAGAACTCAGATGAGAAGAGACCCTCATCAACCTACAATGGACCAGTAGCATCTGAAAGAATAAGCCTGTTGGCTTCACTGAGATTTGGGGATTGTTTGTTATCACAGCATGATGGGGCCCATCTGACTGATACATCTGCTGATCTTGGGAATTTAGAATTGACTTTGTAGCCCCAGGGGTCAAAATGTCAAATTCCCTGTAGGGACCATGCAGGCGACATAAATGAGTGAAGAGGCCGGAGGGGAAGCTCTCAGCAGGAGAACAACAACTCACCCATTCAGTGGCGCCCCACTGGCTCCAGGTAAGTGGGGCTTACGGCGTCTTTCTAGTCCCAGAATGTTCATTTCCTGTCATATCTCTATGCCTCTGCTCATGTTGCTGCCTCTCCCTTTGACTCACCTGGAAAATTCCATGCTTCCTTTAGGTGCAACTTGAATGCCTTCTGATCCCCAAACCTGCACCCACCACCACCAAGATATTTTGCTGTGATGATTGTCACTGTTGCCAGAAGAGATAGCGCACCAAAATGCCTGCCAGGGCTTAGCAGGCAACAGAAACAGTGAGGTGAGGGGTGGAGTCTGCTGCAGTGGGAGAGCACAGGCCCTGCTCCACCAGCAGACAGGTGGCCCAGCTCCAGCTGATCACAACCCAGTGGGAGCACAGGCCTTAACTTACGCCATCTTCTGATTTTCAAGAGAATTGAGAAATCTGCAATTGTGTGGGAAATCTCTGGATATGCAAATGCTGGAAACTAGTTTAAATTTCAAAGAGCTATGAAAGCCCAAGTTTTTCCAACTGGCCCTTAGGCAGCTAGTGTATATACTGGGCTGTGGGAGTGGAGGGCTATGAATGGATTCCTAAGGAGAAAAGGGGCCTGTCCAGATCTGGGAGGTGACGAGATCCCTCAGAGGTCTCTGGGGAGAGATGGAGGCAAGGAGTGAGTGAGGAATGAAAGGAGGGGTGGACGCTAGGATGTTTGGGTGATAGCATCACCAGGATTTGGCACCTTGGTGAGGAGGGGGAAGCCACTTATCAACTCAGGGTCCGCAGGGTCGGCAGCGTGTTCTAAGGGGGAGATGACAAATCAGCTTCAGGCAGCAGTAGGAGATTGTCTGGATGCTTCTCGAGGCCCCTTCCAACTCTGCATTTCTCTCAGTGTTTGAGCCTCGGCTACAGGGCAGGCAGGGGGCTGGAGTCTGGGGGGCAAGGTGCTAAATACCAGGACCCTGCCCTCTAAGAGCTCTTGACACAAGATCATTCATCAGTTTATAACTTAGCAGCTACAGACGGCAGAAAACCCCAGTTACAGTAGCTTAACCAAGGTAGAGGTTTATTTCTCTGACACAAGGGAAGTCTGGAGGCGGGCAGACAGTTCAGAATGGTTGGGACACTCCATGATTATTAGTGACCTGAGCCCCTGCTCTCTTGCTTCTTTGCCATCCTCATCACGTGGCTTCCATCTCATGGTCCGAGATGCCTTCTAGAACTACTGCCATCACATCTGCATTCCAGCCAGAAGGAAAGAAACAAAGAGAAAGGGAGAATGCTTCTCTTTTTGTGCACACTCCACTGCCAGGGAAGCTGAAAACTATCTCTATTCCATGTGCTCAGCTACAATCAGAAGTTCTGACACCGAAGGAGAAGGGAAGAACAAATACGCAGGGCAACTGCAGCCTTGGCCACAGATGGGGCAGAATATAGTCCTGCTGGAGGGGGCATTTGGGGGACTGAATGTCCTTCATAGCCCAGGCCCATTAGTCAAAATCACAGAATGAGAGGCCCAAGTACAGGCTTGTATTCCAGCAAATTTAGCAAACAAAGCCTTCATCACAATAAACCCACAGGGTGGTGGAAGGGAGTGTGTGATGATGTTTAGGCAGAAGCCTGCATAAGGGTGCGCGCCTGCACACACACACCCCTTCTCCCTGCCACCCCGACAAGTCTGTGGGTGGAAGTGGGGGGTCAGATGGACTGGCCTGCAGCTTTAGTGCCACCAACTTGCCATGTGACTTAGTCACTTCACCCTCTCAGAGGCTGTTTCCTCATCCATAAAATGAAGCCAGGAATACACCCATTGCAAGCCTGTGGTGTCCGTTAAATGAGGAAACATGTGAAAAGCAGCTAGCACAACTCAGTGGGGCTGGCAGTTGCAGAATTATTGGTTTCCTTCTTCCTTTCACATCAGCTTAACAAAAACATGAGAGCCTGTGGGTTTTCAGGGAAGATGAAGCTTTGGTTGCAGCCTAGGTACTGGAGTTGATCAATGATGTGACTGGGAACCCAAAAGACACAGGGTCGGTTAGTCTCTTAACATTAACACGCACTTGACAATTTCGGCAATAAGGATTGTTCACTTCAACTGATATTTATTGTTCTGGGCTGGGCTGTGTCTGAGAAACACTCAGCAGAGGCACCAGTAAATGGCTGGCTATGTTTGGAATTTGAAAACTGATCACACAGCTATCACTATTTCTGCAAAGAAGGACATGTATGTCATTTGTTACTAAAGGGGGAAACTTATAAACATTTAATAATTTTTTTTAATAATGTTTGCTTTTCTTAATGAAAAGCAAAGCCACTGGCCACTCTGTGTTCTACAGTGTCCCTTCCATGGAGGTTACTGTGCAGTCTCCTGCATGAGGCGCCAGCTGGAGGGCTGGGCGGTGCACTGCCACTCTTAGGTCTTGCCTAAGAAAGTCTGTCCATAAAGTCAGAAGTCTGCACGGCCCAGGCAGGGAGTTAAGCTGTAGACATGCTAACAACTGGGAGGGGTGGCCTTGTGGTGGAGGCACCGCCTTGCATCAGGTATCACTGAGCTGGGAAGTAACCAGTCAATGACAGGGAGGCAGCCTGGGTGCCTCCCAGGGGAAGAGGCCAGGTGACCATCACTCATTGGCAGCTTGTAGAACTACTCGGAGGGGACAACTCTTGGGTAAGAGACACTATTGAGATTCCTAAGCCAGAGGGTCTGCCCTGGCACCCCAGAGACCCCTATCTCCTTGGAGCCTTTTCCCTTGGACCATGAGAACCAGTTCTCCTACAGGCTGCCCCTTTTTCCATAGAAGAAAGAGAGACAATTATGTCAGAAAGATGGCCGACAGAAAGAAGGCAACATTTTCCAAGGTCTCCAGAAAGCAGAGCCTGTTGACTTTTTTCCCTCAGAATGTCACTCGTTCTCCCTGACCTCGTCTCAGTGAATGCCCCCAAACATTCACTCCACTGCATTAGATTAATAAACCCCAGAGTCAGCCTCCACAATTTAGCCTGCTGGTCCTCGTATTCCACTTAAAATGTTGATTCAATTCTATCTGGAAACCTCTTGTCCTCTGTTCTCTAGAGTTCCCAGGGCTCTACTCTGTGCCTCCACCTGCCTCCTGGGCTGTTGGGGGCCCCGACTGGCCTCCCTGCCTCCACTCTCACCACGTCAGACAGTCTACCTTCCACACGTGCCGAGTGCGCATGTCTCTAAAGAGCTTCAGAAAACTGGACTAACTTATTGCCCTTTGTTTTTATTCAATTTAAGTTTTAAGCCATCTGCTTCTCTCTTTTGGCTTCCATAAATGATGTATATAATATATGGTGGATACATGCACCTTATATAAAAACGTCAAAAAATACGACTGTAAATAGGGTCAAAAGTTGTAATTCCTTTCAATTCCCCCATCTGAGATTCACTATCATTCATTTTTGTGTATTCTTACTGACTTTTTCTCTCTGCCTATATTTGCATACAAATCCATACAGTTGGGGGTTCTAGAAATATAAGTGGGATTACACTATGCATTTTGTTCCATGGCTCACTATTTTCCCTGGACAGCTCTTCATGTCAGTACACAGGGCTCCCCTTCATTTGTTTTGTAAGATGTCTAATATCCCATAGTAGGGCAAACCATGATTTATTGAACCAGAACGAACTGAGGGACATTCAAGTTGTTTGTAAATTTTATTTCATTATTTTTTACCTTTATTTTTTAACTGAGACATAATTGATACAGAAGGTTACATTAGTTTCAGGTTACATTTAATGATTCAATATTTGTATATATTGCAAAATGCTCACTACAATAAGTCTAGTTAACACCCATCACTGTACAGAGTTACGATTTTTTTTCTTGTGATGAGAACTTTTGAGATCTACTCTCTCAGCAACTTTCAAATATACAATACAGAATTATTAACTATAGTCCCCATGCTGTACTTTACATCTCCAGCACTTATCTCACAACTGGAAGTTTGTACCTCGTGACCCCCTTTACCCATTTTACCCACCCCCCACTCCTGCCTCTGGGAATGACCAATCTGTTCTCTGTACTTATGAGTTCAATTTTTTTTTGTTTTAGATTCCACGTATAAGTGAGATCATACAGTATTTGTCTTTCTCTGTCTGTTTTATTTTACTTAGCATAATGCCTTCGAGGTCCATCCATGTTGTCACAAATGGCAAGATCTCCTTTTTTTATGGCTGAATAATATCCCATTATATATATGTGTGTGTGTGTATCTCACATTTTCTTTATCCATTCATCCTTTGATGTACACTTAGGTTGCTTTCAAGTCTTGACAGTTGTAAAAAATGCTGCAATGAACATGGGGATACATATATCTTTCTGAGTTAGTGTTTTAGTTGCTAGACCATATGGTAGTTAAATTTTTAATTTTTTGAGGAACTTCCATTAAGTTTTCCATAGATGCTGCCCAATTTACATTCTCATCAATAGTGCACAAGGGTTCCCTTTTCTCCACGTCCTCACTGAGACTTATCTCTTTGTCTTTTTGATAATAGTCATTCTAAGAGGTGTGAGGTGATCTTTCATTGTGGTTTTGATTTGCATTTCCCTGATGATCAGTGATATTGAGCATCTTTTCATGTACCTGTTGGCCAACTGTATGTCTTCCTTGGAAAAAATGTCTATTCAGATCTTCTGCCCTTTTTCCAATCAGATTATTTCTTTGCTATTGAGTTGTATGAATGTTTATAAATTCTATCTGTTTAAAGAACACTCCAACGAACGTTCTTAAACACATATTTCTGTGTGTATTTTTGTTGGGGCGATTCCTGTGAATGAGATTGCTGGGTCACTGCTCGCTTAGAACACTCGGTGGCTGTGCACAGCGCTCATGGTGAACTCTAGTCTCCTTTCCCAGGTCTGATCTGGCCTGTACTCCCCCGTGCATCCCCCAGGCCTCAGCTGGGCCAGACTTGCCTCCATCATCTCAATTCCTTGAGCTCTTCCAGGCCTCGCTGAAATGTCCTCCTGCTCCTCCTCTGCCTGTCTGGCTCCCACTTGTAAACTGAGGCCAGAATTACATTTCCTTGTCTCTGAACTGAGTTTACAAAAGCCCAGCGTGAATGCTCACGGTGTGCCTTGCTCACAGCCTCCACTTCGGCACGGGGCCCGCTGCATTACAGCTCTTTACTCGAGAATCGCCCCCACTCGTCCCTGAGCGACTCAAGGGCAAGGCCTAGGTCTTACTCACCTCTACATCCCTGGTGCCCAACACTGAGCCTGAGCAAGGAAATGCCAAGACAATCGCTGAGAGGGGACGGATGAGCAAGTGAACTTGTGTTCCTAGAAAGTTCCTGGGCACAAGAAAGGTCCTTGTCCTGACCCAGTTTCTAGGGGAAAAGTGGCCAACTTTGCCCCCTATTTCCATGGTATGTAGTGTGGTGGACTGAAGAATGGCCCCCCCAAAGGACATCCACATCCTGATCCCCAGAACCTGTGAATGTTACAGGTTATAGGTTTGTTGGGGGTTTTTTTGCAGTTTTACTTTTTATTTTAATAAAGTTAGAATATGCACAGCACATGTGGTGCTAGCATCTAAACCAATACAACAAGCAATTACTAAAGCTACAGTGACTTGAAATTCACTCTTTACATTCAGTAAGGTTAAATCCATTCTTACATGATTTTGAAACCTTGTTTATTAACTGAAAACATTGCTCACTGATAAAACTTGCTCAAACGCCATTGCTGAATGTACAGGCCACTGATTATGCCAATACAACAAACGGAACCACGTGTTTAAGGACAGCAATGTGCCACACATTCACCGAAAAAATACACACAACTAAACAAAACTCACACAACAAAAATCTGAGAATCTGGACACTTCAGTATTTTGAAGTGTTACGTTAATATCTTAAGTGTATCAAAACCTTGGCATGATTTAATTTAAAGCCACTAATTCTGTTTTTACTAACATCACAAAGTTATGGCTACACTGCCAATGCTGGGTCTACTTACTGTGGCAGAAGGGACTTTGCAGATGTGATTATATTAGGGATCTTAAGATGGGGAGGTTATCCTGGACTATCTGGGTGGCCCCTAAATGCCATCACAAGTGTCCTTATTAGAGAGAGGCAGAGGGAGATTTGACACAGATGAGGGGAAGGTGATGTGACCACGCAGGCAGAAACAGGAGTGGTGAGGCCACAAGCCAAGGCATGCCAGCAGCCCCCAGAAGCTGGAGGAGCCTCAGGAGGAAGCGTGGCCTTGATCTCAGCCTTGAGTGAGACTGATTTCCGACTCCCGGCCTCCAGAACTGTGGGAGAGTACATTTCTGTTGTTCTAAGCCACCAACTCTGGGGTAACTTGTTACAGTGGCCACAGGAAACTGACACATGTAGTAAGTATTTCTAATGGCCGAGATGACACCAGATTCTCTGGGGACTTGTCACAGAATAGGGACACAGCTCTTTCCTTAGTGTCCCCCCCCAGGGAGACAAGATCAACTAGAGCAAAACATACTGAGAACAGCTTAGTGAAGAGGCATCTGGGCTAGGGTTTTTAGGGTTACCTCAGAAACTGAAGCCATAAAAGTTAGAAGGTGGGGGTGCCTCACGCAGAGAGCACATTTAACTGTGGGAAATACTGTGAGCATTGTGGACGCATGAGGGCCGACCTGTAAGTGGTGTGCTGCTCTTGTCCATACTGGGCTGGAGACATCGTGCCCGTCTCTGGCTCTTCTATATTTGGGCTTGTTGGACCACATTGTCTTAATGCCTAAGATATGTCTCGGTATATATGGTAACGTGGTAAATTTGGAAGCAGCATTGACTTACTGGCCTCTTTTTTACAACTATTATTATTATTTTTAACATTCAGTGGTCCCACAGTGGTAATTTAAAGAGTTAACATAGCTTTCCAGAAGTTCTTAACATATTTTTAGCCCTGGAGGAATTTGGCCCAATACAATCACAGAGCTATCATTTTTATGAGCATGATTTTTCTCTTTTGCATCAAATTGCATCAACAGTAACTTAAAAAGTTAGCCACAATCCCACCACCCAGTTTTTGCCCATATTCCTTTCCTGTCTGTGTCCATTTGCAGATAATGTTTTTATTATCTCAATCACAGCTTAGACGCTACTTCGTCAGCTTCTCTTTTCTCTATACGAGCAAAAGCATTTTCCATGATGCTACTTGGTGTTCATAAAAAGAAGTTTTAAAGACTGTGTCAAAGTCTTTTGAATGGATGCCCCATAACTAACGCAACAATTACTGTGCTGTTGAGCATTTCGATGGTTCCTGATTTTTTCATTATTTTCCATAGGCTGCAGGATAGCCTGGTCTTTGTTTTGGATTATTTACTTAGATAAATTTCCAAGCCTGGCATTACTTGTTCAAATCACATAAACGTGTACGATGTTTGAGATACACTGCCTAATTATTTTTCAGCAAGGCTGGACCGATGGAACCTGCCCCACTGCTATGCCGACGTGTTTCAGTTTCTCCTCTTCACCAGCGTTAGGTGTTATCACTGTTTTCCATTGAATTTGTTTGATATTAAATAGTAAATTCTTGTTGTTTTCATTTGCATTTCTTTGAATGTTCTCAACGGTCGAATAGCTTTTCATGTTTGTCCCTTAATTGCTCACATTATGCTCTTTGCTCACTTACATATTAGGGTCTGGATTTTTTTTTTCTAATCAAGTTGAATGCACTTTTTGTATCCAAATAGGTATCGATTTTGTCTAACGTGTTTATCACAATTTTTTTTTAACTTTTCAAGTCTCTTCTTCTCCTTGTTATTCTAATTATGCAATAGTTCAGGGTGTAATAGCTCCCAAACAGAGGGGATTCAAATCCCGCTGCTTGTTCTGGGGCGAGTCGCTTCACACTCCTGAGCCTGTTTTCTCATCTCTGCACGGGGCTGCTGTTCTTTTCCAGTCTGCTCTTTTGCTTTTTGTGTCACTCCTCCCCCACCTCCACCCCTCACAGAGAAGTTTTACATGTTTACATAGTTGACTCTGTCTTTTTTGGTTTTTCTTTAAAGTTCCCAGTGAACCGTCTCTGGTGCATGTTCTCAGGATCACAAATGATTACGGCCCTTTGGTGCCCAAATGTGTTCCAGATGGGCAGCCCTCGCGCCGGAGCAGTGGCTCTGGGACGGCCTTTCAGCACGTACGCTCCTACTGGAATCCAAACGCTGGGTGTCTGGACTCGGAAGGTAGAGATTTTCCAGTGCAAAAGGAAAATTGGAAGGAGTTACTCAAAACCTGATGGACTTGCCCATTAACGCCCCCAAACGAAAGTTAATATTGTTCCAGCTATGGGCAAGAATGTCAAGAATGCTTTGTAAAGTTTTATCTCTTTGCAACTCTCCATTTTAATTATTGTCAGGAGGTGACCTACATACTCTCCAGGGAACTTTCGTCCCCCGTGTGGGTGAGTGTGCTGACCCACCGGGGACGGGGCCCCTGCTCCTCTGCCATGCCCTCTACTGTCTGACAATGGGGAGAGTTGGCTTTTGGTGCCAGATGCACAGGAGTTTGGATTCTGTCTCCACCACCCTCTAGTGATGGCAAGGTCACTCGTGTCCTCAAGCCTTGATTTTCTCATCTATAAAATGGGAATAATGGTACTTACCTCAGTGGGTTGGTCATGGTGTTTAAATGAGATCAGAGAAGTGGTTAAGGGTTGAGAGGAGGGTGAGTATCTCTGCCCAGTTTACTGTAAATTTGACCATGACCCTTACTCAAAACTCTTTGATGATTCTGCAGTTTTATAGCTTCAAGTCCAAACTGTTTGGCTCTTGAGACTTTTCAGGATCTGACTCAGGCTCCCCTCTCCAGTTGTATTTTCAGCTCTGCTACTTATCAGCTGTGTGATCAGGGTCCATTTATTTATCTTTCTGTGTCTCACTTTCCCTATCTATAAAATGGGATAATAACCGCCAGCTCCTGGGGTTGTTGTAGGATTAAACCGTGGCTACATGTGAAGAAGCTCAGGAGAGACCCTGCCCTCCAGTCGGTGCTCAGTCAACACTAGCTACTATGATTATGATTAGTTTCCTCTGCATTCCCCCGATCCTAACTGCCCCATACTTTACAGGTTCTGTTCTTTGTGCCTGGAAGTCCATTCTTTCCCTCTTTGCCGTCCGCTTCACTCCCAGGATCCTTCACGCCTCGGGCCATCTGCGCCTCCTCCGGAAGCCCGCCCAGGCTGAATGAGGTGCCCTTTCTGAGGCCCGCACAGCTCCCCATGCACATCCCTGTGGCAGCCCAGGGCAGTGGGCCAAGCACGGGCTCTGCCTCATGGCAACTTGACCATCTTGGGCAAGTCACTTAACATCTCTGTGCCTTGATGTTCTCATACACAAAATGGATGCAACAGTGACTAAATCTTTTCGGGATAAAATGAGAAGATGTAGGTAAAGAACTTAGTGCCCGGCACGAGATAAGCACACGAGGTAAGAAACTACTATTTTGACACAATTATTACACTGTGTGATAGTTATGTCTCCTTTTCTCCTCCTTCCCCCAAGACGGTGAGCACCTTCAGACCAGGGAGTGTGTCTTGTTCACCTTTATCCCCAATATCTGGCACACAGCAGGTGCTTAATAAATGTTTCCTAAATGTGAGTAATCCCAAAATGTCTTTATTTTTTAAATTTACTCAGCTTTCTGCTGAGAGAAGCATTCGAGCTGCCAGGAAGGAGCACGTGTCCGGGCTTGCAGCTCAGGCGTGTCGCAGGTGTGACGTTGGGGAGCCCGGTGAGTGCTCCGAGCCTCGGCTCCCTCTGTGTAAGTGAGAGTGACGACGTCGACTTCGTGGAGTCTCGTGTCAGAAATAACGTGTGTGAGGGATGTACCGTGTACCTGGATGGAAAGGCTGAATATGGTAAAGATGGCAATTCTTTCAAATTAACTTGGTCAAAAATCTCAGTGGGATTTTTCTTAGATCTTGACAAAGCAATTCTAAGTTTATTTGGAAGAATACCAAAAGGTTTTGTAAGACAAGAATAACTGAGTGAGAATTCTCATCAGATGTGAAGACGCATCCACAAGTTACAGTCACTGAGATGGCACAGCATTTGCACAGAGATGAGCAGACGGGTTATCGGAGCAGAACAACCATCCGGAACCGACTCCCGGGCACGTGACAGCTGCTCTGTGACGAGGAAGCACCACACACCGGCGGGTGAGAAGGGCTTAATCGATTACAGGCATTGGGAATCTGGGTGTTCAGGGAAAAAGAGAGATCATCACCTCACACCACACCTCCAAATAAATTCCAGGCGGATTATAGAATCAAACGGGACAGACAACATACATAGAAGTGAAAAAGACAAAAGCTAGAAGGGAAATGTGGACATATGCTTGTTTCTCACATTTAACTCTATAATCCGTCTGGATAGTTCTCTCCTCAGAATAGGAGATAACTTTCTTAAGACAAAGACAGTGGAAAAATCTACACATAAAAATATGATTTAATGTGATTATATAAAATTCAAAACTATTCTTTACTTTAAAAATCATAAAATTAAAAAGAAGACAAATGAAGAACATTATAAAAAATAATAAGGGACTAAAAGCCTTCTATGTTGAAGGTTATTACAAATAAACAAGAGAAACAGAAAAAATTCAAATAGCAAACATGGAAAAACAGTTCAATCTCCCTAGTAATCAAATAAAAGCAAAATTAAATCATTATCAGTCAGATTACTCCCAGGTTACTCCCCTGGTCAAAATCCTTCAACGACTCCTCATCGTCTTAGAGATAAAATCCAGAATCAGTAACCCCATGTACAAGGCTTCTGACATTTTGGGGTCTGCTTGCTTCTCTCTCCCCAGCCACCCCCTGAACATCGGAGGCTTCCATCACATGCTAATCTCTCCATTTTACTGCACACAATGGCCCCGTGCAAAGTCCTGAGATTTTGCACATACTGTTCCCTTTGTCTAGACCAGCCTTCCCAGCCCTCTCTCTGGTAAAGCTCCACTTACCATTTAATACCTGGCTGAGCCTAGATTCCAGTTTGGTTTGTTCTGAAAAAGTGTTTGTAAGTGCCTGGCGATTCCTGGATTTATAATTCCTCTTAGAGGGGAGGGAAGCAGAGAGAAGGTTGACTTCTCTCAAGCTGAGTAATCCACTTATATTTTCTTCTGGGAAGCGAGTGTAAACCCCACATTGACCCTCGGAGCTGAGACGAAGAGACTAGCGTGAAGGTTCAACTCCTGATGGGCTGGGACAAAGATTCTCGGGGACTGCTTCCATGACGCCTCCCCACCAGCCTCAACTCAGCTCAGAGTGGGGTTGTCAGATAAAATCACATGCAGGTTGTCCCCAGACATTGCGTGGGACATACGAGTTAAAAAAATCATTATTATTTTCATCTAAAACTCAAACTAAACTGTATGTCCTGTATTTTTATTTGCTAAATCTGACCACCTTAGCTCAGAAGGAAGCTGAAGGGCATCAAGACTTTGGGAAGGATGATTAGTTTCCTCTGCATTCCCCCGATCCTTGATGGGGATGGACTGAGAGGAGAGAGTGGCCCACTGCTAGCCCCTTGTGTGGTGACTGGAATCTGAGCTGGGAGGCCTGGTCTGCACCCAGTGGCTGCTGCATTCCCTCTGTGTGAATGGCTCCTGAAGAGCGTTTTTTTGTTTTTGTTTTTAAGCAGTAGAAAGCACATGCACAACACCTGTGGGCTGTCAGGACCTACAGGGGCAGGTGCAAGTCCTTTTGAACCAAATGGATTTGAGTCTAATCCCAACTTGCTAGCTGTGTAACCTTGGGCAGGCTGTGTGACCTCTCTGAGCCACTGTTTTCATCATCTGCAAAACAGGGATCATGACCACTTCCCAGGGGTGCTGAAGGGATGAGATAAGAAAACATGTGAGTGCACTGAGTAGTGTGCCGGGCACACCACAGGTCCTTGGACCCTCTAGAGGAAGGAGAGGATCAGAGTTCCCCGTTAACAGCTGAAAGGGGCTTGGCCTCCTAGCATTTCGTTTCCCGACAATGAGATGTATGTGTTATATGGTTATTGTTTATCCACTTCAAATATTGTCGTTATTCAAAATCCCTTTCGCAAATACATCTTCTTTAATCCTTGTGTTAAAGCCTGTTGGATAGATTGGCTATCACCATTGCAGGGTTCAGGAAGTGGGGGTGTGGGGTGGTTGAGGTCAGACAGTTGCCCAAATGAAACACCATCCACAGCAGCAACAGCATCAGGGCCCCCACTCTGGGACGTCCCTGCACTGACATCTTCACAGACCTTACCCCAGTGCACCTCACCGTGACCCTTTGAGGTCAGAACGGTTTTCTCCATTAAGAGAAGACTTAAAGTTCAGCAAGGGAATGGGTGTTTCCCAAGTTCACAGAGCAAGAAACAGTGGAAGTAGGATTCACACCTAGATCTTTTGGGGTAAAAAGCCCACTAAGCTGCAGTTGGAAGTCAGGTCCTCAGATCCTGCCTCTTATAGTTGCCCCACAACATCTGGATTGCACAGGTGACAGGCTGTGGGAGTGGCCACTCCAGCACGCGTGCCATTTCTCCTTCCCGCCTAAGACTTCACTTGCAGCCTGGTACATTGTGAGTGCTCGATATCAATAGGCATTGGCTGAAGGAGTGAATGGATCAGTGGAGCTGTAGGGAAATGCCTTCCATGTGCGAAGCAAGGGTTTTCTGAGCCTTTGGCCATTCCAAGAAGAAAATTAACGTGGGAGAATTAAAGGTGCTGTTTTAAATGTTTGACACCAAAATAGAAGTTTCTTAGCACTGGGTCTTAGAGAGCACGGCTCGGGCATACGTGCACCCAAACCCAACTTCCCTGGAGAGCAGATGTCAGGCTTGCAGCTCCGTCTGTTCCCTTGGATGCTGGCCCAAGCCTACAGGATGCTTGAGTTAATTCAGGATGCCCTAACAGACACTCCTCGTGTGGTGACCGGGACCCGGAGCAAGGGCCCCACGGCAAGATGACCCTGCAAGGTGCAGGAGTTGGGGCTAGAGTGGCTGGTGGAGGTGGTGGGGGTTGCGAAAGCTCTGGACAGCCTGTTCAGCAACACATCATGATTAGCCAGTTACTCGGGATTCTTCTGCTTCCTGCAGAGAATAAACACAACCAGGGAGGCCTGGCCATGCAGACAGGAGGGTGGCAGGGTGACCATATGTGACTCTTCTCCTTGGGGGGAGCCCCAGACCTGGCTTCTTGTCCTGGCCCCAGCTGGGCAATCCTGGATGTGGCACCACCCACCACAGGCCAAAGCTGGACCACATTGGGGAGAAATTTCAGAGCGGTTGATCCCTGACATATCTAGCTCAGACACTGGAACCCAAATGAAAACCCCTCAAAGGAAGGAAAAGGAGGAGGGAGCTGGCATTTATGAGCATCAACTGTGTGCCCAGTGATTTAACCTGCAGTCCTTTGGATGTCCTCCCTGTCCTTCAAGAGTCCACTGTCCTCAGCTTGGGGCCAGGTGCACGGGGGCAGTCAGAGCTAGGAGCAGATTCTCCCCCCCAGAGGAAGCGAGGCAGGAGTCTGCAATGACACTAAATAGCCCCAGGACCTGCCTGGCTCCAGGCTCCTCTTCTAGTTTCCAGATGATGCAGTTGAGGTGCACAGAGGAGCCGGAACGGCCGTGGCCCTGGCCCTGCAGGCTGGAGTCAGCCCTCAGCCCGGCACACAGGCCTCCAGTGACCTGCCTTCTGCTGGCCCTCACTCAGTCCCCCGCACCCACTGATGTCCACCCTTTGCTAAGGGGCTCCCGAGCTGCCCCCATGGTCTGGGCACACCTTGTACAGCCAGCCCCAGCTCAAGAGCGCTGCTCACCACTGTGGGGAAATTCTCCCCGGTGCTCAGCTCCACTGCCCCCAACTTTGCCAAGACAGTCATCCTCTCATTGATGACCTCACAGTCCCCCAAAAGAGATTTTTTTCTTTATGACAGTTAAAATATGATGTTGTCATGAAAGAAAAAGTTGTAAAATTCTCATCATCCAACTCCAGTATCCCCGGAACAAGGCCCTGCACGTGGTGAGCATGCGCACTGGAGCCATGTTTGCAGATGGTCTTCTGATCTTGACCCCCCACTCCTGGGGGGCGGCAGTAGAGCTGCATCGTTTAGGCGGTTGATCTCCCTGGGTTTCCAGTTACCTCTGAACTGACTTTCCAGTGGGGTAATGGATGGTTCAGGACCAGTCAAACCAGCCCCCTGGGAATTCTTTCTTCTCTCTCTCCATGTTTAATTTTATTATTTTCCACGACAGCTCACATTATAAACCAAGATTAAATGCACAGAAATGAAAACATACTCTACATAGCATCACGCATTACCATAAAGACCTTTTAATATAGACAAATTAGTTGCTAGATTCAGAAACTGAAGTTACACTTCTGGAAATCTCTGTTGTATTTGAAGAAGAAAAAGGTTTTAGAACCAGTAAAGATTTTATTATAAGCCTAGTATTTGCCCTCTCTTACTAGCAATTAATGTTCTCCGGGGAGGGGGAGGCCAGGGGAACAACCAATGGTTTCTGAGTGCCTACTGTGTGCTGTGCTTGCACACGTCTCCTTGTGTGGCAATGACAAAGGCCCAGATGTGCACAACCAGGCTGGTCTGGGCTCAAATTCCGCCTCTGCCACTTCCCAGCCAGATAACCTCGGGCTATGACCTTATCCCTTGGAACCTCTGAGTCGGATCCCATCAGATGGGGAAAACCATCCTGACCTCGTTCAGCTGCTGTTGGGAGAATTAGTTAAAATAAGGTCTGTAATAGGGCTAGTGCATACACATTCAAAGCGAAATAAATAGTGGTCATTCATAATAATATTATTAATCCTCATATGATTCAGCCAAAAAACTAGTGGGCCAAATTGAAGTTGAACAAATGAACAATTTGGTTGTAAAATCTGGAAGAACAACTTGGCCAAAACACAAGTTTGGTTGAAAAAGAACATCCCCAATAGTTAGCATTTGACACATCCATTGCAAATCCCTCTTCCTCTGTACAAAGCATTTCTGCCCTTTTTTCCTGGGATTTTCTATTGTCTTTCTGTTTCATTTCTACTTTATTTTCAATAATTTATCCTTGCCCTTCATTGTAATAGGGAAAAGTTGGGACACAATAAATATTCATTAATAAGAGAACGACTGAAATGACCAAGAAAAGAGGAAATAGTTGAGACGACCCCTCCTACTGAGGTGATTTAAATGAATTATGGAATGTTACAGAATAGCATGCATGGCATGAGGTCACTTTTCTAGAAAGACATTGTGCCTGCATAGGAGGTGTGGCTACATCTGTATCAAGGAGTTGAGAGAAGGTGGAGGAAGCCCTTACTTCTGGGGCCCCTACCCTTTGACTTTGTTTCTCTCTGTGGTACTTTTCTGAGATGAGATTGCATTACATTTATACTAAGAAAGAAACTAAAAGAAAAAGCTAAAACATTTTTCAGTCTTTTGATCAAAAATTTTTTTAACTTTAAACTATCTCATTTGCTTTAAGCCAATTCTGCCCTTTCTGATGTTTTGGTACTTTTCAGTGCTTGTACACGTTGAGACTGTGGTTGTTCCCCAATCTGTGACCAGGGATAATTATATCTACTGCAAATGGTGACTAGAAGGACTAAAGGAGATCTTTGATGTAAAATTTCTGGCACCATCCTGGACACATAGTAGGTCCTCAACAAGAGATAATCAACAGTTTCTTTCTTGTGGATATTGGTGTGCTCTGACAGCTCTCTGCTGTTCCACAGTTAGTCTGTCTCTTCTGCTTACAGACCATTCTGGTGAATTCCTCTGGGTGGACACTGAGCGTGTGCTCCCATAACCTTCACTCGTGTGACTGTGAGATACTCCTAACTGGGCCCTCTCCTTCCACTCAGCCCACTCCCCATTCCAGGCTATTCTGCACACAGCAGCCAGGGCTGCTCCTTTTAAAATCTGAATCGGCTCTCAGAATGCCAATGGCGTCCCATCTATTTAGATCAGAACCAAGGCCTGACTGTGGTCCACGAGCCCCTGTGCGCTCAGGCCCTGGCTACTTTGTCAGGCTCATTTCCTACCTTGTTCTCAGTTGTTCACTGTGGACCACCCACTGGTCTCCTGGCTGTTCTCAAATACACCAAGGCTGTTCCACCTCAGGGCCTTTACACGTCTTGTCCACTTTGCTGGATGTGTGTATGGCTCCCTCTCTCAGTTCATTGAGGTCTCTGCTCAGTTGTTGCCCCCTTGGCTGGGCCTGCCCTGAGCCTTTAGCCTCTCTTTCTTCGTGGCATTTATACCAGCTATTCAACATTTAAATGTCTGTTTATGATTTCTCTTTCTCCTACCAAAATGTGAGCTTCCTGAAGGGATGGACTTTGTTAACTTTGCTCACACTTGTATGTCCACCAGGCCTTAGAAGAACACCCATTGTATTGGACTCTCAGTAGGCATTTGTTGAATGGATGAGAAAAACAAATAAATGAGTCAAGTATGACCTTAATATTCATCACAAATTGTCTAAGTACAAATGATCTCCTGAAAATGGATTAGAAATAAACACACTCCTCCTCCACCCCTCACCAAAAACAAGAGAAAAGAAACTCTGAAGCATGGTTGAAATTCTTAAAGAATCACAACCAGTTGCCAAACCACCCAATGATGAACCAAAATTAATCATACTTAACAACAGTGAACGAGGACATTTATCTTTCAACTAGTCATCATTTCATCCAGATATCAGGTTGACTAACTGGCTTGTGGCCAAATTCAGCCACGTCACCTGGGATCAGTGTGGTGGGTGTGGTGGGAGAAACAGGACGAAGTCAGGGTCCCGGGGGGGACAAACTGCCCACCCCCACTAGAGGGATGGACCCCGTTGTCCAGTTCCGGGTGTTGGGCTCTGTTTCTATAGCAAAGCCACTTTTTCCCCTCCACCTTGCCCCACCAGGGGTGTCCCAGCCCAGAACGGCCCCTCCTCTCCCGGAGGTACAGAGGGCACCTGCAGCCACCCGTCTGGGAGCACGTGCTTGCTTTCAAGAAAGGTTGGTGGAGTCCGCTTCGACAATGCGGGGAAAATATTCTGTTGGAAGAAGAAAGGAGAGGGTGAGGTGGAAAGCTAGTGGGGAGGGGCTGGGAGGGTCCTCTGATCCAGTTTCCACTGTTTATTTTGGATGTGGATGGGTGTGTGTGTGAGAGAGATTGGAGACAGACAGACAGAGACAGAAGGAGAGGCAGAGACAGAGTGAGAGAGACAGAGGGGTTGGGGCTGTTTATGGATGAGTGTGGTGTGTGTGTGTGGTGTCTGTTGAGTGTTCCTCTGGGCATCTAACGGTTGTCTGTTTATCATCTCAGTCCGTCTGTGTGTGGCTGTGGCTGTGAGTGTGCGTCTGTCTGTCTCCTTGCTCATGCATCCCTTTGCTTGGCTCTGCCTCTCTCCCTGTGTGTGATTTTCCACCTGTGTGCAAGTGTGCAGGGGTCATCTCTGCAGACACACAGGTGTGAGCCCAGCCTTCCCCTCCGCTTGCTGGGACCCTTCAGGTAGCTGGTGCCGGTTTGGAAGAAGCTGTGAAGAGGGACAAGACATCCCACGACATCCAGCCCTGAGGAAGTGAAAGGTGGGGCTTCAGCGTCGCAGCCAGCAAAACCAGTTGGAATGCAATGTCTGAATCCTTGGCCGGGTCCAACCTGAGACGCACATGTAGGCGCCCAGGCTTCAGAGCACAGCCCGCAGGGGCCACACAGTCGGCCCCATGGTGATCTCTCACCACCTGCCCCGTGCCTTCCACCATTTCTCGAACACTCCCTGCTTCTCGTGCTTCAGCCACTTCTTCCTTCAGGACTTTGCTGGGACACATTCTCCATGAAGCCTCCCCTGAGCATCAGGGGACAGCCAGCCTCCCTCCCCTGGGTCTCCACAGGGCCCAGACATGCCTCCTTTCAAGCACTTCCATCCTTGGATTGTCTGCTTGTGTGTCATCTCCACTCTCCCCTCCGACAGGTCTAGCAGCTCCTTGAGCACAGGGACCTGGCTTACCCGATTTTGCACAACCAGAACCCAGCCTGGGGCCTAATGTGTGCAGAATAAACACATATCGCTGAGTGGGGCTGAGCCCAGAAGACCTGGGATCCAGCCCTCTGCTACCAGGGGCTGACCCGGTCCATCTCTTCTGCTCCTTGGGCCTCATGCCCCCCTGGGAGGAGGAGGTTCGAGAATACACGGCTCACACAGCACCTCAGCAAACACTTCTCCTTTTTGGACACACTTAGATATAAGGCACATTCTTTTCTCCCTCTCTCAGAATTGCCCCTTAGCAAAGAGGGAGCTGCCTTTCGTATTGATCTCTTACAAAGTGTCTCATTTGACAGGGAACTCTCTCAATTGCTTTATTTTGAACAGCAAAGAAATGTTTGGGGAATGTACATTAGCCTAAAACCACCTCAGACAACATGGGTTTAGAATTCTTAAAGAGACAATCTGACAGAATCTGTACAAAAAGGAGTCAGAGACATTTTACACAGATTTAGCAATTCTTCCTCGGGGTATGACCTCAAATTACAAGTGCTGGATGTCATGGCAAATAAGCCTTTTAAAGCTCGGCTTGAAAAAGCAATGCTCAGTGGGCCTTTTGTGCAGAGCACGAACTTACACACACCCAGAGAGAGAATAAAAACCCCAGCTGTGCTCATGTCATGCAAATGGGATGCAGACCCGTGTTCCCAGTGCCAGTGGCCTTAGACGTGGAACCAGAGAGCACCAGATCTCTGGGTGGTGAGACCGAAGTGAGGAGAAAGGTCTGGAAAACTGGGCTGGATGTCACAAAATGTGGCTCTGGGATGGAGACACTTGTGGAAGAGCGTGGGAAGCATTGGAGTCAAGCCATTTCATGCAGCGTGGAGACGGGGAAAAGCAATGTTTCTAAGTGAATATTACTCGCTCTGAAGAACAGTCATGCAACAGGCCGCTCTGTTCCCTCCTAAAGTGAAAAGGACCATCACTGCTGCCGCCTGTTGGATCGCCACGAAACAAGCGTTGTTCCAAGCACGTTACCTAAAGCATTATTTCTTCCCTCCTCCTAGCTGTAAAGTAGGTATCATCATTTTTTTTCACTTTATGACTGAAGAAACCGAGGTTTGAGAAGTCACCCAAAGTCCCACAGTGAAGACTTGGTGCTGGGGTTCCAATCCAGGCCCGACCTCTCCACCATGACCTTGTCCCGGATCTTACAAATGTTTCCTCTGTTTGCACAAAATGATCATATCAGAATGGCAGGAGAGTGTTCTAGCGAGGAACTGTTACTTGATTCCTCAGGTCACTCCTTGCTTGCTGGGCTCTGGGAGGCTTCCTGCTTATTTCGTTAATGGAGAAATGGGATCTCAAAGCCAAATGCATAGAGAGGCCAAGAATGAAGGGGTCCAGGGTAAGCAATAGGGAGAGGTGAGGGCTGTGGAAAAACAGAGAGCCTCTGCTTATCTAAAGGGGGTGGGACTACTGCTCTGGCCCATTGTTGCCACTAAAAACACAGCCCCGCTATTACCAGATCTTCAAATATTTTCAGAAGCCAGAGAGCCAGATTTTGGGGTGAAGTTTTATCTTTAAGAGTTGATCACTAGCTCAAATTAATTTTTCAAAATCCATGTAGAGCAAATAAAACCCACTTGGGTGCTAGTGTTGCCCCTTGGGCTGTTGTGTTGCAACTTCCGGATGTGAACATTGCTGCAGCCTGGGGCAGCCAGGCCAGTGCTGGCTCTGGCATCCTTAAAACGCAGATTCACATCCTAGCTCTGCCCCTTACTAGCTGGGGTAGCTTCCCCGAACCTCAGTTTTCCTGTCTGTAAAATGGGAGACACTAATAACCTTTACCTTATGGGTTTGTTGAGAAGAGCACAAATACATTTGAGTGTCTGATTGATATCGCAAAGCTAACGTGTCCAACACTGGACTCTTGTTTCCCTGCCACCTTTGCTGCTTCCACTGTTTCCCACATTATGTTTTTGCTTCTCCCTCTGACAGACATGCTCTCCTTCTAGTCCTATTGTAACAAAAAAGGCTCTGCTTCCAGAACTTTCCATTGGCTGGTTCCTTCTTGTCATTCAGATCTCAGTTCACATGTCACCTCCTCAGAGATACCCTCCCTCTCCACACTATGTTGCCATCTGCCTCCTGTATCAAGTCACATGACACCTCTGCCATGTTGCTTTCTCAATAAAACCTCATCATGATCTCATGGATTTACTTGTTTAAATTCCCGAGTAGAGCAAGGACCTCGTTGATCATTGTTCACTGTTGCATTGTCAGCACCTAGAACAAAGCTTGGCACAAAGTAGGCACACTTTGAATGAATGAATGAATGAATGAAGAGGGCTGAAAGGGACTAGGAGATACAACGTGACACAATGGTTATTAGAAGCTGGTCTCCCAGAGAGCAGAACAGAGGGAGGCTGGGCTAGAGAGGGTGTGGGGTTTGTTTGGAATCTTACTGTGAATCAGCATCAGGTCCTGCCCATTCCTTACTCTTTTACCCAGTAAAATGTTATTGCTTGAGAAGCTGCTAGGGAGATAGAGATAATGCCTCTTGGAGCACAGATAGAATCAGAAACACAGACGTACCCTCTAAGCGAGTCGAGAATCAGGCAGAATCAAGCTCACAGAATCAGGCAGGCCAGCCCCAGAAAGGTGGGGAGGCTGGTCTAGCTTTTTACCAAATGCGCATGGGCTCAGAATCCGCTGGGGTGGGAGTGTCCAGTGAGACTTAAACATTGTTTACCGTGAGGATTAGTCTCCGGCTATGGCAGGTAGATTTGCGTGTCCACTAATGATAAATAAAAACTTCCTTTTAGAATAGATGCCCTTTAGTTTTAAAAAAAGGAGGGATTCAGCTTAAAGAAAAATATTAAGTAAATAACTGCACGTGCTGTGTGGGTGTGACAATTCGCCATTGATAGAGCATGAATGACGGAAGTTCAGCACCTCCTGACCTGGGCAGTTAAACGCAGCCCCCTTGGAACCACCCTCGAAGACCTCTAAGATGTGGCCCTGGCCCAACTTGGCAACTGTTTCCTTGTACTCCCCTTCACTGAGAAAATTTTGCTCCAAACTTAAGCACTCCCTGCTCCGCCCAGGCCCCGGCCTCTGGGCCGGCTCACGCTGGGGGCCCCCGGCGCACTCTTCTTTCGCGTACCCACATCCTGTAAGAAGCAGCAGGCTTCTGCGGCCAACCTCCTCTCGTTCCTTGTTTGTGCTTCTGTAATAACAATAGGTACCATTTAAGCGCTTTTCATGGGCCACGCACTATAGGAACACTCATATTTAAGGCTCCAGCGATTCTGGGAGGTTTGTCCTCACTATTCCCATTTTACCAAGGGGTGAGGAGCTCTGGCCAAGATTCCCCTGCTGGAAGGGGCCAGGCAGATTCTCACCCACCAGTCCTGACCCCGGAGCCCTGGCACTTAACCTCCCCACTCTGCCTTCAGGGCCACTTTCTAGTGACCTTAGCCTTACCTGTGCCTTCTGCCCCCAGGGGTCAGAACCTCCTCGAGGGCGCGTTCATGAATCACTCTGCAGCTTTGGAGGGCTTGGCGCCTTTTGGGGATTCTGCAAACCTCAAGTGAACCTTGAGCCTGATTAAGGTGACATTCTCCTAAAGGGGTTTCAGGCAGGGTGGGGCCGCAAATCCTTACTGGGAACCTGGACAGAGTGGCTAGAAGGAAGGCGAGAACAGTAATTACTTCAGGGGAGAAGGCTGTACCTTTTGGATCCCTGTAAAAATGGGGGTCCCATTTGGAGCAGTGTCCCAGAGTACTGGAACAGACAGAGCGTGGGTTTGGATCCTTTCATCTTCTCACTCTATGACCCTGGGCAAGCTTCTCAATCTCCCTGAGCCTCAGTTTCCTCATCTGTAAAACAGGGCTGCTGGGAGGCTTAGCGGAAACAAAGGAAATACATCTAACACTGGGCCTGGCAGCTAGTAAGTCTTCCTGACATCACCGTTGGCTTTCTCCCCACCTTGCCTCACCCCCCTGCCCTCCGTTTGCATTAGACATGCCCATGTGCAAGAAGTGTTTGGGTTTATAACTCTCTCACTAGCAGGACATCCCTGGGCAATTTACTCTTGAAACCTTGGTTTCCTAATCTATGAAATGGGCTGATAATCTGTTTACCCCCAAGGCTTGTTGTGAGGGTTAATGAGATAATACGGGGCTTTTAGAAGCAAACAGCAGCAGGCATGTCGAAAATGTGGACTTCTGAGAGGTGCCTCTGTATGGCCTCATTCCTCAAGCAAATCTGAACCATCCAATCCCCTTCTTCACTGCTTCTTTCCCCTTTCTTGTTTGTAGCCACAGAGACATTTCAAATTCCACAGTAAGTACCAGGTAGGAAGATGCAGAGATAGAAAAGGAAATACATGTACAAAGTTGCATACTCCTGACAGTAATGTAGCCTCAAATACCAAACTCAGGGCAAAGACAGGGAAAATATGAGTAAAATTTAGAATCCACCTGAAGATCTCTTCAAAGTCCACTTTTTTCACTTTTCTCTAAATGTTATCAAGATAAATAGATGCCCCTAATCTGGAGAAAATCCAGGCTACAGTGAAGAAAGAAATGCTCGGTTCGAGCCGACAGGTGTCCATTCAGCACCCGCTGAGGGCCAGCAGCTCGGAGACAAGGAAGAGTATGCTGCCGCCCCCAGTCTTAACGCGGAAGACAGGTGGGGGAGTGAAGGCATCGAGCCTGCCTGGTGCATGGGAAAGGCAGTGCTGCAGGGACAGAAAGAAGGCAGGTCCGAGCAGTTCCAGAAAAGGCAACAGCCAAGGCAATCAATGAGGTGAAATGGGCATTTCTGGTCAGATCCTCAGTGGCTGGCATTGGAAACCATGCCCTGGGAAACTTCTAGGGTTTGTTTTTGCCAGCACAGCAGCAGACGCTCACTGGCTAATTGAGGCAGAGAAGGAACCTATTGGAAGGATGCTGAGCAGTTCACAAAATGGAAAGGAAGCTAGACTTGGAAAAAGGATAGAAACTGTGGCTGATCTGGGGGTCTCGAGAGCCAGAGCTAGTGGACAGCCTCAGCAGTGATGGGAGGAAATGTGCTCCAACTGTTTCATTGTTTTTGCTTTCTCTGTGTTACTTGACTTAAGATTTCAAGTCCAGGGAGAGAGAAATTGATTGTCCTAGCCAAGATCACAGGTGTACCTGAGACTGCAAGGTGAGGGGTGGGCACTTCGGGTGACAGCCACACTGTGACTGCACCTAAAGGAGGAGCATGCATTCCCAAGTAGAAATGAAAGTGATGTGACAAAGGACTACAGCATCCATGACATTGTCCACTACAGTGAGAGGAGTGTTACAGAGAACGATATTCCAATCCCGTTCAGTCCTGTGTGCATCTGCATTTAGTCTGTGCCAGGCCCTGCGTCAGGTACGAGAAGAGGTGAGTAAGACTGGTTCAGAAGTAACTGAGCCCAGGTTGTAAACACAGATTCTCTGATGACAAATCCCTGCCTCTAGGAGTGAATGGTCTAGAGGGAAGGGAGGCATGAAAGGAGAGATGGCTGGAGGAACGGAGGGACCACCGGGTGCCTCGTGGGGGTGGGAAGAGGGAGCAGGTCCTCACTGATGGTCGCTGAAGGAAGGGAGGCCAGGACTGCAAGCAAAAGGGGAGCCTCACTCAGCACCTGAAACTTCAGGGAGTCGCCCCCTTCTCCCCAGGCCTTTGGATTCCCACACCAAGTCATACTCAAGGCTTGTTTGGCAAAGACATCTCCAGAACCAGATTATCCAAGCATAGAATGTTGGGTCGACGCTGGGACAAATCAGGCGTAGGAGGCACGGCCCAAAAGCCCCATCTGAGGAGGCTGATCACAGATAAGGGGGTCTCCTACCTCTTTTCCCAGAAGCCGTCTGTCAGGAGCCCCATGGCCTGATGCTCTGGTGGTCAGGCCCACAGTGGGCATTCAGAAAAAGGTATGGAAGGGAGGAAGAGTCAGGAAGATGGAAGGAAGGATAGAAGGAATGCATAAAAAGGGGAGATGGAATTTTAAGATGAACAAGTAATGGGAAGATAGAAAACTGAATAAATAAATGAACGAATTCTATGGAGGCAAGGAAAGATGAAAAAATGAATGCGTGAAAATTGAAGAGAACCCAAACTCTGCCAGTTACTAGCTGTGGCGATCCTAGGCCAACTACTTAACCTCTCTGGGCCTCAGTTTCCTCATCTGGAAAATGGGGCTAATTTGGGCACCTCTCCCAGAAGGTCACTGTGAGGATTAAATGGGAGGATGGATGCAAAGTACTTGGCTCAGAATGAGAGCTCCAGGCATGTCAGATATGATAACTAATGGGCTAAAGGATGGAAGTGAGTGAATGAATGAATGAAGGACACAAAGAGAAGGAGGGAGAGAGGATGAGAAGACAGTGGAGGGCCTTCGTTGGGTCCCCTCTCCATCCTTTGGTGGCTGGGAAGGGCTGAGGACTGTCTGCCTTGCAGACAGGGTGACTCTCTGCCTCCTGCCCAGGCTCAGCCTGTTTGATTTCAGGAGGAAGATAAGGTGCCTGGGCTGCCTTTTCATCTTCTGCGCCTCCAGGCCCTCCCCCAGCTCACTGCCCCTGGGGCCTTCAAAGCCCCTGTGGCTCCAGGTCTACAGATAATCGTCGCTGTAATCTTACCCTGGAAAGAAGCTGATAAAGTCCAGATGGAGTGTGAGGTCTCCAAACTTACTTTCTCTGCCTAGATAACACTGGGCCTCTCAGGAGAGCCCTTTCTTTTGGCGAAAGAGGCAAAGTGGCCAGTGTTCATGTAGCACACACATTGTGGGAATGGGCTCTCGCTTATTGGGGAAGCTCCTTGCTTTTCTGGCGGTGGGGTGGGGAGGAGCACTAGATTTGGAGTTGGGTCAGCCTGGATTCTGATTCTAGCTCTACCCTTAATTAAAATGGCGGCATGAAGCTCCATTTTCCAGGGTGCCGTGAGCGTTGAGATGCACTGGGTGTGGAAAGACTTGGGCCAGAGGAAGGTTCAGGCCCTACTTTAGTCAGACTTCCCCACGTGGCCCAGGAAGGTTCTCCCAGCATCTCAGCCCCAGGATGGAGACCAGCTGGGTCCCGGACCTGCCCTCAGGAGGCAGCCATAGCTCTCTGCCCAGGAGTCAAACAGGCCTGGGTTTGAATTCAGCTCTCTCACTCACTGGCTGTGTGACTGCTGACAGTTTGCCAAACCTCTTTGAGCTTCAGTTTCCTCATCTGTAAAGGTTGTGCTGATAATCCCCACCTCACTGGTTCCAAAGGGTCAAATGAAATAGCAGATTCGAAAGCATGCTGTGATTAGAAAAGTATGCAAAAGCAAAATGTTACTCCTCTTTTCACTGAATTGGGCCTGTGTTCTCTCAAAGTGGAGGGACCACGTTGTTAGACCTGATCAAAGGGCACCGGGAAGGTCCACCCTAGAACCTCGCTCAGGAGGGATCCGTGTGGGGACCCTCTGACAGTCCTCTGGGCCACATTCACCACCCATCCACCAATCTGATCCCTGAGCTTTGGGGCCTGAGGAGGTCCCAAGGCCGGACTGCCCAGACTGGGGTGTGGCCCAGGGGCAAGGGGTGGATGCAGGTGCAGCCCAGCTCTGGACACGCCCGATCCCCACTCTGACTTACTTTCACAGACCCATTACGTAAATCCGTCCAGATTAAAGATCCGACCCTACCTACTTCTAAGAGGATTTAGGGTATTTTAAGATTAAAACATAGAGCAAAATAAGACTTTTAAAGAGAGGTCTGCTGTTCGATCTCATAATGGGAAAAACGCAATCGAAACTACAAGAGATGTCCTTTGCACCTATCAGATTGGCAGAGATTTGAAGTCTGATAATTCCTCCTGCGGGCAAGTTTGTGGGGAAACATGCTCACTGCTGTTTGCGGAAGTTAAACATGCAGACCGCCCCTTAGGAGGGCCATAGGGTTCTGGCTGTTAAAATTAAAATGTGCTTGTCCTTCGACCCAACAATTCTAGGAATTTATCCCCCACTTATACTCATAACCATGAGCAAAGGCATTAATACAAGAGATTAACTGTAGGATTAAATGTTGAGAAAAATACGGAAAGCATCTAAATATCCATTAATAGGGATCAGATTAAATAAATTATCTTGTAGCTATTCAAACAGAACACAATCTAGGGCTGAACAGCACGGATAGTCTGCCCCTCTGGGGGTGTGCGTGAGGGATATACACAGATTTGTATATGCACAAACTAGCTTGGAACTGATCACAAGAGTTGCATTTAGGGAGGGAAACTAGATGTCTGGGGCTCAGAGGTGAGAGGAAGATTTACTCATCACTATAAAACTGTTGGAACTTTTTACCTTATGCATGTATGAATTATAAAACAATTAAATATCTAAAGACTCCCCCATCAAAATAACAAGAAAACATCAATAACCACACCAAAAAAAGACAAAGTGTACGCAGAGAACCATCTGAAATTCACTGTAGAACTAGCACAGCAATTTGCCTACCCAGACTCTCAATAAACATTAAGGTAAATAAATAACTTTGAATTATCACAGGAAGGAAGCAGAGTAAATGCTTTCTGATACCTGGGCTGAACAGGGTTATAATTCCTGTGTAATGTATTTTGCTGTCAGCTTGCTGATGCAAAGACGAAATGGCAAACAGGTTGCACTACATAGTTTGCATTTCTGCCATCAGAAAGGCCTGACCTTAGTCTACAGAGATAACATTTATCTGAACCAACAAGCAATTAGCACTTTCCCCCGGCTCTCTGGGACCCTCCCCAAGAACCTGCAATCCTTGCACACCTGTTTACTACACTCTAGGTAGGAACGCGACCCTGTGCCCACGTGCCTTATTGCCACCTCTGGGTGACTTTGACAGAGGTGCTCTATTGCCACCCCTCAGAGAGGAGAAAGGGCCTATTCGGTGGTGGAATGGGCACTGGAATAAGAGACCAGGGTTTGAATCCATCCTGGGTGAATCTGCCTCTAGGAGCTGAACAAGTGGTTCTGAACAAGTGACATAACATGGCTGAAACTCAATCATCTGATCTGTGAAATGGAGCTAATGACAACAGATGGAATAAGGCACCTGGCTGTGATCCTCTGAACCTTAATGGCCTTGAAATACTCAATAAGAGGGCTCAGGCTCTCCTTGCCATTGGTGGCGTAGAACACCCTCACTCCCGCTCAGGTCTTGGAGTCCAACCAGAGTAAACTATTCTGGGCTAACCATGTCCTAAAACAGAGCAACGAATTCTAAAAAGAACAGAGAACATCTGCTGACTGGCAGCAGGCACTGTGTGTGTCCCATCCTATGAGCCTCAGTTCCCTCATAGGCAAAATAACCTCTGTATACTCCTGTCAGGATTAACTGGAAGCCTATGTAAGGGTCCCAGCACATAGTAGGTGATTTGTAGGCATTCAATAAGCCTTAGTTTCTCTCCTTTCCTCTTAAGAATTGGGGGGAAAATGAATTATTCTGGGCCAGTGACATTTATCTTCATGTCTCACTCAATATAGTAAATTTCTAGTGCACTTACAATGACTGTCCTGCCTCTGGATTAGTGGAGAATGACCAGCTCCATTCAGAGAGAAGCGTGTGTTCTCTCTGGAAACAGTTGATCATACCTGATTATATGCAGCAGCTATAAATTACTGTAGAGTGCTGATATTATTTTCCAGTTCTTGCCCACAAAATATCCAATAAAAACTTAGCTAGGTTAATCTATATCTCATTGATGGAACTGAGGGTTTTCCATTCAAATGGTGCTGCAGGTCCCATGTTGTTTTGCACTGGGAGAGTCATATTGTATTAAGATGCATTTGGCTGCAAGTAACAGCAAACCTAACCCAAGGTTTAATAGATATAGGGTGGGCTTTAGGGATGGTTGATTCAGCAGACAAATGATGACATTGGAGACCCGGGTTCTTTTCACTGTTCATCTTTCCATTCTCAAAGCTAGCTTTACCCTCATGCTGGTAGCAAGAGGATTACTGCAGATCCAGGATTCCAACTAAATGCCACAACGTCCTGAGGAATTAAAGAGAGACCATCACTCTCCCCAGTTCCATCTTAGGAGTAAGGAAATTCTCCGCAGAAATCACTCAGTAGACTTCTCACATCATAGTAGCCACAGTTAGGTCACATGCTCTCTCAAACCAGTCATGGCAAAGGGTTGTCTCTGGACCGATCAGGCTCACCCCTGGAGCTGGAGGCTGGAAGAGATACTAGGGAACAACCACTGGTGTCTCATACATCGTCATGTGCAGACAGACCTTAAGGTGGCTCCCCATGGTCTCTTCCTCCCCTATGCCTTTGTGAAATTCCCTCTCCTTGGGTGTGGGCCAGACCTGTGACTTCCTTCTAACCAATAGAATATGACAAAGGTGATGGAACATCACTCCCGTGACTCTGTCACACTATGTAAAATTCCATCTTGGTAGCCGACTCACTCCACAGGCTCTCCTTGCTGGCTTGATGAGGTAAACAGCCATGTGGGAAAGCCCGTGTGGTGAGGAATCACAGGCGGCCCCTAGGAGCTGAGGGCAGCTCTCAGCCGGCAGCCAGCAGACAGCCAGAACTGAGGCCCCTCCGTCTTCCAACCACGAGGAAATAAATCCTGCCAACAACCCAAGTGAGTTTGGAATCAGATTCTTCCCCAGCAAGCCTGCAAATGAGAACACAGCCCAGCCGACACTCTGATGGCAGACTTGTGAGACCCTAAGCACCTAAGCAGAAGACCCAGGTAACACACATGTCTGTGCTGTTTTAAGCTGCTAAATTTGTGGTAATTTGTTATGCAACAATAGAAGACTAATATAGTCAGTATCTTTCTTGTTTTATTGTGTTTGAAAAAAATTAATTTTCTTAATAGTTTGTGCCAATTAGGGAGAGAGTAGCTTTGCCTGGAGAAATATGTTTAAAAGAGCTTGGGAAGGAGACTTTCCCAAGGGCCTGGGTGGTATCAGGTGCGAGGTCCTCAGAGGATGTGGGAAGCTGCTCTGTAACAAATGTGGAAAAGAATTGAGCTTCCAGGGCACTTTGGGAGCTGAGAGGTTGAGGGAGGAAAGTGCCTGGGGGCAGGGGCTCCTGGAGAACAAAACCTCCCTTAACCCCGTCTCCTCCGTAGGGGTGGAGTGGGGTGTAGTAGATTGCTAGGGCTGCCGTAACAAAGTACTGCAAACTGAATGGCTTAATCAACAAAATGCATTGTCTCACAGCTGTGGAGGCTGGAAGTCTGAGATCAATATGTCAGCAGTGCTGCTTCCTTGTGAGGGCTGTGAGGGAGATCTGTTCCATGGCTTTCTCCTACCTTCTGGTGGTTTGCTGGCCATGTTTGGCATCCCTTGACTTATAGAAGCATCACTCCCATCTCTGCCTCCATCTCCACATGGCATCCTCCTTGTGTGTCTGTGTCTCCAAATTCCTGTTTTAATAAGAACACCAGTCACATTGGATTATCGCATTGGATTAGTGATCCACCCTACTCCAGTATGGCCTAACTACCTTTGTAAATTCCTATTCCCAAATAAGGCCACCTTCTAAGATACTGAGGAGTAGGATTTCAACATATGAGTTTGTGAGGGACACAATTTGTGGGAGTTAGTAGAAATCTGGGCTAAAACTAGATTTTCATCAGCCATGGGATTAGGGTCTACAAGGTAACTTTAGCTTTGTTTGAAGAGGTTGGTAGGCCCCCAACTGACATATCATGTGAAGAAATTCCCCAGGGTCTACCCACAATTCTAAGAAGAAGTCACTTCTTCTAAAACATTCTGCAAGATGCCCAACACTCATTTCCTCTAGAACAGTGTCTCCTGTTATTTCATGCCCCTGGCAAAGCCATGAGTTTACTCTGACTTCTGTCTCTCCTACCCAGTGGCAAGGAGAAAGGCATTAGAACTTAGCTCCTTTTGGTGGGGAAAGAATCTTGCAGATCAGGCCAGGGGTGAACGCGCCAGCTTCCTGGAGAGAAGATTTGATGCTGTGACACTTCTTGGGTGTCACTGTCAAAGGCTTTCTCCTCAGAGATGAGGAGCCTGCAGGCATTTCCCATTCTTCTCCTGTCTGGAAATCCAGCCAGCAAGCCAACAGGTCTCACTGACTGCAATTAATAGTCTATGTGTTCTTTTAAAAAGCATTCTTGCTAACGTCCTCTAACTGACTTATTTTCTTCTGTGACAACACAGGCTAAAAAGTGGCATTTCAATGGGAGTGTAAGGCAGGGCTTATTAAAATGATCAATAATTTAATTCAGAGCATATACTGACCAGAGAGAGGCCGTGTCCTTGGACGTAGAAAGGGGAAATGGTGGAAAATACACTCAGTCTTGTCTCTATGAAAGACAGTCTCTACACAGATGGATTGATTTCTTCCTTCTTCCCTCCCTCTCTTCATCCTTCCCCCCATCCTTTCCTTCTACTTAGTGTCTACCAGGCACTGGACTCACACAACGTTTGAGCTAGAATGGTCTTAGAGACTATCTGACAAGACATCCAGATAGGGAAACTGAGGCTCAGAGATGTAAAACAACCCACCCAAAAAACACAGCTTTGAGAATAACAAAGTTGACTCCGTTCCAGGCCTTGGCGTTACTCCATGACTGTACCATGTCATCCTGCATATTTTAGGATGAGACAACCCATATTGGTTTTTGCTATGAATCAGCTATGAAAGCTGTTCTCTGCTCACTTCCTCTCCACTGTCCCCCCAAAGGATGACCTGGTCAGTAGATTGGCTTCTGGCTCAGCTTTTTAAAACTCTAGCTTTGTTTGACTGTTTGCTGTTTGTTTATCTCATTGGAATCAAGATGCTCTTCTAAGGGGCAACAATCTTTGTGTTCCACATGGTGCAGACCTAGAATGAAGGCAGAAAAAGGGCCAGTGGCAAGGAAATTCATTACCCCACTACCGCCACCACCCCACCACCACCACAGCAACCAGACAGAGAAATAGCAGCAGTAGCAACAAAACCTTTGAGTTTTGTGGCAAAAGCTGATGGATCTCACTTTCTGATTTCAGATTCTCTGGACAAGTGGTTCAACCTCTGTGAATCTGGACAGATGCCGTTCAAAGCCACCCACAGGCCAGCGGAGAAGGCTCAGATACTACGATCATATTACAAATTATTTTGCCAAAACTTGATGTCACATGGCACGGAGCAGTAATCCCCAGAGCTGTGAGTCCCTGGCACGCTACAGAAGCCAGGCTTAGTGGAGATGGTTCTGGATGCCAGTATGTTCTCGGCTCACCACTTCGTCCTGACCTTCAGTTGCACAGATTTATCTGTTTCACGTCAGTGCAAACGTGGCTCCCCTCCCCTGGTTTGCTTTCAATTACAATTTCCTTCTTAGTCTCTGCTGGAAAGGGCAGATATTAGCAGCTGTGTTCTTATGCAATAACCTTGGAGTCAGTCCCAGGTGTGAATTCCAGGTCTGCCACGAGCTGCGATTGAACACATATTTCTTGATCTCCCTGTGCTTCAGTTTTCCCACCTGTTAAATGGTGGTGATAATAGTACCCAGCTCATGGGGCTGTTGTGTGGATGAAATGGGATGATGGATGGAAAGGGCTTAGCACAATCCCTGGAAGATGGGGGCGTCTCATAAATGATTCCCTTCCTTGAGGTCCCAGTGAGTGCATTGGATTCATGGTCTCACAGCAGCAAATCGCCATGCATGTCCTCTCCACCCATGCTTCAAAAGCTTTAATGTGGTGAAGAGGACCCCTGGGAAGTTTGCTAAAAATGCAGATTTCTGGATTCCACCCCCAGACGGACTGATTAACAGATTTGGGTCTGGAGCCAGGCATTTCTGCATTTTAACCAGCATCCCCATGTGATTCTGTTACCAGGCATCCATAAAACACACTCTGAGAAACCTCCATGTACAGTTAATCTGTGACTGTTAAGAGAGAAGGGGCAACGTCATGACTACCTGCTTCACCTTTGTCTTCCTAGGAGAGTTTGTGGCACGTAGCAAGGGCTCCTATAACGTCTCTCTTGAAATAAAATGAAACTATCTAGTCTAAGGGCCCCAAGCTCAAATGGTTCCATGGCATGAAAGCAGCAGGCTGGAGTGGGGCTGTCAACAACTGAAACTTCGGTTCCTTGCAAGGGCAACAGCTATTATTCATCTCCTGTCTGATGTTTGCCACCTTGGATAGCAGACTCGGCATTGCCACATTTTCCATTTTTTGCAAAGAATCCAAAAGTGTAGAAATTAGCATCAGATCTCCTAGTTTTTAAAAGTTGGAAATAATTTACAACTAATTTTTTTTTTTTACACTCACATGGACCAAACAAAACATATCTGTGGATCTGAAGTGGCCCATGGGCTGCCAATTGTTCCTCCTGGGGCTGATCCCACCTTTTCATTTGACAGATGAAGAAATTGGGACAAGAGAGAGGAAGGGAGTTGTCAAAGGCTATGCATGGGGGGGGGTCTCAGAGCCGGGACTGGACTCTGCTTCTGCTCTGCAGTGATCAGCACCCTTTCCAAGGTGCGAAGACGCAGGGTAACGCCCTGGAAGCATCCACAGGCTTCCTCCTGGGCGGTCTCCAGGCTCTCTGTGCTGAGCTCCCTGATCTGTCTCCACCACCGGCTGGGAGGCCAGGAGAAGGCCTCTGGGCCGAGGCAAAGTCTGGAGCTGAGCTTACTCATCGCTCCACTGCCACCTCCTCTTTTGATGTCTTGATGCTCCAGTTCTGGCACCCTCTGAAGCAACGGCACCAGGCTGCCTGCCCCAGCAGCCTCCTCAAACCAGGACAGCTCTTGGCAGGGCTTTCTGGGGACTTCAAAGGTGGAAAATTGCCCTGGGATAGCTTCTCGAAGGCGCCTTCCCAGTGTGAACAGCGCGAGAGAAGAACAGAGATCAAAGTGAGGCCAACCTTTGGTTACAGGGAAAATGACGGGCAGGGCCTGCTCTCTGCTGAGCAGAGGGCGTGAGCCTGGGCCTGGGGGCTGTCCAGAGTTCCTGCGGTCAGAATCAGAGGGCCGTCTTCCTCTTCTCACCTGTCCCCCTCCCAGGATAACCAGGAACCCCTGGTCTTACTGGCAGGGCCTATGCTGAGTAAGTGTTTCTCACCGTGTCTCCTGAGCCTGTGACCTTTTTTTTTGGTTTTCTTGGGCCTCGTCAGGCATAGCCCTGTGTCTGAGGAGGAGGAGCCACAAGGTTCGACCTGCTGGGAGCCTGCTACTGCGTGAGAGCAGGGCAGCCGGCCAAGTGCTGATAAATCTCTTCCTCTTGGGAAGCGCCAGGCAGCGCCCCAAAAGGGGAAGTGATCTGTGGGCCGATCTGCTGATGATTTATTGCTGGGTCCTTAGGCCTGGCACCTGTGGCACCAGCTGCAGCTGGGGCGTCTGGAGAATCTTCCCAGCGGGGCATCAGGGAGCCGAGGTAGGAAATCAGGCTCCCAGCTGCCAGTCGCTGCCGCTGCCCGCCCGCCCTCACCACCCAGGAAGGGCTGCTTTTGTTTGTTTTGCTTTTCCGAGCGGGCCCAGGCCATGAAGGGGTGGTCTAGGGAAGGCGTGGGGAACGGACCAGGACTGGGAGGGTGTTGAGTGATGTGCTGGCGCTCAGCTCTGGGGCCTGGCGGCGCTGTCAGCGTGATCTGGAGCTCAGCACCGAGCGCCTAGACGGAGGGGGTCGCTCTGCTCACCGACTGCTCACCGGCAGATTCGCAACGTCCATGAATTAATTACTTATAAAAGTAATAAGTGCCCACGGTAAGAATTTCAAACAGGCCTAAAATCTCATCCCCAAGAAATAACATCAAAAGTTTCTTGTTCTAGAAAACACGTATTTTTTAAACGAGTGCTTACTAGGTATGCTCTTCATTTAAACCTCGTTTCCCTCTAACATATCTTTCCATCACAAGGAGCTACCCATTTTTAAGCAAATGCACGGTCTCTGCTGTGTGGATGTGCTGTGATTGGTTAATCAGCTCTCTGTGGATGACCTTTTACATTGCTTCTAAAATTTTTCACTTTTATAAAGTGACAGTGGACATTTACACTATATGGTGGTTTCCCTGTTTGAGTATTTCCCTGGATGTCTTTTAAAACTTGTACTGAGAACCTGCAAAAATACTTTTCTCAGTAACACTTTGAGGGAGGGATGATGGCACCCAATTTATAGATGAGGAAAATAAAGCACAAACAAGTAAAGTGATTTGCCTGGGTCACATTTCCAGCATTTAGGACAGTCATGTGTTCCACAGATGTTTCTTGACTATGACTACTGCCCTTTCCAGGCACGTGCTAGATGCTGGATGGCAAATAGCTGAACTCCTGCCCTCTTCGTGCATACAGCCCAGCAAGAGAGATTGCACATATACAAATTGTGCTAAATGCTTTGAAGGAAAAACCATGGTGTTATAAAACAGAATGGCAAATGGACTGAATATAGACTGTGCAGTCAGAGAAGGCCACACTGAAGCTGAGGCATTGTCATAAATTGAATGTTTGTTTCCCTCTCAAAATTCATATGCTGAAACCTAATGCCCAATGCGATGGTGTTTGGAAGTGGGGCCTCTGGAGGTGATTAGGGATTAGTACCCTTACAAAAGAGACCCCAGAGGGCTTCCTTGCTCCTTCTGCCATGTGAGGATGCAATATGAAGGTGGACGTTTGTATACCAGGAAGCAGGCCCTCACCAGACTCCAAACCTGCCAGCGTCTTGATCTTGGTCTTCCAGCCTCCAGAGCTATGAGAAGTAAATTTCTGTTGTTTATGAGCCATCCAGTCTATAGCAGCCCAAATGGACCAAGACAGATGTGAAGGCGGAGCAGGAGTCAGCAAGGTAAGAATGTGAAAGTGAGAAGTTTCCAGACAGAGAGAGCAGCATGTGCAAAGGCCCAGGGTGGAAAGGTCCTCTTGTGGTGTTGAAGGACTGGTAGCAGATTGGTGTGGCCAGCGAGTGTGAGCACGAGGGAGTGGAGGAAACGCGGTCAGTGAGGTCTGCAGGGGCGGGGGCACACACAGCCTCAAGGACCATGGACAGGGATTCTGGATTTGTTCAGAAGGCCGTGGGAAGACCCTCTTAGAGGGGAGCTATTTTAATAGAGAAACTATTTTACTGGGGAACTCTAAGGACACCCTAGTGGAGCCAAGAATAGAACCAAACCTGGCCTCTAGTAGGATTTTGACCTTTCGAGTAAGAATAGTAATGATAATAATAAGAGTTAACACTTATTGAATGTGTCCTATGTGCCAGCTACTGTGCTTAGTACTTTTCATGTTACCTGTTTCAATCCTCATAATGGCCCTTTGAGGTAAGTACTATTGCTCTCATCCGCCTTTTATAGATGAGGAAACTGAGACCAGAGAGATTAAGTAATCATCCAGCTAGTCATGCATCCATGGTATGTTTGTCAAGATAGACTACATCCTGGGCCATAAAACAAGTCTCAATAAATTTAAAAGAAAAAAAATCATGTAAAGAGTATTTCTGACCACAATGGAATTAAATTAGAATCCAATAGTAATAAGATATTTGGGAAAACCCCAAATATCTGGACATTAAATGACATATCACTAAGTAATTCATGGACCAAAGACTAAATTGCAAAGGAGATTAGAAGATACTTTTAATTACAAAACAACAGAGCCGGCCCTGATGGCCTAGTGGTTAAAGTTGGGTGCTCTCACCACTTTGGCAGCCCAGGTTCACTTCCTGGTCGTGGAACCACACCACCTGTCTGTCAGTTGCCATGCCGTGGTGTTGGCTCACATAGAAGAACTAGAAGGACTTACAATTGGGATATACAACCATGCACTGGAGTTTTGGGGAGGAAAAAGGAAAAAAAAGAGGAAGATTGGCAACAGATGTTAGCTCAGGGTGCATCTTTCCCTGCAAAAAAGAAAAATAAAACCTTACAACCTGTTGAGATTTGCTAGCAGACCAAACTCTAACAAACAATAACCCTGTTTCATTAAAAAAAAATAGACAACAAAAATATGACATATCAAAATTAATGGGATGCAGCTAAAGCAGTGTTTATAGGGAAAGTTGTAGCTTTAAATGCTTATATTAGAAAAGAAGAAATGTCTGAAGCCAACGACCTAAGGTTATAGGTCGTTGGAAAAAGGAAATAGGAAAAAAAGACCAAAGTAAACCAAAAGATATAAAGAAGGAAATAATAATGACAAGACTAGATGCTGGTGAAATACAAAACAGAGAGACAATACAGAAAATTAGCAGACCCCATATTTGGTTCTCTAAAAATAATCAGCAAAATTGACAAACCTCTAACGAGACTAATCCAAGAAAAAAAAGAATATCATCACCAATATCAGAAATGACAAGAGGATTATCACCACTTATCAAATTGACATTAAAAGGATAATAAGAAAATACTATGAACACCTTTATGTCAAAAAATTCGATAAATTAGATAAAATAGATAGATGTCTTGAAAAATGGAATTTACCAAAATTGACAGAAGAAACAGAAAATCTAAATTGCCCTATGCCTATTAAAGAAATTAAATTTGTTATTAAAAACTTTCCCAGGGGGCCGCTCGGTGGCGCAGTGGTTTAGTCCGCGCTTGGCAGCCCGGGGTTTGCAAGTTCGGATCCCCGGCGCCCGCCGACGCACTGCCTGTCAGCCATGCCATGGCGGCATCCCACATAAAGTGGAGGAAGATGGGCACGATGTTAGCCCAGGGCCAGTCTCCCTCAGCAAAAAGAGGAGGATTGGCGACGGATGTTAGCTCAGGGCTGGTCTTCCTCACAAAAAAAAAAAAAAAAAAACTTTCCCAGAAAGAAAACTTCAGGCCCATGTGGTTTCACTGGTGAATTCCACTGAACATTCAAGGAACAAATAACACCAATATTACACAAATATTTTCAAAAAACAGAGAAGGAAGAATCATTGCCCAACTGTTCTTGAGTCCAGTATATCCTTACATCAAAACCTGATAAAGACATTATAAAAAATTACAGATGAATATTCCTCATACATATAGATGCAAAAATTCTTAACAAAGCAATGACAAATTGAATCCAACAATATACAAAAATGATAATACATCATAACTAAGTAGACTTTATCCCCAAAATGAAAGTTTGATTTAATATTTGAAAATCAGTCTATAATTGTAATTCAACAAAGTAACAGAATAAAGGAGGAAAACCATCTGATTATTTCAATAGATGCCAGAAAAATATTTGAAAAAAAAATTCCACCCATTCAAAATAAAAATGCATAACAAACTAGAAATAGTAGGAAACTTCCTCAAACTGCTAAAGGGCATCTATAAAAACAACTACAGCTAACATCATACTTAATTATGAAAGACTGAATTATTTTCCCTTGAGATCCAGAACAAGGCAAGGATGCCTCCTATCACCACTTCTGTTCAACATTATTCTAGCTACTGCAATAAGGCAAGAAAAAGAAATGAAAGGCATAAAACTTAGGAAGAAACAACTCTATCCCTGCCCCCAGGTGCTGTGATACTGTATGTAGAAAATCCAAGGAAATCTAAAAAACAACCATGAAAACTAATAAATGAATTTAGCAGTGCTGCGGAATACAAGGTTAATATGCAAAAACTAACTGCATCTTTATGTACCAACATCAAACAATTGATAAAATTAAGGAAATAATCCCATGCATAGTAGCATCAAAAAAAAAAATTAAATACCTAGGAAAAAATCTAACATTAGACATCCAGGACTTCTACATTTGAAACTACAAGGTATTGCTGAGAGAAATTAAGAAAGACTTAAATAAATGGAAAAATGTCATGTTTATGGTTTGCAGGACTCAATATTATTAAGATGGTACTTTTTCCTACATTGAGCCGTAGATTCAATGCAATCCCAATAAAAATTCCAGAAGTTTTTTTACTGAAAATCGACAAACTGATTCTAATATTTATGTGGAAATGCAAAGGGTGTAGAATAACAAAAGCAATTTTACAAGAGAAAGAGAGTTGATAACTTATCTTACCTGCTTTCAGGACTTACTATAAAGTTACAGTAATCAAAATAGTTTCAGTATTAGTGAAAATATCAGCATGCAGATCAATAGAACAGATTAGAAAGTCCATGAATAGACCCACATGTATTTGGGCAATTGTTTTGACACAGGTGCCAAGGCAATTTTGTGAGGAAAGGAAAGTCTTTTCAACAAAGGGTGCTAGCTGTCCACACGAACGTGGGAAAAAGTGAATATTGACACTTAACCACACCATACGTACTGACTCGAAGTGGATTATAGACCCAGATGTAAAATGTAAAAACTGCAGGGCTTCTCAAAGAAGCCATGGGAGAGTATTTTTGCAACTCTGGGGTAGACAAAATTTTCTTAGCTAGAACACAGTAAGCACAAATCGTAAAAGAAAAAATAATAATTTAGACTTCAATTAAAATGAGAGCCTTTTGTTCTTTGAAGGACATCGCCAAGAAAGTATAAAGGCAAGTGATAGATTGAGAGGAAATGTGTGCAACATATATGTCAGAAAAAGGATCTGTACTCAGAATAAAAAGAACTCTGACAACTCAAGAACAAGAAGACAACAAACCTGTGGAGAAATGGACAAAAGATTTGAACAGATACTTCTCAAAAGATGTGAGAAAGGTGCTCAACATCGTGTGACATTGGGGAAATGCAGATTAAATGACAATGAGGTGGCACTACAACACACCCACTAGAATGGCTAAAATCAGTGGCGTGGCTTGCTGGTCAATTTTTAACAAGTAGCTCTGGGTGGGGTTGGGGTAGAGCAAGGCTGTTCAGCGGTGTTTGCTGATTTCTGTGGTGTAAACACTCTCACCATGGCCAATTTCAAGCTACTAACAACAAGATACCACTGAACCCAGAGTTGGGAAGAGATGCACGCAATTGGCTCCCGCAAGCTGGTGCAAGGTGGCTTCTGCACACCACTGGCTAAAACGTTTAAAGCTGACGGTACCAAGTGTTGGTGGAGTTGCGGGTCAGCCTAAACTCTCATAACTGCTGTTGGGGGTGTAAGATGGTAAAACCACTTGGCAAAAATGGTTTTGCAGTTTTTAAAAAGATTAAACATCACCTGTGATTCAACATCATTGGTGATTCAACGCCTAAGCCTACCCAAGTTCACAGCAGCTTTATTTGTAATAGCCGAAAATTGGAAATGACTCAAATGTCCATCAGGAGATGATATACTGTGGCATATTTACACAATGAAATATTAATCAGCAATAGAATGGAATGGACTGTTGATACAGGAGCCATATGGATCGATCTCAAAAGTATTGTACTGAAAGAAGTCAGACAAGAAAAGAGTACATTCCATGTGCTTCAGTATTTAAAGGTTTTTTTTTTGAAAAATGTATACAAATCTATATATATATATATATAAAAATAGAGAGAGACTTGTATATAGACTATATATACAGAAAATACATCAGCGGTTGTCTATCCAGAGAGTGGAAGGAAGGATGAATTATAATGGTCACAGGTAATCTTTTGTGGTCAAGGAAACGTTTGTACTCCTGATTATGGAGATGGAGTCACAGGTGTATATATATGTCAAAACTGATCAACCTATACATTTTAAATATGTGCTGTTTCGTGTACTTCAATTATATCTCAATAAAGTTGAAAAAATATTTTAAAAAATGCAAACTCCAGGCCTTGACCCCAAAGCTCAGAGGTAGGAAAACTGAGAGAGTGAATATTGACACTTATTAAACTGGGTTTGCAGTTTAACCAGCTCGTCGAATGATTCCTATAAAGTGTGAGACCTACCGAAGAAGAACCCCCCAAATTCAATCAGGTGTGACAAATTTAATTTTTAAGACGATAAAGGAAACTGTGTTTACACTTCAAAGGGGAGCCTGAGGAGCTTGGACATGCCGACAGTGGCATTTGCACTAACTGTCCTGGCTTGTGCCAGGCATTCTCCTGTGCATTCAGGTTTGCCTGACATTGCCCGGCTAGGAGGTGGCGAAGATGGGGTAGCTGACGCTCAGGGCAGCTGAAAACTACAGGGTTAGGGTCAGATCTCCTCTCCACCACTCCCTAGGTGCGTGACTCCTGCACACGTCCCTCTGGGTCAATCATCTCCTGTTGTGTATCCAGGCTGCTCCAAGACATTGTAACTTAAAACAACTGCAGTCGTTTGTTTTGTTCATGATTGTGCAAGTTGGGCAGGGCTCAGCGGGGATGGCTAGTTTCTGCTAAGGTGCTCCACTGAGGCTGAAGGATTCACTTCCAAGCCACCTGGATGCTGACTATCACCTGGGAGTGGCACAGGTGTAGGCTGAGGCCTCTGTCCCTCTCCATATAGATCTTTCTGTGGGCTTCCTTCCAGCATGACGTCTGGGTTCTAAGAACCGGTGTTAACGAGAACCAGGCAGAAGTTGTATCCACTTGTATAATCTAGCCTCGGAAGTCACAAAGTGTCACCTTGTCCAGCTGGCCAACTTCATCCTTTAACACCCTCCATCTTGTTCACCTTCTTCTAGCCACGCTGGTCCTTCTGTTCCTCTGAAACTCTGTGTTCCTGTTCCAGTGTTTGTACTTGAAGTTCCTCCTGCCTGAAACGTGTCCCCTGTCACATAGATCTGCATAAGACTGACTTCTTCTCTTCGTTCAGTTCTTGGCCAGATGTCACTGCCTTGGAGAGGCTGTCCCTTCCAACCCTCTTTCCCTCCTGTCCTGCAGCTCTTGCCAGCACTATTCAATGGGGACACTCATTTTGATCACTTGTTGAAGGTGGTATTCTCCAGAGCTCTCCATTGTGGAGGTGCCATTTTTTCCCTTTGGCAATTCATAGCTAATCTGTGAGGAGATCCTGTGGGATTATGTGAATGTCCTATTTCTCATCAAATTTTTATTCAATGGTTTTAACATTCATTGATAATTATGCCTGAATCAATTATTGTCATGAAGTTGCAAAACAATTTTTTTCTCTTTATTTCCTATATTTATTAGTTGGCATTCTACTGTAAAGAAAAGCTTTTTTTCCCCTTTTTATATCTATGAATTTATCTGAATCATTTGAATTGTTGAATTTATTTTTTGGATCAGTACGAGCTCATGCATTTCATCCCATACATTATAATCTGTTACTGTCATTATTTATTTTGATAATAAAATTGATCCAGATCAGGCCAGTGGGAGCTCCTTTAAGCTGGTGTCTATGTTCTTTTGACTCATCCATATCAATCTTTGAGCTTTTCTTACTTTCTGGCACGATAAGATGCTCCAGGCTTATCTTAATTAATTAATTTAAACGTTTTTTAGCTGTTTCTCTCCCACCAGAAGGTAAGCTCTTCTCTGTCCACCACCATTCTTAGCACATAAATCCTTAGGTATAAATTGGCCAAGAGAAGTCCTAGAAATCTATTTCTAGAACTGATAAAGATCATTCTGCATGAACAGCAAAGAAAGTTCAAGTTTCATGCATTTCTTAGCTGTTTGATCATAACAGCAGCATGAAGAGCCAATGAGGTAGCATAAGTGGTTAAGAACGTGGGCCACAGGGCTAGACCTTCCCAGGTTTCTCTCTGAGCTTCATTACTTCTTAACCATTGACCTTGGACGAGTCACTACTCTCTGAGCCTCAGTTTCATCATCATCAAAATGGGACACCACTAATAGTACCTAATCACATAGTTGTTTCAAGAACTAACTAAGAAAATACGTAAAGTGCTTAGTGCAGTACCTGGAACATGGTAGATGGCTAATAAATAGTAGCCATTACTATTATAGATATTTTCTTATCTAATCTTCCCAGGAGCTCTATGAGATATCTCCATCTGTAGATGAGGAAACTGAGGTTCAGAGTGCTTAACTAAATTTCCCATGGCCACACAGCTGGATGGTGAGGAAGCCCAGGTAGGAACTAATGGAGAGGCTTTCCCAGTTGTAGTGGAGGGTGAGGGCTGGCCCAGGTGAAGCAGGGCCCTTTTGACCTGGCTTGGCTGTGCAGCCCTCCCCCAACCCTCATGCACAGCGAAGGCAGGCGGAGTCACCGCGCATTGTACAATGCAGTAGTGACCAGTGCCTAGCAAAGGAGTGACAGCCGTTTTTACTGCCAGAGGTTCATTGTAAAACCATAGACCAAATGTTGCAGTGGTTGGGATCATGAACCTGTGTTAGACCTGGGTTTTCATCCTGGGTGGGAGATCTCGGGTAAGTTACCTCACCTCTCTGGGCTTTAGCTTATCTATAAAACTTCAGGGCTTTTGTGCTGGTTGTTCCCTCTGCCTGCAATGCTTTTCCCCCCACACCCACATAGTTAACCACTTTATCTCCCCATATCTTTATTCAGATCACTGAGGCCTAGTTTGATCACCTTACTTAAAAATGAAATCCACTCTCACCCCCCAATGCCGGTTTCCTTGCTCTCTTTTTCCCATGTCATCTATTACCATCTAACACTGTAACATGTACTTAGTTATTACTTTCAATGTTCACTCTCTTTCACACCTCACTAGAATGTCATCTCCACCAGGGCAAGGATTTTGGTTTGTCTGGGTCACTGCTGTAGTCCCAGCCCTGAGAAAAGTGCCTGTATGTAACAGTAGCTCAATAAATATTCCTGGTTGTTGTCAAAGTAAACAAACCCACCACAGTGCTAGATTTGTAGGAAATGCTCAAAACAAGCAACGTTATCAAGTCTTGCTGCTGTGTAAGTCCCTCTGGAATTCCTACCATTTTTAGTTCTAGCCTAAGACCTCCAAGAATGTCCAGGATGTCCTCCCTCTGTACCTTAAATCCTGCTGTCCAGTGTGATCAGTAGTATATCCTCACCTGGGACCTTGTAGAAATGCAGCACCTAGGGCCCCTCTCCTGACTGAGTGAGAATATGCTTTGGAACAAGACACCCGGGGACTCCAGTACACAGTCAAGTTGGAGAAGCACTAGTTTACATCACTTTCTTCTTTTCTGGAGTCTCTCTTGCAGCTCCCCAAATCTTCATTCACGGTTCTTCCCCTAGCTTTTCACTTGACTTAAAGGCTCTTTGCAAGTTTGCTTCTACTGCTCTGAGGAACTTCCCACGTTCCTCTGTCCTTTCTTGAAGATATCTGTCTACATATCTTATCTCCTTGAGGCACCCCCTTCATTAAATGGCAAGCTTTTTGAGGGCAGGGCCTTCCCCTCTTTATCTCCAGATCCCACTGTACACCTGCCTTAACTTAACTAGGATCTGACCGAGGAGCAAATGAATCATTTCAGGTCTTCATCTCCTGTGTTTATTCTAAGGATCTAAAGATGTTTAACACGGCATTACTTTCATGGATTCTTAGGTCTTAAACTGCACGCTTCCTAAAGATGGGACTATTCAGTCTTCTCAGGTACTCAAACTAACTTTTGTTTTATTCAATGAACATTGAGAACAGCCTATGTGCCAGTCCCCAAATCAAGTGCCTACCAGGGAAATAAATGCGATTGAGACACAATTCCCCCACAGTCTAGTGGAGGGGACAGAGCTCCCCACTTGGACACACTAATGGGTTTTCACTGTAGCCTCCTCTGATTCAGTGGAAAACAATCTTAATGTCCACCCGCAGGGATAAAAAAAATCTATGGCACAGTCAGACTGTAAAATTCTATGTAGCAGTTTGATTTTTTTTTTTTTGGTGAGGAAGATTGGCCCTCAGCTAACATCTATTGCCAATCTTCCTCTTTTTGCTGAGGAATATTAGCCCTAAGCGAACATCTGTGCCCATCTTCCTCTATTTTGTATGTAGGACGCCACCATAGCATGGCTCGACAAGTGGTGAGTAGGTCTGCACCTGGCATATGAACCTGTGGACCCTGGCTGCTGAAGTGGAGCATGTGAACTTAACCACTATGCCATCAGACTGGCCCCTCTGTAGCAGAATGAAAATTATAAATATAGAATTATAAATACAGAATTATTGCCAGGGAAAGACCTCCAGGACATGATGAGTGGAAAAAAACACATCTTGCAGAATTTGTGCCTTTGATACCAACTATCCCTTACATAGAAACAAACTCATATTTAACGTGTAGAAAAAGGACTGAATGGACACATATAATTAATGACAGTGATCAAAGGAGATTTTAGCCTTATCTGTAATTTTTATTTAATATAGAGAATATATATATGTACTATTTGTGTAATTATAGGATTCCTCATAATTTTAAAACCTAATGTTAAATTCAAATTAAAGAAAAATAAAATGGGGCAGAAACAATCAATGTGACCAGAACTGGGAGGTGAGGTGATAGCAGAGGCTTTGGAAACTACTTCGTGCAGCTAAGTTATGATCATTCCCATTTTATGGATGACTCAACTGAGACTAGCAGAGGTTAAGTGACTTGCTTAGTGTCCCATAGTTACTAGATAGGGTAGGTCCACTGGAGCACAGGCTCTTTGTACTAAATGTTGGAGTGGTCCCTGAGTGGAAGATGAGACAGGGAAGTCCCCCCTCCCTTCCCCCCAAGGTTAGATGTGGTCATCCCCCTCTGTCCCAATATGCTTGAATCTGATCTGCATTAATCCTTTTTAAAAATAAAGACTTTTGTCCCAATCTTCCCTTCCCTAAGATGATGGAGACTTGGCAGTTTCCTCTTTCCCTGAGGGCAACCACTTCCCCCTTGCTCCCTTTTATCTGCTTCCTGCAAACTTAAGATCTTTGGCCCTGACATCTGCTGAAGCTTTACAAAAGGAACTCTACAAATTACTCCCTACTTCCCAATGTTATGCGCTATAGCCCAGAGATCCAGATCACCAGCTCCTTCTCCAGAGTTCTCTGCTCCACCATAAACCCCAACGAGTTACCACACATGTAGGCAAGACCAGTTTCCTCGGCACAGATCTGATGAGTGTTACCTCTGGGGAGCCAGAGTCTTTTATTTTTTATGACTCTCGCAGACTCCAAGGAAATTGCAAAGAATTCATTGGGAAGGCGAACAGAGCACATAGAATTAAACAAGACTCGATTTTCAATATGTCTATATACTCATTTCAAAAGACTATAGAGCTGAAAATTATTTCCTGGGCAATAAACATCCCGAAGAGATCAAGCCAGAACAAGACGATGACACACCTTGCAGAGTGCTCAGTGCACAGTGACTGTTGGGAAAGGGGGTTTGAAACCAATGAAGCATGGACCTCAAAGTGCCCTGTATATATGCTAAAATGAACTGAATCAAACAGAATGGAAGAAGGTTTTTGTGTTTCTCAAAACCAGGACATCTAGGACTGGAAGAAACCACAACACATCTGAACATGTAAATCAACTCTGCCCTGAACATTTTTCACCAAGGGTGAGTGCAACAGAGATGGAAGAACCAGATTTGGAAATGGCATCTCTAATTTTGTTTGACCAAATTTGCCAAGCATAATAGATTAGGAGCCCGTATGGGTGTACCCAAGTAATTGCACTTAATTGTTTGTGCAAATCAGATGATCTATCAGCAACAAGGCCAATTAATTAAATGCAGACTCACAAGTCAGATTGGGAAGGAAGGAAGAGGGCTGGGTTCATTTCAAAATTAAGCCTGTGTTATTTTACTTTATTTTGGAAAGCCACAGAGAGAACACACCTAATAACAGTAGCCCATATGGAACGTTCCAACAGGATATGGTAGGGAAGATTTACCCTGACTTCCTGGGACCGTTATCAGAGCCCCAAGTTTCACAATGCAGGAGAGGGAGGGAAAGAGGAGAGAAACTGTCTTACAGGAGCAGGGCTGGTCTTCACCAGCACAGCTGAGGAGAGGAGAGGCAGATGGAGAACAGGCCTAGGGTGGTTTGAAAATCAGGTGAAAACCAAGTTCAAGGCATTCCTAAAGTGGAGTCTTTATCTGGTCTTTACCTAGGAGACCTCAAATCCCATTAGGCAGGACAGAGGGAATGGATAATTTCTAAAGACAGTCTTTCCCACATTTCCAGCATTCAGGGACACCTTCACAATTTTGCAATATTCATGTGTCACTTGTCGTATTGTTTACTGTTACTGTTTACTTGTAAAGATTTCCTTTAAACCAGTAAACTGATTTCCAAAAGGGTTGTGCCATTTTACACTGCCACCACCGTTTCATATCTGAGTATTTTCACCACCTACACACCAGCGTCATCTACCAGATCCACCTGCCCACCCAGAGAGGGCATGTGCGGATGTGTTCCCAGTTTTTTTGAACAAACCACAGAAGATGCAATGCTCCAATATCTCATTTGCCAGTTTTAAAACACTCCCTTCCCTTTCCAGTCATGCATCCTAATTTTCTTAATAATATCCTAGAATTATTGTTCATGAAGTCATTCATTCTGCACACTTTCTCTTCTAGAGACTCCCTCATTCATGGCTGAAACTCAGCTCAGCTCTCCCACCAGAGGCAGAGGAGAGAACGCCAGCAGGAAAGGGCCCCAGGGATGGTATGTGCTTTCTAAACACATACCTTTTGGATGCCCTGGCAGGTTTTCAGGTAGGTTGATACAGGCTTTCTTGGTCAAATCCGGTCCACCAGCCTTTGTTGGGGAGGCTTAGCCCTGTAATTGCCTTTACAGCCCACCTGATTGCCTCTCTGAACTTCTGCAGTTTAACTCAGACTGCAGGTTCCTACTTCCGTCTGGCCTCAGAATTGGTGCTAAAGCCACCTGCCTCACAGACCTGCCTGCAGATTAGCGATGGATATGCATGGAGTGCTTTGAGATCCGATGGGGAAAGATGGACATTTCTCAGGGATACTGATTCAATGTCTCCCCTGACAGAAAAAATGTAGCCCAGTCAGAACAGACGGAGGTGGGAAGAAGCTGAGGTAGGAGCAGAGGGTGTAACATTGTCAAGCACCACATGGGGGATAAAGACCCTTCTTGACACCCATTTCCATCTGCCCAAACCACTCCCAACCCTACAACTTCTTTCTCTGTTCGAGAATGAGTTTGGGCCTAGAACCTACCTTCTGTCTCGGGAACCAAAGGAAGGGACAGTAGAGCTATGACCAAAATGAAAGGGATTAATTAAGTCATGGCAACAGATGGAAAGGCAGCTTTATGATTCAAGTGCAAACGATGACACAATAGTACCTGAAAGTTCTTGACACCTTAATTGACTGCTTATTTGTTTTAGCAAGAGTTCCTTTCTCGAACCAGTGTCTCTCGTTTGCCCTAGCTGGAATCTGCCTGAGGCAGGCCAGCTGCTACCATTCCCCACTCAAAATGGCGCCCAGTTATTGAGAGCCTGGAATGAGCCAAGCTGTGGGCTAGCCATACACTCAGATGGGTCTGAGTTTAACCTTGCCCGGTGTTTTTGGGTGCTGGGACAACCACCATCTTCTGCATTATGGAGGCCTCAAGGTGATCAGGGCTTTCTGTATAACTTTGTTCCTTTCAAGGCCTAGAGTTCAGGTCTATCTGCCCCCGTGCAAAAGACAGTGTAGTAGCCACGTGTTGTTTCTAATCACAGGGCACCACAGGGCACCTCAAAACAAACCACCACCCTTAGAAGTTCTTGGCTACTAAATTCAACATGTGTAAACATGCATAGTGCACAGCGCATAAACATATGTAGCGTAGAAGGGGAGTAAATAGCAGTCTTGGGGAGAGAAAGTTCACATTCTGAAATTCCACTTCTGCCACTAACTAGCTTATGACTTTGAACAAATAGCAGTAACTATTAAATGTTTTGAGCACTTGCTACATACGAGATGCTTTCTGTGCATTATCTGTTTATCCTCACAAGAACCTATATATAGTACCTATATATAGGTACTATTAATTGCCCCAATTTATAAATGAGAAAACTGAGACAAGCACCCAAGGTGATATAGCTGTAAGTGTTAGAACCAACATTACTTTCAACAGGGTCAATTATCTTTAGGATGACCAACATCCTGGTTTGCCTGGGACTGAGAGGTTTCCCAGGACATGGGACTTTCAGTGCTAAAGCCAGGAATGTCCCAAGCAAACTGGGGTGAGTTGGCCATCCTAATTATTTTCTGAGTATATTTTACCACAAACACTTGGTTCATCTATAGGTATTTTGTTTATATCATTTTATTAATCATAGCTTTGAGTTTTCTTCATTAAATCCAGTTCTCTTCCTCATATTTTCTAAGTCTCAACTTTGCTAGGTGTAGATTTAAGTGTTAAGTTTAATTTGTATAGGTATTTTTCTACTGGTAATTTCATCATGAAGTAGATTTTTAAAAAAGTAATATGCAATTATTTCTTGGCTAATGCATGATAAAACCATGTGTAATTCTCATCAGTGATTCAGGATTTTATTGCTAATCACATCACTAATCTGATTGTTCCATAAACTTGTCATGACTTTACCTACTAACTGGCTACATCATTGACAGTGCAAAGAGCAAATGGCACAGTCGACACAGTATAGTTAGACTCGCCTGTGGTCAAAATAGTGGATCAAAATGGTAGGGATAAAGAGTCTGGCTTTGTAGGGAGGAAACCTCCACACATTTAAAATGTTTTATTCTTCTAACATTTAACAAATATTAATAATTTCCTACTTTCTGCCTAGTACTCTATGAGATGCTGGAACCCAGTGTTTAACAAGATATGGTCTTTGCCCTCATAGCCCAGCAGAGTAGATTTTAGCAACTAATTATATAATTGATTATCTGATTTCAGTGATGATCCAGACTACATAGGAGAAGGATGGGGGCTACCAGGGCATGTGGACAGGGGTCCTTGGCATAGTCAGGTGACAACTCCAGGAAACTGTAAAGATAAAATCAGAGCTCTGTGCCTGAATCAGGAGTGGGGTCTTCACTTACAATATTCTGGGGGGCACTGCCCTTGGTCAAGCTGTGGACGGAATGGGGCACCTCCCTCCTGCATATAGTTCTTCCAAGGATTATGATGAGGGTGGGGGTGAATCTAGAGTTGGCAGGAAGGGAGTTGTGGAGCCGAGGAGGGCTGAGGCACAGCATGGCATGGCTGAGAACCTCAATGCCATCTGACATTACCACTAGTTCGAAAACTGTGGCTGCCCTTAAGCCCCCTGGGAAATGACTCTTGCGCCACCAGTTCCGGGGCAGTAAACCCTCACCCAAGTGAGGATATGTACTTGTGTTTACTTAAGCACTAGGCATTTTAATTTTATCCTCACCACAGTCTTCCCAGTTAGCATGAATACCACCATTTTGCACATGAAGAAACTGAGGGTCAGAGAGGGAAAGCTAGAAAGCTACCCTGCTGGAAAATAATAAAACCACATACTAGAAAAACCATGGGCACTGGAGTCCTAGATACACTCCTAGATACACTCCAACACTATGAGCCCCAGTTTTTCTAAGATAGGAATAATAATCCCTTCCTGTTAGGGTTGTTCCAATGAAAAAAACAAGATCATGTATGCCAATTACCTAGTAGGTCATAAAGCATATAGCAGGTGGCTCAAAAGAGTGGTTTCCTGCTTGCTGTGCTGTCTCTCCTATACTTCAGTTGCCCCACTAATATAGTGTTAATCTTGTAAGTGGCTTTTCTTGTAGCTTTCAGTGGTTAAAAAATAGAAGAGAGACTCTAAGCTGTGATCTTCAATGGAGTAGAACAAACCGCAATCTGGCTGGGTTGCTCAGGGAGGCACAGCAAGTGGGCATCTCCCAGAACCTTGTGCTCAGTGCTCATCGCTGGACTAAGACTTAAAGGATGCAGGAATCAGGAGGGAGCATCTGCTGGGGGTTGTGTGGTCAGGAGAACCTTCCCAAGGATGTGAGAGAGAACTCAGGAGAGTGATGTCATTTCCTGACCCACCTGCTGGAACAGGAGCTAACGCGGGATCTTTAAAGCATGCCAAAAAGTGTACACATATGACGTCTTGCATAGGGAAAAAATTCTGAGTGTCCTCCCTTGGTCAATTTTTTCAAAGCTGAACAGCAACAATGTGAGAAAATAGTTTGTAATATTACAGCATTGTAAACACACACACACACACACAAAACCAAAACCCAAAATGAAACCAAATCAAAACAAAAGCTAGCCTTTGGAGTAAGACCAACCTGGATTTGGATGCTGGCTTCATCGCTTCCAAGCGGTGGGAATTGAGGCAAGTCCCCTAATCTCCCAAGCCTCAGTTTCCTTCTTTACAGAATAAGAATGATATCTACTTTGCAGGCCTCCCAGGACTGAGTAAGCTAACGCACGTACAGCACGTAGCTCAGAAAGTGGTACATGGTAAACATTCATTACCTGATGTTTGATATTTTGAGCCTTTTGCCTGGCACTGGAACGTGAGTTCAGCATTCTCTGGGTAAAGCCCTTCCTAAACTCATAAGTTATTTGTTCACTTTTTATTACAGAAAATTTCAAGCATATAAAGAATGAGAAAGAGTAGTATAATGAATACCCACCACCCAGCTCTAACATTTTATCAACTTGTTGGCCAATCTCGTTTCACTGTTACCCCTTTCCCACTCACCAACCTTGGTATATATTTTTAAATTAATTAATTATTTTAACTGAGATATCATTGACATATAACATTATATTAGTTTTAGGTGTGCAACATAATGATTTGACATACGCATATATTACAAAATGATCATCACAATAAGTCTAGTTAACATCTATCACAACTTTGGTATGTTTTGAAGCAAATATCAGACCTTTTATCCACAGATATTGGAAGTTATTTTTAAGTCAACTCCTTAGTTATCTCTTTGTCAGGGGAAATAATCCAAATTTCTTTCTGTGGATGGGATTTATTAAGGTAAAATTTACATACAGTAAAATTAACCCTTTTTAGGGTATAGTTCTGAGTTTTGACAAACCCAAATTCTTTTGACAATTCTTCAGTGTCCCTTGCTCAACTTTAAAAAATATATATTCCAGCACTAAGTAGATGAATGAGTAAAATGTTTTGCTGTCTGTATTAACCTTAACATAGAAGAAGAGGAAATAGCCTCTCTCAGTGGTCTCCTTAATCACAGTTTATTATGACTTGGAAACCCAACATATTGGATTGGCTAGAACATAAGCCACCCAAGAATAGATTTATTAGCATCAAGTATTGTTTAGAGCAACTGAGTTTATGTTGATGCTTTCATTTCAAATGGCTGTAATGAAAGGTTTGTAAGAAGCCTGATTATTATTGGGTTCATTAATAACAAACCCTAAGCATGCCCCTTTTGGGACCATGATTAATCCAAATAAAAATAGCTTTGTTAATTAAAAAGAGATGTTTTTCTGGTAACTGCCATATACTCAACAAGACAAATGAAGAACCAAACAAAAAACAAGTGCAGATGCCAGGAATAATACTACTTCCTTTTTCCTGGATCCTTGCTGACAGTATGAGAATATATACCAGCAAGAGCGCCCTCTGTTGTTTCCCAGTTACTTTGTCATCTCTCTGTCCCTAGTCTTGAACGATGGCACGGTTTCCTGGTTGTGAGCACCTCTGTGGGCCACTTCATAATCTGGGTGAGTGTAAGACAGTTCAGAGCCCGTTCTTTTTAATGTCATCTATAAAAGACAACCTTGTGCTAACAGCAGCACTTGCCTACGGGCTGTCAAAACTGAGTGTTGTGTCTCATCGGAACTAGCTCTAAACAGTTGAAGCTGTTAAGCATGAACTTTGAGTAACCCGGTACCCCAGATCCTTACAGGACCTAACTACAAACTCTTTCCTAACTAATAATCAGTGGAATTTATCTAACCAAGTACAGACAGACCTATGGGCTCATCCTGTTCTACCCAGAGAGCTAGTTTTCCATGCTTAGCACGACAACCATGAGCTCCCCTTCTTCAGCACGTACATATCCCCGACTTACTCCTCTTGGAGAATTTCTCCACTGACATGGGGTTCTTTGCTTGGCAAGTTGATAGACTCATTTTTTTGTTTGTTCATTATCATTTCTGTCTTGTTTCATGTTTCAGCTCTAGTGGTCTTTGTTCTACTCGTAGGCATAAAGAATGGAGGTTCCACTGAGATGCCTTGAGCAGCCTCACTCACAAACACCCCTGATTCTCAACTAGACGATGTGAGCCCTCTTGTGCTCCGGTTTGGTCTTCCTGCACTGTGGGTGGGTCCTGCAGTAGTGACCGAGCTCTGAGTGTGTGATGGTGGGTGTCGCATCCTCGCTGAGTTTATTTTGTTTCATCTAGGTTGTCCGAGTGACCATGCCCGGGACTTGCTTTGTCATTCTGGCCAGCAGTCTCCTGCCAGACTTGGTTTTAGCTCGAGAGTTCTTGCAGCAGCACTTTTAGTCCTGGTTTGTTGTGTGTTTATTTGTCTACGACTCTTCTGGAGAAGAGAAGCAAATAGTCTTTCCTTGAGCTTACTTCAGTCTGTCTTTTAGCTAAGGAAGGAATCTCATCTATGTCTGTTTTTTGTTAAACACAGGGACTGCCAACTTCAAAAACAGTTAATACCTCTGCCCTTCCACCCGAATATGAACTATTTCAGTTCTGCAACGGTCAGTCTCTTGGTTGACTGTAAACTCTGTCCATGCCACCTCTAGGATATCTGGTCCAGATGGGAGGAAACTAATGAATCAGATGATAGGCTCTCAAATGCCATGGGAGCCCTTGAGTGAATTGGTTTATAGAGACTTACTATCACTTATATGAATTTAAAATAAGAGAACTCAAGAATTTCCAGAAGACAAAACAACTTAACTGCTAATGCTTTAAATATTTTAGTTCTTTTAAGGAATATTTTCCTGTTGAGACTGCAGCCCTGAAAAAGAAAGATTTAGCTGTGAGCTGGCAGTCTTGGTTATTAGTTTACATGCTAAGATGGAATGCACTTCATTCAGTGTTTTTAAGTGTCAACTGTTGTTACGTAATGTAAAATAGGAGAAATATTTATAATCAAGGCGAATCTTTGAAAATTAGCCCATTTTGACAATGACTTCTCTGATTTTACCACAGTATAAAAATGTTAGCATAATATTGGAGTTTATGCTAGATAACTTGCTTAATCCAAATTTTCTAAATTTCCTATACTCACCTTAAGCTAACATTGCTTTCATAAATGTTTAAAATTACAAACGTAAATATATGTCTTCAGTTAGATTGAATTATAATAATCAATGTCTTCCTAAAAAGGGTTCATTTTTGTAACCTCAGTCATGCCACAAATTACACAAGTCTACAGAATTACTTTACTTAAACTACTGCTATAAATTTTAAAATGGTGTTTTTTAAAATATTTTTAATATCATTAGTGATTGTATTGTTTTTGAAGGATGATTTGAATTTAATTTCTAAGATCTCTAATAGACTTTTAAACCTTGAGAGTCAGCAATGAATAATCTTTATTTCAAATTCCTCAAGCAGAGAGCAAAATATGTGCAGAGTGATTCCTATTGTTGCTGTAACAAATTACCACACATTTAGTGGTTTAAGAAAACAAATTTATTCTCTTACAGTTTTGGAAGTCTGAAGTCTAAAATCAAGGTGTTGGCAAGTCTCCATCCCTTCTTGAGTCTTTAGGGGACAATATGTTTCCTTGTCTTTTCCAGCTTTTAGAGGCCACCTGCATTCTTTGGCTCCTTCCTCCAATCTTCAAAGCTAGCAGCTAACCATCTTTTCTCTTTGACCTCCTACCTCCCTGTGATTACATCAGGCCCATCCAAATAATACAGGATAATCTCAAGAACCTCAGTTTAATCACATCTGCAAAGTCCCTAATGCCATGTAAGGTAACATGGTCACAGGTTCCTGGATTAAGATGTGGGTATCTTTCAGGGGCCATTGATCAGCCAACCACCCATGCAATCATTTTAACTTATATTCTTGAGTATACATGAACAAATTTGCTCTTCTATAACGTGTAATCAAAATGGCAAGATCAATATGAAGTATATATTGTCTTATGTTAATAAGAGTAATAATGTAAAAAATTGTATAGTATGCCCACATGTATATGTCTTAATATATAAACACAGTGGTATAAAAAACATCGATAAGCAAAACCCTTAAATATGACAGAAGAGAGAGATCTGATAAAGGAAAATTATGACCTTGCGCTATATATCTTCTTCTCATGGGGGGAAATAAGAAATTATTCTTGTCTGATGTAGACTCAGTTGTTAAGAGTTTCATTTTTTTTTTATACTTCTCTTACCATGCTTCTAGGTTGTTTTAAATGAAGCAATAAGTAATCTTCATTGACATCTGAATGATTGTTATGTTAACTTCTGTTAATCTGTCCTTCTATTAATGAGGCAGCCAAGATGACAACTTTCCCTTGTTCTTGTGATCAATTTCTTCTGGTGACTCTTTTTGATATTGCTTTCCCCAAAAAATTGAGAATCATAAAACTCTAAGGATATATTTTAAACCTAAAATGTCTTTGGATTTTCCTGGCTAGCCATTGAGTAAATACAAAGATTTGCTCTTTCACCTTATAAAAACAAAAGACAATAAAAAATTATTAAATTTGAGTGGCATTCTCCAGATTTTAAGTAACTCAAAATTATTGTGAGAGCATATTTTATTCACCAAACTCAGTTTGAGCTTGTCCTTCTTCTCATGGACTTCCATGGAGCTCCCTTCTGTTAAGGTGCTGTGTTGACAATGTTACTAGTTGCAATTATGATAAGACATTCATGGAAATTAATTTGCTTCTGATTGGTCTATAATTAATACCCTTATGTGTAAGAGTGACATCTTCCCAGTTAATATTCAGCTGCCAACTTTTGGGAGCAACACTAGCTATAATGGTCAAAAATTTTCCAAGTGATATAATGTAAAATTTTACTGATAGTAAACTATTATTTCACAGGAAATAAATAATAAAGCTTTTTTTCACTTAACTCTTTTTGATAGATTAAAAGAAAACGTCTTTGTGCTTGTTCAACTCACTACACTATTTTCTGTTAAACTTTGGGAATATTTGGTTACAGTGGGGCTTAGATTGTCACCAATGTCAGGTGGTGCCCCTTGTGGCTTTGTGTGTTTCTGCCAAGGTAATATCGCCTCTGGTGTGCACCTTGGCAGGGGAGTCTACTGACCTACTTGCATGGGTTTGTGTCTGTGTCAGGGTTTCACCAAGGACCCGCCTGTGCAAGAGCAGATGCCCAGAGGAGGGAGACACACTGCTTCCATCCCGTGGTGCACGGCTCTCTCCCTTGGTTTGGATTCCCGACTAGAACACTGCATTAGGAACTGTGCCTGAGTGGCGATCACAATGAATGAAACTGTCTACAAGGTGTCTGCTGGCAAGCTTAGTGGCAAAAGCCTTACTCCCTTTCTCACTTGCAAAGACATTTGACAAGCAAATCACTTTGGCTTATTTACTGACCGAACAAGGCAGCTTTTGGCACTGGCTAACACCTCCTGTGGCATTTAAATTAACGTTTCGGGATAAGTCAAGAGGTTCCTACATAAAATTCAAGAAAACGGAATTCCTTGTCCAAAGTGGGATGAAGCAACCAATGGAAACTTTCCTCATGACTTGTCAGTACACGGCCTGATTAAGGGGCACCTTTGCATTAGTTACGTTGTGCCTAATGGTAGCTGTTGTCAAGCGGATCGTTCACAAAGTCTCAAATGTTGTTGCACAGCCACCTCTTGTTGGCTCACACATCAGGTGGGATCTGTGAGAACAGCACTGAAACCAAGATGGCGGTGTGCACCTGAAACCCTGGTGATTTGCCCATCCTTTATGTTCTCATCCGTCATCTCAGAAGAGGGGGAACCAGTCTGAGGGAAATTGTCACGTACAGCAGTAGTTGCCTAGGCGATAACAAAACAGTGTTGTGTGTCATTACAATTGGCTCTAAGCAGTTAAAGCTGATGAATTTTGAGTGACCTTGTGTCTCAGGTTGTTAGTGGACACAACTGGAGATGCTCCTGACCAATGACATCAGGACTTGCTTTAACCAACTGTGTTCAGACCTGCGGCCTCACTCTGTCCCATCGAAAATACCAGTCTTCAGGGCTAAATTAGAGCTTCCCCCTTCTAGAACTTTCAATGCTCTGAGTTTTTCCCAGAGAACTATTTGGTGAATTTCTCCACTGCTGTGTGCTCCCTTCACTGGCAAGTTTATGTACTTAGTTTTATAATTTTTTTTTTTTTTACCTCTGGTGTTTCTGTTTTGTTTTTGACCCGACAATAATACATACAGTTTCTGAATCTAAGTGATCAGTCTGGATTCAGATTCTGTTTTCTTATGAAAATGAAATTTAAAAAGAAAAAAAGAGGCTAACCTCTGGACTGTTAGGGTTACAGCTCTCCATAGGCTGCACACCTGGGAACCCAGGCTGAGGCGGCAAAGTTTCACCTTGGCTTATCCAGACTCACTTATGCATGCTCATCGCGATTTGAGGGGAACTGCTGAGATCTGATAGGCAAGGCCGTTAGATTTCTTTACACCAGGCCAACCCACCACACACCAGAGTCCAGAGGTCAACAAAACTGCGCCTGCAGCAGTCCCGCCTGCTTCCGCCATTGTCCCAAAGTCTCTTTCTCCTCTGGAAGTTGCCTATTTTACCTTCAAAAATCCTAATCCTTCTGGCTTATCCCTCTCTCCTTACTTGACCTTAGAATTCAGTTTCCAACTTTGATCTTTTATGCTCAGTGTATTCACTGTAATAGTTAGGATTCTGTGGTTGCAAGCAACAGAAACCCAATTCTGGCTGACTTAAAAAAGAGATTTACTGGAAGGATGGAGGAGCTTGCAGAATTGAGTGAGAAGCAGAAAAACCAGAATTCTGTAAAGGGTGAGAACCAGGGCACCTCTGAGGTTCAAGGGCGCAGCAATTAGTGGGCAACCTCATTAGGAGATGCTCCCTGTCCTTATGCTTTGACTCCTCCTTTCTTGGTTGTTTGGGGTCAGCATCAAGACGGGTCCATCTCTGGCTTCTGGAGCACCACACCCAGCCCTTTTAGGGGGAATATTGCAGAATTCCAGCCTCAAGGGCTTGAGTCACGTGAGGGACTCTCTTCACTTCTCTTAGCCTTAGTTTCCTCACCTGTTAAAAAGGACACCTCATGGGGTTTGGAGAAAATAGTTATGAAAAGCAAAAGCCATCACAGTGGAGTGGATTAAGCAAAGCCATAGAAGCCACATAAATCTGAGTTCAAATTCTGATTCAAATGTATACTAGCCGTGTGTCTGTGCAATTTATTACCCTTCAGTTTCCTCATCTGTAAAGTGGGGATAATGACAATATTTACCTTATTGTAATTAGCCTTGTACCTAGCACATAATAAATGTGCAATGATGTAAGCCATGGAAGGAAAAGAGGCAATAGATGTGATAATAACTTTGTGAAGTTATTATTATCAATCATTCCTTCTTGAGGGTGGGTAGTGAAGCCACACCTCCCCTCACATACAATTAAATAGGACAGTTATGAGAAATTTCTATTTTACAGTAAACTTTTCACATATGAGAAACAAAGCCCTTGGTCTGAATGGTGGTGCTGGATCTTGCCTCTGTGTAATCAGTGAGGCTTTGCCTGCTCCAGGCTCATGTCTCCTCTGGAGCCTGAAGTGTTCTTGGCACATCTTTTATAAAAGTCAGCCTTGCTTTCTTCCTGTTGCAAATTGCATGCACATTTCTGCTCCCTGCCTCCAGCCTCCATTTCTCAACCAGTCTTCTCCAGCCTCCCCCTCCCGCTCTCCTAATGAGAACGAGTTGACTTATAATTAAGGTCATATTTTATCTGCCAGGAAAGGCAGTGGCCGGCATGGCTGGGCCACTGCAGCTCCGCTCAGCGTTCCTCCGGTGGATTACTCTTGCGTTGATGACCATCAGTTGTTGTTTCAGGCTAGAAATGGAAGAATGGTTTTGATGGCTTGAAATTAACAGCTGGATTTATAGCTTGTAAATAGTCCTTGTGGCAAGATTTTCCTTCTCTGCTCTAATCCCCTCTTCCCGTTCAGACCTCATTTATGAATCCTTTGCCAGGAGTATTATTCTCAGAATGGAAAAACAAGAGTCTTTCTAGCATTGCAAGCTGCTTCTGCTAAGAAGTTCTTAAGTGGCCTCTGTGGGTCTGTGCTCTGGGATGGGAACTGCTCCACCGGCCCACCGCAGCCTGGCTGCCCAGGTCCTCCCAAGATGTTGATCACTCACCTCTCCTTTTTTCTTTTCTTGGCTCAGAGCAAGAAAGTTTCTGACCCCTTCTTGTTATTTTTAATCCATCTCTTAACATAATGGTCTCTCCAAAAAGACTGTCAGTTCTCCCAGATGCCCTGGCTGTGATGGTGATGGAGGAGCTGGTTTGGAAAAATGTGAACTTCCCCCAAACCACTGAAGTCCATCAAGGCTATTAGAGGGACACTGAGAAGCCTGGCTGACTTTGCCTGTTTTCAAGTTGCACTTGCTCCTCTGGCTCAGACAACACTGCAATGAGAAATAAGCAGAAGTCGCCAGAGAGATCCTCTCTGGGAAAGGAAGTTTCCTATTAAAAGCAAAAGAAAGAACAATCCATGTCCAAACAGCTTTCTGGTCCATTGCTCTGAGCCTGGTAGACGGGCCACTGCTCATGAGCACACTGAACCAACTTGGCGGGGAGGGACCCCAAGTTTGCTTTGTCTAACTCACACAGCCCCTGTGCAGTTGATGGAATGACTCACCCCTAAACCAGTGCCCCAAGGGTCGAGCACGGGAGACATTTAGTCCCTGCCTACTTATTACCGACAGGAACATAATAGTCCCCCACCTTCTGCCCTCTCCCACCCCAGTGTCGAACCAAAATGTTTTAGATTAACATCAGGGTTTTAAATATGAACGGCATGTCAGCAAGCCCCCTAGACAGCATTATTTAGCCTCCCAACATCGGACGTTTGTAGTGACTGTACATTGTACCAGCACCTTCCTCAGAGTGGCGTTGACATCACTCTGTTTGAATAAGTTAATTTTCCCATCATGGACTGATTCATTGGACAGAAACCACAAGTTCACATGCCAGTGCGTGGGCTGAACTCTGTGACCCTCCATTGCAAAACCGGAAGTATATCATTGTGTTTCCTTGAAAACAAGCACTGGGAAGCAGTTAGCTTTTATTTAGCTAGACTTTCATTTTTCCTTTTCATGGCAACATGAAATTTCATGACACTGGACTACAATTTGCTGTTTTTGTAGCATTTTCATGTTGGAATTTGCCTATTACAGCCAATATTTATTGAGCTTATTGATGTGTTGGACTGTGCCGGGCAATTTCCATATGAGATTTTATTTTATTGTTAGAGCAACTTATTGGAATAGGTGGTATTGTCTTCACTAGACCAAAGAAGAAATGGAAGTTCAGAGAGACTGAGTACAGTCCAACTCATAGATGAGCTCAAAACATAACTGGCTATAAAAGGAAAATTTCAACAAATCACATACAGGCAGACCAAATGTTTTTTCTTCTCTTCTTCCTTATATCAAGATCTCTCTTCATCTCATTTCTGGAAAAATCTCTGCAGGTTGCTCAGGAAGAAAGTGCCCTGAGGCTTGAGATATCTGGACAGAATAGAGGCCGCGCTGATTCTTCAGGGTTGATTCCTCCAGCTGGGACTCAGGCTTCAACACAGCAGTCTTGGGGCTTGCCCTTTATCGTCTGCCTTGAGTTCAAAAGAAAGAGATGGCCAAGCATGCCCAGAACGAGGGAGGAACGAATGGGCTTCGACAAACGTGAAGCCACCCACCAGGCCTTCCAATGATTAAACCCAGCGCAAACCAAGTGCTGCTCTTTGAAGCCTGCAAACTCTTCCTCATTACTCATCCCTTCTGATTTCCAGCCAACTTTCCACCATGGAAGTGCCTATGGCCCAGAAGAAAAGTGCTTTTTTATCCTCGGGAGGAAGTATCCTGGAGAGCTATAAAAACGCCCCTCGGGAGATCTCCCTGCTGGCTTTTCAGATCCACCAGCTTGAATCCATGGGGAAATATTCAAAAATTCTAGGCTCTTCTCCAAATGGAAACTGAATCCCAAGTCTTTGCAACCGTGTCCACATGCATTTCAGACCACTTACTGTGAATTCGGTTGTACTGTGGTGTGAAGTGTTGGACTGATGGCCCATCATAATACTTTGGTAAAATATGAGATTTCATGCTTTCAGATTACAGTTTCCACAGAGCTTCTACCTCCCAGATGCCCCTGTCTTTCAACAAGCCCTTATAAAAACTGTTCCGCAGACTCGGCAATGTTAGATCACTGATCCAACTGCCTGAATCAGTTAAGTACCTCTGTGTCCAAACCCACTCAGAATGGCTTTAAAAACAAAGAGGAATTATTGGCTCAGGAGGCTGAAAAGTCCAAAAGTAGTTGACATCAGGTGAGGCTTGATCTAGGTGCTCACAGAATATCATCATTGCTCAGTTTAGCTACATTTCTTGACTCTGTCTTCCAAGATGCTAGCTTCATCTTTAAGTCCCACATGGTGGCCTCCAGCAGTTTCAGGCTCCTCCCCTGCTACAATTCCTGATGCAGAAGGGGAGTTTCATACCAAACTCTCCAGGAGAAAAAGGAGAGATACTTCCAGTAGTTCCCATGGAAGAGAGAGCCTCATGTCCTGGAGGCCCATAGCCAGTGTCTCCTGTCACCTCCTTTATGTTGATTGTGTATTGTGACCATTGTCAAACTGATTCTTATGGTCAAAGGAAGGCGATACACATATATATATTCATTGGCTTAGGGCAATGAGGGACCCCACTGGAGCTGGGGTGGGGTCTCATGGCTGAGGAGCAGGGAGGAGGAGATTGCCAAGGGAAATTCAGGACACTGTTTCCAGGAAGAAAAGAGATGAGTGCCGAGAAGGCAAATGATGAAAGTACAGGGTATGCTCTGGACGGAAAACAGAGAAGGGAGGAGAATTGCCCAAGGTGTTTGAAGCCATTCAGAGACTTCCCACTGCTCTGGGGACAGATAGAAGTCTTGCCCACAGCCTACAAAGAAGGCCCCGTGTGCTCTGCCCCTCCAGCCACCCCCCTGCCTCCCTCCCTCACAACCCCGGTGCTCCAGCCACACTGACCTTCTCCGTTCCTTCAATTTGCCATTCTCCCACCTGCCGTCAGGACTGCCCACGGGCGGTTTCCTCTGTCTTCCTCTTCACCTCAGTAACTCCTGCTCAAGTCTCACCCCGAGGCCACGTCCCCAAGGCCTCCTGACCAAGGCAGCCTCCTTGTGCACATGTATCCTCAGCCTTCCACTCTCTTCTACGGCGCCGATCAAGTCTGTGCCCCACTAGATGAGTCCATTCATTCATCCCTTCGAGTAAATGCTAAGCGTGTGCCTCCTGTGTGTCAGGCCCCTTTCTGGGTGCTGGGAATAGAGCCATGAATAAGAAAGTCTTCGAGGAGCTTGGAGGCTATATCCCACATTCCATGGCTCTGATGGGAAAGCAGGCATTTCTAATGCCACTGACATCGCAGACACCAAAGTGCAAAAAACAGAGTAGTTCATCAAAGATTGCATTTGAGATTCAACCCTCTGATAGGGATTCTGGGTGCTGTTACCAGACCTAGAAGCTGTTTTGTTCTGGTCTTGTATTCAAAATGCATGATCCCTAGGTCAGGCGAACTACACTCGGTTCAGCCCTCCCGTCCTCTCCGGCGGCACCCAGAGCTGGTCTTGTTCACCAAGCCCTCTCTCCTTAGCAGCTCCTGAATTCGTTCCCCTCAGTCCACCCCATGGCACAGTGCCAGCTGAAGCCTCCCCAGCTCTCCCGTGAATTTGAGATGCTCCGAGCTCCTGGAGAGCAGCGACTTCGTCCTACTGATCTCTGAATTCCCAGCACTCGGCAAGGGGTCTGCATGGAGTTGGTGCCCCATAAACACTAGTTCAATGAACCCCCTCTGGACTTGGAGAGCTGTTGTCCTAACTGATAGGGCCACCTGGTGAAGGAGGTGTTAATATCCATTTCACAGCAGAGTAAACCCAGGCTCCAGGGGGTGAGGCCCGAGGTCGCAGATGTAAGGTCATGCCATGGAAGAGTCAGGACATGACAGGGTCTTTCTGGTGCCACATTCAGCCTTTTTTCACTACACACTTTGACCTATAGTAGAGATCCTTAATTCAGGCCTGGGGGTGCCACAGTCGAGCATTAGGGAGCCAGTGAGCACTCTGGATTCCAGGCAAAGTGTGGGTGTGTGCGCACACGTCCGCAGGAGACAGACCAGAGCTTTCATCAGATTTTCAAAGCTATCTGGAACCAAAACCATTAGGAGTAACTGGCCCGGGGATGCTTGCTTGCTTTCTTTTTCTTTTGACTGACACAAATGCTGACGCATCACTGCCCCACACCAAATCGTCTTAACAGCGGGCTTCACACGGAGCAGGGGCCTCTCTCTTCCTGGGGCAACACCCCGGCCGACCGCCGTTGGCACCCCTGCCAGTCCAAACAGCGCCTGCTGCCTCCGTCACATTCCTGAAGAATCCGAATATTAGAAGGAATTGAGGATACAACGAGGTAAATTTCCAGACAAGATAAATACAGACAGTAATATAATCCTTACACGAAGAATAAGGCTACTGTTGGAATCTCCACGCTAAAAAAATGTACTGAATTACAGGGCACGCCCAGTTGGAATTCTGGTTTTCACAGTCTCTTTGCTTGTCAAACTTAATATCAAGGAAAATAAGCTAATTTGATTTGGCAAAGGCTCATGCAATATGGAATTGATATCTGTGGCAGCAACCTTTGATGTTTTGTATAAACAGTGTTTTCCCTGCTGTGGAAGCGAGAGTTGAATAATAAACAGTGTCTTCCCTTCTCCACTCACCACCTCCCCTGCATGGCCAGTACGCACCTCTCCCAAAAAAGTAAGAAAATAAGACTTGCCTGTGGCTCACAGAACTCACGAGGTAACACTTGTTGGCTAATTTCTCAACCTCGGCCCTGACATTTTGGGCTGGATAATCCTTCGTTGTGGGGGAGGGTGCTGTCCTGTGCATTGTAGGATGTTTAGCAGTGTCCCTGGCCTCTACCCAGTAAATGCTAGGAGCCCACCTCACTCCAGGTGTGACAACCAGAAATGTCTCGGGACATTGCCAAATGTCCCCTGGGGGGTAGGATCGCCCCTACTTGAGAACCACTGCCATAAAGGTGGGAAAGAAGATTGTTACAGGAAATTTCTTCCTTTTCTCTCAGTTTCAGGCACTAGTTTCCTTGATTAGGGCCTTCTGTCTTGAGGCTCTCCCTCATCCAACAGCTCCGTGGGAGTCCCCAGGAAAGAACCTTTGGTGTGTCAACTCTTGCGCCCCTCTTTGCTCCCAGGGGCTTCAGGCCTGTCTTCCACACATCTGCCTGGAAAAGTGAAGCTCTCAATTGTCTCTGACTACTTAAACGCTTGTTGCATCTGAGCTCGTGGTGGCCCCTCTGTCTCGACAGATTTCCCAAGTTCAAGAATTGCATGGTCCCCGGGCACACAATTCATGCTCTCTTCTCTGTGTTCCATGACATTTGGTAAAGTATCACGGTAAAGAGTGTTTGCCTAGAATCAGGCAGGTTCAAGTCAATGATGTTCCGGAGATGGCTTGCACCAGCTCATGAGAGCTGGTGGTTAAATCTTCAGGAATTCTGTGAGCCACGTGCAGTCACATTGGTAGCTTGACATTACCCATGATGAGAACATTTACGCCATGGAACCTGGCACATACCACAGATCAGAGTTCTCCTGTTCCCTTCCCTACACCCCACAGTTACTGTTTACTAGCACACCACTGGTTCAAGTCCAGGCTTGAAAGTAGGATGGCAGACGCTGCTGACTGCTCACCTAATATCCATCTGCCCCTTGTTTCTCACTCAAGGAATTCCAGTTTTGTTTAGCCTGGCAATGAGTTCATTTATATAACTGCATTTCCTTCCTATCCTGCAGTTAATACTGCTCGAATGACATGGCTCTGGTCACGGGCATATAGATGGAGTTTACTGGTGGCGCTTCCCAGAAACTCTTCAAGGGAGGGCAGACTAACTGACCTGTGACTATTACTCTCTGTCCTCTCCCTACTTTCTGTTTAGATCATTGACACTAGGCTGGGTGTGGATCTGACATCTCACAGCCACAAGGTGACAAGCGAGAGGATGAAGGTCACACACTGAGAATGGCTGTGCCGAAAGACAGGAGGTGCCTGGTCTGACGGCCTCATGGAGTCAATGTGCCAGCCCTGCACTCCCTGCCTGAGGCTGCTTACTGGCGGGCTCTCGTCCTCTCCCACTGAAAGCAATCCCTAAGTAGAACCCTGGGCGAGTCAAGTTGACCTTTATTAGCTCCAGTTTCCTTACCAATGAAATAGAAAGGAGAAGAAGAACCTAAGTCATGGGATTGCTCTGAGGGTTAAATGGGACAATGTGTGCAGGGAGCCCAGCACAGCCCTGGCACATGGGAAGCACTAGTGTGTGCAGGCTGCTATGATTACTGCCCCCACGGCTGCACTCACCAGCCCGGCAGGTATTACTGGGGTCTCTGCCGCTCCCCTGAGCCTTGTCTCTTCCACCACAAGGGCCAGGTCTCCTCCACGCTCCGTCGGCAGGCTCCACCACGTGGTCCAACAATCATGAACTGAATTCAGTTGGTGCTACAGGGCAGGCTAAGGATTTGAGTTATACTCAAACAAAAGATAATGAATTTATTTTTCATTGTTTGAGTATAACCCATATCTCTCGCCTGCCCTTTAGCACCAACTGAATTCAATTCATGATTATCGAACACAATGTCGTATTATTAACACAACGAACAACACAAAAGTGAATAAAACATTTATGTCTCCACCCTACTCTAAGGAACTCGTGCTCAGGTTGGGAACATGAGAAAAGTCCCTGCAGGGCTGTGATGCAAGGAAGAGAAGCTTGAGGGTTGTCAGGCCAGGATGAACCAAAGTGCTGCAGGTGGACGGTGGAAGCAAAGGGAGATAAAGAGAAGGCTTCATGGGAGCAGAGACATTTGGCACAGGCTTTGGGGGACAGTGGGCTGGGGTTTCTATTAAGAAGACATCATGGGCATCACGACCATTACAGATAAGGGCAGTGTGGTGGGAAATCCTGGCTCTTGACCTGAGAATAGGGCCAGGTGCAAGGTTGGAAAACTGAAGCATCTCCTGGAAGCTTTGACTGTGAGGCTGAGGCATTTACCTCTCTCTCTGGGCAGTGGGGAGCCCCTGAAGGTTTAACAGCTGGGGGTGACATCAGAGTTGGGATTTAGGTAGATTAATCCAGCAGCCAGCTGGAGATTGGTTGGAAAGGGAGACAGGGAGGTCAGAAACCAAGGAGCAGGCTGTTGAATAAACTAAAGAGGCGTATACTCTCCTTGTGCTGTGAGTTCCTTCACGGCACATGAAACCACTGTAATTTATATTTCTTTGGGCAATCATTTAATTAATGTCTAGAGCAGAAGCTCCCTGGAAGCAAGGCCTGGGTCTGTCTCAGAGACCACTATGAATCTTCAGCACCTAGACGGCAGGTGCTCTGTGAATAGATGTTGAATAATGAAGTAAGTCAGAGGGAACTGGGGTCAGGCTTGTGTCTTCCACAGCACTGAGAGTGGTCTGTGAGCCTTGGGAAATGTAGCCAGACACCAAGAAGGCCAGTCGGTGCCTGGTCCTGGGAGGAATGGTGAAGAACTCTTAGCTGGAGCCAGGCACCCTGGAGATTTCAACTCTGCTGCAACATGGGAAGTCACCTCCCCTCTCCAGACTCCCCTCTGAAATGAAGTTGAGATTCACAGCCTTGAAAGTCTGCTAGAGCCCTGAGCATCTCAGTGGGAAGGGAGGAGAGGATTTGCCGGGCATGTGTTACCCAGCAAGACGCTGAGCCCGGGGCTCGCCCCGAGTTGTCTCATTTAATCGTCGGAAGACTCTGGAGGTCAGTGAACATACGCCAGCAACTCAGAGATGGCCAGGCTACCGGCCTCTTCTGCTGAGTCACTCAGGCCTAGGGAACAGTCTAGGCTCCACGTTTTCAGGCCTGGGTGTCCTTGGGCAAGTGGCTTAGCTTTTCTATGTCCAAGTTTCCCCATTTGTAAAAAGGACCCCAAAGTATTACTTATCTCACAAAGGAATTGAAAGAACTAAATGAAATAATGCATTTAATTGATGTGTGGTCCCTCTGCCTGTCCTTGGAGGTCAATGACATCAGCTCTTAATAAAATGATACAGCCAGTGGAAATTCGAAGCCATTTCCAAGAATTCTATGAATCTGTAGGGTCTCAGAATCTCGTGATCACCTCCCTGTAACTAGGTGCTACCATTTCCTGGATAAAGTTTTTAAAATCATTCCACTTTTTTGTTGTTTTTGTGGAGGAAGATTGTCCCTGCACTAACATCTGTGCCAATCTTCTTCTATTTCGTATATGGCTCACCGTTGGCTGACGAGTGGTGTAGGTCCGCGTCCGGGATCTGAACCCACGACCCTGGGCCATGGAAATGGAGCGTGCTGAACTTAACCACTACACCTCAGGGCCAGCCCCTCAATTCACTTTTTAAAACTTAAATAAATCTATTTCAAAAGGACTTCAGATGGCTACTGCAATGGAATGTAGTGCCACTTGGGATAAGAAGAAGGTAACTGAAAAAATACGTACAATAAAGATGGAACAAAAGTGGCATTCTAGCTAGATCCAGCTGCTACAGAAGGCTGTGTGCACATCCCCTTGTGAAAGAGGTGGGTCTGCAAGTGTCAGGGAGGGTTCAAGGGTGGGAGCATCAGATTTAAATAGAACTGAGATGAGAATAACATCTTCATTTTGTGACCCAGTGTCATCTAATACTATGCTAAATTGCACGTAAAATCAGCCACCATCACCCACTCCTGCAGTTTGGGAGGTACCGCACCGTGCCTTCCTGCTTCTGGCAGCTTCACAGATGGAAGGCCATTTCCCAGGTAATATGTAATGATGCATGCAGCCAGGCAAAGATATCAAGCACACACTTCTTTACTCTTCCCCTCTCCCCCTTCTCTCCAGACTTTCTTGATCTGCCACATGATTGTGGGAGCAAGAAAAGCAGCCTACTCCTTTAATCTGCTGCATCATGGAGGAATATTTTTTAAATCCTGTAGTTTTCTTTTCATCTCTATTACCCATTTAAACTACTTAATTTGCCAAGTTCCTGTGAGCTGCCTATTGATAATTAATAGATTGTTCCTTCCTTCCCAATTTCCTCTATTAGTTATCCCAGGAAGTTTATTTGTGCTTTGCATGTAACCCAATAGGTCGGAGAGTGCCTGGCTTGTTTGTGGGCCTGTGTGAATTAATACTGTCCAGAAGTGCGAGGCCAAGCCAGCGGCCCTCCGACCAGGAAGCTATCCGGTTGCACCCTGGCAGACTCCTCTTCATTGAAACGACCTGTAGAGGGAACGAGGACTTCCCCTCCTTCTAATGGCTTTGAGTGGCCGTCTGGGGAGATCATTGATGCCAGGCCTGGCTCCTCCTTCTAGACACCAACCCCACCTCCCCAACCTGGGGCTTTTACAAGGTGGGGGTTGGGGATGTCTCCCTGCTAAGAACATCCTGTTTAAGAGATTTCTGTTTCTTAGCTTTGTCCAGGTTCTCTTGGGTTTTTTTCTCTTGTTAATTTTTTTCTCTTCTCCTTCTGGGTTTATTATGACAAGAAACATTAACTGTAAAGAAGTGTCTTTAGGTAGAATTTTTTTAAAAATGTTTTATTGAGGTCTTATTGGCTTATAACATTGTATAAATTTCAGGTGTACATCATTATATTTCAGTTTCTGTATAGACTGCATCATATTCACCAGCAATAGTCTAGTTTTTATCCATCACCATATGTATGTGCCCCTTTACCCCTTTCTCCCTCCCCCAACCCCCTTCCTTTCTGGTAACCACCAATCTGTTCTCTTTATCTATGTGTTCGTTTGTCTTCCACATATGAATGAAATCATATGGTATTTGTCTTTCTCTAACTTATTTCGCTTAGCATAATATCCTCACGATCCATCCGTGTTATCGCAAATGGCACAATTTTGTCTTTTTTATGGCTGAGTAGTATTCCATCTATACCACATCTTCTTTATCCATTTGTCCATTGATGGGCACTTGGGTTGCTTCCACGTCTTGACTCTTGTGCATAATGTTGTGATGCATAAATCTTTTTGAATCATTGATTTCATGTTCTTTAGATAAATACCCAGTAGTGGAACAGCTGGATCATAAGGTATTTCTATTTTTAAATTTTTGAGAAATCTCCCTACTGTGTTCCATAGTGGCTGCACCTGTTTGCATTCCCACCAGCAGTGTATGAGAGTTCTCTTTTCTGCACATCCTCTCCAACATGTGTTATTTCTTGTCTTGTTAATTATAGCCATTCTGATGGGTATGAGGTGATATCTCATTGTAGTTCTGGTTTGCATTTCCCTAGTAATTGGTGATGCTGAACATCTTTTCGTGTGCCTGTTGGCCATCTGAATATCTTCCTTGGAAAATGTCTGTTCATATCCTCTGCACATTTTTTGATTGGGTTCATTTTTGTTGTTGAGTTGTATGAGTTCTTCATATATTTTGGAATTAACCCCTTGTCAGATATATGATTTGCAAATATTTTGTCCCAGTTTGTGGGTTATCTGTTTGTTTTGTTGATGGCTTCTTTTACCATGCAGAAGCTTTTTAGTCTGATGTAGTCCCATTTGTTTATTTTCTTCTGTTTCCCTTGCCTGAGTAGACGTGGCATTTGAAAAGATACTGCCAAGACTGCCTATATTTTCCTCTAGGAGTTTTATGGTTTCAGGTCTTACATGCAAGTCTTCAATCCATTTTGAGTCAATTTTTGTGTATGGTGTAAGATAATGGTCTGCTTTCATTCTTTTGCATGTGGCTGTCCAGTTTTCCCAACATCATTTATTGAAGAGACTTTCCCTTCTCCATTGTATGTTCTTGACTCTTTTGTCAAAGATTAGCTGTTGTAGATGCGTGATTTGGTTTCTGGGCTCTCAGTTCTTCTCCATTGATCTGTGTGCCTGTTTTTCTGCCAATACCATGCTGTTTTGACTATGATAGCTTTGTAGTACATTTTGAATTCAGGGAGTGTGATAGCTCCAACTTTGTTCTTTTTTCTCCAGATTGCTTTGGCTATTTTGGGTCTTTTGTTGTTGCATATAAATTTTAGGATTCTTTGTTCTATCTCCATGAAGAATGTCATTGGAATGCTGATAGGGATTGCATTGAATCTGTAGATTGCTTTAGGTAATATGGACATTTTAACTATGTTTATTCTTCCAATCCATGAGCATGGAATATCTTTCCACTTCTTTATGTCTTCTTTGATTTCTTTCAATAATGTCTTATAGTTTTTAGTGTATCAGTCTTGCACCTCCTTGGTTAAATTTATTCTTACATATTTTATTCTTTTTGTTGTGATTGTAAATGGGATTGTATTCTTGATTTCTCGTTCTAATTCATTACTACGGTATAGAAATGCAACTGATTTTTGTATGTTGATTTTGTACCCTGCAACTTTACTGTATTTGCTGATTATTTCTAATAGTTTTTTGGTGAATTCTTTAGGGTTTTCTATATATAGGATCATGTCATTCATAAATAGTTACAGTTTTACTTCTTCCTTTCCAATTTGGATCCCTTTGGTTTCTTTTCCTTGACTAATTGCTCTGGCTGAAACTTCTAGTACTCTTGTCAATAAGACTGGTGAGAGTGGGCATCCTTGACTTGTTCCTGTTTTCAGAGGAATAGCTTTCAGTTTTTCACAGTCAAGTATGGTGTTGGCTGTGGGTTTGTCATACATGGCCTTTATTACGTTGAAGTACTTTTCTTCTACACCCATTCTATTGAGAGTTTTTATCTTAAATGGATGTTGGATCTTGTCAAATATTCTCTCTGCATCTATTGAGATGATCATGTGATTTTTATTCTTCATTTTGTTAATGTGGTGTATCAAATTGATTGATTTGCAGATGTTGAACCATCCCTGCATCCATGGAATAAATCTCACCCGATCATGGTGTATGATCCTTTTAATGTATTGTTGTATTCAATTTGCTAATATTTTGTTTAGAATTTTGCATCTATGTTCATCAGCAATGTTGGCATGTAATTTTCTTTTTTTGTATTGTCCTTCTCAGGTTTTGGTATCAGGGTAATGTTGGCCTTGTAAAATGAGTTAGGAAGCATCCTGTCCTCTTCAATTTTTTGGAAGGATTTGAGAAGGATACTTATTAAATCTTCTTTGAGTGTTTGGTAGAATTCACCAGAGAAGCGATCTGATCCTGAACTTTGTTTTTTGGAAGATTTTTGATTACCGTTTCAATTTCTTTACTTGTGATTGGTCTATTCAGGTTATCTATTTCTTCTTGATTCAGTTTTGGGAGGTTGTATGATTCTAAGAATTTGTCCATTTCTTCTAGGCTATCCAATTCATTGGTGTATTGCTTTTCATAGTATTCTCTCATAATTGTTTGTATTTCTCTGGTATCCTCTTTCATTTTTAATTTTATTTATTTGAGCCTTCTCTCTTTTTTTCTTAGTGAGTCTGACAATCCCTGTTTAGGGGTTTGTCAGTTTTGTTTATCTTCTCAGAGAACCAGCTCTTAGTTTCGTTGATCCTTTCTGTTGTTTTTTTTCATCTCTATTTCATTTATATCTGCTCTGATTTTTATTATTTTCTTCCTTCTGCTTCCTTCTTCCTTCTGCTGACTTTGGGCTTTGTTTGTTCTTCTTTTTCTAGTTATTTCAGGTATAGCATAAGCTTGTTTATTTGAGATTTCTCTTGTTTTTTGAGGTAGGCCTGAATATTGCTATAAAATTCCCTCTTAGTACCACTTTTGCTGCATCCCATAATTTTGGTATGTTGTGCTTTCATTTTCATTTGTCTCCAGGTATTTTTTTAATTTCTACTTTGATTTCTTTCTTGATCCAATAGTTGTTCAGTAGCATGTTGTTTAGTCTCCACATATTTGTGACTTTTCCAGCTTTTTTCTTGTAGTTGATTTCTAGTTGCATGCCATTGTGATTGGAAAAGATGCTTGATATGAGTTCAATCTTCTTGAATTTATTGAGGCTTGTTTTGTTTCCCAACATATGGTCTATCTTTGACAATGTTCCATGTGCACTTGAGAAGAATGTGTATTCTGCTGTTTTTGGATGGAATGTTCTATATATATCTCTATTAAGTCCATCTGGTCTAGTGTTTCATTTAAGGCCACTGTTTCTGTGCTGACTTTCTGTCTGGATAATCTATCCATTGACATAAGTGGGGTGTTGAGGTCCCCTCCTATTATTGTGTTGCTCCCTTTAGGTCTGTTAGTAGTTGCTTTATATACTTTGGTGCTCCTGTGTTAGGTGCATATATATTCATAAGTGTTATGTCCTCTTGGTGGAATGTCCCTTTTATCATTATATACTGCCCCTCTTTTTCTCCCATTGTCTTTTTTATCTTGAAGTCTGCTTTGTCTGATATAAGTATGGCAGCATCTGCTTGCTTTTGCTTGGAGTATCATCTTCCATCCCTTCACCCTGAGCCTATGTTTGTCTTTAGAGCTGAGATGTGTTTCCTGGAGGCAGTATATTGTTGGATCTTGTTTTTTAATCCATCCAGCCACTCTGTGTCTTTTGATTGGTGAATTCAATCCATTTACATTTAGAATGATTATTTTATATGAGGACCTAATGCTGCCATTTTATCTTTTGTTTTCTGGTTCTTCTATATTTCTGTTGTTTCTTTTTCCTTGTATTTCTATTTGCCATTTCAGTTTGGTGGTTTTCTGTGATGTTTTTCTCAGTTTTCTCTTTATTTATGTTTTGTAACTCTGCTCTGATTTTTTGTTTAGTGGTTACTATGAGGTTTGTAAAAAAGATCTTATAGATGAGATAGTCCTTTTTCTGACAGCCTCTTATCTCCATTAGCCTTCTGTCCTTTTCCTCTTCCCATTCTATGTTTTTGTTGTCACAAATTATTCTTTTTTGTGTTGTGAGTTTGTGACCAAATTGAAGTGGTTATAGTTATTTTTGATGCTTTCTTTCCTTTTATCCTTTATAATTAAGGATTTACTAACCTATTCTGATACAGAGCAGTAATTTTCTGATTCTGTCAGTCTATTTATCTCCTTGCTCAAAGCTTTGTAAAGCTTTGCCTTTTTGTTTCAAGGTGGAGCACTCCTTTCAGCATTTCTTGTAAGGAAGGTCTAGGGGTGATGAACTCCCTCAGCTTTTGTTTGCCTGGGAAAGCTTTTATTTCTCTGTCTTTATTATATCTGAAGGATAATTTCTCTGGATAGAGTATTCTTGGCTAATAGTTTTTGTCTTTCAGTATTTTAAATATGTCATTCCACTCTCTCCTAGTCTGTAGGGTTTCTGCTGAGAAATCCACTCAAAGCCTGATGGGGGTTCCTTTGTAGCTTATTTTCTTCTCTCTTGCTGCCCTTAATATTTTTTCTTCATCATTGAATTTTAACAGTTTTATATTATATGTCTTGGACAGAATCTTTTTGCATTGAGGTAATTAGGAATTCTATTAGCTTCATGTACTTGTATGTCCAGTTCCTTCCCCAGGTTTAGGAAGTTTTCAGCTATTATTTCTTTAAATAAGCTCTCTCCTCCTTTCTCCCTCTCTTCTCTTTCTGAGATACCTATAATCTTTGTGTTACTCATCCTAATTGAGTCTGATATTTCTCAAAGAATTTCTTCATTTTCTTAAAATCTTAGTTCTCTTTCCTCCTCCACCTGAACTATTTCTAGGTTTCCATCTTTGAGCTCACTAATTCTCTCCTCCATATGGTCTGTTCTATTTCTAATGCTTTCTACATTGTTTTCATCTCATTAATTTTGTTCTTGATCTCCAGAATTTCTGCTTGTTTGTTTTTTTAGAATTTCAATGTCTTTGGTGAAGTGCTTCTTCTGTTTATTAATTTTATTCCTGAGCTCATTGAACTGTCTTTCTTAGTTTTCTTGTAACTCATTGAATTTCTTTGTGAGAGCTATTTTGAACTCTCTGTCAGTTAGATTATAATCTTCTCTGACTTCAAATTTGGTTTCTGGAGCATTGTCATTCTCTTTCTGTTCTGCTCTGTTACTGTAGTTCTTCATGGTGTTTGATGAATTGATCCTCTGCCAGAACATTTGTGGTAGTAACCACCTTTCTTATTTGGGTATGGCTTTGGTTACTTTGGTTTTGAGCTGCTTCTGGTTGCATTTGAGAGCCTGCACTTTCTGCCACTCACTGCCTCTGCTAGCAGGGTCATCAGTGCCCTTCTTGCACTGCTTGTGCCTCTGAGGCTGCTGATGCCTTGCTCCTTTCAATGTCACTGCAGTCTCAGGTGTTGCCACCAGGATCACCAGGCTGTGAGCACTTCTGCTGCTTCTGGGGTTGCCTGGGTCTCATGTTCCTCCACTGGCCTTCTACGGACTCTCCATGGGCTCAGATGCTGCTGCCCCATGCACCACCTATGCTGTTGCTCCTGGGTTGTCTGGGGGTGCTGGTTTCACTGCTGCAATGGGTGCTGGGTTCATGAGTGTTGCTGTTGCTGCCAGGGGTCCAGAGACCCAAGGACTTTTGTGCAGCTCTTATTGCTGGTGTAGCTGGTCTTGCGGTGCCACCACTGGGGGCTGGGTCACCAGTTCTACTGTCACTCCTGAAGCCTCTGATCACAGGCTCCACCTGCCACCACTGCAGGAGAACAGAGTCTAAGTAGGGAGAGGTTGTTGTTGCTGCTTGCTAGTGCTGCCTCTGGTCTCTGGCACCAGCTGGTGTGTTTTGAAACCTAGGTCAGGGCACCCACCCCAGCTGGGAAAATCCAACTTTTGTATACTGTCCCCACTGTTGGAAAGATCTGGCTACTGCTGGGGGAAGAAGTGGGGGCATGCATGCTAGATCCTCTGGGAGATGGTCAGGGAGCAAGCCAAACTTGTTTTTTCTGCTCTCACCATGTCTGCTCACAGTCTTGTGGGCCCTGGTGTCTGCTGTTTCTATTCCTGCAGTGACAACTTGCAGGCATGTATTCCAGTGTGAGGATTGGTGCCCTGGATCACTGCTGCTGGGAGAAGGGGAGGGGGGGCTGCTCCCCCTAGTTCCATTGCCCCCCGGAGGTCCAGTCCACCCCTCTTCAAATGTATAGATGCATGAACCTCTTATGCATCCTGTCCTGCTGTATAGTGAATCCTCTGTTGGTCGATGGGTGTCTGATTGGTTGTAACTTAGAGAGGAGAGACAAAGGGAGCAACTCACTCTGCCATGATCCCGACGTCACTCCTCTAGGTAGGATTTTGATTTGTGCCTGGATCAGTAGCAGAAGTTGCAGGTGATTACCTACAGACTATTTTTATTTGTCTAGCTGCTTAAAACAACTGAATTAGTGAAAACATTGAGATTAGATTTAGAACCAAAAATGTGGAAAAGTTTTGAAAGTTTAGAGCCAAATTTTCCAATTTGGGGCTTCTGCTGAGAAATTTGAAAATACTTGATCCACCTTCCTACAGGGAAATAAGTGGAGTAACTGAGAAGAAAATGTTCATGTCACCCGTTGTCCACTCTCCTGTCAATTACAGCCTCCAAAAATAGGCAGTGTAGGAAAGTGGTCTTGTACCAGAAATAAGTCTCATGTGCACATGACCTTCAGGGCCCCTGTAGGTGACTAGGTTTTAAACGCCTGGGCTATACAGCCCCAAGTGAAGAGGCATCACTCTTCCAGGGAACTTTGGATTTGGTCAGACAATTGTCAGATTTCTACCTGAGTAGAAGTTGCTTTTATATCATAGGGATATAATCATAGCGCCCAATCCCTAGCCTGACAGAAAGGAAATTCCTGGCCTTCTCGTCCATTCAGTTTATGGACTTAATGAGAAGCCATTCTCCATCAGGCCCTCTGCCTTAGTATGGGAATCTGAAAATCAGTTACTTTTTGCCTGCCTCCCCCAGTGGAACGTGCGTGCTATGAGGATGAGACAGGAGCTTGTCTGTAGGAACCACTGCTAGACCCTAGCATCTAGCACATGTAGCACACATCTAGCATCTAGCCTGGCTCATCCAAGAATGAATGGAGGAAGGCTTAAATGAATGAATGGCATGGTCTCTGTCCTCAAGGAGCTCATCATCTGCAACACATCATTGTAATGCCCTGCAGTAAGGGCTATGGAAAGGGAAGAATAAGAGACTATAGCAATTAAGGGAAGGAGTACCTGGCCCAGCTGGGTGTGGGAAAGATCAGAAGAGGCTTTGAGGAGGAAGCAGTGGTGTATGAGCAGGGACTTGAAGGGTTAGTGTGGTTGGTCAGCCAAAAACAAAGGGACAGGTGTTGAGAGGTGGAGGGAACAGTGTGTGCAGAGATAGGAGAGCAAGACATCCATGCGGCTACAATATAGGTGTGGTTCCCTCACTTGACTGTGGGCTCCATCTTGTTCACCCTGTATCCCCCAGAATCTAGAATGGTGATTGGCATAGAATAGACATTGAGTAAGAGTTTGTTAAATGAATACATGACGTAATGACACTTTAGCTGTGATTTAGATGTGGCGTTGAATCAAGCTTGAATGTGTTTGCATGCTGAGACTGAGGATGGAGAGGAAGGGATAGATCTGAGGGTGGTTTAGAATCAGCAGGGATAGTAAAGGTGGGTGTGTTGGGTGACCATGTGCCGACAGGCTCTGGCTTTACCCTGTCCTGAGGATCACAGACTCTGCCACAAGAATCCCAAACCCAGCCCTGGGGATCTTCTAGTTCAATCTCAGAAACACCCCACCTCCTCAGGCATTTTTAACCTGGGCAATAGGTTCTGGGCCATTTGTATTCAAAAGACGATTTCAGACTTTCCCTGATTGGAGCCTATCAGCCCAACTTTAGATACTGGAGGCAAAGGAGGTCAATTGGTATCTACCATGTTACTCTGTCCCACTTAGAGGCAATGATCTTACTGATTCTGCTCAGTGCTTGGGTTTGGGCGTAGGAAGGGGAGGGACAGGAAACATCCTTTCCTCTACTGAAATCCCTGAAAACATCTCGCATTTACTTGGTGAGTTCTATGGGACAGGTGTTGTTCTCAAATGTTTTTCGTGCATCATCACATTTATCACATCTCTGTGAGGCAAGTGCTATGTGCATCAACCCCTCTTCACTCCAAGAGCTGAGATCTGAGCCTGGAGCCTCCTCCACCACTGGTGATGGTGCCACTGTACTGCACCCTATCAACCAACCCTACAACCACACATGGGCTCCCACTGCTTCTGAGGCCCCGACTAGGGCAGAGAGAAGAGGCACTTCCAGAGAAGCAACCTTCCCCATCTCCCTTCATCTTAAGCCCACCACTCCCCGAGAAACTTTGTCTTAGGTCAGTGTCTTAGAAGCAGAGTCTGAGATGGAGCATCCTGTGCAAGTGATTGATTGAGGGAGTGGCCTCCCCTGAAACCTGGAAAGGAGCAAGGGAAACAGGATAGGGCTGGGAAAGAAGATCAGCACAGGTGTGGTTTCTGGAGAAGTCTAGCTGCTTCTGGATCCCATGAGGAGCTCTGGAGCATGAATTGCACCACAAAGGTTATCCTGGCCAAAGGCAAGTGCACAGGGCTGTCAGGCTGTCTCACCAGTCATGGCCAAGGGCGGGCACAGAGCCATGGGGGAGGGGGTATGTGTGGGGTGAGCCTCTGAGGCAGCTCTGGTCAGCCCAGGGTGCAGCGGTCGGCAAGGGCATCAGGTGGGGCATCCACAGTATTTGCTGTGCACACGTTTACAATCAACCGAAGGCAGATAGTTCAGAGGTTACCATCTTAGTAAATAGACCCTGCTCCTCCACACACAGTGAGGTGACCTCAGACATGTCACTTTACCTCACAGAGCCTTGATTTCCTCTTCTGTAGAATCGGCATAAGGTTGGTTTTTGTCTTCTAGGATTTTTGTACCGATTTAACAAGACAATGCCAGTGAAAGGGCTTAGCATAAAGCCTTCTCCTGAGTAAGTCCTCACGTTGGCTATTTTATAGTTGTTGCTGCTGCTTCTGTCCTAACAGGCCCAAAGTTAGAAAAGGTTCTGCCCAATTGGTGTTCTGAGCTTTTGGTGAAAGAGTGCTTATTCCTCTGCAGCACTAAGGAGGTTTCCTTACAAGGCAACAGTAAGAAATGTATACGTGTGTGTATACTGTGCGTATTTTCAAGAGGAGCCGAGTTACAAATCCAGTTGGCATTTGGCAGGTCCTGACTCAGCCTTGGGGTCCAAAGGCTCCTGAGAACTGCTTGGAAAGGAACGAGTTCGAACAGCCTCCGCCAAGGAAGTGTGTCAACAGTCGACACCTTGTTTTCCATGTGAACATCATGCAAACACACAGCCGTAAATGGCCTGCAAATTACTCTGTCAGTTGCCAGAGTAATTTTAGGATAATCCTCCCTCCCCAGATCTTAGCAAGCTTTTGATGTGAAATATAAAGGTCATTATTATTAAATTAAAAAGTATTAAATTAAAAATAGGAAAGCTTCATTCTAGAAGGATCTATTCCACTATGTCTTTATTGGTTATTCTTCCAAATGGAGCATCTGCTCCCATTCTTTCAAATCAACCCAGGATCTGAAAATGGGTCAAACTCAGAATTTTTTAAGTAGCCTTGTGGAGCCCTATTGGACAAGGAAGAGTTTATTAAGTCCAGTGTCTGGCTTAACTTCTTGGGTCCCCGTTTTCATAGGGATTATTCGCTCACAGAAACCAACACAGTTCCCTTGGCTTGCCCTGCCCCTCAATGATGTTTACTGGGCTTCAGTCCCAATACGAGAAGCCGGTGGGTTACCTTACTACTTCCCAAAGAAAGAAGACTTCAGGCTAAAAAGTATGTTAACTTTGTTGCTTTCTATTGCATTCTTTGCAACTGTAGAAAAAAAAGAGAGAGAAGTTCTAGACTAACTGAAAAATAGAAATTGCAATTTTTAAAAACGCAAATTAATCTATGGTGTTAGAAAGCAGATCAGTGGTTGTGTGTGAATGGGGGAAGGAAAGAGATGGATTACCAAGGGACATGGGGAAGCTTTTGGGGTGGGGATATGTTCATTATTTTGATATTGGTGGTTTCACAGGTATATACATATGTCAAAACTCACCAAATTGTACTTTTAAAATATGTGTAATTTATTAGCTGTCTGTTATGCCTTGATAAAGTTGTAAAAACAAAATGAATTACTTCCTTTGTTTTTTAATAATGTGTGTTTTAAATGAGACCATTTCAATGTTCCCAGCTTGAAATGCAGCAATATGAGGTAAGTCTTCTGCCAAGAAGAAAAGACAGCTAGGCACTATGGTTAAAACCCACGTGCCTCTGGAAGCAACCAAGATGTCCTTGAGTAGGTGAGTAGATAAACTGTGGTGCATCCAGACAAAGAAATGTTATTCAGCACTAAAAGGAAATAAGCTCTCAAGCTGTGAAGAGACACAGAGGAAACTTAAATGCACGTTACAAAGCGAAAGAAGCCAACCTGAAAAGGCTACCTACTCTATGCCTTTTGGAAAAGGTCCAACCATATGACCTTCTGGAAAAGGCAAAACTACGGAGGCGATAAAAAGATAGGTGGAGTGGTTACCAGGGATTGAGGAGAGGATGGGATGAATAGGCAGAGCACAGAGGAATTTTAGGGCAGTAAAACTACTCTGTCTGACATTATGATGGTGGATACATGTCAGTATACATTTGTCCAAACCCACGGAATGTACGAGACTAAGTGAACTCTAAAGTAAACTATGGATTCTGGGTGATAACCATGTGTCAGTATAGGTTCATTAATTTTAACAAATGAACCCCCTGGTGGGGGATGTTGACAGCAGGAGATGCTGTGCGTGTGTGGGGGCAGGGGATATACGGGAACTCTGTACTTTCAATTTTGCTGTGAAACTAAAACTGCTGTAAAAAATAAAATCTTAAAACAAGCAAAAACATCCTTATGTGCCTCCACAGTTCCAGGACCAGGGGTTCTTACCCATCTGTGCACCCCTGGACACTGGGTATGTGGGCAGTGTTCTGGGAAGGGGGTAATTTTCCAACTTAGCCTGAAGTTGAAGGGAAACATATTGGGTTCTCCCAAAACCCCTTTAGCTCTTGCTAGGTGGCTGGTCAGGGGAATCGGGTTAGACATTGAGGATTTCAATGCGGATAGGCTCCAGAGCCAAACCAGAGACTGAGCTGTCCTCCAGATTCCCGCCTTCTCCCTGCTGCCAGTGGTGTCTTCATTCCTCCATCCTGGCCTGGGTCCCCATTTCTAACTGTATGCTGAAAACATGTGACACACACACACACTGATATATACACACGATCATGAGGTTTTATGAAAAGCAAAATCTTGCTATCATCCATCCATCCATCCATCCATCCGTCACTTACCCAAGAACTCTTTGCTAAGCATCTATTCCAGGTAAAGTGCAAGGAACTGCGTGAGTAATCAAAACAGACACAGTGCCTGCCCTCAGGGATCTTACATTCTAAAGGGATAGACACAGTAAACAAATAACCAAAAACTAAAGGTAAAACTCCGACTAGGGAAGTGCTATAAAGCAGAGATAAATGTAACAGCAAATAACAGGGAGATTTCTCTTGTTCATAAGGACAAGGAAGGAAGGTTTCCCTGCATAAGTGGCAAGTGAGGTGACTGAAAGAAGTATAGAAGTTAAGCAGGTAAAGAAGGTTTGCAGGAGTATTTCAGACAGAAGAAATGGAATGTGCAAAGGCCGTGTGGTTGGAGGAAGCATGGCAGGATCAAAAAACTGACTGAAGGCATCTGTGGCTGGAGCTCAGAAAGCAGGGGGGAGAGAAGCCAGTGAGACGAGTAGAGGCTGGAAGGCACAGGACTTCATAGGCCATGGCAAGGAAATGTCGACTATCAATTCCCCCAGATAAACCATTCCCAAACCCCAAACAAAACAAAAAACACATTGATCAACCAAGCTAAGTTTACCAGATCTACTGCAGTCAAGGAGAACACAACTTTGACAGAGTTTTAGTAATGTCTCAGAGGTGGAGGTCAACGGAGCCTATTTACAGTTTTTGGGCCTGGGCTTGATGATTTTAAGGCTGGTTTTACCAGGCAGAGAATTAGTGGGGATTAGGCAGAGTTTATGACAGGGATTTGTTTATGCCTCGGATTTGTGAACACAGTGAAAAGAGGGTCTGACAGTGAGTCTTGCTGTTAATCTTCATACGTAAGCTATCTCGATTGGTTCACAGACTCATCTTCCAGCAGCAGGTCTTTCTTAGAGTACATAGCTATCTGTGCTTATCCTCAATGTCCTTAAAAATGGACAGGAAAGCATGCCTGGACTTAGTGCTGTTTGATGCAGGGACAGGGAACTATACAGCATTCAGTTCCGAGGCCTGACGTTATCCTAAGCACAATGGAAACTCCTGAATGGGTTTTACCTTCCCTCTGACCTGCCAACTTCGCTGTGGGGTGAGGGAAAGAGCAAGGATGAGCCACCATCACTATGTCATCTGGCCAAGTCACTCTCTCACTGTGGGACGCAGTGTTCTCCTCTGTCCAGGGGGAGCACAGGGGGAGATGACTCACAAGGCTGTTGCCAGTGTTGAAGTTTTCATCTGCACGTGTCCCTCTGTGTTAGGAATGCTTGAGAAGAGTCACTTTGGAGCAAAACTAATCTGGATTCCTTGCCCAGCTCTGCTGCTTACCATTTCTGACCCTCGCCCATTCTATAACCTCTAAGCAGTTTCCTCATCTGTGAAGTGAGGATGATAACGGTATGGACTTGATCAGGGTAGTGCTGGTGATGGACATTCTTAGTACCGCCTGACATGTCGTGACAAGTGCTTGAGGGTTAGTTACTATTGTTGCTTTCACATCTAACCACAGAGCCGAAAAGTTCTAGAGACAGAAGCCCCTGTGTTCAGGCCATGATCCCCTGAAGGGCCACCTAATTTGCCGAGGACTCTTGTCATCCATGTCACTGCCATCTTTCTGCTCTCATATCTGTTACTGTGTTTGACCCCTAGCATTGCCTCCTGCTGCCCGTATCTAGGACCTGGACTATCTTCCCGTTCCTCCTGAGAGTGTGTCCCAACCGTCCACTTGTACCAGTCTTTCCTCAAGCTCAAGGCTGCAAACAACCTGAGGGCAGGGAACACGCTTCCAGGGCTTCCTTTCTCCACCCAGTGAGAGCTCGAGGACTCATTCATTCCAGCGGCCGGTACCGAGACCACCCCGGGCCCAGGCTGGCTGCTGTGCGTCCAGGAGTCGGGCAGACACAGAACTCCCGGGGATCCCAGATTGGAGGGCAAAGCATGGACCAACAGACGGGTGTTTAAGGTGGGGACTAGAGAGGCTAGAATTGAGCCTGGGGCGTTAAAGAAAGCTTCTCAGAGGAGTTGGTGCCTGTCCGGGCCTTATCAGAACACACATATGCATTATTTTTTAATGAGTAAAATGTGCAAATAGAAAAAATGGAAACAGTTCCAAAATAGTTTAGAGTGGAAGTAACTCTTCCTTCCAGTCCCCCAGCTTCCTCTCAGAGGCCCGACCTCTTTTAGGTTCTACCTGCATACATAAGCACAGGTATCGCCTATATAAACAGCCCACAGCACACCATACACGGTTTCACTTAATTATACAGCTTGAGGATCATTTTACGTCAGTATGCGTTGACCTCCTTTATTGTTATTATTATAATTAATTGTATATAATCAGCCCCCTATTGATAGATAGATGGCTGTTCTCCACCATCACCACCCCCCGCCTTTTGGGGAGGATTTTCTTGCTATAATAGATAACGCTTCACTGAATATCTTTGTAAAATCTCTTTGAGCACTTGCGTGAGGAGTGCATAGTAAATATATAGAAAATTCCAGAAGTGGAATTGCTGGGTCAAAGCGCATATGCATGGCCAATTTTGATTGATATTTTCAAGTTGCCTTTCCAAGAGGGTATGTCTATGTGCGACTTTCACCAACAGCGAGTGAGAGTTGAGCAGGGCTTCAGGGGGTTCGTAGCAGGTTTTCAGGTAGCACAGGTGGGAGAGGGCAGGGTGTGAGGCAAGAGGAGCCCAGGCGGGAGTACATGGTGGAGTCCTGGGCATGGAGGTGGGGGAAAAAGGTATGTGGAGGGGGCAGAAAGGAATGTAAAGAGTGTTCAGAGCAAGAAGGCAGGAGAAAGACAAGAGGACAGAGGAGCCTGGGGCAGGTCAGGAGGGCCCTGAACATTGTGCTGCGCTGTTGGAAGTTCCTTGGAGGCACCTGGGAGCCTGAGGGAGGTTTCAGGAAAAGTAATGTGATCAGTTTACCTTTAAGAAGGATGGTTCTAGCAGAGTGGGGAAAGGCTCAGAGATCCAGTCTCTGCTGGGTGAGGGATGTGGTAATGGTGCTTTAGAAAAATCATGACACCTGAACTAAGGTAGAGGTCTCGAGAATCTGGAAAAGGGAATGATTTGAGAGCCATTTAGGAAGTAGATTGGACAGACAATAATTTGTCTAATACTTTGAGATTCATTATTTCTTTTGAGTTCATTTTAAAAACCTTTGAAATATTAAAAAAAAATTGTTCATGTTTTATCTAACTCTGGTAACTTATTTTTAATAGTTAGTTTGCATAATTGGCCCAGAGTACTATAAGGAGCAAACCAAGATGGCATCACGTTGGTGTGGTATCTCGGGAGTCTGGGATGTGCTATTTAGAAAGAATATCCTGTCCTTTTGGAATGAGTATAGGCCAGAAGGATGCCAGGATTGGGTTGAAGCATAAGTCACCACAAATCTGTTAGGGTTCATCAGAATTCCCTTCCCTCAGTCAAAGGCAGAAGAAGTAACCAGGAAATCTTTTTTGCAAGCTTTTCAAAAACGCTCATTGTAAAAAAAAAAAAAATGGTATGAGATGCTTAGGGGTCCTGAAGAACCACTTGTTATTACAGTACACACAGGCTCCTGTGGCTACTTTACAGAAAAGCTTAAAGAGAGAAAGTGACTGTGGACTCAGGACGAGAGTCCAGTTCAGTAAAACCACAAACAAGGGCTTGGGAGACCCTGGAGAGGCGGGGAACGGAGTGAGGTCTCTGTCCAGGAAGCTCCTGCACTGAAATATTTTGGAGCCAGTTGAAAGAGCTCTCATTGATCTATTCCAAAAAATCTGTTGGCAACAAGAGTGTTTAGGAAAAGCCATCAACGCCCAGAGGATCTAAGCAACAGGTTCTGCCTGCAGAAAGCACCATCCTACAAGCATGTCCTCAGGAAATGTTGGGCCCTTAGGGCCGCGTTGAGCTTGATGTTGAGAGGTATCTGATTTATTGTACAACAGCCATTTGACATTAATTCTCCAAATTAAAGGTCAATGGATGTCAAAGGTAGTGGGCATAAGAGTGACCTGGGGAGATTCTTTAAAGAAATGTAAAGAAAAAAGTCAGTTGATCTGAGCTGGTGTCCACGAACCTGCCTTATGGACAGATACCCCAGGTGAATCTGGTGCAGGTAGTCTGCGGGACTCCCTTGGAGAAACACTGCTCTATTTGAAAGTTCTAGTTATTGGAACCCAGCTAACTCTGATACAGTCATCAGGTAGAGCCATTCCTATAGTCATGGCAGGAGAAACTAACAAGAAAGGGAGCTCACAGCTGGGATTTATTGTGTCAAATATTGTGAGTCAAACTGTCCACTAATGACTTAGACATGTGTAAGATTTGGATCAGTTTTCCCTGGAAGGTGTAGACTTGGTCTGGAGAGGGGAATACGATATTGAGAATGGTGGTCCCCAAGGATGGAGACCAACGAGGTTTTCATTCATTTCATTCAAACAGTTAGAATACCTAGTCTTTGCTTCAGCCTGTGTTGGATGCTGGGGACAGAGGATGAATCCGATGTCACCTCTAGGAGCTGGTACTTACTAGAAGCAAAGGAGACAGAGAGGGAGGAGAGGGTGAGAGGAAGAGAGGGGAAGGAAGAGGGCAAGGGGATGGGGAAGGAGGAGCAAATCTTTTCTGAGTGCTTCCTCCCCAAGGTCCTCACGCTGAGCCTGGCTCCGCAGAGCACTTCAGCAGACTCACAGGCTGTTCCAGGCGTTTTCAATTTCTCGGGAAGCACAGTGATACCCGATGTCTGTCCGACGCCGGGCAAACCAATAGCCCTAGGTGGTTCCCAGTTTCAGCCTTAGACTGTGCTTTATTCCTTTGATGGTGTCGTAGCTCTGGTTCTCAGCAGTGGCTGTCATAAAAGGCAAATGTGGCCTGAGAATTGAGGTGGAACCGGAGATGAAGGTGGCGGGCCCGTCTGCTTTCCCAGGTTTGAGAAGCTGTGCGGTACCCAACAGGCTCACTCTGGTCACTGTGGCTATTTAAGCATGAAACAAAAATAATATTTTTCTTTCCATTTCTGTGTACTGTTTTTTTCCAAACGATTACTAAGTTGTTAGGACATAGATACTTACTAAATTGTTTGGAGCTAACTGCTTAATAAATGGAACTGTTAGGTATTTCTTTTTGCCTAAGGCACAGTGAAAAAAATTCCTGAGATGCTCACGGCACTGTGAACAGAGAAAGTTTGGGAACTTCTGGATTACTCTGCTCTTGCAACATTTAATTCTTTTTAATTTACTTCTTGCAATAACACTTACTTAGGTACTATTACTCACTCCCTCTTACTTTAAAGAAAACTGATGATCAGTGAAGACCAACACCCCACAACGAGTTAGTGCTAGAGGAGGAGATGGATTTGAATCAGTCTGACAGAATGTCTGTGTTCTCAGCCACTGGGCTTAGCTCTCAGATACTTAGGACGTCCAATTAGCCAGTGCACCCTAAGCATTAGGAAAGCTTAGTTTTACTGTATTACTAACAAGGCCACATTATTCTTTCATCCTATTAAACCACACCAGCATCTCATCCTCTAATTTGAAATCCCCTAATGTCTGGGTAGTACAGCCCCGTGAGTCAGGTCATTGGCTCCACTGCTGTGATCATGGACGGGAACAGGCCCTTGGGACCCGTGGAGTAACATGCCCTCTAAATGTGGTCCTGGCCAGGCCCTTTTCCAGGCACCAGGAGGTATTCTTCCTAAGGAATGAGGAAAACGTGGAGAGAGTTCAGAAGGAAGCAGCCCCTGGGATCACAGGATGGAATCAAAGAATATTACAATGTTAGGAGCCAGTTAATCAACCCCTTCACGACGCCAAGGAGAAAACAGGCCCAGGAGAGTTAAGACACTTGTCTAAGGCCACAGAGTGAGTTGGTGGCAGAGCTGGGGTGAGATCCAGTGCTCTTGACATACACTGCTGGGTGAAAAAATAAGGTCCAAGAAGAACATCACACACAGAAGCCTCAAGTGACTCCTGGGACTTTACAGGCCTGCCTCCAGCCCACCTCCAGGATGGCCCCAAGGGTCCCACTTCAGGAGCTAACGTTCATTGTGCCAAACCATCTGTGCTACATCTTGCATTTCTTACCCTGCACAGCCTGCCTTAGCAGCCACATTTTAAGGACCAGGCAACTGAGATTGAAAACATAGAACATTTGCAAGCTAGGAAGTAATCGAGGTTGGTCTCAAATCCAGGACAGACTGACTTTCCATGACGCAGCGGTGCTTCTCATGCACCTGTCTCAACATTCTAGGTGGACGGGAGAGCATTATATAAAACTGTTAGCTGCCATCCCCGACACCGTCATCACTCGGGGGCTTTCCAGTTCCCACTGGACTTCAACTCTGAACACACAGACGTTTCCATTGCCAGATTCTAGATGGGAGAGCGCCTTGGCTTTTCAGATGGAAGCAGTTAGCCCTCACCTATTAGCTACATATAGTTTAGAAGTTGGAAACCTTTTCTGTAAGGGGCCCGATAGTAAATATTTCAGGCTTTGCAGGCCTCTGTTGTTGCCAGTAGTCAACTCTTCAGTTGTAGCAGGAAGGCGGCCACAGACAATATGGAAACAAGTGGATGTGGCTGTGATGCAATATGATTTTATTTGCAAAAACAGGTGACGCCATAGCTTGCCGCCCCTGTTATAGTTAGTCCTGTATCTAGCAGTCAGCCTTCTTCTGACTTAGCTTCAATATATTCCTGCTATTTGCCTGAAACAATTCTCAGCACCGAAGCCTTTATAATAATGGTTCTTATCCTTTGGTGGGGTGTGAGGGATGAAGTGAGGGGCCCACTGAGAACGCCATCAACACTCTCCTAAGGAAAACGCAAATGTGGGTACAATTTTGTTCACAATTCTGGGTTTGTAGACACAGGAACTGTTTATCCTTAAAAACTTCATGAATGCCTCTTGGCTTTCTAGAGACTGCAGAGCTGGGGACAGCCAGTTGGCATGAGCATGTCAGAGAGGACGTTGGAGCCCAAGGAAGATTTGGTGTTGTGCAAAAGTGCTGGTTATTGTTCAATTTTTTTTTGGCACAAAGCCCCCCAGCTAATGAGTGTGTGTCCCAGCACCCCTGTGGCTAAATAAAGCCATATTATCTTTTTTTTTTTTATGAGGAAGACCAGCCCTGAGCTAACATCTGTTGCCAATCCTCCTCTTTTTGCTGAGGAAGACTGGCCCTGGGCTAACATCCGTGCCCATCTTCCTCTATTTTATATGTGGGATGCTGTCACAGCATGACTTGGTAAGTGGTGCATAGGTCCACACCCAAGATCCGAACCTGCAAACCGCAGGCCACCAAAGCAGAGCGCATGAACTTAACTGCTACACCTCTGGGCGGGCCCCAAGCCATATGATCTTATTTTGACCATTGGGATGAGGGTAAGTTGGGGTGTGCTTCCCTGGCTTATTCCTCCTTCCCACTACCTAAAGGGTGGTGAGAATGAGACAATTGCTTTGGACACAAAGATGGAAACCACACACTGAAGATGGAAAAGCCATCCTACGATCTGAACTGCCTACCTTTGGGCTGCTTTGTAAGAGAGAAATATATTTCCATCTTGTTTGTCACTGTATTTCTGGATATCTTTGTTATAGCAGCTAAACCTGTACCTAGTACTGGCTACATAATTTTCAGGGCCCAGTGCAAAATGAAAATGTGGAGTCCTTGTTCAAAAATTATTAAGAATTTCAAGATAGTGACTGCAGAGCATTAAATCAAGTGCGTGGGGACCGGTTCGACTGCTCAGGCTGCATGCATGAAGCCGGCCCTGCCTGTGCTCGAATACAGATGGGAACTCAACTGAGGCCCAGGAGGCTGCATCATCAAGACTGGGTCATTTCTGGTGGTTGGAAGGGACCTTGATTCTGATCATTTTGTGACATGCCACACGCGCTGTGGTCAGCAAGGAGCCAGACCAGGCACCTAGACCGAGCCTCCCTTCATGGTAGGGGCCCTGGGCCTATGCCCTCCTGGGAAATTTTCAGAGTTCACTCCTTTCTACACCTGGGGCACAGTAAAAGAATGCAGCTTCCTGGATGACAAATCAGAGGGGACAAATGGCACAGGTCTCAATGGTTGCCGTGGACCGACCTCAGGCCAAATCTTTCATCACATGCTCTGCAACAAGGACTGGACAAGGGCATTCATTTGGTGGCCCCCAGAACCTTCCTTCCCAGCCCTACAGCTACTCTCTCTTTCTTCTGAGCAATCCTGTGAGGAAGGTACTATTATGATTGCATTTTGCAGACTAGGAAACCGAGGTCCTACTGATTCGTGATGGCCCTGGGATTCAAGCCCCAGCAGTTTCCCTCAGGAGTTTAGGTTCTTAATCACTACCCTAAGCTTTACCCTAAAAAGGCCATGCACTTTGCATGCACGGCTGCCCATCTTCCACCCTCCTGAGGGAGCTGGCTTATTTCCATTTTCCAAGACCTGTAATGTGAGGGCCTTCGAGTCAAGAGGTTAAGGGAGCAGGTTCTGGAGGGAAGCTGCCTCGGTTTACTTCTGGTTTCATTACTTACCTACCAGCTCTGCGAGCTTGGGCAAACCCCAGTTCCCCCATCCATAAAATACCAATAATAATAAAAGACTCTTCCTCATTGATTTGGCAAGAGGATGAAATAAGATAATACAGGCAGAGGACTTGACATCTAGTGAGCCCTTTATAGATGTTGACTCTCATTACTGATGTAAAGCACACCATAAGCTAGACCTTCCAAGTGCTGTCAAACATTCATCTGCATCTGCTCTGCTGTCCCTGAGCCCGTTCTGCTTCTGCCCTGGGCTTCTACCCCCTTCCCATCTCTTGCTGCAATGTTAGACTAGGCAGGCATTTTTGGGTTTTGTTTTGTTTTGTTTTTAAATCAAGGTGAAATGGTTATATTTAACTGAGTCTAATTTATTAAAATAATTGTCTTAATGAATACTAATTATTAAGTGTTCATTTAGTAATGTGCTTCCCTTTGCTGGTACATGTGCTGCATATTAGTCATTGTGAAACAAGACATGCAGCAAACTGTGTAATTACAGACAAAGCATTTAAGACACAAACCAATAAAAATCAAAGGTAGGAGAAAAATGCTTTGAAGAGGGCTGGGGACTAGTTGGGACTTCCTGTGTCCTGCCAAGAACCTGGGGCAGAAGGCGGGGGTGGAGGTGGGGGGGGGGGTGTTGGGTGATGGCCCTGAGACCCAGTGCCAGGCCTCTCTATCCAGATAGGGAGGAAATGAGAAGCTCTTTGTAGAGGAGACTAAGGAGTTGCCATGTCACATCTTTACACAGGTCTAAAGAGATGAACCTCAGGCCCGACAGCGCCCTTTTTTCTCAGGGAGAGGGCATGACACGGTGGGTGGTGGGAAGAGGCACCATGAGAGGTCAGGCTTAGATGAGTTCTTGCCTGCTCCACTCTGACAGTTTGCTGGGAGACTGCCATGGGTTAAATTGTGTCCCCCCCCCCAAATTCATACGTTGAAGTCCTAACCCCCAGTGCCCCAGAATGTGACCTTATTTGGAGACTGGATCTTTGCAGAGGCCATCAAGTTAAACTGAAGACATTAGGGTGGGTTCTAATCCAATAGGACTGTTGTCCTTATAAAAAGCACCAGAGACTAGGTGGCTTACACAACAGAACTGTATCGTCTCCCAGTCCTGAAGGGCAGAGGTGTCACCAGGGTTGGTCCCTTCTGTGGGCTGCGAGGGAGGGTCTGCTCATGCATCTCCCTAGTTTCTGGTGGTTTTGTGGCAATCTTTGGTGTTCTTTGGCTTGTAGAAGCATCACCTTGATTTCTGCCTCCATCTTCACGTGGCCTTCTCCCTGTGGGCCTGTCTGTGTCCAAATATCCCCTTTTTATAAGGATACCAGTCCTGTTGGATTGGAGCCCACCTTAATGTTCACATTTTAACTTGACTACTTCTATAAAGACCCTATTTCCCAGTAAAGTCACATTCTGAGGTCCTGAGGGTTAGGACTCCAACGTATGAATTTGAGGGGGCATAATTGAACACATAACAGTGACCTTGGGCAAGTGTCTCCCTGCCTCTGAGCTCAGTTTACCTATCTGCAAAATGAAAAGCGATTAAATCACCTCCAAGGGCTTTTCAGCCCTATGTGGGCCAAACAAATCTCAGGGCCTGGATACAGCCTTGTCTAAAAGCCTGTAGAAACAGATGCCAAGACTCCGATTTACAGCCAGGCAAATGGGGTTGGAAACTGCCTTCAAGAGAGAACTAGGCATCTTCTCGATTTGCCTGGGGAGACCCTGACAACTCCCCAAATCTCCATGGCAGAGCAACTCTGCTGAATTAGGCAGAGAGGACCCCGACCCGGACTCAGTCCCTGGGGACCAATCACCAGGGTGAATCGAGACTGGGCAAGATTCTCTGGGAAGCGGAATTAGGTCACTACCCTTTCCACTTTGGTCATCAAAAAGCCATGGGACTGGCAGAAGCTTTAATCGCCTCCACTCAGCTGCACTGAGTTGAAGACAGAGGTCCCGGGGGAGACAGAAAAGTCTCCTCTGATGCACTCAGGTTCACCTGCGCTGATTCCCACCATCTCATCCCAGTAACAGCCCTGATTTTTTCTCGGGCCCCCTGAATACCAGCCATTACAATGGGAGAGAGGGTTCCCAGACCCTGGTGCCGGGCGGCAACTCTCACAAATGTTTGCACACCGAGCTTGCATTTGCACGTGAAAAATGGACCAGCTCCCGCGGATAAAGCTACAATTCGCTGTTTTGTGTAAACCTGAGCGGCAGGATGTGCAGGTAACCTGAGGATGCATAGTAAGTCTAGGGTTTTCTGGATGTTTCTTTTTGAAGATGAAGTTGGCTGGAAGGATAGAGCCTGTGACTATGTGAGGCCACCTGACTCAGCCAAGCCAGGTCATTGGTCAAGGTCCCTCCCTGAGACCATCTCGACCCAAATCCACCTGTGCTGCCTTTTTCCTGCCTCCCCTAAGGCCACAAACCAATTGCACCTACCCTGGGGTGACCAACTTTCCCAGTCCTGTGTCCCAGGAACCCCTCCAGTCCCAAGCAAAGTGGGCTCCCCCTGCACATGTGTGCACACACAGAACAAACCTGAAAACACCCACAGTTTCTAAAACAGCCTGCTTCCCTACCTGAACACCTCCTCTTCCTTTAAGACGATGGCCTCAGTCTTTCCTAGAAGCCCTCACATGGCCCCTCTCCTCCCAGGCCACCAAGGCCCCACTCTGAGGACGCCACTTTGCTCATAACCTGCTTAGCCAGCATCCCTGTACTTGTCTCCTCCTTGCCCTGTCTGTCTCCGCCACCAGACTGGACACTCCTCTAGGGCAGGGGTCTGGAGAAGACTGGACACCAAAGACCACCCAATGAATGAAGCAAAGAAGAGGGCTGGACATCAAGGTCGAAAAGCCAGCCCATCCCTGCAGCTGTCTGCTCACGTGACCATGCCACATGCCTAGACAGGGCAAGCGCTAACACAAACAGCTGTATTGTCCCAAAATAAGGTACGTGTCAAATAATACAGAAGCAAAAGTCAGTTTCCCTTCCACTCCTTACTCCTATGCATCTTTTGTAGACACACCAATTTCTTGTGTATGCTTGTAGAGCTCAACTGTACAAACACAAACATATCTTTAAAGCACACACACATACAAATAGGAACATAGTGTACATGTTCTCCTGCATCTTGGTTTTTTTTCTTTGTTGACCATACATCTTGGCTGTTGTTTGGTATCAGTACATACAGATCTGCATCTTTATTTGTAATGACTCTCATTTCCGAAAGGGCATCTGTGTGGAAACTCCAGACCCAGTCACCTTCCCCAGTGACTCGAACTTTCTCAGCACCCTGTACCTCTTGTCAGTCCTGACCATAGTTTTAATGAATTAAATGACGTGTTATGCTGTATAGGTAGATACCTAATGCCTGATCCCCTACTAGACCAGTGAAGTGTGCTTCAGAGTCATCTAGAAGGCTTATTAAAATGCAGAGTTCCTGAATCCTTAGGGCTGAGGTGGAGGTGGGGCTTGCAAATTTGCAATTCTAACAAGTTCTCAGGTAATGCTGATGCTGCTGATCCAGGAGCCCCACTTTGAGAACCACAGCAGTAGACTGTGAGCTCCAGAAGGGAAGCAATGAGGGCGTTTTATTCACTAAACTATCCCCAGCACCTGGCAGGGACAGATAAGCAGTCAATAAGTACTTGTTGAATGAAATGTAATGACTGTTCGCACCCTGGCTGTGACACTTTGTATGCGTTGGACTAGGATGGAGCCTAAGCTGTCTTGCTAAAGGACATTTGAAAAATAAATCAGAGATGGGGCCAGTCCAGCTGGTTGGGCAGGTTGGCCCACTCCATCCTCTCCCCGCCCTGAGGGTCTAACCTTTGATTCCACCAACTCTCCTGATCAGATCCCGATCACTGTTCTTAGAGATAGAAGGGATTGCCTACATGACCCCATGACCCCTTCTTCTTCTCTCATTGTCCCCAGGGAGCAAACAGGGAGTCTTAGAGGTTAAGTGGTTTGCCCAGGTTCACATGGCACTTTTGATGACTGAGCAGAGCTTGCCCAGCCAGCCAGAGGAACTGGCAGGACTGAGACAATCATGCCACAGATAAAGCAGAAGGACATTCGTTCTCTAAGGAAACTTTTCAGTCTTGCATGAAATTTCACACAGATTAATCATTAATTCATTCATTCACTCATTCAAAGACAGATTTATTGAACACCTATGTGAGAGACTGTTTGGGGTATCGGGGATACAGTGATGAACGAAGCAAAGTTCCTGCCCCCATAGAACTCCCATTTGAGGAGGGGTGCAGACAACAAATGAAAATAACTAAATACTTTCAGACAATGCTGATTGAATGCAAAGAAGAAAGAACAGTCCAAAGTCAGAGGGCGCATGCACCGACTGTCACCAACTCACTATGGGCAGAGCTGACGGGTTTTGCTCTGGTGAGTAGCTTTGCTGGTTTCTGGAAAGTTCCTAAGTAGAGATGCTTCAAGGTGTGGAATCTGACTAACAGGACTGAAGTCCAACAAGGCAAAACCATGAGGAGGAGCTTCCGCGTCACCAGGCTCCTTCCATGGGGTGCTGCACGAACAGCAACACTTTCAGAGCTGGAGAAGCCTGGGTTTGAATCCGGTCTCTGTCACCCTTTAGCTGCATGATCGGGAGCCAGGCATTTTACCTTTGGAGACTCAGTTTTTCCACATGTAAAATGGGGAACAATTACAAGAACTACTACTTGGAGTCAGAAGAGCAGGGTTCAAGTCCCAGTTCTGCTAGATCCAAATAGTGAGACTTTGGACAAGTGGCTTGACTTGTCTGAGCCTCAGAAAATTTATTCATTCATTCAAACAGGAAAAAATGATCTTAAAAATAGGCATGATAATTTACATTTCACTGGGACGTTGTAAAGATTACACAGATCCATACGTGGAAACATCACCTAAAGGTGAAGCATTCATAAAGATAGCTGTTCTTGTATTACATCTTCCTCTCCACCCCACCTCCCAACTTTCCCGAAGTTTTTTACTTCTTTCTGTGTTCCAATTTTGGCTTCTAGTCAAGCTACCCAGGCAGCAGACCTCTGGAGTTGAAATAAGCAAGGAGGACAAGCACCTGAGTGAGTCAGAAGAGAAATGTATCAGCATCTGAGCCTGGTGTAGTGGAAATATCACATTGGCCTTGGAGTCAGACCCACCTAGAGGCAAGGCCCAGGTCATTCCTCAATCGCTGTGTGACCTTGGGAAAGGGGCTCTGAACCTCCATTTCCTCATCTGGAAAACAGAAAACCCAATTCCTGAATGCTACCTAGCATTATTGTTGTGCTGATTATAGGAAATAACGAAGGTGGTGGTGATGATGATGATGATAGCTCACACATTTGTTGATTGCTTGCTCTGTACCAGGCACTGTTCTGTGTGATTGATGATATTGAATGTTCATAATGACCTTATGATAGAGTAACTATTATAATCTCATTTTACAGACAAAGAAACAAAGAGGGGCCAAAAAACCTGTGAAAGTCACACAGTTGGGAGAGGCAGGGCCTGGATTCCAGCTGTGGCCGTTGGCTCTAGAGCCCAGACTTTGAACCACTACTCTGTATTGCTTCCAACAGTGTGGTGGACACAGAGCCCGGGACGTCTGAGGTGCTCAGAGCAGGGTAGCCATGCTCATCACTATCACTGTCATTGTTCCTCAGCCCACAGGTCCTGTGACCAGGTGCATTGTTGCCACTGCCGTTGAGAGGCCTGGGAACAATATTTGGCCAGCAGGCTGGTGGCCAGTGGCGCCCATATCTCTATCTGTCACTCCTTAGGGACAGCCTTCACTCTAATTTTGTGACCTAGATTTTTAAGGCCAAGCCTCTGAGCAACAGGACTTTCTTAGGAATGTAGATTACAGCCTTTAACTAGCTTCATGAAACATGGAACTTCATCCTAGGAATCAAGAAGACACTATGATTTCCCCTACTAATTGTAAATCACAGATGCCTTTCATTTCTAGAAGGATGGGAGGAGTTGGTTAAGTGAATGCTTCAGTTGTCTGTGACTGACATTATCTCCCCTGCAGTGATTGCAGTTTCCCAATTGTTTGAATCAAATAAAATGGTTTTAGCACACACACAAAAGATATGAATATAACCATATATATATATTTCTATTTCTATTTTTTTAAATATATATTTACCAGGAAAATACTTCAGCTTCTTGCACGCTGAGGAACCATGAGTCCTCACCCCACAGAGCTGCACGTGTTGAAAATGTTGAAACGTGGTATGGTCTCCGTGAACCACTTTACTCACCCCATAGAAGGCTTTTGGGGACAGGACATGAGTGGTGTGGGAAGGGACTTTGGAGACAGACATGCTTCGGGCACCACTCACTCGCTCCATGCATGTCCTCTTTCAGTCTCAGTGTCCTTGTATCAGCCTCTGTTGCTGTGTAACAAATTATCCCAAAACTTGGTGGCTTAAAATGAGAATATTTATTATCTCACAGTTTCTGTGGGTCAGGAATCCGGGCACAGTTTAGCTGGGTCCCGCTTCAGGGTCTGTCACAGGCTGTGATGAAGGTGTTGGTCAGGGCTATACTCATCTCACGGCTCCACTGAAGAAGGGTCTGCCTCTAAGCTCGCCTATGTGGCCATTGGCAGGATTCAGTTCCTTGTAGGTTGTTGGACTGAGGGCCCCAGTTCCTTGCTGGCTACTGGCTGGAGGCCACCTGCATTTCCCTGCCGTATGAGCCTCTCCAATGTGACAGCAGGCTTCCTCAGAGCAAGCAAGAGAGATTAAGACAGAAGTCACAGTCTTTTATAATCTATATCTCAGAAATGACATCGCGTTACTTTCCTTTTGTTTTGTTTTTGTTGCTATTGTTTTGTTCTGTGAATCTCTTCTTGTTCTGTTGTCTTTTTTATATTTAAAATTTAAAAAGAAAATTTAAATTGTGGTAAAGTGCACAAAATAAAATTTGCCATCTTAACCATTTTTAAGAGTACAGTTCACTAGTGTTAAGTAGATTCACATTGTTGTGCAACCAGTCTCCAGAACTCTTTTCATCTGGCAAAACTAAAACTCTACGCCCATTAAACAACTCCCCGTTCCCACCTCCCCACACTCCCTGGTAATCACCATTCTACTTTCTGTCTTTATGAATTTCACTATTCTAGGTACCTCGTATAAGTGGAATCATGTAGTATTTATCTCTTTGTGACTGGCTTGTTTCATTTACCAGATGTCCTCAAGGTTCATTCATGTTGTAGTATGTGTCATATTTCCTTCCTTTTTAGGCTGAATAGTATTCTACTGTATGTATATAGCACATTTTGTTTATCTGTTTATCCATTGATGGACATTTGGATTGCTTCCAACTTTTGGCTGTTGTAAATAACGCTACTTACGAACATAGGTGTACACATATCTCTTCGAGAATGTGCTTTTAACTTTTTTCAATACCTAGAAGTGAAGTTGCTGAATCACATGGTAATTTTGCTTTTAATTTTTTGAGGAACTACCATACTGTATCCTAGTGGCTCGACCATTTTACATTCCCACCAATTGTGCACAAGAGTTCCAATTTTCCCACATCATTGCCATCACTTGTTTTTACTTTCTTTCCTTTTTTAATGTATATATAACACAGCCATCCTAATGGGTGTGAAGTAGTATCTCATGTGGTTTTAATTTGCAATTCCCTAATGATTAATGATGTTGAGCATTGTTTCATATATTTATTGGCCATTGGTATATCTTATTTAGAGAAATGTCTATTGAAGTCTTTTGCCCATTTTTAAATTGAGTTATTTGTTTTTTGTTGTTGAGTTGTAGTTCTTTATATATTCTAGATTTTTAACCCCTTATCAGGTATATGATTTGTGAATATTTTCTCCTGTTCCAGAGGGTGCCTTTTCACTTTATTGATGTGTTCTTTGATGCACAGAAGTTTTTAATTTTGATGTAGTCCAATTTATCTATTTTTGCTTTTGTTGCCTGTGCTTTTGGCATCCTATCCAAGAAATTATTGCAAATACAAAGTCATGAAGCTTTTCCCATATGTTTTCTTCTAAGAGTTTTATAGTTTTAGGTCTTGTGTTTAGGTCTTTAATCCACTTTGAGTTAATTTTTGTATATGGTGCAAGGAAAGTGTTCAACTTCATCCTTTTGCATATGGATATCCACTTTTTCCCACACTATTCATTGAAAAGACTCTACTTTCTCCATTGAATGTTCTTGGCACCCTTGTCAGAATAATTTAACTATGTAAGTAAGGATTTATTCCTGGGCTGGCTGTTCTATTCCATTGGACTATATGTTTGTTTTATGCCAGTATCATATTGTTTTGATTACTGTATTTTGTAATAAGTTTTGAGATCAGGAAGTGTGAGACTTTTCAACTTTGTTACTCTTTTTCAAGATTGTTTTGGCTATTCAGGGTCTCTTGAGTTTCCATATGAATTTTAGGATGGGTTTTTCTATTTCTCAAAAAACACCCATTGAGGTTTGTATTGAATCTCTGGGTCACTTTGGGTTATTGACATCTTAGCAATACTATCATCCAATCCATGAACATGGAATGTATTTTCATTTATTGTTGTCATTAATCTCTTTTAGCACTGTTTTATAGTTTTCAGTGTACAAGTCTTTGTACACTGTGCAAACCTCTTTGGTTAGGTTTATTCCTAAGTATTTTATTCTTTCTGATGCTATTGTAAATTGAACTGTTTCCTTAATTTCCACTTTAGATTTTTCATTGTTAATGTATATAAACACAATGGATTTTTGTGTGTTTGTTTTGTATCCTGCAACTTTGCTGAATTCATGTATTAGTTCTAACAGGTTTTTTTGTGGAATCTTTAGAATTTTCTGTGTATTACATCATGTCTTCTCTGAACAGAGACAATTTTCCTTTTTTCTTTCCAATTTGAATGTCTTCTACTTCTTTTTTTCTTGCCTGGTTACTCCTGCTAGGACTTCCTGTACTATGTTGAATAGAAATGGCGAAAGCAGGCATCCTGGTCTTGTTCCCGATCTTAGAAGGAAAGCTTTTAGTCTTTACCATTGAGTATCATGTTAATGGTGAGTTTTTCATCTGTGGCCTTTATTATGTTGAGGTGATTTCCTTGTATTCCTAGTCTGTTGAATGCGTGTGTGTGTGTGTGTGTGTGGTTTTTTTTCAAGAAAGGGGGTGGAACTTTGGTAAATGCTTTTTCTGCATCAATCAAGATGATCTTGTGCTTTTTTCTTGCATCATTCTGGTAATATGATGTATTACATTGATTGATTTTTGTATATTGAACCATCTTGCATTCCAGGAGTAAATCCCACTTGGTCGTGGTGCATAATCCTTCTAATGTGTTGTTGAATTCTGTTTGCTAGTGTTTTGTTCAGGATTTTTGCATCAATATTTATCAGGGATATTGGCCTGTAATTTTCTTTTCTTGCAGTGTTTTTGGCTTTGTTATCATGACAATGCTGGCTTCATAGAGTGAGTTTGGAAGTGTTCCCTCCTCTTCAATTTTTTGGAGAGTTTGAGGAGGACTGGTGTTAATTCTTCTTTAAATGTTTGGTAGAATTCATCAGTGAAATCATCAGGTCCTGGGCTTTTCTTTGTTGGGAGGTTTTTGATGACTGATTCCATTTACTGACTTCCCATCACTTTTGCCATATTCTGTTTGTTAGAAGCAAGTCATTAGGTTCAGCCCACATTTAAGAGGTGGGAAATTATCAAGAGAAAGGAATAATTTTGGCCATCTTAGAAGGCTGCCTACCGCAGTCCTCTGTACACTGGGGCTTTTCTCAGTCAACTGATTAAAGATGATGTGTAGAGGACCTCCACACCATGCTTGGTGTCTCAGAATTACTCAGTGAATGGTGATTTGCCCTCCCATTTGACTGACTTCATGATGTGGTCTGGTAGATGTGCCATCAGATTCTATTCTGATGGCCTAGATTGCTGGTAAATTGGAACTCTTTGAATCTTTGTATAAGATTTACACTTTGACAAAAGTTCCCATTTCCCTCAAATGCAACTTTCTAGGAATTTCAGCCATACTCTGTGTTTATGTTCTCAATCTCAAGAAATTAACAGGATAAGCACCTTGATCAGTGATTGTAATTCTCACAGCAGCTGTCATCTCTGACTCCTTAAACCTGGGTACAGCTCCTCCTATATGATCCTGGACACCATGGGCTCCTTTTCACATGGCACTTGTCCAACAGTACTGTATTTATCTGTTTCAAGTGTTTCTCTTTTGTTGGATGGTAGGCTGAGGCCAGAAATTATGTCTTTTTTTCCCCCTCTGTATTCCCAGCAGTGCTCATAGAGATTAGTTACATGAAAAAATATGAAGGAAGGAGCAAATAAATATTACCATTCTCCTGCTAGCTTGAAGGCTTCTACTTAGTCTGCATGCCCAGAGTTCAGCCCATGCCTGACTAGCATTGAAGCTCAATAAATGCCATGGGTTGAAGATGAGAATGGCACTTTAGCATCTCCTGTCAGATATTGTAACCACTGGACAAAAATGGAAAGATCATTTTTACTCTGTTCAAAGGAGCCAGATCCTCGAGATGTCGTCCCTCTAGTCTCCTTATCATTGGAGCAAGAATCTCAAGGTGAGAGACTCCTTAAATCATTTTGTATAATAAAAAGAAAGTCATTTGCAGTTGCATTGTCCCAGAACCTGACCCTGAGATAGGGATCCGAGTGCAAGTAGCTTATTTGGGAGGGGGTCCTAGGAAGCATGGTTGGGGAGCAGGGAAGGGAAGGAATCCAGTACAGGTTGTATTAATGAACAGTGGACTGCACTGGACACTGAAGTACAGTGTCACAGTAGACCTCTCTGAGATTGTGTAGAACCCGCCTCAGAGCTGCCCCCCACCCAAATAGCATGGGAGCTGTGATGTTTACACCAACTCCATCCTCATTGTTTGGGGGGTGCATTCCCTGGCACTTCTGACCTGCCCTGTGTTCAGAGCAGCATGCTTCTGCAGCCAGAGAGAGCCCGTAGGAAGAGGGTCCCCGTGCTTGCAGGAAGCAGCTGTCTGGATGCTGAGTACTGAGAGGACTGAAAGGGACAGTGACAGCACCTGCCACAAATCTTTGAAATTAGATTTACAGACTTGGACTTGAGACCTGGTCTCTTAACTATCAAGGCAAGTCCCTTCAAACTCCCCAGTCCTCAGTTTGCCCATCTCTACATCCCTTTCTGCTCTGAAAGCATTGGGATTTCATTCTTCCATGAAGGCATACGACTTGGGATCACGGAGGGCATTCCTCCTCAGAGCTCAGTGTCTGAGTTTCCGTGTAGTTTCCTTCCCCGTCTCTGTCCGTGTTTCACACCAGTCATTCAAGCTGAGGTTCTGCGGGATCAGGTTGCTCTTTGCAGCTGATCTGTGCATGTCTAACCACAAGTATGATTCACACTTTGCCCTAAACCGTGGTGTTTATATCATTTGATACTTTGATTACTTTGTTCAAAGTGATCTCATTTGTTTATGAGCCTTTGTTAACTCCCCAGTCTCCTTGAAGTCCCTCCTCCCCTATCCTCGGGGCAGCTCACCCTGCAGACAGAGCTAAGTCCTCTGCTGCTGGAGCAACCCAGGGGGGCTAAAACGGTCCCGTCAATGAGTCACTGACTTGGAGTTCTTAATAGAACCACAGTAAACGAAAGAAACAAAACAAAAGCAACAAAGTTTTGGCCAGTTCTGTTAATAGTTACTAATTTGAATTTAGGTGTGTGAGGTCCCCCATTATAACCTGCAACCTCCTCTCCTTGCTGTCTCTCTTGTCCCTCCACCCACATCTTCATCTCCCCTATTTTAGGACCAGATAACCACCTTCTAAATGTTCCATGGGATGGGAATAAGTGTATCGGAAAAAAAAAATTTCCATAGTCACACATGTTTGAGGAAGGCTGGAATCAACAAAGTAATCTTTGCTGCTGCATTTCTCAGAGCCTTGACATGCTCATTTGCACTGTGACTCTCAGTGACGACAGAGTGAGCAGCATTTCCCAAACTAATGTGACCACAGGACACTGTGTTAGCAGGAGAAATGCTCTGCAGAACGAAGCCTGGAAATGCCTTCCTGGATCATGCATTTGCCATAAAACTAGAAAAGACTGATGCTTCGGGAGGCTTCAGCAGTCTGCAAGGGCTCAGTGGGCGCAGCAGGCTGCTGACACACCTGCTATAAACCCCTCACCTTTCTCATTTACTGAACATCTGCTATGTGCTTGGTGTTTGCCACAGGAAAACAGCTCTGCCCGGGAAGACAGAAGTGAAGACACCTCAAGGAAAAAGCTTCCTGATCAGGCACATGGAGAGTCAGGGAAGTGGGGAGATTTTGGAGCCATCTTCAAGGGCTGGGTGGGACTCACATCCCAAACCTGCCCTCAGCACCGGGACTGGCTTCATAATTGGCAGGGCCCAGTGCAAAATGAAAATGCAGGGCCTCTTGTTCAAAAATGACTAAGAATTTCAAGATGATAGCAGAGCATTAGACCAAGCATGGGGCCTTCTAAGAACTGCACAGGTCACACCCCCATGAAGTTGACCGTGCAGTTTGTACCTGTGGCAGGAACAGCAGCCCTGGCCTCTATAGAACCAATCAGGCCGTGCCTACCATCACCTTCTCCTCCCTCCCCCCAGGGTGCTGCTCTGAGACAGGCTTTCTCCCACTCTGCCTTGGCAGGAAGCTTATTCTGCCAGATCTTAATGAATCAGTGGCTGATCAAGCAACATGCCTGGAGATTACTCAGAGGCAGCGTGAAATGGTGGCTAGAAATTGGGGGTTCGAATCCTGGCTTTTTGCCCCTTACCTCTCAATGACGTTGGGCAATTTCATGTTCCCTTTCTGTGTCTCAGAACCCTTCTTTGGAAAAAGGGGTTGAAAATAATGCCTGTCCTGGAGAAAGGATGGTATAAGGAGCAGATGAGGGTAATTACACTTGTGTAAACCCTTAGCAAATGGGCCACTGCTCCACAAGTGTAAGGTTTTGCATTTTCCCTCTTGGAGACTCTTGGCCACTCCATTCATTCAGGCGGTATTTGGATGGTGGGTAGGAATGACCTAGTCAAAAAAGGAGGGGACAGGCACTCCAAGAGGGAAATAGCACATGCAATACCTGGTAACTGGAGGAGCTGGTACCTGGGGAGAGAGAGCTGGCATCTGACCCAGACAGCTCCCCACTGTACCTTGCTGCCTCCTTTGTCTGGAGAAACTCGGCTGATGGAGAAGACTAATGGTAAACAAAGTCCATCGGGTTGTCGGCAGATTTTAATCATCCTTCTGTCCCCACTGCACTGTAGCCCAGATAACTGACGATGGGCCACCAGCCAGCTTCACGAGGCTCCAGCCTCCCGGTGCCGTCAAGCGTCGCCAGCAATTAGGCTCAGCGTGACAGTTGTTTCTGAAGTGAGGAGCCAAATGAGTGGACTTAATCTCCCTGATTTAAATCCATTAGTGCCTGTGATATAGTGGTTCAGGCATTTAAGAGCCACTTCGCCTCACCCGGTCATGCCCATGGGGTCATAGGCTGACTCACAGTTAATAGTGGGGAAGACTTTAATGTAAGGGGAAGCTTTGAAGAAGTGCAGGGTGTGTTCCAAAGCTTGAAGGTTTAATGCATTTTTAATTAAATGTGCTTTAATAGGATTCAGCACCAACTATCATGTCACTGCAGATAGATTCATTATATTCGTTCAGTCAATTACACGTGTGTTATTATCCAAGTGCAAACTTTGATGACCTGGAAAGAAGCTTGACTTCGAGGGACACCCGAGAGTTCTGCCGGCCCTTTCAGGATGAGGTTGACTTGTTCCCCACCCTCCAGCTCCCATGTTTACTCTTGTGCACCCACACCCACACATGCGAGTCCATGTGCATACACTCTCGCAGATACTCAGACACATGTGTGTGCCTTCTCTCTCTCTCTTTCTCTTCTCTCAAAGAGGAAGGGATGCTGGAAACATTAAAGTCAGGATAAAAGTGTTTCCAGATTGGGCTCCATCCTGTTAGCAGCTGCATGTCTTCACACAGGGCGCTGAGTGTCTCTGAGCCTCTGCGTGCCTCCTCTGTAAAGCGGCAAGGACAGCAGTCTCTGTAATAATGATACCTCCCAGCATTGCTGCGGGCTCCCAGGAGATGGTGCCTGGAGAGCACGTTGTGAAAAGCCAAGAGCCCTGCACATGCTGCTTGTTGGTGGTGGTTGGAAGCAATCCTACAAGAAGGCACTCAGTTAGGGCTCCGTTCTATAAACTCAGGGCCCGGATCCTTCTTTACCCCGAGTGTTTCCACGCTGAAGCGTGACCTCATTTACTCACTTAACAGGCATGCACTGAACACCCTCACCTACCACTTCCTGAGCATCTCCTATCTGCCCGGCTTGGGGCTCCGGGCTTCCACGTGTTTGTCATATATGGTCACTTCTCCACCAGGTAAGTATATACATATTACAGAGGGAAAATCAAGGCTTAGATAACAGGTTTATTCAATACTGTTTATTGGATCCTTATCGTGTACCAGGCATGATCTCCCAGGGGTTGGGGATAAAGAGGAAAATGAAACAGACGTGGCCCTTGCCTCTGTGGCCCTGGTCTTCTCACAGGAAGTTTTTGAGAGCTCACAAGAATGCGCTTACACTCCCAGGCCTTTGATTTTCTCTCGAGTCACATGACGGTGTATTGGACCGCATATCTTGCAGTGGTGGATTGAACACCTGGCTGCCTCCCTCCCCGCAATGTGGGTTCCAAGTTTGGGGCATGATGGAGGCGGCTGGGGGCCTGGAAAGGGGGTCCGACATATCCAGAGGAGGCCCTCAGAGATGTCCAGGATAAACCTCAAAGGCAGTACCTCCCAGACTGCCATATGCTTACCACTCTCCCGGGGATCTTGTTAGGATGCAGATGCTGATTCAGTAGAGTTGGGGTGGGAGGCGTGATAGTTAATTTAAAGTGCTAACTGGGGTAGGTCATGGTACCCAGTTGTTTGGTGAAACCACTCTAGGTATTTGCTAGATGGGATTAAACCCTGAAATCAGTGGGCTTTGAGTAAAGCAGATTATCCTCCCTAATGTGGGTGGGCCTCATCTAGCCAGTTGAAGGCCTTATGAAAAAACTAAGGTCCCCTGAGGAAGAAGAAATTCTGCCTCCAGACCTGCCCTCAGACTCGGGCTGCAACAGCAACTCTTCCCTGGTCTCCAGGCTGCAACCTGCCCTGCAGATTTTGGACTTGCCAGCACCCACAACTGCAGGAGCCTGTTCCTTAAAATCTCTCTCTCTCTGTATGTATATATAACGTACATTAATTTTAATAATATATTTTAATTTGGATTAATTTATAATTTTAATAATATATAAGAAACAAGTAAACTCATTTTAATAATATGTTATTTAACAGAAAATACCATTATTATTTCAACATACCATCCATATGAACACACATGCATGAAATATATAGATACATAGATATACATGTATGTAGAGATATCTTGTATAAGGACACGTTGGTTCTGTTTCTCTGGAGAACTCTGACCAATACAGGTGATGGGAAATTCTACGTTTCCTACAAGCTCCCGGGAGACGCCAGTCCTGCTGGTCTGTGACTCAGACTCTGTTAGGTCTTGGGTGAAGATGATGTCTGCAGATAGGAACTCCATCACATGAACAGCCAGGGCAAATCTTAAAGTCGCCCAGAAGACCTTCAGAGGCTAGCTTTGGCTAGAGCTATTCTGCTGTGTTCTCTCCAGCGATGAATTTCTGCCTGACCATCTGAATCCAACAGTTTGTCCAAGCTGGTGAGCCACTGGAGTCTCCAAGAACACGCCCTGACCACTTTGATCTCGGGGTTTTCCGTTGTGTAAACAGCTTTTCTCACACACTCTCACGTCGGGCAGAGGCCGAGGCCCCCTTGCCAAACAGCAGGAGGAAGCTGAGAAGAGAAGCAGTCAAGGTCGGTGCAAAAGTTTTCCCGCGGCCCAGCTGTCTGGCATCCCGCGGACACCAGTGCAGCTCGCCCCCGCCTTCCCTGACACTTGGAGCGCCCGCGTGAGCCAGGCGACAGTAGGCGCGCGAGACAAAAATAACGAGAGACGGATTCACAGCCATCGCCAATGCAACGGGGGGAAAGACCGGTTTGAAAGGTGCCTCGGCTTGTGGCAGAAGGCCTGGCAGCAAACCCGCGTGAAGAAGGAAGGGAGTGGTGGGGACGAGGAGAGGACGTCAGCACACCGTCTTTCTCCTCTCTGGCAGCCTGACCGCGCCGAGGAGCGGCAGCCGCGTCAGGGGAGGGTGCCACTGCCCGGACAGCTCGAGGCCTCGCCCTGCTGGGAGGAAAGTGGAGGAACTTGTGACGACAAGTGCCCAGGGGCCAGTCCAGCACTGTCCAGTAGAAATATAACAGGAGCCACGTTGGTCATTTTCAATTTTCTAGAGCCACATTAAAAAAGTCAAAAGAAATAAGTAAATTCATTTTAAGAATCTATTTTAACAGAAAATACCCTAAGTATTATTACTTCAACATGTCATTGACATAAATAAACAGGGGTGAGATATTTTACACTACTTTTTCCCTCCTAACTCTGAAGTCTGGTGCACTCACAGCACATCTGGATTCAGGCAGCCGCGTTCCAAGTGCTCCTCAGCCACTATGTCTGGGGCCACCGTGTGGGACAGCGCGTTCCGGGTCTTCACTGACCGGCGTACTCAAGGTGGAGCAGACCCTCAAGTTGGTATCTACTGCCTGCCCCCCACCCCGAAAAGAGAACAATAAAAAAGAAAAAGAAATGAGAAAAACATAATCTCTGGATAATTAAGACGCCAGGCAAATCGTGTCAGGTTAACACTCCGAGTGAAGTGAATAATAACAGTGGTTCCACTCAGGCGAGCACCAAATAAGCAAACAGTCCTTAAATAAACAGAAATTGAGTATATTTCAGGAACGTATTTACTCTGTGGGTCACAGAGGAGGTTAAACAAAAATTTGTTTTAAAAATGTCTCCTGAGGGACACCCTCTGCTGTGCTCCCCCCCGCCTTGCTGGGAGAAGGGTCGGCTCTCGCGGGTGGGAGCCAGGCGGGCCGGGGGGCTGAGAAGTCGGTGTGGGTGGACACCAGTGCCCCCGGCCCCTGGGTGCGCCGCGGCCACGCCCAGCTCCTGTAGTCACGTCCCCGCCGCACGTGCAGATCCGCGGGCTGCGAAGCTCCGGCTCCGAGGGGCTTTAGGGGATTTTCAATTTTCTGGTGGGGACTCCAGGCAGACACTGTGCAAACCCGAGGACTGGGAGGGGCTGCATGGCACACATCTGAGTTGTTCATTCATTCAGTTGGCTACTCCCCCAGTTGTTCGTTCATTCACTCGGTCAGTCAGTCAGCTGCTCCCGTTGTCGCAGGTGCTTCCCTGGGACGCAGACAGCAGGTTTATTTGGGACCATCTTGCAATCCCCACCTCTGGAAGGGAAGGGGAGGACGCAGGGCTGGGCGGAAGGCTGGTGCGGTCGTGCAGTCCCGCGCAGCCCTCAGCCCACCCGGGACGTTCTGGGGGGGACGAACCTTAGCGCTCTCCTCCCGCGAGCAGGACGGCCCTTGCACCCGCGACCCGTCCTCGTCCTCGCGGCGGCCGGGGAAGGAGGCCTGCCTGACGGAGGGCAGGGCGGCCTTGCTGAGAGCTGACGGCGTCCACCGGCCGCACGGCCAGCGTGTGGGGTCACGGGTTCCTAAGGGGGCGTTGGGCGGCACATCTCAGTGTCCACCACATCCTCGACCACCGGCACTCATTCACGCACTCCTGCCTCCGGGCTTCACTTGAGAACTCACTCATTCAGCCATTCATTCATTCGTTGACGCAGTTTATACAGGTCTCTTCCCTGCTTGGAACCCTCCAGTGGCTGCTCGCGCCACCTCAGGCTCTTCGCCACCTCAGCCCCGGCCCCCTGAGCCCTCGCTGGGTGAGACCCTCGCCCCGCTCGGTGCTGTGGCCACCCGGGCTCTCCCTTTCCCTCGGGCACCAGGATCTTCCCTGGTTCAGTCCCCACTGCACTCATTTCTGTCTCTGTCTGAGGTCCCGCTCCCCGGACTTCGCGCGGCCGGCTCCCCTCTCCACTCGGCTCTCAGCGGGAGGGGGGCCTCGGCGAACCACCGCCCGCACCCCTCCCTGCACCCCTCCCTGCACCCCTCAGCTCCCTCTCCCCTCCGCCCTGGGCGTTGTCCTTACGACCCCGCCGCGGAAATCCCGGGCTTGTTCACTTGTCTGTCCCTTCTCTCCCTTCTCCACCAGACGGCAAGCTGCACGAGGGCGGTCCCTGTCTCAGGGTCTGTTCTTCCCAGTCACTCCAGTGTCTGCGGAAGGACCCCGCCATGACTCAGCAATGTGCTTACTAATTAAATTCATTCATTCCTTCGTTATTCACATATTGACTCATTCGTGTATTAATCTGTCCATTCATTCCTTTATTCAATAAGCATTTTATATATAAATATTATGTATTAATGTTATTATATATTTATATATAAATACATATTACATACATATAATATATAATGTGTTATAGACATATAAATATGTATCACATATTATATAAATATGCATTATATTTGTATATATGTAATATACATTTAATTATATATAAATAGGTATATATTACATGTACATACATATTTTGTGTATATAATATGTGTATGTTACATATTTAATATATATGTAAATATATATTTAAAGATTTAATATATTTACATATAAATATATTATATCCACATGATATATAATGCATATTATATACATATGTAAATAAGCATTTTATATTATATGCAAATATGTAATATATACATTTATATATAAATATGTAAATATATCACATTTACTATGAGCTCAATAAAAATATTTTTAGCAACATTATTGAAAACATCAAAAACAAAATTATATGAAAAAACAAACAAGCTGGAGTAACCTTGAGCTTGTCCAGCGCCGGGGGATGGCCGAGGAAGTGACCGTCCATCCTGATAGAAATGAAGAGCCCTTTGCAGACAACGCTTTGTTATGACTTCCTGGTAGTGTAACAAGGAACAAGACCAATAGGTCCACGAGAAGTAGGGAAAAAGCAAGTTTGATCAAAAGGCATGCACAGTAGGACCGCAGCCATGGCAAACGTATCTGCTTTTGGGTGAAGACTAGCAGGAAGCACACACCAGTGAATAGCATTAGTCTCAGGTAGGGAAATGTGGGGATTTTAATTTTTTCCAAGTTTTCCTTTGAAACTTCATCACATTTCTCAGTATGGAAAAGATATTTCAGAATTATATGGCCTTCAAGGCAGGACAGGATGCATAATCCTGAAATCTGGTAAGAACTACTATTTACTTTTATAAATACTTTATCTATAAAGCTCCTACTGTGTGTCTAGTGCTCAAAATGCATTTTTTCACTGAACACTCAGAACAATCCTATAAGGCAGATAATGTGTGTGTGTGTGTGTGTGTGTGTGTGTGTGTTAGAATAATGGCCCCAGAACCTGTGACTATGTCACCTTACAGAGCACAAGGGGCTATGCTGATGTGGTTAACTCAAGGATCTCGAGATGAGCTGATTACCTTGGATTTCTTGGGTGGGTCCCATGTAATCGCACAGGTCCTCACAGGAGGGAGGCAGGAGAGTTGGAGTCAGACGTGACGACAGAAGCAGAGGGTGGAGAGGTGCAGGGCTATAGACCAAGAAAGCAGGCAGCCTCTAGAAGCTGGAGAAGACAAGAGAACGATTCTCCCCTAGGGCCCCCAGAAGGAACACCAGGCCACCCTGGACTTATGCTCTCCAGAATGGTGGGCAAATAAATGTGTTCTTGCAAGTCTCTAAGTTTGGGGTGATTTTTTTCAGTGATAATAGAAAACCATATTCAGCATATAAACTGAAGCTCAGAAAAATAAAATAACTTGTCCAAGGTCAGTGGCACAGTTAAGACTGGTTCAGACGTCACCAAATTTTAGCTCTTTGCTGCTTCCCATTGCCACCTCTCTATGGAGAGTAACCGAAGCCAGAATTCTTTGCTATGAATTATCTACAACATTCTAGATATTTACAGGTACCTGGTTGCTCCTTTAATTTTTAGGAGTTTAATTCTAAGGATTGGGCACCCATACATAAATTTCTTTCTTCTTCCTTCCCCCTTTTCTTCCCTCCTTCCCTCCCTCCCTCTCTTCCTTCTTCCTCTCTTGTATTTACTGAGCACCTGCTTTATGCCAAGCTCCAAGCTGTGTCTCAGATTCTGAGAACGCACTGGAAATGAGATGGACCAAGTGCCTGTCCTTGGGGATTTCACACTGAAATTTTGCCCAGATTCTGCAAATATCTAGAATTTGGTGGATTACTTCGTGCTATAGAAGTCAGCTTCAGCTCTAGTTATTAAAGTACTAAAATGATGGTCTCTTCATCTTCAACCACATCCTGCTCCTCCAGGGGGATCCTGGAGAATAATGAAACTGTGTTTCAAGGCCATGCGAGGGAAAAGATCTGGATTTTTCCCTTCTGAGCTCTGCTGCCTCCTAGTCTCTCCAGGAGATTTTCTGGGGTTTGGGGAGGACTCCAGGCTCATGTGCTCAGAATGTCTGAAGGGGCCAAAACCAGGAAGGAGCAGAAGCAGGCCCTGCATGTCAGGAAGTAGAAAAACACAAATGCAAAGTAGCATGGGAGAATGAGCACTGGATTGGGAATCTGGAATTTGAGTTTCATCTCTGCCCCTCACTCCCCATGTGACCTTGGCTGGTCAGTGCACCACTCTGGACCTCAGTCTTCTTCTCTGTTCAATGGGGATAATAATATTACTTAAGTCCCCTCTGTCCCAAGGTTAGGGGTACAAATGAGAAAATATTTGTAAAGGAGCCTGATACAGTGATAGACAATGGATGCTTGTGCAATCTGGTGTCCGGAGGGAGCAAACCCATAGGAACATCTATAGCGTCTTGCAGCTGGACAGATCATGTGGCTAGGGATCACTCTCTACCACGGATAGCTGTAAATACTGGTGTGTAGAGCTCTGGTTCTTTATCACGTTGTGCCCACCTGTACACACCCACACACCCATGCACACCCATGCACACACATGCACACATGCACACACAGTATGGTGCAGTGGAAAAAAATTACACAGTACAGAGAAGCACGAGGCCCCGGTTCTAATTCTTCTCTCTGGACCTCAGTGTCCCCATCCATACAACCATTGGTCACAAACTGAGGGCTATGTACCATCCTGACTGCAGATGTGTTGTTTGGGTCAGAGTGTTGAAAAAATGGTTTAAATAGTTGCTGTCATTAAAAAAAAAGTAGAGATTTTGCCTTAAAAAATAATCTAAGTTTCTGTATTCTCTTGAGACTCCTAAGGTCTGACAACCCTGGGCCTGCATTCCTGACAGCCATTCCTGTCTGCTGCTGAGTGGCAGCTGCCTCCTTTAGACCCAGCATGTGCTTGCTGTGAACCACAGACCCCACCACTCCCAAATGTTGTACACACTGTCAGCTGTGCTGCTTTACCAGTGCATGCTACCTGCCTGGCCCTGCTGTGACTGGCCTGCCAGCCCCGTGTTAGAAACATTTTGTTTCTCAGCAGCCAGGCTTCAGGCACCCAGAGATCTAGCTCTGAAGGGTAAGCAGAGATCTACTGGGAGAGAGAAAAATGCCCAGAATTCTAGGAGATTAAAAGTGGCAAGTGAGTAACGTCAGAAAAAATCCACTTTCTTCTATGACTAGGGAAGAGATCTCCCAGAAGCCAGTTCTTGGGCAAGTCATTTCCTTTGTTTGGGCCGGTTTCCCCATCTGTAAAATAAGGTGTTGGAACTAGATGATGTCCAAGGCTTTTCCAATTCTTGGGTTCTCCTGTTCTCTCTCTCTCTTCTAACGTACATACGTACATGTGAGTGCACACAATCTGTTGTATTCTTACACATAGACGCATCTATATGTCTTACTGAAAACATTTTTCCATCTACCAATTGAAAACCCTGACATTGCCCCCAGTGGCCCGCCCTTCTGACACCACTCCTTCCACAGGCCTCTTTTACCACTAAATCCAGCCATTCAGCTTCGCATGAATTACCTGCTGGCATTGTGTAAGGGCATCGAGCAGGATTAGTCACTAATCTCTCTTATCAGTGTTCTGTCCTGCAGCAGACAGCAGAGACTGTTCCTCGGGGCCAGTAGTTCAGCTGGAGAGGGCTCGGATCCCGCCCACCGACACAGGAGGAGGGCAGCAACCCAGGCTTCGTGCTCATCTCGGCTAGTGGGGCTCATGGAGCTGCAGGAAAGAGGTGTCAGGGATCCCCAAAATGGTTAAAGCGAGCTCAGGTCTTAATCCTCGCCCCTTGTGGGCTCTGTGAGCTGGACAAGTGCCTCCCATTAGGGGTCCACTCACCTCCTCGGGACAGTGCATGCTCATCTCCAGCTCTACATGCTCCAGGCTCACAGAGAACGGAAGTTGGCATCCCAAATAATTTCATATTCTGCTTTGCCATTTTCTTTCAGGGTCTCTTAGAAATGGAGTGGGGTTTTTTTGTTTTGAGGAGTCTGGGCATATTAAAAAATGCAGAGATGCCAAATCTGCATTGAACAATTCATGCTATTAGCCAAGAATGTTACAATGTAATATAATTGTGCTATTCACAAGGTAATGAGTGGACTTATTAAAAAAATACTGTGTGGTCCAGAAATGAGACACACACTTAAAGCTGCAGAGTGAGCATGCTCTTCTTACAGTCCGATGGGGTAGAGGTAGCACCCTGTTTACCGAGAAGTCTAAAGTTGAGGCCCTCAGTGAAGGAGCAGCCTGGACCTACAGCCACCTGCGCCTGGTCTAGGACAGACCAGGATTTCGCTGCTCCAACCTGGGAGCTGATTTGAGAAAACTCCCTGTGAAGTGGCTTCTGAGTGATAATGACCTTCACTTTGAAGTCGCTTCATTCAAAGCCAGACTTACAGGGGGTAGTGTCAGGCCGGGATCCATCTGCTGATGATGAGATCACACTGCTCCCCTCACTTCTTTATAAAAATCCATCCTCCTGGGAACGGCTGCAGAAAGTGGTCACCAGTCAGTCACATTTTAGTGCGAATCAGTTCATCAGCCCTGTTGAAATGTGGCTGTCAGTTGATATAAGCCCAGGACACAAGACACTGGACAGCGAGGCTTGGCTCAGTTGGGTGGAAAAAGTCACAGACTCAGGGGCCAGAAGATCTAGAATCTCGTTCTTGCTCTACTAACTATTAGCGCTGGGACCATGGGCAAACCATCTCACTTCTCTTCTTCATGGGCAGAAATGGAAATAATATACCCCTCAGAGGATGAAAATCCAATGAACTATTCTAGACATTTGGTTTACAAGAGAAATAGGTCTCCACTCTCACAGTTAGGTTGGGGAGGCAGACAATCGAGAAGAAAATTATTTACACTAAATGGTGGCACCTGTGATGAAGACAATAAAATCAAGTGTTTGGATAGTGACTGGAGGTGGAGAAGCAACTTAATTCAGTGGCAAGGAAACTTCTCTTTGAAGAAAGGATGTTCGGGCCAAAGGAGGAAATAAAGAGTCCTCCTGCAGATGTAAATGGAACGAGCATTCCAGGCAGAAGGAGCTGCAGGTGCAAAGGCTCTGGGCAGGTATGCAGGTGGTGTGAGAAACAGCCAGGCTGCCAATGTGGCTGGAGCATCATGAGTGAGGGAGGGGCAGATGGGGCTGGAGAGGTGGGCGGAGCCAGCATCATACAGGGCCCCATTGGTCTTGCTAAGGAATTTGCATTGACTGAGAAGCTGCTGGAATGTTTTTAATATCCGTGAAAGCATTTTTAATATAGGCGAAAATGTTTTGTAAACTCGAAAGCACAAAGGCAAAGTACTATTATTATCATATGTGTGAATAACAACTTTCCATTGTAGTTAAAACTATTAAATCGGCAGCTTGATCCTTCAGCTCCCTCAGTGAAAACTGGCAGGACCAGGATCCCGTGGCACTAGTGTGAAAGGGCTCCAGGGCCACCTCTCCCGCCACTAGTCAGGCCACGGGGCTGCTCCAAGAAAGGCTTGTCCAGGCCCAGGCAAGGGGCCCCGGGCTGCACACCACCCTTCCTGCTGCCTGTTCCCTCACACTGGGGCGGGGAGGAGCAGAAGTGTGCCCCAGCTGGTCTCATGCCTCACGGGGACACTGCCAGCTTTCATGATCACCTGCCAAGGTCTTTGAGCTCCTGGGCCATCACACTGGTGTTGCTTCTGAAGGAGAACCCGACACCTCCTTTGGGGAGTTTTCACTCAAATTTGGTTTTCCTCCGACTCCCCAGGACAAGCTTCAGAGCCTTCCACGTATATTATGAAGTCATCATGCATTTATCACAGTTGGCGATTCTCTATTTTTTCTTTTAATGGTCTGATTAATGCCTAACTTCCCCACCTCGCTGCCAATTCCGTGAGTCTAGGGACCATGCTTGAGCATGCTTCCCTTTGTAAGGGATGGGCTGGCTCGTGCCGCAATAACAAGCAACGCCCGGATCCCAGGAACTTAAAGCAATAACGATTTATTTCTTGCCGGAGCTGCACATCCACCACAAGTCAGCAGGGGGCTCTGCTCAGGGTCGTCAGTCAGGCACCCAGGCTGACACATGTGCCTTGTTTCAGGGGCCTCCCCACTCAGGGTTCAGGGCTCACTGCGGGAGGGGTGGAGTCTGGAGACTGGTAATAACTGCTTTGGGCTGGAAGTGACACATGCCACTTCTGCTCACATCTTATTGTCCAGAACCAGTCCGTGTCCATGCCCGGCTCCCAGGGCTGGTGGTGGTAGTGTCTCCTACGCCTTGACGTCCAGTGCCCAGTACCGAGGCACTCAGTAAATAATTTTGAAAGTGTTGCAAGCTGATCGAAACCAAGCTGACCAGTTGTCAGTTTCTTTTGGTAACTACTGGGGGAGGTCGGGGAGCTGGGAGCTGTGTGTTTGCTCCCACGGCTTCACTACTGGGTAGTATGATATAATGAAAACAAGTCTCAGGTTCAATTTTGTTACGTGTACGTCATTTCTTACCAAACAGGGAAAAAAAAATGTCACCTAACAGATAGACACAAATGAGCAGGAGTTCCTTTAAAGGAAACAAAGTCCTGGCTCTCTGTCCTAGGTGTCCTGACGAGTCCTTTCCAGGGCAGTCTCACTCCGAGGTGGATGCTGCATGTTCTCCTGGCACATGAAGCCTACCTTCTCGTGGAGCCAGGTGACAGAGTCCAGGTTTACAAGGCCGGCACTGGACAGAGAGGACAGCAGAGCCCCGAGAGTCTGTCCCGCCCACCACATTTCTCGAGCAATACTCACTTCACTAAAGGAAACTGATTTCTAACATCCCCTATTCTAAACCAACTGTCTGGTGCAGATATAGATCAGAATACATGAGCACCTGTGGAGTGTGTATTCCCGATGAAGGTCCTTCGAATAGTGACTATCTTTCCCGGGTGTAAGTAGAATTAACTCACATAAAATGGATAGACAAAAAGTAGTATATCCACACAATGGAATACTATTCAGCAATAAAAAGGGACAAACTGTGGCTACATGCAAACACATGGATGAATCTCAAAAACATTACTCTCAGTGAAAGAAGCCAGCCACAAGAGAGTACTCCATTTATATGAGACATCCAGGAAAAAACCAAATCTATAGGGACAGAAAGCAAATTAGGGCTTACCTGGAGTGGGGGGGTGAGGAATTAAATATGCATGAGGGATATTACTGGGGTGATGAAAAGATGCTAAAACTGGTTTATGATGATGGTACACAACTTTGTAGATTTACTAGAACATCATGGAACTGTACACTTGGAAGGAGTGAATTATATGGTACAGAAAATGTGCCTCAGTAAAGTTATTTAAAAAGTAAAAATAATTAATTCACATATATACTCATTACCCTGCTTATAGTGCATTTAAATATAAATTATAGACAATATAACGTAAAGAAACAAAGTTTGTTTCCCAAGGAGTTTCCAACACCTCCATCTACCTATTTGTGCTTTTAAAAGAACAAATTCATTGAGTCTGACACCAAAGGGGCTTGGGGTTCTTGAAAGGCCTCCAAACAAATCAGCTAGAGAACACAAGAATTTATAGCGAGATTTCACACAAGGTATCTCCTCCTTCTATACACACATGTGCAATAGGGAAGGGGGTTTAGGAGGCAAAAAATACCTTGGAAGACCTCAGATTTGAAGTTTCTAACCACTTCTTTAGCCTCAGTTCCCTCATCTGTGAAGTGGGGGGTAATCTGAGCTCCTTGTGTGACATGGCATCTAGGCTGTAGCTGCTCACGGCAGAGTTTGTTATTACGCAGGCTCTCTGCAGAAAGGCGTGGTTTCTCCGTGACGATGGAGTCAGATCCTCAACACACACTCTGGGCTACACTGCGGGGATACAGCAGTGCTTCTCAAACTGGAGGAGGTTGTGCTGAAAGGCAGACTCTGATTGCAGAGGTCCCAGGTGATGCTGCCGGGACATGGCTGCACCTAAAGCTACAAGAACTAGCGATCTTCGTTTGGAGAGGACTTTAAATTCCCTGTCACCTCTGACTTCTCCACTGCATCTGGCTGACCTTCAGAACTACTTGGGAAGCACAGATACTCGCCTTTGCCAATAGGTCTCCTGAATCAGTATCTCAGGGGTACGGCCCTACCTCTGAGTGGGGTAGGATGGAATCTGAGATGTCAAAGCTCCTGCAGGGTTGGGAACACTGGTTAAGAGAACCCCGCAAAAGCCGAGGAAACACGTTGGATTAGGTGACAGGAAATCTGGCTTCCAGTCCCTTCTCTGCCACCACGTGACCTTGGTGGGGTCATTTCTCCTCTCTGGGCCTCAGTTTCCCCATCTGCACAAAGGGGGGTGGTGGAAGAGGTGTGTGCCCACCTCCTGTGCTGCACTCCTCTTCTGTGACTCCATGAGCCCCAGCTTTCCTGGCCTGTTCCCCATTTCCAATTGGCCGTGGCATTTCTGTGACTCAGGGGGCGGGCCGAGCAGCCGGGAGGTGGGGAACGGAGGGCGGGGTGCCAGGTTTTCCGCCCCGCTGCCACTGGAGCCAGGCGCCCAGCTCTGGCTATTGGACTCACGGGAGGTCTTAGCTGGCGAGGCCGCCAGCCCGACTGCTCAGGCGCCAGGGCTGTTTCATTATTTCATCAAAGTTCATTATGCTGGGGAGGAGACCAGTAATAAAACATGATTACAAGTGTCTCCAATGAGCACTTAAAGACATAATTCGGGGTGTACATTCTGCTGCATCCCTGTTTGTGGTCACATAACGCACGGGGATTTGCACCTCTGATATACGCCAGTCTTCGTGTTAATTGAGGTGAAAAAACGCCCAAAGAACTTGATTCAATTTGTCTCGAGACCGAGCTGGTTGTTTCATACGGAGGCAGGATTTGCCATTTTTGAAAACACACAGTTAATTATGTGTGTGAAAGGCAGGTATAGTGACACAGGCGACACGGAGGGACAGAATTGCAGCCAAGCATATCAGATGTCATTGGCAAAGGGCTCAGGGAGGAATGGCCTTTCTTTCTTTCTCTCTTTTCCTTCATTGCCCCACTCTCCACTCTCATATGTCTTTTTCGTGAAACAGCAGCTGGCGATGAATGCTGGGAAGGTAATAGATGATACTTTACTTGCCAGAGCTAACAAAAAAGGATCTTTTGCCCTGTCCCATGTCGTCTAGATCAGTGTTGTCATCGGAGAATAAAGTCTTAATTGACATTGACTAGTGGGTTTGAGCCCAGTTGTTCAGGACGTGGGTTGGAGACCAAGAAGGCAGGACAGCGTGGGGGAATGCTCTTATATACATTGGTAGAATTCTCCTGGGCTGTGGCCATGTGGGCCCAGACAGGTCACATCTCTCTCTGGGTCTCGGTCTCGGCCTCTAAGGCCATGCCCAGGCCGTGCTCCTGAGCAGCACTGGGCACGGCCCAGGCTAGGAGTGTAAGGCCTGGGTATTAACTCCGCCTTTACCCCTGACTCCCTGGGCGCCCGGGGCCAGGCCCTTCTCCTCTGTGGGCCACGGTTTCTAGTCCTTTAAAATGGGAAGGCCGGGCTAGGCAGTGTCACTCATATTTGCTTAATCTCAAGAATCATCTGAGAAATTTGTTAAAAACAGGTTTCCTCAGCCCTACACCAAGGATATCAGATCAGAATCTCCCCGGGAAAGGCCAGGGAATTAACACTCAATAAATCTTCCAGATGATTCATGACATCTTTAACTTAATTTTTTGAATATGTAAGACATTCACATTACCGATAATTGACACAGTATAAATGAGTAATAGTAAAGAGTTCCCATCCATTCTGTCCCCCAGAAACTCGGTTCCTGCTCCCAACTGCAACCAAAGTTAATGGTCCTCTGTGTGTGTGTGTGTGTGTGTGTGTGTGTGTTCTTCCAAAGAAATCTGTGACGTACAAGCCAGTATGTATGTATGCATATGTTATGTTCTTTCTCTTCTCCTTTCTTTTTACATAAATGATAGCAAACTATACACACTGTTTTGCATCTTCCTCTTTTATCAGTTAATACATCTTGGAGACCTTGTTATGTCCGCTCACGAAGGCAGTGATGTGCTACAGCCGACAGAGACGTATCTCTTCTCAAGTCTAAGTTCAGTGACCTCACGTTGGTGGATTGAAATTGGCCACGTAGTAGCACTTACACCATGGACAAATGCTACAATCGGAATTCCTCCCCCAACCCCGCCAACAGCTGGAGAACTTGTTGTCACACGTTTACCAACACACCCCTGGATGAATTCCACCCTTCTTTTTTTTAATGGCTACATAGTGATCTAGTGTATAGAGGAACTATAGTTTATTTAATCAATCCCTGGTTGATGGACATTTAGATGGCTTCTGATCTTCTGCCAATGCAAACAATGCTGAAATCAGTAATTTTGTGCATACATCATTGCACATGTGTACATGATTAAGAAACAGTCCTAGAAGTGGCCTGGCTGGATCAAAAGTCTGTGCATTTGTCATTTTTGTTGGCATTGCCACACGGCCTCTGAGATGTTGTTACGGCATGCACACTGCCAATAGATGAGAACAACGCTTTCCTCACACCCTCCACATCATCAAGTTTGAAATATCTCTGTCTCAGATTAATGAGCATTTCCTCGGGATGAATGATGCTGAGCATCTTTTCACATATTTGGGAGCCATTTATAGCTCTATTTGGTGTCCTGTGGATCAGTTGTGATTGGGAAAGTTTGGAAAGACCAGCCTAGTCTAATCTTTCTTCACACATGGAGACCTTACATCCCTGAGAGGAGTAAAGAGTTGACCAAGACCCCACAATGAGTACTGGCAACAAAGGGATTAAAATTGGGAGTTTTGGACCCTTAAAACCAAACAGGAGAATAAAATACCTACGAATAAATCTAACCAAGGAGGTGAAAGACCTGTGCACTGAAAACTATAAGATATTGTTGAAAGAAATCAAAGAAGACACAAAGAAAGGGGAAGATATTGCACGCTCATGTGTTGGAAGAATTGCCATAGTTTAAAATGTCCATACTTCCTAAAGCAATCTACAGATTCAATGCAATCCCTATCAAATTCTCAATGACATTTTTCATGGAAATAGAACAAAGAATCCTAAAATTTATATGGAACAACAAAAGACCTGGAGTAGCCAAAATAATCCTGAGAAAAAAGAAGAAACTGGAGTTATCACACTCCCTGACTTCAAAATATACCACAAAGCTATAGTAACCAAAACAGCATGGTACTGGCACAAAAACAGACCACAGATCAATGGAACAAAATTGAGAGCCCAAAAATAAACCCACACATCTATGGACAGCTAATTTTTGACAAAGGAGCCAAGAATATACAATGGAGAAAGGAAAGTCTCTTCAATAAATGGTGTTGAGAAAACTGGACAGCCACATGCAAAAGAATGAAAGTAGACCATTATCTTACACCATACACAAAAGTTAATTCAAAATGGATTAAAGATTTGAATGTAAGACCTGGACCATAAAACTCCTAGAAGAAAACAGGCAGTCCACTCTTGACATCAGTCTGAACAGTATCTTTTTGAATATCACTTCTCATCAGGCAAGGGAAGCAAAAGAAAAGAATAAACAAATAGGACTGCATCAAACTTAAAAGCTTCTGCATGGCAAAGAAAACCATCAACAAAAAGAAAAGACAACCTAGTAATTGGGAGAAAATATTTGTGAATCATACATCATACTTTTGCAGCTGAGAAGATAAAGGGTTAATATCCAAAATATGTAAAGAACTCATACTACTCAACAACAAAAAACAAACAACCCTATTAAAAAATGGGCCAGGCCAGCCCTGGTGGCCTAGTTGTTAAGTTTGGTGCATTCTGCTTCAGCGGCCCAGGTTCAGTTCCTCAGCATGGACCTACACCATTCATCTGTCAGTGGTTATGCTGTGGCAGCGGCTCACATGAAAAAAAAAAGAGAGGAAGATTGGCAATAGATATTAGCTCAGGGCAAATCTTCCTCAGCAAAAAAAATAAAGGACAGAGGATCTGAACAGACATTTTTCCAAAGAAGATACATAGATGGCCAACAGGCACATGAACAGCTGATCAGCATCACTAATTAGTAGGGAAATGCAAATCAAAACTAGAATGAAATATTACCTCACATCTGTCAGAATGACTATTATTAAAAAGACAAGAAATAGCAAGTGTTGGAGAGGATGTGGAGAGAAAGGACCCTCATATATTGCTGGTAGGAAGACGAACTGGTGCAACCACTATGGAAAACAGTATGGACATTCCTCAAAAAATCTTAAATAGAAATACCATATGATCTAGCTATTCTACTTTTGGGTATTTATCCAAAGAACATGAAAACACTAATTCAAAAAAATATATGCAGGGGCTGGCCCACTGGCGTACTGGTTAAGTTTGCATGTTCCACTTCGGCGGCCTGAGGTTCTCAGGTTCAGATCCTGGGTGCAGACCTATACACTGCTCATCAAGCCATGCTGTGGCAGCGTCCCATATATAAAAAAGTAGAGGGAGATTGGCACAGATGTTAGCTCAGCCACAATCTTCCTCACCATAAAAAAAGCACCCAACAAAACAAAAATATATGCACCCCTATGTTCATTGCAGCATTATTCACAATAGCCAAGACTTGGAAGCAACCTAAGTGCCCATCAACAGGTGAGTGGATAAAGAAGATGTGGTATATGTACTCAATGGAATACTACTCAGCCGTAAAAAAGATGAAATCTTGCCATTTGCAACAACATGGATGGACCTTGAGGGTATTATGCTAAGTGAAATAAGTCAGACAGAGAAGGACAAATACTGTATGACTTCACTCGTGTGGAGGATAAACAAACAAACAAACACATAGAGAAGGAGAACAGCTTGGTGGTTACCAGAGGGGAAGGGAAGTGGGGGAGAGCAAAATGTGTATGGTGACAAATGGTGACCAGACTATCAATGGTGAACACAACGCAGTCTAAACATAGGTCGAAATAGAATGATGCACACCTGAAACACGTTGACATGTATGACATTAGAAACTGATGTGACCTCAATAAAAAATTAATTAAAAAAACAAATATAGGCCTTTAAAAAAATCAAATGGGGGCACTCACAATAGGCAAGTCCACATTCCCATGGACATGTAACTACAAAGTGGGCAAGTTTACAAAATAAACCCAAGGTCGCACACTGGTGGCCCACAGGCTAGACCTGGCCTATGGACATTGTCTACTTTGGCCTGCATAGTGTTGTTTTTTAAAATGTTAATGTAAAATAATTGCCAAATTTTCAAACAAGGAGATTTGTTATACAAATTCTTATTTCTGGTTTCTCTTGGGGAAGAAGAAAAACAACCAGAAGCTCTAGCACCACGGGACTGAATGTTCCGGCAGCAACAAGCACCTGCGACAGGCACAGAGTTCACCACAGTCCTCACCGCTCCTTAGTGATCTCCATGCCACCCACAGGGCATCTGTCATGTACCCTCACACTTGTGTTATCTTTTCCTTATAATGGAGAGGGACGCGAAATAGTTCTTGTTTCCGTTTCCCTGTCAAAATAGGATGGTGAAAGCTAGACCCATGGGGCTGTAAATTTAAAGACAAATCTCAGGAGCATCTTTTTAAGCGAAGAATGTCTCTATGTGTTTAACATGTAGAAAGGAATGAATGAATGAATGAATGAAACAAGTATCTATATAGACTACAATTTAAGAGAATATGAAATAAACTATTGCAGAACCCATCAGCTTCCTTTATTAATATCATCTGCCCCATATTTGGTTTGGGGAGTTTCCGTATCCTGGTCTCCCAAACCAGCAAAGGTATTTTCACAGAGGTGGCTCTAGAATGTCTATGTAGGAGAGGTTTAGAGATGAGCAGGTGATTGGAAGCGGGGGTTGGGAGAGTGGCCTTGTGCTTGTTATGCGAGCACACTGATTTCACCTAGATTTTCTTTTTATCAAGGATGGCTTGGGGAAGATGTTAGAGATGGGGAAGGGCATAACTTAAGGCCCCTGAGGTACCCATAGTGTTACTTGGTGTTTCCATCTCTAATACCTGTGAACCTATGTTGTTGGCCAGGGTCTTGCAGAGGGAGACTGTCCATGGACTTTAGCCTTCAGAAGTGTCCTCCCAGTTGTCCAGAGTGTGGTCCAAGTGCTCCCTAGTCTGGCTGGCCTTGCCATGAGCTCCTTGGTAACACATGGGACCTCAGCTCAGCTCCCCCCCACAATGGGGATAAGCCGTAACTCCATGGGGCTCAGCCAGGCCTCCAAGGGCTGAGCATGGGCATGACTGTGGTAGCAAACATTGTGGGCCCTCCTTCCTCTCCCCACACCAAAGTGCTAGGCTAGGACAGTGGCTCAAAGGGCAAGCAAATGATGGGTAAGGCATTTGCAATGTGCAAACAAGTGGTACCACCCAAAATATTGGAATCAAACCCATGAGGAGCCTTTTGTGGGGCTGTGAGAAGGTAGTGAAGAAAGCTGGGAGGCTCAGGGACACTCAGGGAAGGGCAGGCTGCCTTTTCTCACAGGAGGCAGACATCATGGCCCACTGTGGCCACAGGAGCTCCTTCTCCAGTATGTTTCCAGAAAGCCAGTAGTAGCAATACCCACCATTTATTAAGCACTCACTGTATTCCAGATACTGTGCTAAGCTTCACTTCAGCCCGCTGATATAGGCTTTATTTGTAGCCCCATTTTATGGATGAGGGAAAAGAAGCTCCAGGAGGTGAGGTGCCTGCCCAAGGCCTCACTGCCGGGGAGGGGGTTCCTGGGCTGGGATACAGTCTGGTCAGAAAGTGATGCTCTGAATCACCTTGTTTCATGTCAGAAGTAGCACACTGATGGTCCACAGGCTGAATCATTTGCAGATATGTTTTGCTTGACAATTTGGCATGACACTTAAACACCAGAAGACTTCACATAACAATGGGAGGATCTGGCATCACTGAACCTATAATTATGTGTGGCAATAACAACTAAGCAGGAGAGACCCATGTCCTCTGGTTCACCACAGTCCCCACTACTCCCTGCTGTCTCATCTCTGACTTCCTAATTCACTTTTCTTCCCCACATTACGAAAATTTCAAACATACAGAAAAGTTCAAAGAATTGTACTGTGACCATCCAATACCTAGATTCCACAATTAACATTTTATTCTACTTGCTTGATCACTTTTCTTCCCATCCCTCCATCCATTCATTAATCCATCTTCTTTCTTTTTCTTTTTTTTTTTTTTTTGTGAGGAAGACCAGCCCTGAGCTAACGTCTGTCACCAATCCTCCTCTTTTTGCTGAGGAAGACTGGCCCTGGGCTAGCATCCCTGCCCATCTTCCTCTAATTTATATGGGACGCCGCCACGGCGTGGCTGATGAGCAGTGCGTCGGCGGGCACCCGGGATCTGAACCTGCGAACCCTGGGCTGCCAGGCGCGGACTAAACCACTGCGCCACCGGGCGGCTCCCAATCCACCTTCTTCTTGATACATTTCAAAGTTGCAGACATCAGTACACTTCACTTCTAAACACTAACACACGCATATCATTGACTAGAGTTCAATATTTGTTTACAGTTCCTTCTGTTGAGATAAGATTTATGTATATTGAAAAGCACAGATCTCAAGTGCACCATTCTATATGTGTTGACAAATGCACACAGCCATGAACCCAAACCCCCACAAGACACAGAACATTTACCTCCCCAGGAAGTTCCCTCATGGCCCTTCCTTGTCAATGTCATCCCCACCTCCTGCTTCACTTTGAGATAGTACCAGCCTGCAGGTGTCTGAGTTCGGAGGTCGTGGCAAAGAAAGGAAGGGCAGGGAGAGAAAATAGCCTCAGGACTGAATAGGGGCAGAGGAACCCAGGCCAACCCTTCTTGCCTCCTGGACCAGCCCACCCCAACCGGATCCAGCCTCTGCGCTCTGTGTTCTGCACAGCTCCCTGGTACCCGAGGACACCATCTTGCTGCTTTATGCAGGACGTCTTTGTGTGTGCTGTCCTCTGCCTGGGATGCTCCTCCACCTAGCCAGCTCCCACCCTTTTTAAAAGTTAATTCAAACAATATCCTGGCACGATGAGTAAATGGTAATCCTGGACTGTGGATGACACATAGTCAGTGTTTATTGACTAATGAGCTAATGGGTAATCGGATAGAGCCGTTTCATGTCCCAACACTTAGCTCAGTGCTTGGCACATAGTAGGTAGTCAATAAATGTGTGGTGAGTAGATATATGCCTGTGATGTCTATTAACCAAATTGTGACAGATTTATCATAGTGAAAGAAGTGTGAGTTTTGTTAACATATCTATTATTTTTTTGGCTTTCTTTGTTGTCATATTCTTGATTCCTAGAATCATATAAGACATAGAATTGAACTTGAGTCAAAGGAGCTAGGTTTGAGTCCTGTGTCTGACCCATCCTTGCTCTCTATGAACTTGGACAAGCCCCTTAACCTCTCTGAGCCCTCAGTTTCCTCACCTGCAAACAGGGACAATAAGACCTCAAGGAATAGAAGTGATGACCAGCAAAAGAGCATAGGTGAAGAATGAAAAGGCTGGTAAAATCACTTGCCCAAGATATAATTTCCCCCCTCAAAGGCAGGTCACTCAAGGAGGTACCACTTTGTCACAGCAGTGATTTTGGTGCTTCATTACAGGAACCTCCAACTGGAATAAGATGGTATGGATCTGAAACCCGACGCAACTCTGAACCCTGGGCTAACCCTATGAGCCCTAACGTCCTTGTTAGCAAACAAGGCATAATGGACCTTTCTTTTTTTTTTTTTTTTTTTTTTTTTTTTTGTGGGGAAGACCAGCCCTGAGCTAACATCTGTTGCCAATCCTCCCCTTTTTGCTGAGGAAGACTGGCTGTGGGCTAACATCCGTGCCCATCTTCCTCCACTTTATATGGGACGCCACCACAGCATGGCTGACAAGCGGTGCGTCGGCGGGCGACCGGGATCCGAACTCGCGAACCCCGGGCTGCCAAGCGCGGACTAAACCGCTGCGCCACCGGGCGGCCCCCTATAATGGACCTTTCTTTGTAGAGTTAACACAGAAATAAAATAAGATTATTTGAAAGCACAGTATGAACTGAAATGGAGTATGGAGCTCTACGGGATTATAACAATAGCTCTGAACTCCCCCTTGTTGCTCTGCCCTAGTTCAAGCCACCATTGTCTCTTGCCTGGATTCCCACAGCAGCCCCTTCCTGCCTTTTGTCTGCCTCCAATTTTGCCCCCTTCCCATCCAACCTCCATGTTCCACCCAGCAGGATCTGATTGTGTCACCTCCTGCTTAAAACCCTTCGGAAGCTCCTGTGGCCTTCAGGAAAGCACCTAACTACTCACTGTGTTTTGAAAGGCTGTTGTATCTGGACCTGCCTCTCCCGCCTACCCAGCTCTTACTCAGCCCCTTGCACACCAGCTTCCCTGCCCTGTGAGAAGGCCTTCCTTCTGGGCCTTTGTCCATGTGCCACTATATGCCTCCAACACTCTCCCTCCCTCCCTGAGGACAGAGACTGTGTCTTATAACTGGCGTCTCCCCCACAGCTTAGCACTGAGCCTGGCATGAAGCAAACACTCAATAAAAATCCGTTCAGTGAATGAATCTAACACTTAGCATTCAGTGTGCCCGTGCATAATCATTATCTCAATGCATGGATGTTCCCACTGTCCTAATTCTCTCTCTCTCTCCTTTTTATTCACAACATCACAATAAATAAGTACACAAATAAACAAATAAATTAGTTTTGGCCCTAAGAAACAAGGCTTTTTGCATTTCATTTTATAGAAAGTCTATGTGTCTACAATATCTCCCTTGTAGTTGGATGGAAAATTATACGATTTTGTTTTTATAGCTCTGTTGCCTTTTTACAACCATAGGCATAAGTACATCCACCTTCTTTTATTTTTCTCTTTGGGAGAAGAGATGGGCTGCATCTCAGATCTAATGCCCTCTGTCCGTCCAGTGCCACACACAGGTCAGCAATCTACCAGGAACCCTGTAAAGCTCTCCAGCAGGGAGAAAGCCTCAGAACCCGATTGGTTGATTCACTGAAGGTGGTTCCCAATCTCACTGCTTCTCTCCTCTGCCAGGACGCTTGAAGGTTATTTGTACTTAGACGATGAAAACATACATCAATTAAGTTCACATATGGGTGTTTTAGCAGGTCACTAAGCATAATTCTCAAAACACTTCTTCCTATTCCCTCCATATAGGGGATTGATCACCCCACAGCAGCCCACTCTAACTCAAGCCCATCTCAGACACCTTGGCGGGGGGAGGGTTGGTACCTGTGACTTAAACCAACAACAGATTTGCACATGAAGTCCAGCTCCACCATTTACTGCCTGTGTGATCTTGGGCAAGTTGTTTTACCTCTCTGTGCTTCAGTTTCCTTATCTATGAAACAGGATAAATCTTGACCTTCTGGGGTGGTGTGGGTAATGGATGGAACAAAGGTGCTAAGTGTCTGACATGGTGCCAGGAGCAAGCACCAGATAGCAGGGGAGCAGGTGCCTAGGTATCAGGTAACTGGAGGCAGCTCATGACTTCTGGCTGGGAAGGAGAGGAGGTTTTGGCCAAGGGCCAACTCTGATGGGTCAATGTGGTTGCTGGGAGAAGTCGGTCCAATCTTCTGGGACCACATTTGGGCTCACAAGGAAGTGGGGCTGTGACCTCTCTGTCAAGATGGATAGGGAGGAAGAGCAGCAAATGCTAAGTTCATATCATCCCTGACTTGCTGAAATGTCACCCCTCAGGAACCTTGAATGATGCTTTAGAGAAAGCCTTCTCCTTCCGTTTGAATTTCCTTCAGAGTCTGGGAGGAGTGAGGGCCACCTCTTGAGAGAATGAATGCTCCTTAGCCCAAGTCAGAGGTGCAAAGCCGAGAAAGTGGTTTGTCAGGGAGACTTGATTCCGGGGACACCCGAGGCCCCACAGTCGGGATCGGTGCGGAAGCGGATGGAGAGCCCAGATAATGTATTTGCTGGTTGACGCGTGCACGTGGGGTGGAGGCGGCTTTGCGTGAATCTCACGGGTGCGGACTCCCTTGTCACTGGTGTTCTGTGCCCCACCTGGGGCAGAAGTGGGCCTGGGAGGGCTCATTGCTCGGCGGGAACTCCTGGGGGCGGGGAGACCAGGAGCACTCTGAGGAAGAAGGCGAAGAAATTCAGTTCAACAAAACTCTATCGTAACTTTCTTCCCATCGTGAGTTCAGCAAAGGCTTGGGTGCTTTTCCTCCTACTATTTGTCTCTAAGAGTATGAACCACCAGTTCAGAGGGATGGAATTTAAACGTTTCCGATTCATTTACAGTTGGGTCAGCAGAACGTGCATCGGTGGGAGGAGACCTCCCAGGAAGTTATATAAGCTTCCTTGTGGAACCGGGAGTCCTTGTTCCGGCCAAGCTTAACTCAATCAGCCGGAGCTGCGCTTTGATTCCAAAGATAGAGCAGTGATGGGGGTCGGGGGATTCCCTTTCCAACCTCAGTCATCCCCTCTGGTCTTAATTACACAAATCCCACCCTCCGGACAGAAATCCTAACAGTAACCGAAGGAGGACCATGATCTGTATACCAATGTGCCTTATCTTAGTAATTTCAGAAGAGAAGTGAAAAAAAAAGATGAATCCTGAACAACTATTTGTCTAATAAAAATCCCCCCTCCCCCTTCATTTCCTGCAAAGAAAGCTCTGTTGCAGCTAATCCACCTTGGCTCCACTCAGGGCACATTATCATTTTTATCGGCCTCATAAATCGCCTTTCCAGATTACACAAAAATATACATTGCCCCACTATAATTATCCCAGACCCTTGCCTTCTCCCTTTTCATTTTGATCCCAGGTAAACCTAGTCATTACCCGCATCAGTGTGGCTTCCCAAAACGTCAAGATTAAAACCCACCGTGGAGACTTATGCAAGACTGAGTCAGCCGAGCAATTTGAACCAATAAATATCAAAGTCGTGTCTAAGCAGAGAACAATTCATTTGATACCACATCTGTCAACAGGCCTGTGGAGGATTTTCCTTCCTGGGGCTCCACCCTGGTGGCCCCGCTGGCTCTTCTTTCTGACACCATGGAGAAGCCGGCTTTGGCCTCACAGGAGGATGGGGCTCCACGTCCAGGAAGCACCCAGTGCCCGGACCAGGGGGGTTCAGGAGCTGAGCTGCCTGCCCTCCACCCACTATCAAACGGCCTGCTCAAATGCCTCAGCTGGGCAAGCACCCTCTGCAATTAGCAATTCTTTTTTATTGCTTGATGTGGGCCGCAGGCCAAGAGAAGCTGGGATTGAATCAATATTCCTTTTATTATGTCATCATAGGCAAATGAATTATGAAAACAAAAGCTCAATATGAAGCTGCCAATGCTAATTACCGGGTAGGGTGCAGAGGCACAATAAACAAAGGGTGCTCTGTCTGGGCGGGAGTTGTGGAAGCTGACCTCTGGCTGGGTCTGGGGGCTGCAAGGTCCATTTTTCCCTCTTCCCTCAAGCCCTGGGCTCCCAAGAGGAAGTCAGAAAGGATCCAGCCCCGTCCCCCTGAGCCCAGCAATCTCAGATGCCAATTTTAAACCAACTCAATACAATTCAATTCAAGACATGTTTATTTAGCACCTACGGGGTACGGGGCACTATGCTTTTCACACAGTACCCCAGTCTCTACTTATTGTGTCTCTAGAGTCTGGCGGTGAAGAGATGTGTCACACTTGGCTTCAAATCTCAGCCCAGATGCTATTTATTGTGGAAACTTGGCTTCTCTGACCCTCAGTTTCCTCATCTGTAAAATGAAGACAATAATATGCACATCACAGAGTTCAAGGAGACTGGAAAAATGTGTGCCAAATGGTTGGCATAAAGCAGGTGCTCAACAAATGTTAGCTATTTTTCTCTCCCTCCTCTTCCTCTCCCCCTCTTCTTCTTCCTCTTATTATTATTATTACTATTATACTCATCATCATTATTATCATCATCATTCAATGAGCATCCCTAGCGCCCACAGCAGGGCTCACTTAAACATTGTTAGTTGATTGCATGATGAATGAATGGGAAGCAAAAAGAAAGGAAATTGGTCTTGGCAATGTGGAGGTGATAAAAGATAATTCACATCAGGGTCTTGAACCCCAGAGCCAACAGCCTAATTGGGACACAGACATACATCAAGTTAACCATAAAAGAAAGTGGAGGGAAGGGCATACCATGTTGTCATGGAAACCGCCCACCTCCCCCCACCTCCCTGCTTCTGCCTTCCAGAACCAAGTTGGAAGCATCAAACTCCTCCCTTTGTGAGGAAGTCCTTACCTTCCCCTTGAGTGGAGGAATGGGGTGGTATCCGCAAGCCCGGCTTATGACACTCTTTCTGTCAAGTCACAGGTGGTAGGAGGTGGGGTGGTCAGGGCGGGGTGGAGTGGACTGGGAATAAACAGCCACAAGCTTGCTCCGTACAAAGAATGTCACTCACACCTCCTGACAAGACCTTTTCAATAGTTCCTGGAGGCCCCTATCTGCATCCATGTATGGAAAGATAAAATGACTCCCCAAGATCACATGACACAAGATAAGCCCTGAGGGGCTGAGTTCTCACTTGGCCATGTGATTTTAGGAAAGTCACTCACCTTCTCGAAGCTTCAGCTTCCTCGTCTGGAAGATAAGGATGGTAATAGTGTGGGACTCACACTCACGTGCCCTGTAAATTGATGACAAGTTGGGTTTTGCCTCCAGAGTCCATACTCCTCTGTGTCTCTCCAGGCCTATAGGGCCATGATGAGTGGGCAGATGTGGCCACATCGAATTCATCTGTGTTCTGCTTCTTGGCTCCTGTGTGTGGCACTGTGCGGGGCCAGCAAGAGTGCTGAATGTGTCTGCTAAATGAAGCAGAGTATTTGTGATAACCAACTTCCACGCCGCGAGCAACAGCTTCTAAATAATGTTTCTTTCTCACGGTCAGAGGACGCCTCTCTGGTGGGGTTATCATCTCATTTTTAAAGGAAAAACTGAGACTTTGAGAGGAAAGTGAGGAACCAGGTTTACACAGCTAGTCAGGGCCTCTAACCTGGGTCTGGAGCCTTTCCCACCACTCAGTCCCTCCCGGAAGAGAGACGAAAGCCAACCCTCAGCTCCCGCCTTCGAGATGATGCCAGAAATCTAGAGGTTCCCCAGTCCCCTGCTTGGTTAGGGAGACAAGTGTTCTCAGCTAATTTGGGAGCTTCTCATCCCCAAAGACAGAGCAATCAGGGTCTTAGTCGTTAGTTAATTGGAGGAAAACAGCTTTGACTTTCCGTCTACATCCCTGCATGGTATGGCTCTGCATATTGACTTCGGTGAGTCTCTTTGAGCCCCGGGTTGGAAGTATTCCCATGGCAAAGGGCTTCTGGAGGCGGTGGGATCAGAGCAGGGGAGAATCAGGCTCCTATGGAACATGGAGGGAAGCGAAATGGAGGAATAGCATTTCCCCTTTTTCTACTAAAGAAACAGCCCCTGTGTTTATGGGACTCCAGGTCAGCTTCCTGGGTGTGTAACCAGTGTGGTCACACAAGGCCCTGTGGCCGCTGTCTCGCAGTTCTTAGAAATTTTCACCTTTGAACGTGTGTTTGTAGGTGGAGACTGACGGGGCGATGGAGCGCGCTGGGGACCGGGAGCCCCAGCTCACACCTGGCCCCACCTCCCATCGCCTCCCGGGGGTGGATTCTCGGTGGCCTACTCCGCCCCACCGTGACCGCTGCCACCTCTGCACCTGGCAGGGGCCTGGGCACAGAAGTAGGAAGGGCTGGGGTTGGGTGCATGTGCCTTGCTGGACAAGCCATGGGGCAGGGCTCCTGGCATCTCCAAGGGTCTGCGCTCACCCCACAAGTATTCGTATGCCCAAGGGAACCCAGCATTAAGTAGCAAATAAAAAACACCATGGCAATTTGAGAGCAAGAGATCATGGAAGAAAGGAAGAAGCTTTCCCCCTGCTTTTTTGTTTTGCACTGGGCCCTGCAAGTTATGGAGCTGGCCCTGACGGGACTTCAGCAGGATTGGACACCAATGGAAGCCGTGGTTGTCCCGGTTCATCACCATCATATGGCCCAACCACAGCTGGTAGTGTGGAGGCCGAGGTCCAAGAAGGACACCCAGTGGATACCAGCATGGGCTTGGCAATCAGCCTCTGCTCCTACCTGCTGTGTGACCTTGGACAAGTTACTTTGCTTCTCTGAGAGTCTGTCTTCTTATCTGTAAAATGAAGATAATAATAGGGTTGTCGGGAAGATTCAATGAGAACATGCAAGGAAGAGCTCTTTGTAATGTGCCCTGTGCAGAGTGCTAAATAGATGTTTGTTGCTATTGTCTCATCACTGTCATTGTCATCTGAGTTCTAGTTCTGCCATTTGCGTAACCTCGGACACATTATCATCATGTGAAAACACCTAGCCCCGTGCCTATTATATTCCAGGGTCTCCAGAATCAATAGTACATTCACATATATGGTCAACTGATTTTCGACAAGGGTGCCAAAAGCACACAACGGGGAAAGTATCGTCCACAAACGATGTTGGAAAAATTGGATATCCACATGTGAAAGAAGGAAGTTGGGCCCTTACCTCACATCATAAGTAAAATTTAATTCAAAATGGATCAAAGACCTAAACTTAAGAGCTAAAATTCTTAGAAGAAACACAGGGGGAGATCTTCATGGCATTGGATTTGACAGTGATTTCTTGGCTATGACACCAAAAGTATAAGCAACAAAAGAAAAAATAGATAAATTGGCTTAAATCAAAATTAAAAACTTTTGTTCATCGAAGAACACTATCAAGAATATGAAAAGACAACTCACAGAATGAGAGAAAATATTTGCAAATCATATCTGTTAAAGGAGTAATATCCAGAATATATACAAAGAACTCCTATAACTCAACAGCAAGAAAAACAAACAACCAAACTCGAAAGTGGGCCAAGGACTTGAGACATTTCTCCAAAGAAGATATACAGATGGCCAACAAGCCCATGAAAAGATGCTGGATATCATTAATCATTAGGGAAATGCAAATCAAAACTACAAAGAGATACCATATCATGCTCATTAAGATGGCTATAATTTTAAAAAATTAAAAAGAAAATTTTAATTAAAATTTAAAAAATTAATTTAAAAAATTTAAAGAAAAAACAGAAAATAACAAGTGTTGGCAAGGACGTAGAAAAATTGGGACACTTGAGTGTTGCTGGTGGGAATATAAATTGGTGCAGCCACTCTGGAAAACAGTTTGGCAGTTCCTCAAAAAATTAAACATCTGATCCAGCAATTCCACTCCTAGGTATATACTGAAAAGAATTTAAAACAGTAACTTGAAGAGATATTTGTACACCAACGTTCATAGCAGCATTATTCACAATAGCCAAAAGGTTGAAACAATCTAAGAGTCCATAAAGAGATAAATGGATAAACAAAATGTGGTCTACACATCGATGGAATATTCAGTTGCAGAAAGGAAGGAGATTCTGACAAATGCTACAACATGGATGAATCTTGAGAACATTATGCAAAGTGAAATAAGCCAGATGCAAAAGGACAAATATTGTGTGATTCTGTTTACATGAGATATCTAGAGCAGTCAGACTCAGAGACTGAAAGTAGAACAGAGGTTATCAGGTGCTGGGAGGTGGGAGTGGGGAGCTAGTGTTTAATGGGTACAGAGTTTCTGTTTGGGAAGATGAAAAAGTTCTCGAGATTGATGGTGGGGAAGGTTGCACAACATTGTGAATGTACTTAGTGTCACTGAATTGTCCACTTAAAAATGGTTAAAATGGTAAATTGTATGTTATGGATATTTTACCACAATGAAGAAATCATGGTTACTTCCTAATTTCCCTGCACCTCGGTTTTCTCATCTGTCAAGTGGCAGTAAGAATATGGGCCTGGACTGCTGTGAGGCTCAGTGAGATAAGGCAGGAGGAAAGGCCCTGAACACGTCAGTGGATATGAACAAGCCAGGCACAGATGCCCTGCTCCTGCCCCGCGCATGCCATTCCAGCCAAACCCGAGGCTGTGGCTTTGCCGAATGAGAGCTGGCGTTGACTAAGAAACCTGAGAATAACATAGGCATGTCCTTTTGGGTCTTGGATTTTTCTTTCCCTAGAACAGCATTTCTGAAATTGTTTACCCTGAAACGCTTGTCATAGTGAGTTACTCCTGAATCAAGAAAGTGAAATAAGTTTGGGAAATCTTTAGCATTTAAAGGCTCTGAGAAGTCCTGCAATTTAAAAAGCACATTTGATGTAGCTAAACCCAAGATTTTCAAAACTTTGAGCATGAGTCCTCTTTCCCATGTATCATTTACAGACGACTTTGTAAGGGAAACGCTTGTCTGGAGGCATTCAAAGGTGAAACACCGAGGAGGCCTGTTAGTAAAGACATACGGCCAAGCCATGGAAACAGACACGCCAAATTCGGTGATTTCTTGCCCTTCATCCCCTGCATTAATCTAAGGTTGGTTAAGTTCTCCTTAAGCAACTCCTGTATCCTCTTTATTCTTTTACCCATGCGTTCCACAAAACTTAGCAAAACTTGACTGCACACCAACTCTGCAGGTGCCAGGAAACAGAGATGAGCCCCCGGGGCCCAGCCCTCGGGGCGCCCACAACCCAGGAGGGCAGACAGAGAGGAGGCCAGCTCTACTCTGAATTGCTGGGGGAGAGGGGCTATTTTGGAACCTGCTGCAGCTGGAACTGTGGGCACACGGAGGAGGGGGTGTCTGAAGCAGATTGCCCTCCCCTGCTGTGATCTGATGGCGTGGAGGGCGGTTCCACGTGTCTTCATCTCCTCAGGGACCCGAGGAAGTGGGGCCTCGGGATGGATCGTCTGGGCATCCAGAACAGAGACTTCAAACGGGCAGCCCTCGCGTCAGTTTGTCTAGCTTACACAGAATCTTTAAGGAACGAGCTACCAGTAAAAGAAAGGTTTCACATTAAAATTTGGATTTCCATCCTTTTTTTTAACCATCTGATGTCTCTGGGCCCACATTCCAGTTGTCGCAATTGTCTGGAGTCTGCCTGTCCCCTCACTTCCCCTGCTTCCTAGCTGCCTGCTTCACTAATTTTTGCTTTATTTAGTACATTTTCTATCCGGACCTCCTAAACATTTCAGTTTATGATCCATATATATATATGAGATTATATATATTATCTGTTGGGTTTTTCCCCCTGAGATCACAAAGCGTACTTGTGCTCATGATGAAAATGTAGAATGTCACCCCGTTCCCACGTCTGGGACTCCTTGACCACCGCCATCAGTTTTCTCTCTATATTTCTCTTGACATTTTTTTCTGTCTGCCTGTAGTGCAGCCGGTTATTTTGAAAACAACCAGTTACTGTTACCAAATGCTTTTGGAAACCCAGCGCTAACATTTACCAGAAGTTCTCTGCGGGTGACACACATCTCTTGCTTTCCAAACAATCAGCTGCAACAGGGACCCGATATTTTTCAAAATAGCTAGTGGTTTCACTGAATTTGCCCTTTACTTTTCTTTTGTTGGTGTTTGTAGATCTTCTGTCAGTGGGAAATGCCTTCGGGGTTATTTCTCCAGTGACTGGCAAGATCGGGAGAGGGGGATGGGGAGGGGAAGAGGGAGGTCCTATGGCACACCTACGGTGTGCTGAGCCCAGTGCCAGCATTCTGGCCACCCCTGAGTGCCTCTTGCCCTTTCTGAGCCTCAGGTCCCCACCCCTCCAACAAAGGACTGTATTATGGCATGTTGGTCTCTGAGAGAGCATCTTGTCCAACTGGCATCGTGTTGGATTGGCCAACCAGAAGCTGAGGCTCAGAGAGGTTATGAGACTTGACTTGCCCGAGGTCACACAGCAGTGGAACAGTGTGTGTGACTCTCCTGAAACCCTGATCGGTGTTGCCTCCTTTACACTGGTGTTTCCCAGACCTCGGTTATTTAAGTATCACTTGAATAACTTCTGCCATATGATCAGATCATTCATCAAATCATGTACTTGATAATTTCTTAAAATCAATTCACTATTTTTACATGAAACTTTGTATCATTACCATAGATGGAAAACTATGGTCACTTTACATTGACAGAAGGTAATTGTGCAACTAGATCCATTAAAACACATAAAAACTGTTATTAAATTCTAGCTTGATGCTGTTGTCTGCCAGACTTCTGTTAAAAACAAGGTTAGCAATTACTGAGAGGAGTTAGACAGGCTAGCAATCTCACTGAACCCTTTTCCTTGATCTAATCAGAAGAATTGGAGGAAAACCGAAAGGAAAATAGCTTTCCCTGGGTGAGTCCAGGTTCTTTAAAGTCACATGGGTGCACCATGGCCCCACACAATCACCTCTTCTACATCAGTGTGAGCCCACTGCCTCCACGTACCCCCAAGTCTGGCTCTGTGGAGGCACGAGACCACGTCCCCCAGTGCATGGCAGAGAGCAGCAAGCTCTTTGTCAGCAGGATGTCTTATTATCACCGCCGTCATTACACGACGCTGCTGGCTGCGAAGCCTCTCCAACAGGCCTGATGTTCCCTCTGAATCAAGTCCACCCGCTTGTCCCGCATTGTAAAGGCTGAGATCAGGAAGAAAATTAAAAGTCAAAAACCAAGACAAACAACAACCACCAATGAAATCACCCCTCACATCCAACCTCTTCATTTGAGGCAAAAACAGAGTTTTTTCCCGGCACCTGAAGGTGGAGCCATAAAAGCACAATTTTGTCTCAAGACGCCCGTGGACCAAGCTCATGTGAACTCTCGTGGTTCTCCGATGGTTCTTTCCTCCTTCGCTGTGAACTTTCCGTCCTACGCAGTAATTAGCACCGGCAGCCTCAGATTGGCTCTTTTGCTTTCATAATTCATTTACTTTTGATGATATTATAAAGAGTGTGTAAATTTCATCCCCCTCCCCTTAACATTCTGGCCCCACGCCCACATCCACTAATACAAAGACACTAATTGCTCCTCGCTCTTGTGCCAGGAGCTTTGAAAACATCTCTGGCTAATAGATGGAATTAACCTTGTTTAACGTACAAATCAGCAGCCTAATTTGCCATGAATCCCAATTCTGTGGCTCCATATACCATGGTTGGGAGGAAATAACTTCCCACTCTCCCCTAACCACATTGGGAAAGAAAATCAGTGGTACCATCATTAGACCTGCCTTCCCCTGGGCTCGCCTCTCCTCCTCCTGTGGTGGAAGGAGGTGACGTTTGAGCTGAGACCTCTTTGTGGGGAAACCCCTTTGATGCAGTGGTAGCCCCCACGTATGCCACCAGGCAGGCTATCCCAGAGACCACCAAACAGAAAGACTCACAGACCAAATGAAGATGCTCTAACCACACAGTTTATTAAATCCGTTTAAAACACACAGTGAGAAGCAAGAGGACAGAGACGGTATTGGTTAATGCACGTAGGACAGGCTGCAGTGGGTCACAGGAAAGCACCATCTGGATCCTGGGCTATGCAATGCTTCTGTGTCCTGTCTCCCTCTCTGCCTGGTCAGCCTGTCCTGCTGACAGTGAGGTTATGAAGACCAGAAGTGAAGGTGAGCAAGAGTGCTCAGCAGATGAAGGGACCTGGAGCCAGCACACCTGTGTCCCATCAGGGAGATGCGGGGCCAGTGCTCCCGGGCCAAGCTGTGGTTTACCAGTTAGCCTGCTGAGCATGTGGTTTGTCTGAGGGTCCTGGGCATGGGATACATTTGGCCAGAAAGATGTCATTCACGGTGGACAATTTAAGACTTTGTAAACACCGAGTGCCCATGAATATATAATATTTGATGCTTCCAGGTCCTCTCCCCCCATCCCACCCATGTTCACACGTGTATGCTCTGCTTACTTCGTCTGTGTCCAGCACGGCTCACAAGTTACGTGCTTACTTACTATTACTGAGTTTCACCCAGCGCCTTATTTCTTTGTTTCTCTTATTCTCAGTAAAGCAGAATTGAATGTTTTTAAATAATGCAGGAAACACACAAAACAGACCTGAATGTTGAGCCGAAGCTGGCCGTGGGGAGATCTGGAGACAGCATTCCAGAAGAAAGGCGGAGACACTCCCTGCTGACTCAGCCTCGTTGCAGCCCATCATGTCTCCGGCCTCTGGCAGCTCTGACCAACTCAGTGTGGAACGGCCATGGTTAAGAGCAAGGTTTAGGGGTCACATATATCTGGGTTAGATCAGCTGTGTGACCTGCAGCAAGTGACTTCCCTCGCTGAGCTTCTGTTTCTTCAGCAGCAAAAGGGAAATGAGAACCACGATGTTGGGATTTGAGGAGACGCATGTACAGTGCCCCTTGCGTGTCGTGGGGCTCATTCGTCCATTTGTTAATGCAGCAGATACTTGCTGAGTGCCCATTGTGTCAGGCGCTGTGCTAGGAGCTGGGGCTGTGCCAGAATCAGCCAGAAGAAGCCAGGCACAGTCTCTGCCCTCTAAGAGCTTAAATCTGGTTGGGAAGGTGGATATTAAACGGGCAAATGACTAATTATAAATTGTGCTAAATAAATCCTGCAATAAGAACAGGGCCCTGTGCAACCTGACCCAGCCAGAGGGTGGGGAAGGACTCCCTGCACAAGGAGGAGCAGGAGGGAGCCAGAGGAGGGCAGGGTGGGATGCTTCCTGCCAGAGAGGACAGAGGTGCAAAGGTCCTGAACTGCAGGCGTGGGGGTTAGCACAAAGGGGTCCAGGATGCTAGAGGGCATTGAGCGAGATGGAGGGGACAGTAGGAGGGAGACTGAGAGGCAGGCAGGGCCCAACTTGTCCATGGCCTTGCTGCCCCGTGAAGGAGGCTACCATCTGCAGCGAGCACAATGGGCATCACCAAAGGGCTTTAATCCGGGGAGCAATATGATCCAGTTGCTGTCTTTAACTCTTGTGGAGGGAAATCTCCTCAATGCAGTGGTAGCCCCCAAATACACCACCAGGCAGGCTCTCCCAGAGACCACCAAACAGAAAGGCTCACGGACCAAATGAAGATGCTCAAACCACATGATTTATCGAATCCACGTAAACATCCAGGGAGGAGCAAGGAGAAAGAGATGGTGTTGGTTACCGCACCTGTGCAGGTACAGTCGGTGGAAGGCCCCCACGGCCCCGTTCCTGTGCATGCAATGTTGCCACGCCCCGTCTCTCTCTTTGCTATGTCGGTTCCCCTCAACTTTCCCTGCTGATGTCCCTCAGTGTGCAAGTAGCAGACAGGCCCTTCCCTTAGTTATAAGCAACATGAACCTGTTCCCTTCCTGTTCCTCCGTGGTTACATCTGCTCCCTCATCCCCACGGGTACTTGGACAACTTCTGTGACAAGGACATGGAAGAGTCATTCCGCATATTACATCACTTGTCTGTGGCACCTTCAACTAGAGTAATATTTGGTTTTGGATCCTGGTTCAGCGTGACTTTAAGTCATCGAATTTGTTCATTCATTTGCTGTACAAATGCTTACTGAGCTCCTACCACGTGTCAGGACTGGTCCAGGCACTGAGGAGGCACCAGTGACCAAAGCAAAGCCCTTGGCCCCAGAGCTTGCATTCTACATGGTAGATGCAGAGAAAAATCCAACAAACAAGTAAATATACGGTATGTCCTACGACGATATGGTTAAAACAAAGCAGAGTAAGAGAAACGGGGACATTATGCACGGGAGTGGGGCTGCTGTTTTATCTAGATGGCCAGGAAAGCCCGCACTGAGAAGCACTATGGGAATCAGGGGACTAGAGGCCAGACCCAGTGCCTGTCTTGGGAAGGAGTGTTTCAGGCAGAGATAAACCACGTGCAAAGGCCTTGAGCAAGTGTGGAAAAGCTTGGTGGGGTCTGAGTACCAGCAAGGAGGCCAGTGTGGCTGGAGCAGAGGGTCAGACCTCTGAGAGCCTGGGGATGGGAAGGTCACTGGAGGGTCTCGAACTGAGGCCAGCTTAGAAGGCTCCTCTGGCTGCTGCTGAAAGAATGGACGGCGGGAGCAGGGAGAGCGGTTAGGAGGCTGCAGAGGTAACCCAGGCACGAGCGGTCTCTGATGGGAGTGGCACGCTAAGCCCAGTTAATATTTATCCTGAGGGTCTTTGAAAGATTAAGGGAACATGTATGTAAGAGGTGTGACTCTGGGTCAGCATAAAACCCACATCTATTAAGCATAATCACACCCTGGCCATCTTGATTTGAGGGAAACGAAGCCCAGGGGAAGATGACTCACTAAATATTACTCAGCGAATTAGGGCAGGTCTCCTGACTGCTGTCATACGGCTTCTTCTGGGAAAAGAGCCCTCAAATTTGTGTCCTACTGATTGAAGGTCAGGGTGGCCTTGTGTTTTGCTTCTATGTAAAAAGGACAAAGTGAATCAAACTGCCATTAGTTGAATAGATTTGCAGGTGCCAAGGCCCGGGGGGACTTTGCCATTCAGCCAGTGGAGCCGGCTGCCTTCTGCAGGGATGGGACTCCCCAGCCCGTTCCAATGTAAGGGGAGGCCACACACTGGGTCAGGATGACGAGATCCCAATAGCTCTGTGGTCCCCTCTGCCCGTCTCCTGCTGAGAATGACCCCTGCTGCCTCCTCACTCCAGCCTGGTCACCCTCATGTTCCCCCTCAGTTACCTCCTTCTCTACATCAGGGCAGACATGGGGCAAGTATGTCCGGATCTATCCCTTAGGCTTTGGGGCCTTATGCACAAATCAAAGGTGTGTGCCTCTTGTCTGCTCTTCCTGGCCAGACATCACCTTCTTGTGAGGATGAGAAGAAAGGGAACAATACAGGAGGAAGCACACCGTGCAGAGCCTGGCTGTGGTCGATGCTTGATCAGTGGTCACTGTGGTTCACTGAAGCCCTGCATTTAACACACCCCATCATAGAAACCCTGTGCCAGGTTTCAACTGTGACATTTTACAGAATTAGAAATGGAGGAGGAGGATGGGAAGGGGCATTTGCCAAATTGTTTGGAAAGTTCTGGAAAGGCATTTGCAACTAGATGAACTTCCCACGGTGCTCCAGTTAGGGCCACCCACCAGATGCTATGCAATCATTTGGGTTCTGGTTGTCACATCCTTCTTTGTAGTAATTTCTTTATAGCTCAGGGGTAGCTTTCAACAACCTGGGACTAGGGCAGTGGAACTGCAGCCCAGGTGACACAGAAAATAGCGTCTAGGGCCTTTCTCCTGAGTCTGAGATACACTCACTCAGTAGCCACTTGATCCCATGACTCACTGGCCTGCCCACCCAGGTCTGATAGAAACACAGCTTGCTGGGCCCGGTCATCCCTGATCTCCCAAGGCTGCGTGTGACCCAGACGGGTTCACAGCATGTGGGAGGCATTCAGTGACTAGTCATTGAATAAATGAATGAATGCTCTCCAAGAGCTTATAGATAGGTGAGCTTGGTCTATGGAGGCAGATGGGGAAGCATTGAAGTGTAGGCTCCTACCACTGATCACATCCTTGACATAAAATTTCTAAACCTAGAACTGTGGCACGTCCCTCATGTAAGCAGCTGTGCTAAGCACTGTGTATGTATCACACGGAGGGAGAGGGTTTCCCCAGCCACGACCGCCAGCTTGAAGCACCTTCTCCCATGCCCACTGCCCTGTATTACTGGCCCAAGCCCCTCGTCCACCCTCCTCCTCCCTACCGCCTCCTCCCACCACTGCAGGTTCAAAGTTGGCAAAGGACAGCAAGGATGTGGACAGAGGCTCCAGGGCGTCTATGCAGCACACTCGGGGGTCCCAGGAGCTGGCTGGGAAACGCAGCCCAGCCTGCTAATCAGCAAGAGGAGGCATACTGGAAAAGGAAGGGAAGCCAATGCAAATCCGGAGGTCTGAGGCTGTTTAAAGTGATTTGCAAGGCTGGCTGAGGCTAGGGCTGAAGAAGGCTTAGGAAAGAGAGAGTGTGTGTGTGAATCTTGCCTATAAAAACATGGCGGCCAGCCAGAGGCAGGCAGGTGTGCGTTGCCAGGCAGTAGAGGAAAGAACATGGGAATCAGTGGCTGTGGTGGCTGGGTTCACATCCCAGCTCTGCCCCTTGCCAGCTGTGGCCTTAGGTAACCTATTGTCTCTCTCCAACCTCAATTTTCCCATCTGTACAGTAGGATTCAAGTCACTAGCTTGACATAATGGAGGTGATGTGTCTATTTTAGACACTGGCCCCTGGGCAGCCTTCCTGAATCTGAAGTTGCAACTACCTTCATTATTTTTAAACACCTTTTAACAAAAATTTTTTTAGAATAGATTTAGATTTACAGAAAAGTTGCAAAGACCATTCAAAGTGTTCTCATATACGCCACACCCAGTTTCTCCTATTATTAGCATCTTACGTTAGTACGGTACATTTGTCACAGTTAATGCACCAATGATGATACATTGTTAATAACTAAAGCCCGCACTTTATTCAGATTTCCTTAGTTTTTGCCTAATGTCCTTTTTCTGTTCCAGGATTCCATCCAGGCTACCACGTCATATTTCACCCTCGCGTCTCCTTAGGCTCCTCTTGGCTGTGATAGTTTCTCAGACTCTCCTTATTGACTATAGTCTTGACAGCTTTGTGGAGTACTCGTCAGGTATTCTGCAGAATGTCCTTCAACTGGGACTTAGCTGATGCTTCTCTCTTGATTACACTGCAATTATGGGTTGCGGGGAGGAAGAGCACAGAGGTGAAGTGCCGTTCTCATCACGTGGTATCCAGGAGACCTGCCAATGTGGACCTTTACCACCTGGCTGAGGTCATGCTCATCAGGTTCCTCCACTGTGAAGTCACTTCCCCTCTCCCCGCTTCTGTCCTGTCCTCTTTGGAAGAACATCACTCAACACTGTCTACACATAAGGGTGGGGAGCTTTAGCCCACCCCCTTGAGCTACAGAAGTTATTTGGAATCCTTTTGCATGGGAGTGTTGCCTCTTTTCCCTGTTTATTTATTTATAACTTATATATAGGTACTAATCCATGGATATTTATTTTACACTTTGGATTATAAGCCAACACTATTTTGGTCCCCAAATTGTTCCAGCTTTGGCAATTGGAAGCTCCTTCAGTTAGCTCCTTTAACATACCATCATTTTCTTTTTTTTTTTTTTAGCACTTCCTTACTTTTTGTCACTACAAAATATTTCAGGCTCATCTTGTGTATTTCCTGCCCCAGTTCCACATCAGCCATTTCTCCAAGGAGCCGTCATTCCTTTTGTTGAAGAACAGGATTAGAAACCAAGATCTGGGTGTTAGGTGTGCTCATTGCTACTGAGGGGGTCATTGCTTCTTGGGGTCTATCTTCTGGGGGTCTGTCAGCCTCTCAGCTGAGAAAGGAAATATATGTGTGTGTACTAACCTATGTGTATTCACATCTATAAATATTTCTATATGTATCCATCTGTATCTATATTCAGCTAAACATGAGTTTATAGTGACGTCTCCAGCTCTTATCCATTATTCCATGAATCATTCTAGCCTTTTTCCCTTGCTTGTCTGTAATCTCCCACTCTAACAGTGAGACAGTTGGCTAACATCACCCACCATCCATTTACTTAATTGTTCAGTTTAAATCTAGCTCTATAGTGGTGTCAGAATTGTTAACCAGCACCCCCAGAGGAAAAAACTTTGTCAACCAGAGAACAGTGCTTATGTGCAACTCATCTCCAGAGTTACTTAGGTCAGGACCTTTATCCCCTACCCCCTCCTGTGAGGCTGTTTCCTATCGTTATAATACAGTTAGATTATTTTGTCACAATCTGCCTTCCATCCTAGGATCCCCTAACCTCCCAAATGACTTTTTTTTTCATTTGCATATATTAAGGTTCACTCTTTCTTATAAAGATCCATAGATTTTGAGAAGTGAATTGTGTCATGTATTCATCCTTAGTGTATCGTACAGAATAATTTCACCACCCTAAAAACATCCCCTGTGTTTCGCTTGTTCAATCCTCCCTCAAATCCCAGAATCTGTGGGAACCACTGATCCGTTTATTGTTTATATAGCTTGCCTTTTCTAGAATGTCATATAAATGGAGTCATACAGTATGTAGCCTTTTTAGACTGCCTTCTTTCACAAAGCAATATACACTTAAGATTTATCCATGTCTTTGCATGAGTTGATAGCTAATTTCTTTTGATCAATGAGTAATACTCCACTGTATGGATGTCCTACAGTTTGCTTATCCATTCACCTATTGAGGGACATCTTGGCTGCTTCCAGCTTTTGGCAATTATGAACAGAGCTGCTGTAAACACATGTGTACAGATTTTGGTGTGGACTTAAGTTTTCAAATCAGTTGGATAAATACCTAGGAGAGTAATTGCTAGATCTTATAAGTTGTAACTACTTTTAACCTCTTTCCCCAGACATAACATTTAAGTGCACGGAGCACTTGCTTCTTCCACGCCTCAGTTAATTTCAAATGCACATGAGCCCTGTGAGGTAGGTGTATCAAGCAGCTCTCAGTTCAGGTAGCAGAAACTGATGCTTGTAAACTCCAACGGACAAGGAAATGGATAGCTTATGGGAGCCCACAGTGTCAATGGCAACACTGGAGAATCCGGCATGGGAAATGAGTGAGCCAAGGAAACAGTGGTGGTAGGACTCCAAGGCTTTTACAGAAGTACCTTGGCTAAGATATCACTGCCGTTGGCCACTGGAGGGTGTGGATTATGTTGTCAGAATTAGTCTTAATCAATCTTGTTTCTTTGGGTCACTCCCTTAAAATTCAAAGTCCTATGCAGGGACATCTGGTTGACCAAATCTCGCCTGTAAAGATTGACCTTAAGGGTCTTACAATTAAATGCAGGGAGAGCAACTGCACTCTATTCATGCCCCTACTCCTCCTCCTAGGAGGTGGTAGGGCCACAAAGTGGGAGGAATGTAGTCCCTGAAAGAGGAGAGTCCCCCTGTCCACCTGAACATCAGGGCAGGGATGTGAGCAAGAAAACTTCCACAGTGATGAGCCATTACGTGCCAGGGTCTATCTGTTAACAGATAATCAGCCAACCCCCACCATTCACGGAGCCAGACCACGGAAGACCTTGAAGCCAGGATTAGGAGGCCGCACTCCATGCTGGACACAGAGGGAAGCCTGGGGACAGTTTTAAGATGGGGAGTCAGAACTGCAGGCTCAAAATGTGGGCAGAAATACCTGGTGGGGGTTTGGTCTTTAGAGAAAAAAATCAAAGCCCAGGGACTAGGGCTGGGGTCTAAAACGTGAGTAAGGGCAGGAGTTAGGCCGACCAACTATTTTAGGATCCCTCATAATTTACCCTTCTAGGATGAAATAAGACCTTTAGGTGGACATTAAGTTGACAAAATCTGTTGAGAATAGGGAGCCAGTGTAATCGGCTGAAAAGTGGCCCCCCAAAGACATCAAGTCCTAAACCCTGGAACCTGTAAATATCTTTGTAGATATGATTAAGTTACAGATTTTGAGATGGAGAGATTATCCTGGAGTATCCAAGTGGGTCCTACATGCAATCACAAGTGTCCTTCTCAGAGAGAGGCAGAGGGAGATTTGACAGACACAGGGGAGGAGACAACGTGAAGATGGAGGCAGGGATGGGAGGGATGTGGCCACGAGCCAAGGAATGCCTGCAGCCACCAGAAGCCAGAAGAGGCAACAAATGGGTTCTCCCCTAGAGCCGCTGGAGGCTCCTGATTTCAGCCCAGTGATACTAATTTCAGACTTCTGGCCTCCATAACTGTGAGAGAATAACTATGTTGTTTTTAGCCACCCAGTTTGTGGTAACATATTACAGCAGCCACAGGAAACCAATACACCCAGGAAATTACTACTAGTGAAGGATGAACACGGATATAGTAGAAAGAGTGGGTGCCTTGGATAAAGGCAGACCTAGAGTCAAATCCCACCTGGTAAGACCTTGGACAATAATATTAACACAGATCTGGGAAATCCGTGATACATATCCACCCACTTCCCCTCCCATGCCAGGACAGACATAGCTAGTTGATTCCAGCATTCTTTCCCAGATATGGCTCAGAATACATGTCAACACAGGCCTCTTGGCAATGATCAGAACTGACATGTGATATTAAACTCAGTGACCCATCCTGTAATGACACAAACCACTGTCTGCTGGGTACCTACTATATGCCATTTCATTTTACTTTATTTTAAATGAATATCTTGTTTAATTCTCCTAACATACCAAGGAGACAATTCTCTTCTTTACCTTAGTTTGCAGGCAGGGAAATTGTGTCTCACAGAGTTGAAGTGACATTTTTGAAGGCACAAAGCTAGAAAGTAACAGATCTGTCATTCAGAACCAGGTCTTCCTGACTCCAAATCCCATTCCACTATGATGTACAACCAGTCGCTTGGGTTTTCCAAGCCTCAGTTTCCCCCTCTACTGATCTCCACCTCCAAGGGCATATGTGGAGATTCAGTGAGACCATGAGCAAAGGCAGGGGGCCCAGGACACTGTGCATGGAGCCTGCACTGCACAGATGTTAGCCCACGAGAGGCTGGGCCCCACCAGAGGCCAGGCCACTGTCTGTCCAGCCTAAAGCCTGGGCCTGGCAGCTGTGGGGAAGCTCAGCTCAGTCCCTGACACACTTTAACGCCACAGCTTGGCCTTTCTCCTCTGGAGGGACCACACCTGGAGCAGGGGAGCAGGGCAGTCACCCTGACCTAGGATGGAGCAGTCTGTAAAGTCAACATAAGCTGTATGTCCCCGCCAGGACAAAGAATTACAATGACAAAGCCACCAGTCTTCTAACCAGGATCTAACCAAGGACAAGGAGAGGAGGCCCCAAACGGTCTGGAGGAAAACAGCATTCTGACCTGTTCTTCCTGAACCCCCTGGGGGCTCTTCTCCCATTTGGGGGAGGAAGATTGAACCAGAGGAAAAAGCAGGGGCTTTAACACCAGACAAACCTGGGTTCAGATCCTGACCTTTCTACCTACTGGCTGGGTTGTCTTGGATGAGTTTCTTTACTTCTCTGAGCCTCAATTTCCTCATCTGTAAAATGGGCATATGAATCGCTACATCCCAATATGCCATGAGGCCCAAATGGGTTCGTGCAGGAGTAGATGCTCAGCAAATACAATTCCCTTCATTGTCACTCTTCCCCCTGGTCCGTGTCTGAGCCTGCCTGCAAACTACACTGCCCCACCCTCTCCCGAATCTCTGCAGCTCCTCCCAGCGGCAAGGGCAGCATCTGTTGGGAAGGGTGTGACATCCCGGGCAGGGAGAGCACTGTCCCAGAAGGAAGGAAACACGGAGGCAACAGGGCCTTCTCGACATGTGTGGGTTCCAGGAGGTTCACTCCCAGAGGTTCACTCTCTCTGCAGAACTGGGTGAGAAAGGGGTCAGGCAGACCCTGGCAACCTGGTCTCAAGCAGAGAAACTATAAACTGCATCTTCTAAGGAACAAAGTGCAGTCATGAGACTCTCCCTTTCTATTTTGGTGTGAACAAGTCAGGAAGAGCAGGCTCTTGGCACAAGAAAACTATGCTGTGCTGCTCCTTTATCACAGTTCATCTTTCAGCAAATAATTACTCTCCCTCCAGGCACCCTCCTCTGAAGCTTCTAATTATACTATTGTTGGGTTTTATGTCAACTGAACGATAACTCAAACGTGGAGCAGAATGTCTGATGGAAAATGTGCAGGAGCGAGTTGTGGGAAGTACGGCATTAGGGACAGTGAGAGCACGGGGCTTGGTCTCTCTTTTCCTAAGCTTTGCCTCAGAACAAGTTTCCTTTTTCTCTATTAATTCTGTTAACTTTGGGACCATGATTTGAGCCCTGAGTGACCCAGATCCTCCTGCCTCTAAAACAGAGGGAAGCACATTTGTTATCATTTCCCTCCAAGGGGTCTTGAGAGGGCTCAATTCATGAAGTACTGTAAAATGCTAGCACATGTGTGGATAACGAGCAATTTCTCATAAACTTTTTCCTTCGTGGCAACAGGCTTCCTTCTCTGCGAGCCTTTTTGCTACCATCAAAAGTCAAGTTCCCCATCATGGAAAGAGAGAGGGCAGTGCTTCTTTTAATATTTTATTTTATTTCATTCTATTTTATATTATGTTATTGAGGGAGAAGGAATGGGTTGTTCTGGAAGGAGAAGGGCAGGGCCTGGACTTTCAGGGCGTGCACGGCAAACTCTGATTTCAGTGCCTTCTAGAATGTTCATTTCTGTGCCCAGCCATCCTGGCTGTGCTTCTCACATCCTAGTGGGGGAGACAGGAGCCCAGTCTCATCTGTCCCACCACAACAGGCCACGACAGGGGCCTTGGAAGGTGCAGTGGGTACACAGGGAGGGGGAGACTAGCTCTGCAGGCCATGTGGTGCTTTCTTTGACTGACTTTTTCTAAACTCAAATCTATATAGTGGGCCAAAGTCCAGTATGAAGCAGTTTATTCAGTATTTTCAGTTTAGCTTAAAAAACATGCCCTGGCACCTGCTGGGTACCATGCTCTCTTCCAAGTGCTGGGGAGGGACACAGACGAAGATACAGCCCTGGCCTCCAGGAGCTCCCCTGAAGTGGGGGAGACAGATATGAAAACAGATAATCATGATGTAAGCTGGTGAGTGCTATGTTTGGGTGTGTAAAGGATACCTAGTAAGAGTTGTAACTGAGTGCGAAGCAGTCACAGGCACCAAGTTGACCCTGCGTCCTTTAGCCCCAGAAAACAAGATGACTCAATATGCCAGTAATGGTACTTTCCTTTTTAAACCTGCTGTTTATTGAACAATTATATGGACCAGGCACTGTGATAATCACTTTTCTATTAGCTCATTTAGTCCTTACAGAAACCCCACGGGGCCATAAAAAACTTAGGAAAACGACTCAATTCATATGTCATCAGGGAACTACAAATTAAAACAACAACGAGATACCACTACACACCTGTTAGAATGACCCAAATCTAGGACCCTGACAACGCCAAATACTGCCGAGGACGGGGAGCAACAGGGAGTCATTCACTGCTGATGGAGCGCGGAACGGCCCGGCGCTTTGGAAGACAGTCGGCAGCTTCTCACAAAACTAAACATGCTCTTACCACACGATCCAGCAATCACGGTCCCTCGTATTCACCCAAGTGAGTTGAAAACTTATGTCCACACAAAAATCTACACATGATTGTTTATAGTGGATCTACTCATAATCCCCCAAACCTGGAAGCAACTCAGATGTCCCTCAGTAGGTGGATAAACTGTGGTGCATCAAACCATGAAAGGACATGAGGAACCTTGAATGTATGTTATTAGGTGAAAGAAGCCAACCTGAAAAAGCTACATACTGTAAGATTCCAACTATATGACCTTCTGGAAAGGGCAAAACTGTGGAGACAGTAAAAAGATCAGTGATTTCTGTGGGGGAGAGCACAGAGCATTTTGGGGGCAGTGGAACCCCTCTGTATGATACTACAATGGTGGATACATTTGTCCAAACCAATAGAATGTACGACACCAAGAGTGACCCCTGATGTAGACCATAGACTCCGGATGGTAACGATGTGTCAGTGTAGATTCGTCGATGGTAGCGGACGTCCCACTCTGGTGAGAGATGTTGGTAGTGGGGAGGTCGTGTGTGGAGAGGGGCAGAGGGTGTGTGGGAACTCTCTGTACTTTCTGCTCAGTTTTGCTGTAAATCTAAACCTGCTCTAAAAAATAAAGTCCATTAAAAAAGTAGAAAAATGAGAATGTAATAGCCATTCATGTGTGCTGACTGTGAGCTGGGCAGTGGGTTACAGCTTTGGACTTGCTCCAGTCCTCGTGATAAACCTGGGCAGGACTACGGTCAGCGTCTGCTCACGCCGTGGAGCAACCGAGGCTTCCAGGGCTGAAGGGGGGAACTTGCCCAAGTCTCACAGGAAGAGCCGGATCCAGTGTTCTGACTCAGGCTGATCTGAGCCCAGGAGCCAGGCCATCTGGCCACTGTGCTGGATTGTTACTCTGAAGTCCAGATGTGGCCGTAATCTCATTTTGGGTACAGCCTGTGGCTGGTCCATACAACACTGGCAGAACTACGTGTTCGTTCATTCCTTCATTCATTCGTTCGTTGCTTTGGTCACCAGGGGTTCAGCTCCCCTCTGCAGTGGGCCCAATGCTGTGCACTAGGGTGTTCGTTCCTGCTGTCCCATGAGGCAGGAACCTTGAAATACCTGCTCCGCTCTCCATGGCTCTGACCACGTGGGGAGGATTGGATGTGAAGCACTCGGATTCTAACCAGTCAGCACAATGACCCACCCCTCACACATGCCTTATTGGATCATTTGAAAGTGTGGAAAGTCCCGTTAGTGAAATGGCACAGTGCCACAGAATACCAGGAAATTAAAATACACATAACGTACGGAGCAGCGCCTGGCACAGTTGCAAACCAATGAACCATCAATTCTAAATGAAGCTGCACATTTGCCCCCAAAAGCCTGGTCCCAGGCTGAGCCAAGGCGAGTTCTGGAGCTGGGGAGGGAGAGCAGAGTAGGGGAAATTCTTCCCCTCGCCCCCCCAGTAGCCAAGCTTTTGGTCTAAATTTGCCAGATCAAAGTTCTAATTCTCCCTTCATTGTGGCTAGTGAGATGCAGCCAACTGGCTGGCATTACGCTTGCTGTAAAATCAGTGTTGTCTGTGCAGACAGTTGACACACAAACAAGGTCAAGAAATCAACTTTGAAGCCCACATTGGGCTACAGTATGCCTTGGACAGTTGTTTACAGTTACTGGGAGTGTTTTCATGTCTTCCCTTTTTCCATATCATGTGGAGTTTGCTCCCCAGAGTCAATACACTCAGACTGCCCAAATTCAAATTGGCCCTGTCGTTTCATAGCTGTGTGACCTGGAGAAAGTTATTTAACCTCTCTGGGCCTCATCTGTACAATTGGGAAAGTAATGACTCTCTTCGGGTCATGGTAAGGATTAAATAATTTAATGAAGTGCTTAGATTGTTATCATTACTATTAAACTGAGAAGACACAGATGAAGTATCTACAGTTTTGCTTCTGAGAGACCCAGAAAAGAAGATAGAAGCCCAGGCTTGGAGTAGCTGTGTAGGAGCCACGACAGAGCCCGCTGTCCCAGTTGTATACCTGGGCTAATGGAGTGCAGCAGAAAGAATTCACTTTGGTGATCTGGTTGTATCAGTGCTTTGCTTGCAATTCTAATGAGTTCCAGAAGGAGGGGCCACAGTTGCTCATCCTCCTTTTCCCACATTCTAGTGCAGGTTCCTGCACAGAGTAGACATTCAACAGATACCTGAAATAAAATAAGAGATCAATTCTGGACTTTAGTCTCCTTATGTCATGGACCACATCTGGTCCATCTTTCCAGCCCTGCAGGGCTTTGCACCCAGTGGGAGACCAGCGCATGCCTGCCAAATGAAAGAATGAACGAACGACTACTGCCCATCTTCTGTGAGATGGATGTCATGGCCTTCAGGGGCACAAGTATAAGAACACAAGTCAATATCACACTTCACTCTAGAGAGCAAATCATTGATGTTGGCAATTTAACTCATTTATATGAGCGTGCATTTCTCGTAATCAGGTGATGTTCTGTCTGACGGCAGAAGGAGGAAGGAGTGTGGCTGAGACCCCAGACAAGTTTGGGTCTGCATTCAGGCTCTTGCCTTCACAGGATCCCTGCCTCTGAGGTGACTTGGTTTCCTCACCTGCAAAGTGGGGATCATAAAAGATATTTCACAGGATCTCTCCAAGGATTAAATAAGACCCTCTGCGTAACACACAAATGCATTTTCACCTGCCAAGTGCATTTACTGAGAGGCCCTGGGCTGGTGCTGGGGTTTGACTATGGCCAAACATGGGCCACTGCCCAGAGGCTCACCACGTGGGGAGGAGAGGGAGCTCGAAGGGCTGATCTTCACACCAACCCGGCTGAAGGGCTGTTTGTCTTCAATTCTATGACCCATCAATTATAAGAAATTTTATGGAAAATATGGTACTCTATTGCATATTCATATGCTGATATCGGAGAAGATAAAACAGGAAAAGAGTTTCTCTTAGCATTGAAAAAAAGTAATATATCTCATAATAGATACACACAGGGTTGACCCTACACTACTAGCCTTGAGATTGGGGAGCACTTAGAGAACTGCACCCTGAGCCTTGCAGGGTGGCTTAGAAATCAATAGGTAGAGAAGAGGGTGGTGTGTGGGACAGGGGACAGCATGAACCCAGGCTTGGAAGTGAGAACTGGCAAGAAATGCAGGGAGGGGACAGTGAGTTGTTGGTGGAGAATGTTCTGTGCGCCTGCGTTCACAGGTGCCAAACCCTCCAGAAAGAGCCAGAAATTCCTGGGTTCAAATCCCAGCTCTGCTACTCACTGGCAAGGCTGGGCTGGCCATTCCATGTGCTTTGAGGTTCTGTCTTTCTGTGTTCAACGCAAATAGAAACCGTTACTTCTGGTGGTGGGAGGGTTACACAAGAAAAGACACGTGTGACTGCGCCCAGGACAGGGTCTGACACACAGGAGGTGGGGACTTCATGTCAGACCCCTTTCTCATTTTGGCCTTCATGTGCCCCCGCCTCCCCCCACCCCCCATAAGCAGGCATCTTCAGAATCCCAGTGCAGGCGGCTGAGCTGTAGGAGGTGGACCTAGCTGCCCCAGCAGGAAGTCGGGAGGGGCACTTCAGAGTTCTCCATGTGCTGAGCATGAAGACTGGGGCCCTGGAAGGAGGGTCAGGAGTAAGGAGTGACGTGGTCTCATCCTCCTTGGGGCGCGGCCTTCACGCCCACTCCCCAGCACAAGGCCGCAGTGCCCCCAGGCCAGGGAAGGAGGGGATGCCATTGGCGTCAATACGCCTAAGCCCCCTGTATCCTTCATTTTCGAGACTCTCATCGTCCCCTCCCTTTCCCCGTTCTTCGTCTCCTAGATCCCAGGCACCTTTCCACCCCACCTCCCTTGCCAAACCCATCAGATAGCGCTGCTGCCAGGCGGTCAGCGCTTACACAATTCCTGGCGCCTACTTAAAGTGTCTGAGACTCACCACTCCGTCAGGACCTGGGGGCAGAGTAATTATCGCTCGTCTCTCCTTCCCTCCTTCTTTCTTTTTTTTGCCTTGTAAAGATACAGTACGAATTGGTATTTTCCTCTGAGTTCCGTTCTCCTCATTCCTTAAAGGGACAAAGGACTCAAAAGATTTCATATCCCTCAGACCACAGTGGATTCCTGACGTGACGGAAGGGCACTGTGGAAAGGTCCTTCTCGGGGGGAGAGGCCAAGGAGGCCACATGTCAGACACATGTCAGGTTGTATTTGCTGAACGAGTTCTGGGTGATGTATTTTGCACAACCTACTGGTTATGCACGGAAAGATCGTAAATAGTGCAGTGTGTCCACCCAGGTAACACACAGATTGTTTTCCAGACCCATATTTATTCCACCCCATATTGTCCTTGGCAAAGGGGAACAGAAAACTACTGGCCCTTCAAGACCTTACATTCTAGTCACTTCTAAGAATATAATTTCCTGAGTTTCACAAACATTTATGTGTGTGCAGGGGTAGGTCAAGAGAGGGGAGGCTAATTGGAGAGGTGTGGGGTTACTTCAGAAGTTCAGCCCACTCAGGTTTCCCCAGGTTGTAAACACGGATTGATCTGAGAGGGTGAATTCTAAATTCACCATTCAGAATTTAGAAAGTTAGAACATATTTCCCATGTCTCCATTGTTTTTAATGATGGTGACATGCCCCAGGGAAGGCAATATGACAACATCACATTTTTTCAAAGATTACTCACTATAGTTGACTTCTTATGAAATGGGGACACATATGAGAGTGCAAGTGGGTAAGATTAATAATTATTTTGGGACCATAGGTGTAAACCTGGGCCATGCCAGGCAAACAAGGACATAAGGTCACCCTACTCCTCCGGCCCCTTCACACAGCTGGAGGAAGGAGTAGAGTCTTGGGGGAGCTGGACTCGCCGTCACAAAGCTCAAATGCTAAGGTCCACACATCATCCTCAGAGGTGAGCCTGCAGTTCCTCCTTACCCAGAAAGTATTTGTTCTTCGTCTTCTCCAGCAACAAATCAGAAAGACGATGAAAGGTGTTGGGCCCAGACAGCCAGCAGTGACAGATGACAGTACAGATGCATTGCCCCAAAATGCAAAGTCTAGAGAGAACTTTTAGTGTTTAGGAAAAAGCTCCATTCAGCTCAGTAGCTCCTTATATTTAAAATGACGACTTTGCGTTACCAAGAAAATGTAAATTTATTCAACAGCCCTTTGTTGATCTTCTTCATTGGGCTAGAGATGGGGAAGTAAAGATGAATAAGGTGCACTATCTGACTTCAAGGAGCTTATAGCCTGCAGCAAGAAATGGATGAGAAAACAAATAACAACAGTGCAGTGAAACGTGTGTCCTAATAGAGAGTGGGCGTAGCTTTGCGGTGAACAAACAGGGGCACATTTATTCGGCCTGACAGGACTGAAGGCTTCCCGGAGGAGACGACATTGGAGCTGGGCTGTGAGGTATGGTTAGGCATTCAGGAGGCAGAGAATGGACAGGAGGGCTTCCTGGGCAGAGTGAGCAGCAAGAGGAAGAGGACCAAGATGCTGGGGAAGCAGCAGGGCACTCAGGGGGCACCCGCCATCAGACCCATGGAAGACCTTCCTGTTCGGGGAGCCCAAACAGGAGACAAATTGATGACAGCTATTAATCAAGCTAACCGACTATAAAATAAAATATTTCTATGCCAAGTATACAACATGTGAACATATTTTATCAGAAATGTAAAGTAAATGGAAAAGGTCAACAATAAAAATTATTTTTCTATGTATTTCCTGAAAAAACTTTTTTCTAAGATATTCAGTTATTTATTAAAGTTAAAAGGCAAAATATAGATTCTAATTAATGAATAATAAAATATTTACATTTAAATAGAAATTATTTTTCAAAGCAGATTAAAATGTTAATTAATTATAAGTTTATATAATTTTTAAAAATTGTGGTAATGCACACGTAACTTGAAGTTTACCACGTTAACCATTCTTAAGTGTAGAGTTTAGCGGTGTTAAGTACATTTGTATTGTTGTTCAGCCATCACCACCATCCTCCTCATAATTCTTTTCATCTTGCAAAACTGAAACTCTATACCCATTGAAACAATAATCTTCCATTCCTCCTCCCCCCCAGCCCCTGGCGACCGTCATTCTGCTTTCTGTCTCTATGATTTTGACTAAGCCAGGTACCTCATACAAGTGGAATCTTACAGTATTTGTCTTTTTGTGACTGATTCATTTCACTTTGCATAATGTCCTCAAGGTTCGTCCATGTTGTAGCATGTGTCAGAATTTCCTTCCTTAAAAAGTGGAATTTTTAAACATTTTAAATATTTTCACATTTAAACATCTTTCAAAAATGTTTCAATGTCCATCAGCTGCTAAAGTAGAGTCATGTTACGTGCATGTTACGTCTAGACCTACACATGTACGAATTAGAGTTGCATTTTGCAGGATGTTCCTCAGGCTCCATGTGCAACTCTTGCAAACTAGTATCAATTCATGAATTCATCTAGAACCCTGATTTGAAAAGTGAAGGGAGGTAATAAAATGGGAAACCTGGCATTTTTGTGAAACCATTCATTCATGCCATCTGAGAAGAAAGGTCAAGCAAGTTCATGAATTTCTCGTTTCTCTTACCCAAGTCCCCCATGGCTTACATGCTCTCTGCTCTCTGAAGCAGCAGCAACTCCAATGTCCAAAATGGTACAATGCACGTCTTCCCAGCATTTGAATGTCCGCCTTTTGTTTCAAGGACAGAAGGCAAAAGATGTGGAGAGGTATTTCCCGGGGGCCTGACGATGTTAATAATGAAGTGGGTGTTTGGGGGTGTGGATTGTGCTGTGTGCCCAGTTCACAGGGACTGAAACGCCCGTGTGATATTTGTTATAGTTTTGCGTGTAGTTTCGACATGTGGTGTCCCCTGAAGCGCAGGGCCCAGAGCAGGCCGCACTCTGGCCCGGGTTGGAGGACATTACTGACCAGAAGCTCCAAGGGTTGGCTCGGGGGGATTCACGTGTGATCCTCCTCCTTATCTCTATCAGCCCCTCTCAGCCACACCAGATAAGTTTACAATCTAAGGAAAAGACATGTGCTTGCTTGGAGATGCGGCTTCAAGACAAGGCCCCTCGTGTTCCTCGTAGCCGATCTCGGGACTCCTTTGTCAACCACGTAAGGATAATGAAGTGTTTGGAGGACAGGCAGCCTGGAAGTCAGCTAGGGCCCCTTGCATCCTAAAAACAGGGAAATGTTGTGCCATTTCTCTCCTTCCAGGCCCTCTAGAAGTCCAGAGCTTTATCTCTAGGCTTACCACACCATCTCTTCCTTCACCTCCTGGCATTCGTTTCCTTGGGTTTTTCTCTCTTTGGGTTCTGTCTCCTTTCTGCTCGCTGTCCTTCAGGCCAAAACTGTTGAGTTCCTCAACAAAACAAAACAAACGGAAAACCTCAAATGAATAGATAGTCTGTACAAGAATGGTGCAACAGGAGAATTTATGAAAAATTCTGTTTATGGAGCAAGGAGAGAATGTAGAGGAAGGGTTTCTATCATAAAAGTGCAAACAACTTCAAAAGCAGCAGTAGATTTCATTGCTCTTAAAACGTCCTTTGGCCACTTTATTCCCTTGGAGGTGTTTCTGTGACCTCTCACCCCAATGAGTCCCTGGTGTTCTCACCATTATTGACCTGGACTGTTTCTCCCCACTTCTTTCTTCTCTCCTCCTTGACCCCTCACCCTTTGGAGCAATAAATTCTTCCCTTGATTTATGTAGAACAGCTCCCTTCCCTTCCCTTCCACCCCAACACACACACGTCTCTGGAACTTTGAGACAATGTCCCAACTTCTTCTCACAGATGCTTATGAGGGAGCTTTTTCCAACTGAAGGTAGTTCCTTCCCTTAGAAGAATTCTGGTGTCAATGTTAGGAATATAACATTTTTTTCCTATCTCCTCACAAAAAGGTGAATGGAGATTTTTTTAATCTAGCACTGACCACCAGTGCTAGAGAAGGCAATCATCACGAGGTGCTGACTGTGCACTGCCTTCTAGCTGGAACGGGGCAGATCAGCATGAGCCAAACAGGAACCTCACTGGAGATGTCTCTACTCCTCTAGGCCCACAGGTTCCAAGATGCTCAAGAGAAGATTGGAAATCAAATACGTTTGGTTCTTTGTCATTTCTTTGGGATTACCTAAGAGTTGGAGACGAACATTATCGGAGACTACAAATCACAAATTTCCATGAACCGATCCTCCGGGGGCCTCCTCCTCTACTAATGGGACCAGGTGTTAATCCGCAGACTGTCAGAGCTGGAGGGACGGAGGAGTGATCCAGTCTCGTGGTTGACTGTCAACCCCATTTGGCAGCAGAACTGTTTTTCAAAAAGACTTTCGGATGGCTGATACATTGTGCAGATAGAAACAGAAATTCTCTAGCTGAACAGAGTTAAGGACTTGAGACCTTATTTTCGGGAATATGACCCCACATTGGGCCTCAACTCCCTCCCCTGCCCCTGCCGTGATCCTCAGCCAGCTCTGCAGAGCCGACGCTTATGCAAAAGAAACGTTTCTAGGACACTCTGTGTGCCAGGCTCTGGGGTGGGCCCCGGAGTTAAAGCAACAAATACAGGTGTGCAGCCTCAGCCTCGTGGAGCAGTTAATCCAGTGACAAAGACCACTTTCCACCTCCCTACAAGACCTGCAAGGGCTTTTGTAACACTCTAGAATAGCCTGTGACTAGGCTCATGGAAACCCAAAAGCTCCTGGGGCGATTTTGCTTATCTTGGGAAGAGAGTCACAGGACTCTTAATGACAGAGTCATTCCCTGAGTGTGAGTAAGACATTTCAGAGTTGCGTCTAGCCACGTGCAGGCAGGGGCAGGTTTGTTTAGGAGGCCGGGGCCACTGAAGAAGCCTCACATCCTGTCACCATAGCATCCAGGCAAAAGAGGGCAAGGAGAAACAGGTCTGTTTTCCATTCGTTTGATCATTCATTCATTTACTCATTCAGTCAGGATTTCCTGAGCGCCTACCTGCTCCCCTGAGCTTGAGACGCAGTCTGCTTGGGACAGAAAAGTAAATGATTGCAACACAGTGTAGGCAGTGCTTTGACAGAGAGACAACCACGGTGCCACGGGGACACCTTAGAGAGAAAGACAAATGACTGGTGAGAGGATGGGGGACGTCAAAGAAGATAATATCTGAATGCAGGTGTGGAGATGCCACAGCTTCTGCCACTCGTCTGGCTCCTTCCAGGGGACATGGATCTGCCTGTGCCCACCCCACTTCAGTCAGGCCCTCAGTCCTCTGTGGTTTCTAAAGAGTCTCTGCCTTCGGTGCTCTCCATCTTGCTTAATTAGAAAAGCCCTCGAGGTCAATTACCTGGCAATGCCTTCTGTGTTAGTCATGCTGCCCCCGGGGCTGGCCATTTATAAACTTCCTGGAGGGTGACTTGGGTCAGAGTGTGCTGACCCTGCACTGGACAGGAGGAGGTTGGGGAGGAGGAGATGGGGCTCAGAGGGTCTTGAATGTGGTTCATGCTAGAGCACGAGAGAGGGGACTTGGCTCAGGTCTGAGTGTGAGACAATCTTGTTCACGGGCCTGAAGACAAACCAACCAGGCTCAGTGCCTCTTGTCAGCTGAGCTACCCTGGGCAAACCTCTTCATCTCTCTGAATCCCAGATTTGCATCCTCCCACCCACCTGTCTCCACACCTGTCTCTTTCACCATACCTTAAAAGAGGTTTTAATTAAAAATAAAATCCTTGAGTTTATTAAGGAATAATTAATCTCCTCCAAATTTCAGTAAGCACAGATTTGTAGACCTGGTAAGAATAAAACCATCAGAGTGACACCCAGCCCATAATGAAGACTCTTGATAGATTGATGACCATGGGGACAAGTACAGCTGCCTTTCAAATATGCACCTGGGCCTTCCAGCAATACTTTTGAAGCCCCTTGGGGCTGTGGGGGAGTCTCAGAAAAGGCAAAGTGATCCCAGCCCTCATTTTACAGAGAAGGAAACTGGGGCGCAGACAGCTAGAAGCAAAGCCGGGACTTGGGTACAAATCCCCTCGGAGCCCAGCCCAGTGATCTTTGCTCATAGTCAGCCCTCCTCTCGCCTCCCTCTCCAGTCTGCAAACTGGAAAAACCAGTTTCCTAGAGGAGGGTCTATTGAAAGGCAGCCAGAGTCTACTGGATTGTCCAATCTAATGCTATATTTTATAGACGCCCAGTACTGTAAAATTATGAACTTCTCTCAACACTTCCGCCAAACAATTTAATCAAACTGGGAAGGATGGCGGTTGATGAAAGCACTGTCTGTCATTGCATCCCTAAACAGTGCCAGAGGCAAGGAGGTGATCATCTCCTGCTTCATCTGACCAGCCACCTCCTCTCCTCCGGGGTAAGCACAGTCTGACCCCCTCTACTGAAGGCTACCAACTTCACTTCACTGCCCCCCAGCACAAATGGGACCCTGACCCGTGCCTGACCAATCAGGATCCCTCTTGGGAGATTTTTTTTTTTTTACCCCAAACTCCAGAAACCAGTATCTTGACTCTCACTGTCAGGAGGGCACACCAAATTGTGCAGCTTTATAATGACATTTTACCTTCTGGGTCTGTGTATAATTGAAACTCTAGTCCCAGAATGTGTAATTTCTCCACTACTTGACCTATTTTTTTTTCTGAGTGGTTAGCAATTTCATACACAGTTAGGCTCATTTGCTTTTGTTTGTATTCCATTTTAGGGTATTTTTTCATCTATTTTGATTTAATTTTGTTTTTGTGAATAAAAGATCATCGACATGGTTTATAAAAAGGTCACTCAAAAAGTCTGATTCCTTTTCCTATTCCTTCAACTTTACTGTTCACACCTACCTCTATAGTTTCTTTCGTTTCCGGCTGTTGTGTCCTTTTTTTTCAAAAATAAGCATATGACTGTTTTTGTTTAACAATATACCCCACAAATCACTATCTAGCAGATCACAGAGATTGTTTTCATCGATTTTGCAGCTATATAGTACTGCACGGCATGCACACGTCATGTTTATTTAACCAGGCATCTCTGGCTGGATATTTAGGTTGTTTACCTGGTTTGCTAATAAAATAGTACTGCGGCGAATAACCTTCTGCGTTTGCTGTTTTGTATTGTTGAAGACTCCTGGGAGATTTTGAACGTGTACCAAGGGGAGGAGGGCAGTGCCACTTTTAGAAAAATGTGAGCCGGAAGCTGTAGGAGACTCTGAGGCCTCACTTGCTTGAGAAAGTTGGTCTGCAGTGATAAATAATGCCATCCTGCCCCAGAGAGAGACTGAGAGAAAGTTCTGGAGGTGTTAGAGTCTCTGGTTTTATTTTATTTCATTTTAATTTTTTTTTTAAGATTTTATTTCTTTAGAACAGTTTTATGTTCACAGCAAAATTGAGAGGAAGGTACATAGATTTCCCAGATACTCCCTGCCCCCACATATTCGTAGCCTCACCCATTATCTACGTTCCCCACTAGTGTGGTACATGCGCTACAATAGATGAACCTGCATTGACACATCATAACTACCCAAAGTCCATAATTCACATCAGGGTTCTCTCTTGGTGTGACATATTCTGTGGATTTGGACAAATGTATAATGACAAGCATCCATCATTATAGTATCATACGGAATAAATTCACTGCCCTAAAATTCCCCTGTGCTCTGTCTACTCATCTTTCCCCTACACCCAAACCCTGGTAACCTCTGACATTCCTACAGTCTCCACAGTTTTGCCTTTTCCAGAATGTCATATAATTGGAATCGAACAGTATGTAGCCTTTTCAGATTGGCTTCTTTCAATTAGTAACACACATTTAAGTTTCCTCCATGTCTTTTCACGGCTTGGTAGCTCATTTCTTTTTAGTGCTGAGTGATATTCCATTGTCTGGATGTATCACAGTTTACTTATCCATTCACTTACTGAAGGACATCTTGGTTGCTTCCAGGTTTTGGCAATTGTGAATAAAGCTGCTATGAACATCCGTGTGCGGGTTTTTGTGTGGATGTTAAGTTTTCAACTCATCTGAGTAAACACCAGGGAGTGTGATTGCTAGGTCATATGGCGAGAATGTTTAGTTTTATAAGAAAATGTCAGACTGTCTTGCAGAGTGCTGTACCAGTCTGCCTCCCCACCAGCAGCGTATGAGAGGTCCTGTTGCTCCACGTCCTCGTCAGCACTTGGTGTTGGCAGTGTTCTGGACTGAGGCCATTTACCAGGTATATAGCGGCATCTTATTCATGTTTTAATTTGCATTTCCCTATGACATGAGGTGTGGAGCAGCTTTTCATATGCTTATTTGCCATCGTAGATCTTCTTTGACGAAGTGTTTGTGAAAGTCCTTGGTCCATTCTTCAATTGGATTGTTTGTTTTCTTACTGTTGAGTTTTAAGGTTTTTGTATATTGTGGATAATAGTCCTTTATCAGATGTGTCTTTTGCAAATACTTTCTCTCATTCTGTGGTTTGACTTCTCATTCTCTTGATACTGCCTTTTTTAAAGCAGAATTTTTAAATTTCAATCAAGTTGGCGTGTCATTTTTTTTTTCATGGATCGTGCCTTTGGTGTTTTATCTAAAAAATCATTGCCATATCCAAGGTCATCTGGATTTTCTCCTATGTTATATTCTAGGAGTTTTATAGTTTTGCATTTTACAGTTGGGTCTATGATCCATTTTGAGTTAATTTTTGTGATGGGTGTAAAATCTGTGTCTAGATTCATTTTTTTGCACATGGATGTCCAGTTGTTCCAGCACCATTTGTTGAAAAGACTGCCTTGGCTCCATGGTATTGCCTTTGTTCCTTTGTCAAAATCAGTTGACTGTGTTTATGTAGGTCTATTTCTGGGCTCTTTCTTCTGCTCCATTGATCTCTTTGTCTATTCTTTCACCAATACCGTACGGTTTTGATTCCTATAGCTTTTTAGTAAGTCTTAAAGTCTGATAGTGTCAGTCCTCCATCTTTGCTCTTCTCCTTCCATATTGTGTTGGCTGTTCCGGGTCTTTTGTCTCTCCATACAAACTTTAGAATCAGTTTGTCAATATCCACAAAGCAATTCCTCAGATTTTGATTGGAATTGTACTGAATCTATAGATTAAGTTGGGAAGAACTGCCATCTTGACAATATTGAGTCTTCCTATCCATGGACATGGAATGTCTTTCTATTTATTTAGTTCTTCTTTGATTTCATTCATCAGTTTTGTAGTTTTCCTCGTATAGATCTTATACATTCTTTTTTTTAAGATTTCCTAAGTATTTCATTCTTGGGGGTTCTAATATAAATGGTGTTTGTTTTAAATTTCAAATCCCACTCGTCCCTTGCTGGCATATAGGAAAGCAGTTGACTTTTGTATATTAACTTTGTATCCTGCAATCTTGCTATCATGATGTATTAGTTCCAGGAGTCTTTTGTCAATTCTCTCAGATGTTCTACATAGATGATCATGTCATCAGTGAACCAAGACAGTTTTATCTCTTCCTTCCCAGTTTGTATACTCTTTATTTCCTTTTCATGTCTTATTGCATTAACAAGAACTTCCAGTACAATGTTGAAAAGTTGTAGTGAGAGGAGACATCCTTGCCTTGTTCCTGATTTTAGTGGGAAAGTTTCTAGTTTCTCACCATTAAGTATGATGTTAGCTATAGGTTTTTTGTAGACATTATTTATCAACTTGAAGAAGTTCTCCTTTATTCCTAGTTTACTTGATCTTATTTTCTCTGGGACTCAATTGTACACCTGATTTTCTGTAGTTACAGGAACCTTCCAATAAATTCTTAACCAAACCTAAGCTAGTTCACTCTGTGGCTCTGTCTCTTGCAACCAGAGTTTCCTGACTAATACACATTCCAGGAAATGCTAAAGCTACCTCTTTCTCCTTTCCACTACATGTGCTGAGCACCTGCAACACACAAGGTGCAACATTGGTTTTTTTGGGGTTTTTTTTAATGTGGAATTTTCTCTTAGAAATAGCTTTGGCAGGGTTGGAGTTATTTGTCATTTACAGGGAGGAAACAGAGGTTCCAAGTGGTTAAGTTCTTCTTACATTCACTGTATCAGTTTCCTGTGGCTTCCATAACAATTACCATGACTTGGTGGCAATAAAACAGCAGAAATTTGTTCTTTCACAGTCTGGAGGGCAGAAATGAAGATGTTGGCAAGGCCATGCTCCTTCTGGAGGCTCTAGGGGAGATTCTACTCCCTGCCTCTTCCAGCTTCTGATGGCTGCCCACATTTCTTGGCTTGAGCCTACGTCACTCCAGTCTCTGCCTCTGTGGTCACCTCGCCTCCTCCTCTTCTGTCTGTGTCAAATCTCCCTCTGCCTCTCCCTTACAAGGACCCTTGTCATTGGGTTTAGAGTTCACCCAGATAATCCAGGGTGATCTCCTCAACTCAAAATTCTTAACTTAATTAAATTTTCAATGCTCTTTTTCCAAATAAGGTCACATTCACAGGTTCCAGGATTAGGATGTAGACACATCATTTGGGGGCCATCACTCAACCCACTACAGTCACATCTCTAGGAGTTAGCAGAGCAGGCACTAAGCTCAGGCTACCCAACCCCATGACCAGGGGCCCTTTCTAACTAATCATCACAGATTCCACTTGGAGCCACAGAACTGGGGGTTACCTAGATCCATTTTTGTAATCTTTTCTCCTTTAATTTACAGTTGGTGAAACTGAGGTCCAGATGTCATAAGTGATTTGCATTAAATCTCATGGTCCATTCTTTGCCAGAATCATCTACAATCTCGACATACTATCTGAAAAAAATCAACATAACTTCCAGAAGTTCCTGAACTCTCTTTCTTCAAGGGGGTGACCTGGAGCCAGCTCATTAGCTCACACTGGAGGCTCCCAGGATTTCATCGTTATCATTTATTTTTGGTGGAGGGAGAAGAGTCCCTTTGCAGAGAATCGTAGCGGTCCACGTGGTGAAGCAGCTAGCTCAGTGCTTGATGGATTGCCAACTACACTTTATTAAAGGCCATTACAATTTCCAGCATTTATCATATGAAAATATCTTCTAACAAATACCAGCTTGTTAGAGACTGGCTGTTAAGAGCTGGGTTGGTCTTGTTTTTCTCCTACCTCGTCAACTCCAGCCCTAGCACCCAATCAAACTCTGACAATCAAAACCCCATACAAGTTTCCTAATAGATTTAAAACAGGTGGGAATGGCACGGTCCACTGCAGTAGCACCCAGAAAACACGAAATATATCAAAACCCACTCCCATAGTGCAGACTTGCTACCCCACTTAGAAACTAGACAAGAAGCAGAGCTAAATGAACCATCTCTTTTTGTGCAAGCCATTACTAGCTAAATGATTAAAAAAAAAAATCCAGAGCAGCCCATGTTGAGCTCACATAATAATGAAAAGCAGTCTCGTTGAAGTGTTGGTGGTTATACAGGGCCTGGTGCAGAAACCTTGATCAAAGCCTCTTGGCATCTGAAGTCATCAGTAATTCGACAGCCTATTTGGGTGAAAAGAGTCCTTTCTGGCTATTCCACTTCGGGCCCACCCCAGAGAGGGGCGTGACTCAGGCAAACAAGCCTGCTGGCAAATCAAGACACCTCTTCTCAAGATGTGATAGGAAACATGAGTCGGTGGTGGCAGCCAGACGGCACGATCAGGCTTCACTGCACATTACACATGCTATTTGCATGTATGTCAGCTGCTCTGGCCAGGCTGGTGCATCCTTCACAGAGCCCTGAGCAGTGGCCTTTGACCTGGTGGAAGCTGCAAAGCAACTCTCACGAGGAGCCGTTGCCCATGCGGGAAAGGAGAGGTGAGAGCTGAGGCAATGCGAGGGTCAGATGCTAAGGGTCAGTCTGGCTAATTAGAATTTCATGAAATATTTTCTGATACCCACTTTGTGTCAGGCATAGGCTGGTTCCTGGGGTGTGGAGATGAATATTTGCAACCTCTGCCTTTAGGGGTTCAGAATCTAGTTGAAAAGATGGAATATCAAAGTACAGGTACAATTCAGGGGAGTAAGTCCTGTCCAAGGGGAGCCCTAGGGCTCTGAGAACACACTGAGGGCCCCGACTTGTGCTGGGAAGACAGAGAAAGCTGCGTGGAGGAAGTGACGATATCCAGGCAGAAATATCACTGGAGGGGAAAATTGAAGCACATGCTCTTCCCAAGCATGTTCTCCAAAGTGATTTCTTTTATAGTTTTTAAAGATAATACTTACTGACAAAATTATTATTAAGACTATGATGACAAGATATAGCAGAAGTGTATTATACGTGATTGACATGTCAGTGGTCAGATGGTGATACGCACAGAACAGGTGGTGGAAGGGGAGAACATTATTTTTACTGGGGTGGGAAGGCACAAGGCAGGCTTGGGGAATCCTTAACAAGTCAGTTTGACCGGAATGAAAATTTCATTTAAGGGAATCCTGAGAGAAAATGTGTGAAGGAGAGATGGGGGCCAGTGGTATAGGTCCTTTGGTTTCAAGCCAAAGAATTTGGGTTGGGTTTTCTTTAGTAAGAATTGGGAAACATAGCTTCTGAGCAAGGGGGTGACGGACTCCAAGTTGTGCTTCATGAACTCGACCGTGAATTCAATCCTTCTCTGGGTTCTGGGAGGGGCACAAAATTTAAACACGTGGCCACATTCCTGGAGGAGATAATAATCCTGGTCGGGAGACAGAGGACAGATATGCAGCAACGACTAGAGAGTTATTACAAGTTCGTATTAAAAAGTGTGTCCTGGCCTGTCTTGTACTAGCAGTTGGACCCGAGGCTCCAAGTTATTTTCCCTTCCTGAGCCTCGGTCTCCAGATCTTTGAAATGGGCACTATCTTCCCCACCTCAGGGAGCTATTGTAGGGAATAAAAGGGATAAGCCATGTAAAAGCACCTGATAGTGCCTGCCAAGTTATAGATTTATGGGAAATGGAGCTTCCTCATTAGAAGGAAAGTTTGTCATCTTTGATGGATCAAGGAATTATTTTCCAGGCATAGGATAGATCTCATCTTATATAGAGTTTTATATAATGTTTTAGGTAGCTTTTTTCCTTCAAATTTAAGATTTGGGGGTAAAAAAAAAAGGAGAAGCAATACTAGGTAAGATGAAACATTTTGGAGAAGAGGGTGGGAGAGTGTGGCTCTCTTTGACCCAGAGAAGGGGGCTCCCATTGAGCTCTTTATTCCTGCCTTCTAAGCAGCTTTGGGTTCTGTGAAAACATCCCTTAAGCCGTGGCTCCAAATCAAGCTCTAGTTAGAGGCAGGAGATGCAGTGGGATGAGAGAGAGAAACTGGAGACCCCTCAGCTCTTCAAGGGCCAATCCCAGTGTGGACAATCTCAGAAGAAAGCCTTGCCTGGAAAATCCAAACCCACTGGTCTTCAGAGTGTGATCTCGCTTTATTCCCTGATTGCACCAGAAAGGAACCAACTCCTGAGATGGAAAAAACAAACATTTGTGGGCTCATTGTTGACACAGTTTGTGTAACTTTGTGTCTGTTGACAACAATGTTACTGCTCATGGGGACCCAGATGAGAAGTTTTGTGAACGCCCTGAGGACCCAAGGACATCACCGCCAGTTAAATGTGTAAGCGTTTATCGCAAGACAACTTTGTCTTAGGCATCATGCTGGGGGCTGGGGAGATGGACATGAGGGTCCAAAATTGAGTCATTTTGTCTTTGCCTTAAAGAAATTTACAACCCGATGGAAGGTGAAGGTGGAAAGATCAGTGTAAACCAGTAATCATAATGCCAGGCAGAATACTGAGAAAAGAACTGAAATTCTACAAATTTTATTTTATTTTATTTATTTTGCTTTTTTCTCCCCAAAGCCCCAGTAGATAGTTGTGTGTCATAGTTGTGCATCCTTCTAGTTGGTCTACGTGGGACGCCACCTCAGCATGGCTTGATGAGCGGTACGTAGGTCCACGCCCAGGATCCGAACCGGCGAACCTCGGGCCACTGAAGTGGAGTGCGTGAACTTAAGTATAATATAAGTATAATTTCAGAACCCAAATCAGAGCACACAAATGATAGCCATACTCACTTTGAGTGGGGGATGCAGTTTGAGTAACAAATTATTGTTAGAATTTCTAAGGACATATCTTAGGTTGACAGGCACAACTGAACAAAATATTTTAAATTGAGATGGTACCATAGATTTATTATGAATAAAATGGGGATATGTAAGGCAGATGCAGTAAAGCTTATTCAACAAAATTTTCCTTTTGGAGAACACTGCACTCATCTGGAAGAAATACCTTAATATCTTGTTTAGGGTAGAAAGTGAGACTCTAGGGGAATGTTCAAGTAACAAAGTTGAAGTTGCTGTGAGGAATTTAAGAAGGCAAGAAAAGAGACAGCAAATTGGGTGCTGTGCATGGTATAAGACAGAGAAAGAGACTTCCCATGGGAAGCAGAAGTTTGAAGAAGAGGGAGCTTGGAGAAGTAGAGACAACTAATGGCTGTGGCAGCGAACATTATTCCTTCTCAGAATCCGCCAGAAACTTCTGCAGGGATGAAGGAAATGCTTGATGTGCAATACTTTGCTGTGGAAACTGGCCAAGATGTGCCCAGAGTGACTTGGGGGAGGACATAAACCTGGGAATCCAGGGAGATAAGACATGATGATGGGGGTTTGATCCATGTGGGTCTCAAGAGCTGGAGTGAGCCTGGCTGGCATCTGAGCTACAGACGTGAACATGCACGATGTGAACATTAGAAAAGGGAAGAGTCAGAGTCCACCTGAGAAATAGCATTCCCTCTTCAGGGGATGAAGTAAACACTAATTATTCAAGTTCACCCTCTAGAATGAAGGTGGCTCACCAATCCCATGTTACATGAAAATCTTTGCATTTGAGTGTCCCAGGAGCAGAGTTCTTATTTAAGTCCATGACTTTTTAAAGCACACCTGCCTTTAAATGCAGAAAGCTCACAAACGCAGCCACATGGCTATTCATCACCGCACTGTTTGTGAAAAGAAAAAAACAATCTAAATGACCAACAGTGGGAGAATGGTTAAACAAATTATGACACATGCATAAAATGAAATATTGTATGATCATTGAAAACCATAATGTAGGGCTGTATTTATTGACATGGGAAAATGCCCAAATATAATATTACAGAAAAAATAACCATTCAGAAAACTGCAAGTATGGTCACATTTGTACCAAAAATATGTAGTGTATATACGTTATCCTACATAGAGAAAGGCTGGAAAGGATGTACATCACGAAGTAAAGAGTGATCACTTCAGGCTGGCAGGATTGGGGTGATTTTTCACTTTATTCTTCATCATTTCCTGAATCGTCTATACGGTTTTTACAATATATATCTATAATCATATAAATTCATAAAGCTATTTCCACTTTAGGACCAAAAATCAAAACAAAAGCTTCTGTATCATATAATACTATTTTTTGTTAGATACTTAAAAGTACGTATTTATGGGGGCAGCCCAGTGGTGAAGTGGTTAAGTTCTCATGCTCCACTTCAGCGGCCGGGGGTTTGCGGATTCAGATCCTGGATGGGGACCTATGCACTGCTTATCATGACATGCTGTGGCAGGCGTCCCACATATAAAGTAGAGGAAAATGGGCACAGATGTTAGCCCAGGGCCAGTCTTCATCAAGAAAAAGAGGAGGATTGACAATGGAGGTTAGCTCAGGGCTAATCTTCCTCACCAAAAAAAAAGAAAAAAGAAAAGAAAAAAAGTATGTATTTATATACATAGAAAGATGTCTGGAATAAAGCTCATGAGGAGTTAAGAGTTGTTATCTTAGAGTGGGTGGGATTATGGATGGCTTATAATTTATTATTTTGGCTTAACTCTATTTTGAAAAGTTCTACAGTGGAAACATATTGCTTATATAATGGGAAAAAAGGAAAAACTGACAGTGGAGAGATTCTTCTCCACGGTTCTCGTGTCGATGGGCCAGTCCTTTCTCAGACTTCCTACCTCTAAGATTCTTAGAGGCAGAGGGACACTATGGAAAAGTTATCATATCCAGATTCAACCATAGGAAGGGAAAGGAAAGAAAATGAGTATTTTGGAGCAGAGGGCCTGGGTTTGAATCCTGACTCTGCCACTTTCTAGTTCTATGACTTAGGGCAAGTTACTTAACCTGTCTGTGCCTCAGTTTTCTCATCTGTAAAATGGGCATGATCATAGTTTCCACCGCAGAGCTCGGAGAAGCTCTGGGAAGATTTGACCAGCCCTGGTCTGTGTTCTCCCATTTCACAAAGGACGCCGTGAGAGCTCAGGTTAAGCCACTTGCCCAAGGTCACAGCGACAGATGGCAGAGCTGGGATTCTAAATGACCCCAAGTTCAGTGCCCCCACCCTCCTCAGAAATGAGGAGTTCACCAGTTATTCTTGGCTATATTTTTATTATGAAAACCAGATTCCACTGAGGCAAGCAGAAAACAGTGGGGAAACCTTTCTCCCAGGGCATTTAGCACACAGTGTATATTGGTCTCCAACGCTTCCTCTCTCCTCCAGCCCCCTGTCCCCTGTCATTCCCTCTCTGCTTTGTTCCTTGGAGAGGCTGAACAAAGTCTCTTAAATTGGTGTGAATTTGCCCCCAAAAAGGAAAAAGAAAAGCAGAAAAAAATGAGACAGTCCTTGGGGGGAGGTGTGTGTTATAGAGCGTCTGGCCCAGGCATGGAGCAGCAGCTTCGGTGAGAAATAGCAAAGCTGTCATTTCCTCGAGGAGCCGGTCACTCAGCCCGGCTGGTGGCGCAGAAGCAGAGCAAAAACATCTGGCATGATGTTTATACAGCACCTTTCTGCCCAGCCCTCCGTGGACACTGGGCAATTCCTCACTCACACCTGGGGTTGCATCTCCCTGATGGGAGGGAGGACAAAGGATGGGTTTTATTTCCACTCCAATTTTCTAGATTGAAACCTAGAAATGAACGAGAACTGACTCGATGGACCCAGAAACGGTGGATGAACCTGAACCCACACAGCACTCATGTTGGCGTTTGAATCTTAGCCCCAGGTCACATTATTATTCCACCTCCAGAGGGTGGAAGTCCTCACCTTAAGTGTAAGAAGATGGCAGTGGTGATGGTGGTGATGGGGGGGGGGGGCGTGGAGTGGGAAGAACACAGCCCCCTAGGAACAAACCCCGCTGGTTGCAAACCCCGACTCCACCTCCCAGCCCCTGGGCCCTTTGCCAGTCGTGGTTAAGAGCTTGGAGCCTGGAATGACACCAGGGCTGGAATCCTTGTTCCACGCCTTAGCAGCTAAGATCTGTCTAAGCTTCAGAGTCTTCGTCCGGAAAAGGAGGGTGATGATAACATCACATACTGGGCCCATTCAGCAAAGCGGGAATAGGTTAATGCATGTAAAACTCTTTCACAGTCCCAGACACTCAAAAGTAATCACGGTTATCATGATTCACTTAACTTCTCTGTGTCTCATTTTCCTTATCTCTAAAATGGCATTAACAACGCCTGCCCCTGGAAGTTGTCTTGAGGCTTCGATGAAACAATAACTGTGCAGATGCTTCGTAAACATGAAATTTCTCTTCTGTCAACCAGGCTTATCTCCAGGAATCTCCCCTGGCTGTGGGTGGTAGTCTAGGACAAACCTTGTGAAAGCCACTGGCACACAGTAGGTATTTAACTAAAAAAGCAACAGCAAGTTCGTGGCTGTGTCTGTTCAGGCCAGATAAATGGCAGAGCTCTGAATAGCTCTCTATAAACAGGCAAACTGGTTATTTCATGCAGAACAAACAATCAAATGTCTCTGACTGTTTCCTCAGCAACAGCATTTAGGGCCCAAAATAATCCAGAGAATCACCTCCTCTCCGTTGCCCTTGGTTTGTGTCGACAGACTAAACCCAAGACTACCCAGCGCAGGTAGAAACGGCCATCCCGGGCAGGTCTCTGGGCAGCCGGGATGGGCCGACATGGCATCACGTACGTCCCGCCTGGAGACCTGACAGCAGCTTCTGGGGGCTGCGGGAACACCGCCTGATGTGATGATGCCTTCAAAAGTACTCAGAGAGTCCCCCAAGGTGCTGACCTCTTATGCCCTCCAGATCTCAATCGGGGGAAGCCACTTCTGGCTGAGCCTGTGCTGTAGCAGGTAAACCCCTTCCAGAGGCCTTCTCAGCTCTCTCTGGGGCCATCGGACCTGTGCACCAAGGGCATGGGGGCTGTGGGGGGAGCGTCTCGGCCTGAGGCAGCCCAGCATGACAAGCATTCATTCATCTCCGGTCATCTGCAGGCTCTGAGAGGGCCCTGAGAATAATAACAAAATGAGAACCAACTAATTTTTACTGTCTGCTGAGCACTTTACAAACTGTAGTCCCCTAGATCGCCACAATCATCCCAAGTGACGGTGTGGGCTGAGTGAGCTCTAGTTTAAAGATGGAGAAACAAGCCCAGACAGACCTCCTCTGGAGCTTGGGGACCAACATCCAGGATCAAGGGGAAGTTTCTGAGCATGACATTCAAGGTCCCTGCCTACTCTCCCAGCCTCATTTGTATTTTCACAAATGCTGCTTCTGCGAAACCACGGGCCATTCCCGCAGGCCCCTGGTTCTCTCCCACTCTGCCTCTGGTCATGAGCTCTCCCGGCGTGGAATCCTCCCCATGCTCCCCCACCTTCTCCGAGGTTCCAACTAGTCTTTCAATAAGAGTTAGCATGTGCCTCCTAGAGGCCAGACACTTCATCCACAAAACAACTCTGTGATTCAGGCATCATCACACGCATTTCAAGGAACAGGAAACTGAGGCATTGAACGGCGAAGCAGCTAGCAACAAGGTCACAGAACCAGGAAGAGGCAGACCTGGGATTTGAATCCACAGGACTTTGAAGCCCAATATCTTCTCTTCCCTATTGTGCTTCTTTTCAGCTCAGGAATCTCCTCTGAGAAGCCTTCTTTGACGTCTCATGTTGGGTTAGGCACAGGAATGTGCCGGAGCCTGCCCTTACCAGCCTGCAACAGCCAATTATTAAATCGCCAGAAATTTTGCAAGCCAGTTGTTAAACACAGCAATTATTAAAGATTAAATTACAAATACTTACAATTAAATAAATTATATTAAAAACAAAGGTCATAAATACTCAAAACATCACTTTCTAATTATTTTATTACATTTTACTATTATCTATGCACTTAAGGTTATTTACATCCATTGCCTCCGCATGGTGGAAATTCTATATAATGGCTCACTACTGTGCATCTCGCAGTGATGTCACATTGGCAGCTCTGAAATCGGCCGTGATCGGGGTGTTTGCACCATGGAAATTGGTGAACCCAACCAATCAGGGCTTAGTTTATTGTTGTGTTGATTGTCCAGACTTAAGAAAGTGATAGAGAAAATATTAATAATGCAGCTTAAAACTGCAAGTGTCATGTCTGCGGCTACACTGTGAATAGACCCCCAAAATTGAGGAAATATTCTTCCAATATTTGAAAACCACTATCCAATTTAGCAAAGAAATTGCTCACATCATTGATAAGCAAGTGGGGTTCCAACATAGCCCTGTTGTTTTACCTTCATCTAAACTGTAATCTCAGTGAAAGTGTGACGTCGGAACTGTACTCAGAGACCAGTTGTTGGACCCGCGGCAGCACAGCGTGGCGAGGTGCTCCCTCTCGGGGCTCTCGGAGCCAGCTGTGCTTCTACCACTAACCGCAGGCTCTGGAAATTTCCACCTCTGCCTGCCTCTTCCAGACCTCTCCCAAGAGCAGGGGTTGAGTCCTTTTCTTTTTTGTATCCTCAGTTCTTGGGGTTGGCACTCAATAATTGTTGAATAAAAGAATGTATGCGTGCATGACCAGATGAATAAAGAATTAACCCTGTCCCCCAGCCAACCCCTCCAGGAAGAACTTTCTTAAGATACTCACTTTTGCGTATTTTGTCTCTCTACTTATCAAGTATTGGTGAGTACCTGCTACGTGCCAGTTGTATTAATTCCAGCTCTCATGAGCTGTGTACAGCGTAATGAAGAACTCTAGAACAGAAAGCATAAGAAACGTCTAGACTCAAGGACTTCTTCTGTTGCATGTCGAAAACAGCACCCAAAATCATATATTACTTAAAGAAAAGCAAGGTCATCAACCCTACCATGTTCCCTCACCCCCAGAATCCCACATGAGCGTTAGGGAGAACTGACAGAGCTCCTGTTCAGAATGTTGTGGGGCCTGGAGCTGAGGAGCCAGAGGCAAGGGGGAACCACGGCTGTGTTGTGATTTCCCACAAACTTCTTTGAATGCAGTCAGCCCCGATGACAAGAGGGAGCCAATTTTCCTGTGAGTGAAGAGCTGGTTTCTGATGTCTAAACTATCATTGTGTACGTGGGAGTGTCGCCTTATGTCTGCTGAGGCAGAAAGAAGAAAGAACGGCTCAAAATAACTTACAACACAAGGCTTAGAGGATCAGAAGGCGCCACTGATGTTCCTTTTGCCAGAGGCCCGCAGTCAACCCTCACTTCTCGCCTCCCCTTACTCATTTCATACAATTCAAACGTCAAGACCATCTTAGCAGATAAACACTATAACACGTATCCCATTAGAGCATTAATACAAAGATAGGTGGTCTTTAACTTACTAAGCAAACAATTAGTCACCAAATGAATAAGAGAAAAGAACAGTCATTAGCACCTTAAGTCACCTGTCAAAGGTGGTTGCGTTTATATTTGTGGGGGTGGGCACTTCCCCGTGGCCACGCAGGCATGATACTGGTTGCAGAAGCTTTGAGACCTCCCCCAATGTATGTCCCTTCTCCTTAAAAAGAAGATACGAGGAGGGAAAAAAACATCAGTTGCTTCAACTTGAAAGTCAGCGCTAAAGGAGGTATTAGAAAAGACTTTCTTGTGGCTCAGAGCCCTGATTACCACAATTAAGGTCCAAGGTGTGGTGCTATTTGCTCAGCATGCTCTGACACATGAAAGAAAATGATTCAGGCAAGGAAAATAATTACACATTAATTTGTGTTTGGCAACTGTGTTTTATTCCTTTGGCCCACAAAGCGAAGATAAAAGGTGACATTGTTGAAAGTGTTTTCTCTGCCTTCAATGGGGTTGCCATGGGCTGCATCGGGGGACAGGACTCCTCAGTCGGGCATTTTCCTGGCATCGTGGGGCTGTGTTTTGTGCTCCACTGCCGTGGCCGGCCAGGGGGAGCAGAGGAAAGGTACCTTCTTAGCTGTTTACTTCCTGGCCCGTTTGTTTGTGGGTTTCCCATGGATTTGGCCAAGAGGAAAGGAAAAGTGACCCTGTGCAGGGCAAAAGCTCCTGTCCGCATCCTGGGGGCACTCATCCTGTAGCATCCTATTGCATTTTGCCGGGGAATAAAGAAGCAGACTAGCAAGGACCACAAACCCAGCCATCCCTGGAAATAGGCAGGGGATATCCACAAGCAAAGCCACGTCAGGGAGCTAGGAAGGCCCCGTGTGGCCAAATCTTCCTGAGCTTTAAAAGAAAAGTAAGGAAATCTGGATTTTTACAAAGTAAATCTCTCAGTTTTCACATGTTGGCTTCATTAACAGTAAAACAAAGCATGTCTGCAGGCTGCACATGGCTCCGGGCTGCCAGCTCGAGCCTCTGAAATGCAGCTTGGGAGCTGAACACGAGCTTCTGGTGTTGGAAGATCCAGGTTCTTCGCTCAGTTCCATCCCTCACCAGCTGAGTGACTTTGGACAAGCTACTTAATCTCTCTAAGCCTCGATTTCCTGTTTGCAAAATGGAGACAACAACAATTATGCCTCCCTCCGAGAGTGAGTGTGGGAATTAAATGAGACAATGCAGGCAAGAGGCAGCTTCTTTGCACAGTCCCTGGCAAACAGTAAGCACTGAATAAAAGTCAGTGCTTATAACTATTTATAGTTGAACCACGTGAGGGTGAAAAAAAATATCATCACCCCCAGCTTTCTGTCGGACATGTGGGGACACGGTAGCTACTCCATAGATAATTAGATAACCGCTGAATGAATGAATGAATGAGCGAATGAGGATGCAGCTAGAGGACAGAATGAACAATTAATGCTCCATCTTCTCTTTCTGATGATGTCCCTTGTAGTGTCTGTGTTAACTGTTTAGCCTCCTTGGACCTCAACTTCTTCATCTGTAAAATGGGCTGGATGTCCCTCTCCAGCCAGCTCAGAGGGTTGCTTTCCAGCTACTGCCATGATCCTTCGAGGACCCTTAGGAAAGGTGAGGGCTGGCCAGGAGGGACGGCCCCCTGGCTCCGGGAGGGGAGGCAGTCTCACCACTGGGACTGTTCGTAACTGGAAAAGACTGGCCCTTGCATTGTCCACTCTTGACTCTTCTCTCTCCGCTTTTTGCCCCAAGAGGCTGACCTGGAGAATAGGCTCCCTTGCCCTCTGGCTTTCAGTACAGATTTGATTTGGTCAGTGGGCAGCCCAGCGGGAGGTCTGAGGGAGGGAGAAGAAGGAGGTCCGGTGTTTATTCTCCATCCCCCTGCCCCACCCTCTCGACTTAACTCTCTCTTTTCAGGTCCAGGAACTGCTGCCTCCTCTCATCCCTTTGAGTGAGGGGTAGGAAATACCCAGGTACTACGCCTCACCTTGCTCGCGCCTTTAATTCTCATCGCTCCTCAGGGGCACAGGAGAACGTGCCAGCTGTTTCCTGCTGGGACCCTGAGGGATAAAACGGGATAGCTCTTCACCATCCGATCCATGAAAAATGCACTGTAAGGAAAAACAGTTCCAAGTGCCCCATTAGAGAAGCCTGGGGATCAGACAGGCGGGAGCTCGGATCCCGGTCAGCCACTCACTGGCTCTGTGAACTCGGACAAGCCCTGTCCTGACTCAGCTGCTCCCTGATCTGCGCAACCGGATCCACGCGTGTCTCCCAGAGGGCCGTCTTCTCCTTCTTCTGCCACTTCTTCTTTCGCAACGTTTTTTTCCTTCTTAGAGGCAAAATTTTTAATCTTATTTTATTCTTTTTACCTTTTTATCTTTGTTAGACTGTACCTAATAAAGACTGCTCCCACTGGTGGAGTGTCTGGCAAGTGCCCTCTGGCCAGGGGCTCACATACATTCTTTCAACCTCCCCACAATCAAGGATGGTTATTATGATGAAAGGAAGTATAGCTCCTAATCAGAGTGTAAGGCAAAAACTGAATGTAGTTAAAATTATTCTTGAAAATCATTTTTTCAAATTCACCCATAAATTCTGATCTCTTTGGTTTGGGATATATACTCTGCACCTTGAGAATATACATATATAATGTATATGGCAATGTGGAGTATATTAAGGACTATATATGCAAAATATTTTACAGTGTTTTCAATTAAAGAAAGAGTCAGATAGCACATGTAGCTGACTTTGTAGGAATTAAAGGTACCTATGATACAGCCATACTGATTTTACAGATGAAGACATTGAGGCTCAGAGAGGTCAAGCAATTTGTCTAAGTGTGCACAGCCAATAAGTGCCAGAGTCAAAATTCAAATCCAGGTGTATCTGACTCCAAAATCTATGGGGTTTTTCCCCCCATTCTGTAGTGTCTGGATTATTTCAGTTGGAATAAACAGAGAAACAGAAACTCAAAACCAGCACTACCGAGATGACTTTCAGAATTATTATATGGGAAATGGCTTCAAATAATGGGCCTTCTGCCTTTCTCACTCCTGGTCTCTTGACTGGTGGAGCCCCAGCCCCTCTGAGGGGGGAGACCCAGGAGCCTGCCTGGCTTAGGGGTGTGTGGCACCACCTCCTCCCTGCACGCCCAGGGAGGCAACACAGGTCGGGACTCCACTGCTTGGCAAGCAAGGTCCAGAGGTTTTTTTGGGCACGATGAATGGTGATAATTGTTGGGAGACTAATTTGGGATTCTCAGATGAAAGATACCACCAAAGCACCAGGCACAGGGAGAGAGGGAGGCAGCCTGGCGTTCTCCCCTGGCTCCGGCGCTGACTCAGGCCCTGACCTTGCGCAAGTCCCTTAACTTCTTTATGTCGATCCTCCTCATCTGTAAAATCAGCCTAATGATGGCTTCTCTTCCAAACCACTTTGATTCTCAGATGAAAGCGTCCATAAATGTACCCAGGATTGCTATTAATTGGGCCACTATTATTTTTATTATTAAATAGATTAAGTCCACTAAACTTGAACTAGTTTTGACTTCCACCTGACGGGCAGGATGAGCAGCGAACTCTCCGGTGACACGCCTCTCTGAAGTCACCGCTGGCAGCGGGGCTGGCAGACGGTGCTCCCCGCAGCGGGGTCAGCGCCGCCCGGGCAGGCACGGCCCGCGCCGGCGCGCTCAGCGACGTGTGTTCCACCGAGCGCGGGCGGCGTTCGCGGCAGCGAGCAGGAAGCGGAAGCGGAGGCGCGCGGGCTCCTGGCCTCGGCCGTGTGATCCTCCGCGCAAACCGTGGACAGTCTCCGCGCGTCGGCTCCGCGGCTGGAGAACAGGGATCCCCGGCCGCCCGCCCACCTCCAGGCCGGCTCGGAGGCGACAGTGCAGCGCCGGCGTCCATGTCGCCATCAGGTCCGGCGGGGCCACAGTCCCGTCTCTGAGAGATCGGCCTGCTGCCCTGGGACGGGAAATCCGTGTAAGACAGGGACCCTTGATCTCAGCCCCCATTTCCCCATTACCAACCCGGCAGACCGCTATTATTATCAGAGAGAAAGCGCTTGGCGAACAGCAAACAAAATGAACTTTTCCCTTAGTTTAAGCTTCAATGCACATCATTCTGGATTTATGAGGCATATGTATTATGAAAATAACTTTACTTTCCTTCTTACACAGCAACCGAAATTACGTAAGTGATGCACGTCCGATGAGAAAACAGCAATCAGCAAAGGAGCAACCTAAATCTCCGCAGCCCAACCTCCCAGGGCACCCACTGGGGAGCCTTTGAGGGGTGCGTGTACCTCCCGCCTTCTGACACTGCTGCCCCACACAACTCTAGGTACCTAACGTTGCAGGTCTTAACGTCAAAAAGAGAACCCATTGGCAGACAGCCTCAGATTCTAAGGGAGGAGACTTGAGTCGAAGACTCCCTGAGCTGTTGAGTGTCTGTGCCATATTTTCTTCTTTGATGCTGAGTTTTCTCCTTTAGACTAGAAGGCATTTGACTGGATCAGAGTCTCCAGAAGTGTGAAACATGGACACATTTTAACTTTCTAATCACTATGTATTTATTAGAAATACATGAATTGGCACAAATTCATATATTTGAAAACTCTGTATCCAGCAAATTTCAGATCCATGATTTCATGAATATATATTGAAATACATTCATCTAAATTAAAAAGTGAGTTGACTTAAAGCAAACTATAAGTAAATAGCAGTGCAGATGGCATTCAGATACGACAAGCCATCTCAGAGTGGCTGGCAATGAGTAAGAGCTGGAAAATGCTGCACCAGATCATCTCTAGATTATTTCCAGCTCTAAGATCCTCTGAAGGGACTGGTGGAATTGGTCACTGGGCCTCTCATAGGCCCGTCCACCCAGCTCTGACAATGCTCATAACACAACCCAAGTTTTTCACTGGATGATCCATGTTTTTCAAACGTTTCTCTCTGTCCCATAGCTGAAACCTACCCTCATACCACATAATGATAGATCCAAGCTCGGGGGATAGTGAATGAGTATGGTCCGGGAAGCCTTTTCAAACTCTTTCAGATCCTGCAAGCATTTATTGAGCACCTACTGTGTGCCAGTTGATGTGCCGAGTACTCGCCAATGACCTGTCTCTTCTAATGCTCCTGCAACCCTGTGAACTTTTACCTGCACCTTTGTCACCAGGGGGGCTTTGGCTGGTCATTTAGCTATTGGGACCCATTTAACCTTCAGTAAAATGAGGACAATGAAATCTGCCCTCTGCACCTCATTGGATCAGCATCAGGATCAAAAGAGAGAGAGTACGCAAAGTGTCTTGGAAAATATAAAGTCCTGCACAAAGAGAAAGAAAGAAAAAAGAACACCAGAAAACCTCTCTCCCTCTCCCTTCTCTTCTCTTTAACAAAATTCACTCTGTGCCATTAGATTATCTGTGAGGACCTAAGACATCATGTAACTTGTCAGAGGTCTCGTTTCTCCACGCGCAAACTCCGGTAGGTCACATCCCCTCAGATTTAATCACTGGCTCCTCTACAACCAGTAGTAGGTGGTAAGTTCTAAGCCCTCAGGTCTGATAAGCCTGAGTTTGGGATCCACCGCTGTAACTCCTGAGTTGTGTGTCCTTGGGCAAGCTGCTGGGCCCTCTGGGCCTCTCCCTTCTCCATGAGGAATTGGAGGATAATGGGACTTGTTGGGGACGTGCAATGTGCTGGAATGTGTACAGCAGTGGGCACAGTGATGAACATGTGCAGCCATTATTATCATCTACCCTAAGAGGTATGGTTATCATTCCCGCTGAAGAGATGAAGAAACTGAAGCTCAGAAAGGGGAAGCCACTTGTCCGAGGCTGCACAACAAGGAAGCAGCAGGGCAGGGATTTGAGCCCACTTCTGACTCAGGTCATGCTTGCTTGTTTGCAGGGTGCATGATGCCTCTCCCTGAGAAGGGAGGAGGTGTCCTTGTGAGAGCCAGAGAGAGGGAGAGAGACGGGGAGAGACTGAGTGAGTGAGAGAGAGGTGCGTTTGATTCGGATCACACATAATCATCTCTCTCTTCTGTATGGTGCTTTCTGATTTCAATACCCTTTTCATTCCTTCTCTCACAAAATGTGGCTGATGCATTCACTGCCAAGCCTGGATTATACTTGAGGCTCCTATCTCTTAAGTCTCAATTCTGCCTAAAATGTGCTTCGGTTTCATAATTTGCAGACGGAAAATCAAGATGTATCATTTGCCCCATTGTTTATGCATCACCCGACAGCAGATATTGTAGAGCTTCTGAAATGAGACTGTCCCAGAAGACTTGTTTTCATTTGGTTTCTGCACAGAAATATTTCATCTGCTTGGGATGTTGCCCACATCTCTCCAGCCCCCCGGTGAGTTCTCAGCTCATCATCTGTGCTGGTTTGTGATCCCCACTGTCTTTAGGGAATGGCAGCCACCACTGGCACCCGGTCACCTGTCGCTGGGCTCAGCTGAGAGCTGGACTGGAGAGGGCAGGCAGCGAGACCTGTGGCACGAAGCGCTGTGTGCACAGGGGCCACGAGTATGGGCACCTTCACGCAGACCCGGGTTTAAATCCCTCGTCACCACTCACCCGCCGATTAGCTGCACTCGGCTTTTCCGAGCCGAAGTTTGTTTACCTGTAAAATCATCTTCATCTTCGAGGGTTTGGTTGACAATGGAGTGAGATAATCCGTGTAAATCATTTAGCTCACTTAGCTGTCGTAACAGTCAGCGCTCAATAAGTGGTAACAACGATCACTTGAGCTTCCTCCCAAGCGGGGAGGTCAGATTCCTCTGCTGACACCCAACCTGAAACCCAGTCAAGTCATGTCTGTGGCTGTCCCCCCCGGGCACAAGAACTTTCCTGACTGGTACATGAGTCCCTGTGGTGGTGGTTGCTGCAAACAAGCATCGGCATAAATCCCTGCAGGATTTTTCCCAGCGATTACTACCTCATTTTCTTGTTTTCAAGGTACACATTTATTTTTTTCAATTTTTTAACTTGTCTGAAATCAAAACAGGTCTTAAAATCTATGGGTACATTTAGCATAGTAATAAATCTTTTTTTCCCTTTCTTCCAGAAAAGCTGTTGAACCATCAGTGTCAACTCAGAGTGAGCAAAAACACGAAGTTCCCATTTTCTGGATCGCTTCCAACCCTGCGTCTATTGGGCTGGTGGTTGGGCATCCAGAACTCTGGGTTGCTGTGGGGGCCTGAACCCTTCGTGGAAGGAGCCTTAGGGGAATGAGCTGGTGCCACAGCGCCCTCTGGTGTCCAACTGGCTTCTGCCAGGACGTGCAAGGGGCTGCGTGAGGGCAGCAAGGGTGGTCAAGAACATCTGCCCAACTTTTCTTCCTCCCAAAAGGGGGAAGCTGCAGGTCGTGTGGGAGGTCTCATGACAGACTCATACGAAACAGTGGGGGGATCAGAACCGATAACTCAGCAACCACCACCCAAATGGTGAATCCTGACTGGTGTGACTGCTCTCCGGAAGGGTCCAGGGGACCCCCAGGTTTCTTTTAGCTCTTTCTCCCTGGAAGGGTCCAGAGAAGGGCCCCTTTGAGACAAGAGGAGAGGGGGGACTGATGTACATTTCCAGGACCCCGGTACTGCCCTGTGCCCATTCCTGCATTTTGATCTCTTGGCGCTCAGGTCCACCCTCTGTCAGACTGGGCGGCTCCAGCTGTTTGACTCTGCCTCTGACCCCAGTCATGCGGGCTCTGCTTTTACTCCCAGGGCCAGGATCCATCGGCATCCAGCCCCCGACATTGGTCAGACTCCCATTCCTGAGTTGTTAGTCAGGTCTCATAACAGATTGCTGGATGGAAGCAGCTTTGCCTGACAACCCAGCCCATTCCAAGATGGAAGGAGGGGGGTGGTCAAGGGGTCAGAAGAGAGCGGGAAGGAACCTTCAGGCTCAGCCACTCCAACAGAGCCAGCCTCACACCGTGCCTGAGCAAATCTTGCCATCAAGATCACGGACCACAAACACTTAGAATATTTCGCTGCGTGCATGACCATTTAACTGCTGTTGTACAAGAAAGACCCCCTGAACCTGAACAGCATCTCTAGAGTATTATTCACATTTTAAAACAATGGTTCTCAAACTATAGTTTCCTGACTAACAGCAGTAGCATAGCTGGGAGCTTTCTAGAACTTTCTAGAAATGCAAGTTCTTGCCCCCACACACACTGAATCAAGAACTCTGGGGATAGAACCCAGCGGTCTGTGTTTATCAAACCTTCAAGTGAGTCTGATGTGTGCAGGAGTCTGAGGACCGTTATTTTAAGGGAAAATGGAGAGAGGACCCATTATGAGCCGTGTACCTTGCTAGACACTTTCTTGTGTATACTATGTCGGTCTGGTCAGTTTGGGTGGTTGGTTTGGAACGGTCCGAGATGATGCTGAACCTAGAAGTGGAAGATCGATCAAACAGCTTTCTAAGTGTTCTCAGATGAAAAGCCACCATTTCATTTGAAATGAGTTCCCAGAACTTGTGACACACGTAATACTTAAACATAAAGACACGTTACCAAGTAAAATATAAAGGAGGCTCCTAGATTGCTGCCATTTTGAAATATGTACATCTAAAATGTACATAATTCTTCTGTCCATTTTTGGACCATAAAATTTTGACCATACCTCTTTGAGAAATATTGTTCTGAGTCTGCAACACATTTTCCCCCAATTCGTCCATTTCCACCCAGTTTGCTGTCTTAGGAGGATTGCCTTTGCATAACTTTGACACACTGCGAAGTGACAGGATACCGACAGTGACACCTCTCGAAGGGAAGCCGACTGTGGCAGTCCCTGCTAGAAATGTCTCTGCTTGGAGGAGAGGTCCACATGCCGTAGTCTGGCTTTCAAGGGCTGCACACATTGGCCCTTAGCCTGCCTCCCTAGACCTGGTTCCTCCACTCTCCCTCACAGTTGCTCTCTTTCAGTCCAGCCAAACCACTCACTCTTTCTCAAATGCTCTGCCTCTGTTCTGTGCCCTTTCTCCACCAACCCTCAATTCATGGTTCCCTCCCCAACCTGGTGAGCTCCTCTACCCCACCAAGGGCTCAGCTCAGAGGCCAGTTCCTCTGTGAGATCCTCCTGGTTCCCCCGGCAGAGCTAGCCCCGTCTCCCTCCCCCTTCAAGACATCAGACTGGCATAAGGCAACATTTCGGTGAGTATCACGTTGGTGCAATCATTTACCTGGATCTCTGGCTCTCCCGCCAGATGTGTTTTTCTCTTCAGTGGTTGGGGACTTCTGTCACTCACCATGATCAGCACCTGGCACATAATGAACACTCAATAAAGCTGTTTGAATGAACGAATGAGCCAAAAGTAAGGAGACAACCAGAGCACATTTAATGGCAGAGTTTACCAATGGGACAAGTTACCTGCCACCATCAGCCCTAAATCAGTTGCGCGCTAGAATCCCAGCCGGAGAATCACAAGCCCCAGACTGTGCTGACATCGCCGCCCCATCCTGGGGAGCCTTTACAGCGGGGCGCCTCTGCTCCCTCACCTCGAGAATCACTCTGAGTTGTGGAGATGTTACTGATGGGACTCCATTAGCATGAATGGTGTGAGGGCAGAAAAAATGTTGGAGACCATTGTTTTCAGATTTTTCTTTAGACTAAAAAGGCATGAAAAGGTAAGAGGATACTTATACACCTAATCTTCACCAAAACCTTACCCATGGCAGGATTCTGAGACCAGCCAGAGCGTCTCTCCTCCTAACTCTTTTCTTCACTTGGCGTGATGCTCACTAGGGGACGTCGACTCCAAGAAGACTGAGTTAGCTGAGTATGAACTGCACATTAATCTAATGGAAATAAGACCTGTGTGTTTAAGGAGTTGTATCTCTTTGGGGTTTGTTGAATTTTCTTTTTTTAAAACAAGATATATAATTCCTCCTTTTCGTTTTCATCTTGCATAGATGGTTGATGACATACCCAGAAGTCTGACTTAGTTTATGGAACTGACTCACATCTGTTCTTAGGATTTCCATAAAATGAAAGGCTTATCAGTTTGCATCTGTAAAATACAGAACAGAAGCCTTTATCAGACTGTAAAAGCTCAAGTGCCAGCTACTTCTTATATTTTCCAGGAATAAAGGAAAATTCAGAGAGGATTCAGAGACAGTTCAAATCAGTGAAGCATAAATAGGCACCCTTTATTACGCATTCACTATGTGCCGAAAACTTTCAAAGCACAATCTTATTTAATCCTCACATCAACCCTGTGGAGTAGATATTTTTAATCTTCACTTTATAGACATGAAAACTGAAGTTCAGAGAGGTTAAGTAACTTCCCCAAGGTCACGCAGCTACTAAGTTGCAGATCTGGATTCCTATTTGGAGCTATTCGATTCCAAAGCCACATTTCTTAACCATTACGCATTGGCCAGGTACAGCCTGCAGTCACTGAAACCATTAGCACTATTTAAAGGTGCAGCTGTGCCCCAGCTCCAGCCAATCATTGCCACATCTTCCAGTTCTTTACAGAAACTGGGAAGCCTGATTTTTATGGAAAGATACTAAAATGTTGGTAATTAATTGAAAACAACTTAAAACTCCACTCAGGAATACATGACGCATCTGGTCTGTGGGACCCCTGTGGGATCAGCTGAGGTCTTTGTTGGGACCGCTTCTCAGTTCGACCTCTCTCTACCTGATTCTGCTTCCTTCCCTCCCCGACAGCGCTGACTTTGAGAGCACCTCCCAATAAACGCCTGTACTTGAGTGTCTATTTCTGAGTCTGTTTCTCTGGAACTTAACGTGTTACCCAAAGGAAAGGAAAAAACATCTGAAGATCTGTGCATTTTACTCCTAAGAAACTGAAAGAGCTAAAGATCTAAATTACTGGGTCAGACTGAGTTTACTGGGTGAAACTAAATTCACTGCTCATCCCCACTGATGTTCAGCAACGTGGAGGCTCACGAGAAGACGCAGTCAATCACCAATAGAGAAGCTACACGTACGTGCAGACGTGCGGGTAAATCAGCAACTCTGCTCTCTCTGCTTTTAAAACAGTCTTAGCCTAAAATGGCTGGAGCAGCAGTGTGCCGGTAAATGTCTGACAACGGGCAATCTGCAGGGGAAAAAAGAAGCCCTGACTTATAGCGTTGCCGGTTTCCATGGTGCCAATTCTCCCACGTGGCTGATTTGAAGCTCCTCCGTGAGGTCACTGAGAGCTGGTTGGGAAGTGATGGCACCGTAAACTCTCGTGAGCAGGTGTGGGCCACCTCCAGCACCACACCGGCTGTGGATCTCTCACCAGTCGGCAGCAGCGGCAGCACTTGGCTGTGTAAACGGTTCAATTCAACAGGCGTTCACTGAGCATCTGCCACGTTCAAGATGGTGTGCTCATTCCCGTGGGCACTCGGAGAAGGAGAGACGAGGCTCTAAGAGGAACTTCGCAGAGATTCTGGACAGTCAACGCCTGCCCTGGGGGAGAGTTGGACAAGACCACTGGCTTTTATCTCCTTTTTTCCTGGGACCTACATTCCAGAGACAGTCACATCGATGGTTCCTGGTCCTCTGGTCTTCAATCTACTCCTCTGTCATCTTTCCCTCATAATAACCCAATCTGGGTGTTGTAAGCACAAATGCCTGTGGGACACAGATAAAACACTTTAGCATCTCTGGAGGATGTTATCTCTCTCCAGAGAGGATTGCCACTGCTTCTGGAAGGCAGTCAGAGTAGGGGCGAATCACGTCTTTCCATTCAGGAATTGAGCTTTTGGGAGGCTGGGTTTCCATCTTTGTGAGCACAATCTATTTCTATTTGTCCTTACTCCTAGGATGTCACCCTTCAGGGATCCCATCTGAAGTCCTGGGTATTCACCAATGTTTCTTCTCATTAATGGGTCCTGAATTCCACTTTTTTTTTTTTTTGGTCAGGAAGGTTGGCCCTGAGCTAACATCTGTGCCAATCTTCCTCTATTTTGTATGTGGGACACTGCCATAGCATGGCTTGATGAACGGTGTGTAGGTCAGTGCCCAAGATCCAAACCCATGGACCCCATGCCGGCCGAAGCAGAGTGCGCGAACTTAACCACTACATCACTGGGCTGGCTCCCCAGTTTTTTAATCTCCCACATCCGTAAGACTCCCAGAAGCTCTGCTCAGCCCCCCTTACAGGGAGGGGCGTCACCAAATGTCGGTCTCACTTCTCTGTATTTCTTTTGGTTCTTGAAGCCCGGGCTGCCGTGACAGCCCTTTTGGTTCTCCAGCCTCTGAGACTCCTGGAAGCTCTGCTCAGCCTCCCTGCCTCCTCGTGGCCGCTGTCTCCATGGCTCCTCAGCCTCCAGGACCACGCAGCTGAGGAGCTGACAGGTGACTTGAGTGTGTCGCCTTCATTCTGAAACATGCTCCTTCTCTCTGAGATCGCAGCCCCTCAAGCTCCAGCATCTTTAGTTGCTCTTCAGTGTCATCCGACAGATACTTTCTAAGTCCAGCTTTTCTAGTCATTCTTAGTGGGATGGAGACAAGCCAGTCCATCACAGCTAGAAGCAAAAGATGTAACTCCTGATTTTTAAGTGTTGGCAGCAGGTCTAATTTTTAAAATATGTTCTGTGATCCAACTCTTAAAAGCCAAACAAAACATATCTTTAGGCCAGTTTTGGCCCACAGGCTGCTAATTTGTGACCTCTGGTGAATTGGAACGCAAGTGAGTGAGAGCTGTGCTCCGAGAGGAAGGCTCAGTCCTGACTGGGCTGGTGAGCAGAGTTCAGCGGGACACAGCGTCCTGGACAACCTGGGGTCAGCCGCCAGAGTACAGACACCCGACTCCACATTCTTCTTTTTCTTTTTTCCCCTCAAAATGGTTTCCCGTTCTTGGCTTCCCAAAAGGGAAAAGTGGTTGTGTGAGATCTATGGAAAAAGCACTGGACCTGGAGTCAGACGGACCTGGGTTCAAATCCTGCCTTTGTCACTTATTTGCTATGTGACTTGGTGCAAGTCACTTCACCTGCTTTGAATCTAAGTTTCTTTGAATGTTATTAATATTCCCATCATAGGATTCACATTGTGGGGATTAAATGAGATAATGAGCTGACTGTGCTTGGTATGTGGTAGATAGTCAATGTGTGTCATTTGAAAGTCAGGTCCCACCTCCCACAGAATCTTCTCTCTGGCCTCTCTTTCTCTTGTCCTGTTCAGACCTGCAGATCCTTTGATCTGTTGTGTTTTCAACCCTGGGTCCTTTGGTCTTTCCAAAAGGAGACAGAGAGGCAGCTTTTGTCTACTCCTCTCACTTGTTGCCTGTGATATATCCACCCCAGGAGTCAGCAAGTTCCAGCCCACAGGCCGTCAGAGGGACTTAACTCCACCTGGGCTGGTGAGATTTATTTCTGGGAAGACTAGGGCTTGGGAAGAGGAGAGGTTAAAGAATTAATTCCCCGTAAAGCTTACAAAGCAAAGAAGAGAAAATGATAGTCATCTAGTGTCACTTTAGATTCATCAGTTTTCCAATTTTCTCCAACTTTGGAGAAAAGAGAACATATTAAATTGTTAATTAACAAGGCTTCTAGATGTCACAAGTACAAGAAAATATTGGGTATCAGGCTGCTTCTAATTACACAATGCCAGTCATGTGTTTTGTTGTTGTTGCTGTAGTAGTTGTTTTAAACCAACAAAACACCATGAGGTAGAAGACAAAGTGTTGAGAAATGCCACCTCCCCATTTCTTCTGGGGTCCAGCAGTCCCTAAAACGAAGAATTACAAAATATTTTAGAAACCCCTTCCCTCAAACCCCAACTGTTAACTGATTTTGGTAAAGACCCTGAAAGGGAATACTCCACATGCCTCAAGACTAAGAAGACAGAAGAAGCCAGCCACTCTTACGGAGAAACGGTGGGCAGGGGAGGAGAGAGGAAGAAGCATGGTTAAGAGCAGTAACGGGCATAACGCCAGGGCCTTGGACAATCTCCGAGATCTTCGCTTGACCCGTGGAGCTGTAATCCGAAGTTCTAGATTTTGATTCAAAATGGTGCTTAAAGGCAAGAGTACAAGGGAAAAAACTAATAGAGTCTTTTGAAAGCCTGTTAATTTTTATTAAATCTGGAAAAGAGATTGTTGATTTGGTAGAAGGGGGACCTACTCTTTGCCGGGTACTGTTAAAAACTCATGGAGTGCTCAGCAGAGCCCGCGAGGTCAGTGTTAGTTATCTCATCCGCTGGCAGCAGCGCCAGAACTCAGATCCCGTTCTTTCCTTTGCTCCCGCTCCAGTCCCTGCCTGGCTGGCAGAAAACTCCTTCAAAAAGGCACTTCGTGTGAGCGTGTCTAGATCCAAGAGCTCACACGTAGCTATGTGTGCAAAAGCTCTTAGAGCTTTCATCGGGGAGAATTATATAATAATATCATGTGATTTTGCAAGAAGTTCACCAGGGCTGTTTCAGAGGCTGTCAGCCAAGACACTGTTCAGACAGGGAGGCGTCAGAGCTGCCACTACAAAGTGGATGTTAATTACCTAAAACAATGTGTGTAATAGGCAAAGAAAAAAACAGGACCTGCTCTCTCAGCCCCAACCACTCATCTATTACAGCGCCAACTCCACAGTTACTTAGCCCGGAGGAGTTGTAATTAGCCGTTTGCAAATTAATAAGACCTTAGAAAAAAAGAAAAAGGCTACAAGGGAAAAGAATGGTGGGAAATTTTATATCTCTGATTCTCGAGGAATATATTTAGCCTGCAATTACCTCATTAAGGGTCCAAACCTCACTTAACATATGCTGTGTGCATTCTGCCCAACTGGAGTAGTTGGCATTGGTCTGCCAGACCCAGAGGGGCGGGCAGCCAGAGAAAGAGATCTGGAAGAGCAGCTTATCGGCCTGTTTCCATCTTAAAACCAAATTGCTTGTCTGGTTTGAGTTTGCAAATGCTAATAACCATGCTTAATTACGCCAGAGAAATTAAGACGTCCCCAGGTGGACCAAATGCTATATCACGCTGGCTCTTAAAAAGCCAGGGGCCCGGGCATGACTCACTCCTGTAACAATGGGGAATGCCGAACCTAGGACACTGTGATTAGCTCTTTAATCCTATTGGCCTCTAATAACAAAATAGACTTAATGAATGGTTAGTCGTGTTTGTTTGGTGGAGGAGGCTTTCTCTCCCAATAATGAAAAACTTTTTCTTCTTCTTTCTCCTTTTCCTGTTGGCAAAGGAAGTTTCAAGATGAAAGAAGACTCGGCAAGCTGGAGGACCTGTGTTATAGCATGCTTAACCAACTAATGGAGTCTCTCCAAGTCCTCTGCATTCTGACTTCAGGGCTGCCACGTCCAGGGCACAACCATGATGACTATTATAATAAACAGATGTGATGACCATTAAATCAGCACTCAGTAGTTTTAGCCATACAGATTTGTGTGTGTGTGTGTGTGTGTGTGTGTGTGTGTGTGTGTGGAAGACTAGCCCTGAGCTAACAGCCATACCCAATCCTTCTCTTTTTGCTGAGAAAGATTGGCCCTGGGCTAACATCCGTGCCCATCTTCCTCTACTTCATTTGGGAGGCCACCACAGCATGGCCCAACAAGTGGTGCAACAGTCTGCTCCTGGGATCCGAACCCGCGAATCCCAGGCCGCCAAAGCGGAATGCGCAAATCTAACTGCTACATCACCTGGCCAGCCTGCCATACAGATTATTTTAATCTCCATATTAACTTTGGAAAGGGGGTATTGTCAGTCCCATACTGCAGAGGAGGAATCTGATGCTCAGATGGGTTTAGAAGTTTGCCCAGGATCAAGTGAGAGGATTCAAATCTAGGCGACCTGCCTGCAGAGTCCTTTGCCCCATGCTCCCTGACCACAAGAGTCTCTCAAGAGCATTAAGGTCAGGTCTGCACAAGGGCCAGGAAGTCATGATCACATTCTCTGAGCTTTCTTTGCTCTAATCAGTTTGCCCAGTGAGGGTCAGTCTTGTAGACATCAGCCTAGAGAGTGCAGCTTCAGCTGCCCTACCTCCAAAATCTTCAGTTTTCCAAAGAATATGACCCCATTTACCGGCTGACTTCTGACAATCTACCCATAGAACTTCATTAATTTAACTTTGAACTTAAGTAAAATGAAAATCCCAGTGAATGGACCATGTGTAACACATGAGTACTGGTAAGAATGGAAGATGGGTGGGAAGACGCAAAGTGGGCCGTGAGGAAGAGGCACGAGACAATGAAAGAAAGGGCCAGAAGCAGGAAGTTGGGTGTTTCAGACCAACACTGGCTGCTTGATAATTTCACAGAGGAGCAGCTGAGTGCAGCAAGGGAGGACCCACGGACACCATGTCAAAGGTGGGCGTGCTGGAATGGATGGGAGTTGGGGAGATGAGGGAAATGTTTCTTTTGAGCCCTCTGTCTGTTTTCCTTGGTGCTCTAACTGCAGCACCCAAAACAGTGCCGGGCACACAGTGAATGCTCACAAACACCTGTCCAGTGAGTGACTGAGTGAGTGAATGAACTAATGCTCTCTTCTCTCCGTGAGATCATGCTCCTCCATGAAAACAGAAAGCGTCTCTGGAATCGCCAGGTTGAAGCGTCTCGTGACTTTGCACACGCTAGCTTTTCTGTTGGGAATGCCTTTCCTACTTTTTATCCTTGTCAGTTCTTAGTCAGCCTTCAGAACTCAGCCCAGCATGGCTCCACAGCCTGCGATGGCCCCCTGGGAGAAGTGACTGCTCCTTCTCTGTGTTCCCACAGCACTTTGAACATCCATCCTTCTTCCATGGATAGTGCCTTTTTTTATAATCTTCGTTTGGACATCTACTTCTCTCACAGGAAATGGATGCAGGAAATGGGTTAAATGATTATTTAGTTCAATTTAATGGGAATGTATCAGACCTAGCACTTATAAACTAGACCATGAGCTCCTTGAGGAGAGGTCTATGAAAAAACCAAATAACTTCACCCAGGCCTCTCAGTTAGGATGCTGTCAGCTGCAGGGAACGATGATCTTGTCCACAAACTGCCTTAAGCAATGAGGAGAATTATTATTCTTCAGGAAAGGAAATCCCACCTGACAGAGGGCAGTCTTTATGGCTGGTTGATTCAGTGGCTTAATGATGTCAAGTCCCCGGGTTCTTTCTGTCTGTTTGCTCTGCCATCCTCAGTCCTGGCTCTATCCTCAAACCAATAGTAAGACAGCTGCAGCAGTTCTAAGCCTCATATTCAGATGTGACAACATTCACAGGAAGACAAAGGACTTCTTCCTTCCATGACTTTCTCTTAGGAATACAGAACTTTTCCCAGTAGTGCCATGACAGACTTTCACTCACAACTCATGCGCCTGAGTTGGGTCATACAACTTTTCCTTATCTAATCACTGGTAAGGAAAGTGGAATTGTTCTTGGACCCATCAGCCCCATCCCCAGTGATGTGGGTGGAATCAGCTCTCTCTGATTTACATGGCTGCATGGGGTTACATAGACACTAGGACACAATTAGGGTTCTAGGAAGAAAGAAGGGGGAACTGGAAGCTGGGGAGATAACCTTAGATGGACAAAATGTTTTTAGAGTTTCTAGCATAGGATCGGTACTCAATGAATACTTAAAGGAATGGAGGAACAGTCAGTAAGTGTTTAGAGCTCAATGTAGATAAAATTGTGACACATAAGTTGAATGTAATTTTGTCTCTATGTTTCAGGTAATGCCAGAGTGGTGCCGGTTAAGAGCCTGGGTTTTCAAGTCAACCACTGATTAGCTGACTAGCTGGTAAAGCAGGTACTGGTTCAATAACTTGACAAGGTCACATGGCTTGTACTTGCTTAGATTCAGCCCAGATCCAACGATATTGGGTTGGACCCGTCAGCTTAAAAGACAGAGATCCAAAGAGATCAAATGATGTGCCTGCCGAAGGCCATTCCTCTCTAATGCATCTGCTCTCAGCCTTGCATTTTCTTCAACCTTTTATTATGGGAAATAGTTGTGTTTTGTTTTTTTTTAACATAATCATAGGCGTACTTATAGTATTACTTTTATAATTGTTGTGAGATGAAAAAAGTACATTAACAGTTGACATCAGAATTCCTCTTGAGAGTAACTTGCTTTTCTTAAAAAAAATACATTTAATTACAAATAGAAGACACGGTGTGCACATGCGCGCGCGCACACACACACACACACACAAATCCTGACTGCTTTGCATTAGACATAAGCAGGAGTTTGGTAGTGATGAAAGACGTGGGGGAAAGAAGAGAAGGGATAGTCAGAATTGAAGGTGACATTTTTAAGAACAGATGTCTTCATTTTTAAGATATGGTAGATGCTTAGATGAAATCGTTGTTCTGTATCCTCAAAACCTTCATTAAAATCTTCTGTACACACAGAGGTCTTGTGTGTATAGAAGAGGATGAATTTTAAGACCTGGGGCAAAACGTTTGAGAACAGGAATAGCAGAAAAAGTATATACCATTTTAGCTGCTCACTGATCAATGGTGTCCACTGTGGTCCTTAATTAATGATATCTTTGGGTCTTTGTCTCTATGAGATAAAAAGAGTTCCCTCTTTCTCTGAGTAAGGGGTTGCTCCTGGAACATTCTGAAGGATCAGAAGAGGGAGGTGACATGGGACCATAGCTTGCAAATAGGGACTGGGTTAAGAGATGCTTAATCAAACAGAGAAGTTCAAGGTCAAACAAGGAGAGGAGACCAAGACATTTGCCCCTCACCTAAAATCCCTCACCACACTATTCTGAGAACACAAGCAAAAGCATAATATTTGAGCATAGAAAGATTAAAAGTGTCTGTGTATTAAATACATTGTTAACAGCATTTTTTTTAGACAGACAAGAATTTGGGAAAATATTTGTAACACACCTGTAGGGTGTTAATATGCTTAATATAGAAAAAGCTCTTTCAGGTCAATAAGATGGTAAACACCCCAACAGAGAAACTGGCAAAAAGACATGACTAGAAGCTCACCAACAAAAATACACTTCTATAGATTAATGCATCATCAATGATAGTCCCTAAAACAAGGATTCAAAATACGTAAAGAAAAAAGTTAGAAAGGCAAGGAGAAATCAGAAACAGCAGGGGAGAGATCGTTAACCAACCTTTCTTCCCTTTGAGAGTCAAGCAATCATCAAAAAAGAAATGGAAAAAAATGGATGAAATGATTTATTTAGCTCAATTTAATGGATGTATGTTAAACTTAATACCTATAAACAAATAATGTGCATTCTTCTCAAGTTTCTTTGGGACAGTTTCAGAAAATGACCACTCTAAACCATAAAGAAAAATCTCAAAAAAAACCTCCTTAAAAATTAGAAAATTTGTAGAAATATCCTCTGACTACAATAATAGAGATTTGAAACAAAATAATAACCCTAAAATAACAATAAGAGTAAATTTATGGGAAACTACAAACAACACTTGAAAAAAGAGAAAACTAAAGTGTAATTATGGACCATTTAGACAATAACAATGAAAACATATCAATCTTAAGAGATGTGGTCAAACTTGAACTCAGAGAAAAGGCATAGCCTTGAATTCTTGAATGAATGAAAATAAATGAGCAGAAAATCACACACACACAAAAAAAAGACTTAAAAAAGAAGGTATTGCTAAAAACAAAAGTACAAATTCATCAATTAGATATGAAACAAATAAATACCCAAAGGAATTGATAAATCTGAGAACCAGTTCTTTGAATGACCAAACAAAGAGACAAAGTTTTGGAAATTCTAATTAATTTTAAAGAAGAATATTGCATTTAATATGATTAAAATAGTTTGTTAACTGGTGTAGTAGTAAATAATCAGATCAATGGAATGTAATAGAAGGCCCAGAAACAGAACTGAGTATAATATAAATTAAGGATAAAAAATTAAGCGAGCATCTTAAATCAGCAAGGAAAAAACAGATACTGGACAAAAGAAAAACCATGGATTTAAAAAAATTATTTCCCTACCTTACACCATACAATAAATAAATTCAAAATAGATTGAAATTCTAAATGTACAAAATATGGTCATAATCTGGAAGGATATATGAGTGAATAATTAATTCTCAGGAATTGAGAAGGGCTTTCTGGGCATCATCACAAAAGCAGAGAGTTAAAGGAAAAGGCTGATGGATTTGGTCTTAGGTTTAAATACGTTTATTTATTCAATAGTGTCTCCAATGTCCAAGTACTTTAGAGGCACTTGGGGAACAAGGGGGCTGGGGTGGGTTGCCTTGTAAATAATCTGGTCACGGTAAGTTTCAGTGGGAAGATGACTGCAGTGAGTCTTGAAAGAGGTGAGGGAGGTCGCCATGTGACTATTCCAGAGAAGAATGTTCTAGGCACAGAAGCAGCCTCTGCAAAGCCCCTAAGGCGGGAACGCGTCTGGACATTCAAGGACTAGCAAACAGGATGGTGTGGCTGGAGATGAGCTAGCGAAGGACAGAGCACTAGGAGATGAGGCCAGAGAGGTGATGGGGCAGGAGAGGTCGTGGCAAGGTCATTGGCTTTACCCCAAGAGACGTGGTTAGCCGTTGGAGCAGTTTGAGCAGAAGCACAGGATCTGCTTTGTTTGGACTGGATCACTCTGCTGCTGTGTTGAGAACAGACTGTATAAGGTCGAGAGCAGAGGCACAGAGACCAGTTAGGAGGCCACTGCAGCCATCCAGGCAAGCCTCGATGACAGTGTGTATCAGGTGGAAGCAATGAACGTGGTCGGAGTCTAGATACAGTCTGAAGGTGGGCCAACAGGATTTCCTGTGAAGCTGGATGGGGAGAGAGCAGGAAAAAGCCAGGTCAGGGATGCCTTCAGGGTGTGTTTGCCTGAGCACGGAGCCCTGGAACCATGGGCGAGGCTGTGAGCGGAGCAGCTGTGAAGGGAGAAGATCAGGATCCCATTTTCGACAGGTTGAGTTTGAAGTGTGTCTTGGATATCAAGGCCCAGAGTGAAGAGGCAGCCAGACGGAGGAGAATGAAGTTCAGGAGAAAGGTCTGGACAGGAGATGAAGATCTGGGTAGGCTCAGTGTGTGTATTCATCAGCTCAGGGTGCTGTAACAAAATATCATAGACCGAGGGGCTTAATCAACAGAAATGTACTTGTTCTGGAGTCTGGGAGGTTGAGATCTGGGAGGTTGAACTCAGGGTGCCAGCATGGTTAGTTTTTGGCGAGAGCTCTCTTCCTGGCTTGTAGACGGCTGCATCCTCCTGTGTTCTCATATGGCAGAGAGAGAGAGAGAGAGAGACCTTTTCCTCTTCCTATAACACCACAGTCCTATTGGATCCGGGCCTTGCCCTTATGACTTCGTTTAACTCTAATTACCTCCTAAAGCCCCTATCTCCAAACACAGTCACATTGGGGGTTAGAGCTTCAACAGATGAGTTTTGGGGGACACAATTAGTCTATAGCAGTGTACAAATGGTATTGAAACCCATGAGACTGGATGAGATGACCAAGGGAGTGAGAGTAGATGAGAAGAGAAACAGCCAAAGCACCGTATAAAGCTACTTACAAAGCACATGACACCCTGGGGGAAATATTTGCCAAGTGTAATTAGACAAAGGATTAATATGCTTGCTATCCACACGATGCTTTTAAATGGGTAAGACACTCCCAAGGAAAATTGAGCAAAGGACATGAACAGGCAATTCTCGTAAGAAATTCAAACGGCCATTAAATAAGCTACGCACCATTCCATCTCCCTCATCATTAGACAGACACAAACGCAGAGAGTCAGGAGAGCTTATTTTCATCAATCCAATCAGTCAAAATTAAAGAAGGATGGTGATGACCTGGTTGTGGCGTTTAGGGAAAGAGGCAATTTATGCATGTCGGTGAGAACATAAGTATAACTCTACCAGATGGCACCTGGGACTAAAATGCAAAGCTTTAAAAATATGCCAATTGCAAGACAAATTTACGGTGTTGGAAGTCAGTGGTTACCCTGGGGAAGAGGGAGGTGTAGTGACAGGGATGGGTTGGGGGCATCTAGGGTGCTAGTAATATTTTCTTTCTTAATCTGGATGGTGGCACATGGGGGTGCTCACTTTGTGAAAATTCACTGAGAAACATTTTTTTCTGATGTAATTTTTACTTCACTATAGTTTGTTAAAATTAAAAAGGCCTTCCATTTGACACAGAAAGCCTCCTCCTACAGAAAGTGGAAGCGGACACTGATACCAGCGGCTGACAGACCCAAGCAGGTACACCTGCCTCTCTGTCAGTCTGGGCATCTCTAAGAATCTCCCTGTAAATTCAGAGTTGGGCCTTCACCCGGAGAGCCTGTGAAACTGGAGCCACATCTTCATGAGAAACAGGCTAAGCAACTAGAAGATCAGTTCTATTGCTAAGGGAAAAAACACTGCTGGTGCAGAGAGATTGCCTACCTGGCTCGTTCTGCTCCTTCGAGTTCTGTGTTAAATGTCACCTCCCCAGAGAATTTTCACTGGCCACCGCCCCCACCCCTGTCCATCCTTCTCATTTTGCCCACAGCCCCTGTCGTGATGGACAGGTGGTCCTGTCCGTGTTGGTTTCACACTCCATCACATCAGGATCATTTGCTTACTGCTCTATCACCAGAGTCAGAGAAGCAGCAGGTAGACAGTAGGTGCTCTGCATATACTTATGCCATAAATTAATGGGCGTTTGATTCCCACTCTCCCCATTTCCCTATCCTTAAAAGAAACGAGAGAGAAATTTCATTTTTAAATCCTCTAAGAAAAATGTAATCTTTCTGAATGCCTCTGAAAATGGATTTTTGGATCTGGCTCCTGGGCAGGCAGGTGGTCCCAGGGCAGGGGGCTCTGGTAATTGAGAAAGCCAGGTCAAGGCACAGTTTCACCTCTTAATAGCCGTGTGACCTTGGATAAGTTTCCAAATCTCTCAGGTTTAGCTTCCTCACACTTAGAATGGAGAATGACACTATCTTCCTCACAGGCAGGGGCTCGTATAATTTATCATCCAAATTACGACATCTTTGAAAGTGAAAGGGGACTCAATTAATACTGCTACTGGGACAGGTGTAAATGGGGACTGTCCCGGGCCAGGAAACCCAGGATGTACGCTTACTCTACTCTTGAGCCTGCTGTGTGCTTAAAATGAGCTAAGGAGCTGGCCGTGGAGTACGGGCTCAGTCAGGGGTAGTTTTCCTGCCAGTGCTTCTCTGCTGGCTGTGCTTTGGGTAGCAAGGTTCTAGAGCCGTGGTTCTCAACCTGGCTGCCCATTGGGATCACCCAAGAGCTTAAAGAAACACAGATGCAGGTGTAACTGGTCTCTGGCGCAGCCTGGGCATCAAGATTTTTCAAACGCCCCAGATAATTGCAATGAGCAGCCAAGCACGGATCTGTGCTGTGATTCTGGCTCTCCCGCACCCCTCAACCACCCTTCTCTCTCTTTCTCTTTTTTTTAATCATGGTAAAATATATATAACAGAAAATTCACCATTTTAACTATTTTTAAGCGTACAGTTCAGTGGGATTATGCACATTCACATTGCTGTGCAACTACCAGCACCATCCATCTCCAGAACTTTCTCATCTTCCCAAACTGAAACTCTGTACCCATTAAATAATAACTCCTCCTTCACCACCCTCCCCATCCCCTGGAAACCACCATTCTCCTTTCTGTCTCTATGAATTTAACTATTCTAGGTACCTCATATAAGTAGAATCATCCAGTATTTGTCCTTTTGTGTCTGGCTTATTTCACTTAGCATAATGTCTTCAAAGTTCATCCATGTTGTAGCAGGTGTCAGAATTTCCTTCCTTTTTATGCCTGAATCATATTCCATTGTGTGAATAGACCACATTTTGTTTATACATTAGTCTGTTGATGGTCATTTGGGTTGTTTCCACCTTTTGGCTGTTGTAAATAATGCTGCTATGAACACGGGTCTGCAAATATCTGTTGGAGTCTCTGCTTTCAGTCCTTTTGGGTATATACCCAGAAGCGGAGTTGCTGGCTCATTATCCTTCTCTTTTTCATCACCATCTCCCCCACCATCCAATACAGTTTTGTTTAACGCAAGTCATTTACTCCTAATCGGAATCATCCCAAATCTACATAAAGACTGTGCTGAAGAGAACTTGCAGAAAAGAAAGGAATAATATTTAAGTTAATGGCCTCTGAGCAGAGAAAAATCGGTCACAGAGTTGCAGTCCCTGAGCCTGGAGTGTTCTGGGCCTGTAATGAAGGCTTTCCCTGATAAAGCACAGGTGCTGCAATGCCAAACAGCTCGGGCTCATATCAGACTGATTCTGACGTGAGCTGATGGTTTCCTGTCTGAGCTCATGGCTGGGATGTCTCCAGGCCATTGTTCCCTGGAGCCCAGCCCTCCTGATGCTGGGAGGTTGTGACAGGACTGGGCGGAAATGGCTTTCACTTTGCCTTCTTTATGACATAAGCAATAAACTGTGGATATTGCAGGGGGCCTCCCGGGACCCTCACTACCTCTTGAGGATGCTAGGATCTCCAGCCTCAGAAGGAGGAGTCTTCATTCTCTGTTATCAGGAGCAGTACGTTCTGTCAGAAGCCAAGAGGCTGCAAGAATGACACGCACTGCATTCTTGGGGTTCAGTGCTGTATTTGCTCCCAAGAGGAATATAGTTCTCTGAGCACAGATACCGAGTTTATTACTGCGCTGGCAATGATGATGGTTGAATATGGTAAAAATCAGTCAGCCTTGACATTGGAAGCCGTGATTAAACTGATTCCAAACTTTCTGTGACAGAACTGACCATCTTTTAAATGCAAGAAGAGGGAGCCAGGAAGTAAAACAAGACCCAGGGGAGGGCTGCTCCTAAATGGAACCTCTCTCGTGTGACCGTTTCCGAGACTCCTGGCCCGGATCCAATAAACAGTCATGTTCTTACAGGGACAGTGTCCTGAGCACAGGCTCTGTCCTGGGAGGCGGGGCAGCTCTGACGTTCAGAGCATGTGCTTGGGGTTGGCAAGCCTTGAGTTCTTAGCAGACACCTCTTTCCGCGAAGCCTTGGCGGGGCAGTGGTAGGCTGAGAGGAAGAGTCCACTCAACGTTAGCTGCAGTAACGTCTACACTAGCCTGTACTAACGTCTGATCCCCACATCAGCCTGCGAAGTCAGTGGAACCGTCCCCATTTTACAGGTGAGCAAAGCGGGGCTCAGGAAATGAAGCAATGTGCTGTATGAGTTTCCTACAGCGGCTAGAACAATTACCACGACTCGGTGTAAAAACAGCATACACTTATTCTCGATCTACAGGCCAGGAGTCTGAAAAGGGTTTCACTGGGTTAAAATCAAGGTGTCAGCAGGGCCGTGGTCCCTCTGGAGGCTCTAGAGGAGAATCCATGTCCTTGCCCTCTCCGGCCTCTGGAGGCTGACCGCATTCCTCGGCTCAGGCCCCCACCACCACCCCGCCCCCCCAATCACATCGTCTTTTTTGCCCCGGCTTCTCTCGTCACATCACCTTCTCCTCTTCTGCGTCTAATCTCCCTCCGCCTCCCTCTTATAAGGACCCTGGGATTACTTTTAGGACCCACCCTGATAACCCAGGATAAGATCCTGAATTGAACCACATTTGCAAAGTCCCTTTTGCCATGTAAAGTGGCACTCACAGGTTCCAGTGATGAGGATGTGGACGTCTTGGGGGGCCATTATTCAGCTACTACAGTGGCCAAAGCTACACAGTCAGTGAATAACAGAGCTGCGACTTACACCCCCGTTTGTCTGATCACAAAACCTATGATTTTTTTCTTAAAAAATTTTTTTAAATTACATAAGAAATCAAAACACTTCTCTTTTAAAACTTAAAACATTACAGGTAAAGCTAGTGCCTCCTTTGACAGCATCCCTACCCACCCCGGTGCAATCTTGGCTCCTTCCCATCTCCGGAGATGTATTTGCTCTGCTAGTTATCAGTTAGACAGATTGTCCACCAGAGCTTCTCCCATTTGTTTGCATGCGTAGCTATCTACCTATAATAAACACGTGGTGTTTTTATGTGTGTGCATATACACTATCCTGCCATTCTGCTCTTTCTCCAATTTGGTTTTCCATCTAACAATGTATCTTGGGCATTTTTCCATATGGCTCTATGGATCCTATGGTTGGCCCTCATCCTTTTAAACAGCTGTATAGTGTTCCATTTTATAGTCATACCATTGTTTTTATATCCCTCCTTTCATTGCTCCCAGTTTTCCACTGCACAAACATTCTTGTTTATGCCTCCTGGAACACGTGGGGATGCTTCTATAGGGGGGATACAGAGAAGTAGAACTGATGGATGGTGGGTTTTAAATTTGATGAGATGCTGCAAAATTGGCCTCCAAATAAAACCCAGCCTTTTTGTGCTACATTTGGTTTTCCAGCAAGACAACAAAACAAACGTCCTAGGAAAACTTTTTCCTGCCCAGACTTAAGTGTCTGTCATGGTGCCTCACCTGGTACACTCCACTTCTGAAGGAGCCTCCCCCCGCCGCCCCCCCCCCCACAGGTGAAGCTTCCACCCTGCCGTTCCAGGCAGTTTGGTTCAGGGAAATTTAGTGGGTGGGAATGAATGCTTGAGGTGTTTGCTTCAGTTCACCACCAAACCCTTCTTTCTTCAAATTTTGCCTCTAAAGACAGCACTAGAATGGGAGCCAGGGGTTCTAGAATCCCCCTCAGTTAGGGTTTCCAGGTGTCTCATACGTATAGAACATGTGCTGCACTTAATGAATTTGTCCTATATTGACTTTGTCAGGATCTCCTAAATGTTCTGTATTTAGCTTTTTTCAATGTTATAAAAATCCAGTAGTTGGAGTTATTTTTCAATTAACTGGATGTTCTGTACTGTATTCCTATTTGCTCAGTCTGGCAACTCTACGTTCAATCAACTTTCTTCTCTGGGAGGCAGATTCACCCAGAGGCTTCAGACGCCTGGGTCCAGATCCCGGCTGTGTTAGTCTGCTAGGGCTGCTGTAACAAATACCACAGACTGGGTGGCTCCAACACCAGAAATTGATTTTCTCACAGTTCTAGAGATTAGAAGTTTGAGATCAAGGTGTCGGCAGGATTGGTTTCTTCTGAGACCTCTCTCCTTGGCTTTAGATGGCCAACTTCTCCCTCTGTCTTCATATGGTCTTTCTTCTGTGCCTGTCTGTCATACTGGACTAGGGCCCACCCATATGCATGCATTTTAACTTAATTTCCTCTTGAAAGACCCTATTCCAAAGACAGTCACTTCTGAGGTACTGAGGGTTAGGACTTCAACATACAAATTTTAGGGGGGACACGATTCGGCCCCCACACCAGCTCTGGCACTTGTCTGCCGGATTCATTCATTCAACGACAGCAGATATTGAAGAAAACTTACACGGCATCAGACAGTGGCCAGGTGATGGGGAGAAACAAGTGAACAAGACAGATTACTCCCCACTGTTATGGACCCTACATTTAGATGAAAATGAACAATCACCAGACAAATATTATATACACACGAAAACAACATATAAAAATAAGTGCTATGCCGAGAACTGAAATGTACGGATGAAGTAGAGAATGCCTGGGGCTACTTTCACCAAGTCGACCAGACAGGGCCTGAGGAGGGGACATTGAAGCTGAGCCCTCAATAACAAGAGGGACCAGCTATGCCAAGACCAGGGAATAGAGCATTTCAGGGAGAGGGAATAACTGTGCAAAGGCCCTGAGGTGGGAACGAGCTTAAGATATTGAAACAGTAGAATTTCCTGCTCTAAAATTCTATGAGATTGTAAACAACTTTTTATTATGGGATTTTTCGAACACATACAAAGTAAACAGAGTAATATTATGAACAGACAGATGCCCATCATCCAGCTTCATCAGTCAACATTTTGTCCTTCTTTTTCCACCTCTGCCTCTCCAGTCCCCCAAATCCCCTACTCCGACGTTGGTTTTTAGAGTTCTTTCCTTAAGGTAAAATTTACATACATTGAAATGCATGAATCTTAAATGTATAATTTTGTCAAAAGGATACACTCGCATAACTCACACCTCCATATGATACAGAATGTTGCCATTCACCCCAGAAAGTTCCCTCATGTCTCTTCCCAATCAGTTCCTCTCCCCGACCCCGTCCTGAGACAAAAACTCTCCTGCATTTCTGCACCATACGCTAGCTTTCCCTGTCCCTGAGTGTCACATGACGGGGGTTGCGCAGCGTGTGCTGTTTCGTGTCTGGCTTCTTGCTCTCCGCGTCACATCCGCAGAGTCATCCATGGAGCTGTGCATATCAGTATTTGTTCCTTTTTATTGCTGAGACATATTCCGTTGTAGGACTATGCCCAGTTGGTTTATTCATTCTCCTGGTGATGGATGATTGGATTGCTTCCAGTTTGGGGCTACTAAGAGTAAACCTGCTGTAAACGTTCTTGTCCAAATCATTTCACAGACATGTGTTTTAATTTCCCTGAGTAAATCCTGGGTCACGGGACAGGTGTAGGTTTAACTTTATGAGAAACTATTACAGCTTTTTTCCACAGTGGTTGTGCTTTCTACCCTCCCACCAGGAATGGATTTGGTTGCCCCACATTCTCACCAACACTTGGTATCCACAGTATTTTAAAATATCAGCCAGTCTGGTGAGTATGTAGTGGTATCTCAATGTGATTTTATTTCACACTTTCCTATAATGATGAGTGATATTATTTTTCATATACTTATTGGCCATTGATATATCTTCTCTCTTGGAGTGTCTTTTGCCTGTATTTTAAAATTGGCTAGTGTGTCTTATTACTATTGAGTTTTAGGAGTTCTTTATGTATTTTGGACAGAAGTTCTGTTCAGATATATGTTTTGTAGATATTTATTTTTCCCTGTCTGTAGCTTGTCTTTTCATTTTTAAAATATGTACACTTAAAAAATTTTTTTTATTTTGAATAGACTTTTTTTAGAGCAGTTTTAGTTTCATAACAAAACTGAGTGGAAGGTACAGACATCTCCCACACACCCCCGCCCTGCACGTGCACAGCCTCCCCTGTTATCTACATCTTGAACCAGAGTTGTTGCTACAATCAATGAATCTACACTAACGCATCATCATCATCTGAAGTGCACAGTTTCCATTAGGTTCCCTCTTGGCGTCGTCCATTCTATGGATTCAGACAAATGTATAATGACATCTTCATTTTTTTAAAATGATTTCTTCTGATGAATAGAAGTTATTAATTTTCAAGTCTAATTTATCCATTTTTTCTTGTATGTTTATTGCTGTCTGTGTCCCATCTAAAGATCCTTCACAGTCCATCTACTTCTGCTTCAGACACAAGCTGCCCCCTGGTGAAGTAGACCATGTAATTCTAGATAGTTCTGTACTCTGTCTGTGTCTGAACAACAGAAGCTGAAACTCACTCCACCTCTCCCAGAATCTATCTGAATTGCCAGTAATGTGCTAGGCAAACATCCCATAATAGTGAGCAAATAGGGGAAATCCTTGTTCACGTGGAAAGATTCAGCATTTAGGAGAAGGAGACCAGTCTGAGGAGTCAAGAGTAAATATCCATGTAAGGGAGAAGCAGGAGAAAAAATGTTAGGAAATCGATCTAGGTTTTCACACAGTTGAAAAGGGAACATTCTGAGGTTGGGAATGGTTGTTTTGAGACAGTTAACACAGACATCAAATTTCTAAAAATTCAACAGAGGTCATAAATAACTCATTTAGTGCATTAGAAAATATTGCCAATAAATTAGAAGACTTGCAGTGAATTTGATGAGCAAAATAAGTAAACAAACAAATAACATGGAGTAAAGAGCCATTCTACCACCAAAAGAAACTGTTAGTATTTTGATATATTTATAATCAGTGATATAAATGCAAATATATCCCCAAGTTTCCACATCAGCCTATGTGTTAATGAAGTCACGTTAACTCAAATATAGTTGGCTTTTGCCTCTGTCTGCCAATCTTCCCCCCAACACTTCCTGAGTCATCTCAGGGAGCCCCGGGGAAGGTCTCACACAGGCTCAAAATAGGGGCCCCATATGGTGCTTTTCCATGCCCACTACACTGTGCCCTGTTTAGGGACCAGCTCAAAGGCAGTGCCCACTCCAGTCATTCATTCTCATTTGTCAAATGCTGACTCAGCAGTGGCTTTATGCCAAGAACTGTGACAGTGTCATCTCTACCCTGTGCCTGCAATGCCCTGGGACATACAGAACACTCTTGGACCCCAAAGTGTGTACTTGTCCCCTCTCCCTGGAATACTCCCCTTGTCCGCATTCTTTTCTGTCTGGCAAATTCCTAGTCCTTTAACAAGACCCAGTTCAAATGTCACATTTATGGGGCATCTTCTCTTCATCTCTCATTCACACAATTATGGGAAAAATCAAGACGTCCAGACTGCGGAGACAGACAGACCTGGCCTTAGACCTCTCTCAGCAGCTGTGTGACTCAGACCATGTCCCTTATCTGTGAACATGGACGACATGAACACGTTCCTCAGAGGCAGGTTGAAAGGTGTGATGAGATAACATGGGAAGCAGTCAGCAGCACCTTGGCCTGGAGTAAGCGTTCAATAGATGGCAGTTCGTAGAGTATTGAAAAGGACATTCGTACAGTTCAGGGCCACAAACTGACGGCATGTGGACCAGATGCAGCACCTACATAGGCTTTGTTGGGACCAAACAGTGTTTACTTTAAAAATGGAGTTGGTAAACATCTTAAAACAGGGGGGTTTAAACCTTAATCCCATGCGCCCACCACCACCAATTCTGGCTCCTCTTAAAAACTCCTCTTAAAGATGTAGCACTCGGGTCTGTGCCCTTTTATTTTTTTTATTATTTATTTATTTATTTATTTATCTATTTTGTGGGGAAGACCAGCCCTGAGCTAACATCTGTTGCCAATCCTCCCCTTTTTGCTGAGGAAGACTGGCCCTGAGCTAACATCCGTGCCCATCTTCCTCCACTTTATATGGGACGCCGCCACGGAATGGCTGACAGGCAGTGTGTCGCCGGGCACCCGGGATCCGAACTCGCGAACCCCGGGCTGCCAAGCGCGAACTTAACTGCTGCGCCACCGGGCGGCCCCGGGTCTGTGCCCTTTTAGGTCCTTGATCAGTTACCATCACCTTTCAATGGGGCCTGCCTATCCCAGGTCCCACATTCTCTGCCTCCATAGCAGGTGGCTTCCCTCCTTCCTATCACCTATGTGGCCCCTGACCTAATAGGTGCCCAGTCTCAGAATACAGCTTTACACAAGACACTATTCCCACTCTGGGGGCCAGTTCACCAATAGGTGGAGCAGCACCCCATTAGTCTCCCCATCCTCTTCTTTCCCACCACACCCTGTACCCCTCACCTGCCTGCATCACCTCCACCAGGCCCTGAGCTCCTCAAAGACAGGGATGATGTCTCAACCATCTCTATAAGCCCCTGTTTGTGAATTGACTGGTCTTTGAATTTTTAAAAATTCATCTCTTGGGGTCGGCCCAGTGGCCTAGCGGTTAAGTTCACACACTCCACTTCGGCAGCCCGGGGTTCGCAGGTTCGGATCCCGGGAGTGGACCGACGCACCACTTGTCAAGCCATGCTGCGGCAGGTCTCCCATGTAAAGTAAAGAAAGATGGGCATGGATGTTAGCTCAGGCCTAATGTTCCTCACACACACACACACACACACACACACACACACACAAATTCATCTCTTCCCCTGTGATCAGTCTCAGAAAAATCAAAACACGCAGGGTGCAAGAATTATGTCAGCATGACAGGGTCAAGGTTGGACAAGACAATGCCCTTCCCCAGTGTCGTCTTCTGCCCAGGCCATCCACCCGTCTGGTTTGCCAGGCTCTCCATCCACAGCAGCCCCTGCTCTTGATCTAAATATCCACTTCCTTTCCTGACCGGGCGATCGTTACTTATGGAGACTATAGGACATTCTATTTGAATTAGAACAATGCCGGAAAGCCCAGAAGTGCAGATCCTGTCTCTATTTTCTCTTAGAACAGTAAATGACACCCATCAGACTGGCATAAATTAAAAAGCCTGGAGAAATCAACTGTTGGTGTGAAGCAGTACAACTTCTCATTTACAGCACACGCTTACCAGGCGATATGGGGCGGGGGTGGGGGGGCCGTCCTAGTGATTCTCATAATAGTGATAACTTAGAAGCAGCTTAAGACCTGGTCAGGAGGAGAACTGGCACATCTACAGTGACGTTTATGCAGTGGGTTACGACCGGCAGTGGCAACTTATGAACTAGAGCTACATACATCTCACAACCGTGTTCAGTGTGAAAAGGAAGCAGCGTATGCTTTATATAAATGATGCCGTTTATTTAAAGTTTAAAAACATGCAAAACTCAAAGCTGTACAGTTTTAGGGACCTATCTGTCTATGGTAAACATGCCTAGGAATGACAAACGGTGTGGCCATTTTGGAAAAGATGGGAATCCAATCAGGGAGGGGCACACAGAGAGAGCCAATCATATCTGAAGTGGTTTATTTCTCTAAAAGAACATCTGAAGAAATTTGGCAGAACATTGAATTTGACAATGCTAGGTGGTAGCTAATGAGTGTTTATTATGTTGTCATCTACATTATAATGTACTCTTGAAATATTTCAAAATAAAAAAAGAAACTTTAATTCATCCTCTACTCGTGTCAGTCTACGTTATGTGTATCACTCACCTTTAATTGAATTCTCTTGTGAGGGAATTATTCCTATCCCTATTTAACAGATGAGGAAAGTGAGGTTTTGAGGCATTCTGTGACTTGCCAAGGCCAACACAGCTGGTAGCTGGGTTTCCAGGCTGAGTTTAATTCTAAAATGCACATTCTTTCCACTACAGCCAAAACCTCTAAAGATGAACTGTTTTCTTGAGCCTGTCTCCCAAGTTTGAATTCTCCTCTTACTCCTTCATTTCCCCTCTCCTGTCTCCCTGCCTCTGGGCCCCAGGCCCTGCCTTTCACTCAATATCCTTATCATTTGCCTGGCTTGGCTGACCCTAGACCAGCCCCAGAGTGATCAGGAGGTGCCTCAGGGCATCTGGGCTCTTTCTAGATCGCCTGTGGATGGGCTGTCAGGGTTCCCCACCCTATGGGCTCTGGGAGGCTCTGGCTGAAACCCATTGGTTTTTGGTAAGGCAATTGACCTTGCTTGGCCCTGATCACTGATTCTCTCTATTTTTCCTCAGATCCTCTCAGGAACTGGGCAACAGAGTCCTCTGTCCTCGTCCTGTCTGTGTGCTGCAGTCCTGGTTCAGACCATAGGGCTACATCCTATCGAACTTGTTTCTGGTCTTACCATTTCCAGTCTACAACCCATATTGGTGACCAGAATGATCATTCAGTCATTCAACAAACATTTACTGAGGGCATGTTGTGGCCGGAGGTCTTGGGTTTCAGATTGAGAAGACGTAGTCAGTCCTTTCCCTTGAATAACTTGAAGTGTAACAGATCTAAAATATATCTTGGAAGGATATGACACTTCCTGCTAAAAATTGCTCAGTGATTCCCCAGGCCCACTGACCAGACCCTCTGTGGGAGGAACCTGGAACAGGCATTTGGCAAGCTTCCTTGATGACTCAAACACTACAGTTTGAGAACCCTGGCTTAGAGGGTAAACCTAAGGCTCTTAGATTGGCTTCAACAAAAAAGAAAGCAGAGCCCATTTGGGGACATTTCCAGTAAGGTAACCATGATGTCACTGTGACCGTCGCTGACGTTCTGTACCACCTGATCTGTGTCACACTGATTTGGCTACCGTGGCATCAGTGACCTGTGACATTCCAGCCTGGTGGATCACACCAGCACCACACACTGTGCTCCGATGGAATGGAGTTCTTTTAAGATGGAATGTCACAAAAATCATTTGCGGTCAGACTCATCATTTGGCTGTTTCCGTGTCTAGACGTCTGAATGAACGAACTGCTTGAGATCCTCCCAAACGGCCTCTGCTCTCTCACACCTCGGAGCCACACAGAAGCTCACCCTTCAGCCTAAAATGCTTATCCTCTTCCTTTGTCTTCCTGGCAGCCTTCTATTCTTTACTGAAGTTGTCTCCTCTGCGCAGCCTTCCTTCCTCTTTCCTCCTTTCTTTTTACCCCCACAACGCAGTAGGGCTTTCTTTTTTGTCATCTGAGTTACAGTCTGTAGTAAGACGGACCCTGCATTAATCTTTGTCCTGGCATTCACCACCTTCAGTCCCAGATGCTCGTGCAGGCATTCGAATCCCTGGAGGATTCTGAAATATTTTGGGTGTTCCATTCCACTAGACCCTCTGTCAAATTCTCCTTTGTAGTTTCAAAGCTCCCCTTAACAATATCCATACATTCAATAACTTTTCCCTTCTCCTTTGAGATAAAGATGGCAACAAATGAATGTAGGACTATTAATAATTATTCTCAAGTAAGCCACAATGAGATATACATACACATTTTCCAGAAAGCTAAATTCACATATGTGCAATAAACGTAATGTATGATGTTTGCGAAGTTCATATGAGCAATGTTTATTTAGAACCATGCAGCTAACCCAAATGTCCATCAATTAATGAAATGATAAACAAAACGTGTTATATGTGTACAACGGAGTATTATTCAGTCACAAAAAAGGAATGAAGCACTGACACATGTTGTGACGTGGATGCATCTTGACAACATTGTGCTGTGAAACAAGCCGGTCACAAGAGGCCATGTATTGTATGATTCCTCCATAAAGACAGAAAGCAGATCAGTGGCTGCCAGGGTCTGGTGGGGAGGTGAATGGGAAGTGACTATTTCTTAGGTGCAGGATTTCTGCCTGGGGTGATGAAAATGTTCCCAGATTAGATAGTGGGGATGGTTGCACAACCTTGTGGTTTTCTACTAAAAACCACTAAACTGTACATTTTAAAAGGGTGAATTTTATGGTATGTGAACTATACCTCAACTTAAAAACTCATGCAGCTACTCAATCACTGCTGACGCCTACAGGGACAGTTGCTTGTGAAGCTTGTGGAAACGTGAGGATGGCCTGGAGGCTGAGTGTCTCTGCCTCCAGTCGTGCCTGTCCAGGGAGGTGCCAAGAAAGTGCAGAACACCTCCGCATTTTGAAGCAGACTCCTGGTTGTGGGAGAAACCCCCAGGTTCAACCCTCCCCTAAAAGTAGAAGGAGCTCAGAGAAGTTCAGAAATATGAACGAGAAGAAATTTCAAAAGCAGAGGAATAAAATTAGAGTGACCGCATATCCCCTTTGCCCAGGACAGTCTCATTTTACACTTGCCATCCCAGCATAATTATTAATACTGCTTCTCCCATTCTCTAAGTTATAGGCCTGGGTGATCAATTATTTGGTCATCCTACCTAAAACCTGTGGGGGAAATAGTTGCATGTTGTGTGATGCCATCTTGAATTTAAAATAAAGGACAATAGAGTAATTTGTCGACCTTCTCCTAAGTCTCCCCATGTTTTGAAACTGCTGTCTCAGTGCTTATATCATAAGAACCAAAAGTAGGCAAAGCCCAGCAGGAGAGCCCCCTTCAGTTTGGCAAGTGCCTGATACAAGTCTCCAAGGGGGGGTCTTACCTGCACCCACAGATTAATGCTGCTTCTTTTTCTGCTGACAGCTGCCTCTATAAACAAGGCTGCTTCAGCTGGTACCACTGACCTGCCCAGGCCTCTGCCCTGTTGGGGTGACAATTCCCGTCACCTTCAGCCATTAATGCTCTCGACCCTCACGGCACCACAGGGGTGCAGCAGCCCTCTGCACAGAGACTTCCTGGAGCCCTGAGTGCTGTGGAGTTTAGGATGATGATTCCCTTCATTCCCACACTCTTCCAGAGTCCCTGGCTTGGGGCCAGTTCAGCTACCAGCTTCAGCTCACCAGCCAGAACAATGAAGACCCACTGCCCCTCAGGCCCTGTAGTGGAGTCTGGTTTCTTGTGCCAGGCTTACCCCTCCATGACAAGAATCTTCTCTTGGGGCCTAACACCTGTCCCTGAAATACGGCTTCTACTGCTCCTCTGGGACACCACCTTCATCAAAGACAACTGTTTGAACCCATTGTGGACATGGCTCGGGTTTCATCCCCAGGAGAAGGGGAGAAAGGAGGCAGACAGATGCTTAATGGAGAGGGTCATTGCTTAACTCCTGACCAGACATACTTGCCTCTTAGCTCTGGCCCCACCAGGAGCTCTGGAATATGTTTTCGTTTTGTTTTATACTATCTGTTTATGCATCTGCCCACTCCACTCAGTCATGAGCCCCTTGAGGTCAGCAACTATATTTTCCCTGCATCCACAACCTAGCAGAGGGTCTGGCATATGAAGATGCTAAGGAATGTCTGTTGATTAAATGCATTAATTGAAATTTACTGACCTAGCTCAACCTCCTCCACAACATGCACAACTCTGGATTTAACTAACCAATGACTTCGATTTTGGTGGAAGTTCTGCTCAGCTGTTGAAAGAGAGAAGGGTTGTGTTTCATAATTGATTTTAATTCACAGAAGTCAGTAAATTTCTTGTATAAACTTTGGTTAAGTTGGAGGAGAAGCCAAAATGTAGTATGCCTGGTCTGAAGAAGTGAGCTCTAAATCCCACTCATGGATTGAACTGAGATATGGAGTTGAATTCCATTCATCACTGAACACCAAAATTTGACCAAAGGCTGTGATATATATGAGATATATTTCTTTTCTTCTGCGTGACCTGGAGACGCCTGGAGAGAATGCTAAAGGTTAAGAGAGGGAGAAAGGGTACTGCTGACCACTGATAACCAACTAGAAAAAATCGGCCATTCACATTTTCTCTCTTCTGGGAGAAAGAACTATCTGTTTAGTTTTGATTTATTTTGATTTTTTGGGTGGGGAGCTGGCTAGTCCCCATATAAACAAGGAGTGAGGTATATTTTGTAGTTGATGCCTATTGTTTTTGCCTCCAGCACACCCACCTCCTATGAATAGTGCTTTTCTTTCTTTTAGGAATCATTTCTCCCTCTACTCCAACCATGGGCTCCATTAGTGAAGCCATATTCTTACAGAACCCTGGCCCTGACTGGTCAAGGGGTTAGCCCCAGACACAAGCTGTACCAGTTGGAGTCCTTCCCTGGGGTTAGAAAATGTGAAGGAAATTGTGGGTGTGAAGTTTAAGAGAGATTGGGGGCCACATTTGCTGCACATGGAAGAAAGCCAATTTTGTTAATGTTTGCATGGTATGTCTGTTTCCATCTTTTTGCTTTCAATCTACCTACATCATTGTACTTGAAGTGTACCTCTTGTAAGCAGCATTTAGTTAAGTTGTAATTTTTTAACTACTCTGCCATCTCTGCCTATTTATTGGTGTATTTAGACCATTTATATTTAAAGTAATTATCAATATGTCAGCATTTAACTCTATCATTTTACTATTTGTTTTCTATTTATTTCTTCTAGTCCTCATTCCTCTGTTTCTCTTTTCTTGTCTTCCTGCAGGTCTTTGAACATATTTTAGGATTCTCTCTTGGTTTATCTTCAGTGTTTTTGAGTATCTCTTTGTATAGTTTTTGTAGTTGTTTCTCTAGGTATTACAACATACATATGTGACTCACAATGTCTGTTGAAGGTCAGCATTCTACCACTCCAAGTGAAGTGTGGAAACTTCATGTACATTTTGATTTGGGCAGGGGCCTATTGGCTAGTGGCCAAATAAAGACCTTTATCTTCCCCACTTCCCTTCCTTACTTTTAAATAGCATTGTCTTAGATATCAGATGGTGTTATAATTTTTGTTTCAATCATCAAACATGACTTATAAAAGTCATGAGGAAAAGGATAGTCTATCATATGTATCCATTTCTACTCTTTCTACTCTCTCATTGTTTCTTCTTCCTTCATAATGCTCTGAGATTCCTCCTTTTATTATTTTCTTTCTGTTTGAAGAATTTCCTTTAGCCAGTCTTTAAGCTAATGAAAATTTTTAGTTTTCCTTCATCTTAGAATTTTTTTTTCTTCATTACTGAAGGATAGTTTCACCAGATATAGAATTTGCAACAGGATGTATATACAGACAGGTAGATAGATTAGATAGATAGATGATAGATAAATAGATGGATAGATAGATAGATATAGACATATATATACTTCTCTCTCCCTTTCTTTGTGTGTGTGTTTATATATACACATACTCATCTTGTTGGTTCTGTTTCTCTGGAGAACCCTGACTAATACTACAGCCAAAGGAGAACTCTGAAAGGTGGTATAAAGAAGATAGCTGACTTGAGACCCCAGGACTGAAGGAACAGTATATATACATCTCTATCTATCTATCTATCCACATCCTGTTGGTTCTGATATCTATTTTTTTATCACCTTTCAGAGTTCTCCTTTATATATCTGTACAGAGAGAGAGAGAGAAATTGATTTATTTTAAGGAATTGGCTCAGGTGATCGTGGAGGCTTGGCGAGTCCAAGATCTGATGCAAGAGCCCGGCAGTCAGGAGACTCAGGAAAGGGTTACAGTTCAAGTCGAAAGGCCATCTGCTAGCAGAATTCCTTCTTGCTCAGGGGAGGTCAATCTTTGTTCTATTAAGGTCTTCAGTTGATTGCATGAGACCCACACATTGTGGAGAACAATCTGTTTTACTTGAAACATCTGGAATAATGGTTCACTGAATATTCAGGCACTGTGGCCCAGCCAAAGTGACACATAAGAATGACCATCACGCTTGTCTCTTATGCCATTTCCAGGGCTTACTGTTATGATTAGTGGGATGGAGCAGGGAAAAACAGGTCTACACACTCTTGGCTGGACTGGGAGTTAAAAAACTAGGAAAGCCAACTTGTAGGGAGAGAGAATGAAGCTGACCCACAGGGAGAAACAGGGGTGAGCGGGAGCAAGGAAGGGGGCTGTGTGTCCCAAGTCCAGCTGCCCCTGCTCTTACTGAAACTCAGCCTTCTATCTCGCATCTTGGATTCTCTAAGCCCATAAAACCCTTTTTTGTTTCATTAGTTTGATTTGGGTTTCTATTGCTTACAACTTACTAAAGACCCTGAGAAGGTTGATTAAAAAGAAACTGCTGGCCCACAGGCTCAGCTCTCCCAGCAGCTAGTTGTCCTCTTCTGGTGTCAGCTTTGCTCCACTCCTTGCATAACACAGGGGAGACGTGTAAAAGGAGCCCTTAGCTGCACTGGGGTAGAGTCCCAGCAGTTGGGCTGGTCAGGGGCTTCCTCAAAGGGGGAACAGGATTTATATCTGAGGAGGGGGAAGATCAGTCTGGGAGAGCAGTCGCTGGGGCCTTGCCTGGTGATTGAATTGGGGCTGTACCAGGAGACGAGGTCAGGAGACAAGGATCCAAAACAGGCCAAGGTGTCGCCACAAAGTGGCAATGCAGAATTTCAGATTCTTTGGGCATGGTGGCTTATGGGTAAAATGTCTGTCCAGACTATTGCTGTTGCAAGTTTATTGACAGATTCACAATATCCTCATTGCCCCAATCCATAGCTTCTATTCTATGAGGCCTCGTTGAATGCACCGTAAGAATTTTAAAGTGTCTTCAACTTTGAACCCAGGGCTATTGGGTTTCCCTTGACTGCAAAGCCAATATCACCCGCTCTGCCCAGGAAAACCCGTGCATGAGGAAACAGCCCCAGACCAGCTGAGTCCTTATAACCAGACTTGCTTCTCGATGAGGTGAAAAACCAGTTGGAATTGGAGCCTTTCAGACTGCGCTTGACAATTGAACCTTTAGTTTCAGCTTAAAACACCAAAGGGAACAGGGGGGAAAAAACCAGATGTCTTCTCAAAATGACAAAAAAAAAAAAAGAGAGAGAGAGAGAGAGAGAAAACACACCACTCTAACCTCAACTTTATTTGCATTTTATACATTTTATATATTTCATTTTATAAAAACAGTCAAGCCTCAACCGCAAGATTTCACAGATAAGAGGAAAAAGCCAGACTGGGCTTAATTCAATATTTTAGAGAAATGCTCTTATGAGCAGGGAGCGAACGGCATCCCAGCCAGACCGAGACTGCTGACGACTCTGAAAAATGTGACTGTGATTCACACTGGGACACCACATCTCATAACACACCGTGTGTGCAAGAGGCAGTAATTACGAAATGTTTGCGTTAAGCAATGTGGGTGCCGAAATACAGATGTTCCTCGTTGACACTAATTGGAGCTGACGTGGCTTTGGCCTGCTTTATAACAGTTGCCGGAACACGCAGCCTGCTTCAGCGTGGTCCTCTGAAGGCCTCTGTTTCATATCGCCTTCAGTGGCGGGGCTGGGGGTCGGCGGAGGACTGTACGTTAGCGCTGGGCCCGCGTCTGTCCCGGGGCTTGGTGAAAAATGTCTTTCAGCCTGCTTTGAGGGCACCCTTCTCCAGGGCTGACTGTGCACTTTCATTCAGCTCTTTCTTTTTCTTTAAAAGGGCAGGTTCTTCCCTGACATCCCCTCCTCCTCTGAATGAAGACTGAGGGAATGTGCCATTTGTTCTCGTGCTACTTCTTAATGTGTCCAAGATGTGCTGTCTCCTGAAAAACGTCAACAAAGGAAGACCTTCTCTGAAGCTCTGGGCTCTCTCCACCCACTGACCTCCCCTCCACTGCAGATGCTCAAATGCAAAAGGCCATCTCTCTAGAAGCGTTAACAATCAACACGCGCTTACTGCACACCTACTGTGTGTAAACTCTGCTATGAATGGAAAACTAAGATAAGCACATGCAAATTTGCTGTGGCTTAGTTTGTAGGAGCTCATTTCCTGTTATTTAGAAAGAAAGGGATGGGGGCGTTGGTTGAACGGCTCGTCTGCCCCAGGTAACATTCAGAGAACTTTTCCGATGGAGGTAGTGAGGGCAGGAGTTAAAACAGCTCTGGAATCATGCTGCCTGGGGTCACACAGCTTAACCCCGGGACATGTGACCTGAGCAAAATGACCCTCAGTTTCCTCGACTGTAAAAGGGATTCTAATTGTACATAGCTCGCAAGGATTAGGGGGAGGATATAAATGAGTTGATGCATATAAAACCTTCACTGCAGTGGTTGCCATGTAGAAAATGAGTGCTCAATAAAGCTATTATTGACTTTAAAACTTCATTCCAAAAAGTAGTGGGAAATATCCTTAGAGGTGTAGATCTATCTGTCTCTATGTATGTATGTACATGTGTATGTAGGTGTCTATCTCTCTCTCTATTTGTTAAGCCTCAAGGAAAGATGTGGCTATTCTGTTAAAAGAAGAAATCATCACCCATATATTTATTTAAATTAAGGGACCATTAGATTTAAATGAGATTCTATTCAAGGTAACATGAAGACACAGTTTTACAAAGCAAATGAACCAAGACTTTAATAGCACAAAAGAGAGATAAAAAGGTTACAGTGAAAGCAGTCATCAGACAAACTAGGCTACATAGAAAGGTATGGTCAGGCCTCCTTGGGTTTGGTGATTTTTTTCCAAGACCAGCAGCCCATCCATTGACTCTCCCTGCATTCCGGCCTCCCTTAACGGTTCTGCCCTTTGATCCCTCTGTTCTGCTTATCTATTGCTGGCTAACAAACCACCGCAAACTTGATCTATGACACCAACAGTCATTCGTTTTGCTCACAATCTGCAATCTGGGCAGGGCTCTGCTCTTTTCTGCTCCTGGTGTCAGCTAGGGCAGCTCGAAGGCTTGGGTTGACTCGGAGACTAGGGGCTGGGATCATTTGAAGACTCATTTGCTCATACTCCTCTATCCAGTGGTTGGTGCTGGCGTATCTGTGTGGCTGCCTAACTTCCTCAAGTCATTGCAACTGGGTCCCAAGAGCAAGCGTTGCAAGAGAACAAGCATCCCACTTTTATACCTTGCCTTGAAAGCCACAGAGTGTCATGTTCACCACATTACATTGGTTGAAATAATCACAAAGGCCCACATAGTTTCAAGGGGAGGGCACATAGGCCCCATCATTCAATGACAGAGTAGCAATGTCACATTGGAAGAAGAGTCTGCGGGATGGGTTCTTTTGAAAATACAATTTGTCACACCTTATTTTGGAAAGACTGTTTTTTCTAAATTTCAATCCCAAAGCTTTAGAGCTGAAGCTGCCTGTATTTCCAGGGCATTCCTATTTTGTTTTCTTTTCAATGAGCGTTTACTGGAAATCCTTGCTCTTGAGGAGCTCACAGTCTAGTGGGAGGAGCAGATGAGTAAACAGATGACAAAAACACTGGGTAGCAAGTGCTTTGTTGGGGGAATAAGAAGAGACATTGAGCGCAGCTGGGGAGTCAGAAGTCTCCAGGAGAGGAGTCACTAAGCTGAGCATTCAAGCGTAAAGACAGGGGGGCTTTCGTGGCCAATTTTCTGTATCAGCTTGGCTAGGCTACCATACCGAATATTTGGTGAAACACCAGTTCGGATATTGCCGGGAAGGTATTTTTCAGATGAGATTAACATTTGAATCAGTAGACTTTGAGTAAAGCAGTCTCATGTTATCCTCACCACCTCCTCAGCAGGTAGAGTTCTGCACCCATCACACCGGAAGTACAGAGAAACTGAATAACTGGCTGGAGTCGCATATCTAGGTGGCAGAGCCAAGGTTCACAAGCCTGGTCTGTTTGACCTCAAAAGCCAGTGTTATTAACACCACAAAGTCCATCAGGTTCCTCACCTCCATCATCAGTTTCCAGGCTTTTTGAAGCCCAGTGGAGTGACACAGCAAGACTGTCTCTGTGAAGACAGGTGAGCACCCATCCCTGTCTCCTGCCCATTTCTACCTTCCATCCCTACTTACATATAAGGAAACCAAGCTCTAGGAACAGTTGCCATCTGAAGGTCCGAGGAAGCTTAGGCACGACTCAGCTTCAGTTATCATGTTGCCTGTGGATGAGAAACAGTGTGTTGCTTTGTCAAAGGCAAATACTGAAAAATGACTTTGCTCGTGAGGGAAAAGGGGTGTTTGCTATAAGACTCTGTCCGGGCAAATGAAAAGAGACTGGACAGTGAAGCAATGATTTGAATTATTACCATTAGTAGTAGTGGTGGTGGTATTCCAGGGGAAGGTGGGCACATCCCTATAACCATTACAATCAGAAGGACTTTTTGACTGGATGATCCAGATAGCTGACTCAATCCTCCATTTTGTTTGAGCTACAAAGATGGAGCCTGAGACTACTTCTATATCCACAGAGGAAGAGTGGAAGATTCAGGGAATTTTCAGTAACTTCAGCAATAAAAAGTTAATCCATCAATGTACATATTTGACAAATACTTATCAAGTGTCCAAATATGTCCTGGCACTATGCTAGGTGCTGGAGATGCAACAGTAGAAAAGACACAGCCCCTCCCATCCAGATGTTCACAATTTACTGAGGATATTATGAAAGAGACTGGTTATCTATTCACAGCACCTGTCTTATTTTCCACCTGGGCACACAGCTGGACTCTATTTCCCATTCTCTCCTGCAGCGGGATGAGGCCGTGTGACCAAGTTCTGCCAATGGAATGAAAATGGAAGAGATTTGTGCCACTTCAAAGCCTGCTCCGTAGAATTCTCTACATGCTTCTCTATCCCATCTCTTTCTCTGTTTGCTGGCTGGATGTCTACACCCAGGATGGTCCTGGAAGCCATTGGCTGCAGAAGGCAGGACTTTTGTAAGCTGGGTCCTTGAATGACTGACTGCATGGAGCAAATCACCCTCCCAGCCCTGGCTGTTGGTTAGATTTTACGGGATTGAGAAATAAATTTCTATTGTGTTAAGCCACTGAGAGTTGGGGGTACATCTGTTGAAGCAGTTAGCATTACCTTAGTTAATACTCTAGACATTGCAATGCAGTTAGGAAAGTGTTGTAATATGAGTATATGCAAGATTTTGTAGAATACAGAGGAATGAAATTACCTTCCTTTTGAGACCAAAAGAGTTTAACAAATTCTCATCAAATTGGAGGAGTTGCTGGGTGTTGAGGGAGAAGGTACATCAGAGAAGACTCCTCAAAAGAAAAGATGGCATTTGAAATGTGCCGTGAAGAGTGAATGGGCTTATTGCATGGGATGAGTGAGGGGAGGGCATTGTAAGCCGATGGAACAGCCTATGCCCAGACTTTGGGTCTGAAAGTGCATGGAGTGTTCAGGAAATGGAAGCTTTCTTGCAGGACTGCAGTTAAACCTGCCCAGGTAAGAGAGAAAAGCAAAGAGGTTAGGAAAAGAGGTTGAGATTATGTGGTGCAAGGTCATGAATGGCATGGCAGGGTTGATCTGAAGATAATGAGAAGGCAGTGAAAACTGAAGATAGCCACGTCGGGGTGAACGCGGTCGGCTCTGTCTCAGTCAGATAACGCCCGTATCAGGGGGGCATGGATTAAAGTAGGAAGAAATAGGAGACAAAGAGCTCAAATCACTGCAAAGAATTTAAAGAAATTCAATTATCTCAATTCAGCACTTTACTTTTTCCATGTCTACAAGACAGAAAATGATTGCACGATTCAGTAAAATTGAGAAGTAGGTGGGAATGGTCAAGTCAATATTTTAAACCAATGACAAGAAATTGTTTGACATAAAGTTAGCAAGATGTTTTGATGTCTAGGTGGTTAAACTTAACCCTCAATGAGTCAGTGTTTTATTGACTCTTTGGCAAAGCATGATTTCATATTTTTGAGAAAAATAGGCCTTTCAACTTTCACATGAAATTGGAGGATTTTTTGGCTATCAAATAGTTCTTGCTATCTTGTGTTTCAGTGCTTTTATGTAAAGGAATAGAAAACATTTAAATCAAATTTCCTTTTGAGGAGACATCAACTTTAAAATGATGGGAAAAGTGGATTGGCAAAATGTGTTAAGGGGCTTGGTGGACTAAAATTATTTGGGGGAAAAATACATATTCTAAAAGGTTCGTAGTGAAAGCAAAACATAACAGAGTTCAACCTAAGTCTCGATGCAAATGCCAAGAAATCCAACCCTGAGACCACCACCTCTCCCTGAATTTCAATATCATTTGAATCCCAAAGGTGAGTCTAATGTTTTCTTTCAGTTGGAACTGATTTTTCTCACCTGCTCTCCTCTGTGATGAAGATTAGCAGTCAAGCAAAAAATCCCATTTTTTTGACATTTTTTCTGTGGTAAAGATGGCCCCCAGGGGTCCATCTCTCCTAGTTCACACCCTCGGGTAAGCCCCCTCCCACTGTACCAGGGTTAGTCTGTGTGACCAAGAGCAGATGGTGAGGGCATGTCGCTTCAGAGATTAGGTCATAAAAGACAACGACTTCCATCTTGGGGACTTGCTCTCTGCCTTCAGACCACTTTCTCTGGGGGAAAGCAAGGTGCCGTGACATAAGCAAGCCTATGGAGGGGCCCATGTGGCAAGGATTCCAACAGCCAGTGAGAACACCCAGTGAAGAACATGATTGCCTACAGTAAATCCTGTGAGCCAACCTGGAAGCAGATCCTGCAGTCCCAGGTGAGTCCCCAGAGGGTGCAGCCCCAGCTCACAGCTTCACCAGAGCCTCACAAGAGACCCTGAGCCAGAACCACCGGCTAAGACGCTCCTGGGTTCGGACCCTCAGACTCTGAGATAATAAATGTCTGTTGCTTTAAGCAGCTAAATTTTGAGGTAATTTGTTATGCAGAAAAAGCTAACTAATACACCCTCTGTTATGAGAGGTTTTTTTTTTTTTTTCACATTAGCATGGTCTGATTTCCTTTAAAGCTGTTCTAATTTTCCTTCAGATCCAGGTCTCTATTCTTTGTGTAAGTTTATTAAATGTGAGACTGCCTACCAGTGAGTTAGGCTTTAAAAAAATAGATTCCAGGCGTGTTCCAGGCTTGAACCAATGGGCTTTGTTTTTCTAACTTTTGAATTAAAATATTATCTCATTAACTTTTCTTTCTGTCTTCTAATATCTGTGTTTAAGGCTGTAAATTTCCCGCTAAGTGCCACTTTACATACAGTCTACATATCTTAGTAGTAATGTTTCCATTATCCACTGTATTTAGTAATTTGCATTATAATTTCTTCTTTGACAAATTATTTACAAGAGTTTTTGTTTTAGTTTCTAAACGTATGTGGTTTATCTACATCTGTGTGTGTATATATATATATATATATATATATATATCTTTTTGCTTTTGGTTTTGAATGTTACTGCACTGCAGCTTGACAGTTAACCCTGTGATAACCATTCTTTAGTATTTGTTGAGGCTTCCTTTGGGCTTAATATCTGCTCAGTATTTGCAAATATTCCACGTGAGTATGAAATACATGCATATTCTGTTTGTTGGATGCAAGGTTCTGTATACGTTCATCTGATCAAGCTTGTGTGTGTTGGTCAAATTATCTATATGATGCTTAATTTTTCTTTTTTGATCTTTCCATTTCCAGGACATATATTAAGGTTTCTAATATGATGATGAACTTGTCAATTCCTGACTGAATTTCTAAAGTTTTTTCCTGATTGAGCAAATACATATTCATTCATTTAAATTTGACTGTGTGAAAAATCATTACTAAAGGACACATGGTTAAACATTATATTGAACAGAAGCCTAGACAAGATCAAGATTTATTATAGGGGGAAAAAAACTCACTCCCCAAATCATCTGGTATGAGTATATGTCATTCTAATCCCCTAAATCTCCGTATCCGTAGAGATCAATTCCTTCACCTGCTTCTCACGCCAGCCCCAGCGCACAGAAGTAAATGCTAATTGACTTGAATAATCATTAATATTTGGAGCAATGATCTAGAGGCTTAGAAAGATAATGAATCATCATTGTGTTATTAATAGTGATTTTTACACTAAACAACAAGAAAATTCAGTTGATGAAAACCCCATTCCCCAGGCATTCTGGTCTCCTGGGACTATACCATACACCCAGGAGGACCAAAGCTGTTTAACAAAAATAGCGGTACGTCCTAGATGTTAGTCACTTACTTTTAGCAAGTCTAGTAACGAGTAGATACGGTGTGGTCATTTAATGCTTACTTAAATAGAATCTGACTTAATACTGTGGTTTGGCGTGATTCTGTTATCACTGCTACTATCGTTCTCAGGAATGGTAATGATCAACTCTTAGAGTTTCATTTTCTGAACACACTTCTTCGTTGCTAAAATTCTTTTTATTTCTAGATGAGTCGGCTCCTCATGTCCTTCTTCTGTATCCTTGACTACATCAAAAACTCCATGGGGCAGGGCCCTGGTCTGCATTTTCTACTGTATCCCCAGCACCTAGAACTGCATGTGTTCAAGATGCTGAACACTTGTCTGTTAAAGGTTTGAATGAAGGGAGGTTTGAACACAGGCCTTACCTGGACCTCATGTGCCACATGTTAAAGGCTGTCTACACAGCAGTCGTTTTGACAGCTCTGGGTACAGGACAGTGACCCAGCACCCGTTTCCTAATGTAACGTGCCTCGTTGTTGCTTCCATAAGAGTCTGTTCCAGGGCTGGCAGGGTGAGGACAAGAGAAAACAGAAAAGGTTGTTTTAAGTACAGAAAGTGAAGCTCTAATTATCTTGAAATAAGTCGTCAAACAGAACGAATGGTGATTATCCCCAAATAAGAGGGTCTCCTCTTCAGGCCTCTAATTTGCAAGACCCATAAAATAATCTGGTTTCTTCAGGGTCCTTAAACAGAAGCTTTGTTCACCTGGGTGACATAACCCCAAGGGAAAGGCACAAAGGAATGAGCTAAACCATTATGAATCAAAGAAGCGAAGCAGGGGAGGAAAACTGGACGGCCTCTGGAACTAACCACAGGCGGTCCTCTCCCTGGAGCACCGGAGTCCTCAGAGCCTGGCTGCCGGCCCCAGGGACAGCTTCCTCTCCCCTGGAGCCCACCGAGTGACTGCTCTGCTCACCCGTAGACCTCCTGTGTGCACGCCCAGCCTGGTGCTGGCTGCCCTAGACCAGCTCACAGTCTGATGAAGTAGGAAGATGGGCACAAAGACTGACTGAAAAAGTAATTTCAACTCTTCAGTCAACAGGCATTTCTTGAGCACATAAAGCACAGAGACTGGATTCTAGACTCAGGCAGAACTTGGCTCCTCCAATCCGGCCTCTGCTGACCTGCGACCTTGGAAAAGTAATTCACCTCTCTGTGCCTCAGTTTCCTCAATTTTAAACAGGGAAAACAACCGAACCAAACTCATGGTGGAGTGAGGATTTAAGAGTTGGTGCTTGTTAGCCCCTTAGTACAGTGCCCGGCACAGTTATAATGGGTAGGGAGCAGGCTGTTATCTAGCCAGCTGTCTCTGTCAGATACCAGTTCCATACTTCCCTGACTCTTTAAGGGGCCCACATGGAAGGGACGCAGAGAAAAAGGGGCTCCCAGCTCCTTCTCCTGAAGAATTTTCATGAGACCTGGGAACTCTTTGGACCCATTCAACGAAAAGTTTCTGGGCTCCCACCAACTGAAGGCCAAGTAATATCCAGGATAGAGAGTTTAGCCTGAGGACGTGAAGATCCGCTGGATAGAGACAAAGGATCAGGATAAAGAACAAAGGCTTTGAAGATAGGCAGATAGGGATTCTAATCTCAACTGCACTTTACCAACTACGCCACCTTGGGCAACATAATGTGCCTCTCTGAGGCTCAATTTTCTATCTGTAGAATGGGGATGATGGTATTTATCTCTTGGTTTGATAAACATAGAGCAAGCTAATGTTTGCAATGTCTAGCATAGTCTCTGACACAGAAGTGCTTAATTAGTATGGATTTCTTACCCTAAGATGTAAAGGGAACAAACCTAAATCCACATGAAGTTTTATTTAACAAGTAGAAATATATAGGATTCCTTGTCAATAAGAAGACAGTATTTTATTGTCATTTGTATCCCAGGTGCCCTAGCATATAGTGGGGGCTTAGTAAATATTTACCCAGTCAACAGATGGCTCCCGGTAATTTGGGCCTATCTCCCCCCGGGCCTCAGTTTCCCTATCTTGCAGCAAGGTGGTGATTTCTACAAGGACCTTCTGTTCTGAGTGACTTTGCTCCAATGACTGGTCCGTAGGTGGGTGGGACATATAATCGTGGTGTGATTGTCACAAACTCAACACTGGAGTCCTCTCTCATGGCCCTGAACTATTGAACAGAGTAATTCAAGTCTTCCTGAAACTCAGATCTTACTGCTGATAACAACTAGATTCCAAATGGAGCCTTCTAGACGCAAATTCGTTATGGAGCGCTCCAGGGGGAATGAATGTGATAAACCCAAGCAGGGGTGGGGTGGGCATGTGAGGATCTGCTTGAATTTTGCAAAATGCAAATCAGACCATCAGTGTCTAAGCTCCCAAATCAAGTCACAGCAGCTTCAACACTCCCTTTCCGGCTCTCACGTCCCCGACCCCCTAACCGCAGTTGTGACATGACGATCCAGGGGCAACTGCCACCAAACTTACTGGAAGACTCAGCCACAGAGAGCCCTTCTCAAAGACAGATGATGGTGACCTCTGTCTCCTACTTCTTGGTGCACACACAGTGCCGTGAGTCCTAAATGCCATCAGAGTCTACACTCTGTCCCTCCAAGTCCTCCAGGAAGGTGGGCTGTAAGGCAGACTGCGAGTGGTCCATGGGACCCGTGAAGCACCTGCTGAGAGCCTGGCACTGCTGAGCACTGGCAATGTGAAAAGACAGGGAAATCAGCCTAACTCCCAAAATTCTACAAAGTGGTATACCGTGGTGGAAATAGATGAGGGATGTTGGAGATAAATGTGAGTTCCTTTCCAGCTCCTGTCTGAGTCAGCTCAGGCTGCTGTAACAAAATACCACAGCTTGGTGGCTTGAACAACAGACATTCATTTCTCAAGTTCTGGAGGCTGGAGAGTCTGAGACCAGGGTGCCGGCTGATTTGGTTCCTGGTGAGGGCTCTAGTGAGAGCTGGCCTGACGACGAACGCCGTCCTGCTGTGTCCTCACATGGCAGAGAGAGAGAGCAGCTGTTGGTTCTTTTCTTAGACGGGCACTAATCGTATCATGAAGATCCCATCTTCTGACTTAATTACTTCCCAGAGGCCCCAGCTCCAAATACCATCACACTGGGAGTTGGGGATTCAACATATGAATGGGGGGAGCACAATTCAGTCCATAGCACCTCCTAATTGAACCCCTTCCAACATTGTCTCCTCTTTCAATCCATTCTCCTGTGGCCCCCAAAGCAAGTTTTCTAACTCATTCCCCAGTTTAAAACCTTTCAGTGGGCCTACTGCCTTTAGGATCAAGTGCAAATTCCTTAGCCTGGCCCATAAGGCCTTGGATGACCCGCCTCATTCCTACCTCCACCTCTGGCTCCCCAGCCTCCTCTCTGGACACCACCCTCCCATGCTGACAGTCTAGACTCTCTCTCAGCTCCCAGCCTGTCCTGTCTATGCGACCTGCTTATGTTGCCTATCCTCCCCAGCCCACTTCTCATCGCATGTCACTATGGTTACCTACTTAATTGCCTGCCTTCTCCACCAGACAAGAAGCTCCTTAAGACCAAGGGACTCTCTCATTCATTGTCAGAGCTTCAGCACCTAGCAAAGTGCCAAGTTCATGGTCAGTGCTCAATAAATAATGGTTGTGTGAATGAATAAAACGTCATCCTGAGCAAGCTGCTTAACTTCTCTCTGGGCCGCCGATTCTTCGTCTGTAAAACCAGGACCACAGAGAGGGCGAAAGGAGAGGACGGGGTAAAGCCACCAGCCCCACACTTGACCCGTGGTAGGTGTTCAACACATCTCAGTTTCTCCTCCCTTTTCCTTTTCCCCCTAAGTTCTCATGGGAAAGCCCAGACTCACACACGTGGCATGAATGCAAGACAGGATAAAACCAAGCTGAAGATTGTGTAGTCTTGACACTAAGAGGTTTAGGGAAAGTCTTTTGGAGTTGGTTGGAGCTGTGGAGGAGGCAAAAATGTCACTGGTGCCCATTGGGTTACTATCCCACATCATTTCGCACATTTTTAAAATTTTTATTTATTTTATTTTATTTTATTTTGGTGAGGAAGATTGGCCCTCAGCTAACATTCACTGCCAATCTTCTTCTTTATGCTGAGAAAGATTGTCCCTGAGCTAATGCCCATCTTCCTCTATTTTATACGTGGGATGCCACCACAGCATGGTTTGATGAGTGGTGCACGGGTCCACGCCCAGGATCCAAACCCATGAACCCTGTGTCACGGAAGTAGAGCACGTGAACTTAACCACTACACCACCGGGCCGGCCCCAAATTTTTTACTTTTTATTGTGGCAAAATATACATAACATCACATTTACCGTTTTAACTATTTTTAAGTGTTCAGTGGCATTAAGTACATTCACAATGTTGTGCAACTGTCACCACTATCTCCAGAACTTTCTCATCTTCCCAAACTGAAACTCTGTATCCATTAAACACTAACTCCCCATCCCCCCACCCCCGCCCAGCCCCTGAACCACCATTCTACTGTCTGTCTCTTTAAATTTCACTACTCTAGGCCTCTCATATAAGTGGAATCATACATTATTTGTCCTTTTGTGTCTGGCTTATTTCACTTAGCATAATATCCTCAAGATTCATGCATGTTGCAGCACGTGGCAGCATTTCCTTCCTTTTTACAGTTGAATGATATTACACTGGTTGTATAGACCGCATTTTGTTTATCCATTCACTCATCGATGGACACTTGGGTTGCCTTCACTTTTTGGCTATAGTGAACAATGCTGTTATGAATGTGGGTGTACAAAGATCTGTTTGAGAACACACTTTCAACGCTTTTGGGAGTATACCCAAAAGTGGAATTGCTGGATCGTATGGTAAGTCTGTGTTTATTTTTTGAGGATGCTCCATACCGTCTTCCACAGTGGTTGCACCATTTACACTCCCACCAGCAATGCACAAGGGTTCCATTTTCTCTACAAACTTGCTAACATTTGTTCCTTTCTTTCTTTTCTTCTGTAGTAGCCATCCTAATGGCATTTCCCGTTTTAGAGCATCAGCTCAGCAGCCCTCAGCACCGCTCCTCTCCCTCACCCACAAGTCTCCGTTAGTGCCTCCAGTGCCCAGTGTTGTAGCTGTGAGGACGGAGGAGGGAATAAACAAGTTCCCCCCACTTGGGGGCTGATGCTCTGGTTGGGAGAGAGAGAATAAGCAAATATAAACCAATAACAAACAACGTCGGATGGTGATATGTTCTGTGAAGAACAGTGAAGCCCAGGGTGAGGGGATAGCGCGATCTCAATGTCGGCGAGGAGGCAAGGGGATGGGATTTCAGGTTTGTCGGCGACGACAGCCTGACTCTCTGAGAGACTGGTTTTTAACTGCATCTGAGAACTAAGGGAAGCGAAGCTCAGAGAGGGCCTGTGACTTGGCGAGTCTGGGCAGCAAGGTGGGAATTCAGCTTCAGATGTGCCTTCGAGACAACTCAGTCGGATTTGTGTACTTATCTGTGTGTGTTCCTCTTCAATAACAAGTTTTAAAAATGACAGCGTGCTCAACTTCAGAATTTGTCTTCTTTAAAGGACACCACACTATCTATCTTCCGTTAGTCTCGGAGAGTCGAGGAAGTGAAGTGCTGGGTTCGATAGAAAGATCCAAATCAACATGGTTTGGAACCACCGGAGGACTCGGTGGGCGGCTCCCGGGAAGGGAGCCACGGGTGGAGCGGCAGTGGGCTTAGCTACTCTGCTCGATTGCCTGTGGGCTGGGTCCAGGGTCCAGCTCCTCGCCGTTTTACTCTGCTGTGTAGCTGCTGAGTCCAGCAAAAGAAATCTTTTTCTCATGGACCACTCAGGAGACTGCAAATGGCAAAGGGGTTTTCCCCTCTCCCGAGTCCCACTCCCAACCGGTATGCCTGCCCCTGTATCACTGGGCAAACTCAGGGGAGACACAGTTTCCTGAAGAGATGAATCATTGTCAGTGCTGCGAGGTTACAGTTGGGGTCAGGGCAGTCACTCAGAAGTTGCAATAAAGTTTGGAATCCGAAATAAAGGCCTCCTCATGCTCAGGAAATCAAACGGCTGCCCGCAAAGGTGTCTGCAGACGACCTCTCTGCGGGTCACCAGCCTGTGCATGCGATGACCAAATGACTCATTCTCTAAGGAGCGCTTCTGGCTGCTGCAAATGATTTACCAGCAGGTCCCCAAGGTTCGTGTCCTGCTCAAAGATTGACACAGCAACAGAGGCAGATTTCTAGATAAGATCAGTTAGCGTTGGTGCAGGGGTGGGGACAAAATATGAAGGTTTCTTCATTGTAGAGCCAACTGGAGTGTCAGACTCTATACTCATTCATTCATTCATTTATTTTATGAAGGCTTATTAGTACCACTATGTGCCAGGCACAGATTATGATGTTGCAGAAGACACTGTGCTCGACCTCAGGGGTCCCCACCTTCCAGATGGGGAGACCGACCTATTAATAGGTGGCTGCAACAGTGGGACAAGTGTTATAATGGAGGGAAGCACTTGGGGCTAGGGACACTGAAGAGGGGCTTGGGTGCATGTGGGAGGTGCAAGGGAGGAGTCCTAGCACGAGTGCGGTCTGGGGTTAGTTTGGAGGGAGCATCGTGTGCAGAGACACCCTGACATGACATCTTGAAGCATTTGGTAGGGAGGGTGGAGGAACTGTGGAGAAGAAAAGGGCCAAGAACATGGAAAGCTGTGATGCTAAGCTGAAGGTGAGACAGGAGAGCACTCTGAGGATAGAAGTGACATGGTGAGAACTGTATTTTAGGGAGAGTGGGGTGAAGGGTGGATGGAGGGGAGAGACTGGAGGTGGGAAGACCAGTGAGGAGGCTGGTGCAAGACAGGACGGAGGCTTAAACGGTGGGAACAGAGATGGAAGGAAGAGATAATAGATTCAAAGAGCTATAATCAACATCGCTTGATAATGACTGAGAGGAGTCCAGGATGCCTGGGGAGCTGGCAATGCCACCATTGGAGCCAGCAGGAGGAGTGGGTTTGGAGAAAGTCGAGGATGAACCTAGATGTGGACAGCTGGATGACAAGTGGGGACTATTTGCAACAGCAGGATGATACTGTGTGTCATGGAGCTGGCCTTCAGAGCTGGCCTGTGCCACTGTGCAGGCATAAGATGTGGCACATATGGGGACCCAGAATGTGTGCTTGAGATGAGCAACTCATCGCACAGCAGTGAATGAGAAATTACAAAACTGAGTGCAATTACCATGAGATCTGATGTGTGTGTGTGTGTCTCTTCCCCCGTGACCTGGAACATGTTTTCACAGCCTAGAGAGTAGAGGACCATCTTAGTGATACAGACTTCCTGCTTTCCTTAGGCATGGAGAGGGCAAGGCGACAGTAATTGTCTGACTCCCCAGGCAAGAAGTGTGTCTGGTTCACTGTTGAATCCTAAGCACATGACAATACCTGCTTGTGGTAGGCATGCCATAAATACCTGCTGAATGAATAAGTGACTGAGGGCGGAGTTGTCCGGAAGGGAGGTTGGTGGATATGTGGGCCTGCTCCCGACCTCAGGAGAAAAACCTGGAGAGAACGATTCCCTCCCTTCCCTCTGGAGTTGGCCAGCATCTGGCTCCGCCCCACCAGCTAAATCTTTGAATAAGTTTATTCACCACTCTGAGCCTTGGGTATTCTCCTTGTGGAATGGGGATGTGAACAGTCATCTGTAGGCTCAGTAGTAAAGCCCAGCAGCCAAGTGGGGATGCACGCAGCGTCTGGAGCAGTGTCTGGGAAGCACGCAGCGTCTGGAGCAGTGTCTGGGGAAGCACGCAGCGTCTGGAGCAGTGTCTGGGGAAGCACGCAGCGTCTGGAGCAGTGTCTGGGGAAGCACGCAGCGTCTGGAGCAGTGTCTGGGGAAGCACGCAGCGTCTGGAGCAGTGTCTGGGAAGCATGCAGTATCTGGGGAAGCACGCAGTGTCTGGAGCAGTGTCTGGGAAGCATGCAGTGTCTGGGGAAGCACACAGCGTCTGGAGCAGTGTCTGGGAAGCACGCAGTGTCTGGAGCAGTGTCTGGGAAGCATGCAGTGTCTGGGGAAGCACGCAGTGTCTGGGAAGCATGCAGTGTCTGGAGCAGTGTCTGGGGAAGCACGCAGTGTCTGGAGCAGTGTCTGGGGAAGCATGCAGCGTCTGGGGAAGCATGCAGTGTCTGGAGCAGTGTCTGGGAAGCATGCAGTGTCTGGGGAAGCACGCAGTGTCTGGAGCAGTGTCTGGGGAAGCATGCAGCGTCTGGGGAAGCACGCAGCGTCTGGAGCAGTGTCTGGGAAGCATGCAGTGTCTGGGGAAGCACACAGCGTCTGGAGCAGTGTCTGGGGAAGCACGCAGTGTCTGGAGCAGTGTCTGGGAAGCATGCAGTGTCTGGGGAAGCACGCAGTGTCTGGGAAGCATGCAGTGTCTGGAGCAGTGTCTGGGGAAGCACGCAGTGTCTGGAGCAGCGTCTGGGGAAGCACGCAGCGTCTGGAGCAGCGTCGGGGAAGCACGCAGTGTCTAGTCTTAGCTTGACTCTCGGAAGCCAGCACCTCAGGCTCTGTGCTGGCTTCCCCACTGGAACATTGATGGCCCAGCCCCACCAGTCGCGGTTTGGATGAGTCCGTGCCCGGCTCCTAGTCAACATCACCGCATGTCAGCTATCGTCATCGTCTAGGAGAATTGTATATGGAGACTCTGTGGCACTTAGTAAGTGCCCAAGAAATGATAGAATCCCCCCTTGTTATTAACGTTGAGTGTTCTCTTCTTGTACAATTTACTCTCTATGCCCTGTTCACCAAAGAATTTATCAGTGCATGCCAAGGCCATGGAAAATTTAGAAGCAAGATAACTGAGGAATGTGGAAAGCCACTCAGGATATGGAATATACATAAACTTGGAGTGGGCGGAAGCTGAGTTCAAGTCCTAGTTCCACAACCTCCTACTTCCAAGATGCTTATCTAGTCACTCAAGCAGTTTTGCCCCTCTGAGTCTCAGTTTCCTCATCTGTTAAATGGAGATGATAATTCTTACCTGATAAGATGGTCATGGACGTTGTGAACTAACAGGAGGTGTAGATCCAGCTCTCCACAAGCAAAGACTGAGATGGAGGAGTCTTGGAGCACAAGGCATTTATTGAGGATCAACACCTGTCAAAGGAAGGAAGCAACAGGCTAGGGCACAAGGAGAAGACACGATGCGATTCAGCTCTAACAGAGCCTTGGTCAACAGAGCAGGGAGCTTGGGATGAGGATGGCCATCAGTGTCCCCTGTTGGGCCACATGTAGGTCTTTTCACCCTTAGCCTTGCTCAGTCACCATTTGGGAGCAGGGAAACAGTGTGACCTGGGGGACAAGACTCTCTATAGCTGAGGCAGACCCTGAAGGAGCTGACAGCAGGAGACTGTCTGCTGATCAGATCCCCATAGCTGGGCAGCAAGTCCTGCCTTGAAGGGGGTTCTGGGGGGCACCTGTCCTTGTCCACCAGCTGAGGAAGCCCTTGGTACAGGACTGGTATCAGCTGAGGTCAGTGAATCCTAATGTGCATCTGATTGTGTTTTGGGAATAGTAGCAACTGCTATCACCAGGTTACTCCCTCAATTACCTTTTAGAGCCTAAAGAGCTATTAAAACTTTTGTCTCTTTGTTCCTTATTGACTCTCAGCAGAGGCCTGTTAGTGATCTCCGCTCCCACACCCAAGTACTGAATGTCTGCTCCCATGAAGATGTGGTTTCATGGCCTGGCTAATGTGGGGCGGGGGGCTGTGGTCCACCCACTCCTCATCTCCATTGAGCTCCAATGGTTTCAGTGGGTAAACCCTTCTTGGTAACAAACAACCCGGAATAAACCATGGCAGATGACAATGTGGAATAGTCCTTCACCCTAATCTACACCACCACCACGACACACCACCACACCACAAATCCAACAACATCCAACCCCAGATGAACCACTGCCCCCAAGTCAAAAACACTCCATGCCCAACTCATATCACAAGCATGCCCACCCAGCCTATAATCCCCCAAATAGGCCCTGTTTGGGGTTCATCAAAAATACCAACTTTTTTTTCAAATGGTTTGGGTTTGAGAAAACCCCAAGCAAATTTTGCCAAACTGTTCATATTATTTGGTTCATGCGTAATTTAAGGGAAATTCAATCCATGTGTCGCTGACTTGTTCACCATTATGTCCTTACAGTAGTGCTATTCGAGAAGCATTTCCGATCTTGAACGCTTTGTCTGATGCAGATGATTTCCGGACAACATGGAGTAGCGGTTCTTAAATTCTGGAGGGAGTAGAACTGGGAATCATCCTTTTAGAAAAAGCACCTGCATGCAAAACTCTGGATCTAATTCTGAAAGGTTTACAGGCCTTCCTGAAGCCAAGTGAAGATCCCAAACTCCAGAAGCCAGAGTTTGGAGAACACTTGTCTTAAAAATCAAGGAGAAACAAAAGAAAAACCCAAGTTTGAATCTTCATCCCATTGCTGACTAGGTGTGCTACCTCAATCACAGAACACCTGTCCACACACCTGCTCCTCCAGAGTCTCTGAGACTCAGCTTTCCCATTTCTAAATTATGGCTAATAATTCCCCGCACGGCTGTTGAGAGGATCAAAAGCAATAATAACTGTAAAGCGGTGAATGATAATCAGCCAGGATTAGGAGCTTCCAGCTCATGTCGCAACACTTAAGACTTTCCAGTGCTGGGGATGTCACCTGGTCACCCTGTATGGACTGGAGCCTCCTCCAGATTCCACTGTCACACTTTGGGAAGTCAGTTCCCTGGGTCTCCTGAAAATGTCTGACCTCATGAATCATGTATTTTTAAAATAATATAATTTGGGTTTTCTTATAATAAAAGTAACATCTGTTCATTTTAGAAAAAAATTATAAAATGTAAAAACTATCCAGCAGAAAATGAAAATCTTCCACCATTCTGCCACTCAAAGAAACTGTCACTATTTTGACATATTCATAGTCAGTGATATAAATGCTAATATAGCCCCCAAGTTTTCACACCTGCCTATGTGTGCAAATATCACATTTACTTAAACATAGCTGTCTTTGCCTCCATCTGCCAATTTCTCTGACTCATCTCAGGGAGCCCCAAGGGGATCTTAAGTTCATAACATTTAGGAGATGTCTCCAGGGCAGTGCCCACTTCGGTTACTGATGTGCATGTCGGTGCCCACGGAGACAATGATGACATCTGGGCCAAAAGCCTGTCTCCTGATGCCCCTGAGGGACCCAAGGTGATCTTGAATTCCAAGGACCTTCACTAGACTTGGGCCAGGATACAGTGCAAAGAAGTGTGTGATATCGTGATCTACAATGTGAATTATATATTTGATTTTTGTCCCCGTTTCTGGCACAGAGCTTCTAAAATCCTTGGAATTTCCTAGGGAGTGAGAGCAATAAAGGTGTCTCATGTTATGTTAATAAGGTGACCTTAGGACCTCATCCCAGGATGGAGCTGGTTGCCAGAGGATTAGAGAGATGGAACTTTCAGCCCCAACTCTGACCTCAGGGGAGGGGAGAGGGGCAGGAGGTTGAATGGATAGTCAATGGCCAATGATAGGATCAATCATGCTGATGTAATAAGGGCTCGGTAAAAATCCAAAAGGACTGGGTTTGGAGAGCTTCCAGGTTGGTGAACATGTAGAGATTCATGGAGAACAGTGCACTCAGAGAGAGCATGGAATCTCCACGCCCTTTCCCCATACCTTGCCCTGCACATCTCCTCCATCTGGCTGTTTCTGAGTTATATCCTTTGATAATAAATGAGTAATCTAGTAAGTAAAATGTTTCTCTGAGTTTTATGAGCCACTCTAGCAAATTAATCAAACCCGAGGAGAGGTTGTGGGAACCTCTGATCTATAGTCTGTTGGTTAGAAACACAGATGACAACTTGGACTTGTGATTGGCATCTGAAGTGAGGGGCAGTCTTGTAGGATGGAGCCCTTAACTTATGGGATAGTATGTCCAGGCAGATAGTGTCAGAATTCAGTTGAATTGTAGGACACCCAGCTGGTGTTGCAGAATTGTTGGATGTATAGGGGAAAAGCCCCACACACATTGGAATTGGTGATCAGAATCATTCAAATGGGAAAGGCCCTTCTCCATTCCCCATGCCAGTTTGCCTTCTGGGTCTTTGCTGTGCTGTTCTGCTCTGGGTCACACGGAGTCCTTGAGCACAGCTCCTTTGGCTTTGGCAGGAGGCCCCCTTACTTAGGAGAACCCACAGGACGGCCACTGGGCTGCAGGTACCTGCTGCCCTCCCCAGAACCCTTCCCCGTTTCTCTCCCAAACCTCCTCTTTGATGTTTCCTTTCCTCCATTGAAATAAACTTGTGCAATTAGACACTTGTTTAATGAGTTCATCTAACACACAGAGACATGTCTAAATTCCAGGGGTTTGGGCTCAGCTGGGACACAGGCAACTTTTATAAAATTAGAATCATATTTTATATGCACTCTAGCATCATGAACATTTTGCCTGTTATCAAAGATTCTTCTAAAACTTGATTTTTTAATTTGCTGCTTAGTGTTATTGCATATAATTCTTTTACCACAATTTATTTAAGCAATGCCATATTTCTGGACTTTCAGGGCTTTCTTGGTGTTTATGAAAAGCATTTCAATAAATGCTTTTGTATATCTATGCTTTCATGCAAGCATTCAAGAGTCCCCGTGGTTTCACCAGCTCTCTCTGTGACTGGCAAGACATATACCCTCCCCAAGGGAGGCTTTCTTATTCATAAATAGATTTTCTCCAAGGATCCCTCCACTTTTCCAATGCTTAAACTGAAAATCAGATGTTTTTCAAACTCTTGGAACAGAAAGTCTTATCTAGGAAGGGAAGACATGCCCTCAAAGAATTGTCAAGACCAAGCCCTTATATTATAACAAGGTTTGCAAACTGGTGGCCCCTTGGCTCACAGATGGGTTTTGCTTGGCCAATATCACCCTTTGAAATAGAATTTGAATCCTTTAGGCATGCACGCGCCAGTTTGCCCCTTCACCACCACACCCTCGTGTTTCACATTCAGCCTTTCCATTATATTACATCATCTGGCTCCCAAAGTCCTTTGAGTTGGCTGCCCCTGCTTTATGGCTCAGCCAATTACTCTTGTCTTGCCCATAAAGACTTCCAGTTAATTAATCAATCAATGAAATTGATCAAGTGTTTATTGAGCCCTCCTATGTGCTGACTTCTGTGCATGGTACTGAGGATGCAGCTGTGAACAGCAGGTCTGTTTCATGGAGTTTATAGAAGGAAAGACAGACAATTAACACATAGACAGACATATGCCTCAACAAACAAGAAAATACTGGGTAGTGATGAGGGCTGTGATGAAAATAAAGCAGGATGACATGAGAGCCATTGAGGGGATGTGTGCCTTTAGAATGGGAGGTTGAGGAGGGCTTTGCTGAGGATGTGACATGAAAGCTGGGACCGGAATGACAAGAAGGAGCCAGCTGTGGAAACTTACTGCAGTGATTCTCAAACTCAGGTGAGCATCACACTCACCTGGAGGGCTTATTAAACAGAGATCTCTGGGTCCTACCTTCAAAGGTCAGTAGGTCTAGGATGGGACCTGAAAATGTGCATTTCTCCAAGGTCCCAGGTGATGCCGATGCTGCTGACTCAGGGACCACACTTTGAGAACTACTGAACTGGAGGAAGAATGTTTTCAGTAAAAGGAACTGCTGGTACACAAAGTCTAAGGTAGAAATGGGCTTGGTGAGTTGGAAGGTCAGTGTGGCTGGAACATGACGAGAAGTGGAGGAGGAGTGGGAGGCATGGGCAGGGAGTAGAGCAAAGAGGCCACTGGAGGCCAGGGTAAGGGGATAGGCTTTGGATTCTATTTTAAGTGCAGCAAAAAGCCTTTGGGAGGTTTAAACAGTGAGTGCTACGTTCTGTAACATGGGAATAACAGTAGTACCAATCTCCTGGGGTTGTGAGGATTAAAAGAATCAATACATGTAAAGTGTTTACAGCAATGCCTAGGACATAGAGAGTACTTAGTAAAAGTTAGGAATTATCACCATCATCATCATCTCCATCACCACCATCACTGTCATCATCACCACCATCACCACCTCTACCACCACTATCACCATCTGATGGATGATTCATGAAGCATACGTTGGCTATTGTGTGGAGAATGGATGATGGGGCCAGAGAAGAATTAGGGAATCAGTCAGAACTATTCCAATCTTTTAGATGAGAGATGCTGGTGGCTTATTCTGGGAAGGTAGCAGTGGAGACAGAAAACTGGATATATTGAGGATATGTTTTGGAGGTACAGCTGAATGGACTTGCCAAAGGATTAGATGTCTTGGGAGGGGCAGGTGAAGGAAATCAAAGAGTTAAGGATGACCCCTTCATGCCTAAGAATGTGGCCAAAAAACAATATAGGCAGGTGAGGCTTCAAGCTCTGCCCTCCACCTCCACTTCCATTTCCTTCGCTCCTCTCCCTGCAATGTGTCCACTTCTCCCCATAGCCCCCATCCTGGTAATAATGGTTTGCACCCAAGAAAAACCCACCCACAGTCTCTGGGGATGAGGAAGACGGGCCCAATGCCTCACTTTCTCAAACCAGCACATTACCTTTCCCTGGGGCCCCCCCCGCCCCTGTCAAAGGCATGCGTATACACCTGTTCCTGTTCCTCTCTTAGCTTCAGGCAGCACAGCAGTCAGCGAGCTCCTGGCTCTGTGAGCAGGAGACCAATTTATTAAGCAGGTTCCCTGGGTAGTGTCTACACAGATGGTGGGTGATCTTGCTTGTGCAGGGCCTGTTACTAGCCTGTTTTAAAAGACAGAGAAGACATTTTGGGGGTTCTCTTTACTCTCCCCAGCCATGCCGCAAAGAGCATTTTCCTACCTGTTTTCTTGAGCCTGTGGGCTGGTGCTTCTCTGGGGTAGTGTTTGGAAGGGGAATTGCCAGGCTGCAGAGTGTGCCCCTTTTTCATTTCCTACCTCTGAGTGTGTTTAATAGTCGCTGGCCATTGTCACTTTAACAACAGCCCAGACTTCAACAGCACAGGGAGAATTCTGGGAGACAGCAACCTGGGTGATGGCCTCTCTGTAGAGGATGTCCACTCTCATTTCAAAGGCTCTCTGATGGGATGCTGGGTTCCTGATAATGCCCTGGAGAGATACTGACTTTGGAATCATGTAGATCTGGGCTTAATCCCAGTCCCTCCTCTACCTGGCTATGTGATCCTACATCGGTGCTTAACCATCAAGAGCTTGGTTCTCTCACTGGTAAAATGGGGCTGGTAATCACTAGTTCCTGAGCCCTTGAGGGGCTGGAATGAGATCATGTGTGTAAAGGAATCATCAAAAGGTCAGGCACGGAGGAGACGAGATTCTTCCAGCAAACTCTTGTGGACGGCCCCCCGGGTTCCAGGCCCTCAGCTAGACATTGAGACAACAGCGGTTGCCGGGCTCCAAGCCCATTTCTGTGGTCTCTATACTCTGGGCAGCTGCCTTTTCTTTCCAACTAAATTGGCCAGCCCAGCATCATTTGTGGTGGGTTTTGGCACCATCCTGCCTCTTCCTAGCTAGTGCTCCCAATTAATGACTGCACAACTTCAAATGACCTCTGAAGAATATCTGTACAAAATCCTGTCCTTGCAAAATAAAATTTATTTTTATTTTTCACATTTAGTATTTCCTAATTCATACGTTTGCTTTTTCTCTCATGAAGACATGCCTAAAAATATTTTTTCTTGTGTGTCTTTTCTTTCTCTACAATCCATCTGGAACTCTTCATAGGGCCATCACTCTTCCAATCTGTCAATTGGCTGTGATGATAACACCTCGTATTTATTGAGCAGGTACTATAATCCGGGTGTGGTACTCATTCTTTCATTTATCCCACATCTTACAGATGAGGACACCAGTGCCCTAAGAGATTATGTGACTGGTCCCGGGTAACTGGAATTCGAACCCCAGCAGGCTGCATTTGGAACAAGCACTCTTAACCATTATCATCTACAGCCTTCTGGATGAAGTGCAAGTTTTAAAAAGTAATTCCTTTATTTTGCTTTATTTTATTTTTTAACAGCTTTGTTGAGATATAACTTACATACCATACAATTCACCCATTTAAAATGTTTTGTACGATTCAATGGATTTTAGTACAGATCTTTCTTGACTTATGAAGGGGTTACATCCTGATGAACCCATCGTAAGTTGAAAATATTGTTAAGTTGAAAATGCATTTAATACACCTAACCTACCGAACATCGCATCTTAGCCTCGCCTACCTTAAACGTGCTCAGAACATTTACATTAGCCTACAGCTGGGCAAAATTGTCTAACACAGAGCCTGTTTTATAATAAAGTGTTGAATATCTCATGTAACTGATTGAATACTGTACTGAAAGTGACACGCAGAATGGTCGGATGGGCACAGAATGGGTGTGAGTGTATCAGTTGTTCACCCTTGTGATCGCAGGGCTGGCCGGGAACCGCAGCTGGCGCCTGCCACCCAGCATCACGAGAGAGTATCATATTGCATATCACTATCCTGGGAAAAGGTCAAAATTCCAAATTCGAACTATGGTCTCTACTGAGTGTATATCCCTTTTGCACCATTGTAAAGTCAAAAAATTGTAAGTAGAAACATCGTAAGTCGGGGACCATCTTTATATTCACAGAGTTATTCATCATCACCACATTCAATTTTAGAACATTTTCATTACCCCAAAAAAGAGACTCTGCACCCCTTAGCAATCACCCCCTCCCCAATCTCCTCTTCACCCTCTGCCCCTGACAGTCACTAATCTACTTTCTGTCTCTATAGCTTTTCCTTTCCTGGCATTTCATATAAACGGAATCATACAAAATACGGTCTTTTGTTGATTTATTTTGCATAGCATAATGTTTTCGAGGTTCATCCATGTTGTAACATGCAGTAGTACTTCATCCCTTTTTACGGCTGAATAATACTCCATTGTATGGCTATACTGCATTTTGTTTATTCGTTTATCTATTGATGGACATTCAGGTTATTTCCACTCTTTGGCTATTACAAATAGAGCCATTAAGAAAATTCAAGTACAAGTTTTTGTGTGGACGTATGTTTTCATTTCTCTTGGGTATATACCTAGACATGGAATTGCTAGGTCTTACGGTAACCCTACGTTTAAGTTTTGAGGGACTACCAGACTGTTCCCCAAGGTGGTCATGCTATTTTACAATCTCCCCAGCAGTGTATGAGGGTTCCAATTCCTGCACATTCTCACTAACAGATGTTATTATCTTTCGCTTATAGTCATGCCAGTAGGTAGAAAGTGGTGTCTTGTTGTGGCTTTGTTCACATTTCCCTGATAGCTAATGATGCTGAGCATGTTTTCGTGTGCTTACTGTCCATTTGTTTATCTTCTCTGTAGAAATGTCTATTCAGACCTTTTGTCCATTTTAACGGATTATTTATCTTTTTATTATTGAGTTATGATAGTTTTTTATAGTCTAGATAAAAGTCCCTTATCAGGTATACGATCTACAAGAATTTTCTCCCATCCTGTGGATTGTCTTTTCACTTTCATGATGGTTTTCTTTGAAGCACAAAAGTCTTTAATTTTGACTATATCCAGTTTATCTATTTTCATTTCTGTTGCTTGTACTTTTGGTGTCATATCTATCTTTTCTTTTTTTTTTTTTTTCCTTTGCTTTTATGCACATTTTCCCTTCCTGCTTTCATTCCTGCTCATCCTTTGGGAGCTCAGTCTCCAAAATCCCTCCTCCAAGCAGCTTTCTCTCGTCCGCAAGATGGAGCCCCCCTGCTCCCCACAACGCCTGCACGCCCCTGTCGCGCCTGTCTGTCTACCGCTCATCTGTCCCAGCAGCCCTGAGCTTCTCGAGGGAAAGGTTGTGTTCTCTTTCCTGTTGAGTGTCTCAGGCCGGGACAGAGTAGCTCTCAATAACGTAGACAGAAAGAAGGAAGAAAAGAAAGAGCAGCCTGAGCAGAGTGTGGAAATCAGACAGGACAGTGTGAGCCTGGGAATGTGAAAGGGGCCCCTTTGGCCGAAAGGCACATTTTATGTAGAAGATAAGTCCAGTAGATTGTATGTGAGAGATAAAGCTGGAGAGATGGGAGGTGATGATTATATTGTGGGGCCTTAAATACCCGGTTTAATGCCTACAATTTCAGACTCAAAAGGAAGCACTCAGGTTTTGAGCTAGAACTTCATTTGCTTCTATGAAGTAAGTAAAAGGAGAGGAAATCAAGATGTTTTCTCTACCCCATCCCCAGGACATCACATGTTTTTAAAATCTCTCGGTGTTGTGTAGATAAAAGCTCTGGGGTATTCGGAGTTGAGTGACTCTGCACCAGATCTCACAAACTTGCTGTGACTTTGTGCAGGTCACTTAATTTCTCTGGGTTTCAATTTCTTCACTGCTGTGTTAATTACTATGTTTGGGCTCTAAGCTAGCAATTAAAACAAGGTTATTTTGGAAGATTGACAGGGGCCAATAGACTCAAGGGATAGCTGGAGAGCAGGCATGGAGCATGGAAGGGACTCAGGGCTCCTAGTTCCAGAGACTGGAAAGCAGACCCTCAATCTGTCCAGAGGACTGCTCTTGGAGAAGAGCCCCGTCCTGGGTTTCAGTCCTTTTGTTTCTCTGTTGGAGATTCCACTTCAAGTCAGGGAGAGTCCACTTGGCCGGCTCAGGAGTTGTCCTGGCCCCTTGGCTAGGGCAAAGTGGGAACCTAGAGTAGCCCCATCAGCCTGTATCTAGTAAGGAAGATGTAATTCCTCAAAAGGAGACCAAGGTGGAGGGAAAACAGATACCAGCATTACGGAAAAGAATGGGTAGGCACCGCAGCTATAACAGGGGCAGGGGTTGGCATCAGCACCCTCAAATTCCCTTCCACAACTATTTGCGATCCTAAAATTCCAGGGGGGAAAGTTAGCATCTTTCTCACCCAAGAAAAGTCAACATTGGAATGGATGGTCTCTGACTTTGTAGACCTGGCTGAACTCCAAGTCCACACTCTATAAGAAGGATAGTCAAACCCATTCCTGTTATGGAAGGCTAGAAATATCATCAGTTTTATTTATCTCAGGCCAACACGTTTTAAGCATCTGTTAGGTATCAGATAGTTTATTAAGTATTGCTCTACATGTTTTTTCACTGAATTTCCCCAAATGACCTTTCAAAATAGGAGTTACATCCATTTTACAGATGAGGAACCTGAGGCTCGAAGCATGAAGAAACTTGCCCAAGGTCACAGAATGAACAGATGCTGGAACCAGATTTTGACCTGAGACCTGTCTGCCTCCCAGCTACGATTTATGTTGAAGTTATGAGCTTTCCGTGGCTTTCCATTGGGCCAGAAATCCTTAACTGGTCCACACGACCCCACTTGATCCGATTTCTGCCTTGTCTCATATTACAAGAGCCTTTATTCTCTGCCCTCAAACCACACTGGCCTTCTTTCAGTTTATTGGACATGGCCTGCTATCCCCCACTGCAGGGCCAATAAGAAGTTCTTATCTCCTTCCTTGCGGTGACTTTATTAATATGTTTCCTCACTAATCTATACACTCCGGGGCGCAGGTGCCATGCTGTATTTGCTCTCAAGCATGTCTCTAATGCCTACCTAGTGCCCAGAACATAGTAGGCACTCAAGACACACAAGTGGAACGGATGAACTGTGCTACCTACAGTCTACATCTCAAAGTTGGCCGAGCTCTCCAGACAAGGGAAGACTAACCAGGAAAAGTTCTCCACCAAACCCTCCTTCAACGTTCAGCCCAAACACATGTTGGGATTGCGTGTGTACCGTAACTAAAGCATAGTTTCTCCCTTTAAATTTGGCTGAAAAGCCACTCCTACTCCAAGAGAGCAAAGGTGTCATATTGGCCCGGATTCCTGACAGAGTTAAAAATTAGGCACGTGATGGTTATTAATTCCCTTTGTTCTGTTCCCTCTTCCTCTCCCTGCTCCCATAAACGTTTTCAACATCTATAAGCTGTTAATGGAGGACAAATAAAGTGAGTAACTGCATCATCTCAGCCTCTAAGCCCCCACGGGCCCAGCCTCAGGGTCCTGCTAACTGATCGTTTGTAGGTGGTTTGGAAGCTGAAGGCCCAGGAAGGGTCATTAGATCAGATGGGGCATTTTGATCAGGGACAGTCCTTGGCCACCTATTGTTTGTGACACAGTTTGGGGAATCCTCCAGCCTTCTTTGGTATCTGTATTTCTCTAAGTCACTTGCTCCTAAAATCTGACTGAAACAGTGAGCTGAAACAAACCACTACTGTTTGCAGTCCTGGTGCCTATGATTTGCCAAAACTGCTTCTGTGTGTCACACCACATTCAATAATCTTACAAAAGGGTGAGCAATGGCCGGGGCTCGCCCAGTGGCATAGTGGTTAAGTTTGTGCTCTGCTTCAGTGGCCTGGGGTTCATGCGTTAGGATCCTGGGGGCGGATCTATGCACCGCTCATCAAGCCATGCTGTGGCAGCATCCCACATACAAAATGGAGGAAGATGAGCACAGTTGTTAGGTCATGACCAATCTTCCTCACGAAAAAAAGGTGGGGGGGGGGAGTGAGCAATGGAATCAGAGCATTCTTTAAGCAAATTAAACCTTCATGATGCCAAGATGCACCCCCAGATCAGACCAAGAGGTTAGATGTTGGATCGAACAAGCTTCTTGAGGCAAACTACTTCAAAGAAAATCGTCCTTGTCCTTGTAAAAAAGAAACTCCACTGAACTCGTCCTTTAGACTACTGCTTCTTTCATGGGTCTGAGCCATTTCAGTTGACAGTTGAGTCTGTTTTAGCTAATTAACTAAATGTTCTAGGGGAGAATACTCAACAAAATCTATTTGTTCTGGGCAAATCTGCAGACTGTTGACGGTGGGCAGAGGCACCCACACCAATGGCCAGATCCCTGTAGAAATCAGCACAATTCTCTCCATAGAGGTGGGGCTGTTGCAATTACATATACGGTCCACTAGTACTTTTTCTCTAATTGCAATATAATCACCATCTATCCTTTCTTTTCATAAAGACCCTTCATTGACCTCATTTCACAAAATGGCCTTTTAAAGCTAGAAGGAAGCCCTGAGATCATTTCCAAAATGTCCCTCTCCTCACTCAGACTTTTTGTAGATGCAGAAACTGGGACCCCAGGCAGTCAGGTGAGGTGACAGAGGCCACATAGATGCGGAGTTTATCACCAGAATGATGTCCTAGGTCCTGCTCTGCCTCAAACTCTCTATGTGACTGTGGTACGTTGCTGCTCTTTTTTTAAGACAGTTTCCTCACCAGTAAAATGAGCACAAAAGTGTCTCCCCTGTGAGAATGAAAGAAGCATCCTTCCAGAACAGGCACTCGGAAATGTGTTGATTCCAGAGCCCCTGCCTTAGGGAAGGAGGGGAGCCTTGGCCATCTGCAAAATGTCCCCGTTGTCCATCGAGAATCATGGCAGATATTCTTCAGCAGGTTTTCTTTCCCATAATAATGGCACCTACGTTTACTGAAAACTCAAAACATGCCAAGTCGTGTTTGTGACATTGAGCTCCAGTGCCCACCAATGTCCATGTTCTCTCCCTCTCTCAGTGCCCACAGCTGAATTCCATTTTTGAGCCACTCTTCTGGTCAGATGTGGCCACTGGACTGTGGTATAATGTTCCCCCTTTCTAGGCCTGGTGCTTCCTCCTGTGATCCTTGCTCTTTGTTTTTGTTTTTTTTTTTTGGTGAAAAAGATTAGCCCTGAGCTAACATCCATTGCCAATCCTCCTCTTTTTGCTGAGGAAGATTGGCCCCGGGCTAACATCTGTGCCCATCTTCCTCTACTTTATATGGGATGCCGCCACAGCTTGGCTTGACAAGCGGTGCATCAGTCTGCACCCAGGATCCAAATCTGCGAATCCCGGGCCGCCGAAGCAGAGAGCACAAACTTAACCACTACACCACCACCCCGTTCCTTGCTCTTTAAAGGAGAGAAATTTCAGGACCTAGAGGAAGGTGCACACCAAGATGGAGGGAGCCGGGGTCCCCAAGGAACGCTGTGGAGGAGATGCATGGGGAGTGGCTGAGATCGAGGGTTGAATTGTTATAGCAGCTGATGTTACTTATTCTGCCTAAAGCACTTGTTGTGTCTGTGGGTGACTTATATGTATAGACTTATTCATCCTCACAGGCCTTTCATCCTCACTTTGCAGACAAGGAAGTTGAAGCACAGAGAGGTTAAGTGACTTGCCCAGGTTCTCGCAGCTGGGACAGAGCAGAGTTCGGCCCCAGATTGTCTGGCACCAGAGCGTGCTCTTCACAGCACTCTGGAGACTTTGGCAATAGGAAGCTACAGACACTTTACCTATTTCTTTTGGAGGATCCACCCCTCCTTGCTCCTCCCTCACTCTCTCTTCCTTATTGACTTCCTTTCACATTTACTAAATATCTACTTTGTGCAAGGAACTGAAGCAGGCGGTAGCCTAAGGCTCTTATGATGAATCGGACATTGTCCCTGCTTGGGGATATTCCCTGCCTCGTGGGGAAAGGGACACGAGATTGGATAATGACCATGTCTTGTGATGAGTGCTCTGATGGGATAAGAAAGAGTGCCGTGGGGGCACAGATAAGGGACACAGGGACTCACATCTGGTTGGGGTCATGCAGAAGTTGAGGGTTGGGAAAGGGATGATGCTTAAACTGGAGCTCGAGGGCAAAGAGAAGTTGGCAAGGCCAAGGAGGTGGGGAAGGTCCTGCCAGGGGGAGGTACAGCTGGAGCAGGGGCGTTGAGGCACAGAATACCGTGGCGTGTTTGTAGACTTGCAAGTCTGGAGAGGAGGAGGAGGGGAGGATGGAGAGGTAGAAAGGAGCTGGAGCGTGAAGGGCTTGGGTGGGTAAACTAAGGAGCTTTGACCTAATCCTGAAAGCAAAGGATGATGGGGTCGGATTAACATTTCAGAGAGGGGGCTCCTGGGGCGGCCTAGCACACACAAGGCTGGACCAGCCTACAGCTGGGGGTCAGGAGACAGGTGCTGACGCAGAGCCAGGAGAGTCTCCAAGCCCTAGCTCCCGCTGCCATCTGAGCCTCCTTCCCGTCCTGTTATCGTCAACAGGGACGCCAAGCAGTTTATCTCCTCTCTTCAAGAGCCTTCTAAAAACAGACCGAGGGGATGTAACAACTTCAGAGGGCGGCGTCCCCGACAAGATTCAGACAGCCTCTCCAAGGCAGCTCATCTCTCAGGCCAGAATGGGGCCAGGAAGCTGGCAGGGTTCGAGTAACCGCTATCAGGGAACATTTAAAAATAAAAAAGGCTTCCTCAAGAACAGGGATGTGTTTCCAAAATCCAAGAGCCCAGTCCTTGGGATCCAAGCCACCTTGAGTAGCTCCTACTTCAGTTTAGAAGCTGAAGGCCAAGGTCAAGTGTCTGGGGACTGACCTCTAAGTCCACAGAATAAGCTGAGGTTAACGTGATCACTGTCAGGAACGCCACCCAAGCACAGGACTAGGGGAGCCTGGTGGCTTCAAGGAGCAGCATTCCCTGATCAACTCAGAAATGACTCACTCTCTGTAATCCTTGGAATCTGAGAATATCAGATCTGGAGGGAGGTCGGAAAACTACTGGATTCTACTGGAGGTGAGTTCATGGTGCTCAGGATTTACCCATCCTGGAACCTTCCATGGAAAGCCACGCTGCCAGGTTCTCTTTGCCCAAAATTGCTGTGACATCTGCCCTGCGTGGTAGGGACCCCCTGGTTGTCCCTGATTAATTTTGGGTTAATGGATGTTGAGTAGGGTGGGGAGCAGGGCCCTGGAGCTGGGCTACCAGAGTTTACCTTGAGGCTCAGATCCTCAGTGTCTTGTGCTGTGAAACTGGACAAGTTACCTCATCACCCTGAACCTCTCTTTCTTCCTCTGTGGCAGGGAGCAAAGAACACTGCCTCATCACGCTGTCATCACAAGGCGAAGTGGGATATTGTCTATGAAATTACCCAGCTGCACACCTGCACGTGAACGTTAGCTCCTTTCTTTCATTTGTGGAGTGCGAGTCCGTCTTATGGGCCTTACGTTTAGTTACGCCTACGGTTCTTTCTCAAATTGTAGCACTTACGTTTACAGAGTGCTGTACCGTATTCAGAGGACGTTCTCCCCCCATGTGGATCTCACGCACATCTACTCGCAGCCCCGTGAAGTTGACAGAGCAGGGTCTGGTCTTTATTTTATGGACCAAGAGGCTGAGGTTCTCACAGGGCACTTGACTTGCCTAAGTCAACGGTGTGGGCCAGGTCTGCTGTTACAATTATTGTTGATTTCTTTCCTCTTTTTGTTTGTGATGGATCCAGCAGAGCTGTGCCACAGAGAACATTCCGTCCTGAGCCAATGCTGGGCACTGGCTACTGAGCTCACACACATCATCACGCCTCACGTCTGGGCCATCTAGGGGAACCTAGGCCCACAACTCCAGGAAACCACAGATTTGTCATTGCTTCCTTCGCCATCTTGGGCTCAGTCTCAGTTCTCAGCAAGGCTCTCTCATCTCCCCCGTGTGTCTGGAAGAAAAAGTTCATCTCGTGTGTTCCCACAGACAGAAACCAAGGCCAACATGGGCCCTTGGCCAGGAATAGAATCATGTTTTTCCCAGAATGGCCAGCTCAAATCAAATTTAGCACATGGGAAGAGTCATTAAGAGGGTGTAAAGTTGGCTCTTTTCCTGTTCCTGGCAGACCTCAAGGGGCACAACTTGAAAGTGGGATGAGGGTAGACGCATGAAGACAAGCAATTAAACACTATTCAAAATAACAACAAAGTTCTGACTCCATGGAGAAAGAGGCATCATACAAATTATTGGGTTGTTAGAAAACACTTTCTCTTCCTCCTTGTGACTTGAGACTCCATTTTCTCTGAGGATTCACGTGTGCTCACAGAGCTTGTGCGTGTGGGTGCAATTATGTGTGTGTGTGTGTCACGTGTGAGCGTGTCATGTTTAAGACAACAGTCACTCTCTGAACAATTGGCCAAATAGAAAGACAGGCCTGCAGCCATGGGGAGGAAGGCCACAGGGACTCTGAATGGTGACCCCAGGCCCTCAGGCCCAACCGGACCCACGCTTTGAGACCTAGAGGCCCCGCCCATTGAAGCCCCACGTTCACTTCTCCACGGGTGGCCAGAGAGAGGGAAGATTTTCCTAAAGAAGCTGACATCCAGGAGCGCCAACAGGTGCCCAGCAGTAAAGTGGGAAGCGCCCACTTCTGGTTCAGGGAGACAGACGAATGGTGTGCTGGAGAGCAGATGGATCATGCATCCTTCCCAAGAGAAACTGCGGCCGTGGTTCTCATCCTGTAGAACAAAACTGACAGGAGAGAGAAATCAGTTCAGTCGCTCATGACCAGCTTCAAATTTAAAAAAATAATGAAAGGAAGAAACAGAATAAATTAGACTGTTTTGAATGAAGTGTAACTTTTGTTTTTGAAACTTTTGTTTTATGTAAACTACATTTTGAAAGCCCACAACCAAAAGAAGCTAACCTTTGAGAAAGAGTAAGGTAGATGTCAGTGGTATCAGGACAATGAGTCCAGTGCTTTTTTCATTCTGGAAAGTTACTGGCCATTTAAGCACTTACATATGTTTTTTTCTTTAAAAGTCTTTGATTCAACCATTGAGAGTCTACATGTTCTGGAACCTGCGGTCAGCTCTAGGGCCACTAAGCTAAGTAAAATACAGCCCGTGACCTAGAGGAGCTCACCATTTGCTGAGGAAGAGGAACTTGAAAACAGACAACAATTATTGCATGAGTCCTCACAGTCTTCCCGCTGTTCTGGGAAAGTTCCTTGTCTGCTGAGTCAGCATCCAGGGACTGGCTAGGGAAGAGGGTAGAGAAACTAAAATAAGCCAGAGATACTGAACTGATCTGTTTATAACAGAGCAGAGAGAAGGACGAGGAGCAGACCTACTTATTGCAAAGCTCCAGGGAGCACCATTCGCACTGCATTCGATGGAAGCAGCATCCCCGGAAGCACCACCCCAAAGACTAATGGGAATGGCGCCCTTGATGTGAGCAACTCAGTGGCCTTGATGAGGAGGTGGAAATAAACATGCAGCTAGACATCAGAGGTGGCTTCAGGGAGTTAGAATCTGAGAGACAGAATGAGTGAGCTAGTTTTAGGGAGCAACTGTTGACTGCAAAGGATACTGAGAGAGCCAACCACTGGGAGAGAGAATTTTTCAGATGTATGCTATTTATTAAAAATTCATTCTCCTCTTTGCCATTTCCATGGGGGAGCTCAATGAAGACGTTAAGTACTTGTCATCACGTGTGGATTGCAGGACTGTGCTTTCTGGGAATGGACCCTCTGCTGAGAGCGGACCCGAGATGTGCTTGAATTGCGTCAGCCTTCATGGAATCACGTGTAGTGCAGCAAGAACTGCAGAGAGAACAATAGTGTTTGAGAACACAGATGGAGAGCCAATTATTTTATTCTACCTGGATGGGAGGCATGGGTTGGGCTAGAGAAAGTAGAAGCCCTTTGAGCCGGGTCTTTAACAGATAAGAAGAAATTAGCCCGGTTACATGGGTGAACAAAAACTCCAGGCAGAAAAAACAGGATGGTGTAGGCGTGGAAGTGGGAAAGCTATGATGCGTTTAGGAAATGGGATAGCTTGATGAGGCTGGATTATTGGGTGAGTGAAGGAGAGTGTAGGCTTTTCTAGAAAGTTCATTTATTAACAGATCTTTAAAAACATTTTTAAAACCCTTTATCTTGAGGAAAATAGGAACCAGTGAACAGCTCCGCGACAAGTGGCATGGTCAGATTTTCATTCTGGAATGATGACTGACTGCAGTGTGTGGAGAGTGGATTGTAAGAAACATGGTGAAGGCAGGGCCACAAGTCTGGAGGTTGCTACTACACCCCCGGGAAAGGTGATGAAGTGTAAATCAGGATGGCAGCAGTCGGGATGTAAATAAGAGATTGGATTGAAGGGTCCTTGAGGATGGCTTTATATATGGCATTGAGGGAAAGGGAAGCACCATGAGGATGGAAATTTCTCATCGGATGGTGGAGAAGGTGCTGGACCATTATGAGAATGTGAGACAGGGAGCAGGCTTTGGAGAGAAGATGATGGTGAATTTCATTTTTGACATTTAAAAAGTCTGGTTTGGTGGCTAGAAATGATTTAGTCGGGCTGGTTCTTCTGACTCGCCAGCTAATGTTCCTCCACTTCACCCCACATGCCACACTATCACACCCCTCGTGGTCCCATAAACTGGCCATTCTGCCTGCCACCCTGCGCTTTCACCCATCACTTCCTCTAGAGGGCTCTTCCCACCTTTGTCCCTCTGGCAAACTCCTGCTAATCTTGGACACTCCACATGACGGCTGCTGTCCCTGACTAATCACTCTCCACCCTCCCAGTCACCGTTGGCTCCAGCCCCTACCCCCAAGAAAACCTTGGCTGACCAATTTTTTGTGTTTGATGTTAGTTCAGTACTCACCACATAGGTTGTGCTGTTTGATTTGCCTGTCTGTCTCATCCATAAGACTGTAAACTCTTCGAAAGTAGGAATCAGGTGTTCCCTGAATCCAGAAGGGTAGATGCTGAACCCTTGTGGAATGAATGAGTGAGTGAATGAATGAGTTACAGAATTTTTGGCTGTCCTAGCTGGGGTCTAGAATAATTATTTCTCTTTCTGCAGTACTCTGCCCTGACCCTTTTCCAAGTATCTACTTGCACCTATTCATATGTATAGGAGCTTTGGGGACACTGAGAAATGGGCATTTTTGTTAGGGGATGGACCGGGAGAGTAGGATGGATGAGGATAAAGCAGTGTTTGCCTTCTCCAGGGTTCTTTGGAATGGCTTGGAGACCTTTGGAAGGAAGGATATAAAAGAAAGAAATTGAAAGAACTATTCCAGAAATAATCTGTGCAACTCTGGGCTCAAGCAGAACTGCTTTGGAGCCCAACTGACAAAATTGTTGGGGTGTTGGGGAAGAGTGCCCCACACTTCCGCACGGAAACTACCAGTGTTCTAGCATCCCAAGGAGTTCTGGGAGCTTCCAGAGATGACCTCCTTAGCACGGAAATTCACATTCTCCTCATGCAGAAGAGCCATGGGGAGACTCTACTAGGTAGTTTTGAGGTGGTGCATGGGAACTGATGGAAACAGAGAAAAGAGAGGAAGAAGAGGAAACATTATTTCGTGACTGTAGCTTACACATGGGTCACCCCTTGGGTACTGCCAGAATAACAACGGGACACCTCGAAGTGGTGTGATTCCCACTACACCATATCATTAGAGTAGGTATAACCTTTGTAGACAAAATTTGATGATGTGTGGGTTATTAAGATTAATTTCACCTGTTTCTTTTTACTTTTTTAAAGGTGACTACTAGAACATTTAAAATCACATATGTGACTGACATTATATTTCTACTGTGCTACTACTGTGGACTGTGCTCATTAAACGAATGAGGTACATCTATAGATACTGTCAAGGATGGTCTCTAATATAAATTTACTATTAAGTGAAGAAAATAAGTTGTACAGCTAAATGTATAACCCAATTGAAAAAAAAGTACTATATACACACTGCAAATAGAAAGATGAGGAGAAGTACCTGAAAGGGTCCCAGAAGGATGGGGCTGGATAGTGTGCCCCAACAGAGAAACTGAGCAGCAGTTAATAATAAGACTCTTGAAAAGTGTGAGCAGGGTTAGGAAAATTCGATGGAATGGTGAAACATCCTAGGGAGGGATATGGGAGGATGTAGGAATTTGATATTTTACTATACTTATTGCTGTAGATTTTATGATAATAAGCACGTATGTATTCTGTAACTTCTTAAATAGAAATTGATTATAGGACAGACCATCATAGCTGATGGGTCTGGAAATTGCCTCAGGACTGTGTCAACTGTTGGCCCATTTCCCTGGGCTCCCAAGTGCTGCCTTCTCTAGAACACTATTCCATGGTGGCAGCTTCATGCCCCGTTTGATAAATGCATTGTCAATAGCTCAAGCCAACTGAAATAATAATGGGAGAAACTTCTGCTTCTGCCAAGAACCGAGAGCTGGAAGGACGCTGGCGAGTGTTTCCTGAAGCCAAAGGCAGGTTTCCTATAATTAGAAGCAATTTGCTAGAAAGTTTACCAGGCTCTTCCAAAACATACAATATGGCAAATTGTGAAAGGTTTCTTTATTTTTCCTTTCCTTTTCATGACACATTGCAGATGGAGGGCATGGAATACTCCCTCTTCCTGGCGGGGGCTGTTATTTTAGAGGATCATGTCTTTGCCAAGTCAGTGGAGTGGGAAGAAGAAAGCCAACATTTTGTATCATTGTGGGAAATGGGAGCAAATTCAGAATCATATTCTAAACATTTTGAAGCTCAAGGCCTTTCCAACTGTCTCCACCGAGAGATTTCAGCTTCAGCCAAGCAGGATCTAGCAAATGAAATACACACCAGGACCAAACTCATCAAATTTCCATCCCAAAGTAAGAAAATAGGAAATTCAGACTGCATTTACACAAAGAGCTATTACCATTTCTGCATTCCGGAAGGCAGCCATGAAGGCCAGGGGTGCAGGGATGGGTAGACGAACGTCTTTTGAGCACCTAGCGCTTTCCCTGCTCTGGGCCAGGCACCTTGCCCATTCTCTGCAGTGAAGGCCCCACCATTGCCTCCATCCCCCAGCCCAACAGCCCTGCTGTAGGTACTATCACTATTCTTAATTTATAAATAAAACCGAGAATCAGCAAAGCTAAAACATTTTCCCAGGATCAGAGGCAAAGTTAGGACTCAACCCAAGTCTGTCTGACTCGTCACCCAGGGCTCTTTCACTATACAGGTCTGCCCTGCTATTGGAGTCAGCCTTAAACTGATGGTAGGTTGGCTGACTATATAGGATTCTCAGATCATTCTAACTTGTCATCTCTAAGAGAGGGAGTTGGAACAGGCTCGTACCTCCTCCCTGGTCCAGGAGCTGTAGCTCTATAGCATTTGAAGCAGCCACCTTCCTGGGAGGCTTCTCATCCAGCCGCAGTTGCCTACTCTACTCTTCAACATAAGAAGTTGTGCAGCCAAGCAGACCCGGAAGGGCCCCGACCCAGGATGCAGCTGTTCTCAGCCTTGCTTTCTAACATCAGACATGTTGATGCTCCAGAACAATGTGAAGGTGGCCTCCTCAATCCTGCTTTCCCATCAATCTAGTGGGGAGAGGTGGGTGCCAGGGACATGCATTGTGTATGTAGAGTGTGGCTCAAAGGAGAGGTGGACTAGACCAGGGGCGGTCCTGGATGCCAAGGAAATAAAATTATCCCATCTATCCACCCATACACCCACCCATCCTTCCATCCATCCTTCCATCCACTCATCTATCCATCCATTCATCCATCCAACTATTCAATCAGTGCTATATCTGAGACAGTACAGGCAATAATTGAGGAATAATTGAGGTAGCCCCAAATAAAAAGAGATTCTGTTAGGGTGATGGAATAATGGGATCTTTCTTTTCATATTTTCAATTAAAAATTTTTTTGATAATTTTAAAAAATTTGGCTGGAACCTTAAAGAAACTGAGGAAGATCAGTAGAAAAAGCATGGGCATGGACAAAGAAAGACAAATACTGCGTGATCTCATTTATATGTGGAATCTAAAAATGTTAAACTCATAGAAGCAGAGAGTAGAATGGTGGTTGCCAGGGGCTGGAGGGTGGGGGAAATGGGGGGGTGTTGGTCAAAGGGCACAAACTTTAAATTACAAGATGAATAAGTTCTGGAGATCTGATGTACAGCATGGTGACTATAGTTAATAATAATGTGTTGTATACTTAAAATTTGCTGAGAGAGTAGATAAATGTTCTCACCACACACACAAAAAAAGCTAGCTATGTGAGATGATGGAAAGGTTAATTAGCTGTATTGGGGGCATTCATTTCACAATGTTTACATATATCAAAATATCGCATTGTACAGCTTTAATATATATAATGATTATTTGTCAATCACACCTCAATAAAGCTGGGGCGGGGGAGGAAAAAGCACGGGCTTTGGCAACAGAGAGGCATGAAGTCAGATTCTGACTCTGCCCTTCACCAGCCGGGTGGACCTCGAACACTCTTCTCAGCTCGTTCCCTCGTCCACCTGAAGAGGGAAGGAATATTTGTTTCCTCGGTGGCAGGGAGGAATGAAGGAGATATCCCAACCAGAAAGCGCTTAGCCAGGGCTCCCTGTGGAAGGATTTAGGATGCATTTGTTGAATGGATAGAGAAGGATGCATCTGTGGGATGGTTTTGGGGGCCCCTGTTACCCTGCATAATGAATCCCAATTGGTTCTGTAACCAAATGCCTCCTTTTATTTTTTGTGATTAGATAACAAGTGGATGATCCACAGGCTGGAGGCTGCTAGAAGCTGGCCTTTTGAAGAGCGAGGAGGGAGGCAAGTGATGGTGTTGCCTTCAACCTCTTTATCAAAGTGGGGACATTTTCAGCCCGATTTGCCTTTGAAACTCCGCAGGTTCACTTGACCCAGGAGGTTAAGTGCTCCTGGGGCCCATGGCCGAACACTTTGTCCTGGGAATGGAAAAGTCAGTGGCCTGTGCCTTCCTGCCAGAGCCTAATCTTCTTAAAGATCTCCCACGGACTGGAGAGCAGCCTCGGGCCCAGAGAAGGACACTTCTCCAGGAGTTTGCTGAGCTTCTTGGCCAGGAAGTGCATGTCTGAAGTCTTGGGAGGCTCGTGGAAGAACCAAATTAGCAACGAAAGAGTCAAGGGGAGAGCAAGGGTGGTGGCGAAGATGCCACACGAACATCCAGGTCCTCGGCTGCACTGGGACGGCGCCACTTTTGAACCTGCCCAACTGTGTCGCACAGACCCTTGGAGAACATCGGCAGATCAGAGTCCCAGGTCAGACTCGGAGCAGACTCCAGGGAACAAGCTGCCTCCCACTGATCGCTCTTCCAATCAGTCAGACCTTCCAACCACGTTTCTTCACCAGCAGCGAAGCCGCAAAGCTTTTGCAAGGGGGTGTGTGGGAGGTGGGGATCAAGCAGGATGGAAGCTCCTAGTGAAGCTTGGGCCAGTCACACGCGCACCTGCAGGTGTGTCCTGGTCATGGTGAGAAACCCCAGGCGATCGACAGGTCCCCAAATGGGAGAGTGGTGGATCCTCAGAATTCCAGCTGACTTCTGGGACACCACGTGGCTGTTAAAATGAATGAGGGCCTCCCATGTGTTCTAAGAAGGAAATTCGTCCCTGATATAGTAGTAAGGAAAGGTTTATTTTATATTTATCCATATATTTTAAATATATCTATATTTATAAATGTAACATAAAAATGTTGAGAGATAATACATGTGGTATGATCCTGTTTATGCAAAAAATTATACATTTGCATATGTTCATATACACGAATATAAAAACAAATCTGTAACAATGTAGCCATAACTGTTCGCGTGGCTCCCTCTGAGGAGGGGAGTAGGGTTGGGGGAATGGGAGAAGGAAGGGAGAATACATTTTCACTGTTTATGTATATTTTTAAACAGCTTTATTGAGATACAATTTACATACCATAAGATGTTTCCATTTACAGTATACTGTTCAATGCTTTTAGTATATTTACAGAGTTGTACCACCCTTACTGTAATCTGATTTTAGAACATTTCCATCATCCCAACAAGAAATCTCATACTTTCCCCCCAGCAGTCCCTCCCCATTCTCCCCTCCCCAAGTCCTAGGCAATCGCTAACCTACTTTCTAGATTTTCCCTTTGTAGACATCTCATATAAATATACTTTTACATTATGGGGTTTTCCTTTTATAAGTATGTATTCTTGTGTGATTAAATAAATATATGCATTTTGTTAAAAGAAGACAACAAAAAAATGGGGCACAGATGTTTCTGGGGTCAATGGGATGGAAATCTCTGGAATGGAAGCCACCAAGGGCCAGATGCTGGGTTAGGCACTTGGCAAAGGTATCCTTTGAACCCTCCACAAAATCATGTGATGGTTCTGCTATGAGTTGAATTGTGTCCCCCAGAAAGATATGTTGAAGTGACTTTATTTGCAAAGTGGGTCTTTGACAATGTTGAGATGAGGTCATCAGGGCGGGCCCTCGCCAGTGCTAAGAAGAGGAGCGATGCAGACACACACAGGGAGAGGGCCACGCGAGGACAGAGATGGAGGCTGAGGGATGCGTCTACAAGCCACAGAATGCACGAATTTCCAGCAACACCGGGAGCCGGAGAGAGGCACGGTGCAGCTCCTCCCCTCCAGCCTTCAGAGGGAGCGTGGCTCCCCACACAGAAGACGTGGTGGCATGGTCATTCCTCATCACACTCCCTGGGGTCGTCCTGGGAACCTGCTCTGCTTGCCCAAGCAGCATGGATGAGGAGGATAAGTAGGGAAAATAAGCCCAAGAGAAATAACCCAGGCAAGAGCTGCCTCCCCAGTGCACATGGCATTTTAGGAAAACGCTCCTTCCACTGGGTCTTAGGCACATTTCACCGAGACACACTTTCCACCTCCCTCCGCCTGCAACCAACCTTTCCTGAGGGTCGGGCCTCCCAGATCCCTAGAGGAAGAAGCTCTCTCCCTTGGACTGCCTTTGCAGAAGCTGGCTGTGAGAACAGGCCCACCGCCTGGGGAACTGGCCCCCCACTCCTAAGGGGCAGGTCCAGAATCCAAGACAAGCCTTCGAGGTGTGTCCCTCTTCCCATTTCCACAGTGTGTCTGATCAATATGCAGACATGACCCTAGAAGGACCAGAGGCAGAAGGTGTCTCTTACCAACACCAGGTGTGGAACCTGCGCCCTCCAGCTTCCTCCTTTAATCCTCACGACACCCCCTGAGTGATTCATTTACAGCCCTGGGAACGGAGGCTCAGAAAGGGGAAGTCACTTGCCCAAGCACACAGCTAATAAGAGGCAGAAACAGGCACGGAGCTGGGCAGTGGGACTCCAGAGCTAAGCGCTGTGAATTTCCCCTGCACTTTGGACTCAGGCGGCCTGTGTTCAAATCCTCTGCAGATACGAGGCATGAGGCTTTGGGCTGTAAAACCAGGATGATATTCACACCTACCTCCCGGACTTTCGGAAGGATTGACCGAACGCTTCCCTCAGTGAGTGCCGAGCGTGGGTCAGGGCTTTACAAAGGCGGCAGTTTTCATTCAGTCCCTGTCCTCCCTCTGGAATGCCTCTCTTTGTCCCTACTCCTCACCAAGGTTGGGGGGCCAGGATGGGAGGATCCAGGCTCCTCTTTCTGCATACCCCCTTACTGACAGGCACATAGTAGGTCCTTAGGAGGCAGCATGATGGGGTCAAAAGGCCTTGGGATTTGATTTCAGATAAGAGGGGCTTGATGAGGGACCTGGGGTCACAGGGCCCTTGCTGATTTCTGATGGGGTGTTTCGACTCTCTGTGTCTCAGTCTCCTCACCTGTGAAATAGGCCCATAAGACCTCCTTAGGATTGCTTGGGTCACTTAATTACATCTCACATGTGAAAGGTTCCTGCAAAACCAAGTGCCCATTCAGTTTTCCTTTTTCTTTCCCCTTCCTTGTTCCTCCCTTTCTGAGCTTCAGTTTCCTCACCTGTAAAAGAGGGTGAATCAGAGGTTCGTCTCCCTTGGGTGGTTGTAAACAGTGGATAAAAGCCTCGTATAAACTCTAAGGCACCAGACACATCAGTCAGAACTGAAATGAAAGAAAACCTCCAGAAGCACAGAAATCATTTGATGCTCCTGCCAGAGAGGACTGGGTCCATCCCCCGCCTACCCCAGCTTGGAGAAGCCAGAGGCCAAGGGACAGAACGCCCTATTGGTAAGAAAAGAACAAAGCCCTGCAGAACGGAGGAAATTCTAACACCCCTTTCCAGATTATTATATCAAGCGAGAAATGCTTTCAGCTGAAGCTGTCTGAATAAATTACTGGCTGTCAGAGGGTAAGGAAATTGAGCTGCAAATGCATTTATATAACGTATTTATATGTCAGACTCAGCTCCCGCTCTGTATATTTTTTGTGGCTTTTAGACATAAGATATTTCACCAGATTCTCCTTCCCTCAGGAGGCAGTTGTGCAGGTTAGGAAAAGGCCCCAGACAAATCTCCAAGTGGGATATAAATTCTTCCCTCCTCCAAAATTTTTTGTAAGAAAACAAAAAATCCTTTACTGTGAGGTACATGTCTGGGGACATAATTCTTGAAGCTGAATTGCAAGATATTCTAACACATCCTTAGGATGCTCTTCTCTCTATCTACTTGGTAAACTCCTACATATACGTCAAAGCCTGGATCAAAGTTGCCCTGCTCTGTGAACCCTCCTGACCAGCAGCTAACGCTAGTGGATCCTTCGTCTGTGCTTGGACCACCCTTTATAGATCCCTCTGTCAAACACATCATACTCTGTATATGTCCTTGTCTGTCTCTCACCAGAGGTTATGACCTCCTTGAGGGCAGGAGCCACTTCTGTCCATGTTGGTGCTGCAGAACCCAGCACAGGGCCTGCCGTGGAGCAGATGCTTAGCTGTGGCTTCACGAGTGACGTACCTGCATTCGTTGTAATAGCCAAGCGAACACAAGGTTATGGAGAAATGCGGGGCAGGAGATTATTCTGAAGGAGGTTAGATGGGCCCAGAGGTAGCTTCTACATTTCCTGAAAAGCCACCAGCGACTAGTTTGACTGGACAAACAATATTAAGAAAGAAGCTATTTCACACTGCAGAGGTTGATCTTCTCGGGTGTGAAGTCAGCAATAAGGTAAGAATAAGAACAGTTGACAGTCACCTCAAAAGTCCCTTAAATACCCATAAGTAACAATACAAAATGGCTTTGTGTGTCTAACCTCATAGGTGATTTTCTCAGTCCATCTAATTTTGTGTTGGTGGCCCCCAATTTCCCCTTCAGTTTTCTGTTTGGAGAAGCAGGATTCCCTCGCTCCTCAAGAGCCTTGTCTTTAGAAAACTGGATTCCACTGGATTGTGGCAGCTGAGAAGACCTTGAAATCCTCCCCACCCTCTTTCCATCAGTTTTGGGCACACGAATGGCGTCAGGCAAGTGGATGCCCTTGCCTAGGGGCACTTATTCACAGAGGGAAAGGCACGAGCTAAGTAGTATATGATATTATGCCACGGGGTCAAGGTGTGAGCAGTATTTTCATATTTATTTATTTACCTTTTTGTATAAAAAGTATTGTTTAACACTGTAACTCATTAAAATGCATACATACTACATAATGTATAGACACACGTCACACACTAGCATTTGCAAGTGACAGAAACTTCTCACCAAGTAGCTTAAGAAAAGGAGGGGAATTGTCTCATTCCATCAGACTTCTCAGAGGGCAAGAGTGGAGTGGGCCTCCGGGATGGTGGGTCTTCCCTCGTCTCTCTCTGTCACCTGTGGAAGACAGGCTTTCTCTGTGTGCCGAGGGACACGGCTGCTGCCAGCCACAGAGTCACATTTTTCCAGCTCCACAACTAGAAGCACAAAGAACACCCTTCCACATGATTCCAGCAGAAAATTCCAGGGAAGGACTCTGATGGCTTCAGTTTAGGTGACGCTCCCACCTCTGTGGTAGGAAGGTGGGCAGTGGGGTCCTGGACAGACACGATATGAGCCAGGACAGGGGATGAGTCAGCAGGCTGCAGGGAGGATCTCTATTTTTTAAAATTCATGTGTGATTCTGACGCTCATTCTGAATTGAGAAACACCAATCTGTATGTATTAAACATGTTGCAGGGACATACTATATCAAGCAATACATTCGACGCCCCCAAGGTGGCTGAAAGAAATGAGCCAATCTCTACTCTGTGCTGAGTTTAAGGATACGCAGACAAGAAAGATTTGGGCTCCCATCTTTGAGGAGCTACTGTTTAGTGAGAGAGACAAAAAGTGACAGTTGGGGATACAGTCTCAGTTATCTAAGTGCACGGAGAAGGAAGCACCAACATGCTTGGAATAAGCAGGAAAGTCTTTCCTGAGGAGGGGGCATTGGAACCAGGTCTTGAGGGATAAACATAGCTTGCCACCCATGTCAGGCAAAGGAACGGCATTTAGCCTTAAGGCAACTGGATGTTCAAGAACCTGGTGGGGCTTTAGAGTCCAGTCCTTAAGTGAGTCTCTTTTAAGTCGGGCTTCAAATTCCATCCTTCCCGTTTAGCAGGCACGTGACCTCAGGAGAGACATCCCAGTTAGCATTTCTGTGCCTAATCTTCTCACTTCTAAAACGGAACTAGCAAACTCCCCCTCACGGCTGTAATGAAGATCACGTTAGCCGATATTATAGAGCTGGCTTACGTACTAGGATTTTGTCACACAAACCTAGGTTTGCACACCTGCATCATTGCTGTTAACTGTGAAACTGGGGACGTTATTATTCTACTATCTGTTTCATCACATAAAAAGATGTGGATGATAATAGTACAGATCTCGACGGTATTTCTGAAGCTTGAATGAGAAATAATGCATGGAAAGTGTTTGCCTCGAGATCTGGGACGTGGTGAGCACTGAATACACATTGCACATCGTCATGAAGAATGATTTTGCAAAGTGCTTAGTGCAGTGCTTGGCACAGAGTAGGCGTTCTGTTTCCTCCTCCCATTACAGTGAGGACCGGCCCGTGGCTAGGAATTGTCCTTGAAGAGCTAACCAGCCCATAAGTCTTTGCCGAGATGCTGAGAGAGGACGGGAAGGTAGCCCCTGAACCCACCCTGGACAGGGCTGCGTGTCAGCCGGGGAGGTTCTCTCCATTCCGTCCAGTCAGCTTCCCCAGGCAGAGGCCCAGAGTCTAATGAGTGGAAAGCTGACACGCCAGGGAGTTCATTCTGGAAGAGAATTAAAGTCCATTCGAAGAAAATACTTCAATCTGCCGGCCCGTTCCACAAGGAGAGGCGTCCTGGTGTATGTAACAGAATTACTAAACAGCAGGGACAGCACAGTCTTCCTTCCCTCGGGGTGTTTGGGAACCAGACGGAATGTTCGCACGGCCCATACCAACGGGCAGCTGAGTTACGCTAATGAGCCGCCAGCCTGCTGGGAGCGAGCAGGCGTGAGTCAGGAAGGGACCAGCGCCTGGGCCTCTCCAAGCCCCTAGGCCTGAGCGATTTGTTCTACTTTCCAAGGCTGCATTCAGACCAGGGGGAGGGAAGGGAAAAATCATATGGCCCAACTGGGGCCTGGAAGACCCCAGAACAGGCAACCTTTGCCCCTGAGCCAAACCTCACCAAGGGGAGGGAGTGACATCTATCGAGTGATTTCACTTTGTCAGCTTCCTGATTACTGCGGCCCCTCCAAACCCTGAGACGCTGAGGGGAGCAGGAAGGTGGCCGGCCCAAGGTCAGCGTCCGTTGCAGCCGGGGTCTGCCGGTGCCGAGGCCTGGGGTGTCTCGCTGGAAAACACCCGTGAGGCTGGCGGGGTCCCACTTCCTGAGAGTCGCGAGCAGATTCTTCTTCCCTCTGCTCCAAATATTCCATTCTCATGTCAAGTGCCTTTATCCTTTCGTTTTTAAAACCAAGTGAGAAGTGGGCAAGGGTAGGGTACGTGTATTTTTAACTGAAAACCTTTTTAGGCAGTAAGGCAAAGAGAAAGTTCAAAAGCTTCGGGGCCCCGACAGCAGAGAGAGAGGCTAGAGTCTGGACAACCTTGCACCGGGCAACCTCTGCTCTGAGCTCCAGGGAGCCCGGGAGACGTGGGTGGGGCAGCGTGTGGTGGGTGGGGACCAGGCGGGACACAATCACCAACCATAGGCTGGAGGTGGGAGAGTTTAATCTTCCTCAGGAAACCCTCAGGTGTAAAAAGTCGGGGCTGATATTATAAAAACCCTGCTGGGAGGTTTTAATGGGAGCGGACATATCGGCAGCATTCTCTAGCTCCAATTTTCTCATTAGAAAACTGGCCGAAGTGTAAAAATACCCAATGCAAACTGAATATCGCTAATATGCGGCCGCCTTTTAGCCTCCAGAGAAGGACAGGTATTCATTTTCATAAATTACTTTTTAACTATTTTTTTTTCAAAGGAGGGGGGTGGGGAAAGAAAACAGAGACAAAACAGATGCCCTCAGCCTTTGATCAGCCTCGCTGCAGACAAGCAGGCTGCCCGCTCGCACCTCCTTAACTACCGCTTGCCAGGAAGAAAATGAGTGGTTTTAACTCTGCAATTACAGTGCCTGCTGAAGGCCTGTCATCGCGGCCAGGGGACCTGATCCCAACCAGCTCAGCTGCCCCCAGAATTACAACCAGCGGGGCAGAAAGTTAAATACCCCTGTGGCCGGCAGCTTCCACAGGCCCAGAAGCTCCAGGCCAGCCACCCGGCCCCCTGCCCGCGTCCCCCAACCCCTGTTGCTATAAATATAGTAAACTAAGACCATACACGCTGGCTGGGCCAGGCCAGACAGAAGAGAAAGGAGAGGAGACGGCAGCCTTATCGCCGCCCGGGAGTCGGGGAATGCGGCGGGAAGGGAGGGGAGGCTGTCGGAGGCGGAAGGTCGGTTTCTGGAGCGTCCCCTGCAGAATGTCCCCTGCAGAAGGGGACAGCCTTCCCTGGATCCGCTGCGGGCCCCTTGCTGAATCGGCCGAGAGCCTGCAGGCTGGCCTTTGGGATGTGAAGCATCAAATATCTATTGACTCGTCTCAAACAGGAAAAAAGGAGACGATAATATGGACTCGGGCCCCTATTCTTAGGCGACTTGTGTGCAGAGCTCCATTGCATTCAGCCAGTATCTACGCACACCCAGGGCCGGGCACTGTGCCAGGCACATGGCAGAACCCTAAAAAAAATCAGTTAGATAAATGGGGAACTGTCAAACTTTCAGAAGACAGAATTGAAATTCACAGGTCAGTGACCTGTCTGAGGTCACTCAGGAGGGGGTGCCAGAGGCGGGACAGGGATCCAGGGGGCTTGCTCACAAAGGCAGTTCTCTGAAGCGCGTGCTGCCCATCTGAGAAAGGGTGGAGCACTTCCCAGCAGGGAATACGGGTCCAAGACTGTGCCCTGACTCTCGGGGCCAGCACTGGGTCAAGGCACTTGCCTCGGGAGCAGAATTAAGAGGGAACCAAAAAACCTCAGGAATCAAGATTAATAATATTTTAATCCAATATTTTCCAACATCAAAGCTAAATCAAAAATCCATGATAAACAGAATGTCAAATTTTAAAATAAAAACAGGATCGGTTCTACTGATCTCTCCTTTTGCGTCAGGCTCCAATCTGTCTTGGCATGACTTAAATTGCTGTGTGACCTTAGGCGTCCGTTTTCCCTCTCAGGGCTTCAGTTTCCCAGGATGCCCCAAGGGAGCAGACTGGAGTCTCCTGGAGCCCCTTCAGACTCTGACATGCTGGTGTACGGACTCGAGACTCAGCCTTGTCCGTCGGGGGTTTCTAGTTTGGTTACCGGCCCTGCAGAGGCGCCTGGCGGTCTGCAGCTGTGAGCCGGGGAAGGTGTGTGGATGAGCACTCACTCCCAGACGTGCTCATTCACCTGTCCTGCGGCATCTGGGTTGAGTTTCACAAGTGACCCCCAAGAATGCGCAGGAAGGCGAGGGCAGCTGAGGTCAAATGCAGACATGACGCTGGTACTTTTTTAGCTCCATGGGGCTGGGATGGCTCGAGGGGAGTGCTGCTGACTTTTCATGCTGGAGGTGACAACAGCCCATTGTGAAGTCACTGCCAGCTCCAGCCTGTCCCCCCCATCTCAGTTCTTGGGGCCACTGCTCTTCATTCATGTGGTTTTTTCATTTATTTTCCCCCTCATCAGTAGAAATTCTTTTATTTTAAGAACAATGAGAGAGACAGCTGGGGAACCATTGTGATTATTTGCTTAAATTCTTCTGACATTTGCTCATTGCTTTGTAATTACATTTCTGATTCTGTCTTTTCCCACAAATTAGTGCAAGAGATCAGTTCCAGCCATTTACCAGCTCATTCATTCATTCATTTGCTTCAATAAACAGTTACTAAACCTCTGGAGGGGACTGACATTCCTTGAGTGCCCTCTGGGTATGGGGCACCATGCCGGGAAATCACCCATTGGTCCATCGGTCCCAATATGTATCACACACCTCTGTGTGCCAGGTGCACAGAAGCTCTGGATTTGCACTATAGGTTTGCACTAGCCACATCGCTAGTCTTGCAGAGTTGGGGACAGGCTGGGGAATACTGACTTTAACCAAACAGTAATAGGTGCACCGTAGCCACCACCTCTGCGATGGTTAATGGAATGTGTCGACTTGACCTGACCATGGGAAGCCCAAATATTTGCTGAAACATTATTCCTAGGTGTGTCTGTGAGGATGCTTCTGGATGAGATCAGTATTTGAATTGGTAGACTGAGTAAAGCAGATTGCCCTCCCCAACGCAGGTGGGCCTCATCCAATCAGTTGAGGGCCTGAATAGAACAAACAAGCAGAAGAAAGGAGAATTTATTCTATTTCTGCCTGACTGTTGAGCTGGGACATTGATCTTTTCCTGCCCCAGGACTGGGACCATCAGTTCTCCTGGTTCTCGGGCCTTCGAACTCAGACTGGCACTGCACCACTGGCCTGCGTGGGTCAGATGACAGATCGTGAGACTTCTCAGCCCCCTTAATTGTGTGAGCCAATTCCCTACAATAAATCTCTTCATGTATACAAATAGGACATATCTGTGTGTGTGTGTGTGTGTATGTGTGTGTTCTGTTTCTATTGGTTCTGCCCTCTGGAGAACCCTAATACCACCTCCAAGAAGAGCTGGGAAGAAAAGGCACATAGTTCTCTGAAAGCATGAGGCAGGAGGATCCAGCCTGGTCCAGAGGGTCAGGGGAGGCCTCTCTCAGAAAGTGCTCATGGAGCTGGGGTATTAGAGGTAGCCAGCAGTTAACTAGGTGAAAAGGGGGAGGGAAGTGTATCTGGCACAGAGAATAGCATGTGCAAAGGCCCTGAGGTAAGGAGACAGGTGAGTTTGAGATATTGGAACAAGGCTCAGGTGGCTGGACTGCAGACAGCCATAAGACTTGGTGCGGAATGAGACTTGGTGCGTGGAGGCCAGATCACACAGGGCCCATGCTGAGGAGGTGGGTCTTGACATCATCATCCTCTCTGCACTGGTGGCTACTGTTACTGTTGTTACTGGTTTTCAGATGAAGAAAATACTGCTCAGAGAGGTGCATTCATCCAACCATCAAGCATTTATTGAGCACCTACTGTGTCAGGTGCTGCACAGGGTGTGGGGAGATAGCTGTGAGCGGGATAGGCTGTGCCTCACTGTTGGGGAGCTGCCACCCATACAAGTGACACAGGCGGGAGAGGGAGTCGGGTCAGCCTGGCCCAAGGTCTTTGCTGCTCACCTGTCTACGGCTTCCTGGGCCCAGCACTGGGACGAAAGAGGCCCAGCATCCTCCCCCTCAAGTGCTCAGAGTCTGATGGTGAACTGGGGGCCAAGTGCCTTGCTCTGTGGTTTGTTCACTGGGCCCAGACCCAGCACCCCCTCCAGATGTCACAGTCACACCCCAAGCCTCCAAAGACAGACGCTGTCTGAGAAGCCAGGCTGCGCCCTTGGCCAGGAAAGCGGCAGAGGAAAGCTCCCTACGCAATTGGGCCAAATCTGGACCACCCACCCCCCGCTCTCATTTTCATTTTTGTGGATTAAAAATGTCACAAGTCTTTGCAGCTCCTTTCTTCAAGAGGCTATTCCCCTCTTCCTCACCCTGGGCTGTCCTTGTGACTTACTTGACTAATGCCATGTGGAGAAGTGAGAGGTGCCAGCCTCGTCCTCCATGCGCCGGGAAGCAGCACCTGGAAGTGAAGAAGCTCAAGGTAGCTGCCAGAAGCTGGGAGAACACCTGACGGATGTGGAGAGAGGGCAGGCAGAGGACCCCAAGGAGCGAGATGAGCCAGCTGAGTACAGTCCCATGAGCAACCCAAGGCGAGACCCGCAGAGGAATTGCCCAGTGACCCCACAGATTCATGAGAAATAATAGATTGCTGTGTTCTAAGCCACTAAGTTTTGGGGTGGTTTATTGTCCTTCAAGATATAACTGCAACACCACTGGATGTGCCTCAGGGAGAAATGGAAAGAATGATCTATGGGAAGGAAATTTGTCTTGTTTTCATTCAGCATCCATTTCCCTTTCTTCTGCTAAGAGCACCCCAGATTTTTCCTGGTGTCCTCACGGGACCACTCCTCCCCCACTCTCAGGAGTGATGGGTGAAGCCGATCTTCCTCCAGCTCCAGGAATGGACAGTTAACACAAGACTGGCCAGTCAAAGCATGGCTTCCCCTTGGCCACAGTGACTGGTTCAGAGGTGAGCACATGACCCAGTCTGAGACAATCAGCTATTGCTGAGACATTTGCTCCAATGATCAGGAGAGAAACAGGTAGGCTCCTTCCAGCTGGATGTGAACCTGCGAGGAGGTGAACCTGGGGCTGTTGATGGGTGTCTTACCACCTCATGGAGAGAACCTGTTGGAAAATGGAGCCCATACCAAAGCAAGCAGAGCCACGAGATGGAGAAATATTGTGAAGGTGTCACCTGGAAACCTAGATGTCACCATGCCTGAAGCAATGCTGGAGTCTGGACTTTAGGGTTGCAGGAGCCCAGAATTCTTTCCCCGTGGTGGCCACAAGAATGTGCCCCTCAGACCTGCTGCTGTGGGAGCATAGTCGACTGGGAGCCCCGCTGCGTCGTCCACTACACTTGCTCCCAGGCCACGTCCCCCATCACAACCCTGGGCTGCTTCTAGCCAATGACTGAGCACTGGGGGCACTAGTTCTGTCCCATGTTCCATTCCTGTGGGTCCCCTCTACCTGGTGACTTTGGCTCTAGGATTCCACGTTGGCCTGGCCAAGACTTTGTTAGAAGCTGCATTGCAGTCTGAGGCTCTTTCTGTCCAGCCCTCCTCCTTCCTCTCTCCTTCGCCGGATCAGACCTGACTCACCCTGCCCCCTCCCCTTGAACCTTCCCAGGTGTATCCACCAATAAATCTCTTGCATATCTGTTTCCATCGTGGCATCTGCTTCCTCGGAGGACCTGAACTGACTCTCCTACTCCTTCTTATTACTTTCTTAAGCCAGTTTGACTTGGGTTTTCGCCACTTTCAATCAAGCAATATCTGACAAACACAGTTCTCCTGCTAAAGCTCTTGGCTCTTGTCTAGAAGGTGACAGAGACTCCTGGAGGGTTTTCAGTAGAGGGTGTGCTCCAGTCTCTGTGGTGGAGCCCTCCGGGTGCACTGTGAAGGGTGAGACTGCAGGAGGGAGACCAGTCAGGGAACAGTCCCGGGGACGTGACGTGTGAGCGAAGCCAGGCAGTGGAAGGGGGGATGGAGGGGAGGGGGCAGATCCGAAAGTTATTTTCAAGGAAGCCGTGAGAGGATTTGATGACTTGTTGGAAAGAAGGACGGGTGAGTGGACAGGGAGAAGCAGAAGGAGCCTCCTGGTCGTCAACTCCGCAAGTCAGTGATGATGACGCCACTTTACTGAGTGCTCCCTGTGGGCTCTTATGTTACTTAACATCACAACTGCCCTAGGAGGTAGTCAACATTATTATCCTATTTTGCAGATGAGAAAACTGAGGCTTATTGAAGTTAAAAAAGCATGTCCCATGTCTGACTGATAGCAATGGTGCCGCTGGGACTGAGACCCAGGTCCACCTGGCTCTGAAAGCTCGTGTGCTCAGCTACCACCCCAGGCCTCACCGCCGGTGGTGGCCCCTTCCCCTGCTTCTCCCTGAGCCTCCGCCTCCCAGGCTACCCTCAGATTCACTCTGTCCGAGTGGACAGAGCAGTAGCCCAGATTTGCTCACCACATGTCACCTTCTTAGTTCTTTTTTCCGCATCATCAGTTGTACTCTCTATATAGCCGGTTCATGGCTGGAGAGAGACGGAATGAAAACAAGACCTTGCCAAAATGTTATTTCCTTCGCTGTGGTGTTATTGTTGTTTTTTCGCGCTGCACACGCTGTATCACAACACGAGTCAGCCCACTTTTAGATGAACACCGGTTCCCAAATCCAGAGCTGTCACTTCCCCTGCTGTCCACCAGGGCTCATCCTGGTCCCACGTGGCAGAGGCACCTGACTTTTTTAAAGGAACCACTACACAATTTCACTGCATTCTTGGAAAGGAAAGGGATTTTGCAGAGAAAGCCGTCCTCCTCTCCTCCTTCAGCAACAGACAGTGTAAACACCTTGGTCCACACCTTTCGGCAAACCGGGAAGCTCGCTTCTTCCTGCCCGTCCCACCCCCAGCAGATCCCCCACCGGTCATATTCTGTGCACTTCCCTCCCCATGTCCTGCCAGCAAACACACCCATGCTGTCCCTATTCCACGGGAGACCCTGACTTCTCTCATGTTCAGAAAGTCAACTGGCCTCTCTCTCCACAAAATGAGGACGAGAAAACTAGAGACAATAGAGCAAATTATCAGGGTCAGCATGATAAAAAACCAATGGTTTCGTGGAGAACTGGTGAAAACCAGATGCGTCCAGGGAGACTCCCGGCCAGTCCTGCTTCGTAAGGGACAGTTGACTGCACTGAAACCGTGGCTTCCAGAGGCACTGACATGATTATTTCTCCAACATCCATTTGATTCGAACCATCGCAGTGGCTGTGAATTGGCTTAACAAAGAGTACGTGCACTTTGACCATTAGCAGAGCCAAAATAACCACATGGGGCATCATGGGTTATTTTGAGTGAATGAAGAAAGAAAAGAAAAGGGAAAGAAAGACAGGGGGGCGGGGAGGAGAGGAGAAAGAATGGAAGCAAGAAAAGACGAGTGAGTACCACCTGCTGCGTCCGTCCGGCACAGTCACATCGTGTCTCGCTAAGGAGCCCCAGTGCCCTGGGTGAGGTGTCCCCTGCGTTGTGCGGGGGGGATGCGGCACACAGAGAGGCAAGACCACCTTGCTCGTAAAGGTGGGGCACACCTTTGAATTCAGAACTGTGTGACGCCAAGCCTAGCTTTCTGCGCTTGACCAGGACGGGGTCAAGGACACGCACCTAACTAGTGACGTGACGCAGGCTCAAGACCTGACCAGAAAATTCCCTCCCATTTCTAACTTGACTCCTGGAAATGAAAAACACACCGACACATTGCTCCATCCCTTCAAAGCTGACGCTCAGACTTCCCCAGGCCTGATCGTGGCGTCACCGTGAGGAGTGACCACACTTCAGCTGTTGTGCCTCCACTGTACTGGCCGGCCCCCCGGGGCACACACACCCCTCCAGGAGCCCTGGAGGGTCCCCAGGAGCTCACGCACCGGCCTCTTGTCTTCTGCCCCAGCCGCCCCTCAGGGCCCACTATCCCTAAGTCACTTGGTGTCCTGGTCCCACGCTGGCTCTGTGGGTACTCCGGTCCAGCTCAGGGATCCCCTGGCCAAAGCAGTCCCTCAGCTCTGTTGCCAGCCCCCCTGTGCACAGGGCTCAGGCAGGGGGCCGGAGCTGAGCGGCAGGACAATATTCAAGACGGATCCCGGGGACCTTGGCCTCTGCCTTCCCCAGACTTGGAGTGCAAAATCGTTCCTCATTCTCCTTCAGTCACAAACAAACCACCAAAAACCTCACTAAATTGACTCCTAGGGGCCTGCCCAGGCTTTCCCAAGCAGGCCCAGGCTTGTCTGAATTCCACAGCAGGCTCAGCTAGAATCTCGCCCTCCAACTCGGTTTAGGAAACAATTTTCTAACGACACTCTCAAATGAGCTTCGGAATAATCCTGTGAAGTTGGCAGGAAACAGTCCTTCCCGCTCTGCACTTGGGGCGGTTGAAGCTCAGAAGGTCACACGGGGTGGGCTGGGGGTCACCAGCGTGTCTGGAGTCAGGGAACCGCGTGCCGACCCCGGCTGCTCGGCAAGTGCCTTGAGTTCCTTCACCTCAGCCTCTTCCTCTGTAGAGCAGACGTGGGGCCGCCCCACCTCTCACGGGCGCTGTGTGCACCACACGAGACGATGCCCACACAGAACTGTTCCGGGCTCCTGGCACAGAGGAACTGCTCGCCGGCCATCGGTCGTCCACACAGATGGGCCAGAGACAAGGACGTCCCAACCAAAACATAGAGCTTGGAAAGGCCATTCAGCCTTCATTTGCGGAAGTGCTCCCTCACCCCAATTTGACACTTTTGCTGTAAAAATAATCTTATTCCAAGGGGTTCTTGTAAGGACTAAACAATAACAAATGTGACAACTTCTTTGGAGACGATGACGGGCTAGTCAATTATTACTGTCATCACCAGCCTGTCACCAGGTGTTCTCGACTCTCTAGAGCCTTCCTCGCATGAACTTTTAGGGAAGATTCTCCTAAGTATGGAGAAGAAACCAAGACACGCCGACTGAGCCCCCAGGATGGGGCAGCACGTGCGCTAACGCAGGCTCCTCCAGGCTGCAGGTGAAACCATTCCCAGTTTAAAGATGAGGAAACTGAGGCTCAGAGGGGTGACCCAACAAGCCCAGGGTCGCGTGGCATGCAAGTGGAGAACTGGGGATTCAAACCCAGTTCCATCCAACTCTCCCATGCCGGAATATCCTGGAGAAAAGAATCGCCACGCCTGCCCGTTGACAGCAGATAAACAGCCTCCTCTGCCCAGCTCCACAGGGACTTTAATTAAACACCAAGACAAGGGCTGGTAAGAGGCGAAAGATACAGTCCAGGGGTGGCCTTGTTAGGAAAAGCCCCCAAAGGGCAGACCGGGCAGAGGCTCCTTGGATGGGACTGTGCTGGTAAGGAGGACAGTGACAAGTCTGAGGAATTACAAGCTGAGTCATAACCTGGGGCCCAGAGGCCGCCACCCCTCCCTCCCCAGCGCCCCCAGGTGGGCAGAGAGACCTGATCCCAGACAGGTTACTAATGGGGCTACAGCCGGGCCGGCTGCCTCTTTGTCAGACAATGGTGCCCTCTTCTGGCAGCACAAAGAGAAGCAGCTTCAAAGAGAGGCTTTTGGTACAGGCCTCAAGGCCTGGGGCTTAATGCTAATGTAATAGAAACAATGACAGTGATGATGATGATGTAAATAGTAATGCTACATGATGACATTACAGAGAGGGGGAGGAGGAGGTAGGAATACAGGCTTTTATGGAGCACTTAGTGCCAAGCACTGTGCTAAGCACTCTGCAGATGGGATCTCATTTTGTCTTAAGTAGGAGAGTATTTCTGTCAGCTTGCAGAACAGGTGGGATCCAGAGGGTTAAGGAACTTGCCCCGGGTGAAGCAGGCCGTGACCACACGCCTGCGCTGCCCTGCACCCTTTCCCTCGGCCAGCACTCCTGGCCCACTGACTCACCGCCTGGTTAGAGCCCTGACCACACAGTCCCTTTTTGTCCCGGTACGCAGGTGACCGGCATGCTGGGTGACTCCGGTGCAGCTTTGCAGTGGGACATGGAAGCAAGGTCCCCAGTCTGTAGGGTTGCCAGATTCAGCAAATAAAAATACAGGATGCCCAGTTAAAATTGAATTCCAGGTAAACCACACATTTTTAGCACAAGTATTTCCCAAATATTGCATGGAACATACTTACACTAAAAAAAAAAAGTGGCGTTTGTCTGAAATTCAAGCTCACGTCAGTGTCCTGTGCTGTACCCAGCCCCTCTCCCCGGGTTAGGAGACCTGGCTGCAGTCTCCATCCCACCTCTTCCTAGCTGTGACCTTGGGCAATTATAGAACCTCTGAGCTTGAGCTGCTGCATCATAGAAATAATATCTGCCTCCCGGAGTCACCACGATGGGCCTGGCATCCTCCCACCCGCGGAGTTCCTTCGGCGCATCACACAATCTCTCTTAACCTCAGGATCCCTGGCAGCCAGGCGGGCCAGCCAAGGTTGATCCAGCAGACAGTGCCAGGGCCCGGGCGAGCTTCCTCGTGATTCTTTCAGGCTTCTCCTTAGGGCTACAAGACACTCACCTCTGCTCCCGACACCACGTCCTCCCAAAACTGTGTCCAAAGGCAAGGAAAAAAGGGAGTTTCCATCCTGGCCAACTTCCCTCAGGTCTCACCGCCTAGAGTTGGGCCAAGAGAGGCTGGGGAAAATGAAGATCTGGCATTTTCAGCCTCAGGAGTGGCAGAAGGCCTCTGCCTGCAAAGAAAAGGAAAGAAAAACAGTTGTTGGTCAAAAGCGAACACATCACGCTGACTCCATGCCAGGCATTGTCCTAACGGTGTTATATGTATTGTGTGTGTCGTATTATATATATGTTCTATGTATATTAACGCATTTAATCCTCACGAGACCCCCACAAGATAAGCACCATTATCCCATTTCACAGATGAGCAAAGTGAGGCCCAGAGAAGTTAAGCAGCAACCTGTGCCGATTCACAGAATAGCAAGTGGCAGAATGGGGATTTGAACCTGGGCAGCTATGAACCTGTCACTAAGCCCTCCCGCCTCTCCAGAGGCAGCCGGCAGGGGCTGCCCCACCCACTCTTACCCGTCTCTCCTCCCTGGTGCGGCACGAGGCCTGGCACACAGTGAGCCCTTAACTCCGCGTCCGAGTACAGGTGGCCTGCTGTCTGGTAGCCACCTGGTGAGTGTTCACGATGATTGTGACTTGCACTTCCTTCCACCTCCCTCTCTCCCATCTGTGCACAATGACATCACCACTCACCTGCACAGCAAACGCCTACTCACACGGGGGGCCGCTGTGCCTGTGGCACGTGTTCCTGCCTGTGACCTGGACCTTGTGTCTGCTCAGTTCTCATCAGTTACTGGAACCTGAGCTGCTGATGCGGCAATGTGACACCCGGCGCCAATGGAAAGCAGAGGAGCAGCTTGGAAAATGCCAAATGTGATAAGATTAATAGCTCTAGTCTTTTGGGTCTTATTCCTGAATATTATTGTTTTTATTATTTTATTTGTCATTTATACTATTTATATTCATTATTCGTTAATATTTATCAATTTATAGTTTTAATTATTGTTTACATGGATTAACTTTAAAAGTGATAAATTTATAAAATACTTATTGTAACCCATTATGTTTAACATAAATATTTTTATGAAAAATCATTGTATTTTTCAAAACAAAAAAATCTAGTGCATTATTTCTTGTTTGTGCAAATCTCTTTGATGTCTGGCTTAAGAGACTGACAGCTGGATCTCCCGTCTGCTCCGCATTTGCTCTGTTGAGATATGCTGGTTGACACAGACAAAAAATCTGAGCTACCTCATGGAGGGGTCTCCTGCCAGCCAGGGCCACCACACTGGACAGAGACTTAAGACCCAAAGAGAATTCTATGGAATTAATTCCACGGGTGAAGACGTAGCATTTATGTGTTACAGCAGCGAGTGTCATTCTAACTCACGCGCCGAAGTTGCCTGGATCACGTGGGCCGCTGGGAGAACGGGCGAGCAGGGGAGCGACAGCGGCGCGGGGAGCCCAGTCGGGCGGCTCCTGGAGGAGGATGGTGGTGTCAGAGGCGGAAGAGGAGACAGAACCCAGACAGGAGGCGGGGCAGTGACAGGGATCGGAGGGGGATGGGGGGGAGGCGCTGGGGTCCCTCACCTTCCCAGCCACGTGGGCGGCGACGCTGCTCCACGAGGGAGAGCTACTGCCTCGTTGACGTCCAGTCAGGAAGTCCGGACCTTTTATTCGGTATGAATCTCTGTCTCTTAAGGACTTGTTAAAAATCACATACAACCAAATAAATACTATTTACTGATTAACATCTAATAGCCAGTCTATGTTCCTTTTTCCTCAGTTGTTTTCAAAATGTCTTTCTACAGCTGTTTGTTGGAATCTGGATCCAAATAAAGGCTCCAATATTGCATTTTTTAATATGTCTCTTAGTTGTCTTTTATCTCCAGTGATTCTCTTCCCCTGCCACCCGCCTGCCACTCATTTCTTGAAGAAACGAGGTCTTTTTTCCTATAGAATTCCTCACCTTACGGTTTTGGCTGGTTGATGTTGCTTTCAAGTTCCTCTCTCCCACAAAATTCCTGGAAACTCAGTTCTAGAAGCTTGACTAAATTCCAGAGAAGCGATTTCTGGCAAGAATACCCTACAGGGGGTGCTGTGTCCTGCCTCTGTGTCCGGGACACTGCATGTCTGGGTGTTCCCACACTGGTGACATTAAATCATCCAGTGAGTTAGGGTAGTGTCAGCCTGACTGTACCATCGCTACCACGTCAGTCTGTCCCTGCAGAGTTTTAAAGACATTAATGATCGTCACCAGGATGGAGTGTTTCGCTTGCAAAAAGTTGGTTTTCCAACTCTACCATTCCTCTGGCATTTGTTGGCTTTGATTCTTCTGAAAAGAACATTGCGTCATCAGCTATTTGCTTATCCTGAAATATGGTCAACAGAGGAAAGGCAAGATAAATGTTTTATTCCTTCTCTTTATCAATTTTCAGAATAATGAAATGGTATCCTAGCAACCTCCAAAAGTAAGTAGTATCATTATGAAGTCATAGATTTTATGCATTTGCTGCATTTGAATCCATTGCAGCCATTATTCTTTCTGATGCTAAAATTATCCCATCTTGAGACATGGGAGGGGCCTTTCCAGCTGGCTCCTCTCTCCTCCTAGAAGTCTTTGGAAGCGTCTCACCTGCAGGCATGACCCGACGTCCCAGACTCCTCTTGTACATTCCCTCCCCAGACCCGGAGTCAGACAGTCAGACATCACTCCACAGACCTCTGGCTCCTCCCAGTGGGGAACGTATTCAGATTTTCACACCCTTCCAAAATCTAAATGGAATGATGAAGGATATAAAACCTGAGAAAAATCCATGTCGGCAAGAGAAAACAGAAACAAATGCCTGCGGCGCCAGGACGAGAGGATTCCCCGCACACAGACACGCGGAGAAGGTCCCAGCAGCGCCGATCCATTGAGGGCAAGAAAAGTGCCTTCGCGGGGAGGACGGCTGAGGACCCAGCAGACCCCCAGCTGAAAAGCAGAGCGCCCTTATTCACGCCTTGGGGACAGAAGCGCACCACTAGCTCCTCGCACGCACACACCCATTCCTGGGCCAGACGCCTTCCACTCAAGCTGAGGCGACAGACTGTATTAACCTCACTTTAGAGACAGGGAAACAGAGACTCGGGGGAGAAATGTGACTGGTCCAAGGTCACACAGCCAGTGCCGGGCTGATGTAGACGGAGGGCTCAGCTCTCACTCCCAAAACCATTCACGACACACTTGGAAGACGGCAAGGCAATCTTTATTCAAGGCGGCAGTCACAGTAGGGATGGGGCCACTGCACCGCGGTCCTGCAGCGGGGGAGAGAGACTGTGCTCCAGTCCGAATAGTGTGGGCAGGGGGGCAGTATAGCCAAGGAGCAGGGGCCGGTCAGTGGATGGAAAATTACTAGGAGGAAACATGAGGGGCGAGGAGGTGTTATATTTGTTGAATGAACACTGGCTAAGGAGCGCAGGGTGCCGGCTGGTGAGCCACGGTTCAACAAGAAGCCACAGGAGAAGCTGAACAGAGGAGTGGGTTACTCACAGGTCCTGAGGGAGTACACAGCATGCCTCGAGGGGCCACACGGGGGCGTCAAGGCAGAGTGCAGCGAGAGGCAGGACCTGGGGCACACGCCTTTATGAGGGTCCACGGGTGGGAGCTTTGGGGTTCCTGGGCTTGGCCAGATTGGCCAATTCAAACCAAAAGAGTGGGGTTTGGATGAGCCCCACGGGGTCTTATCTAAGGGGCACAGAAGACATACGGGTGCTGGGAGGTGGGGAGACTGCTGGTCTCAGGGCCTTTGGGAAAGTCCTATCAGGTCTTACATTTGCTTGAGAGCCGGCAGGCTGCTGTCTAGGGCATGCGCTTGCATGGGGGTAGTGTCAGTTTAAGCCCCCCCCAGGCCACTTGGCCAAACAAAATGGAAGCTGAGGCAGCAATAGCACAGAGTAGCTGAGCTAAACTCTCCACCGAGGGATTCCGGCTAAACTGGCCACCCCGGGATTCTTGCTGAAGGCAGGCCAGAGTGGTCAGACATCACCGGGGGCGGGGGGATGAGGAGCACGGTCACATATCGAGGTTGGGGGCTTCTGGCTAAACTGACTTGGCAGGATTCTCACTAAAATCAGACAATACGGAGAAGAGCGTGGACGTCAAGGCCTCGTTGACGGAGGGCTCTGAGGAGTCCGAGGGGAGGTTGGTCAAGGAGGGAATCTTTGTCCCTGCTCTGCCTCCGTCGACAGCCTGACTTGCACCCGGCTTCCCTGCACCCGCGGCCTGTCGGGTCACGTTTTCCCCGCTCTACGGCTGCACCACCCCAACGACACTGTGCGTCCCTGAGAGGATGACATGCACCCCTTCATTCCCTCACTCAGGCGACAAAGGTTTAGCGTGACGAACCATCCAAAGTCCCATCCCTCTGTGTCCCTTCGGGGACTCGGAGTGCTGGCGGTGTCCCCTAAATGGCGAGCGAATGGAAGAACGCGTACGTGCATGAGTGAGTGAATGAGCAAATGAATGAATGAATGCATGGAGGAAAAGTCGCAGGAGCAGCAGGCAAGGCGGTGAGACCCCTGACTCCTTCCAGTCTCCCCCGGTGGGCAGGGAGACCATCCCCTCTTCCTGCAGCCGCCATTGGCTTTCCCCGAGTGCCGCGGCCGCGATGGGACAAGTCATGTCAGGGAATGCGGACTGACGAGGACCGCAGCCTGAGACAGCCCGCTGTCACCTCCCATCTGTCCGCCAGGGGCCTGCAAACCAGGGGGCCTAATTAGGAGGTGACTGCTGTCACTTAGAGCTCACTGTGTCCTGGGGCCAGCTCCGTTCTCCCGCGATTTCTGAGGGCAAACCCGCGGCTGGGGGGCAGGAGCCGGGGCGCTGCGGGAGCTGGTGCAGCGAGAAGGCAGCTTCCCTCCTGACACGGGTGAGGAGCCTGGCTGAGAGCACCCAGCCAAGCAGGCAACAGTTGGGACATAAATTCGGCTCTGTCCGATGCCTGAGGCCTTCTTGCTGTCCCTTGATCATGGCTGCCCTCTGCACAGGCCCTGCTTGGATCCTGCAGGCGGCCTGGTGGAGGGCGGCCTTTGCTGTGATTGCACCTCCCTGGCCAGCTGGGCCCAGCTGAGGTTCAGTGCTCTTACATGCACTGGAGCGCGAGTTTGGGAAACAACTTCCTCCCCGGTTATGCTCCACTTTAAAGGCAGTGATGAAATGAATAGCTTTCCTTCACATTTGCACTAACCATTTAGAAGCAAAACGAGAAAAAAAAAAAGCAAAAGGAAGCCATTGGCATCAAAGACAAATTAGAAAATACCTAGTAACAGTGTTACCACAAAAGGGTTGGTGTCTACATGAAGAAAGCCACACAGTCTTATTGAAGACATAAAATCAGACCTAGATAAACAGAAAGAAATTGTAGGTTCCTGAAAAGGAAGATGAAATGCCATAAAAATGTTAATTCTTACCATTTAATTTGATTCCAGTCAGGATCTGAATATTTTTGAAAAGGACAAAATTATTTTAAAGTTCTTATGGAGGAACAAATGTCCAAAAAAATGCAATATATTCTTGAAAAGGGAAAATATTTAAACTTACTATAAAGCTAGCATAATAAAAAAGTGTGGCATTATGACAGAAACAGAAGCCCCAATATACAGACAACAGAAGTGCAAGAGAACAACGAGGCAGGACAGAGCACTAGAAACACACCCCAGTCTACACAGACATTTAGTGTTAAAATGGTGCCATTCCATTTCAATGAGAATAAACGGCACTTTATATCCGGTGGAAAGCAAACTGGGCCATATTAATCACACTACATTCTTTTAAAAAATTCAAAGTGCATTGAGAATCTAATTGTACAAAACAAAATGAAAATAATAGAAGACAATTTAGGAAAATGACTTTGGATGGAGACAAACTTCTTAACCAAGTCGGGAACCCCAGGGGCCTCGACAAGCAGGAGGAACAGGACCGACTGCACAGCGTGCTTCTAGTTTTCTGGAGCAAACGATACCAGAAGCAAAGGTAAAGGTTTAGGGAAAACACTGCATATATGATGAACAGAGAGTCGATATTCCTTAATATACGAACTCCTATAAATTGATAAACAAAAGACAAACAGGGCAATTTAAAAACGAGCAACGGCTGTGCAAAGGCAAATCCTTCTTGTCATCAGGGAAACGCAAAGTAAGATAAAATGCAACATCGTTTCTCCTGTCAGATTCAAGATGCTCGGAAAGAGTGGTAAATCCCATTCTGGTGTGGAAAACAGTCATTCTCAGATGTTGCTGCGGGAGGGTTAATCACTACAACCATTTTGGAAGGGTTTCTGGAAGTACTTATCACAGGTTCATAAACACCTTTTGGCCCAGGAATCCCACTCTTGAAAATCTATCCTCTAGATTATAAAACACAAGTATTGAGATGCGTATTTCATCACTGACTGTGCAGACAGAAGAGGAGGAAGCCACCCGGATGTTCCCGCGTGCCGGCTGGGTGACTAAATCAAGGTACTCCTTCCAGTGGCTCCCTGTGCGCCTGTTACAGAGCAGAGAATGGTCGATCTGCACCAACGTGACAGATGGCCGCGATCCTTAAGTGAAAATAACAAGTTGAAGAGAAATGTGAGGCACCACCTCATTTTTTGTCAAACAAAAGGCCCCAATAGACGTGAATGTATGTGTTATTGACTGAATGTTTGTGTCCCCCCCAAAAGTCATATGTTGAAGCCCTAACCCCCTCCCCCATGTGATGGTATTAGGAGGTGGGCCTTTGGGAGGTGATTTGGATCCGAGGTGATGATGGTGGGGCCCCCATGATGGGATCAGCACCCTTGTAAGAGTCTCGAGAGCTTGCGTCCTCTCTCTGCTCTCCACCACGTGAGGATCCAAGAAGTCTGCAACCAGGAGGGGCTCCTCCCCAGAACCCGACCACGCCGGCTCCCTGATCTCAGACTTCTGGGCTTCAGAACTGTGAGAAATAGATTTCTGTGGTTTATAGGCGACCAGGTCTGTGATACTTTGTTATAGCAGCCTGAATGGACTAGACAGTATGCGCCAGCACAGAGAACCAAGCCTGCTCGGACTGAAGACTCCACAGCACAGGGGCTGCCTCCAGGAGCTTCCGGCTCAGGAGTGGCCACCCTGGTACCACGGAAACCAGTAAATGTTGCACATCTGGGTTTTACCCCCTGGAAGCCGGTTGTTAAACCTTTACCAGCATGTCTCTGCCGCAAAAAGCAGAAAAGGGGGGGCAGGCACTGTCTCCGGAAGCCCTCACTCAAAGACCTGCTTACTCCCCGCACCAGGAAATGCGTGGACGTGAGTTAATTCTATAGCACACAGGAGACCTTTCAGCTCCAATATTCCAAGAGTCTCTGGCTCCTCCCACGGAATACCATCCTTTCTGGAGGATTCTGTGGTCTGTGTAGCCTGAGCCAGTGCACCAGAGGCAATGCTGCATCCTCGCCACCGGAGGGCAGTGTTGCCACAGTCAAGGCGCCGCACAGCCTGGAGGAGCTCCCAGCGCTCCTCAGTCCCTCAGGGCCCTGGGACCCTCCCCTGGAGGTGGAGGGGAGGAGAGGGGTGTCTTGAACCTTAGTGTCTTTAAACCCAGAGTGTTGATTTCAAGAATGGGAATAACATTAATAGCCACTCAGCATGTCACCATTTAAGCCAAGTGGTTGCACTTACCAGCTGTGTGACAAGTCACTGCCCTACTGTGAGCCTCAGTTTCCGCATGTGGAGAACAAGGAGGGTAACAGCATTGACTTCAGAGGGCTGTGGGATGACTGGCTGACAAGACACAGACAGAAGGAGCTTGGAATGATGCTGGGCGCACGGTGAGCCCTCAGTCACATCAGCTACCGTCAGTACTGAGTTCACGCAGTGCGTTTACAGCCTCATCCCATTCTGCAGCTCATCCTCCGAGGTATGTGCTACTGTTTCCCACTGTACAGAGTACAACACTGAGGGACGGAGAAGGGAAGTGATGGACCCAAGGCTACACGGTTAGGGGGACAAGCAGGGAGTTGAATCTGGTCTAGATGACGCCACCAGGCTCTCTTCCCTAACTCAGCACAGCGAGGCGATGGAGAGGGAGGAGGGTCTGCAGCCTGCTCTGGGCACCAGCCCCCCAGCCTCCACCTGGGTGGGCTCCCTGGGGCTCAGCATTCCCCTCTCTGAGCCCCACTCCTTCCTTGTAGACTGAAACTTGCAATCCCAGAGTTATTGTGAGACTCAGGGACAGTGAATACAGAGTGCTTCAAAACAGAGAATCCACCCACTCATCTCTTCATTCAACTCACGTTTATCACACTCCGAACACACGCAGAGCCCCGGGCCACAATGCTGAGTAAGCCCCAGGCTCTGCCCTGAGCGGCTCGCAGTCTGGGGAGGGAGGGCTGATGGAGCCTCAGGCTCCGCCTCTGGGCACAAGTACTGCTACACGGCCGGTCTGCATCTGAGGGGTGGGCAAGGTACCTCTCCAACACCCCTCCTCCTGTCCATCCCATCACATGCTCACATGCATGCACATCACACATGCACACACTCACTAGGAGGGTCAGGTCTTCATTTGTGGGCCAGCATCTTCCATAGTACGGAGGCAGGTGCTGTCCCCCCGCAGCAGCTCAGTGCGACAAGCACTGTCCACGCCGGACCACAGGAGGGCCACCAGGAAGAGGGCCCTCCTAAGCCTCCCCCAGACCTAGGAAGTTGTCATGGCCGAGCAAAGCTCCAGGTGTCCAGCACTGCCCACCCAGAGAGGCCCCCCCACCAGCTCAGAGGTTCACAGACAGGCAGTCACATCCAGTCTCCAAGCTTGGCTTTCTCATCTGCAAGCCGGGGACAGTACCCCCCACACCGAGGTGGTGGCAAGACCTGACAGGGGTTCTGCAGGGAGAGCAGTTAGCAGAGAGGCTGGAGCTGGAGCTGGAGCGAGTGAGTGCTGGTAGGAGAGTTGATGCCGACATTCTCATTGCTGATCTTCACGGCTCAGCTCACAGCTCCCACTCCAAGCTGAGGATTGCTTCTCTTCTGCAATGTCTTATAAAAAACTGGTGTTGGGACCCCCACCTGTAGTGCCACCCTGAGGACTGAACAGGACAGAGACGTGAGTGCCCGCTGGCAGCACAAAGGCTGGACCAGACCTGACCTCCATCTCCATCCTCACAGGTGCTCAGGCCCATCCTTGCTTCATCCTTGACTTTCTCCTGCCCCACATCCAGTCAGTCAACAAACGCAGCGTCTCAAGCTCCAAGCTGACCACTGCTCACCCCACATGACGACCCCTCGTGTGAGCCGCGTTATCCCCACCCTGGGCCCTTTCAGCTGCTTCCGGGGGACCAGAGTGGTCCTGGTTTGTTCTTGGCAGCGCTCACGGCCATGTGACGGTTTAATGTTTCATGTTTGCATGTTGACTGTGTCCTTCTCACATGCACAAGCTCCACGAAGGCAGGGACTCTGTTTTGGTCTCCACTGAGTCCCCGTCGTCAACCCCCAGCCTCAGCACAAGCGGGCACCCAGTGAACATGTGGACAAATGAATGAATGAGTGAGTGGAGGACTGAGTGTGTGAGTGACGGTTTCCCATCCACTCGTGGCCTGTGTTCTAAGGGACTCGTTCAGAATCAAAGGATCAAATCAAATACTCGCATTGCTGGTTTCCTCGCTCTAAACCCAAATTCCTCCAAAAGCCGACTGCCCTCTCCTTATCCACACCCACAGAATCCTTACTCCTGAACTCATTCCAGAAACTCTGGCGGTTGGAGTTGAGTCAAAGAACTTTTGACCTGGAAGAGCCTGACTGGCCGCCCACAACGGTGCTCTGGGGCAGCCTTTGCTTTCCTCTCAGAGGGCAGCTTTGTTGAGGGAAAATTAAAGACTCTGCAGGGACAGTCCTGGGCTCAAATTCTGAACCTTCTTTCTCCAATCTGTGTGACTCCAGATGACCATCTGCCTACCTGTGCCTCAGTTTCCCTCTATGTATAACGGGCACAATCCCACCACACATGAGTGGATTGCTGTGATAGTTAAGCAGGGACAGAGCCCTATGAGGGTTGACCTGCTCTGTGCTGGGGGTACACAGAGCACTCAGCACTCAGGGGACCCTCAGTAATTATCAGTTCCCTTTCCCCACCGCAGGCCCCAACCAGGTGCCCCGCCACCTTCCACTCCCCTATGGAGCAATTGAGGGCAGGAGCACAGAACAACCCGCCAAGATTATAGGACAGTTCTCTGACGCTGGAGCTGGACGACGCCACTGCCACCCACTGAAAGTGTTGATTTCTAAAAGGCCATCTGAAAGCAGCACTGGGGTGATGGTGGAGAAAGGAGCCAGGGCCCAAGTGAGCTCCGGCTGGATGGGATCTCCCGGGGCTGGGGGGGCAGGGAGACGGGTGTTTACTGAGGGCCTTCCACGGGCCAGGCCCTCTGTTGTAAATCACTTCATTTGATTTAATCCCAGCACAGCCCTGGGGAGCAGCATTACTATAGCCATTTCACAGAGAGGGAAACTGAGGCTCAAAGAGGGGCAGCCACTCACCCAAAGTCATAGCTTACAGATGGCAGGACTTGTATTCTCACCCAGTCTGTCTAAATTCCAGTGCCCGCTGTGCCAGTCTGCAATCCCGAGGCCCCTGAAGCCCTCCCCTCTGCAGCCATGCCCAGCAAGGATGTGACGGGCTTTTCCCACAGCGGGGTCTCGAGCCCACCACCCACAGAGCTGGGCAGGTGAAGGGATGAGGGAGGTGGGGGCTGGGTGGCGGGAAGGGCCGTAAAGTCACAGCTCTGCCCCAAATGGGCTCTCCTCACTCGGTCAGAATCAAGAGAAGATGGACATCCGCATTCTCGTGGGAAATCGCTGACTTCAAAGGGGTTGTCACATCCGGGGTTGTTTTTGCTCCTCAAGCCGCTGTCTATGGTCAGTCACCGCCTCACAGAAACACCAGTAAGACAGGCAGCAAAGGCAACACGGGACAATGCTGGGCCTCTTTCTTTTCTTTTCTTTCTTCCTTCCTTCCTTCTTCGTTCCCTCCCTCCTCCCCTGCCCCTTTCTTTGTTATGGGATGAGTTGTGTCCCCCACAAATTCACATGTTGAAGTCTTAAGCCTCAGTACCTTAGAATGTGCCTGTGTTTGGAGATGGGGCCTTTAGAGACAATTAAGTTAAAACTCGGTCATTAAAGTGGATCGTAATCCAATTGACAGGTTTTCCTACAACAAAAGGAAATTAGGACACAGACACACAGAAGGAAGGTCATGTGAACCCCAGGGAGAGGACGGCCACCTGCAAGCCCAGGAGAGAGGCCTCGAGGAAACCAAACCTGCCGACACTTGATCGCAGAGTTTCAGCCTCCAGAACCGTGGGAAAATAAAATTCTGTAGTTGAAGCTAGCCTGTCTGTGGTACTTATGGCAGCCCGAGCAAAATAATATTTTTCTTTCTCTCTTTCTCCCTCCCTTCCTTCCTTCCACCCGATGGCACAGAAAATCACCAAATTAAAGAAGGAAACAATGACCACAGGGTGACCAGTGGCAGCTCCGTCTCCAGGAAGGCAACAACCAGCACAAATCCACCGCACACACACTTCCCACAGGCCAAGAAGGCGGGCCTCCATTCCTGGAGATTCCTCTCCGGGACGAGTATAGAATTTGCTTGGGAACAAGGTTTGGGGTGTCGGGTGAGACCCTGAGGCCACACCCCAGCAATGAAAGACGTTCTCTGAACTGACGGCTCCGAGACAAGGGGGAAGGTGCGATGGAGGCTGACGGGAAAGAGCGCAGGGGAGAGGAGCAGGGGAGGGACACTACGCCCCCTGTGCTGAGACCCCCCATGCCTGCCCCCCACCCCCCAAATCTCCTCTAACATCCTACTCCGGCTCACAAAATGGTGCGTGTGAGATTTCTGAATGGAACTTGCAAGGGAGCCGTAACGAGGCTCAGGAGGCGACAAAGTCCCCATTAGCTGACGCAGAAACCGGCGTTTGGGGAGGACGCTAGGGGCACGAAGACCTCCACCCGCACCTTGTGCTACCTGAGCAGGAGCACAACCAATCCCCCACCCCACGAGTGGGGTGCGCCCCTCATCCCCATTCTGAGCGGCTGGTGAGCGGCCGAGGTCTTGCAGCCGGCGAGCGGCAGGGCCGGGATTCGAACCTCCGTTACCCTGGCATCGCGGCTGGTGGCCTGGAGCCCAGGCTTCCAGAACCTCCGGCAGGCCGAGGCGGAGCTGGCACGGGAAACAAAGGGGCAGCGCGCTGGCCGGCGGCGCGGGGGCAGCTCACCACCAGGGGGCGGCGCGCGCTCACGGACGCCGGTGCCCGGAGCCCTGCCCGCGCCCGCAGACCCTCCCCCTCGTCGCCTGCCCGCCCTCCTCTCCCCAGGCGGCCCGGATTCCATCTTTCAGGGCCTGGCTCAAAGATCTTTCCAGTCGTTTCCCCTTTCACGGAGACTCCTTCATCTTCCGCACACACAGACTGATGCTCCGCAGCCGCAGCCGAGCCCTCCCTGCTCAGCGCCCCCTCGGCCTTCCTGTGTGCAAATGTAGACCCCAGCATGCCCATTCCGTGCGAGGGAGCCCAGAAGCCCGTCCCCCGTGGAAATCTAGAGGCTGCCGGGGCCTCCGGGGCTAGGAGAGCAGCCAGGGCCTGTCTCTGCCACTCGCTGACCACGCAGGGCTGGGAAGGTCCGTTTATGGACGGAGACCTCTTAGGGACGGGACCATGTCTGAGTCACCCCTGTGTCCCCAGGCCCAGCTTGGTGCCTGTGGGCAACCCCTGTGTGGGTTCCCGGAGGTGTCCTTGTGCCTGGAGGCCTCCCCTCAGGCGTGCAGGAGGCTGTGTGGGGGTGCCTGTGCTGGGGTCCTGTACAGACCCAAGGTGAGCCCTACACTGGCAAAGATTCCTTGGCAGTCCACAGAGCTGGCATGTCAACCTAGGCAGGCTGTCTGCAATGGCTGCTCCAAATAGGAGCCCACCCCCAGCCCCCCCCCACATGCAGGCACAAAAGTCCTTCCCAATTGCTCTGCACTGAATATTTACCCTCTGCTGGAAAACAACCTTTATGTGGTCTCCTCATTTCACCCTCAAACAGCCTTGCAGAGTATAAATGCCTCACCCATTCCACAGATGAGGAAACTGAGGCTGTGAGCAAGGGAGGGATCTGGGCAGACTCCGCCTCCACCTGGGGTCCTCATCCTGGAAGTGCCCACCCCCATCCCTCCTGGCCTTGGCTTCCCATTCTCAAATGTCCTCCTGCTCTCTCTTACAGCTCTCCATCCTTCCTCAGAGGATCCCACACACGTGTTATTCTTGACTTTCTCATAGGACTGCTCGTCTGCCCTTCTCGGCTCTGAGCTCCATCAGCAAGGATCTGTATTAATTTTGTTCACCCCACACATAGCACTTTCCTGACACATAGTAGTTATTCAGTCAAATGTGTTGAGTGAATGACTGAATATTCAAAACAACCTTGGGGAGTATATGACGTCAGCCCCACCGTCCCCATGATCCGCCTGCTACAGATGGAGAAGTCCAGGCATGGAATGCGGGCTAGTATGGAAAAGAAGGAACGTTTCTGATGTTCATGAATCAAGAAGTCCATCACAGTGTTGGGCTAAAGAGTTTATAAAAATGAAATGACATGTGTGTATGTTGCAAACACTTTGCATGTTTTAATAACAGAAATAGAATGGACTCACACAGTCGACTTAGGAAAACACATCTCCGTGTGCAAACCACGAGAAGACGAGGATGATGGAGCAGAGGGGCTTGGAGAGTTCCTGTGCTGTGGCTGGGGTGTGGGGTGAGCCGAGAGCACAGCTGGAGTTTGACCGGGTTGGGCAGAGGCCAGGCCAAGACGACACTGTCTGAGCACCACGCAGGCTGCCTGGTCCCAGGCCCCCTCCTCCTGCTAATGACATGGGAAAACAATAATACATACAAGCTACAGGCAAAGAACAGAAATGGTGGGGCCGAGCAGTCCTGGCCTGGCTAGCTGCACCCAGGGGAGGTTGGGGGTTCTCAGGGAACTTGGGGTGCTATGAAGCAAGTGCACCGACTGGTGGGTTGGAGCCCTTAGGGTGCTGTCCTGTCGGGGTGAGTCTGGGTCGTCCCACCTGTCTGGCTCGTCCCCATTGACGAGTGAGAGGAAGCCGTGGAGGGAGAGGAAGGCTCAGCACAGAGAGGGGGAGCAGCTTGCCTGGGCCTCACAGTGGTGGTGGCGGGGAGAGGACTCCCACCCAGGCCTCTCTGTCTGCACCACAGCCGCGGGGCTGTGAACTGCACTCTGGGGGAGGGGAGGGAAGGCGCCCTGCCTGGAGCCGAATCCTGGTGGGCTGTGCTGTTGGCTTTCAAGACAGAGAAAGGAGCCACAAGCCAAGCAATGTGGGCAGCCTCTGGAGGCTGGAAAAGGCAAGGAGACAGATTCTCTCTGCTCTGGCCTGAATGTGTCCTCGCAAATGCGTATGTTGAAATCCTTGCCCCATGCGGTGGTATCAGGAGGCAGGGCCTTGGGGGGGTGGGGAGGTTGGTCCCAGCTCATGAATGGATTAGTGCCCTTACAGAGGAGACCCTACGGAGCTGCCTAGCCCCGCTCACTGTGCGAGGACAAATGAGAAGGCTGTGATCTGGAGGAGGGCCGTCACACTACAACGCTGGCACCCTGACCTTGGACTCCCAGCCTGCAGAACGGGCAGAAATACATTTCTGTTCTTTATAAGCCACGCAGTGTGGTATTTTGTTACAGCAGCTGGAACGGGCTAAGACCCTCTGCTAGAACTTCAAGAAGGAACGCAGCCCTGCAGATACATTGATTTTAGCCAGTGAGATGCATTTTGTGCTTCTGACCTCCAGATCTGTGAGAGTAAGTGTGTGTTGTTTTACGGCAGTAAATTCATGGTAATTGTTACACCAGCAAGAGGAAACTAATGCATGCCTTCCCCTCCCTGGGCCTCTGTTTCCCCACTGAGGCTGTGGACATGGGCTCCAGTGAGTGGAGGCCGAGGCTGAGTGGAGGTAAAGCAGGCCTTTCCAGGGAGGCCTGGCCTCTCCCTCTGCCCTCTGGGACAAGGCGGAGTGGGTGTCCCGAACTCAGATTCCCGCCCCACGGATTCTAGAAATGGGTGAGGTGGGCAGGTGAGAGGGACAGTAGGGACTGGTGGGGTCTGTAGAAAAGCACAGAGCAAAGACCTTAGCAACAGGGGCAGCTCTCCTGGTGTTGCCAGGTGAGGAGGCCGGCCCAGGGTGGCCAGATCATCCAACTCTGCTTAGAGAGGTCAGGAAATGGATTGTTATGTGAAATCTCTCAATCCTTAGACGTTGCCAACCAATTAGAAAAGAATTAAACACTGAGTGAGCCAAACCAAACACATCTGCAGCCCAGCCTGGCCTCCAGGCTGCGGCATCGGGGCCTCCAGCTTGTTCATTCCGGCTCTGGGCTGTGGCATCAGCCAGATTTGGGCCAGAATCCCGGCTCTGCCACAGCCAGGTCACCTGGGCCACTTGCCTGGCCTCTCTGAGCCTCAGTTTCCTTGTCTGTAGAAAAGGGGTAAGAATGCGGATCTCCTGGGTTTGGGGGAGGAATAAATTATGAGTCCGCATGAAGTGCTCCCCACAGGGCCTGGCACGGAATAAGCCGGCGATTCCACGTCCCTTGTTACTGTTTTCAGCATTGTTGCACTGTGGGGGCGGGAAGACGGCTTTCCATCCATCTGGCCCCGGTGCTGGCCCCGGAGGAAGAGCCTCTGTGTCCACCAGTTATGGCAGCTTAGAGAGAGCTCCAGAGCAAAGGGCCTGCAGCAGCTGTCCCCAGTTCACACCTCGGGCAGCAGGGGGAGTGCTGTGAGCGCACACCTCTCCCTGGTGCAGGAAAGGCAGGAAGGAGCTGGGAAGAGCAGGCCGTGTTCCCGAATCCCAGCCCAGCCCGTCCCTGCATAAAGCAGCAGCCTTTGCAAACCTCAGGTCGCGTGCCCCACTCACCAGACTGAGGTCCAGCTTGCAGTGACCGTGCCCCCACACCCCAAAGACATGTAGTGGGCTCAGTGTTCCCTGAACCTCAGTTCCTTACGCTACAGCCGCATCTTCCACTGTCATTTGCATGGTGTTTTTCTTTAAGTTGACTCATTTTTTTATACTTATATAAACCTGCCTCCACCTTGGGAATATTATATGTAAAACAAGGGCTTTGATAAGCTAATTTTTTTCTCATGCATGTTAAGAGAGAAGTATCTCTGTTAAACATTCTAAAACTCATCAGTGTTGTGATGGCAAGTCATCCTGCCCTCCCTCCCGGTGGCCAGGCGCCCGCTTTGCGTCGGGCTGAGGTAAGGGCAGCGTGATCGCTTGTCCTCGCTGCTTCTCCTCATTCGTCCAGCTTTGGTTCCTCTGCTGTGGGGACTTGCTGACCCGGGAGGGACGGTGAAGAGAGGAGTCAGGAGAAACTGGGAGCACTCCTTCAGGTGACATTATCAGCTCTTGATTTTTTAAAACGGATTTTACAGTGCATTTGAGTAATTCATTCATGCCTTCTTCCAGAAAATGGTTCCCAGTCTTTTCATTGGGATTCAATGTGTGAACTAAGTGAGCGCCTTCTGCAGATCCCCGTTTTCTGCAAGACAATGTCCAAACTCTGGACATGGCATTCGAGGCTCTTCATGGCCCTCGCTTCCCAGCACTCTCCCCTCCTGCCATGCCCCCCTTACTCTTTATATTCCAGAAATATCCAGCCACTGAGGGTTACCCTTCTGTAATGTTGTCCGTGCTGGCCTCACTTTTGGGAGAAATCGGTTAGCCTTCACTAGCTGAGCAAACTTCTATTCAATCTTCAAAACCCTAGTCAGCATCCCTTTCTTTGTGGAGTTTTCCCTGACATACTCTCTGAGCTCAAGCTCCCCAGAAGAGCTGCTTATTCTTTCTCCTCTACCAAATGTCCCAAATCCTTGAGCTTTTGGGCATCTTCTTTGCCAGTACTCTGGGCTGAGCCCACAACACCTGTCACCCAACTGATGACAACAGCACCTGAGCAGGTCTCCCCACTTCCCCTCCATCCCTCCTACCTCTTCCAATCTGATCTCCACAGCAGCCAGAGTTATAGAAAAACCTCAGTCGGTGCATGTCACTCCCCTGTTTGAAATTTTCCTGCAGCTTCCACTGTACACAGAATAAAATCCAAGCTCCCGTAAAGGCCCCCAAGGCCTGACATGATCTGGTCCCCACCCACCTCTCTGGCCTCCTCCTCCTCCTCTCTCCCCCAGTCTCCCTGCCCCACAGTCTGCAGCTGCTGTTCCCTATCTGGAATGTTCTGTGCCTACCTGCCTTCCACATGTGCACTCCCACCTACCCTGTCCCGCACACATACACTCTTCACCTGTCCATCACTCAGGACTCACCTGGGCCATAGTCCCCCATGGAACCCTCAGTGCCTCCCCCATGTGACTGGGCGCCCCTGGAGGGCAGGGATTGTGTTGCATCCATCCTTGTGTCCCCAGGCTGGGGACGGGGTGAGGCTTATGTGTGGGAACAGACTCACTGGGCCCCACAGGACGATCCAGCTCCTCCGATGACGTGGGCATGCAGCTGGCTCCCTCAGGCTTGTGCTGAGCAAGTGTGAGCACCACTGCCCTCACGAGGATGCCCTCCCCACAGGGGAGGCTCTGGGGGCTCTGCAGGGACACCGCCCACCTGAAGATCCGGTAGTGGATTTACAAAGAACGCAGCCCACGTGTCTTTTTGAGTTATGGAGACATGTCCCTTGCAGGTGAACCAGGTGAGAGCCCGACGAGCAGGAGATCTGGGCTCAGGAGAACCCAGGCCGGAGACCTAGCTCTGTCCTAATTCAGTGCAGCCCTGGGCAAGTGCGCAGCCCTGGCTGGGCCACCTGGGGTCCGATTAGAGGCCTCCAAAGCCCCTCCGAGCTGGGGGAAGTACCTCACAGAACCTCGGTGTCGCCACCCCTAAAACGAGGATAACGATACCAACCACGCTGTTCGGACGGCGTGAAACCAGCAGGGCCTCGCACGCCCCGCCCATGGGAGCTCGGACCCCAGTGGGGCTCTCACGGGTCTCAAGCATTCCCGCCTTCGTGGACCCCTTCCTCATAAAATAATCTTAAAACTTATGTTTTTTGACTGCATTGGTATAAAGATAAATATAATCCAGGCTGGATAATAATCATTTTTTCTTCTTATTTTAAAATAAATTGAAACATTTTTGTGGACCCCTAAGAATATCTGCTCCCCCCACCCTCCTGCATTTCATGTCCCACCCTGATCCCCACCTGCCCTGGGTCCTGGGCTCGGACAGGGCTCTGATGTCAGCACGGAGATGAGGGGTCAGCCACGCCGACTGCACCGAGTGCGGGAGTCAGCCTCCACCGTAGGCCTGTTAACCCCTCAGTGTTTGTGGAGCACCTTCCGTCACTGGTAGTGACACGTCTGCTGGTGCCGACAGCCTCCCTGTGTTGTCTTGTGCAGTGAGTTCAGGAGTGTTCTCCGAAAACTCACCTTCACTCGGAACCTCACAACGTAGCCTTATTTGGAAATGGGGTCATTGCAGATGTAGCTAGTTAAAGACCCCAAGCGGAAATCATCCTGGCTAAATGCAAGGATTGGTGTCCTTATAAGAAGAGGAGAGGATACAGAGAGACACAGGGAAGAAGGTGATATGAAGATGGAGGTGGAAACTGGAGGGATGTGTCTACAAGCCAAGGAGCGCCGAGGATTGCCAGCAGCTCTTCCCTGGCAGCCACCAGAAGCCAGGGGAGAGGCCCGGGATGGCAGCTCTGTCAGGGCCTCCTGGGGAACCCACACCCACAGAACACCTGGCCTCCGGTCTGTGTGAGAACGCACTTCTGTTGTGTTAATCCGCCCAGTGTGTGGTAACTTGTTATGGCAGCCTTAGGACACAAATCCCCCCTGCGCATCCTCGGAGCAGCCCTGCCCGTGAAGACAGTTTAGACATCAGGACAGGGGCCCAGAAAGGTCCGGTAGCTTGCCCACCGTTACCCAGTCCCCCAGACTCTGGCCGGCCATAGCAGGCCCATCAGGCAGGGACTTGGGGCTGCGGGGAGGGTGGGGGAGGCAGTCTGGGAGTGCGGGGAGACAGGCTGGGAGGTGAGACAGGGCTCTGCCCCTGAGGGGAAGCTACATCCTGCAGCCGTGGACACTGATCAGTCAAGCACCATGGAGCCACCAGGGAAATGCTTACATGCAACCTCGAACAACGAAGCCCGATGAGAAAGCAGATCTGACTGTGCAGCGAGACCTCAGCTGCGCAGAAGCAGAGCCTGCAGAACCTGCAGCCGTGCACCCTGATGGCGCCAGAATTGTGGGAGATTTTTTCCATCTATTTTCCAAAATTTCCCTGATGTTACTTTTTTGTGAGTGACAGGGAAAACACACAGAGGGATCCTTCTCCCGGCTGGCTCCTAAAAGCAACAAAAACTGGAAAGCTAAGAAAACTGAAGCCCCAGCACACAGCTGCCTGCTCATGTGGACTCGCTGCCCGAATCCCATTCCCCTCCCAGCACCTGCACTGCAGGAGCCACAGCCCACTGCAAACGCCTCTGAGGAAGCGGAACCGCTGGGGCTGGCTCATCAGAGACAGGACAGAGGGAGCGTCTTCATCCCGGTGCTGGGTGCTGACATCAGAGCCCCCTGCTGGAGCCCAGGACCCAGTGCAGGAAGGGCTGGGGGGAGAAGCATTGCAGGGTGGGGTGCGGGCAGCAGAGATTCCCATGGGTCCCCACTGTGGAGGTGCTGCATTTGCACAAGAAGCTGTATTTTTCCACAGCGTCTGTCGCTTATTATTCCTTCGACTTGCCAGGCGAGCTCATCTGCAAGGTGTTGGGAGCACGAAGCAGAGGCCCTGCCATCTCCTGGAGTGGTGGGCAGCTGAACCCGTTGGTGTGAGAGGCCCCAACTGAGGCATGGGGTCTTCAAGGCCATGCCGATGCCTTTTATGGGGCGGAGGATATGTTCATTTCTCCATTCTATCTTTCATCCCTGTATATTGACAGCTGCAGATGGAGCCCCCACTGTGGGCCCCACACAGTTCTAGGCCCAGAGATCAGATGATGACGAAGATATGTGAGACCCCTGCTCTTGAGGAGCTCACAGGCTAATATAAGTGACAGCCATCATTATAATCCCACAAATGATGTTTCATTACAAACGTCAAGAAGTAGGAGACATGAGAAGACCTCTAGGGCCCTGTAGGACTGGCTTCTCCATGAAAGAGAAGAAGTTTGAGCCAAGAGCTGAGAGATGAGGAGGAATTGAGTGAAGAGTGGAAGAAGGGAGGTGGCTGTGCAGGAATAGCATCCAGGCAAAGGGAACAGCACGTGCAAAGGGCCTAGCACATGCAAAGGGCCTGAGGCAGGAGGGAATATAGTACATTCAAGGAAAAGAAAAGCGGTGTAGCTGGGGCAGAGAAAATGATAAAGGAGGGAGGTAGGAGATGGGGCTCCAGGGAAAAGGACTCAGGGAGGAGGAATCAAGCCACCAGGGCCTGATAGGATCAGCAGTGGTTTTGGTCTCGGGCTTAAAATAATGGGAAACACTGAAGAAGTTAGAAAGCTGAGTGACATGATCAGATTTTAACCAGGCTAGGGACCCGCAAGCCGGCCTGCAATTCCTAACACACCGTGTGGCTGGAGGCGAGTCAGTGCCTTACTCCAAGTCAATTTTCTCCTTTGTAAAGAGGGAGTCAACAAGACCACTTCACTGGATCACTACCATTTAATTGGGTGTCTACTTAATGCCATGTGGGTATAATCTTCCTCACTATAGATGAGAAAACTGAGACTCAGAGAGGTGAAGTGACTTGCCCAGGAACACATAGCAGAAAAGAAGCAGATGTTGGTTTGAACCTGAGTAGTCTGTCAGTATCCAAAACTCTCACTGCGTGGTGCTGGGATGTGGTTAGGTTAAGCTAAGGGATGGAAAGTGGGCAGAATAAGGCGCTGAACTGCCATTCTCTGCACCGATTCCCTCTCCTTCAAATCCAGCCTCGTCAGATGCACAGAGAAAAAGACCAGGGGAGCCTGTGTGTGTGTGTGTGTGTGTGTGTGTGTGTGTGTGTGTGTGTCTACTTATTTTTGGCAGCAAGGGAACTTAATTAAGAATCGAGTTCACAGCTTTCCCACTGAGAGTTAGCTGGGGGGTGCAGGATGGAGAAAGGGAGTCGAAGTCAGAGCAGACTGCAGACAGTGACACCAAAATAATGGAACCAAGCCTTAGAGCCTTCCAGTGGGTGGGGTCATGGATGCTATTTTGGGCCCTGGTCACGCATCACAAACCCAGTGTGCTGATGTTCTGCGTTCACGGGCAGACTTCTTCCTGGGCCTGAGTTGGAGCAGAGTCTGGGAGGCTGTTGTCCTTGGTGATGGCAGAGACTCTGTCATTGGACAGAGGGTGTTGAGGCAGGGCTGTCCTGGAGAAAGCTCTGGACGTGGAGCCCTCCCCTTCCTCCAGCAGCAGCGTTTCCCTCTGCCCGCCACCTTCTCTCCCCATCGGGGCCTTTCCCTGTGGCCTCCTGAGCTCTGGACACCATGGGTCCTTGCCCCCCTTCAGGATCTCAGAGAGTTTCCTGGAACATTCATCCAAAACAGGTGTCTGTGCAACGAGTCGAGTTTAGAGAGTGGTTTTTTTGGCCTGCACTGTCTGTAAAAAACTGTGGCCCAATATTGTGAAAACACGAGATTTCGTGTAGGGAGCACAGCTGCATGCTGGGCCCTAAGCTCAGTGCTGGGCAGTGAGAAGAGGACAGAGGCCTAGGGAGCGATGGCAGGCATGTATGTATGCATGTCAATGACATTCCCGGACGGTGATGAGGGCCATGCTGGGGGATCAGTGAGACGGGGGAGGTGGCTATGGTCAACTGGATGGGCAGAGAGTCTTCAGGGTTGAGGAGGCGGTGGCCAGGTAAAGGAGAGGATGGCATTTGGCAGAGGGAGGAGCAGGTCCCGAGGGAGAGATCAGCAGGTGCTCAGCATCAGTCATGGACTTTGTCAGAGGGCCAGGAGTCCACAAGGCGGGGACAGGGCACTGGTGTCAAGAAAGATGCCATTGTTACCGACTGGTGGTGGTTGTTGGAACTGCTACATTGAACAAGAATGGCTTGCGGGAGGTGCTCAAAAACTATTTTTGTCTCTTGCATTAGAGGGGATGTCCCCATGCCTCTCCTGCTCCTCCTTCCTGGGTAATAGAGATGGGCCTAAGCCACTTAAGTCTCCAGCCGAAATTTCAATTCAGGAACTAATAGTATCAGCCCATCCACGCACTCACCATGCTGTTTCATATCCCACCGGGAGTGTAAAGGGGGAGAGGGAAGGGGAAGTGATAGTTTTCACTTGACAAGGTGGCTTTGCATTCTCTGGCTGGGGCAGGGGGTTAAAGCTGACTTTTTCTACAAGGGTCTCTCTGTGGGTTCTCTGGGGGCTCCTGTGCTGGGCCTCTCTGGCTGTAACTGCTCTGATGGTGTGCCTCTCATTTAGATAACTGCTCTCTCCCCAGGCCCTGGTTCCTTGGCCGTCCTCCATTCAACACCAGCTGCCCCTTCCAGAAGATCCTCTCAGCAGAACTGCTCCCAGCTGGCCTTCTCTGCTGCTGGGACCACATCTGGTCCAAGGAAGCACTCATGTATTCCTTGGCCTGCCTTGAGGTGAGACAGTTACATCATCATCATCACCATCACCACCATCATCACGATCATCCTCATCATCGCCATCATTATCACCATCACTGTCATCATCATCATCTTCTTCTTCTTCTTCATCACTGTCATCATCGTCATCGGTCTAAATCAGGAGTTGGCAAATGTTGTCTGAAAGGACTAAACAGTAAATATCCTAGGACTGGTGGGCCATTTGGTCTCTGTCTCAACTACTCAGCTCTGTCTTTGAAGCTCTGATTTATAGCCACAGACGATATATAATGAATGAGTTGGCCAAGCACCAAGAAAACTTTATTTACAAAAATAGGCAGGCTGTAGTTTGCTGACTCCTGACCTAAACGTATTTCAGAGATAATATTTCCCTGACTGTGTGAGAATCTGACAGCCAAGCCATCCCCCATCACAGGTCATAAATCCACCTTGCTGTAGAGCCTCAACCCATGCAAATGCTCACACATATACAAAAGTGGAGAAACTAACAGTGATTTCCCATGTACCCATCATCTAGCTTCACCACCTTTCTGCCATTCTTAAGACCATCTTAAGAGAAAGAATCGAGTGGTAGTGGTGGGAGCTAGGAGAAGGCTAGGGTAAGATTAACACCTGAAAGAGCTTCTAAGAAAGGTCTCTCTGCTGGAGAAGGCTGTACCTGTCTCTTTAAGTGATTTCAGAAGCTCTGAAGGTGCCAGGGCAGAGAACTCCCGGATTTTCAACCCTTGAGGTGGAGAGATCTGACACAGCTGCCCCAGCCTAGTCTGACTTCCTAGAATAGCTGAGGAGAGCCGCCAGGATGAGTCGCCTTTGTAAGTTAAGTGACTTCGATGACTCTCGCCAAGGCAGCATGTCGGGCTGTGGAAGGTGCAGGGCAGCTGTGAGCTGGAACATCAGACCCACTGTCCGCGGGGCCTAGGCAGTGCTTTGCCTCTGGCACGCGTCTCACATCAGCAAGATGGGTGAATAGTGGCTGCCCCCAGAGGGTGGTTGCCAGAATTACATGAAATAATACAAGTCATGTAACGTTTTCTTAAGTATTCTGAGCTTGGTGGGGGTGTAAACACGAAGCTGTTGTTTTTCTCCCATCTCTGCCCTTGGCTCTGTGTCATTGAAACTCGTTTTTCCATCCTTTGTCAACATCTCCGGCAGATGATGGGTATTTGTGCGTTCCCTTTCCCTGGATCCAATCCAGCTCGTTTTCTGTTGATTTCTCTCCTTTGTAAAGCACTAAGAGCCCTCATTTTTTCATTCAACAAATACACACTGGCATCTGTTCCATGCCAGGTGGCACAGAAACGAAGTGGGCAGGTTCCCTGCCATCCTAGAGCTCAGGGTCCGGGAGGGCAGTTACACAAGGCCAACTGACCGGGTTCCTCAGACAGACAAGGTCAGACTGTTCCCGAGGGATTACTGAGGGCAGAACTGGCACCACAAAATCATCCCAAGACTATCCCACACCTCCCAGGCTACATAATTATGCCGAAGATAGGAAGGCAAGAAAGAGGAGATCTTTGAAATTTGAGCCATCAGTTGAGTACGGAGTGCAGGAGCTCCATCCTTCTCCCCTAGAACCCAAAAGTGTTCTAGAACCTTCCACACAGAGACCATCAGTCAGTGTTGGTCAGAGAAGCAGTGAGGATCAAAACATTGAGGAGGACAAGAGCAGCCAGTGAGCAGATACATTTGGCTTCTTCCCTCTCCCTCCTCTTTCTTGACCCTAGAAGAGGGGGCAGACAGGAAATGTCTCAGAGATGGATGTCAACAGCTCACTGTCGCACAAGGTCAGGGAGGGAGAAGGAACCAAAGAGCAGGATACACCCTCTCCCCAACTCCGAGTCCCCCAAGCCTCCAGCCTGGATGGTGATAAGAAAAATAAAGGAAAGAGGGAGGGGATGGAACTTAAAACAGAGAAGAGGTGGTAGTTCTAGAAGTCGAGACTGGACTTCTAATGACTTACAGTGTCTGGAAAACTCTGAGCGTCAGCTGAGCTCTTTACAGATGGTGTCGCATTCAAACGTCACCACAAACTTATGTGTGAGGCAGGACTAGTGAGGTGGCTAGTTAAGGAAAACTGACCTAAACCAGATTAAGCAGAAAAAAGGATTTTCTACTCACATAGTTGGGGAAGAATAATGGCTTAGTTCTGGAAGGAGGGGCTGCAGGAGCCAGTGCCCCACCTTCCGCCCTCCAGTTCTCTGTCTCTCTCTCCATCTTTCATCTCTCCCTCTGTTTCTCATTGCATGATTATTTTGTATTATTTATCTATTTATCCAACAGCACTAGGCAGCCACTGGGATGTCTGTCTTAGTTGCCTATGGCTGTGGTAAGAAATCGCCAAATCTTGGTGGCTTAAAACAACACAGATTTATTCTTTTACAGTTCTGGAGGTCAGAAGCCCAAAATGGGTCTCACTGGGCTAAAATCAAGATGTTAGCCGGGCTATCTTCCTTCTGGAGACTCTAGAGGAGAATCCTTGTCCTGGCCTTTTCCGGCATCTAGGAGCCTCCCGCTTTGCTTGGTTTGGGGCCCCTTCCTCCATCTTCGAAGCCAGCAATGGCCAGTTGAGCCCTCACATGGCATCATTCTAACACGGACTCTTCTGTCTCCTTCTTCCACTGTTAAGAACCCTTGTGATGACATGGGGTCTACCCAGATAATGCGGGATAATCTCCCAATTTTAAGGTCAGCTGATTAGTAAATTTATTTCCATCTGCAACCTTAATTCCACTTTGCCATGTGAAGTAACATAGTCACAGGTTCTGGGGTTTAGGCTGTGGATATCTTCAGGGGCCATTGTTCTACCTGCCACAATGTCTAAGGCATCTCACACTTGACAAGGCCATATCTGAACTCCTGCTCTTCCCCCCACAAACCGGCTCCACCTGTAACCACCCCGGTCTGAGCTGATGGTGAGTCTATCCTTCAGTCATGCAGGTCACAAAGCCTGGGCTCCGCTCTTTCTCACATCCTGCCTCCAACCTGTTAGCGTGCCTGTTGGCTCTACCCTCAGCATCTTCCTAGAATCTTCCCACTTCTCACCAGCCTGGACCAGCCACCACCCCCTCTCACCTGGGTGATCACAAAAACCTCTCCTCAGACCTCCCTGGTTCTGCCCCTGCCCCCTGAAGCCTGCTACCCACAGGGCAGATGAATGGGTCCTCTGAGACCCTAGGACAGATCAGGTAGCTCTTAGGTGGCCCTGTCTGCCTTCTGCACTTACTGAGAGGGAAACAGGACTTAGAGCGATGAAGATCAAAGTGCCATTTACTGAGAAAGTCACACTAGAGGACTTGGCTTAGGTGTGACAAAGGGTTTGTTAAAACTCCCCTGAATTGAATTTACTCACCCAAACTTCAGGCAGAGCTCTGCTAAGATGGCCAGGCAAGTAGACCAAAATACCCTCTTCCTGAAGGCAGGCAGATGTGAAGGAGACAAAGGGGACAGATGTGAGCCTGCATCGTCTCCCCAACTTCCCACCTGGAGGAGAAAGTAAAGGATGTGGAGAGGGGCCAAGAATGCCTTGGGGATGTCCCTCCACAGGAAAACAAGGCACACGGGGAATAAACGTTTCTACCCATGCTTTGGTATGAGGGGATTATACTTCATAGCCCAGAGAAAGGTCCATTTCTGCATGCAGATTTGTCTGGGGAGGGGATGGATATGCACCAGGCGGGCGGGGCATGGATACTGGAGGATGCTGTGGAGAGCGCACACTCTATAATATATGCCTAGGTGTGGGAGGCATTTCTGACATGGCTCCCATGATCCCCACCTCCTGGTAGTCACACCTGGTGTAATCCCCTCCATTTGAGTGTGGGCTGGACCTAGTGACTTGCTTCTAATGAATAGAACACAGCAAAAGGGATGGAATGTCACTTCTAAGATAAGATTACACAAGACTGTGACTTCCGTCAGGCTCTCTCTCTCTCTCTCTCTCTTGCTGGCTCTTCTCTCGTGCTTGTTCTGATGAAGCAAGTGTCATGTGGGGAGGCCCACATGTCAAGGAAGTATGGGTGACCTCCAAGCAATAGCCAGTGAAGAACTGAGACCCTCAGCCCAGCGACCCGGGAAGAACTGAAGCCTGTCAACAACCACTGAGTGGGCTTGGAAGCAGACCCTTCGCCAGTTGAGTCTTCAGGTGGCTACAGCTCTGGCAAACCCCTCAGCTGCAGCCTGTGTGAGACCCTGAAGTAGAGGTTGCCACTAAGCCAGGCCCAGATTCCTGACCCACAGGAACTGAGATAATAAATTGTGTTGCCTTAAGTCATTATGTTTTGGAGTAATTTGTTACATAGCAGTAGCCAACTAATACATAATCCCTTAGCACAGTGCTTGGCATATAAATGCTCATAAAATGAACACTATTTTTGTTCTATTTGACTCCAAAACCACTTCCCCAGCTATCTTTCAAGAGTGGCTGAGGGGTACTTCTAAGGTTAGAGGTGTTTTCCAAATGTCTTACTTCCTATGGTTCTCAGCTGTCTCTGAGTCTCAGAAAATTAAGGAGCAGAGGGCGGAGAGACGCTCTTCTTTCCTCTAGCTTGGGAGGCACCAACAGACTGAAGCTGAAGTGAACTGGCTTTGTTCCCCCCACTGCGATTCTGCTGGTCCTGAATTTCCTCCTCAACCCATGAATTTAGTTGCAGCCCAAATTCAGCCCTAACTGAATAGCTCTAAAGTGATGCCAGATAAAAACAGCACGGCCCACATAGAAACCAGCCTCCCATTCTCACAGTTGCCATAGAAATAAGGGAAAAGGTGATGAATAAAGAAGCTTTGCCTGGATCTCAGTAAACGGACCCAGCCATGATGCCTGGGAGATTGCTCACGTACAAAACCCTCTGGCGCTTTATTCAGATGAACAGTTCCAAGAAAGCTGGCTCCACTGGGTTCCCAGAAATGCTGTGGATGAACTCATAAGACAAATCATGCTCTAAAGGTATCCATGAGATTCTTTTTTATGTCTAAGAATAGTTTTCCTTGGGGAGCCACCCCACGCCTCCCTAGGCTGTATCAGTTATTGCTTCCAGCTGGGCACAAGCCCCAAGCAGCCAGGGAGGCTCGTTCGGGAATCTTACTGGGCCTACTGGGAAAGAGAAGCCCTTTCAAAGAGCAGTAATAGAATGTAAACATGGGTTTGCTTGGGGCCACCATATTGAGATACCTCCCTACAAAGGGGGAGGGAACACAGAGAGAACCAGACTAGAAAGAGGGTGAGGGAGAGGAAGGCAGAGTCCCCATCCTACCACTTGTGCATTTAGATCCATGTATTTCTGACCAGATTTCAACCTTAGACTTATTGGTTACATGAGCCAACCAATTTCATTTTTACTTAGGTCTCTCTGGGTTGGGTTTCTGTCCTTTGCAAAGGAAAGAGATCTGTTATGGATTAAATTTTATCCCCTAAAAAGATATATTGAAGTCTTAACCCCCAGTACCTCAGAATGTGGTATTGGAATTTGGAAATAGGATCTTTGTAGATGTCATTAGTTAAAATGAAGTCAAACTGGAGGAGGGTGGGCCCCTGATTCAGTATGACGGGTGTTCTCGTAAGAAGATGACAGGAAGACGCAGGAGGAGAATGCCACGTGATGACAGAGGCAGAGATTAAAGTGATGCAGCTGCAAGCCGAGGCACACCGAAGATGGCCAACCACCACCAGAAGCTAGGGAGAGGCCAGGAAGGATTCCACCCAGAGTCTCAGAAGGAGCACGGCCCCGCTGACACTTTAATTTCGGACTTCTGGCCTCCAGAACTATGGCAGAATGAATTTCTGTTGTTTAAGTCACCCGGTGTGGGGTCCTCTGTTAATACGGCAGCCCTGGGACACTAACCCAACACCTGGCTGGCAGGAAGACCGGGGAAGGAAGCCAATGTCTGGCACCAGAGACTGAGATGCGATTCCTGGCTCTCTGTCTGTCTGTCTCTCTCCAGCGTGTGACTCTGGGCGAGTTTCCTCACTTGGTGGCCTCACCTGTGACATGAGGAGCACATCACCTGTGCAGTGCTGTGGGCGTGGGCTCAGGGTGATGTCTGAGAGGGGACCCGGCAGCGCCTGTCACTCAACAACCCTTTGCTGGGAGAAAATGGAACCGTTAGGGCGTGTGCTAAAGGGTCTCTGTTCTAAACATGAAGACTCAATCCTCAATCCTTTTTTCTTCTTTGTTGGTGTAAATTGAGATTTCTTTAGACCTCTTTTTCTTGACTTCATTTCAGTTTCAGAGGGACTCCTTGCTGGGACTTTCATATCCTGTCCCTGGTCTGTCTCCCAGCACAGGTGGTTTCTTTCATTCTCTCACCCCAGCCTCCTTCACGGGGTGGATGACTGACAGACAACAAGAGCTGTCAGACCAGAAGGCTTCTTCCCGGAAGGGGATTCAGCTCCCAATGGCAGCCTTGATTTATCTGGGCAAGTTACTGATCACGGGAAAGGAAAGGAAGATGGGGACACGACTTTTAGCATTTTCTCCATCTATTCACCTTTTTGCACAACCTCAGTGTTCTAAGTGGAAGCGGGTAAGGGGCATTCAGATTACTAAAACTTCTTGTTCTATGTACTGGGGGGAGCCTGGGTGGAGCTAGGCTTCTTCAAGAGTTGGTAGAATTGGACAGGCTGGCAACAGGTGTTTCATGGGAGGATAGAGGGAAAAGAGAAGGAAGGACTCTGCACAAACAAAATTTCTAGATTATGGTTTTCAAGATATGGTGGCTCTAGAGACATTAAACTCTGACTAAAATTTCCTACCAGGGCCTAGTCACATGCTTCCAAGGTGAGCCACGTTTTAAAAAAATTTATTACACTGAGTCATACTTTTCTGCCTTTACCATCCTCTGTCCATATCCTCAATGCTTTGCAATGGGAAGAGCCCACATATAAATGGCCCTGTCAGGCTCTATCCATGGTCGTGCATCTTTTCTTTTAAACCAAACTTATCCATATAGACTTCATCATTTTCCCTCCACCCAGCTGCAAACCAGGCACAAAGTTCTGAGATCAAGTCTGTCTTTGCAACCGAGCAATGGGGCACTGCTGTGGCCCGATTGGTTGGAACACCAGTGTGTAGGCTGTGGAGACCATTTTCCAGCAACTACATTTGTGCATGCTTCATATTTCACCTTATTTGTGTGTGTGTGTGTGTGTGTGTGTGTGTGAGGAAGACCAGCCCTGAGCTAACATCCGTTGCCAATCCTCCTCTTTTGCCAAGGAAGATTGGCCCTGGGCTAACATCCGTGCCCATCTTCCTCTACTTTATATGTGGGTTACCTGCCACAGCATGGCTTGATAAGCGGTGCGTAGGTTTGCACCCAGGATCCAAACCTGCGAACCCCAGGCTGCCAAAGCAGAGAGCACAAACTTAACCACTATGCCACTGGGCCAGCCCCATGATTTTTTTTTTTTTTTTTGATGTGATTGCTGTTCTCAGTATAACTCAGGTCAGCTGGGCATCCTCAAATCTATAGATCAGGCTGTCATGAGCCACCATCCCATGGCTTTGAGGAGACTAGAGTCTTCCATTAGATTTCTGCCAGTTTGGGGGTGGATTTTATATACCCATGCCTCCCTCTACCTCAGGTCCTACAACAACCTAAACACAAAACTCAGTCCCAGCATTGGTGTCTAGAGGAAACCCAATCAGGCAAAACAGTTTGAGAATCTCTATAACTCTCAGTGAAGATGTGTGGGTCATACAGTGTGGAAGAAGGTGACATTTGCCCACCCTCTTGGCCAATGTTTTTTCCTACCTCTGTTTAGGATCAAAACAAATTTCTTGACTTTTTTCATTCATAGCAGTTAAGGGAGCATCTTTTGTGGCTTAAATATGCTGGGGGGTGGGGGACCTCACCCCCAACCCTAAGTGCTCAACCAAGTGCAATCAGATGCTTTCTCCTAGAGAAATACCAGGGAATAAAGTGTCTCCATTTTTATTTTTACATTAGTAAATATTAGTTTGCTAGAGCTGCTGTTTACAAAATACCAGGCAGCTTAAACAACAGAAATTCATTGTCTCATAGCTCTGGAATCTAGAAATCTGAGATCAAAGTGTTGGCAGGTTTGGTTCCTCCTGAGGGCTGTAAGAGAAGGATCTCTCCCAGGTTTCTCCTTGGCTTGTAGATGACCATCTTCATATTTATATGGTGTTCTCCCTGTGAGCCTCTCTGTCTCCAAATGTCTCCCTTTGTATAAGGACCCAGTTATATTGGATTAAGACTGACCCTAATGACCTTACTTTAATTTGATTAGTTCTGTAAAGACCCTATCTTCAAATAAGGTTACATCCTGAGGTACTAGGTATTAGGACTTCAACATATGAATTTGAGGCAGGACACAATTCAACCCCTAACAGTCCTATTATCCAGTTCAAGAAGTTCTGCATGTGAAACGCCCCAAATTTCAATGAAGAAAAATTGGAAGCATATGCGCACCTCTCTAGTGGTCTTTGTACAAGCAGTGGTTACATTCTGAAGCTGGACCCCTCTTGAGCAATGATGGGGAGCTGTGCGTCCCTGGGTGAGGTGGCAGTTGTGCACCGTGCTCTGTGAAGGCCTTACCCGTATGAGACCCGGACCGCAATCATAGCTACTTTGCCTAACTTATTTGGGAAGCCAGAATGTCGACTTTCACCTTTTGAGTTATTGTTGTTGCACAAATGATTAAAATCTGTCCTCCAAGGGTTAAGTAATTAACACCTTCGGTGACTGTCTCCAAAGGGATGTCAGCTTGACTGAATGGGATGAACTTTTAATTAACTCTTATTGTTGGCAACGCAGGACTTCCCCATCAGTGTGCACTTGTAGAGAGGTGTTCCATTACATTGCTAAATATGCTGTCACCTTGCTGAACTATGGAGAATCCACACTGTCACCCCGCCATACGGAGAGTAAAAATAACCCCAGATGGCTCGGAGTGGTGACCCCAATGTAGACTGACTTTGTACCAGAGAGACAATGAGGTTGGGGAGTGTGCTTGCTCCTTGACACCACCTGGCTAAACTAGTGTCATTTCCTGGGTGAAAGTCATGCTGGGACCGCAGAACTTACATGTGGTGTATGCGGGTGAATTATAACAGCAATGAGGGATATATTATTAGCTACATTTAACAGAAAAAAAAACTCAGCCTCAGAGAATTGAAGAGACTTACCAGAATCACCTGACTTTAAGCTGAGTCAGAATTTAAACTTAGATTTGATGCCTCAAAGTTCTTTTGAGCACATGAAACAGGCTAAGCCCTGCAGTGCCATCTGCTCCACGTGCCCCGGGTTTTCCTTTGAGAATCACTACTTCTTCACTCTCAGGTCATTTGGCTCAAGTGAGGCTGACCTCACCTATTTCACTACAAGGTTGGGGTTGGACACATGACCCCACCTGGCCAATCAGAGTCAGGACAGCTGGTTCAAGGGTGGGCATGTGACTCACTCCAGGCCAATGACATCTGACAAAGGGGCTCTGTTTCCTGGCTGAATTTGGAGCTGCTGGTGGTCATCCTCACTTACACTTGGGAAAAGCCTGCCTGAGGATGAAAGGAAAATAGTCATGGCTGAAGTCAGAGTTACCCCTAGACTTTTCAGCTAATGAGCTGTCCTATTTTGCTTAAGTTTGTCTGAATTGAGTTTCTTATATTTGTGCTCAGGAAAGTAGAGGTTAATCCAAGTCTTTATAGTTTAGTTTTAAGTGTCTAAAGCACATGATTGGATGTTGCCAGAAAGGATCAATCTTGTGGACAGGGAAAACCAGGGACAACGGATGTTTAAACTCAAGTGGGCACTGGTGATGACATGATGTCTTGGGGGCCTGTCTTGTGGTTGGAATATGCTGGTGGGAGGACTGAGCTGCTAATGAGTTGGGGACCCACGCAGAATGGACCCCAGTCTTACTTTTATTTGTGTGTCTGATTTCATAAGCTGGTTAAAAACAGAGTTGTGGCTCTAATAGTTAATCAGGCAGGTCCAGATCACTTCCTGCCATCATAAGAAGGCATTTCTTCCCCGGAATTCCAGCAACCCCTGGATCAATAAGCTTAAGAATTCCTGAGACCTTATTTACACTCAAGGGCTCAGCAGTACCCATTCCAATACCCTTAAAGAGAAAAAAGAAACTGGAAAAATTTAGTGTTCAAGTGAAGCCTATTTATGTTTATTGATACAATTAATGTGCCTGGTCACAGTTCTAGCTGTTTTATTTAGTTATAAGATAAATATCTTAAAAGTTTTTTGTGTATGGTCTCTTCATTTTTATATTTTATTTTAGTATTTCTTTTGGTATTTAAGAAGATTCGCATGTTTGCTTTCATGATTACCTTTATATTATTATCTTTACATAACGCCTCCAGACACCTTTTTTCTTTAGACAATGTCTATTGGCTCCCTACTCCAAGCAATACACATTAGATCGCAGTCCCTCCCTCTTCCTTCACCACCCACTCTCAGTCCATAGCCTTATTTTTCTTGTGTTGATCTTTCCGTTCTTAAGTAGACTTAACCTTCTGTTTTTGGTGCATCAGCTTGAAGTGATATTCTTTGATTCTCCCTTAATACCTTTAAGGCATACAATGAACTTATTTCGTTCTTCCTCTTACCTCCCGCTTCTCCCGTGTTTAAAGCTGTGTTATTTCCAATACATCAGAGTATTTAACCTGGGCACGCTATTCCTCTCCTCTTTCTCCACCTTGCTTTCTTCATCTTAGTTCTATGGTTCGGTACATCCAGTGCTTCCCAGCAGTCCTTTGCCAAAGTTGGTTGGATAAATTTGATATCTCCTTAGGAAGAGTTCAAGGGTGCAGTTAATCCCAAGTTCTTGCATATTCAAAACTGTTTTTCTTTAGCCTTGACACTTGGACAGCTTGGCTTGTATTCAAAATCCTTGACTCGCTGTTTGTGTCCTCACATATCTTGTGGATATTACCCTTCTGCTTTCTTGCCTTCAAGACTGCTCTTGAGAAAGCTAGTGACAACCTGATTTTCTTACTTTTGGAAGAGATTTTATTTTATTTTTGGTCTGGAGGCCCAGAGAATATTTTTTCTTTATATTTAAAGTCTAATAATTTTACAAGGATTTATTTGGGGCGTAGCCTCTCTTGGAAGTTTTCCCCAGGTAAATGGCATGCCATTTTAATATGGAGATGCCAGTCTTTTATTTCGCTATAGTTTTCTTGGATTAAAGTTTTAAATATTAGTTATGCTTCAGTGTTTTGCTGTTACTCTTCTGTAATTCCAATTCTATGTTTGTTGAATCTTCTTTGCATATCTTCTATATCTGTAACTTTCTGATCTTTTTATCTATATTTCTGTTTCAGTTTCTCAGCTTTCTCATTTCTGTATTCTAGTTCCCGTGACAATTTTGAGTCGTATTTACCTCCCTACTGTACCTTGAAATTTAGTCTTTATTTCTGAAACAGTTTTGTCTTTTTCTTTCATTTGTCATGAAATTTGTCAGTTTCCTTTTTATTTCTCTCTATGAGTTCTTATATTTCTGTTCTGTGGCATCCTTTATAAATATCTCAAATGCTTATATAATTATTTTTAATTTAGGTCAGAATATTATGCTTCAGTTTTCCTCTGCTTCTTCGTGAGACTTTTCTGGTGTTCTTTTGTCTGTGGAAAAGTTTTTATTCTCATTTTCTGTCATTTTTCTTATAAAATCTTTGAAGTCTTATTCCTTTTTTTCATATGTAAGTGTGTTAAATTTTCCTGAACTACTTTTTAACAGTGGTTCCTAAGGCAAAGGGGGTAGAGGGAAAAGAGTTTGGGTGACTTTTCCAGTTTCTTGAGTCAAAGATTCCCTTTTCTGGGGCTGGCCCGGTGGCATAGCGGTTAAGTTCGCATGCTCCACTTCGGCGGCCCGGGGTTGGGGTTCACAGGTTTGGATCCCGGGCACGGACAGACACACCGCTTGTCAAGCCATGCTGTGGCAGCCTCCCATATAAAGTGGAGGGAGATGGGCACGAATGTCAGCCCAGCCAGTCTTCCTCAGTAAAAAAAAGGAGGATTGGCAACGGATATTGGCAACTAGCTCAGGGCTAGTCTTCCTCACAAAAAACAAAAAAAGATTCCCTTTTCTGTTGCTACAGCAAAGGGCAGTTTCTATATCTCTGTGTTGAGACCTAATTTCTTCTGAACATTTTGTTCTCTTTCATACAAAAGTATGGTGACCAACTATCCCAATTGGTCTGGGAATGAGGAGTTTCTCAGGATGTAGGACTTCAGGATGAAAACTGAGCAAGTCCTAGGCAAATTGGGATGAGCTGGCCCCCTTAGATTCAGAAGGATCTTATTAAAAGAATCCCCTATAGGCTTCCCTCCCTTATAGGCTCTGGCGCCAAGGGACTCCACCATCTTCCAAGGTGCTCTCCTCTCTCTTCCCCCAAACCAGTGCATTCCCACAACTGTCCGTCTGGTCCTGTTTTCTTCAAAGCCCCTCTTTTTGTTCCCCTACCACATTTCAAACCTGTGTTCAGTGATTCTCCATTGGGGGAGGGTCTCTCTTCCTCTGGCTGAAACTTGTCAATGTGTTCTGGGTTCTGTCACTACCAAGCTCCCTCTTCATACCCTGTTCCTCCAAGCAGACCCCATGGCTCTCCCTTCACTGGTCTGGGTTTGGCCCCAGGTCTTACCAACTCAAATATGTATTTCTTGACTCGCGTGTAAGTTGGAATTTGTGGTCTTCTCTTCCTCCTAGTTAAGTTGCAGTTGTCGTTGTTTTGTTTTCTCATCTAGTTAGTCTGTGGATTGATAGGAGATGTGGAAGATTAAAATCTAGGGTGGTCATCATTATCCCCCAGGAACCCAGATGTCTAGAAAGACAGGAAATGTGATCAGTCCATTGATGGGCCCCACGCTCGTGGCCATTTCTGCCACACCATTGCTGTTGAGCTTTGAGCACCCAAGCATCCTGCCCAGCCAATCAATCCAGCAATTACTCTCAGGTGGGCGGACTCAGGGAGGACTATTTACCAGGCATCTTGTCATTTCCAGAAAATGTGTTAAGTAGTTCATGCCTCCATGCCTTTGTTTATACTGTTACTTCTGCCTCAAATACCCTTTCCTACTTCTCCATCTGGAAAAACTATGCATCCTTCAAATTCAGCTCAAATGTCAGCTTCTTTATGAAGCTTCTCTACCTCCTTTCCCCCCCTCACCACCAACTTATTCTGTTGTGTTAATGCATCTCTCCTTCTGCTGTGTTACAGCATCATTTGGCTGAAATCCCCATATTGGAGTGCTTGTTCCATTGGCCACAACTTACATCTCTCTCTTACTAGACTCTCAGGTCTCGTAGGTCAGAGAATGTGCCCAATTCATCTTTGTGTCCAAGCGCAGTGCTTGGCATAGAGTAGTTGCTCTCAAACCTTTACTGAATGACTAAGTAAATAAAATAGCTCATGCCGGGCTTGCATCTAAGGCAGCTCCGTGGTATAGAGAGCGATCCCATTCACAAAGGCACTGCTGACATTGCAGACTCAGGCCTCCAATTAGGAAGCACTGGCCTTTTTATTCTGCTTCATTATTATTTTTTTTAAAGAAAACAATATGATGCTTCCTTAGTGCTCCCCAAAGCACACCAATCAGCGTACTAATCACCCCGAAGTGTCATGTGAATCTGCCAATTTCATAAATTTGCATCTTTTCCAACCAGTTCCTCATTCCCCTCCCCCCGTTCATTAGCTATTCTTGGAAGAGCTGCACTCCCTCCATATTGCTCAAACTGACTTGATTTTTATTTCGCTTTGTAAAGACAGATTTGTGAGATGATGAATTAGTCATTGCCAATTTCATGCGTTTACGCTCTGTGCTTTTACACCTTATATTTATTCAGCCCCATTCTCCCCTTCTGGCTCCAGATGGTGTGGCAATACAGCCCCGGGTGTGGAAGGAGAAATCTCATTCTCTCCCTCCTCCCACGGCTTCAGCTCAAGCTCCACTGTGCCAGATCTGAATGGCGCTCACCCTCTGGCAAACGTGGCTCCTTCTGCAGATTTCATAGCCGCTTGGGAGCTAGGAAATGTGAGCGAGACAAAGGGAACCATCAGACACAGGCTCTTGTCACTCCAGCCACCGATCCCCAAATAAAGCCACAGGGGGACCATATTGTGATGTATTCACAGATATGTTTTTTTCTAAAGGCTTCATCCATTCAGGCAGCAGGCCACAAGTGCATCAAGAAGATACTGACACAATGGAACTGTCGAACAAGAGTCAAATCTTTAGATTTTTCAAAAGCCAAAAGACCTAGAGACAGATGAAAAGATTTGGAAGAACATGTAATTGGGCTAAACTAGCACTTCTTGCCTTCTTATGAGCAAAACGGGAGTCTAAATAAATACGTGAAACAAAGACTAGGGTGGGTGGGAAAGGATCAGAGATGAAGATGGTGGTGGTCCTTGAAGAAGCACCCCTCCCCTGCCCATCCCCCAGAGCTGAGCCCCAGAGGAGGGAACAGACCATAAGGCCAGGAAATCCCAGGAGAATATTGGGGTTATCTTAGAGTGGACAAGATCTATTCCTTGCTTTCCAGATGGGGCCCATGGGGGTGGCGGGTTTGTTTAGATCATTGTCCCTCAGGCTCATTAAAGTAGGAATGGTGACATGTCACATCTAGATGAAGAAGGATGGAACAAGCATCCCCTGTGATCAGAAACTTTCCTATTCCCAAGACACGGGGGCAGGAGCAGCTAAGGGGGTGGGACCTGGAAAGAATGAGGAGTCAGCAGTAAGTGAAGTCACCACTCACACGTGCAGAGGAGGACATCAAAGATGATACGGAGTGGTGGGCACTCAGACCACACCAGCATGGACACAGGACAACCCAGGACCAGGTGACCCACTCCTCGTGATGCCACGCCCTACACGAGCCTCTGAGAACTCAGACACAGTAGTGGGTGGGGGAGCGAGGAAGCCCCTGACTTGGCTGAAGAGACCCTAAATTGATTGAGGTCGTCTTGAACCAGCTGAGCTTACTCAGAATGGATTGGAGAATGGAGGCTAGAGATAGACATCAAGGCTAGTTTTAGGGCAAACGGGAGAGGTTTATGTCTTGTACACCTGTGTCGGGGCCTGGGATTTATAAACACTATCTGCCTTATTGAGCAAAAGTACACGAGTCAACTTTAAAGTTTCTGTGAATCCTAGACTCCTAGAGGGAAATGCAGAGATCATTCAGGGCAACCATGTATTTTATGGGTCTGGATGTTTTATGCACTGACTTGGCCAGGGTCCCAAAGCCACTAAGAAGAGCTGGATCTCTTGGCCTACAAGCTTTCCGACACTCAAAAGCCATCGAGTGTATCAGAAGAGCTAATCATATTTCTCAACTCAGGTGCCCACACAACAACATTTTACGGGGATAATTTTAAGCATCTGTAGTGTGTGTGTGTGTGTGTGTGTGTGTGTGTGCACGTGCGTGCGCACGTGCGCATGAGTTTATGCAGAAAATGAAAGGATAGAACGAGATCAGAGAGTCTCAGGCTTGGTTAGATGGTGGAATCCCTGCAGGTCGTGGGCTCTTCACAGAGCACTGTGAAGAAGGGACATCTGGACCAGGAATGATACTGTTGGCAGAAATATGACCAGTCATTTTATGTTGCTTGTAAAGCTTAAATATAGTTAATTTGCAGGCTATGAAATATAATGAATTATAAAAGGAATGGTCAAATTAAGCCCAATCGGCTTTTCCCAAGTTTTCTCATTAATTTTGATGTGCTCTGTTTGCATCCCATATGTCACTTGTGCACAATCTCGGTAAAAGCTGACATGAAGGGTGAGAAGAAAATCGATGGAAGAAGTGTCAGCCGTTGTTTTCACTTGTTCAGTCAAAGGGGGATGGGGGTGGGAGAGCGAACACTAGATTATTTGATTTTTGAAGCAGTTTGATTTAATTTGGTGAGTGCTCCTTGAACACAAATGCTAAGCCAAGAACTCCAGTTGGCACTGGGGGAATCAAGATGACCAAGCCTGGTCCCCCTCCTGAGGAGCGGCAGGGCGACAGTGGCAATGGCTGGAGGTGCCAGAGCCCCTCCACCCTACGTCTGATGGAGTCTGGCCTGCCTGTGGAAGTCCACGGCATCTGTGGGTGGAAGACGACATTAGAGGAAGAGAGAGAATAGTGTTAGCGGGCCATGAGGCTACAGTGAGTCATGGAGGGAGCATCACTTGAGAACCACTGCTCCAATGGCTTCTGCAGAGGGAAGACTGCTTCCCTGAATCTACATAGATAAAATCCTGGGACACGGCTGCTCCTACAAGGTCTAGATGTCATAGGACCACCCCACTTTGTTCAGAAGTTCTCAACTCTGAGCTGGAAGAGAGAAAGAATCATGCTATGTTAGCAAGCAAACAACCCTAAAGAGCGTTTCATAAAAACAAGTTAGACAGGACGTTAGTTTTCTACACCTGAACACACATTTTTATCACTTTGTCTTACTGCTCAATCAAGTATCATTGGTTGAGCCCCCACCAGAGCTGGACGCCATGCAGGACTCAGCAGACGCACGGTGGGCAGGGCCGGGCCGTCCTCGACAGGGTGAGCAGTCCATTCCCAGGCCCTCAATGGGCAAGTCTGATTTTCCTCCAATCCGGGCTCCCCAGAGCTCTCCTCCTTGGATCCGACGTGGCCTTTGAGTCAGGAAACTCCCAGGTACTTGTGCTTTAAAAGTGTGGGCTTCAGTTTCCTGAGAGACCCGTGCAGAAGCCAATGACTGAGATCGCACTGGAGTTTTCAGACAATACTTGGTTTATTTATTCAGAGGTGAGTCACTGCGCTCAAGGAACTCACAGTCTACTAGAGGGATGGAGAATTGAAGAGGGCCAGTGATAATGCAGGGTGGTCTATCCTATAGGAGAAGGTTGGATTGGTTTCATCTAGTGGGAGATATAAAAGTTTCTTAAAGGAGGCTATGCCCAAGCTGAGTTCTGAAGAATGACTAGGAGTTGGCCAAGTCGGAATGATGTTTCCAGCAAAAGGAATGGCATTTGCAAAGGCTCAGAGTCATGAGACAGTAAGGTGATCTAAGCTGGCAAGTGGTGGTCAGGGAAGCGTAGAGACCCTGAATGACTCTGCCACCTGGCAGACCCAGTCCCAGGCACAGTAAGGACCGGCTTAACATAAGGATGACCCTTCATAGCAACCTCCCAGAGCCAACAAGAGCCCGGCTGACTCAGTCCTTCTGCATCCGAGCCCTGGCTTTAATTCAGGTAAATGTCCAAACGTTCACTTGGCGTGCCTTCTGTGCCTGGTCCTAGCGGCACAGAGAATGGAGGACGGAGACATGGGCTCAGCCCTTGGGTTGCTCCCAGCCTGGGAGGAAAGACAAAGAAATAAACAGGTCAGTGCAGGCGTAGCATGAGGTGCAGAGCTGAGGGATCCCAGCCTGACAAGTGGTCCTGACAAGAGTTCCAGAGAAGAAGAATTCCCCCAAGGAGCAGACGTGACCCACAGTTGTATTTTACTTGATCCACTATGTTTTCACATCTTAAAAATGTAATTGCCAATATTTTTAAAAAGTGAGCTAGCAAAGAAAACACACATTTTAGATCTCTCTTGAAAAGTTCACCTCCCAACCTGGCACACGTATTTGCCCAGAGCTGCGTGGCAGGGCTCCCACGCGATGGGGTGCGCTCTCGCCAGTCCCGTCACCTGGCTTTCTCCGTTCAGTCTCATTAGTAGCGTGGCCCCTGCAGCCATCTGAATTTGAGGTCCCTGCCACATAGAACCCCAGCCCTGCACCTGACACATGATGGGCGCTCCACCAACGGGGGCTCGGGGTCACAGTGACAACAGCCGTTATCATCCCCCGGTTCGTTCCACTGACGGTCTCCTGTGTCAGGTCCAGCTGTTGTGAACACCTTCCCGTGCTCCTGAGAACCTCAGACCTTTGTTCAAGTGTCACAGACGCCAACGAAGTATCCAAGGAGGCCCCAGCCTGCAGTGGCAGAGCCGCTCAAGAACTCGTGTTCAAGTTGTCACCAAAGGAGGGAATGTGGGGGTGGCTTCGTTGTGGGAACACCAACCACTGTCCCCTGCAGGCCCAGCAGGGAGGGAGCCGCTGGCTGCAGGGTCAACAGGCAGCGGCAAAGACCCATGCTTCACTCTGCAGCAGGCGGAGCACAGCTCCAGCCCGGCTGGCATCAAATTTGTAGCAAATGAGTACATTTCTAATAGAGCCAAATACAGCCCCTGCCTGGGGCCCGTCTATCCAGACACCTGTCTTGCTCCGTCTTCTCCCGCTAATCAGTGTCCCTGGGGAGCAGCTCAGCGATTATGACTTCACGACCACACTGGGGATTCTTATTCTTCCTCAGTCTGACTCTCTCCTTCCGTCTGGGCTTACGTCTGCATCCTCCCAGCACGTCCAACAGCTGCTTCACTGCTGTTTTATGAACGCCAGCAAAGGGTGGTGCAAAGTTCCCCCAAATCTTCTGTTGGCGGTGTGCAGAATGATTTTAGAGGGAACTGGGTGAACATTTTCAGACTTGAACTTACTTTTATGTGTGTTATAGACTGAACTGTGTCCTCCCCGAAATTCCTATGTTAAAACCCCAACCCTCAGGGTGACTATATTTGGAGACAGGGCCTTAAGGAGGTAATTAAGGTTAAATGAAGTTATAACTGTGGGACCCTAATCTGATAGACCCGGTGTCCTTATGAGAAGAGAAGGAGACCAGGGTTGCACACGCACGGAAGAAAGGCCTTGTGATGACAGAGCCAGAAGGTGGCCATCTGCACGCCAGGTAAAGAGGCCTCACCAGACACCAATCCTGCCAGCACCTTGGTCTTGGACTTCCAGCCTCCAGAGCTGTGAGAAAACAAGTAACTGTGCTTTAAGCCATTCCGTCTGTGGTATCTCGTTATGGCAGCTCTAGCATACTGACATGATGTCCACCAGGAAAAAATAGATAACTGTCACAGCAAAATGCAATCTCACTGATGATCATGCTCAGGGTGAGGCGTAAGTTTATGAGTTTAAGAAAAATGTTAAACAAATAATAGAACTTGGAGGTATAAGAAATGGCAAAAACTTATAAAGATGTTATCCAACTAGTTGGAGTAGAAGGTGGGTTTGGAATAGGGTGGCCCTGGGTTTGAATTTCAGCTTTGCCCCTTCTTATTTGTGTGAGTTTGGGAAAGTCATGTCCCCATTGGTCAAAAACAGGTGATAGAAGTTTGTGTTTTGATTTTCTTTTAGTGTGTCTGTCAGTTCCACAAGGCTGTGAGCACCTCAAGGACCATACCCTGGTCTGTGTCACATCCATGTTCCCAGGGCCTAGCCCAGGACCTGCCGCTAGCAAGATGGCAAGTGAGGAGGAAGGATATGCTGTGTGTCCTTGGGAAAATTATTCAATCTCTCTGAAACTTAGAGTCCTCATCTCAACAATGGAGATGAAAATAACATCTACCTTAAGGTTTTGTTTTAAGAATTAAATGAAGCAATCACTGTAAAAGTCCTTAGACAGTGCCTGGCATATCTCCAGAGCTAAACAAATTCTATCATTATTATTAGTTCTGAGTAAATGCTAGTTGATTACAAGAGTGAATAAATGTTTAGTCAAATGGATGGATGGGTTCTTGGTGGATGAGTAGGTGGGAGGGTGGGTGGGTGGATGGTTGGATGGATGGATGGATGGATGGACGGATGGACGGATGGATGGATGGACAGATGGATGGATAGATGGGTGGATGGATTTTTCAATCATTGAGTGTATGCATGCATTTATAACTGAGTGAGTTGACTGATAGGTGCGTAGGTGGGTGGATGGGCAGATGGATGGATAAACTTTTTTAATGAAGAGTAGTTATGTAGGTAAGGTGGGTGAATGGGTAGACGGATGGATTGTGACTTATCCACTTGAACCATCATCTGCTTCTTTGCATAGCTGAGAACTCCAGCCTCCAAGGTAACGGCCAGAACATTAAGGAAAGATAGTGAAGGCGGCCTTAGGAATAAGAGTTTTAGGTAACTATGAAGTGGCAGTTTGAGACTGATCTCCTTTCTCAGGGGAAAGCCTGGTTGTGGGTTCATTGACAGTCTTATTCTTAAGGACACAGAGGTGAGAGGGTCGTTTTGCGTCAGGAGCTTCGGCACTTTCAGTCGTCCTAGCCATTTCACCTCCCCTCTCAGAAGCACACTTGCTCCTAATCTGACGAGCAAACACTCCTCAAACAGCCGTCAGACCTGCCCGCCAGGCACAGCGTTATTTGCAGACAGGCCCTGAGTAATCAATCACAGCTTTTTAATTACCAAGTGCCACCCTGGAGATAATGAGCCTTTCTGTGGAGTCTGGGCAGGGTTCGAGTCGGGCTGGCAAACTGCCAAGAGAGCATTTGCCACAGGAATTTTATCACAGGTTCTAGCTTCTCTCAAATAATCCAGCAATTGTCTCAGCATCTCCAAAAGGACCAGGTTCTCGGCCGGCCAAGTGTTTGTGGCTTCAACCAGACAGCCTCGCGGGAGTGTCAGGGCATCCAACAGAGACAGCACTGCATATCAACTCTCGGCAGCCCACAGAGTTTAAAAAATGTGATCCATTGCACACACCTGTTTTTTTTCCCCTTTTTGTCCTTTTTTTCACTTTTCCCCCCATTTCAGTGATTATCCATAGCCACAACTCAAGAATTCTATGGAAGCATTACTGCTCAGAGAATACAGCTTCTACTCGCACTCCCACAGCAGAGGCTTGGAGCTTTCTAGGGAGACTCCCGCTTCTCAGTCCTCTCCATTTCCCTCCATGTCAGAGGTCACAGCAGACCCTACCCCGGGCCTGGACTTGGAGGCAGGCCCACCAGGCTTGGGGCCTTAGGCTGATCACTTAATCTCTCCAAATTTGTTTCCTTGTCTCTAAAATGGGACTAATAAACCCTTTATCACAAGCTAGTTTCAAGAATAAAATGAAATTATATATACCTTGTATGCTTCTTTGCTCATATTAAAAACTTACAAAAACGCCTACCTGCACAGTGCTGTTCATTCGGTATTTTTTTTAAACACCAACCGCATGTAAAGAGCCATGCCAGGCAGGGGAGACGCAAATGGGCAAAACAGACATGGGTTTACTGTTTATTGCCATGGCGATGTCGGCCACTGCTAACATTGCTGTTGTTATAATACTGCTGATTCCTGTGCAGAGTGAAGTGTGTGGGGGGGACTGTGGGCAGCGTGATGTAAACGCATCTCCCTGTGATCCAACGGTCGTGCCTGCCTCATTCTCCCCTGATCCTTTCAACTAGAGAAGCTAAAAACTAATTTTCCCAGCTTCTCTTGCTGTTAGGGGCTGCATGTGACAAACCTCTGGCCAATGAGATGTGAGTATTAATCTGCTGGTTATTTTCAGGAAAAGTTGTTGCTTTCCACATAAAAGGGATGCACATAGTGGGTTCTGTCTCTTTCCCATTCTCTTCTTTCTTTGAACCTGGACATGATACCTGGACAAGAGGCCACTGTGAAGTGATGAGTCAACAAGCCACGATAGCAAATGGAAAGACAGAGAAGTTTGGTCTTTTATGACATTGTCAAACCACTGCCTGGAGCCTGCACTGCCCACCTTCAGGCTTCTTGTTTGAGAAAATCAATCCCATCCATACTCAAGCTCCTGCTAGCGAGGTACTCTGTTACTTTGATCTCATAGCTCTCTTAACTCATACATCCACCAATGTTAGTACTAAGTGATGCTTTTAAGATGCAGGGGGACAATATCAGCTGAGACTAGGACGATAAAAGCAGCCCCAGGCAAGATAGAAGCCACACATCGGGCAGAACTGATCAAGTGGTCCTGGGCTTCGTCCCACATTTCTGTGTCCTGATGAATGTGTACCTGACTCCCACATTTGGCTCCTTCTTTGCTTAATATTTAAGACTATTTGGGACCTTGGTTTAATTACTGATTAGTCAGAGCCCAGCAGGCTAGAGACGGCAAACTCAAGGGTTTACCTGAGGGGGGCGAATGAAGACTATTTACAGAGGTGTGGGCAGGTTAGCGAACCCACAGGGGCTGATCTCACTCCCCTGACCTGTACCTTCCTGGGCTCCAGGGGCCAGGGAAGGGAACAGTGTTTGCAGGGCCTGGAGGCAGCTGTGGACACAAAGAGGAGACCTCTGACAGGGGGCCATGGCAGAAGAACAGCCAAACAACGGTGAGACAAGTGAGGAAGCAAGTGAGGAGGGAGGTGAGTGTCCAACCTCTCTAGCCTCTGGCCAGAGCCTCCCACTGGCTGATCCCCCAGGAAACCGAAAGACCAGGGATCCCGATATAATGTGGGCCCAGAGCAGGGAGGGGAGAGGATCTAGGGTGGGGACAAGCAGGGAACGACCAGCACGATGATCCCTGAGATTTCCATCTTACCAAGCCTCCAGTCACGCATCACCAGGAACACCTCTGTTGCCAACAATACAAATGTAATCATTAGTGCTTTCTGTGTGCCGGGCTGAAAACCAAGTGCCTGACAGCTCTCATCGCACAGCGTCCTCACCACAGCCCTGTGAGGTAGGTGCTTTTAGTGTCCCCATTTTATAGACAAGAAACCTGCAGGAGGAACTGACCATCAGGTCCCCCTGGTTCCCACTTCTGCCCAGCCACCCCCAGAAGAACACACAGCCCGGTGGGGGCCATGTAGTGTGCTCCCTGGCACCCTTGCCTACTGCGGCCGAGGCCTTGTAATTATGCTTTAGGCAGATAAACCCAATCACAGTGGCCCAAACCCCTTGGGCCCGCAAAGCATCTTGGGTGTTCAAGCCACTATTGATTTAAAATCTTGCCAAGTGCCTGAATTTCCCAAAAGCATTGACATTGTGGCCTGCACCAGTGACTGCCATGCCGGCCCCGGTGTCTCGACCCTGAGAGCCATTCTTCTCCTGGAGACGAGGCCCTGGGGCGCTCCCGGGTCAGCCGGCCAGAAGACAGCTCCTTTAGGTTCCTTGGGGTTTTGTGGGTAGTTTTATTTATTTATTTGTGACAAGCAAGTACACAACGTCCTTTTACCTGACTTTAAAGAGCTATTTTCTCTTCCTTAAATAACCTGCGTGTGCTAATTAGTCACTCATAAAGAAAATGAAATAGTGTGAAGTTAAGCAGAGTGGATTATTCATGGCGGTGTTTTCTGCTGTCACCTTCCCATGGCATCTCCATTTGAGGGGAAAAAAAATACTTAATAATGAGAGAGTGAAAAATGCCCCCCTCAGTCTCTTTCCCGCAATATAAGCCCATTTACTATAATGGTTGCACTGTGCAATGATAGACGAGGAAAATAATGATTATGATAATTACAGTCATCATCACAGCCAGTGGGGTTTTGTTTTGTTTCTGTTAATAAAAAGAAGAAACGGTGGTAACACCTCCCCCAATCTTCCATTCTCTATTTATTTGAAAATTGCTTATTGAGAATCCTACTGTGTGGCAACTCCTGATTCTTCTGGAAGACAGTGCAGGCAACATCATCTCCGGAAGCCCCCTTTTGGACCACGGTCCTTCCTGGCCCCCATCCCAGCTGGGTTGGGAGCTGCTCCTGACGCTTATCACACAGCCTTGTAATTTACCTGGCTGTCCCCCCACAGAGCCCCGAGCTTCCTGACGGCCAGGACAGAATCCCATCCACCCTTCTGCCCCCCAGGGCCTGACTTCCTTCTCAGCACCCATCAGGTCTTGAAAAATAGATAAGGAGTAAGTGTGTGAATAAAAGCGATATAAGAAATTGAAAATAAGCTTAATAATTTATTCCTTCGATAAATAGCTATCAAGCCTACTATGTGCCAGGTATTCCTCGTGATGCTTGGGATATGTCAGGGAGCAAGGCAGACAAAAATCTCTACCTTCTTGAAGCTCACATTGTAGTAAGAGGAAATAGAAAATAAATGTGATGACAAAAGAGAGCACAGAGTATGTTAGAAGTGATAAGTACTATGAAAAAACTCCACAGTTCAGGGTGGATGGGGCTGAGAGTGACAGAGGGGAGATTGCAATTTAAATGGGGTGGTCTGGTGGACCTCACCAAGTCTGTGATGTTTGAGCAAAGACTTGACGGAGGGGAAGGCTTTGGCCAGGTGTGCAAGGGGGAGAGTTCTGTGCAAAGGTCCTGTGGCTTGGGTGTGTGCCTGGTGGGTTAGAGATTCAAATAAGGAGGCCAATGCAGCTGAAGTAGATGAGCAAGAGGGAGAGGGCAGAAGAAGAGGCCTTGTAGAGTTGGAGGCTGTCATCAGGACCACATCTCTTGCTCTGAGTTGAGACAGGACACACTGTAGGATTTTGAGCAGAGAAGTGACAAGTACTACAAGGCTCCCTCTGGGTGCAGGTGTCGAGATCAGACTGGCCAAGGAAGGGTGTCAGCAGGGAGACCAGCTGAGGGCTCCTGCAGCCACTGAGGAGAGCGTTGATGGTGACTCCAGCCAAGGCGCTACCACCAGTCTAGCAATGCCGTCTGTGTGTCATCTCATGTGGCTGCCATAACAAATGACCAGAAACTGGGTGGCTTAAACAATGGATTTGTTCTCTCACAGTTCTGGAGGCCAGAAGTCAAATCAAGGAGTGTGCAGGGCTGCTCTCCTTCTGGAGGCTGTAGTGGAGAATCTGTTCTTGGCCTCTTCCAGGTTCTGGTGGCTGTTGATGGCCCTCGTGGCTCCATCACTCCAGTCTCTGCCTCTGTGATCACATTGACATCTCCTCCCCTGTTCTCTTCTCTGTGTGTCTCTTATAAATGACACCAGTCAATGAATTTAGGGCCCACATAAATAATCCAGAATGATCTCATATCAAGATCCTCAACTTAATTACATCTGCAAAGACCCTTTTTCCAAATAAGGTCACATTCGCAGGTCCCGGGATAAGGAGGTAGACATATCTTTTGGGGGGCCACCATTCAATGCACTACATCCCCTGAAATAGCTCTTGTCACCCTCTCTGAGTGATTTGTGATTGTAACTGCATATATGAGGTGTTTAGTCAGCTGTTTAACTGACCCATCAGGTGGCTGCAGAGGGGATGGGGTCATGCGGGGACAACGCAAGTGAGGGTGAAAGGTCTGGTGAGCCTCAGGCAGATGGCCTGGGCTGGTGGTGTGAGCAAAGCTCCACACCCCAATACTGCATGGCCTGGTGTGTGTGAAGAAAGACCAAGTGAACATTTGGGCATTCTGGGAGGAACTCAGAGAAAGGTCTCCTCAGAGCTGGGAGTTGGCAGGAGCCCAGTCTCAAAGTGGCCTTGGCTAGGAACACCAGGATCTTGCTCTTTATAGGTGCAGGGAGGGGCCTTCAGGCATCTGAGTGTGAGAACACGGACCCCTCGGATAATCTAGTGGTCCTTCCTGCCCTACTCTGTCTTCATCAACCTTCTGACGATCTTTGCATTTCCCCTGAAGACTTTCCTAGAGTAAGAAAATGTGCCGAGTGTCTGGCAAGGAAACTTGGTGTAGTTAGAATTCCACCCTATAAATGAACACCATAAACTGGTTCCTGACTCAAATCTTATTCTCTTGTGGGTTTGGGTGTTGCAAATTGGGCCCTCAGACCAACTAGCTCTAAGTAACTACCAGCATCCATCCATCCATCCATCCGTCCATTCATCCATCCATCCATCCATCCGTCCATCCATCCGTCCATCCATCCATTTATCTGTCCATCCATCCATTTATCTGTCCATCCATCTATCCATACTTGATTGAGTACCCTCTCCGGGCCAGGCACTAATCTGCAGAGTCAGTGGAGAACTAGACAGACGAGCCTCCCTCCTCGGATGATTTACATTCTTGTGGGGAATATAGACAATAAACATAAAGCCAATAGACTTTATAATAAAATGTCAGGCAGTGATGAGTGCTCTGGAGATTAAAGTGTTATAAGATGTGGGGAGTGACGGCGAAGCCATTTCTGGCTCCATCCAGATGAAACTCAGCTCTCGGCATCCTCCAAGAGGCCCTCCGGGCACCTCCTCCTGCTGCGTCATAGGCACAGCCAGCAAGCAGAGCAGGCCATCAACAGGAGGGGAGCCTGGACAAGGGGGTCAGGGAGCACATTCTACAGTACGGCCCTTAACCAGAGAGCAGGGAATGCTTCAGCACCATCAGAATGAGGCAGTTGTCCCCCAACTCCTGGGGGTCCAGAACATCTTTTCTCACACTGTACTATCTTCCCAGATCCAATTTTGCCTTTCCCCAAATTCCCATTTATAGGTATTTTTATTTGCACATTTTTCCAGAAATGGAGGCTTGATTGATTCTATATTCTTGAATGATTCTATAACAGTAGTTCTGAATAGGACAAATTTTGTCCCAACGACATTTGGCAATGTCTGGAGACATCTTTGGTTGTCAAAACCGGGGGGGGATATGCTACTGGCATATAGAGGGTAGGGGCCAGGGTTACTGCTCAACACCCTGCAATGCACAAGATAACTCCCACAAGAAAGAATTGTCTAGCCCACAAAGTCAAAAAATGTCAAAAGCCGAGGCTGAGAAACTGCTCTAGAGACCTGAGAGATCGTGACTTGGAACTGAATCAGAACACCGAACAGAGAGTTTGGATGGACAAACAGGCCCAGAACGAAAAGGCTCGTAGTTTGCACACTGTGTACAGTGTGGGGGTCACCGGACCAGATCAAGACTGGGTTGTGAGACCAACTGGGATTCAAATCCCAGCTCTGTGATCTTGGGAAAGTTACCTAACCTCTCCGTGCCTCATGTTGCTTGTCTGTAAAATGGGGCTAATAATACCCTGCAAAAACTTTTGGTGGAGTTTTGTAGAATGGATAATAGAGCAGACATTCAATAAGTGGAAGATGAAATTATTTTTCATTTTTTTTATTGTGGCAAAAAAGCCCACAGAACACATAACTCACCCTCCCAACAATTTCCAAGTGCACATACAATGTTGTCAACCACATGCACATTGCTGTGCAATAGATCCCAGAACCCGTCATCCTGCTACTACACCCACAGAACAACTCCTCACCACCCCTTCCCCAGCCCCTGGCAACCACCATTCTACTTTCTGTCTCTGAGTTTGACTATTTCAGATTCCATGTGTAAATGGAATCATGTAGTATTTGTCCTTTTGTGACTGGCTTGTTTCACTTAATAGAATGTCCTCAAGTTTCACCCATGTTGTAGCATGTGGTAGGATTTCCTCCTTTCTCATGGCTGAAGAATATTCCATATTTTCTTTATCCATTTATCCATTGATGGACATTTAGATTTCTTCTACCTCTTGGCTATTGTGAACAATGCTGCTATGAATGTGAGTGTGCAAATATCTCTTTAAGATCCTATATTCAATTCTTTTGGGTATATACCCAGAAGTAAGATTGCTGGATCATATGGTAGTTCTATTTTTAATGTTTTGAGGAACGTCCATATTGTTTTCCACAGCAGCTGCACCATTTACATTCCCACCAACAGTGCACAGGGTTCCAAGTTCTCCACATCCTCACTAACACTGACTATTTTCTGTATTTTTGATAATGGCCATCCTAATGGGTGTGAGGTGATATCTCATTGCGGTTTTGATTTGCATTTCTCTGATCCTTAGTGATGTTGAGCATCTTTTCACATACTTGTTGGCCATTTGTATATCTTCTTTGGAAAATGTCTATCCAAGTCCTTTGTCCATTTTTTAATCAAGTTGTTTGTTTTTTGCTATTGAGTTGAAGGAGTTCTTTATGTATGCTGGATATTAACCTCTTATCCAATATATGGTTTATAAATATTTTCTTCCATTCTGTAAGGTTCCCTTTTCATTCTGACAATTGTTTCCTCTGCTGTGCAGAAGATTTTAAGCTTGATGTAGTCCCATTTGTCTGTTTTTGCTTTTGTTGGCTATGCTTTTCGTGTTATATATATATACAAGAAATCATTGCCTAACCCAATATCGTGAAGCTTTACCCCTATATTTTCTTCCAGGCGTTTTGTAGTTTCAGGTCTTATGTTTAGGTCTTTAATTCATTTTGAGTTAACTTTTTTATGTGGTGTAAGATAAGGGTCCAACTTCTTCCTTTTGCACGTGGATATTCAGTTTTTCCAACACCATTTGTTGAAGAGACTATTCCTTCCCACTGTGTAGTCTTGGCACCCTCATCAAGGAAGATCATTTGATTATATATGCGAGGGTTTATCTCCGGGCTCTCTGTTCTGTTAAATCGGTCTATGTGTTTGTCTTTACACCAGTACCACACTGTTTTACTGTTTACGTAGTTTTGTAATATGTTTTGAAATCAGGAGGTGTGAGGCTTCTAGCTTAGTTCTTTCTCAGGATTGTTTTGACTGTTTGAAATCTTTTGAGATTTCATATGAGTTAGAAATATTTTTTTGTATTTCTGAAAAAAAGTCAAGGTTTTGAAAAGATATTGAATCTGTAGGTTACTTTGGGTAGTATGGAATTTTAACAATATTAAATCTGTCGATGCGTGAACACAGGATGCCTTTCCATTTATTGGTGTTGTCTTGAACTTCTTTCAGCAATGTTTTGTAGATTAAGTGTACAAGTCTTTTACCTCCTTGGTTAAGTTTATTCATATTTTGTTCTTTTTGATGCTATTGTAAGTGCGATTATTTTCCTAATTTTCTTTTCAGATTGTTTATTGTTAGTGTATAGAAACACAATGGATTTTTTTTTTTGCGTTGATTGTATTCTGCAACTTGGCCGAGTTCATTTATTAGTTCTAATAGGGTTTTTTGTGGAACGCTTAGGGTTTTCTACATATAAGATCATGTCATCTGTGAATAGAGATAATTTTACTAATTATCTTCTTTTACTAATTCTTATTTACTAATTCCTTTCTAATTTGGATGCCTTTCCTTTTTCTTGCCTACTTTCTCTGGCTAGGACCTCCAGCACTGTGTTGAATAGAGTGGTGAGAATGGGCATCCTTGCCTTGTTCCTGATCTTAGAGGAAAAGCTTTCTGTTTTCACCACTGAGTATGATGTTAGCTGTGGGCTTTTCATATATGGCCTTTATTATGTTCAGGTACTTTCTTTCTATTTCTACTTTCTTGAGTGTTTTTGTCATGAAATGGTGTTGAATTTTGCCAAATGCTTTTTCTGCATCAATTCAGATGATCATGTGATTTTTATCCTTCATTCTGTTAATGTGGTATATTACATTGATTTTTGTATGTTGAATTATTCTTGCATCCCACGGATAATTCCCACTTAATGGTCATGGTGTATAATCCTTTTAATATGCTATTGAATTCAGTTTGCTAGTATTTTGTTGTGAGTTTTGCATCAATATTCATCAAGGATATTGCTCTGTAGTTTTCTTGTAGTGTCTCTGTCTGGCTTTGGTATGAGGGGGATGCAGGCCTCATAAAATGACTTTGGAGGTGCTCCCCCCTCTTCAATTGTTTGGAAGAGTTTGAGAATCATTAGTGTTAATTCTTTAAATGTTTGGTAGAATTCACCAGTGAAGCCATCAGGTACTGGGTTTCTTTGTTGGGAGGTTTTTGATTACTGATTCAATCTCCTTACTAGTTATGGTCTGTTCAGATTTTCTATTTCTTCGTAAATTCAATCTTGGTAGATTGTATATTTCTAGGAATTTATCCATTTCTTCTGGGTTATCCAATTTGTTGGTGTATAATTGTTCATAGTAGTCACTTACAATTCTTTTTGTAGCTGTGGCATCAGTTGTAGTATCTCCTTTTTCATATACAATTTTAGTTATTTGAATCCTCTATTTTTTTCTTAGTTTTGCTAAGGGTTTGTCAATTTTGTGTATCTTTTCAGACAACTAACTCTTAGTCTCATTGATTTTTTTCTGTTGTCTTTTTAGTTTCTATTTCATTTATTTCTGTTCTAATCTTCATTATTTCCTTCCTTCTGCTAACTTTGGGTTTTCATTTTCTCCTTTTTCTAGTTCCTTGAGGTATAAAGTTAGGTTGTTGATTTGAGATCTTTCTTTTTTTTAATGTAAATGTTCACTGCTATAAACTTCCTTCTTAGTAGTACCTTTGCTGCATCCCATAACTTTTGGTATGTTATGTTTTTGTTTTCATTTGTCTCAAGATATTTTCTAATTTCCCTTATGATTTCTTCTTTGATCCATTGGTTATTCAAGGGTGTTTTGCTTAATTTCCACATATTTTTGAGTTTTCCAGTTTTCTTTCTGCCATTAATTTCTACTTTCATTCCATTGTGGTTGAAAGATGGAATTATTATTAACAAGTCAAAACTTGTTTAGAAGTCTTTCATTGAAACCTCAGGGTTCGGAGCTACTAAAAACATTCCTAGAGAGCAAGGAAAGGTAACTAGAAATGAATTGGGAAGCATTTATTATGAGTAAATTTAGATGTGTGGAATGCTTTTGACATACTCTGTTTAATGTGCCTTGTCTTATTTTTTTATCATGTCGTTATTTTTATTCATGTAAGGATAAAAGGGCTCTACTAGGTCTTTCCCTAAACTTACCTTAAGTCTGCTTTCCAGGGCTGAATTTCTCTTGTCTGGATTCTCATTCCATGGGGCATTCTGCTCCCACTCCGTGTCAGCATGGTACCAGGTGCTGCGATTACAAAGATGAACTAGTCCTTGCATCTAAACTTAGAAAGCTTTCAATGGCTACAGAAATGTGGAGATGCAACAGTACATCGTTTAGAAAGGGAACCTACTGTGTTGCATGTACTTCTAAAAATGTCAGCTCATTTAACATCACGATAGCCTATAAAATGAAGATTCTCCCCAATGATTAGATGAGTAAACTGAAGCTCGGTGAGGATAAGTGACTTGTCTAGGGTCACTCAGCCTGGAAGTAGCAGAATCGAGACTCGACCAGGTCGGTCTAATTCCAAAGCCAACACCTTCACAACTGTATTTCCCTTCCTCCACCCCTGCCGTATAAAGAAATAACTCCAGAAAAAAATACTTCATTTATAAATTCAGTAATTATATATATATATATGTATCTTTATGAATCTCAGATAAGGCTAAACAACAACAACAAAACCCTTACAAATTAATTTTTCCCATCTCTGGAGAACAGAGTAACTCTTTTTCCATGGTCTTTATTTAAAATGTGGCAGAATCACTACTGACAGTGACCAGAATTTTTCTGAAATCAGTAACTTAAAATCCCCATTGAATTCTGGAGGAAATGTATTTTGGAAGTCAGAGCGGCTAAGTTAAACAAAAATATTGTATGGATCCATTTCATTGCACAATTGGCTGCTCTTGCTGGATATATTTCTTCAAGAGTCTTCAAAAGAATTCAGAGCACATCACATATTGTGCTGCATGCAGGACCAGAAGTCCCACAGAGAATTCAACCTTGAGAAAGCTTTAGACTCACAGTTGGGAATAACCCTAGGACAGCTCATGCAGCTTTCCATCCACTGCAAGAAGCCTCTCTGCAGCATTCTTAGTGAATGCCCTTTAGCCTCCGCTTGAATACTTCCAGGGACAGGGAACTCACAACCGATTGAAGCACCCAGTTCCCCTGCTGAATAATTTCATTTGCTAGAAAGTCTCCCTGAAAAGGCACTAGACTAGAATCAGATGAGCTGAGGTTCTAGTCCCAGTTCTGCCACTTAGTAGTTGACTGACCTTGGGTGAGGCACGGCAACTCAATTAACCAGAATCCTTTCTCCACCATGGCCACTTGGGCATGCCAAAATAGCTCACTCATCTCCCCCTTTTAGTCTTCTCTTCTCCCTGCCAAAAACCCACCACATTTTCAACTTCCTCTTATATGCCCTCGTTATGAACTGAATGTTTGTTCCCCCAAAATTCATATGTTGAAGCCCTAACCCCCATGTGAAAGTACTTGGAGGTGTGTCCTCTGGGAGACAATTAGGTTTAGATGAGGTCCTGAGGTTGGGGTCCTCGTGATAAGCTTAGCGTCCTTATAAGAAGAGAGACCATAGTGCTTGCTCTCTCTCTTTCTCTCTGCCGTGTGAGGACACCACTAGACGGCGGCTATCTGTGAGCCAGGAAGAAGGTTCTCACCAGGAACCAAATCTGTCACCTCCTTGATCTTAGACATCCAGTCTCCAGAACTGAGAGAAATATATGTCTGTGTTTGAGCCCCCAGTCTATGGCATTTTGCTATCGCAGCCGAGCTGGCTGAGAAAGATGCTTTCAGATCTCTGAGAAGAAACACAGCAGTGGTAGGTGTCCCCTTAAAGGCAGATTCCTCCAGTTTCCAAGAGGCATGAATTCTCTAAGCTGATAAGTAGCACTTCCCAGACAACCAGTATAAGTAGATTTATTCCCTCATCCCAGCCTCTTGGATATTCTCAAAGCCACTTCCAACCCATTTACGTACACTTCAACCTCAATCTGCATATCTCCTGTAATAATAATCACAGACATGAGTTTATCACCTATTCATGCCAGGCTAGTCACTGTTCACAGAGCTTCTCAATTAATCATCACGACAATCCAGCAAGATGGTACAAGGGGCATAGCCTGCTTGACGAGCGCTTCCCTTCATGTGATGAGCTGATCCATGCCCGTTCTGCACGGCCTTGACAGACAGTGCCTCATCCCTCCCTAATCCAGGTCGCAGGAGGGGTTGACCTGCAGCAGAGACTCACACGGCAGCAAGTAGAGTTTTGTCCTCCGTTTGATATGTAGATATTTCGGTTTCCACCTCCAGCCCAAACGGAGTGCCAGGAAGTAGGTTTAGCCTCCTACCGGAAACGACTGAAAAACTAGACAAAACACAGGAAACAATGATTTTCAGCCATTGGAATCAGGCAGTGCAGGACATTTGAAGCCCGGTTCCCATTGTTTTGGCAGCACGGTTACCTGTTCATTCATCCATGAGAGAGACAGAGGAAACATCTGTTCCAGCGTTCCAAACAGGAGGAGCGGTGAGATGACTCTAACTGGAGCGTCTGAGGCAACAAGACAGCCACAAAAGGCTTTGTCTAAGGGGATGGAGTGGGCGCTTGGCGCCTACCCCGGAGCTGGGGGTGCGGTCAGCTTTCCGACAGTCCCTCGGCTGCATGGAGAAGACATGGTCTCCTGAGTGAAAATTAGGCAACTATTAGAAAAATACACAAATTCTGGGCAAACAACTAACAAGTGTCCACCACAGTATGCAACAACAGTAGGCCAGTTAAACAAAGTACAATACACTCACAAAAGGGAACGTCTCACAGCCCTTGCAAATTGTTGTATAGATCTATTTCTGTGGGGAAAATGTTCATTTTAAATAAAACATAAGAAGATCCAAAATGGCTTACATGGAAGCAGCCCCATCTTTTTCCTCAAAGGATGGGTGGATAGATAGGTAAATAGATAGCAAAAATATATGGAAGGATTATACCAAAATATTAACAACGAATATTTCTGAGTGGTAGGAATATCTGTGTTTTAAGTTTTTACCCTTTCTCCTTAATTTTTAATTTGTTTTCCTGTAATGAACATCTGTTACCTGTATAATAATAATACTAAAAGAAAGAAAAACTTCCAAAAAAAAAATACCCCCCTCCAGAGTTTGAGCCTGAGTGTATTTTTGCTTTAACTGGATGCTTCATTTTAACAAAGCAAATACTACCCAAATCCCCTTTATGTCCCTCCAGAAGCACAGACACACCCGAAAGCAGCATTTTGCTAAGAGAAGACAGATGGTGGCTGGAATAACGTGAAGGTTTGAGAAGAATGAGTTCAGTCATCTCCCTTTCCCCCAAGTCATTAGTCTTTGGACAACTGAAGATGATACAGTTCAGAGAAACCTCTCATAGACGCAGACTCGGGGTTTATAAACCAGTTCTCGAAAGAGTAAAATAAGCACCCAGCAAGTTGGTCACAAGCAGCCTCCTGCTTGGAGCTCATCTTGGAAGCAGAGACACTTGCCCTCACTGGTCACCAGACACGCTAAAGTGCACCACTGGCCAGAGCATCATTTCAGTCTTTCTGCTTTGGGTCTCCATAATAATGGAGCCATTAAAAGTAGCCAATAATGAGGACCCAATTAACTCCTTCACGCCTTATTTCATTTACTACTCCCAACAATATTTGGAGGTACGTTCTCTCATTTTTCCCACTTACAATGTAATAAAACTGAGGCCAGAAAGGTGAAGTGACTTAACTATGGTCCCTCAGATGGAAGCGGAGTCCAAGTTTGAACTCAGAGCCGTCTGGGTTTAACATTTCTCTTTCCATTCCACCACATCCCCCCTTGGCCCTTGAACTAAAAGACGTGGAACATCTGGTTGCAGATGTGGTTATATTCTCACAAAGACCATTAGCAAAGGAGAACCAAAGTATGCTATGTCATTGCTTGGTCTCCTGGTAAAGCCGGTTGGGGCACAAGTCTTAGCCTCAAGGCCGAAGCAGGGGTTTGTACTTCTCCCTAAGCCTTAAATAAATTGCGCAATCTTATCATTATCTTGTGAACCACTTGGTACAGGAACATGTCAATGGCCATCGTTAGGTGTATACACAAGCACATAGAGAGGGAGCGAGCTGGTTAGCAGACCGCAGGAAGTGGGGAAACAGCAAGGTGGTGGGACCAGCAGAGCAGGGCAGAGCAGCTTGCCCTCCGGCTGAGAGGAAGAGAGTTTGCATGACCTCTCCTACTGCCTAGTTAGGGCACCCTGGCTCTAAGTAATCCTATTAGCCCTCCTTCTTGGATGAGAGCAAGGAGGGAGATGGGAAGAAAGCATCAGCAGCTTCCCTACTTGTCCTGAAATATGTGCAGACAGCATCACACCGAGGGCATAAGCTACTCAGGAAAGGCGTGACTGTGTGTGCATCTCAGCACGTGGTAGGGAATCATGCTGGGCTTCCAATCTTTTTTTTAAAAGCCATTCTGAAGAGAAGCAATTCCTAAGTGCAATCTAATGGACTGTTTTGTGGGAGTTCTCGCCCTGTCTTCCTCCAAGCACAAGAGAAGACAGGTGGACGAATGGGCACGCCCTGAGAGGTTTTTGAGCCGGGATTAAAAAGGGCATTGAACATGGCTGAGCAACAGTAACAGACAAAAACATCAGCTCCGTTTCCCTTCAAAGCATTTTGAATTAATTGTGTGTGTGTGTGCGCGCGCGCGTGTGTGTGTGAGGAAAACTACCCCTGAGCTAACTTCCGTTGCCAAGCCTCCTCTTTTTGCTGAGGAAGACTGGCCCTGGGCTAACATCCGTGCCCATCTTCCTCTACTTTACATGGGACGCCGCCACAGCATGGCTGACAAGCGGTGCGTCTGCCTGCGCCCGGGATCCGAACCCAGGAACCCAGGCCGCTGAAGCGGAGCGTGCGAACTTAACTGCTATACCACCAGGCCGGCCCCTTGAATTAATTTTTAATTCACTCTTGGCCTTGTCAATTATGAATAGAGATGCACCAGCATAACAGCTGGAACGTGGCAAGCCCAGCAACTGATTTCGGAAGAGGCGTGAACAACGTTTCCGGGCTCGGCCTGTGACGGAGCCACAGCCGTGTGCCTTTAGGAGAAACATTTTAGTATCATGACCACCAGCGGAGGAGTTAGGCTCTCGGCTAATGGCACTTCTAAGGTAAAAATGACTGTATAATCTTCATGACAGTGAATTCCAGCTTATAACATGAAAAGGAAGTAAGCTGCTAAGGACAACAAGAATAGAATTACAGATCATAACCAAGTCTTACTATGTGCTAAGCACTGTGATAATATGCATGTATATATATATTTTTTAATTGCAGTAAAATCCACATAACATAAAATTTACCATCTTAACCATTTCTAAATGTGTAGCTCACTAGTGTTAAGTGCGTTCACACTGTTGTGCACCCAATCTCCAGAATTCTTTTCATCTTGCAAAACTGAAACTCTGCACACATTGAACAACAGTTCCCCATTCTCCTTCCCCCAGCCCCTGGCAACCACCATTCTCCTTTTTGTCTCTAGGAACTTGACTACCCTAGGAACTTCATCTAAGTGAAATCATACAATACTTGTCTTTTTGAGGCTGGCTTATTTCACTTAGCGTAATGTCCTCCAGATCTATCCATGTTGTAACATGTATCAGAATTCCTTTCCCCTTTAGGGCTGAATAATATCCCATTGCATGGATAGACCACATTTGCTTATCCATTCATCCATCAATGGATACTTAGGTTGCTTCCAAATTTGGGCTACTGTGAATAAATCTGCTATGATCATATGTATACAAACATCCCTTCCAGACCCTGCTTTCAGTTCTTTTGAGTATATACCCAGAAGTGGAAACACTGGATCACGTATTAATGCTATTTTTAATTTTTTGAGGAATTGCTTTACTGTTTGACATATGCACATTTTCTCATTTATTCTCACAACAACCCCATAAACAGAGATAATGATGAGGAGACAGACTCAGAGAGATAAAGTACCATTTTACAGATGACGATACTGAGACTCAGAAAGAAAATCAACCTCAGGAATTATGGAGTAGTGGTTAAGAGCTTGGGTGTGGGGGTCAGACACCCCAGGAGCCATGGGGGAATTGGACCCCATGTTTCTCTTGCTCAAACACATCGCCCTCCACAAAAAAAAAAAACGCTTTTAGGTTTCTTGTTTGTTTGTTTTGGTACTTTCCAAAATTTTATATTTCTAATTCAAATCACCCTGAAAATTATCCGTTTTGGTTTATTTCTGATCAGATTATAAGCAAGCAGGAAGGAAACTTGTCAACAGCCCTACTGGAAGAAGGTACAGTTTATTTCCTTTAACATAGCAATGATATTTGTATAGAAAACACATTTCTAGGTCTGATCTTGGCATAAAAGAGAGAGAAATGGAAGGAGGGGACAGGAAAAACAAGTAATTTTCTTGGGACATAAAGTTAAAGAATAACCAATTATATTGAACTAGAATTAAAATAGGTGGCTGGTCTGTCAGATGGCTCAGCGGAGAGAAAGGGATGGAAAGTGACTACATATGGTGCCCTCCACACTCATTCACATAAATCTTTATAATTATGAGATACGTCACATACATACATATTATTTATACTACAGAGTATGATGCGTGCAGTTTAAAGAATAACAATGAACACCTACGCCCCCACCTCCCCTTTTAAACAGAGGGAACACCACCAGTACATTACACCAGGCGCTTCAGTTTGTGCCCCCCGGTCACACCCTTCTCCTCTCCAAACACCCGGAGGCGATGCAAATCCCGAAGTTTGTGTTAATCATTCATCTATGTGTCTTCATAGGTTTATCATATATCTACATTATTTATGCATCTCACATCAATATTTTACATATTGATTTGTATTTGCCAGTTTTTGTCTTTATATGGATGGAATCCTAGTATCTGAATAAATGGACTCATACTGTGACATTTTTCAATAGTTGATCATTATTTTGGTTTCAAGATTCAACAATGTAGCTATATAGAGCTGTGGTTCATTTTCATTGCTACATGGTAATTCACAACTCCTTTACCCATTCTCCTGCTAATGGACATTTGGGTGGTTTGCATTAATTCGCTGTTGTAAACAACGTGGCAAGGCGCACTTACTCTAGGGGATATACAGAAATGGAATTGCTGGCTCATGCAGTATGCCCATAAAGGCTTACTAGAAAGTGTCAAAATTTTTCAGAGAAAAAATTTTTCTATTATTCACAATAGGCAGTACATGAAACAACCTAAGTGTCCGTCAACAGATAAATCAAGAAAGAAGATGTGGTATACACAGACAGTGGAATATTATTCGGCCATGAGAAAGAAGGAAATCCTGCCATTTGTGACAACACGGATGGACCTTGAGTGCATTAGGCTAAGCAAAATAAGTCAGACTGAGAAAGACAAATACTGTATAATATCCCTTACTGGAGGAATCTAAAAATGCCCGACTCATAGAAAAAGAGAGTAGAATGGTGGTTGCCAGAGGCTGGAGGGTGAGAGAAATAAGGAGAGGTTGGTAAAAAAAGAAAAAAAAATTTCCCAAGGTATTTATACCAGTTTATATTCTTACTAGGAGTATAAGTTTTCCTGTTATTCTACATGCTCTCGAATAGTTAATAACAACTTATTTTTTAATTTTTGCAAATGTGTGGGTACTGAATAGTACCTCATTTTGGTTTTAGTTTGCATTTCCTTCATTACCTGTAAGATTGCTCATCTTCTCCTATGCTTTTTGCCCATTTGCATTCCCTCACCTCTGCATCACACGTCCAGAATTTCTGTCTCTTGTTCTACTCAGTTACTGGCATATGATACTAGTGATGGTGTTTTCTTCTTCTTCTTTTTCTTTTTTTGGTGAGGAAGATTGGCCCTGAGCTAACACCTGTTGCCAATCTTCCTCTTTTTGCTTGAGGAAGAGTGGCCCTGAGCTAACATCTGTGCCAATCTTTCTCTATTTTGTATGTGGGATGCCTCCACAGCATGGCTTGATGAGCAGTGTATGTCCGGCCCTGGATCTGAACCTGTGAACCCCAGGCCACCAAAGTGGAGCACGCTGAACTTAACCACTTAGCCACCGGGCCGGCCCCAGGTGTTTTCTTCTTAACGCTGATGAGTTTTTTATATATTCTGCACAGTAAATCTTTTTAGGTTTCAAATAAATTTTCCACTCGTGATTTGTCTCCAATCAGTATGGTTTCTTAATTTAATACAGTTAAATTTACAGAAATTTTTCTTTCTAGCATGCATTTTTCTTTTATATTTGAGAACAGTTTCCCTACTCTAAGTTTCTAAATTTATTCTAAAAGTGTTAAACTTTTCCTTTCACATTGTCTTTAATTCACCCTAAATTGATTTGTATATGAGGAAGTTATCGGAACTTATTTTTCCCATATGGAAGACAAATTATCCCAGCACTAACTATTGAATTATTCTGAATGCCATCTCTGTCATAAATTAAGTTGTCGTGCACATGTAGGACGCCTCTAGGTGTCTGGGTCCCTCTGTTCTTTATCGCTGGTCTGTTCGTCTACCCCTTTGTAATATCAGTGTCTTGCTATCTGGTGGGGCAAGTGGCCCATCTTGTTACCCTTCTTCAGAAGTTACGTGGCTATTATTGGCCCGTTGCTTTTTCATTTTAGAATCAGACTGTCCACGTCCATGAAGAATTATGCTGGTATTTTGAGGGGCAAAATATCAAATCCAGAGATCAATTTGAGGGAAAGTTGATATCTTTATAATATTGACTCTTCCTATTCGTAAACATAGTATGTCTTTCTACTTATTTAGGTCTTTAAAAAATATCTTTCAGTATAATTGTCTACATATTTTTTGCATAAAGATCTGGCATATCTTTTTATAGATTTTATACTTTTGTAGGAATTACTTTTTAAATTTAAAATTTCTCATTGTCGCTGGTGTATATAAATGATAAATTGATTCTGTATTTTGGTGGTATATCCAGCAATCTTACTAAACGTTTTCATTAATAATTTGTACAAGGGCTGGCCCGGTGATGTAGCAGTTAAGTTCGTGTGCTCTGCTTCTGGCGGCCTGGGGTTTTGCAGGTTCGGATCCTGGGTGTGGACAGAGGCACTGCTTGTCAGCCATGCTGTGGCGGCGTCCCATATAAAGTGGAGGAAGATGGGCACGGATGTTAGCCCAGGGCCAGTCTTCCTCAGCAAAAAGAGGAGGATTAGCAACGGATGTTAGCTCAGGGCTAGTCTTCTTCACATACACAAAATAATAATAATAATTTGTACAAAAGTTCTTTTGAGTTTCTTGAGTAGACATTTATATCATCAGTGGATAATTAGAGTTTCTTCTCTTCTGTTCCTCACAACTCTCATTTATTCTCCTCCAGCCTAAGATTGAGTGTCAGTGGAGGCAGCACTGGACATCTGGAGATTTTACTCCAGATATAAAGGGATGCTTTTAACATTTCACCTTTGAGTAGGACATTTTTGGTAGTTTTTTACTGTTGCTGTCTTGTTTTGTTTATTTTGTTTTATATAAACTTCATCAGGCAAAAGAAGTCACCGCTGACTCCGATAAATGCTTTGTTTCATTTTCAGTCGTGAAGAGCAGCTACACTTTGTCAACCCTCCTCCTAACCTGATTGAATATGATGATCTGGGCATTCTCTTACCCTTTAATCTGGTAATCTGGTAATTTATATAAATAGGTTTTCTACTGTTGAATCAACCTTGCTTTCTTGAAATAAATCCAATGTTTTATCCATTGTTGGATTCAGTTTTCTAATATTTGGTTTAGGAAATTTTCAGTTACATTCTGAAATAAGATTGGTCCATATTTTCCTTTTTAATATTGTCTCTGTCTGGTTTAGATGTCAAGTTTATAATAACCTCAGAAAGTGGGGTGGGGGGGTGTTCCTCTTCTTTTCTCTGAATTTGTGTGAAGTTTGAAATTATCTGTTCCTTTATGAGAGAAATTTTAATTTTCCCATCAACTCCCACAATAGTTAGTGGACCATTCAGGTTTTCTATTTTTCTTGAGCCAGGTTTAATAATTTATATTTTTCTAGTATTTGTGCATTATGCCTGCTTTTAAATTTATTAAGATAAAATTGTTCAGGGCTGGCCCAGTGGCATAGTGGTTAAGTTTGTGCGCTCCACTTTGGTGGCTCAGGATTTGCAGATTGGATCCTGGGCATGGACCTACACACTGCTCATCAAGCCATACTGTGGCAGCGTCCCACATGCCAAATAGGGGAGGATTGGCACAGGTGTTAGCTCAGGGCCAATCTTCCTCACCCCCCCAAAGATAAAATTATTCATAGGGTCTGTTGTTATTTTTTATTTTAAAATATCTGCTGAATCTGCATTTATATTTATTTTCTCATTTTTAGTACTTCTTAAAATTTGAATCTTCTGTTTTGTTCGAGATTTGTCAGTATTGCTAGAAGTTTGTTAACTTTTTTAGAGTTTTTAAAAAACCAACTTGGGGTTTTATTATACTTCTTTATCTCTGTTTTTTCCTTATTTTATTTTTGCTTTTATTTTTATATGCCATTCTATCTAATTGCTTTGAATTGATTTGCTTGTGCTTTTTCTAACTTCTTAAGTTGGACATTTAGCTCATTTTTTTTCCCATCTCATTTTCTTCTTTTCTAATATAATCATTTAAAGCTATAAAATTCCTTCTAAAAAGCCATTTAATTGTATCCTACATTTTGTTACATAGCATTTTTATTGTTACTCAGTTCTAAGTATTTTTTAAATTTTCTTTATGAATTTGTCTTTAAGGCATGAGTTATTTAGAAGTTTATTGTTAAATTCTAAATGTCCTTGGATTTTATTCTGTAGGTCAGGGATGTCAAATGCTGTCACTTTCCCCTGCCACACCTATGCCGGTCACCATGCCTTGACCCCTGCATCTTTCCCACTAAGCCCAGAAGCCTGCCCCACACCGCACTCCACGCAGCCACAGACGACCAGTCAGAGATGAAATGTTAGGATGGAGACCACTGCGCAGCCCTGCCGTCGGCTGGGGAGACGCTCGCCCATGTGGAGGAGGCTCCTACCTGTGCTTGAGGAACATGATTCTGATCTCGAGACGGTAAAAAATACCAGCTTCCCCCAGCCCTAGATCATTTTATTTTAAATCACAAGGATATAGATGCATCAATTTAACTCAAAAGGTATTTACCGACTATGCCTGAGGCAGTGGGTTGTCAGTAATGACCAAGCCCGTTGCTGCCCTCAAGGAGCTGACCGTCAGCCTGACAATACAAAGTCTTTCACTCAAAATAACCTTGACGGGGCATACCTCTCGCCTGGCACAGCTTCGAGTGTGCCGTCTCACTTCCCAACAACTCTGGGAGCGCGCTGGTGTTGCCTCCACTTCACAGATGATGAAACGAGACTCAGAGAAATGAAGCAGCTCACCGCAGGCTGCAGGCTGGTATTAGAGCCGAAACCCTAAGCCACATTGGTGTGTCAGCACTGCACCACGCTGTCTTCTCAGAAAAGATTACAAGGTTTTATTGTTTTTCCTCTTCCATTTTGTCCACATGATCAGCAATGGAGAGCGGGATGCGAATTGACAGATACGCAGTCAATTCGCTTCTCTGCAAAGGAAAGTATGTACAATCTTCAAACTGCCCTAAATTACATAATGGTTAGTTGCCTCACAGAATCTTGCTTTGGGGGCCTGTCATCTGTTTTCTTTATCTCTTGAGCATGCTTTGGCCAGCCAAGCAGAATGCTTATCTTGCAGCTTCAGGGCTTAGAAAAAATGTATTCTGTTGTGCCGAGTGTCCTTCCTTGGGGCCTGCGTGACACATAATAAACAGGTCTTCCCGACCTTGCTTCTCTCTGACCCACACTGCCCAAGGCAGAGAAGCAGCCAGAGGTCTGGTCTGTGCTATGGGTCAGGCAGTTAGGGCTGGACACGTGCATATGTGACCCTATAGTCCACATGGCCTGGACGTCGGCTCTATGATGACCACATCCATGACTTATACTCATTCCACCATCGCATTTTAATGATTAGAACAAGGGTTATCCCCATCTTACCAATAAGGAGGAAGACTCAGGGGGTACACGTGATTCAACCAAGGTCACACCAGCCATTGACTGGCAGAACTGAGATTTAAACCTTGGTCTGTCAGACTCTGTCTTCTTTTAAAGTAAAGACACATGTTCCTATAGCATGTGCTACTTCTGTGTCTGCAAATGTAAGGGGAATAGAGCAGGGAAGTAATGGCACCCAATAGGTGTATCCTCATACATTGATGGATTTGTCCTAGAGAGAAAAAAATTAGGCTATACAACCATTGCAATAACTGAGACGATTTGTCTGCAGTCTTGTCATCAAACCAGTAGCCTCCACTGCATTTGGGTGATCTGGATGTACACTAAATTTTAAGATTTCTGCCAGACACCAGACAGCCCATTAAATTAATTCTTTTCCATTTCCAGCCAGCTCTTCACTTATGTATAGACAGCCTGTAGGTCTAGGCATGATGTTGGCGTACCCATTTCTACATCTCTTCAAAAGTACCCACCTGGCCCTGGGGAACCAAATTCAGCTCAAGAGGAAGATACTTCCAATGGGCTGGTTAGACTCCTGTCTATTTCCTCTTTCCCTCTTTCTCTTTCTTCTCTGCTGATTTATTGTTTGATTCATGGGCTTATCCACCTCCTGTCTCTTCTTTCAATCCACCCCCCAAACGATGCTTCTTAAATTCAAACATAAGCATGCCGATGCCTGCTCAAAAACCATCAGGGCTCTTTGTTGTTTACACAGTAAAGTCTCCACTTCCTGGGCTCAACATACTATGTCCTCCAAGGTCAGGTGCTATTTTTTCTTTCAAACTCATTTCCCACCTTGCCCTCGGCCCCCAGCTTGCTCACGGATCCAGAGTCCTGCATGTCCTGTTCCAGCACAGCGATGCTGCCCGTCTACGCCTTCCCTTGCCTGGAATACGCTTTGCTCCTGTGCTGTCTTTCCGACACTGCTTGAATGTCTGAAAAGCCTTCCCCATCTTCCTGGAAGGGTCAGTTGCTCCCTGCCACATCATCCCACATACCAAAAAAGTGGTTTTCAAACTTTAGGGAGTCACCTGGAGATCTTACTCAAACACAAACTCCTAACCCCCCCCCGGGATTTCAGCCTCAGTAGGTCTGCACGGGGGCCAAAGTGTATGCATTTCTAACAAGCTCTGAGCAGCCTCTGATGTTGCTGGTCTGGGGTTTTCACTTTGAAAACCACGGTAACACAGAACTGGCAACCACATTGTGTGGCCACGAGCAATTTTCCAGTCTGCCTCCACCGCAGGACTCTGCGTTCCTGAGGAGGCACAGCTGTGGCCCTTTCGCACAGCTGTGCCCACTCAGTGACTGAATGAGAGAACAGGCCAGCACAGTGCAGTGTGCTTTGAAATAGTCCTGGCTGGAATCTTGTCTCCCCCACTTATTATCATGAAAGTATTTCTTCATCTAAGAAGAAAATGTATTTCACAGGGCTATTGTGAGGCTTAAAAAAGAAGAGGCTTAAAGCCCCTAGCATATAACATATGATCAATCAATGTTAATGAAAGGAAGGAAGGGAGGGAGAAAGGAGGGGAGGAAGGAAGAAAGAACAGAAATCAGCTAACGTTTTGGCATCTGGGCTGTGAGCCCAGTGTACAGGAAGCATTTCATGGGGGCATTTAGTCCCAAGCCAAGCCCGAGTGGAATTTTACCGGCAGAGCCCAGAGCAGCTGTGTGATGTGGAAATGTTCAAGCTCTCTAAGCTTGTGATTCCAGAGGCTGCAGAGAGCGTTTCCACTCTGATGAATAACCGAGGAGACACTCAGACATTCCTACGTAGAAACATTTGGCTGGAGAACATTTTCCAGGGGAATTAGCAATCCTAGGTGCAAGGTGGATTTTGGAAATGGACAAACTGCAAATGCTGGGGGCAGAAGCCAGCGCTGGCAGCAGACTCCAGAGTCTCTGGTAGGGAGCCTGGAGGCTCCGGCTGACACCAGAGCTGTACCCTAAGGGCTCCAGGTGCTCAGGGACTCAGCCAGGGAGGGGAAGGAATGAGCTGAGCGTGGAGAGAGCCCCAGCCACCGAGCAAGCTGCACACACACATATGACGCCCCGGCCTTCCTCTTCTGTCCACGCCCAGGGCAGAATTTTGCTAATCTACCCTGGGACTCTTGCCCGCCCAGTCCAGGCTCTGTCTCAGAACCCTTCTCAGCAGAGCCTGCCAGCAGCCACTGCCAAAGGATCCCCGTAAGCACCCCGTGAAACCACAAAACTGTAAAACCGGGATGGGGTCCTGTATTGGACAGCGCCGCCCAGTAGAACCATCTGGGATGACGGAAACGTTCTGTGACGTGCACTGTCCAATGCAGTGGCCACTCACCACATGTGGCTGCTGGGCCCTTGAAATGTGGCTAGTGTAACTGAGGAACTGAATGTTCGGTTTTGCTTCATTTTCATCGATTAAAAGTTAAATTTAAATAGCCACTTTTTTTAGACACATAGATATCCAGCATCTTTTCATTGAAAATACTATCCTTTCCTCATTGATTTATGCTGGCTCCTTTGTGATTTTTCTCGTTCTTGACTGGCTATGAGATGTTGCCACTTAATCCATCCTGACTTTCCAAGCCTTAGCCTGGCAATTTAAATTCAAATTGATTAAAATTAAATAAAAGTAAGAATCCGGTTTCTCCGTGGAACACGTCATGCTCCAAGTGCTCACTGCCTTCATGCGGCTCTGTCAGTGCTAGAGTTTTGGACGTTTCCCTCATTGAAGAAGCTCCCCTGGACAGCCCTGGCCTGGACCAGCAGCCCCATTGTGACCACAGGCCCCCAGCTATGAGAGAACAGAGGTGATCACAGAGAGCAAAGTGTGCTATCCTCCAGACCAGGATCCGAAAGCCCTGACCACACACAGCAGATGCTGCAACGCACAGAGTTGCTGGAGGAAGGAATTGCCCGTGGCTACATGCCTACCCTGCCCTTGCGTGCTAGCGGCCCCGGAGATGCTCCCTTGGAGGAACTATCATAACCCCCTGAGAGGTTAGCATCCCTCCTCCCATAGGGCAGAAAAGGAAACTGAGGCTCAGAGAAATTAGTAACTTACCCAGGCTGCTATGGTGGAGGAGGAATCAGACCCAGGTCTGACTCCCACATCTACACTCTTTCTATTCCACCACGGGGGCCCCGGGAATGCTGATTGGAGAAAAAAAACATTCAGGTGGGATTACTCAAGATATCCACCACCAACACAGTCCACCCTTGAATCATCTAAACTACACAGGGCCATTTTCAAATCCCACTCACAGCCCACCTATACAAAGCTAAAAGTAAATTTTTCTGATGATCCACAAATTCAAAGTATGAAGCTGAGTGTGGGAGCATTAGAAAAAAAGTGGCCTTTGAAGAAAAATGGCCATGCAATATTCCAAGGCAGAGAGAAAGCTATAGAACTGCCACACACAGAAGTAGGTTTGTAACTTTTGGGATAATTAATAATAATGTATTTGTTTCCTATTGCCGTTGTAACAAACTACCACAAACTTAGTGGTTTAAAACAAGGCAAAGCTATTCTCTTACAGTTCTGGAAGTCAGAAGTCTTAAAATCAGGGTATCAGCAGAGCTGCATGCTTTCAGAAGGCTCTAGGGGAGGATCCCTTTCCTTGTCTTTTCCAGCTTCCAGAAGCTGCCTGTGTTCCTTGGCTTATGCTCCCATCTTCCATCTTCAAAACCACCAGTGTAGCACCTTCCAGTCTGTCTATCTCTGCTTCCGTTGTATCACTTTTGCTGGCTCTGACCCCTCACCTCCCTCTGTAAGGACCTGTGATTACATTTAGAGCCCACCTGGATCATCCAGGACACTGTCCATCTCAAGATCCTTCATGTAATCACATCTGCAAAGTCCCTTTTGCCATGTACAGTCACAGAGTCACAGGTTCCAGGGATTAGGATGTGGGCATGTTTGTGGGCCACTATTCAGTTTACCACAAATAATAATAACAAAATAACACTTCACTTAATCAAGCCATTCCACTGCTGAGAACACTGAACTGGGATTGTTTCTCACCAACTCAGTAGCAACCCCACTAAAGGGGGCATTAGAGAAGAGTCACCCATTGTCACACATCTAGTAAGTTACACCACTAGGATTTAAATCTCAGCGCCTCTCTCCCAAGTCCACCTGATTTTTTTCTTTTGTTAGATTATCACCACGGAGAACTTCCTAAGTACCGAGCAGTAGACTGTTTCCTGCATTACCTCGTTTGTGATACCTCCTCTCTTCCCCTGACACATGGGTACTTCTCTCCCCAGTTTAGAGGTGAGGAAACTGAGGCTCACAAAGGGGAGATGATTTACAAAGGTCAGAAATGCATACGTAAAAGAACCTGATGACTCTCAAGCTCCCTGCTTTTTCCCTGGAGGCTGTAGGTCCCATTGGCACAGCTAATGGTGGCCCCCGTTGGCCCCAGGAAGAATGGCCCGCCATGGACTCAGGTACCCCCACCTTCATCCCAGCCAGTCTTCAGGTGCCAAAGCCGAGGGGCTCTCCACGGCTCGCCACCAGCATGTATTTATCAGCTGGAATGGCTTTATATTCTACTTGCTAAACTGGATTTCTTTCAGAAAAGGTTAGGGCAGCAGATAAAAGCAGATTTTATGGCCATCCAATCAGAGGAAGCTGAATTTCATTTGAGCAGGTGAGGCTGGATGTCTTTCAGCTTTCTCTTTTAAAACCTGGGGGAAGTACTTAGATGTTAAGGCCAATTCATCAGGCTTTAGGAGGCTTTTTTTATTAGTCACTTACAGCAAACATTTCCCCTTTACAGATGGTTACCTGTTGCAACAGAAATCTCCGTCTCGGCTCAGTGCCAGGCTGAGACTTGGAAAGCAAGAGGGATGGAAATGGCAGCATCTCATTCCAAGTCCTGAATGAGAGAATTTATGAAGACACCAGGGAAAGTCAAAGCAGAAATGGGGACTTTCCGACAAATGGTGCCGGAATAACGGGACAGCATGTGCAAAAAATGAGCATCAACACCCAGCTCGCATAGGCACGTGCAAAGATCAATTCAGAATTGATCATAGGTTTCAATGTAAAGCCTAAAACTATAAAACATCTAGAAGAAAACTGGAGAAAATTTCTGTGACCTTGGTTTAGGCAAAGATTTTTATAGATAGGACACAAAGAACACAAGCCATAAAAGAAAAAAATTGATAAAATGGGCTTCCTTAAAATTAAAAACTTCTGCTCTTCAGAAAATACTGTTAAGAAAATGAAAAGACAAGCCACAGACTGGGAGAGAGTATTTGGGAAACACATATCTAATAAAGGGCTTGTATCCAGAATATATAAAGAATTCTTACTGCTCGATGATTAGAAGATAAACACTATTAAAAAGTGGGCAAAAGATTTGAACAGACATTTATTCAAAGTAAAGATATAGAAGGCAAATAAGCACATGAAAAAATGCTCACCGTCATTAGCGATTAGGTCAACACAAATTCAAACCACAATGAGATACCTCTGCATACCTATTAAAATGGCAAAAGCAAACAAACAAAACCCATCAAAACTGCTCTGGTCTGAATGTTTGCATCCCCCCAAATTCATATGTTGAAATCCTAACCCTCAAGGTGATGGTATTAGGAGGTGGGACCTTTGGGAGGTGACTAGGTCATGAAGGTGGAGCAGTCACCAATGGGATTAGTGCCCTATAAGAGAGACCCCAGAGGGCTCCCTACTCCTTCCCCCATGTGAGGACACAACAAGAAGTCTGCCACCCAGAACTGAGACCTCACCCAATTACGCTTGTACCCCGATCCCACACTCTCAGCCTCCAGGGCTGTGAGCAATACATTTCTGTTGTTTATGAGCTGCCCAATCTGCGGTATTTTGTTATAGCATCCAGAACAGACTAAGATAAGTACCATGTAAGGATGCAGAGCAACTGGAACTCTCATACATCGCTGGCACAAATGCAAAATGGCACATTCAGCCACTTTGGAAGAACAGTTTGGTGATTTTTTTATATAGTTACTCGCCCACTATGTGACCCAGCAATCCTACGCTAGATGTTTACCCAAGAGAATTGAAAATATATGTCCACAAAAGACCTTCACGCAAATGTTCACAGCAGCTTTATTCATAATCATCAAAAACTAGAAACAACACAAATATCCTTCAACTGAAGAACAAATTATATATCTATACAATGGAATGCTGCTAAGCTATAAAAAAGGATCAACTACTGATATATACAACAACATGGATGATTCTCAAAAAGCATTTTGCTAATTGATAGAAGTCAGACACAAAAGGCTACACACAGTATGATTTTATTTATGTGACAATGTAGAGAAAAAGCAAAATTATAGGGATAGAAGTCAGCTGAGTGGGCTGGGAGCAGGAGTGGAGACGGGGAGGGCATTGACCACAAAGGGGAAAGAGGGAACTTGCTAGGGCGGTGGAAATGTTCTATGTCTGGACTGTAGTGGTGGTTACATAATTCTAAACTTTGTCAAAATGTGTTGACTTACACTTAGGAAGGACAAATTTTACTCTTTGTAAATTATATCTCAATACACCTGATTTTGAACAAAAAGAGTGAGAGAATTCAAATCTTACTCTTCCTCCACAATGATAATATATGAAAGTGATAATGTAGACGAAAATAACAAAAACAGTTATTTATTCCGATTGTAGAAATTTATACTGTAGCCCATGCATTTAATATCAAGCATCATAGTCCTGTATTCTCCAAAGTACAAAGCCTGTGAAATTGGATAATCTTTCCCTTATCTTCTGTTTCTATCACTAAAAAAAAAATGGGCTTTCATTTTCCAAAACGTCCTTTTTCTGGAAAAAGATAATATTTTATTTCTTTATACCCTATTTCAATCCACAAAGGAATAAGGGCAGCTTACAAGAAAGCTTTCAAAAAAGTAGAGGCTATACATAAAAAGTCAGGCTAAAGAAAATATACATCACTGGAGAAAGTCAAGACGAGGGAGGAAGTGGGGTGGGGGTGCGGATCATTAGCTTCCACACACTTACTCATTTAGCCACGAGTTTCCTGATGGCCAAAGGAGATGGGGGCGAGGGAGATGGGAAAAATTAATTAGTCAAAGAATTTACACAGCACACAGCCAGAAACCCTCTAGCTCCTCGGTGGGGGAAAAGAACATCAAGGCAAGACAAAGGGCCAACAGCGTCTCAGCAGCTTCCCCCATTTCCAGCTGCCGTGGGTCCAGGAGACAGCTAGCTCAGCTGGGAGACCCAGGCGCAACCACTGTCTCTGGGATAAGCCTTCCCAGCCCCAGGGCCTGCCCGCTGTGTCGCCATGTTGCTGTTCAGGTGGCCTCCTGCCCTCCGGCCAGATGGTTCCTAGAAGAGAAGCACCGCGGACTCAGAAAGGGCCCCGGACAAGAAGAGGACAGGGTTCCGGGTCTCAGTCCTGACTGGACACTAACTAGTTGTTGCATGGCTTTGGTGAGTCTACTTAACTCCCTGTGCCTCAGTGTCTTCACCTGTAAGGTGGGCATACCTCACTTAGGAGCCCCACGGGATTGTTGTGAGAAGTACTTTGTAAGCTGTGTGAGAAATGAGAGAGTGAGCCAGGGGATGGAGGCCTTCTCCTAGGAGGGAGCACACCACAGGCTGCTCTTGACCTTTCCGGGCTCCTGCAAAAACAAGAGACTGAGGTTCAAGACAAGCAGAATACTCTCAGCACTCCAACCCAACCAATGACCGACCCAAGGAAGACCCATCCTGTTCCTTGAGGTTGAAACAGCCTGCCTTTGATCCAGACCCATCTTTGAGACTAGGAGATGGGGGAGGGGGTGATCTCCTCTTAGAACTAACAGGAGTCATTTGCATTTTTCGTGTAACTACAAATTCTTCATAAATAGGCTTTTTAATGGCTGCATCGAGTAGGTACCACATTTCTCTAAATCATCGCTCTCTAGCCGCTTCTAGATCTTGCTGTTATAAAACACATTGCAGCCAGCATCTTCGTCCACACAACTTCTCAGAGGGCCTTTCATTAGTGGATGGGTGACCAGACCCACTAAAAGGACATGTGACCGGATAAGGTAACAGCTCCTATTATGGGTTGAATTATGTCCCCCCAGAAATGTGGAGGTCCTAACTCCCAATATCTGTGAAGGTGATGTCATTTGGAAATAGGGTCTTTGCAGATGGTCAAGTTAAGGTGAGGTCATTAAGGTGGGTCCTAATCCAATATGACTGGTGTCTTTATAGAAAGGAGAAATTTGGACACAGAGACAGACACGCATAGAGGGATGATGGTGTGAAGACACAGGGAGAACGCCATCTACGAGCCAAGGAACCCCTGCGACCACTGGAACTAAGAGAGAGGAATGAACAGATTCTCTTTCACAACCCTCAGAAGGAACCAACCCTGCCAACACCCTGATTTTGGACTTCTAGACTCCAGAACTCTGAGATAATAGCGTTTTTGTTACTGAAGCCACCCAGTTTGTGGTAGTTTGTTATGGCAGCTTGAGAAAACTAATACGGCCCCCAAATGCTGCTTTAATGCCAGCCCACGAGCAAGTTTTCAGTGGTCCGCAGGAAGGCAAAAAAAGAAAGGACAATGTAGAAAAGTCTTTATAATTCTGAACTTAATGTTTTATCATCAAAGATTACCCTTTGTCACACTATATGGTAGGTTTATTGTTGTGTCATCACTTGGCCAAAAAACGTTTTATTTTTTTTATTACTCCAAGAAATCTAAAGGTGTAGAAAGCACTGGAATACTCCCCTCCCCCAGGAGCCCCTTCCAACCCCACATTTCAGTGATTCTAGATGTAAGACAGTGATTCTAGTAGTAGGACACTCTACGATGCAAAAAGGACCTACATCCACTTAGATAGGACCTCTGGAGAGCAATGACCTTGAAGGACTTTCTTGGTCCTCACAGCTTTTAGCACAGACCCTTGAACAAAGATGTGCTCCGTGATTCTCACTGGTGGATTCGTCAGTTGGCGAGATGAAATCTAGTTTTTGAACTAAAGGGAGGTATGACACTCTGACAGAGCACCATGAACTCCAGGTAGAACAGACACTTGCTGGGATGCTGTCACTCCCTCTGCCAGGTCTGCCATGGACCTTGATACTCAGTCGTGGGCACCTTTCTCAAAACCCTTCTCAACACGGCATTCCAAGCAGCCACGATGAACTGAACTTGGCACATGAGGTGAGTCCAATCTCTTCTCTAAATACCCGGGTAGCAAATGCCCTCTGAAACTCCACCAACCTGGGAAGTGCACTGAGGTCACAGTACTCACTCCCCAAAATGGAATTTCTGGCTCCTTCTCACAGGCTAGACTGCTAAGAAGCCGCTACTTCCATGCCTTCCTCTGATTCATGGGGATGCAGGGCATGTTTCCCTTGGATACAGAAGTGCACCTGTCCCTTTGGCCACTTTCCCCAATGACCTTGCGGCCACCACTGCTGCTTGGATACTGAGACCAGAGCCCAAATGTCTCTTGTGTCTTGTTTGATGTACGCTCTGTGTGCAGGTGGGCACCCCCACAGGGCATCTGTCAAATAGTCGCGGGCCAGAATTCAATCTGGGTCATTCTCACTCGTCTGTTCCTGGTATCCTGAAGACCGGATCCCTGAAGGAAAACTGAGGCAGCACTACCTGCCTGCCCACACCCCCCCGCCACCAACTCTCCTTCTGATTAGACCTGGCGTATTAGTTTCCTGTGGCTGCTGTAACAAATTACCACACACTTGGCAGCTTAAAACTACAGAAATTTATTCTCTCACAGTTCTGCAGGCCAGAAGTCCAGAGTCAGTTTCACTGGAACAAAGTCAAGATGTCGGCGGGGCTCACCGCGTATGGAGGCTCCAGGGGGGAGTCCGCTCCTTGCCTGTCTCAGCTGTGGACACTCCTTGCCTGTGGCTGCTCACGCCAGTCCTCTAGGCCAGCATCTTCAAATCTCTTTCTGTTCGAGGTCACGTCGCCTTCTCCTCTTCTGTCTCAAATCTCTCTCTGCCTCTCTCTAAGGACATACTTGATTGCATTTGGGATCCATCTGGATAATCCAGGATAATCTCCCCATCTCAAGATCCTTAACTTAATCCCACCTTTTGCCATATAAAATAATATTCACAGGTTCCCTGGATCAGGACTAGGGTGTCTTTGGGGGACCATTTTTCAGTGTACCACACCTGGCTTTACCCCTGCACTCCATCCTGGCCGCACCCATTATGGTCAACGCAGCTGATGTGTTGCATCAGAATCCACGGGCTGCATGGGGTCCATCAGGCCCAAGGTTGGGATAGAGATGGGACGTCATTGATAAGGCTACAGGGCTGGTAGTTGAAGAAAACAAAATCAAGGAGATACTGGGCTTGTCCCGCAGAAAGGATGGGCCCAAAGATTTGCTGAAACCCTGGCGTTCATGGTCTAGAGAGAAAGTTCAATTCTTTAGCTTCATGTGCATCCAGGCAAGACCCTGCTGCAGCCTCCAGAACCATAGCAACAACTTTGCCACAGCCTGGTGGCAACTGCCTTCTGGTTTCCACTAGCTTACCCTCCCCCGGGGCAGATAAAATTGGTTGTCTACCAAACATTTTTTTCTTCCTGTCTCTCCTTCTCAGCAGAGCCCAGATTTTCTTTAGGCACCACCCTCCTCCCTAAGGTCTTGGCTTTGGGGAGGCTGCCTCTGTCCTCCAAGCTGCAGAGATTGGGTTCAGATTAATCTAGAGTGGCCTAGATTAATGGTGGACCCATTTACCACACCAGCAAACAGTTGTCATGGGCATAGGGCAGATTACTGGTCACTGGGACAGGAAAGATATGCTCTGTAGAATTTTGCAAAAAGGGTCCCTTGCTCTTCAAAGAGACACAAGGAAGGTGTGGTCCTTTTTCTTCTCTGAACTTAGTTGGGTTTCCTCATGCCTGAAAGTGCTGCCCCATTTAGTGAGCAGATGGACAGCCAACGTAAGAACCAAGTTCAGTTACTGAAGACGGCAGAGCGGAGGGTGGAAAACTATGAGTCATTAATTAGGTCACTGAGCTGCTGAATTAGCCAATCCAGAGAGAGCCGCCTCACATCCAGAGTTCTTATGATGTGAGATAATAAATTTCCTTATTGTTTAAGACAATCTGAATTGGAGCCAAAAGTGTCCTAAGTCATCTCCTGTGCAAGGACCTGACAATGCTTAGCCAAACCCACTTTTCCTTCCAGTAACAGAAAAAAGAGGAACAGTTAATATTACACATAGAAGCTTACATTAGATTTTGGACCAGGGTCTATTTTTATGTGACAAGTTGGAGAAAACTGAATTCATCAAAATTCCTTCTCTTAGAAAGTGATAGTTGTCTTAGTGGAAAAAGTAATTTGATAAGTGTTTGAGGTTATAGGAGAGGAGGTGAAGCATTTGAACTTGAGCAGAACAGAGGAGGTTATATTATCTGTTGCTTGGGAGGGCGTGAAGTGGTGGAATAAGAGGGGAGAAGAGAGGGAAGGGAGCCAGGAGATAGCAGGAAGCTGGGAACAGCGTGATGTCACACCTTCCGCTGGACACTCCCCTCCGCTCCTCACATCTTCCCTTTGCAGTACAGTTTATAAAAGTCACAAAATGCTAATAAAAGTGGACCACTTGTAGAAACCAGTAAGAGAGCTGACTTTGGTCTCTAGGGGGTAATAGGGTAAAATAACAGCACACAAGAAAACTCGTATGAAGACAGAAATAACCACAGCAATTAGTTCCCCATGAATTTCTCCCAAATCAAGAAGAGACATATGGTTCTCATTTAACTTTGGTGTTGGTGCCTGAGCAACAGTGGGCCCCAGGCTATAGCCGGGTTGCATGACTAGTTATGTTACCATTCCTATTGCTGTTTCTGTACCACAAATTACACTGGGCTGTCTGGCCCAACCTCTCCCAAAATTTGGACCCGCAATCCATCAGTGATCTTTGCTTTGAGCACTGCTACTTCATGTTAGTCTACCCCACTCTGTGGCCAATGAAAGCCATGCTCACCAGCCCCTTTTGGAAAAGCACAGCCTCCAAAATTCTCATCCTTCCAATAGAACTTACTCCTTCCACCTTGCTTGCTGCTCTTTCTCTTATGCACACATGGCACTGTAGCTTCTCGACTTTTCAGCATTCTGGGGGTTTGAATATAGCCTTTCTGAAGGAAATGCCTTCCTAGCAGAATTTCCCAATGTGGGCATTCAGACCTGCCATTTGCATAAGTCAGCAGTCATTCGTACAGATGAAATGAGCAGTTGCATATGTGCAGATAGGTCCTAATAGGTACCGTATGCTTCAATTACCCACTTTCCCAGCCCCAAGGACTGATTGGTTATTAATGCAACAGATGGAGCAATTTAGCACTAGCAAAATCCCCAAATGCCACCCTTCCCCTTCTCCTTCCAGACCCACAAGCTTCTCCTGGCATCCTGCGCTTCTTTGTCACTGCAGAATGAATGCCACTGAGCAGTATCCAACTCAAGCCCTTAGTTCCGCTGACAGTTAAATTGCATTTGCTTAACAAGAGTGCCACTCGGGAAACCCACCAGGCCTTCATTGTCAAGGAGACTCTCGACTGACAAAAGCTGGGTTTCTAAATTGCATCCTCTGTGAAAGCTGGCCTGTCTGGAGTCCTGCCAGCTGGAAGTCTTTGAAGTGTCTGTAGTTTAGGGACAGTTGAGGTTTACTAAGATAACCCAGAATTCCAGTGAGATCCTGGGTTCCCTGTGTGCCATCATGGACTTATTGATGATGCTCAGTACACTTCTATCAGTCCATCAGAGACTCAGAAACCTTCGCAGTGGAGGCAAACAGGAAATGATATAAGCCAGCAGGCTTGAAGCTGATTTCCTTGGAACCCATGTCACAGAGGTACCTATGGGTGGGACAAGTCCGAGTGGCAGGGATCCTGTCCCTTCAACCCTGCTTTAATCAGATCAGTCCCATTTTTGCCTTGTGGACTTTATTATTTACTGGGCTTGTTCATTTGAATCAAAAATCCCACAGCCAAAGTAAGTTGAAAAACAAAACAGGTTATTGGTTTCAGACCTGGCCTTCCAAAATCTTTTAAGTTCTAGAAGTGATGGGCGTAAAGGAGGTGGTGGAACAGAAGCTATTTTTAAATATTTCACAAAGCTTAATAGAGCTCCTCCGTTTACTGAATGCTCCCTGAAATGTCAGGTTGTGATCTCATCCACCCCTGAGCGTCATCCACCACCTTCATAGCGTTGACTCACAGGCTCGTGTCTCCAGCACAGACCCCTTCCCCAGAATCCAGATCTGAATCAACACTTGTCCAAACCGCATCTCCTCTTGCAACTCTCAAGGCATCTCAGACTCAGCGTGTCCAAACCCAAAAGTATAACCTCCCCCCGTCATCCACTCCCCACAAACGGATTCCTGCTCCGCATTCCCGTCTCAGCACAAGACAATCTCCTCTAATGAGCCGATACAGCAGAACCTTACAAATCCCCCTTGACAATGCTCTCTCCCTTTCTCTGTGTGTCTAGACCAGCACCAGGTCCTGTCAATTCTCCGTTCTTAACATCCGCATAAACCATGTGCTCTCTCTGTCTCCTCTGACCTCACCCTACTCCAAGAATCACTTGAAGAAGCAACTGTCAAGTTTCTTACCTGGTCTCTGCTTCCATTCTCTCTCAGCTCCAAACTCCTCCCCACATTGCAACTGAAGTAAACTTTTGGCAAGACAAATTTGACCACGTCACTCTCCACTTCAATCACGTCGATGTTTTCACATCCTGTGATGAAAAGCACAATCCTTAACAGGGTCCAAGGCCTTGTAATGTCTGACTCCAGCCTCATCTCTCGCCACGTGGCCCCTTGCTCCCTGTATTCGAGCCACTCTGTCTTTTATCAGTTCTTTATATGTATCAGGCTCCCTTTCACTACAGAGTCTTTGCCAATGCTGTTCCATCTGCTCAGAGGGCTCTTCCCTCCCTTCTTTGTCTAGTCAACTCCTACTCATCCTTCAGAACCCAGCTTGAGCTCTACTACCTCTGTCATTCTTACTCAGGTCTCTGGCTTCTAGTTCCTTTTGATTCCTATGCTCCTCCTGTGCAGCACTTGTGACAATCCAGTTGACGAATTATTTGATGAATATCTAACTCTGCTCTAGGTGGTAAGCTCCATGAGAGCAGGGACCACATCTGCTTTTGTTCATCCCCATATCCTGACCAACCAGCACGGTGCCAGCACCAGTGGGTGCTCAGTAATATCTGTGGGACACAGGGAAGAAGAGAGGAGGATGTTTTTGCTGTGGCCTAGAAATAGCCTATGTTCTCTGATGTCACATTGACTAACTGATGCTAATGAGAAACTCCAAAACTCATCTTTTAAACTCCATCTTTGTTTAAAAATGAATAAATGAGGTAATGATTATTCCTGTTAAGCAGTTTTCTTTTGCAGGCAGAATCTTTCAAAATAAGAGGAGAAAAAAACAGAAGAGATCCTTAATGAAGAATTCAGAAACCCTCGTGCCCGCACTCCCTTTATTTCTCCACAGTGACTGACCGCCTATTATTTGCTTGGGCTTTACACGTGTTGTCTCACGTGATCCTCTGAGCAACCTCAGAAGTAGGTATGTTATCCATTTTTTCATAAAAGAGGGAACTGAGGCTCAGAGAAATTATGTAACTTGCTCAAAAGTGCAAGCTAGAGGGTGACACAGCCAGGACTCAAATCCATGTCTGTCTCACCCCAAAGCCAAGCTCTTTCTCCACTTCGTACTGACAGCTACCCCACCACCCTAGAGCTGAGGAAACTGCAGCAGACAGAAGGGACCTGCCCAAGGTCATGCAGTTAGTAGATGACAGGAGGAGGGCAGGACAGAACCCCACTCCCACACCTCTCCGATCTTCCCATAACCATGCGTATTTTACTATATTCAAATCTCACAAAAGTATGGAGCCTGTGGACAACCTAGAGACATGAGCCAGCCTGAGGACATGTAGTCAGAAAAGAAAAGCTCAATTTGCAGTAGTAAACTAAGTCTCCTAGAGAACAGGGCCTGAGGAAAAGCTACATGCTACCATTTTATGAGGGGAAGAGAACTCTGGTATCAAAGAAGCGCAATGAGGGGTAAATAACAGTGAGACCGGGGCAGGGTCGGGGGAGCCAATGCAAGCTGGTCAAGTTGGTTCATTACCCAGCAGGCCGCAGCTTCACAAGAGAACAGACTCTCCACTTCTAGATGTTGTGACCTGGGCTCAGCAGCCTCCATGGGTCTGGACTGCTAGCCCCCGGGTGCTCCCCACACAGTGGGCACCATGGAGGGCGTGATGGAGGGGCTGAGGCCACAGCCAAGCTAGATGCTGAGTCACCAGCAATTGCAGCCATGGCTTTACGCATGTGGGAACAGTGCTAGATGTTACTGGGGCCGCTCAGCTGAGATACAAGCCAAGTGACTCAGTCCAGAGGCAGGTGAGGAGTGCTTCACGTGGTGGCTAATTTATGCGTCAACTTGACTGGGCTAAGGGATGCCCAGATAGCTGGTGAAACACTGTTTCTGGGTGTATCCGTGAGGGTGTTTCAGGAAAAGATCAGCATTTGAATCAGGAGACTGAGTGGAGAAGATGGACCTTACCAGTGCGGGTGGGCATCATCCAATCCATTGAGGCCCTGAATAGAACAAAACGTGGAGGAAGAGCGAGTTTGCTCTCTGCTTGAGCTGAGACATCCATCTTCTCCTGCCCTCAGACATCAGTGCTCTTAGTTCTCGGACCTTCCGACTCAGACTGGACCTTACTCCGTTGGTTCCTCTGGTTCTCAGGCCTTTGGGCTGGGACTGGAGCGACACCACTGCCTTCCCGGGGCCTCCAGCTTGCAGATGGCGGATCATGAGACTTCTCAGCCTCCGTAACCATGTGAGCCAATCACTTATATTAAATCTCTTTCTATACATCTGTATATATCCTATTGGTTCTGTTTCTCTGGAGAATCCTGACTAATACACTTCACAATGTCTAATTATTCTCTTCCTCAGCTCTGATCTAATGGCAAGCAGGGGAAAGAGCAGGGACTTCATAGTGAAAAAGATCTGGTTTTGAATCCTGACTCGTACCTGCTCAAATTTCTGAGACTCTTCCTTCATCTGCAGAATGGAGACAGTTGTGGTATCTACAGCACCAGATTGTGCTAAGACCAGTTTTCAAGCTTCTCAGGGAGCAGGAGGCAGAGAAGAATGCATGCATAATTCCAGAAGGTTGGGGGGTGCAGTTAAAAGCAGCCGCTGCATGTATGAAATATCCTTGAAACACAAGCTATCACTAACAATCAACATAAAATGTGTATTCTGGTCCATAATATATCATGTTTGTTTTAATCACTGAAAATTTCCCTCAACATAATTTAAAAAAAAAAAACAAAGCTCCAGGAAGAGCTCTACCCTGCAAATTTGCATATCCTCTAAAACACCATCAGAATCCCCCTGGGGGGTACATGAGCATCCCAGTTTGAAAAGCACAATTTAGGATTGGCGACAATGACAGAAATGACTACAATTTATTGACTATATGGTAGGCATTTAACTTGCATTTTCTTATTTGATTGTCTCGAAAACATTATGAGGAAGGAATTATTTCCCCAGTTTCACAGATGAGAGCGCCCAGGCTCACACAGTGTGCGACAGTTGAAGTGAAAATCTGAGGGCAGTTCATCTTTTATCTACCAGGCGACATGGCTTCCCAATGCATGTTGAGTGTCTGGCCCAGTGTCTGGCCACAGTAGGGATTAAGAGCTATTTTCACTGTCACTGGCCCCTGGCGTGTGGTAGTCAGCTGGTAACCACAGGAACAGGTACAGGAAAGCTATTCCCTCCGGATGTCGTGTGGGCTGGACTGTCACCACCCAGAGAGATGACTAGGATAGCTTCACCCCTTGCTCATCAATTGAGCCTAAATCTCTTTCTCTCCCTCTACCTCCCTCCAGATTGCCTAGCCTGCAAATCTGCCAAGTGTACCCCAAAGCTGTCTAGCTGGTACCATTTATTGGGGAGCCTGGGGAGGCTTATGGCCAATGTCTACCGTCCGTTTCCAGGATCAAGAGCTCCGAAGAGGAAGGTGGCTGCAACCACGTCAGGGGCCATTCTGCAGGCTGAGACAGCACTCGTGGCCCTGGGAAAGGGAAATGTTATGGAAGGTTTTTTTCCAAGTGAAAAAATAAAGAATATTGAGTTTCTGAGTGGAAAATACTAAATCAAAAGGTCATTGCTGTTTTCTGTTAAGCTGTCGTAAAGAGAATTAGGGTTTGAATGTGATGATAACCACTTTTCTATACACTCTCTCCCTGAGCGGTCTCTTGATTATAACAACCTTGTGTATGACTGCCATCCCCAGCTATATCCATCCATCCATCCGTCCACCCCACCCCTTGTCAACAGGAGGCACCTGCTCTGGGCCAGGTAATGTCCCTGCCTTGACTTCTTCTACCAACCAGAGACTGAGGTTGTAGCTGCACGGCCTTGGCCCTGACCCCACCGAGCTCCAGGCTGAGATGTACCCATGTTTATGAAACATAGCCACGTCAGTGTGTGAAACACAGCCATGAAGTTACCACCTCTCCCTCCCCTGTTCCTCTCATAGGGTGTGTAGTGGCATCACCATCTAGAGTGAATAGATTTGGTTTGGATGCAAATAAAAGTCCTGAGAAATTCTACACATACTGCATCTCAGCTGATGAGGGGACATTCCTCTTTCTGTCTTGGTGAAGAAGGAAGGTATAACTGGATGATTTCCATTTTGCAACCCCTCATGAAATCATGAATTTGGGCACTAATGGTGACAGGCCGCTAAACTCAGGAAAAGAGACCGGCGATCTGCGCTGCTCCCCGAGCGCAGCACCACACACGCGGTGGGGCCGCCAAAGCGGCAAATCCAGACCGAAGCTTCCAGAACCAACCACCAACTTACAGGAAATACAGAGGACAAAGGAACTTGTAAAATGCCACCAAGGAAATGCAATGAGCAAACCCCAGACCCTGGGAGACTGAGAGGACAAATGACTCAGGGCCTTCCACAATAACAACAAATTTCAAAGTGATGGAGAAAGAATTTATAGATTTTAAAAAGTCTTAGGAGACAGATTAACTGATCACAAGGTGGATTTTATTTGGATCCCAATTCAAACAGATAAACTTGAAAAAAGAAACATGTATAAGACAATTGGAACGTATAAACACTAACTAGATGTTTAACGATATGAAGCAATTATTATTGATTGTTTTGAGCTGTGATCATGGGATTATGATTACATTTAAAAGGGGAGTTTTTCTCATAGAAACAGAGAGTAGGATGGTGGTTGCCAGCGGCTGGGGGTGGAGGAAACAGGGAGATGTTGGTCAAAGGGTACAAGTGTCAGTTATGCAGGATGAGTAAGTTCTGGAGATCTAATGTACATCGTGGTGACTATAGTTAATAATACTGTATTATACAACTTTCATGCTTGAAAGTTGCTAAGAGGATATATCTTAAATTAAATCTTCTCACCACACACATGATGAATACGTAGAGGTGTTATATACGTTAATTAGCTGGATGGTGCTGATCATTCACAGTGTATATGTACATCAAAACATCAAGTTATGGGGCCAGCCCGGTGGCGTAGTGGTTGAGTTTGCACGCTCCACTTTGGCAGCCTGGGGTTCATGGGTTCAGATCCTGGGAGCACACCTACACACCACTCAAGCCATGCTGTGGCCGCATCCCACATACAAAATAGAGGAAGATTGGCACACGTGTTAGCTCAGGGCCAATCTTCCTCACACACACATGCACAAAAACATCATCATACACCTTCAATATATACAAGTTTTGTAAGTCAATGATATCTCAATAAAGCTGTTAAAATAAAAGAAAAGACAATAGGAGTTTTTGTTTTGAGAGATACATACTGAAATACGTGCAGATGAAATGCTAGGATGTTTGGGATTCACTTCAAAATCATCTGGGATGTAGATGGAATGGGGTCTGATGACAAAAAGTTGTTCACGATGACAACTATTGAAGTTGGGTGATAGATTGGAGTTTGATATGCTATTCTCTTCTACTTATTTGTGCATATTTGGAGTATGCCATATTTTTTAAAATTTTTGAAAAATAATGTTTTCAACGAGATTCATTAACAAGCATTTTTTCAGCACCTACTCTATGTTGTGCACTGTTCTAGGTGCTTGAAATACATTAGCAACAAAACAAAGATTCCTGCAGCTCACATTCAGGCAAGGGGAGATAGACTATTAATAATAAAAATAACTAAGAAGAAAATTATATGGTGTGTTAAAAGTGCTATAGGAAAAACTGTCAACAGACTAAGAGTTGGGCTTTGGGGACGGAGTGGGCTGTAATTTTAAACTGGGTGTTAGGGACCTTTGTGCAAAGACTTGATGGAGATGAGGGAGTTAGTCGATGACAATCTGAGGGGAGGGCTGCCTGGGGGAGGGAACAGCCAGTGCAAAGGCCAAGAGGCAGGAGTGTGCCCGCTAAGATTGAGCAGCAGCAAGGAGACCAGTGTGGCTGGAGCAGTGAGTGTGGAAAAGTGTAGTTCAGAAGAGGGATCAAAGAGAAGGGGACTGGAACAAGATTGTGTAAGGCTCTCCAGACCCTCATAAGGACCTTGTCTTTTACCTTGAATGGGATGCGGAGTAATGCAGAGTTCTGAGCAGAGGAGGGACATATCTACCTTTAAAAGGAATCCTTTGGGTTGCTATGCTGAGAACGGACTGTGGGGGTCCGGGTGGTGGCAGGAAGCCCACTTAAGAGGCTCCTAGGGCAAGGGGGATGGTGGCTCAGACCAGGGTGATGGCAGTGGAGATGGACAGAAGCGCTTGGATACTGGATATATTTTGAAAGTAGAGCCACCAAGATTGCACATGGGATGAAAGACAGGAGTCAAGGGGATGACTCCAAAGTTTATAGCCAGAGCACCTAGAGGGGTGGAGTTCTATGTCACACTATCTCCGTTGAGAGAGTTGACATAGAACTTGTATTTCTCTCGCAGTACGCAAGTCCAGAATAAGCCATCCAGGGCTAGTGTGGTGGCACTTGGTCTGGGGCCCAGGCTGTTTCCAGCTTTCTCCTCCACCATCTCCCTGGGAACTGTGCTCATCCTCTGATTCAAGATGAAGTTCCAGCCACCACATCCACATTCCAGATAGCAGGATGTGGAAGGTGGGAAAGGGGGACAAATGAGAAAGCCATATTTTAAGGACATTTTCCAGAAGCTGCCATTTGACACTTCTGCTTACATCCCATTGTCAAGACTGGGCCACATTCCATATCTACCTCCTGGGATGCAGAAAATACAACCTCTGTTCTGGATACCCAATGAAAAACTGGAGGTTTTATTACTGAGGAAAAGGAAGATAATGGATGTTAGGGTAACCACGTGCGGTCTCTGCCATACCATCCACCCAGTTGCCCAAAGTGGAACCTCAGTCCTTCGCAGCTGCTCACCCTCAGGTGGTGTCAATTCTGCCTCCTCAGTAGAATAGCATGCTGCTCATCAGCCTGGGCTTTGGAGTCAAACAAATCTGAACTTAAATCCCTGTTGTCCCTTAATAGCCATGTGACCTTACACTTCCACTCTGTGATCCTTTGCATAAGCTTCCCCCAGGCTTGGAATGCCCCTTATTCTCATTCTTTATGTAGCATACTCCTAGTCATGCCTCAATACCCATTCCAACGGCACCACTTTGGGAAAGCCTTCCTTGACTTTATCAGAGGGCTGTGTATCCACCTTCCTTACTGACCTGTTCTTCCCTAAGTACTAGGTCTGATGCATTTCTGTATGCCCAGCACACAGTCAACACTCAGAAAATATTTCTTATATTTCAACTGTTTCCAAATATTTAAATGTTTGCATGTAATAAGAATTAAATAAATGACAGCTATTGTTATCATTGTAGTTACTATTATTATTATAATTATTTTGCTGTCACGTGTACAAAATTTATATGCTTGCCTGGCTCTTAATCCATATGGTTTGTAAAGTAAGTGAACAGACTGAAAATTCAGCAAAGAAAACCCAGAGAAAGTTCTTTGGAAAGTGGCCACCAGAAGTGATGATTTTATGGGGGCTGGCGGCCCTGTCACAGCTAAATGGGCCTTCATTTTCTCAGTGTGTGGAGCCCTGAGCATAATCCAGGCACGTTTGATAAAACTTCTGTCTTCTTTCCAAAGCCTTAAATCAAAGAGAAATTTGCTTGCAGCATCAACTCTGAGTCTTAAAAAAGCAGCACATTAGCATCAACAATGGGATTAATTAGGCTTCCCTGGAAACTGTTCAAACAAAGGATTGCTCAGTTCTCCAGGAAGGTCAGAATTTTATTTCTTCTCGGCAGCAGTTCAGCAGTTATCACCTCTGTGCAGGCCCGCTCTGTGGCAGGCGGGGACCTTCAGCCCGCTGCCGGGCCTGAGGCCGTCCCAATCACTGGCTCTCAGGGGAGGGTCTCGCAGCCAGGCCTCTCAGAGGGGACAGCAGAGGCCCTGTGTCCTAGGACTGGGTGCTAATGGAAAGATCACGGGCCTTGACGTCCAGCATAAGCTCTGCCATTCACCTCACTGGCCTTCATTGTCCTCCTCTGTGAAATGGGTGTGATATTCTCCACAGAAGAACAAGGTTGCCGTAAAGATTGAAAGAGGTAATGTGGGTTCCCAACTTCAGTCACTGGCACACAACTATCCCAGTCTCGCCGAAGTACTATACCTCTTTTGCCATTCATTATTTAATATTTTCTTTTAATCAATATATTTTAGGAGAAAAGGCAATTGTCTTACTTCAAGTAGAAAAAACAAGACTTTTTAATTACACAACCTAAAGCTATTAAAAAGATTTTTAAATCCATGTCCCACCAAAAATCACCCCACTGACCAGTTAGGTGCTGTGTGAACCAGGCTTCCGGAGAGACTGATGTTACCGTGTAAGACAAACATTCCCCCAGCCGTACACGCTTGGGTGGGTCTCTGTAGTTTGGGAATTCTCCTCCCTGTCTCCCCCCTCCCTACTTCCTCCCTCTCGGAGCCTCCCCACTGAGCAGATCACTCTCCTCACCACCTCACCATCACTGGAGGGGTGAAATGGAGGGAGATACGCCCCCTCACACCTGGGTCCCGGTGCATCATGGGAGGCACTGGAACCCACACCACAGCTGTGGTTCGGTGTGTGCAGCTCTGTCCATGACTCAAGTGTCCTGAAGGAAGCCAGACTGGTCTCTTTTTCTCAGAGTTATTCCAAGTGGACCACAGTATTTTTTCCTTTGGAATTCCTGTATTTAGCATACTGGAACACTAACTATTTTGTTTTTATACTAACGTATCATGTTGGAGCTTTTTTGATACAAGTGACATAAAAATCCTTCCTGGATGTTCTTAAGTAAATAATAGGAGTTCATTGGTTCACATAACTAAATAGTCCAGAGGCTTCAGGCAAGGCTTGATCCAGGGCTAAAATGATGTGACTAGGGTGGGTTTCTTTGTCCATTTACTAGGCCCATTTTTGTCAGTGTGGCTTCCGTCTCTGCAGGCTGTCCCCCTGTGGTCATAAATGACTAATCTGAGATCTGAGGGCTCATGTGTCTAGATTCAAAGCCAACAGAAAATATGTAAGCCTCACTGAGGTGGTCTTCTCAGCAAATTCTGGAATCCGTTCTGACTGGAAATTTTAGGGCACATGCTCATGCTCGATCAATCACTGTCACCAGGGAATATGGCACTTTGATTCCTCAGTCCTGGGTCAGTCAACTCCTCCAGAAACACACAGGCTGAAAGTGAAGCAGGAGGTGGCCCCATAGGGAGAAATTGGAGTGGGGAGAGGGTTACAAGAAGAGTGAGTGGATGTCGGGGGGCAGAAACATCCTGTTCAGGCTATCAGTTAGCATTGTGTTCAGCTGCCTATAACACAAAAGCCAAAAAAAAGTGCTTAAAAAATAGACGTATGGTTCTCTCTTACGTAAAGGAAATACGGAGGAGGGTATTGCAAAACCGATGTGACGTCGTAAAGAACTGGCAGGTGGCTTATACTCCTGAAGATGTATCCTGGTCGTAAGTGGATGCTGCAGGTGTAGCCTGTCACCCCGAGTGGCAGGAGGAGGAAGCAGAGGTGGGGGGGGAAACAGGAGACAAGGGACCCCCCGGCTGGGTGCACAGCCACTCGCCTTTCACGGCCATGCCTACTTCCAGGGTGTGGAAGCCGGGAGAAACGTCATCTTTTTTCGTAGCAACTGAAAATCAGGATTCTGTCACTTACTGAAATCCTTCTAAATATGTTACCTCTGGCTCGAGCTTAGCGTCTGAGACATGTTTCAGTCTTGTTGCATTTGCCTTTTCATTGAAGGCGACAGCCATGACCTCTGCATGCTGCCTAGGGCCTTTATCTTATGTGATGCCTACAGAGCCTGGGGGCAGGCATCTCTGCTCCCACACTGTGCAGGTGAGAAAACCAGGTTCAAAGAGGTGAAGTAACTTGTGCCCCATCACACCGAGAGAAAGACCAGGTCCGGGATTCAAACTCCCATCTTCATTTCACTGGTCCTGTCTCCCCATCACTGCAGCTGCTCTCTCCAAGAAGTGGGACAAATTAGGACCGCCTTGAGAGGGGGCTCCATGACTGTCTGGTGATGCCTGCCTGGGTAGTGGCAGGTGTTGGGTGGAGGGAGTAGAAGAGTGGGTGGTGTTGGTTGTTATTTGAATACAAACGAATGCACACGCTAATAGATTCTCCCGAGCAATTAATTCTTAAATCAGAAATTGTGTATCGGAATGGATCCACCTGTTTAATTCAGCGCTCACTGCTCTCCCAGAGCAAAATCACACTGCAGCTGGCACCTCTGAAGCTCGGTGGTTTCAGAAGCAGTGATTTCCCGCGGAGCAGGCAGCCCCACCACTTCCATCTTTAGCATGTGCTAAATGTGCCTTTACGCTGGAGCCGTGTTGGTGGCCCAGTCACTCATATTTGTCCTTCAAATTTTATTTTGTTTATTTGCATGGCTCAGGGTTTCTAAGTATTTTTACTGTGAATGTCTTTAGACAACACCTGCCGTGAACTGTTTCCGTGGCCGTCCCAGGGGCTGTCAGGTCCCACACGCCCTACCTGCCTGGCGTCTGAAGACCCCTGCTTTCACCAGATTTCAATTTTGATATGGTTTTTAAAGCCTGGCTGTGGATTTTATCTTTTTTCATTTTTCCAGGACAGCAAACAGCTGAGTCAGTGTGGAACCATACATAATCCGTCCTCTGAAGCATATTTCTCCAGACCCTATACCTTCCTACTTCCTGTCTTTGATCCCTTGCCCCCCATCAACCCCCACTTTGTCCACAGGATGAACTCTGTGTTCAAGAACCGTATCTAAATTTCGCGATCCCTCCTCCATCTAATCCTGGGCTCTGATCCACTCTACTCTTCTCTGCACCAAAACCCAGCTAGCTGCTTGCTCCAGTTCTGGGACTTTCTCCAAGCTCTGCAAACTTGATCTTGAATCTTCTTTCTCTCCTCCACCTTCTGCCCTGTGGCCTTTAATCAAATCTCCACCTCTGCCTGGCCCAGCCCGAGAGCTGCCCCAGGCCCAGGACACTATGCCCACCCCCAGGCCCTGCTTCCCTGGGGTGGGGGAGGGTGGGAGATCAGCTTCCCTTGGGGATTTTCTCTGGTTGGTGGAAGAGGGAGGCCTGCCTAAGAATTTGACCTGGTACAAACAAAAGATAACCATGCTTTCAAAGTGACTTCAGGTCCCACATTTCACAAGCAAAGCCCAGGGCAGATGATTGTTTTATTTAGGAAAATTCATTCCAGACCCTTTGGGGTTTAAGGCAAAGGAGGCCCAGAGCCTAGTTCCGTGGGGAAGGCGCTACCTCTCTCTGCATTATCAAGTCATAGGCAGGATGGGCTTTCTCTAGGTAGCCAGGAGGCGGGGAGGCAGAGTCTGGAGAGAGAGAAAGTCCCAACCATAGGGGAGCAGGCTGGGCTGCAGGGAGAAAGTGGCCCCAAGAGACATTCTAAGTGGGGGTGCAGAAGGGGGGTTTAAGAGCAGTGGCTGGATTAGCTTGTTTCCTGCTCTGAGCTGGAGCTCTAAGGCCTTCCTTTGTGACAACTCCCCCCACCCCAAACCTTCAGGACAAATCTATTACACACCACAGTCAGTATTAGAGGGGGGAGGTGGGAAGGAAGGGGCAGCAGCCTCAGGAAGAGAAGCTAATGGGGGTCACGAATGGCAGAAGGGACATCAAGGGGAAGTAAGATGCCCCTCAGGAATTCCCAAAAGGAATCCCCAAAGTGTCTGATGGGGACTCAAGTCAATTTATTGGCCATTAAGTTTGGCCCCAGAAGACAGGGGCCAGCTGGGTTCATCATTCTTAGTCGGAAACCTGGGAAAAGGGGGGCGCTCAGCCCGCGTCTCCAGAGTCTTCCCCACGCTCACAGGTGGCTCGAGGACTGTGGACGTGCTGCCTGCACTCAGGGCCCGGCTGGCTGCTGTCTTGGGAAGAGAAACTGCTGCGGGGGCATCTCCCGAATCCAGGGGCTGCTTTCTGTTCTTTCTGGAGCTGCCAGGTCGTGTTCCAGAAGCAACACAAGCCTCAGCTGTTCAGCTCCACCTGAAAAGGCAGAGGGAGGCATCAGCCTTGGTGAGGGTGTGGGGTTGTGAACACGCAGCCTAAGTGCCTGAGACGTCACTGCTGTCACTGGGGCTCCCAGCAGCAGCACCCCAGCCAGTGACAGGCACAAAGCCTGTGCCCAGCCCTGAGGAGTGGGAGCTGCCTGGAGTTAGGGATGCCGTCAGAGCCTGGCCAGTGGACCCCACTTCACGGCAGGCCCCAGTGCCGGGAATACAGTGCTCTTAGCAAACCAGGCTGTCCTCCAGGGTTGGGGGAGGCTGTAAAGTAAGGGCTCCGGGGCACGGAACCCTGCCCTCAGCCCAGACCCAGGCCTCCAGCTGTCTAGCCTGGCTCAAAGGCTATGGAGAAGTGAGGCTGAGTTCTGGAGGGCCTGTGTGCCTGCCACATTGGGGACAGGGATGCCATCGATGGTCTGCAGCTGGCAAGGGGTAGACGAGTCCAGGCCTGACCCACTGCTCCCGGATTCTGCTATCATAGCCCTGCTTGTCCCACCAGGAGATGTCAGCCCTCCCCATCAATGAGGCACCAGGCCAGAGTGGATGAGCATGGCCTTGGGTGTGAGATGAGTCTGGGGCAAACCCTGACTCTGCCACCCCCCACCAGCTATGGGACCTTAAACAGTTACCTCCCCTTCCTGAGTCTCCCTTGCTCATCTGAAAAATGAGGGAGATGCTGCCTAACGAGGCATGAGAAGTAGATGAACTTGTGTTCTTCCCACCACAGCATGAGGCTCTCTGGGGTTCCGAGCTTCTCTAGTCCCAAGGGCTGCACTTGCACTAACAAATAATGTAACGGTCTCAGTTACCCCCAAGAGAAGGGTTAGCCCAGGAGTAGCTGTGCCCTCTCCTCTCCTCAAGGGCAGAGCATGGGGAGGAGCATTGGGTCCTCCCTGTGCACCCCAGACTGGGCTCCGGGCCCTGAGGTGAGAGTGTTGGTACCCCATTCATCACCACAGGGGGCTTAACTCTCTCAACCAGGTTTGGAAGGATGAGGGCCTCCTGGCCAGGCAGACAGTACAGGGGCTGAGGAGGTCGAAGCTGGGGTTAGGGTCTAGGGCAGATTTAGCCTGCAGAGCAGAGCAGTTAGAGGATGATGGTATTAGAGCAGGCCAACCCGGCTCAGCCCTGTCCCCGACTGGCTGTGCACCCCTGAGCCTCACGCAGACTGATAGCTTGTAATGGCCATGAATGTCTGCAGCTCATCCCAGACTCTGAACAGTGACTGGCCCTGGTAGCCCTAAGGAAACAGCGAGTTCTTTTACCAGATGCAACCTATTAAAATGGATCGAAAACCCACCCCCACTGACTTAACAACAACCAAAATGAAAAAAAAAGAATTTATTGGCTTTATAATTAAGAAGTCTGGGTTTAACAGCTTCAGGCACTAGTTGATGCAGGGACTCAAGTACCCGCGGGGTGTGCTCCCATTTGTCCCCGTCTTGGCTCCATATCCCACAGTCGCTCCCATCACGGCAGCAAGCTGTCTACAGCAGCTCCTGTGCTCACTCGCTCATACCCTCCCATTTCTCAGTCCATCAGGAAAGGTGTAAATGCTTCTTCCAGAGCTAGAAGCACAGCCCCTGGGTTTGCTCTGACCTAATTTGATTGTTTTGGCCCAAGGCTCATGCCCAATTCTTGAGCCGGTCACTGTGCCCTGGGAAGAGATGGAGGATGGAACGTGCTGCTGGTCCCGGTGAGTCCCACCTCTGAGACTGGAGATGAGGCCCCAGCAAACTCCATGGGGTCAGGGCAGGTCCCCAAATCAGAATCAGGAATTGTTACCACAAGTAGGGTCCGTGGGTATCAGGCAGGTGTATAACGACCCGCTTTTCGGCAATGATTAGAGTCAATTGAAGGTATTTGTCTTCCCAGGCCAGAGCCCCATGCATCCTTGACGTCCAAGAGAATTCCTCTGTCCCCCTAGAGACTTGGCCTCACCCCGAGGGTCCAGTGTACCTCAGTCCCCTGGCGGTCTTCACCCCAATTATAAACCAAGCACCCCATCACGCCGTGGAATCACACCTAATGAAACGGGAGGAAATCTGCTGCGTTCATCACGGAAATGGCCCCATTCTTGGAAAAGGCTGAACCGAGTTTGTCTTTATAACCACGGAAATCCAATTATCTGCTCTCCAGAAAGTGCGCGTGTGGAGACCACTTTCTCTAATTAATTGGTTCTATTGCCTGTGCTGCGCCTTTCAGGGGGCCTGAGATGAGACTTCTGTCTGGGAGGCTGATTGGGGACACGAGGTGGAGGCTGCCCAAGGCCTTCATTAGCTGAGCTCAGTGAAACAGCAACCCCAGGTCAGCTTTGCGGGAGACGGCTTCCTGCTCTCCGCGCCAAACTACTCAGGGGAGGGGCCCTGTCCTCCCCTTTTCCCTTCATCCTCAGACCCGGAGAAATGTCTCTGCTCTGGAGTTGACAGGCTGGTTCTAAAGGCTGTTACTGGCCGATTGCCATTCCTGGCTCACGTGTGCACTTACTCATATGTCACTTCTGCTCCTTCAAGTCCCCTCTCCTCTGCCCACTCCTTAACCCCAGCCAAGTCTTTCCAGAGTCTCCCAGAGAGGACCTCACATGTGCTCCGTGGGTCGCCCAGGCTCAGTGCTGCAGCTGCCCTGATCCAGGGGCACCACCGCTGGCCAGCTGGCACCAGCTTGATACAGGCTGTAGCCATGGCCACTCCTCCATGCTGGTCGTGGTCAGCTGAACAGTGGCTCCCAGAGCTGTCCGTGTCCTCATCCCTGGAACCTGTGAATGTTACCTCATATGGCAAAAGGGACTTTGCAGATGTGAGTAAGTTAGGGGTCTTAAGCTGGGGAGACTGCCTGGCTTATCCCAGTGGGCCTGATGTAATCACGGGGTCCTTACCAGAGGGAGGCATGCAATGACAGTGGGGCAAGGCGAGGTGACAATGGAAGGAGAGATTGCAGTGATGTGACTATGAGCGGAGGATGCCCACAGCCTCTAGCAGATGGGCGAGGCAAGGAAAACGGAGTGTCCCCTGAGGCCCCCAGAAGGAACCAGCCCAGCCGGCCCTTTGATTTTAGCCAGTAAGACTGACTTTGGACTTCTGACCTCTAGAACCAAAGAGAATAAATTCACGTTGTTTTAAGCCACTGCATTTGTGATCATTGGTTACAGCAGCAATAGGAAACTAATACACCGCCTGGCTCTGCCTGTTTTGGAAAGTGGCGATGGGGGACACTGGGGGAATGGCTGCATCCCTTTGAGTAGCAGGTGGCTATGGGGGCCCCAAAGCAGTGTTGCCTGGGCTGCGATGTTTTTGGAACTTAAGTGAAGCAGCGCTTCCAGGTTTTTGATCCACTTGAAGTCAGAGAGGGTGTGGCCAGGAACCCGGCGGCCACCCTCCTGGGACTCGGCATTCTCTTCCCTGACTGAGATGTCCTTGCTGTGTCGGGGAGCTCGCCTGGCACTGTCTGCCTGATGCATTGTCTCCAAGGGGTTCCACAGCCCCTGTCCTGGACAAGAACCTCAAAATAACCAGAGGGCCGAGGTTTGCTATCAGGGAAACACTGCCCTCGGACATAAAGAAAGTGTGTCCCGTGGACATCAGGGAGACTGGGTTCAGCTCCCAACACTTGGCAGAGGGGGACACTCGTAGCAGAAGATAAGAAATGAGGCCCGTTATTTGTAGTCGCGACTCCCAGAATCTCCTCTACTCGGCCAAACATTCTTAATCCGATTTGAATAATGACCCCAACATTTGCCAGGCGCACGTGCTTTATGTGCAAGACCTGGTTCAATCCTCACAGTGACCCTAAGAGGCAAGTACTTCTCTTCTTCCCATTTCCCAGATGAGGAAATAATAGTCTAAGATCGCCTTGCGAGTAGTGGCAGGACCAGGATGCGGATGCCCTTCTTTCTGATTCCAAAGCTGCTGAGTTCTTTATAAGTCACCACATGCTCTCCTGCCCCGTCCTATCACTTGCAGTCCCTTGTTCTTGCAGGCCAACCATCTTTGATGCTACTGGAAAGTCCAGTCGATGGTGGACTTCACGACCACATCCACACTTGCTCACAGTTGGAGAGGGGATCGCAGTGCCTGGAGAGGCAAATGGATGAGGGCAGTAGGCCCTTTCACTGGGAACCCACAGACTCTCTCTCCAAGGCCAGGCTTGCTAATCAGCTTGCTTCAGACTGCACGCTGCTGGTCAAATTCGGCCCAGAGATGTATTTTTCTTTCCGTGGAATGTTGATGCTTTCCATGCCTTTTTTGGTGTTTTGTAAATTTGAATTACTGTATTTCTCTTTTATTTTCTCATTTTAGCATCCCTGAAATCAAGACGCATCTTAAAGTTGCTGTCAGTGAGACATAAGCTGTGACAGGTTATTGCTGTGCACGCACCATCAAGACTGCAGAATGGGTGTCAGCAGCTTGCAAAAACCCTGGAGGCAACAGTGTAGTAAGCACAGAGGATGATATCGTGTGGAGGAACTCAGATTTCCCCGACGCTGGTGGAGAAGTGACACGAAGGAGTCAGATTCTAAATGGGAAGATGTTTGAGGAGCATTGTAACCAATTAATTCTGCATGTGTTTTCCTTTTCACATATGCACAAGCTTGATATATGATAAAAAATTTTTGCCTATGTAAGTCTAAAATACCTCTTTCTATATGTATAAAATAAATCTCAAAGTGATAAGAAAGCCCTGTGTCATGATTTAATTGGCAAAATTTTCTTTCTTAAAGGCACATAAAATAAGGGTGCAGCTTGTAATAGATGCATCTTAAATTTGATGAGATATGGCATTTGCCAAAAAAATCTGGCTCTTGAGCTCCCATCCGAAAAATCAGAAAGTCTGATGATACAAGCCCTTTATTTCTGCATGGCAGCCATTAGCTAGAGAGCTGACAGGCAGTTATCCGTTTTGAATGGAGTGTATTGTATTTCAGTTTACCACAGTCCCCACCTCTCCCTACTACCTTACACTAGATCCTCTTCAATCATTCTATTTACTCTCTGGCCTCTGTCGGCATTTGAGTCTGTCGCCTCTGAAAAGATGGGCTCAGTGTTGTCTGGTTGGGAAACTGTGATCCACGTATAGCCCCAGCACCAACATTCAGCCTCTGATTATTTCTTTAGCTGGACTTGGGGGGAGGGGAGATGAACTCAGACACAAGAGCAGCTATGGAGCAACAGCACTCAGGAAAGCCCCTTGGGAGGCACAGTCTTAGTGGTACACCTACCCATTGTTAGCTCACTGGCTGGCCTCCCAGCCGAAGACCAGACAGCTATCTCCAGCCACTAAATGTCTCTCACACTTGCCTTAGGAGTGTCACATACATCCAGGCGTGGCTGAAACTGAGCAGAGGATGCAACCCAGCCTCAGGCTGAAATCCCTGCCCCCCATGCATCAATTCATTCGTTTGCAAATTTCTGCTGAGTGCTGCTAATGTCAGGCCACAGGCTAGGCGATGGGATGTGAAAATAAAATGCATTGTCTGCGGAGGAGAGGCAGGCACTGCATGGAGGAACTGTCCTAAGACAAGGAGAGAAGCGACAGGAAAAGTAAGGGTGATTATTTCTATTTTGAGAAGTCAGAGAAAAGGACCAGGAAGTAATTTCAAAAATAGGTTTTTAAAAGATGAATACTTATGTGGGGGACAAGTAGGGGAAAGGCACTCTAGACAGAGAAGGCAGGAAGTAGCTTAGTGCCACAGGGAAACGCTGGAACCGTGGAGGGTCTGCCTCGTGTAGGAAACATTTGAAGCAAACCTGGCGCTTAGGCCTTGTCCTGCCTGCCAAAGAGAGTCTCTGAAGTGTTGTAACAGTCAAAGCGGAGGGACATGATGAGAAACACATTCAGAGTCGGGGCCGAGGGTGGATTGGGGGCAGAGAATGGAGGCAGAAGACAGTTGGGAGGCTGATACAACTCTTCGGTGGAAAGGGTTGGGGCTGAGGTGAGGGAATGATAGGAAGGATCCCGAGGAGGGAACATACGTAAGAGGATTCATCTCCATCTTGATTCAAGCCTTGGGATCAGGTTCTATTTGGAGACTGTTTTAGAAATAATAACACTCGCTGTGGTAACTGATAAACCCCCAAACCTCAGAGCTTAAATTTTTCTCTCTCTTATATAAAATTCAGTTGGTGACTGTACTCCATGGAGTCATTCAGGGACCCAGACTATCCTTTTTGAGACTCTGCTGTCCCCAAGGCCCTCAGAGTCCCTCTATTCCTACAAGTGAATGTGATATTCCAGTAGGTGAATGGGAATAAAGAGAAAAAAATCCCCATGGGAGGAGTTTCCTGGGGTGGGCCTGGAAGTGGAAACATCACTTCTGACCATATCCCATTGGCTAGAGCCAGTCACATGACCATACCTACCTACAAAGGAGTCTGGGAAATGTGTCTAAATTGTGTGCATGGGAGGAACAGGGACCCAGAACATTGTCATTGCTTCAGAAGATGAGGAAGAAGAATCACTAAGAGCTCCCCAATTTCTAAACTGAGCAACCACATAAATGGTGATTCCATTAACCCATGAGTCAGCTCTGCACATACTAAGTTCAAAGAGCCAGTGACATAGTTGAGTAGGACTGGATATACAGTTCAAGGTCAATCTGAGCCAAAGAGCAAGGCTTCGTGAGCATCCAAGAGAAGTTCAAGTTTTCCTGGTCTCTGCTCTCAGCCCTGAGAGGCACCAACCCCAGGGTGGCCACCAGGCAAAATGGAGCGCATCCACTCTGGTCTCATCATCCCTGCGCTCTTCACAATTGTCCCAGCCAAACAGAAGCCTCAGTAGTGAATGCCAACTGTTGCAAGGGTGTGGATGAGCTCTCATTTATCTCGGAATTCTCCAAGGACAGAAAAAAAGGAGGGCCTAAGGCCCAGAAATGTTACAGCCATCCTTCCCTCTTCCACACATTTTCTTCCTTCACAAGCCGCAGTATGGGAAGGAGTTTCTGGGGCTCATCGGACCTCCCAGGCTCCCTCAGTTCATCAAACTCACAATGAACAGAAGAGATGCCAAGAGCTGCAGTTTGATGAAGAGGCAAGGGAGTTGATTTCAGCTTGGAGAACAAAGGGCAGCCCAGGGCTCCGGCAGTCAGAGCCCGTGAGGTGCAGGTCCACACTGCTCAGAGGAGACACAATCCAATCCAAGACAGATGTCACAGCTCAGGGTCCTCCTTCCTTAACAATTTGTACGGCAATCCCCTCTCCCACAACAGTTCAATAGGGTCACATTCCGGAACAGAATACTTTTTGTCCCCTGCCTCTCACTAGAACAGTTCTGCCCAAATCCTGTGCCTCAAGTCTGCCAGCACGTGGAATACCCACTCCACCGGCACGTGGAATGCCCACTCCACCGGCATGTGGAATACCCACTCCACCGGCACGTGGAATACCCACTGTGCTCTGGACCTTGTGCTGACGGCAATGGATAAGACACACATCTCACCCAGGAACCCACCATCTACAAAGGGAGGCCCAGGTGAGCAGGGTGAAGATGAGGGTTGGAGGTGAGAGGAGATGTTTTGTTGGTACCCAGGGGACAATAGGATGGAGGTCCAGGAACACTTCAATCCAGCCCTGCTGTCACCTTCCCCCTCTACAGTGTTCTAAAGGAAGAAAGTGATGTGCAAGGAGCAGCAGATAAGCAGAAAGCAGAAGCGCTTAATTAACGGGACAACTGTCTGGTACCAACGGCTCCCTTGACCCACCCCCCTGAGAGCAGAGCTTTCTGGTACAACCTGGCCTGAAACATACAGCTTAGGCTGGAGGCCTTAATAAGCCTCTTCCCCAACAGACCACCCCCCCTTCCAGGTCTGAATCTTGGACCAGCATGAGCTGGGGCTCATCCGCAGAAAGAATGATGGCCAGGCCCCTGAGCATATTCACCCACACAGCTTCCCAGGGAGGGAGGAGCGTGCCCTGGGAGCCAGGCTCACCTGTCTGAGACCGGAGAGCCAGGGAGCTCAGTGCCCTGCGTGCTGATCCTGGAGGCACAGTGGCCCCTCAGCTCCACGGAGGGCCCTGGCTCTCAACCCTCAGCAACCTCTCCTCTTTGGGGCGGGGTGGGAAAGGACTGGGGAGAGGAGTGGTGCCTGGAGAGGGCACTTGGAAAGAGTGCCTTCTTCTGCAGCGTTCGTCCTGCCTCTGCTTGTGTGCACTGTGGGCCGGCACTCAAGCCAGAGCTCTCCGATCCTGTGACCTGGCCAGGGCTACACAGCCACTAGATCGTGGAGTGGGATTCAGGCTCCAGGGAATCAAAGCCCCTCCTCTGTGTGGCCACAGCACAGTACAGTGGTGCCACAGAGGGCTGGGCAAGGAGCTTTGGGGTAAAATGAAGAGAGGGATCAGTTCAGCTAGAAAGGGGAGACGATAGATGAAGGCAGAGCCATTAGAATCCAGAGCTCCCAAATGGGAATGTAGGGGAGGAAGACAATTCTTCTACCCTCTAGGTCCTTTTGACTGGCCTAAGAATTAAATTGACATGAGACAGAATAACAGGAGAAAATCAAACAAAGCTTTATAACACGGGTCCATGGGAGAGACCCAGAAAAGCTGAGTAACTCACCAGAAGGGCCAGAGCTGCCCCCTTAAACACCGTCTTCAGACAAAGGAGGATGTTGGGGGTAGTGGTTTGGGGCCTCAAAGTGGGGGAAGGCAATTTACATGGAGAAGGACAGCAATTGTTTGATAAACAAATGTTTGCTGGGCTGGTTATCTTATGGTATTAGCTCCTTCCTGGAACAGGCCTTCTATCTTAAATTCTTTTAGGGAGTTAGGGGGAAGGTCAAAGTTTCTTTCAGAGTCTTTTGTTCTTAAAAATAATCAAGCCAAAGAGGCACATTTTGGGATGACCAATTCTGATCCCCCAAAGGAATAAAGGGAAGAGCATTCCTGGTGGAGGAACCCTGGACAAGGGCGGGGAGTCCAGGGTGTGCTCCTCCAACAGCTAGTCTGCCGGGGTGGGGAAGCACGCAGCATCTGGGATCCCCACCCAAGCCTGGAGGGAGACCCGAGAGGCAAGTCGGCCCCAGATGCTGTGCTAAGGAGTCTGGACTCTATTCTGTAGGTGCTCAGGAATCGTGTCAGAGGCTTAGAGGGAGCAGAGCCATGTTGTCCCACCGGAGAGCCCAGCAGTGCGGAGGGTGGAGAGGTGGAGGGTGGAGAGGCAGCAGGAGCTCTGATGGGCAAGGAAGGGGCCAGAGCGAGGGCCATGGCAGTGGGGATGGAGAGGGGTGGGCCAGTGTGAGGGGCCCTGTAGAGGACTGGGCAGACGAGGTGACTGATGAGATGGCGAGTAGAGGGAAAGAGGGGGTGACGGAAGGATGCTGGGACCATAGTTTGGGGTCCCTGGATGGTAGGACATGAAGACAAGAATCAAAGAGAAGGAAGCAGCACTGAGTAGAGGCAGAGACCATGAGCAGACGTGTTTATCACACACCCCTGCTGAAAGGGGCCGTTTCATCAACTCGGACACGTGTTCTCTGACATCTCAACATCTCTGCAGTGATGTGCATCTTACAAGGGATGTGTCCAGAGAGCCACAGATCAGAGTGTTGTTGACAGCACTTCCTCTTTCTTAGGGGTGCATCCAAAACGTGTGGGATGATGAGCTGGGGGAGACGGCTGTGGGAGGCAGGAGCCTAGAGCACTGTTCTGAGCTCTCCACTGCTCTGTGGCACTTATGTGACCTTGAGCACAAGTTCCCTGTCTTCCTGGGACTCAGTGTCCTTATCTCTCAACTGGGGCCAGTAACTGGTGCAGGAGCTTTGCTGGGAGCATGAGGAGGTGTCCTGGGCTCACCAATTAAGCTGGGAGGTTTGGAGTTAAAGCTACTCTAGGATTCAATTGTTTCACAGTCAGTACTCCCTCTGCCAGCTGTTGGCGTTGTCTTATACATAAAAAAGCCACCCAACAACCCAAATGTCCATCAGCTGATGAACGGATTTTAAAAAGCGCATGTCCATACCACAGAGTACTACTCAGCTGTAAAAAGGAGCGGAGCACTGCTGCACGCTGCAACTTGGATGAACCTTGAAGACGTGCTGATGAGAGAGGCCGGGCACAAAGGACCACATATTGTATGACTCCGTTCACGTGAAATGTCCAGAATAGGCAAACATAGAGAGACAGAACGTACATTAATAGATTAGTGGTTGCCAGGGCTGGGGGTGGTGTTGATAGGTGATAGCTAAGGGGTGCAGGGTTTCTTTTTGGAGTGATGAAAAATGATCTAAAATTGATAGTGGTGAACATTGTAAAAGCCACTGAATTTTACACTTTAAATGGGTGAACTATATCTTAATAAACTGTTTTTTTATAAAACCTCTCCTCCTCTGTTTGAATGCTTCCCTTTCTTCCCAATGTAAGTAAGTCCTGTAAAGCTCTAGGTGTTTACCCGATGCGTGGACCCGGGACATAGGGGAGGGAGCCCTGAGCCCAGGATGGAACAGAAGCCTCAACGTGGAGCGCAGGTGAGGTGACGTGGGGAGGCCTCCCAGGAATCACCTCTCCACGATGAGCGGCTTCACTTCCTCTGGTCATGCCCTCCCATTGTCCCCAAGCCACACTTCCCATCCCCTTGGGGAGCTGTGAGTGGGCTGCAGTGGAGGGTGAACTGCAGAATATTGCAGAGGGAGAAGAAATGCTCTTGGAACCTTTCTGGTTCAGAAGGTCTGTCCTGGGGCAGGGTGCTCTGGCCATACTGAGGCATGAGTGAGGGTCTGCCATTGTGGGTGTGGGATTGAGAGCTGGATCCGCACCTTCTGTGTGACTTTGGATCACTTAATCAACCTCTCTGTGTCTCAACCTTCCCATCTGTAACAGGGGGATAGGAATTCTGTCTTCCTCCAAGGTTCTTATGAACAGAGCCATGACTGGGACAAGAGGGAAAGGATATACAATGTAAGGAGGCCCTGGCTCTCACCGCCTCACCTTCCACATACAGTGAGTGCTCTTTAGGTTTGGTACCCTGGGCCCCTCACTGGCCTCACCCTAGTCTCGGTCATGTTTGCGAAGATTGCTTGAAAGAAGAGCTTTGCACCGTGCCTGCAAATAGTGAGCTCTCAGTGAAGGTCAGCTCACACAGCAACTGTCACGAAGGAACTCTCTTAAGATTCTGAGAGGTGGACTTTCTTTTTTTGCATTTTCTTCTAAGCTACTCCATGATTCCAAAGGGTTATTAGAAAAGTGGGTCCCAGCCTAGGTTCCGTTGATGCTTGCGTTGCTCTGTATTGTGGCCAGGAGGGATGGGGTTAGGTGGGTGTGGTGCTGGCCACAGAGGTGACTCCCACCCACCTGTCTTTCCTCCCATCTCCATCTTTCTCTCTCCCTTTTCTTCTTTCCCATTTCTCTAATACTGGACCAACATCCTCTCCTCTCCTACACAGCTCTTCCCATGTCTTTCTTCCACCCTCTCCCTCCTTTCCAGATATTTACACATTTGAAACTTCTTAAACAGGGGAAAAAATGATCAAACTGGAGCCAAAACGCCTTGGGGAGAGAAGCAAACACTCCAGCATTAACAGCCTGGGACTCACAGCTTTGCTGGCAGTGCACGCGCCCCGCGGAAGCCTGGAGATCCGGGGCTGCCTCTGCTTGCCATTGCAGAGAACACAGAGGGAAATCATTCTGCTTCTTTCGTCCGCTCTCCTCTTCTGTCCCCCTCATCCTTCCTTGATACTCTTAGCATCATTCTAATATGTTTCATTTAGTTGTTCATTCATTCTTTTTCAATAAGCACCTTGCCTTCGTTATTTCATTTAACTTTCCCAATTGTCTTCCAAGATTGAAGTTATCCCCACTTTACAGGTGAGAAAAGGGAGGTTTAGAGATGACTAAGATGCAATTCCTGACTTTGAGGAATGCAGACATTACTAGGGGCAGTGAACACACCAATATCTCCATATGGACTTAGTGGAGGGATGACGTTCCCCGTGCCCCATTCGGGCTCTCTCATAACCAGGTCTCTATTAGCATCTCTATTTCACGAACGGGGAAATAAAGCCCCAAGAGGTTTTAAGAGACTTATCTTCAGTCACCAAGCAGCTTAGGGTGTAGCTGGAGTAGCGTCTGGTGAGGTGTCCTGAAGTGGTAAGAGGCAAGGACAGTGTCTTCTCTACCGGGATGTTGACCAGACTCTGGACACGGCATTGTCATGACCACTAGGAGCATCTGAGATGAGTAATGTGGTCCCTCTTTCCCGGTGCTCATGGACCACAAGAGCACAGAGCAGGAGCCCATGTTTTGCCCTGCCTGTACATCCAGGCGCCCCTCTGCTGGGAGCAGCACCTCCATCTTCTTTTGGGAAAATGCTTTCCCTGACTCTCAGCCCGGGGACTTTGGGTGAACTTGACTCCTCTCCTGGCTCAAGGCAGGGGGGTGTATGAGCAGGTCTGGCCAAACAGAGCACCCTATCTCCTGGCTCTGTGATTGGCTCAAGACATGAAACCCATCAGTCAGTGAAATGCAATTTTGTGATCTTTTCTGAGGCTGTGCTGGCTTCTCACCAGCACAGAACGAAACCCGGCTGAGACTGGAGTTACTGAGGAGGGAGATGGCACCAGGAGGAGAGGAGGCTGCAGGCTAAAGACACCATCAGAACCCTGGAAATGCCCCTGCCAGGAGCCAAGAAACTCCCTTCACTGCCTGGGCCAGTTGCAGTCGGGGGCCTGTCCTTTGAACCACAGAGTCCTGACAAGTGCAGAGGGATTAGGTACACGTGGTTGTGACAGATGTCAGACCTGAGCAGGCCAGACCCAGGAATGTCGGAGCTCTGAGAAGGAGGAAGTAGAGAGCTGTCCAGGATGGGAACACCAGGAAACTCTTCACGGTGGAGGCAGCACCTGAGGTGGACCTTGAAGGCAGAAGGACTGTGCCGTGTGACATGGCCAGAGTAATGATAAAAGCAAATCCCTTTCCCACGGTGTGGCCCTTGTGCACCTTTCCCACCTCATCTCACCCCTCTCCGCCTCTCCAGGCTCCACCACCAAGGGCCATGGTACAGGCTGTCTCTGTGCTGGAGAGACCCCGTGCCTGACTCCTTTATGATCTCAACTCAAACCCATTTCCAGGGCCGGAGTGTCCATTAAGCACAGGAGGCTTAGTGCCCTAAAAGCAGCATGCACCCACAAAATGTTTTCATTTTAATGTGTATGCACATGGACAGACAGACAGATAGATACATAGAGTGATTGATAGACAGACAGACAGACAGACACACTGCAATATTACTCAGCCATGAGAAAGAAGGACATCCTGCCATTTGCAACAATATGGATGAAACTGGAGGCCATTATGCTCAGTGAGATAAGTCAGAAAGAGACAAATACTGTGTGGTATTGCATTTATGTAGAATCAAAAAAATTTTTTAAAGCCAATTTCATAGAAACAGAGAATAGAATGGTGGTTGCCAGGAGCTGGGGGAAACAGGGAGACGTAGGTCAAAGGGTACAAATTTTCAGTTATAAGAAGTAATCCTGAAGATCTAATGTACAACATGGTGACTATAGTTAATAATTCGGAATTGTGTACTTGAGAGTTGCCGAGAGTAGATCTCAACCATTCTTACCACACACAAAAAAATGAGTTAACTATGTGAGGTGATGGATACGCTAATTATCTTGATCTTGGTAATCATTCCACAATGTATATGTACATAAATAATCACGTTGTATACTTGAAATATACACAGTTATATTTGTCAATTATTCCTCAATAAAGTTGGGGGAAAAAGTTTTCATTTTAATTTATTTTAAACTTAGAAAAAAATTAATATGATGATAATGAATGTACAGTTATGAATCCATTCTGAATCATATTGATTTTTATAGGAACATATCAATGCAGTCATAAAAAACTTAAATATATATATACATATTTTTTAATGGAGGGAGGGGCCCGGAAGGCAAAGTGCCTGGGGCCTGTGAAAGGCACCATGTGGCCCTCCCCATTTCCCTCAGGAGCCTTTCCTGGTGCTCCAGACTACAGAAGGCTTCTTTGTCCCTCCTTGGACATTTATCACTTATCTTTGTAAAGTAAATGTTTAATGTGTACATTTATTTTTACAATTGTTTGTCATCTCCCTCCACCCTAGACTGCACACTCCGTGTATGTGGGGATTGTGAGCATCTTGTACGCTACTGTGGTTGAATGAATGAATGAATTTTATTAATTTTTGCCCTAAAGAATGTCTCCTTCTGGGGCCGGCCCAGTGGCATAGTGGTGAAGGTCGCACACTCCGCTTGGGCAGCCTGGGGTTCGCAGGTTCAGATCCCAGGCACTGACCGACGCACTGCTTATCAAGCCATGCTTAGACGGCATCCCACGTACAAAAAATTAGAGGAAGATGGGCACAGATGTTAGCTCAGGGCCAATCTTACTCACCAAAAAAAAAAAGTCTCCTTCTGCAGCTTTGCGTCCTTTCAGCATCGAGACCCTCCCCTACTCCAGCCTGGGGACTGCACTTTCGGGTCTAGTCACCTGAGGTAGAAACTGATCTGTTGGGTAAAGACAGCTGCTGGTGGCTCCCTATGGAGAGAGACTGCCAGTTTCCATCTACTTCTCTCCCTCCGTCTTCCTGTAAGGGATCAGGGGGTAACTTTAGGCAGATTCATCTACATTTGGGCAGAGCGTTTCCATGGGTTTCACCCTCGCTCACTTATTGAAAAAGACACCTTCAAGGTTTATCACCTGAAAGTGTGCCTCACCCTGGAGCTATCTTTCTTGACGTGCACTTGTGAAGTCCTTGTGACTTTGGTTGGTTTGCTCATCCGTTCATTTACTTAATAAATATTTATTAGCCCCTATTCTGTGGGTACGGTAGACTTTACTCAAGATGGAAGTGCTGATTGGAACAGGGCAAGGTCCTTTCAGACGTCCTCTTCTCCCGCCCCTCCATCTTCCTGCCTGTGGAGAATTTCTGCTGACACCTCTTCCCCACATCATCTGCATCCTTTCCTCCTGAACTGCTCTGAAAACTCAAAAATCTTCTCCGTCCGTTAAGCAGAGTAATTCACTTCTCTCCAGCTCCTGCTTCATTTAACAGGATCCATTTCTCTTCTCTTCAGCTCTTGCTTCATTTAACAAGGATTCATTCTTTTCCTTTTTCTTTTCTTTTTCTCATTCTCCTTTGAAAGAAGTTGTGAATATAAATAGAAAAAAAAGTTTTGTTACGTAATTATTTGTAGTCTCAGAACTTCATTTTAACATCCTCTTTGTGAATTTTTGTTTCCCAAGAGAAATGTTATAGGAAAGAGAAATTTCTCAGTGGCTTTACCTGCATATATCCTGGGAGCCTAAAACCAAAACACTGGGGTTATTATCAAAGGAAAAAGGAGTCTCTCCTTTCTAGAGGTTTTGGACTTTTGGATTTGGGACTGTTGGTGGGGAAGAGTATAGCCACTAATAACAGAGAGAATTGAGTGCCTTGCCTAACTGAACTGTTCAGTGTCAGCTTCAGGAGAGGCATGATCCAGTCTCTCTAATACTGTAACCGAGCATCTTACATTTCTGCTTCCTCAGAATGGCTCAGGATTGCGATTTGCCTACTAGCAATATCCTGGGTCATGTGCTTCCATTTCAAATCTAGTAGTAAAAAAAGAAAATTATCCTTACTAATTAATGCAAACCAATGACCGAAAGTTAAGCAGCGTTAGCTCTGATGACCTGAATTGGTTATGAGCCCATCCTTGAACCTGTCACTATGGTCAGGTCTAAGCCAATAAAGGCTCAACCTTGGAGCCATGGGTGGAGTCAATTCCGCCTAAACTTCAAGAGCCAGGAAGTTCAGGTGCACCTGGGAAAGGGGACTGGATACTGGAGAAGCAGGGACAAACATCCACTGCAGGTTTCTTCCAGTCTCCAGATCTGAGGTCATTTCAAGGGAAGGCCACATCAGGGACCGGATTCTGAAGGGTATGTAGGAGTTCAGAAGGCAGAAAATGGAGGGTTGGGAGGATGGAAAGTGTTGAGAATGCATTCCACGTGGAGAGAATGACATGACAAAGGCACAGAGGTGGGGAAGCAGAAATCCCTGGGGTGAAGGAGGAGGATCAAGTCTGATGGAAGGGGAATGGGAGGGGCCCTAGAAGGCTCCGCAGGAGCCCTGAACATCTGGCTAAGGAGATGGACTTTGTCTTGTGGGCCACGGGGAGCTGGGGAGGCATTCTGTGCAGGGCAGCAGCACAGTCAGATTTCAAGTTTCAGAAGACCACTTAGGGGGCCACTCGGAGGCTGGAGCACAGCGGGAGGGAGCAGAGGCTGTGAGGAGGAATCAACCGGGTGGTGAGGTCCGTCCTTGGGGAGCGGCAAACTCAGTTTCCCTGTTCCAGCTGTTGGTCTGAGATGCTGGACTGGGCACCATAAGCTTCCAACAAGCCTCAAATCCTTCTGAGAGTCACGAGCAGAGCAGTTCCTGGCATCAGACCCAGGTACACTCCTTCAGCTCTCTGAGCCTCAGTTTACTCATCTGCAAAGTGGGGAAAATATTCTCCACCTTGGACCATTACGAGGATTAAGGTTCTGCATGTTCGTCTTCAAGACATGGCAGGCCTGATCAATAGTGGCGATGGGGTGACCCTTAATCTCCTCTCCCCAGGGCCAAATTCCCTTTGTACGCAGGAGGTAGCAAACCTTCACTGGGTGACGTAAAGAGAAGTGACTCATCTTGGTCCCGGATTCTGTATAAAGTGAAATTAAGTTTCCAATCTACCCTCCCAATAGTCTGTGGGTAAAGTTATTGTCATCTCCACATCCTTCAGGTGAGGAAGTTGAGGCTCAGAGAGGAGAAATACTCTCCCCGGTTCCCCCAGCGAGGATGGTGGCAGAGCCAGGATTCCTAACAGCCAACTTCACAGCCCACGCTCCTCCCACTCCTGCCCAAGGGTTGCCGGGACTTCCTGGCATGGGCCTCAGATCCTGTAGCACAAAGTCACGTTGATCTGCAGAGACAGGCAAATCTGACCAGACCTGATGCTACTCACCAAGACCCGCTGGGGAGGACCTTAGCTTGGAGTAACACAACACAGCACCCCCTCCTGGGTGTCCAAGAGATTGCAGCTGAACTTCGAATTGTTCCTGAAAACCAGTTCTGCTTTCTTACATCCCTACACCCCAGAATGATGATCTCCTGGAGCAACTGGCCTTCCTTAACAGGCTAGGGGTAGGGCACGTGATTTTTGCTCCCAGTTTGTGTGTGGTTCTAATTCTTTTTCTTTTTTTCCCAGTGTGATGCGTGGAAGGAGCAAGGACATGGCCTCCAGTGGCTGCCTCCACCACTTGGTAGTTCTGAGACCTTGGACAAGTCACATTCCCTCCCCCGATCTGTTTTCTCATCCATAAAATAGGAATATTGGTCCCACCTCACACAGGAGGTGTGTGTTCCATGAGACATCTGTAAAATGGCCAGCACATAGCTTAGCTCATCCTGGGGTTACCGGGGAGAGGAATGCACTACTGAAGGAAGATGCTGAAATATTCACTGTTTTAAAGAACACAGAAGCTTACTTCTCTCTCCAGAACAGTCCTGAAATGACGGAGTACTCTGCCACATAATCCGGGGACCAGGTTGCTGGCACTCTGGGGTGGGTGACTACATGGCTGCAGGCGAGACCTCACCTCCTCTGGGTACCGGCCAAGTGGAAGGGGGGAGAGCAGGGAGCAGGCATCCCGAATGTCTTCAGACCCCAAAATGGAAGCATCAAGGGGACAGGGCACATTAGACTCTCTGGGCAGCCCTGTCCCAGTTCCAACTCCATTCCTCTGGAAGAAGAGAATAAATTTCAGTGGACACTAATACAGACCCTCCACATAGGTTTTCAATCAATAGTTGCTGTCATTTTCAAGATACTCTTCTCCAAGACAAATCAGTAGAAAATTCCAAGGGGCAGCAGAAGGACCACAGTATTTTTTTTTTTTTTTAGAAAAGTGAAAATTTTAGTTTGAGGTCACTGGCTAAGTTCAGCTATTGACATTTTCTGTCCCCTAAATGATGGTTTGAAAACCAGAAATCTCAACACATGGACCCCTTGAAAGAAAATATAGGGCCCAACTCTCCGGTGAAAATTAATACACAAACTAAGTTAATACACAACCTAAGATAAAAACCAGAGTTCATTCTCCAGGGAGCTGGTGCGATGGAAGGAAGGCATGGACTTTGGTGTCTGGCAGAACTCAGTTCTCAGGGGAGCCAGGGTGGTTTTTGCAAGCCCTCCTCTGTAGGCAGCCATCAGCAGGGGTCAGGAAGATTCATTACCTGGGGGTCTCTCTTTTCTGCAGGATCTACATCCAGAGCTGATGCTGAGCAAGGGTCCCAGAAATCTCCTTGCTCCTGGCAAGACTGCCCCCACTCCAGTGCTGACAGCATCAGGGCAACTGACTTTGGGGACCATCAGGCACTAATGTCATCATGCCCTCTAACCCCGATCATGGTGGGACTCCTGCGGCGCTCGCCCGTGGAGGCTGTTCTCTCTCAGGCCCCCTTTCCTCTGTGCCTGGAGGCCCAGACACGTTCTCTTTGTTCCCCATGACCTTACGTCCCTCCTGCCTGGGGACACTTTCCTATCATATCCTTAGACTATAGTGCCAATACCCACCTCCCAACATCACATCATCTACATCGATGGCACCCCTGATCCCTCACTGGCCCTCCGCTCAACATCTCTTCTGTGCAACCTTCAGCAATTTCAAAACCCACATCAGTAATCTTAGAACACCCTGGTCTCGTGTCCGTGACCTCGGAGCCCCTCCCACACAGCTTGTGCATCGCCCTCCCTCAGCCGCTTGCGCCCAGGGCCACTCCTCATCCTTAGCAACCCCAGTACCTGCAACCACAACCCCTTCAAAATTTCAGTTTCAAATACTTTATCTTCCTGACCCACCTCCCAACTTTTTAGCTCACTCCCTCTAGTGCCCCAAACCCCACAGTGCTCCACCCCACAGGGTCTGCAGTCTTATCAACTTGTCATTGTCCCTGACCCCCTTTACGTCCCCTCTTACCGCTGCCCAAATGTCATGGTCAGTCACTGCTGTTCTTCCTCTACAACATTCTCAACTCCCTTGACCCGAGATCTGGGGCTCAGTTCCAGGTGGTTGCCACTTAAAGATTAACTGGGAGGCAGAAAACTGCCTGGATTCCATCATCTGGCTGATTCTGCATTAAAGGCAATTACTGGCTTGAGGACTGTGCCCGTTTCCTGTTGCTGCTGTAACGAATTACCACAGCGGCTCAAAACACATAAATGTGTTCTCTGGTGGATCCAGAAGTATCAAATAATCTCACTGGGCTAAAGTCAAGGTGTCCGCAGGACTGGTTCCTTCTGGAGGCCTTAGAGGAGAGTCTGTTTCCCCACCTTTTTCACCTCCTAGTCATCACCTGCATTTCTTTGCTGGGGCCCCTTCCTCCACCTTCAAAGCGTGTCACTTCAACCGCTGCTTCCAGAATCACCCGGCCTTCTCCTCTGACTCTGACTCCCTCCACGTCCCTTTTATGAGGGACATGGAGAATACATCTGGCTCACCTGAATCTTCTCTCCATCTCAAGATCCCTAATTTAAGTATATCTGCAAAATCCTTTTGCCATATGAGGTAACATTCACAGGTTCTGGAGGTTAGAAAGTGAACATCTTCGGGGGGTCATTCATCAGCCTACCAAAAGGACCAAAGATTTACTAATATTTCTAAGGATCAGGAAGATGCCTTCTAGTCCTCCTCGTGCATTGGCTGGGAAAGAAGAGGCTCTGGCCAGCCCCCTACCTGGGATCTGTGTGGCTGGTGCTGGACTTCATGCAGCCTCTAAGTGAGGCCCACACAGCCTAGCACTCAGGGAGAATCAGGGACACCTGGCTTTGGCGTGCACTATTAGTTCAGATAGGCTGGTTACACTGATGTGATTCACAGTCCCCCAAATCTCAGAGACTTAACACAGCAAACATCCGGTTTATGCTTTATGTAAAGTCCAGTGGGGTCTGAGCCTCTCTCTAGGGAAAATGACCTGTCACTCAGCAGTTCCGGCTGCTTTGAGTTCATGGCTCTGCCATCCCACGTCTGCCACAGCCCAGGAAGAAAGAGACTGAGGAAGGACACATGGGCTTTTCAGTATCTTGGCCCAGAAGTGGCACTGTCACTTCCAGTCACGTTTCATTGGCTAGGACAGGTCACATGGCCCCAGCCAACCACAGAGGGCTGAGGAGTGCCATATTCTGTGCTCCAGAGAGCAGGAGAGCCAGACCTTGGCGAGACTAGCTCTGGCCACCGCCTGTGCCAAGGGATGCAGATCAGCTGGTGGTCACTTATGGATGGGAACATGGAAGAGAATCAAGACGTCATGCAAACACTCTACAAGCATGTGCCGTGCTCTTCGGCTCCTCCCCCAACGGCCCATTGTTTGACATCTGCCAAGAGTGCCAAACTTAGACCCAGGAGGGGAAAGGAGACTTTTCCTTTATCTGCAGATTTCTCAGTTCTAATTATGCCCCTGCCTTCCTCTGCCAGGGGCATGAGCACAACCCAGAATTATCTGAAAAACTCAAAGGGGAGCTTAGCCTTCAGACTCTAAATGTGTAGTGTTCTTGGATTCCCACTTCAACAAGGCAGAGAAGCTTAAAAAACATGAATTCTTGCTTTATGTCAGAAAGTTCAAAACAAGTGAATTCACAAAGAGAGCTCTTGGCAAAAGCTCCGGATTCGGAATTAGACAGACTTAGGGCAGAGAATTCCAACCCTGCCCTGTCACTGTGTCATCTCCGTGGATGAGCTTTCCCAACCTATAATAGAAGGTGATAACACCTGCCCTGCAGGCTTGTGGTGAAGACTGGATGCAGCATGCATGCCCCCCTGGCTCCCGCCCTGCACTGCCGAGGGCATGTCCCATCCCTTCCTTCCTCTTCTAAGAGCTATCAATCTATAAGGATTATACTTGTGATCCAGCAGACCATGGGGAGGACACGATGAAACTTGGTAGAATAATATATTGAAGGATTAACAGGGATTTTTCTTGTCCTTGCATTTCCATGTAGCCCCAGTCCCCTGGCTCATCCAAACAGCCAAGGTAGGTAGGTTTCCTGTGCTCATCACCTCCAAGGAGTGTGAAGCAGAGGCCTTCCAGTTTCAAAAGTTGAGGGCCTGTGGGGAACATGCAAAAATTCTAGAAAATTCAATAAATTTGAGAGAATACATAGATATAGAAGAACTAGATTCTCACCACCAAAGCCCAATCAAGACTCCCCTGGGGATGGCAGGAGGAGTCAGGGCAGGTGAGAGGAGAGGTTAGATGTTGGTGGGTCCCTTGGGAGGCACCCTGTGCCCGCTTTCCTCTGGATTCTCTCCAGAGCAGGGAAGAAGATGGAAACCCAGATCTGACAGCAGTGGGCACTGTGACCACCTTTCCAGGTAGAGCCCTGGGAGGTAACAACCCCCAGAGGGGTGTACCGTTAGTGCGACTGTACGGAAGTCCTCTTGGGAGTCCTGGGAGTAGCTCAAAGATGCACAAAGGGCTTTTAATGGGGAACAGTGATGATGGTGCCTGCAGGCTGCTCTCTGACGGCCGGTCTCAACCCCCTGATGGCTGTACCACCTTCACCACAAATTAGGCTTCAAGGTGCAGCCCTCCTTCCCCAGCTGACTTGTAGGTGGCAGGGCAGAAGGAAGGCCATTGCGGGAGGATGTGTCCTGTGGTAAGAAGGGCTGGGGATGGATCTGCTCCTCTGGGGCAGCTGTGGGGAGGTTAACGGTGTCCGACCCCCACGCCACATTGCCGAGGGGCAGGCAGCATTGGCAGTGGTGCATTTCCACCATGAGTCCTCAAGTGGTTGGCATGTCCCCTGGCTGTTTTGGCCCTGGATGTGAGATGCCTAACTCTGTTCTCAGGCCCTTCCAGAGATTCTGTGAGGCTTCACACCTTCTGATAAATCCTGCCCTGCTTAAACTACTAGAGTGGATTCTGTCCTTGGCAGCATGATGGCTTAGCAGAAACTCGACGACGGAAACGAGGATGTCCCAGCAAGTGCCCGCGCAGACCAGCAGTGAGGAGCAGACGAGCACTTCCTCATCTGCACCGTTCACTCTCCCAACTTAGACGCAACTTCGGTGCAAGGCAGGGCCACGGCTTTGACTGCGGTTGCCTTTCCATCACTTAGCAGACAGGTAACTCCAAGCAGACATTAAATAATTATACAATATTACAGAAAGCCGTGTTCACCTAATGCTTGAGTTAGTGGCCTGAGAGTTATACCCAAAAGAGATGTTTGTGTTCACAAAGAACAAGCCAAACAAAAGATTTCTAAATCTCCACCTCATACACTTAGGTTGGCTTCTATAGAAAAAACAGAACATAGCAATTGTTGGAAAGGAAGTGGAGAATTTGGAGCCTGTCCACTATTGACGGGAATGTAAAATGGGACGGCTGCTGTGGAGAACAGTGTGGCAGTTCCTCAAATAATTCAAAGTGGAATTACCATACGATCCTGCAACTCCACTTCTGAGTGTATACCCAAAAGAATTGAAAGCAGGGACTCAAAGAGATATTCATACACTCATGTCCAATTCACAATAGCATTATTCACAATAGCCAAAAGGAGGAAGAAGCCCAAGTGTCCATCAATAGATGAATGAATAAAGAAAATGTGGCATATCCATACAATGGAATATTATTCAGCCTTAAAAAAGAAGGAGATTCTGACACACACTACAACTTGGATGAACCTTGAAGACATTATGCTAAGTGAAATAAGCCAGTCACAAAAGGACAGATACTGGATGATTCCACTTACATGAAGTTCCTAGAGTAGTCAGACTCATAGAGCCAGAAAGTAGAATGGTGTTTGCCAGGGACTGGGGGAGGGGTGAATGAGGAGTTAGTATTGAATGGGTATGCGGTGGCAGTTTTGCAAAATGAAGAGTTCTAGAGATGGATGGTGGTGACGGTTACACAACAATGTGAATGTACTTAACGCCACTGAACTGTACACTTAAAAATGGTTAAGACGGTAAATTTTATGTTATGTGTATTTTACACCAATTAAAATTTTAAAAGAAGATTTCTAAACCTTTCAACAAGAAGAGCTAGCAAGAATCCCAGAATGTTAGCCCTGGCTGGGGCCTTAGAATCACCCCTATTCCCAGAGGGGAAACCTGAGGCCCAGAGAGGGAAGTGACCTGTCCAAGGTGACAGACATTTTCATCCAGGCCTGTGCTCCTTCCACTCTCCTCCACCCCTGCAGTGTGACAGATGCCCAGGTGACAGACGTGTTGTCCCCACCCTCGGAAGCTCTGTCCTGCCTCACCAGGCTCTGCTCTGGCCCCCGGCTTCTGGTAATTGATGATGACTCACAGACTAGGCCAGAAATGGAAGCAGCAGGCCCAGACACTAATTAGATCTTCTCACTCCCTAAAGGACGTGCTGGAGCCTTGTTCTTAAGACGGTCCCCATTGGAGAAGGGACATCGTGCAAATGAAACTGCCACCTTCTATTGAGCCCTCACTGTGTGCCAGATCCTTTATGCACACCGTGACCTCTAATCCCCCAGTCCTATGAGGCAGATGTGATTGTTGTGGCATCTTAGACATGTGGAGCAGCTACCCAAAGCCTCACGGGTGGTGTTGCTGGGGCCAGGCTCTGTGCTGGGTCAGAACGACTCCCTGTACCCAGCGCAATCCCTGAGACCCACAAGGTGCCTGATACACATTTGTTGAGCTAAACGCAACATTTCCAGCCGTGCAAGTCTCGAGAGAAGTAGTGCCGTGTCTTAACCCGCCCACCAGGTAATCAAATTCAGAGTCACTTGTAGTAAGTGTAGCAGCCATAGGTAAGTAATTGACTTTCTTTAGACAGAGTCATTTATCTATACAGATAGATCAATTTACGGGTTTCCCCCTTCCAAGTCGTTTCTCTGGGAAGCTCTTTCCAAGGAAGCACCAGCATTAGAAAAGTTTGTGGACTTTTTAATGGAATTGTTTGCAGAGAATGAATATATTTGTCTGACTATCTTCCTCAAAGTAGAGTACAGAATATTAGAGTCAGAGTGTCCTTAGAGATCAGTGTATCCACTGCTCTCGTCCTCGTACAGATGAGAAAACTGAGGCCCAGAAAGGTGAAGAGGCTCTGATTTATGGCAGAAGGGAGAGAGAACTCAGGCCTCAGACCGTCCACTCTGCCGCCTGGCCTCGGCCTCCAGTATGTGAGACACTGGGCAGACGTCTCTGGTGGTGAGCAGTTCCTCCTCAGGATCCAGCCTGAGGTCTCGGGTCCGCCAGGGAGCGGGTGTGGCCATCTCCCAGACTCCAAGCCCCAGGCCGCTGACGTGCACCAAGTACTTGTCGTCTTGGTCGGGAAGGGGTCGTTGCCCCCATCTGTAGATGAGGAAATGCCTCCGACAGGTGAAGCCACGCCCAGGACATCAGCCAGTGGGTGGGTGTACTACTTTGCTAGGGCTTCTGTAGCAAATTACTATAGACTGGGGGGCTTAAAACAGCAGAAATGTATCTTTTCACAGTTCTGGAGGCCAGAGTCCAAAACCAAGGTGTTGACAGGTTGTTTCCTTCTGAGGTTTGCGAAGGAATATCTACTCCAGCTCTCTCTCCTTGGCCGGTAGATGGCCGTCTTCTCCCTGCCCTTCACATCGTCTCCCTTCTACACGTCTCTGTGTCCAAACTTCCCCTTTTATAAGGACACCTTCATATTGCATTAGGGCCCACCCTAATGACCTCACTTGAACTTCGTTACTTCACTTCCAGAAAGGCCCTGTGTCCAAATAAGGTCAAATTCTGAGGTACTGGGAGTTAGAACTTCAATGTATGAATTTGGGGGACACAATTCAACCCATAACAGAGAAGGAGCTGAGATTGGAGGCCAGATGTGTGAACTGTGAGAGCCCGGCTTCTTCCTCCATGGCCTGCAGGCTCCCCGGCAGAGTCAAGGCCAGCTGCTGACCTTCGGTGACTATCCCACCGTCAGGTCCTGAGCAGAACCCGACCGCGTCCCCCGAAGCACAGAGAACACAACCAACCAAGTGGATGGCACTCCACGTACAGCTGCAGCTTCTTCAAAGTCTTACCGTCAAGTAGTAGAGAAATCCACAGAAAAAGAGACTTGAGTTGTTCTGAAAAAGGTGAAAACATCCTAAATCTTACTTCTAGTGAGAGACAGGAGGATTAAAACTGCCTGGAAGAGCAACTTTCACCAATCAAACTCCCAGAGGTGAAGAAGTTAGATGACAGCCTGTGTTGATGAGGCTGTGGAAACAGTCTCGCCCAGCAACTGCTGGTGGAGGGTAAGACGGTCCCCTCCAGGGAAGGGAATTGGGCCGTACCTGCCAAGTCACAAATGCACTCTCCAGATGTGTTCAGAAATCACACTTCTAAGTATTTGTCTTGCAGTTTACGATCACACCTGTGCAAAACAGTGTGGACGCAAAGTGCTGTATTTCAGTATTGTGATTGAGTCACGTGACCTAAGGGCCCGTTAAGAGGAGAGTGCTCCAGTAAATTGTGCTGAGTGCCTTACAATGGAATGCAATTTTAAAATAAAATAAGAAAATCATTTATGAACTGATGTGAACAAAAAAGTAGAAAAGTATAATGTACAACAGAATGCAAACTATGCCATCGTTTATGTGGAAACCTAATCCACATTGACAGGCTTGCATGCACATGGAGCACGTATGGATGGTCACACGAAAAATTGGTATTAGTCGTTACTTTCTGGGAAGAAAAGAGGATGGCCAGGGAGGGGTCAGGGCAGGGAATGCGGCAAAAAAGGCACATTTTAAAGTCTGTTCCACTGGAGGAATTATTTTAAAATACATACAATTATAAAGACAATTCTTACCATCCGGCTATAGACCCATCTGTGGCTTATGCCTCTGGGCAAGACTTGAGTCTTTGAATAGTTTCCCAAATAAATTCAATTAAGTTTCCTTCTCATTTAATGAGTCCAAATGAAAGCAGTGCCAGCATGGGGGATGCTAAGCACAAGAAACAGCACAGACCAAATGTCACTCCCTGGCCTCCCTCTTCCCTGACCTCTTCTTGCACTGGGCAGGCTTTCCCCTTCCCTCTCCAGCACTCCCGCCATGACCGGACCTCTTATGACTGAAGCTGTAGAGAGTGACAGGCCTTTGTCAGTGAGTGTGCGAGAGGGTGTGGCTCATAGACTCCTGGCATCAGACAGAGATGGCTCAGAATCCCGGTCATGCACAAGCTGTGTGACTCTGGTGGCTGGACCAACCTCTCTGGTGCTCCATTTTCCCTTCTGTAACATGGAAGGGAATATTGTTTGCTTTGAATGGTTGCTGTCAGATGGATTCGATGATGGGCCCAGCACAATGCCTGGTGCCAACTGGACGCTCCATCAGGACCCCTTCTTCTCAATGGTTCCACGTTTACTGAGCACCTGCAGTGTGCCGGGTACTGTGCCGGGTCTTGGGCGACACCAGAGAGCAAGGCCGGTCCTGGCTCTCATGGACCATGCATTCCGTCTCCTGGTTGCTGTTATTACTGCCATGACTGCTTTTGGATGCACACCATAGCCTCTAACCATGGAAAGGACTGGATAAAGACAGTCTCTTGCTCTGGCTTTGCTACTGGCTCCCAGAGTCAGGGGCTGTGTCAGCACCGGCTCCAGGCCTGGCACAGGGTCCCTGCTCAGAAAGGCCCGCTGAGTACAGCAGTGAGAAGCACAGGGGACACCTGCTTTCCCTCAGCCCTCCTCTCCAGGCTAGAAAATGACACAGCAGGACAGAACCCCAGCAGGCTCCCTTCCCTCACCAACAGGGCGGCTGGATCAGGAGACCTTGGGGGGCAGGGTCTATAATCGTGATTTCTCCTTAGAGGGTTGCTGTAGACTCTCAGATAAAAGAAACTGGTTTCTCATCCCGTAAGCATCTGCTAAGAGAAGCCTGAGAATCCGCTGAATTCAGAGCACCCTGGGAGGCCCTTTGTCACCCACCATCAGTGCTGTGACGTCAGTGGCTCCTTGCAGAAGGGAGCCAGGAAGCCGGCTCAGGTGGGGCCGGTGGGACAAAAAGAAAAGAGCTGGCTGGGGGCATGAGGACACAGAGATTCTCTGCTCAGTTATTTTGGGGCTTTTGGCATTTTTAAGAAATCTCAAATGTCTGTAATTCCATCATTGAGTTCCCTCCCACATCCTAAAATGCCTCTAAGACAAAGCAGGCAGAACAGAGATGCCAAGATGCCCCGGTGAGGTCTGAGCACTGAGCAGCCCTGTGTCAGCGCCTCCACGTGCATCCTCGTTGGGGTGAGGGGGTCATAGTAGCCGAACTGGCTGGGGAATCTGCAGAGACTTGGGCCAGAATAACCAAAGCTTTAATATTAATGCAGATCTTCCTTATGTGCCAAAAAAGAAAAAGTGACTCTGCTGAAGATCAAGAAAAGGAAGCTGCATATTCAGGACCTATACTTTGTCAGGTGCTTTAAAAGCATCCTTCCAATTAACCCAATGTAACATCATGCCCATTTTTGACTTGAGGATACCAAAGCTTAGAAAAATAGAGTAAATCACCACAGTCCCAAAAGGAGGCATCGAGGGCCCAGTAGAGGGGCCACATCAGCTGCTGATGCCCAGGCTCACCCCACGGCAGGACCCGGGCAGCTGTGTCCTCCCTGTGCTTTCGGACACCACCAAGGAGTTTGCCTCTTACTGAGAACACGTGGTGTTCTGACATCTGGTTATGCTCAGAAATTGCTTGTCTTTGCCTATTATTCTTGGATGATAAAGTGCATCTGCCAGGCGACCATGTCATCCCACGGGGACAAGACACTGCTCTGGGCCAGGCCCTGTGCCAGGCATCAAGGGGGCAGAGATGAACAAGACACAGCCTCAGCCCTCAAAGGATGGGTGGGCCAAACACAGGCTTGGAACCAGACAGACCTGGGTCTGAACTCCACTCGGGCACTCACCAGCCATGAGTCCATGGGTAAATCCCCCTATCCCTTCGAGCCCAAGTTCCCATGGACACTGGGGTTAATAACATCCTCACAGAGGTGATGCGAGGATTAAATGAGATAGTGTACTTAGAGTCCAGGCATACAGTCGGTGCTTAATCTTAATCTCACAGCCAGTAGCCAGTCTTGTTATGAAGAAGACATGCTCACCCGGCAGCTAAGTTAGCCAGACAACGTCACCTTTTAGAGAGTTTAGTTGTTGCGGGTGAACAGAAATGCAGATTCTTGGCTGGGGACTCACAGGGGTAGGACAGGCATCCTAGGGGTAGGGGAGGGAAGGACGAGGAGAGAAATCAACCGTTCCCGGGGCGGAGCAGAGGGCTTGTTGTGGACTGGATGACTTTGATCCCCCAAACTTCCTATGCTGAAAGCTAACCCCCAGGGTGATAGTGTTAGGAGGTGGGGCCCGTGGGAGGTAATCAAGCCATGAGGGGGAGCCTCATGCATGGGATTAGTGCTCTTGCAAAAGGGACCCCAGAGAGCCTCTCGCCCTTTGCCCACGTGAGGACACAGCGAGAAGTCATCAGTCTGAAACCCAGAAGAGGCCCCACCAGAACTGCACCAACTCTGGCATCTTGATCTCTGACTTCCAGCCTCCAGACCCCTGAGGAATAAATGCCTGTTATTTACAAGCCCCCCGGCCTGTGGTATTTTTTACAGCAGCCCCAGCGGACTAAGACAAGTCTCAACATGCCTTTAATACTAGATTCAGCCAATTTTCCTAGAAGCTTGGGGTCTGTGTGCTACTTCACTTCATGCTCACAGCAACCTGCCAGGCAGGAACCATTATCCTGTCCACTTGACCAATGGAGGGACTGAGGCTTGGAGAGGTAAAGGTCACCCAGCCATCAACAGCACATTCGTTCAATGATTCATTTGCTTATTCAATCAACAAATAATGACTGAGCCCCTCCTATGTGCCAGGATCTGTGCTGATGACCAGCATACTAAGTGCCCTTTAGTAAGACAGCCACAGTACCTGCCCTCATGGTGTCTGTGCCTAGTGAGGGAGACAGACAGGTATCAAATAACCATAGATGATTGCATAATTGCAAACTGTTAAGTGCTGTGAAAGCAAAGTAGATGGTATTACGCAATGGAAGAATGGAGTTGGAGTTACCTAGGGGAAAACCTTCAAGGAGGAGGGAACTCTGGCACAGGGTCTTGTCTGATCAAGGACTAATCTTGGTTCTAGAGGTATAACTAGTGGCCTCTACCCACAGACGGCCTCTATCCAGCACGGCCAGCTTCATACAGCCTCCCAGCTTCCAGACTTACTGGGGAGTAAAGGGGGGCTCCCGGCCAAAGAGGGGAGGCTCTCACTCTGCAGGACCACGGGGTCCTCAGGGGAGACAGGCCTCTTTTGCTGGTTTGGAGCATGAATAACCTCCCACTATCATAAAAACACACTCAAAAGCCAGTCAAACCCAGCCCAAGTGCTACATTCAAACAATTCTCTGTTGGCCTCAACTACTTTGTGAAAAGTCTGGCAGCTGCGGAAAGAAAGTGTCATTCGCTTGGGAGGAGCAGGTGCTAGTCCCAAAGCAGGGAGGGTGTCCTGGTCCTCTCACCAAGAACGCTGCTGCGTGGGAGGTGCTGTGGCTACCTCAGCAGAGAGGACGCTGTGAGGCGGGGGAGGCTGAGCTGGGAGAAGCCAGCAGGAGCCATCTGTGTGGCCCCTCTAGGCCGGTGGCAGGTTCTGATCTTTATTCTAGGCTACTGGGGCTACTGAGGGGTTTTAGGTGGAAGTCACATGCTCTAGTCACATGATTTTGAAAAGATGTCTCCTGCTGCTCTGGGAAGAAGTACGGGTGCGTGGAGCGGGGAGAGGCCTCAAGAGTGTGGATGCAGGAATAGCGGGCTTGGGGATGAAATGAAGGAATCAAGGGAGCTGGGGGGGGGGGGCGAAACGCCGCAGCCAGGCTGCAGGATCTGGCCCGCTCCTCCCTCTCCTGAGCAGGTAGAGGGGAGCCACGTCTTCTGATGGCGTCCAAATAGCTAGGCAATTTATCTTAATTAGTGAGAGCAGGACTGAGAGTTGTGTTTGAATGCTGGGAACTGACTATATGAGATGATGACCACGAATGGACCGTGAAACCTAAGTGTCTACAGGATGAAACATGCGGGAAGCAGGAGGGAGTCACCTCGGTGGGGTCACCAAGAGGGGGCAAAAGATATGCACTCTGTACATGGTACACCTCAAGTAGTAGTAGTAGTAGTAGTAATAAAATTCTGTCTTTGTAATTACAAAACAGAGTGCCCTCCTTCCTTTTTCTCTTATAGGCTGACCCTGCCCCATTCATACAATTTGATGTGCAACATCCCTTAACTGATCCCAGGGCAGATCCTCACATAAGAGCAGAGAACAAATGTATCCAATTCCTGGCCTTTGAATTTCTAAAGCCAATGTCCAATTACAAAAATATTAAAAAAAAAATGGTCAGAGGCAATTTTCTCACTGCTGAAGGTTTTGCAACAGTGGGGACAGGGGGAGGGAAAGGGAAGGAGACAAGCCAGGATAACGAGGGGCAGAGGTTTAGAGAGCCCAGGACAGGGAGCCAACCCAGAGGCCGCTGGCAGAAGCTGGGTCAGCGTGGAAGGGTGCCTGCCTCCACTCCCCGGGGCTCGCTCCACACCATGGACAGTCCAGTGTCCACTGCGGCGGGAGCCATTGGTTGGCAGTGCCAAGAATCTGGGTCAGCTGTTGAGGAGCCTGAGGAGCGTCCATCACCCGCAGCCCTCACAATGTCTGTGGATTTCTGCGCCAGCCCCGTCTGACCCACCTGGGCAGCCCGTCACCCTTCCAATCTCTCGGACCCTCGTGAGCACCCGCCCAGGATGTGCGGTGGGCCCCAGAAGACAGAGGGAGCTTGTGGTAGATTCCCAACAAGCCCGCGTCACTGGGACAGAACAGGAGCAGTCAGAGCTGTCCCTCACACATCATTACACATCTGACTTCCTACTTGTCGGGTTTGGGGGCTTTTGTTTTGTTTTCATCATGAAGTCAAATTACATGCATTGATCTGAGAGCTGCTTTTCCCAGTTCATATTACACCTCAGAGATCTTTCCTTGTCAGAACCTGTAGGACTGCCTTGTTCTTTTTAACAGCTGCAAAATAATCCATAACATGGAAACAACAGAATTTTTAAGCACCCTCTATTTGGAACATTACATTGTTTCCATCCTCCACCATTATAAAATAATGCTGCGGGAACACCCTCTGTGTGCATGCTTGTGTGTGTGTGTGTGTGTGTGTGTGTGTGTGTGTATCTGTGTGCTTTTGGAGTGTGGAATTTCTGATCAAATTTTGATAGCTTCAGCCCTCTTGCCCTATAGAAAGGTGGCGTCATTATAGCCTCATGTTGTAAATGATTTGACGGAGACTTCGAGGGGAAAGGGACTCAGCCAAGACCCCGACTGCCAGAGTGGAAGAGACAGGATTTGAATCCAGGTCTGCAGGTCCCGGGCCTGACAAATAGGTACATAGCCTGGATTGGAAGAAGTCTCTGTTGCCATGGCAACAAGGGGGCTGAGATGAGTTTGGAGGAGCCAGGCATCCTGTGGGCCCAGTAAGAGGTGTGTCCCTGTCCCTAGAGACTCAGCCCTGTCTCTGCCCCAGCCCTAGAGCCACCACCAGCTTCCTGAGGGCAGCACCCACTCCCCGCGGAGGCAGGAACTGCCAGGTCAACCCATCAGCCTGGAGTCAGGGTTACCAAAGAAAACAGATGTGCCTCCTGGGCCTCCCTGACTGGCAGATGGTATCTTTCTCCTTCAAGCCCCATTACAGACCTGCCTGGGCTGCAGCTGCGCCGGGGGAAGCGGCTTCTGCAGCATTCAGCTTGTTCTATGACCTGGTCCCCAACACAGTCCCCAGCAGCGAGGTCTAATGACTTTCCGGTTTAGGCTTACTGGGAGGGCCCCAGTGAGCAAGGAAAGAACCAAGACAAATCCTGGGGCTCCGTTCAATTTCTCTTTCTGAAGTTGGGAAGAGGACTTGCTTTCTCAGAATATATTACTTAAGGGCAGTATTTCAAGTGAGCGGGTCCGAGATCAAGCAGAGTTCAGCAGTAATTGGCAAGCAATCTGAGTAATTAATAAATCTCCCTTCCTCTCAGCAGGCCAGGCGTGCAGCCCGTTCCTTGAACCGTTGGTTAATTCACTGCAGCCTGCACGGACTTCCATCACGCCCACTTATTTATTACACTGGGTGGCGAGTGTCTACTTGCTCTTCTTTCCTAGAATTCGAGCTCCTGCCTGTTCCTGGACGGCAGGCACCACGCTGCATTCCTCTCCACGCCATGCACAAGGTCAAACACAGAGTAGGTGTTCCATAAACGTTGGTGAGTGGAGGCTGGATTCATTCATTCATTTGATAAATATTCCACAGCTGTGATATGCCGCACTCTGCTCTAGACTCTGGGTTTGGCTGATCTGGTGGCCAATAAATAAGTAAGCAAACTAAGACATTTGATGGTTCAAGGAAAGAGCCCTGGACTAAAAGTCAGAGATATGAGTTCCGCTTGGCCAGCTTCCTCCACTACGACGTGAGGGGCCCTGGAGGGCCTCCACATCCCTACAACCAGCTTTGAGAAAGAGTCAGTAACCTTTGTCAGAGTGTGTAGCCCTTCAAGGAAACAGCTGTGTTGCTCGCTGAGTACCAGATGTTAGACAAAAGCGATCAGTCTTGGGGAAATTAACTATTTGTCTGTGCTTTTCACAGACGGAAGAGCAGATGTGGATCAGTATTGATGGGTAAGCCCGGAGCCATTGGCAGGCAAACGGCAGAGGCTGGGGCCAAGGCAGGACGAGCCAGGAAAGGATGGCCCTGGACCAAGCAGACCTGGGCTTGAAGCCATGTTCTGCCACCTCCTACCTGTGACCTCTCTTGGAAGCTGTTAAACTCTCCGAGCGCGTCTTACCTCCCACTGCTTTTCTGAGAATTAAAGGAACCAGGGTTGAGACTATAATATGGCGGAATGGTTAGGCCCTGCATTCTGGAGGCCAGGGGCCAGGGTTCAAATCCCTGTCTTAACATTTCTAGGTGGGGACCTTGGACAAATTATTCATGGTCAGTTTTTTCATATAGAAAATAAGGAATTGGTTTTGTTTTGTTTTTTAAATTATAGTAAAAATATAATCTAACTGGTAGTTATTAACACATAATTGCCTGGCACACAGTAAGTGTTAAATATACTCCTTAGGGAGTTCATTTGAATAATTAACTGTGGTGTTCCCAGGGCCTCACGGGGAGTAAATTGGAGTATGATGAGACTGCTCAGCTACCTTTAGACATTGGAGTATGGTATCTTGGGGTGAGGGAGGATGAGTCTGACTCTTAGAGGGCTGGGAAGACCCCGGGCCTAGAACAAGGCAGGACCACCCTACCCAATAATAGAGTCAGTGACAAGGACCTACTGGGACTGTAAGACTAAGGTAATATTATCTTTATTCAGGAGAGGCTGAAGACATTCCAGTTCTGGTTTGGAACCTGTTGTTTGGGCCAGTGGTTCAAGAGCAGCCATACTGGTACACAACTGGTTTTCAAGTCTTGTGATGTGGCTTAGACTTGGGGATCTGTTTTAGTCTCCATGCATTTCTAAGGAAGCTCACTGCTGCCATATGTAGGAGGACGGGAATGTGGGGAGTGGAGGAATAGAAGAAGCAAGAGGGAGGTGATGGGGCTTGGTTCAGGACACAGATGTCTCCACCTCCTCTGGTGTAACTGCTCTAACTTGTGTCTTTTTGAAGAATGGGAGGAAAAGGGGGGGAAGATGAAGGCAGAGGAAGGATGTTCTAAGGTCCCTATGCAGACCAAGAGAGGACAGAGGAGGTGTATCCAATTCAGTCTCATGAGGAAAGGGGAGTGGTCAAGGAAGGGCTTCACAGAGGAGGTGATCTTTAATTTGGACCTGGAAAGTTGAGTGTTTCTCAGGTCAAGCACCTTAGGAAAAGCATTCCAAGCATGAAACGCAGCGCACACATAGGGTCTATGCAGCAACTGAAGGCAGCTGCACGTTCTTGAATGCGTTTCCCAGCAACTGCAAACAGCACATGAGATCAGACTTTTATATGAAGCAAGCAGGCGGAGACCTTGGGAACAGCATGCCGCAAGAGCCCTTTCCCCACTCCAGGTAAGCAGATGCAACAAGGGATATGTGTTCAACCTGGAGATCCACATCCAGGGCTGGAAAACCACTCTTCACCAGGCCCCAGACAGGCTGGCATTCGTTCTCCCGTGTAAGCCTCACACCAACCTTGCTGGGTAAGGATTATCGTCTCCATTTTAGAGATGAGAAAATTGAGAGTTGGAGAGGGGACAAATGATTTGTGCAAAGCCACACCTGGGTAACCACGTCATGGCAGTCTTCACGCTGCTCGAGTTCTGGACTAAACTGACTTGAAGTCCAAAGTCTTCCCTAGATTTCTGCTAATTCCCCAAGGGCCTCCCTTGTCTGGCTTCTTCTTGCAGGATCCAGGTTACCCACAGCCTGTCCACATGCTGCTACATGTCCCCAGACCTGACACTGCTCCTTCCCCACTGTGGCAGGGACGGCGGGTACCTGCTACCTCCACTCTCCCCTTCCTCCCAGGAATGGAATCCTGACTATGGGGTTTGGCAAAGCACCAGCTGCAAACTACAGTTCCCAGCATCCTTTAAGCTGCAAAGAGCTTTCATCACAGTGACTTTAGCCCTGCCATCCTGGAACCACCAAGCCAACACCAGCAAGCTTCTCCCCAGGTGAGGAAAGCAGCCCCCGTAATTCCTGTTGGATTCACCAGTCCCAACCAAAAAGTCTATACATATTTTGTGGATTTTACTGGCCACTTGTCAGTCACAAAGAGGAGTCAGATCAAACCCTACACAACCTTCTGCGGTTTCCATGTCTCCTTTCTCTTTTCCCCTTTCCCACCAACTGTTTCTCATCTCCCTACCCATATCTGCAGGGATTCCTAACTTTTCTCCCTCCATAAAAGTAATTCACCCTTAGCCCTAGTCCCTAAACTTCAAACCCACACCCATCACAGGCTCAGCAGAACAAAAAGCCTCCACTTCACAGAATTCTCATAATTTAAAAGGCAGCCCTGGTTCCGTGTGTGTGTGTGTGTAAGGAAAACCAATTAATAGCATGCCAACCTAGAACCCAGGTGTGCCTGACATCCACTTACTTCCCTTATAGTGATTGTTGTCCCACGTGGGGAAGGAGAGTCTCGTCCCTGTTATAAATGCCAGTGTAGGGAGGTACTTGCTCCGGCTCTGGCTACCCTGGCGTCTCCTCTGGGAATCACACATGACATTTCCCTCCTGAGCACCGCAGGGAGCTGCCTCCTCACCCTCAACACTGAAAGGCTGTGCGCCAGCGGGAGCCCCTCGGTGGCAGGGACCCTGCAGAGTGGGGCTCTCTCTGTTTCTTTGAAGGCACCGGGGCTCACTCTCAGACCTGCTGCAAATTCAGCGAGGGCAGGAGACACTGGGGGTCCTCAAGGTGGCCTCCTTCTCCACCAGCAATGCTGGAATGTTCCAGCCACTGTGGCATCTGAGCAAGGCCTCCAGGCCGGCTCCCTCCAGCCCTCGCACAATGGTTTTAAAGCTCCAGGGTGGTTCTGTCTGGAAACACATACAGCCTCAGCCTGGTCTTGCCCCTCACCAGCAAACTGACCTCTGCCTTCAAAGCCAGCATCCGCGAGAGGGAGCCCTCTTGGGCTTGCGGATCTCTCAAAAACATTAGTAGCCATCACAATCCCTGCCACTTCAACAAGAAAGGCTCTGTTACTTTAAATAGAAGGACACCTATCAGAGCAGAAATAGCAGACATGAAGGAAGAGACGGCCGTGGCCCAGGGCGGCTTTGGCCAGCTATGAGGGTCTTGCAGACCTCCCCCGTGTCTCCCATCTTCACAGCATCCTCCAGGGCCTGGCGTCTAGGCCTGGCAGCCAGCTCAGAAGGGGCCCCATCAGTGCTCTGAGAACCGTCAAGGACGTACAGAGCTGCTGCCCACGCCCCCGGGTCTCCCATCATTCATCTGACTGCGTGTTTTTCTTCTGTGAAGTAGAAGACACCACCCAGCCCGTGCGAGCGCGCGGCCCGATCGCTCCCCCAGTCCCGAGCACACCGGCTGGGGGAGCGGCTGTGTCTGGAGTCGGCGGCTGCTGCTGCTCCAGCAGCAGCTGGAACCGCAAGCATCAGGGTTAAAAGAAAAGCAGATGTTTTAAAAGAACCACACATCTTTGGTCTTGACCTTTTGCTGAAACAAGTAGGACAAAGACCATTTTCCTCGTATAAAAGGCCCACTTTTAAAACAAAGCGCGTGGTGGGTGTTCTTGTGTCCACGGCCGCTGTAACAAATTACTGTGAACTTGGTTGCTTAAAACGCAGATTTATTCTCTTACAGTTCTGGAGGTCAGAAGTGCAAAGTCAGTCTTACGGGGATACAATCCAGGTGTTGGCAGAGCCGGCTCATCCTAGAGGCTCCAGGGGAGAATCTGTTCTGGCCTCTTCCAGTTTCTAGAAGCCACCCTCATTCCTCGGCTTGTGGCTGCACCACTCTAGTCTCTATTCCGTCATCACGTCGCCTTCCCCTCTGACCTCACTCCCACTGTATCCTCGTCGGAATTACATAGAGCCTCCCAGGATAATCCAAGACCACCTGGGGAGATGGAAGTGAAAACACTCCATTGTAATGATGGGGTTCTGGACGCGCTACCCCCAAATATGGCCCCTTGGCATATTGAATATCTTAAACTGAAGGAGTTTGAGAAATAGCAGAAGCAGGAAAGCTACTCTGAACCCCCACCTGCCCTTCTTCCCTGAAACAGTCACAAAACTCCCGTATGAGAAGTGTCCCCCTCGGCCCCCGGCCGGGAGGAAGGAGGACAGTCTCACCACCAGAGGCAGGGAACTGGGGGCCGAGACTCTGTACAAACAAACCTTGCTAACCTAACCCTTATCTTCCTACTTACTTCTTCACCACTGGCTACCTCTAGCCCAAACCTTTGTCTTGTCAATTCTTCACCAATTTACTGCTTCTTTGTCTAGAAGATATAGAAGCTTCCTGCTCTGGTCGCTTCTGCAGGTCTTCATTCTCTTGGGAAGGCTCCCATGTACATGTAAAAGTGCAGTACAACTTGTATGCTTTCCTCCTGTTGATCTCTCTTTGTCAGCTTAATTTGCAGACCCGGCCAGGGACCCTAAGAGGGTCGAGGAAAACTTTTTCCTCCTCTGCAAACAGCACATCCTGATGAAGGCAGCATGGAAGAAAGGGTAACAGGTGGCGGAGGTCCTAACTCAGCAGGTCAGGGCCCCTCTGAGGCGGGTACCGTCAGGGTCTGAAAGTCACAGATGAGTCACTTGTGTGCACGCAAGACAAAGGCTCGGTGGAGTCCGACAGTGTGGTGTGCCAGGAGCTTCAATGAGCCAGTGTGCTTCTCCACCCACCCCTTCAGGTTGCAGAAGACAAGATGAGGTGACGCGTGGAAAGCATCTCATGAACCACAAGGCCTGTGCCAACAGCTGAGAACTGAGGTGGCAGGGGCCTTTGTCATTACCCTTGTGTCCATGATCTGATTTCTCTCAGCAAATCAGGAGCAAACACCCTGAAGTGACCTCAGGGGCTTTGTGAGGGACAGACGAAGCAAAATGACAGGGCTTTGAAAAAGAAATTAATAAAACGTCAACATGGAAATCTGATCGTCACTCTCCAGTTTCAAAACCTCCCAGAGCTGCCGTCCGTCTGCAACAGAAGCCGAGGTCCTGACCCAGCTCTGGCCCAGGTGACTCCCCTGGGGCCATCTGACACCTGCATCTCTCTGGCTCACTAGCGCCCCAACGCCCTCCCCCCCCCCACACCAGCCTCTCTGCTCCTTGAACACCCCAAACTTGCCCCGCCTCAGGGCTCTGACACTTGCTCCACCCCTGGTGTGCTCCCAAGTCCTCCTCCAAATCCGCCAGCCTCCTTCTTCTTGTCCCTCAGCTCAAATGTCCCTCTTCAGGGCCTCCTCTGACTGTCCAACTGAAGTGGACTGCCCCACCGTCCCCTCTCTCTCATACACACACACACACACACACACACACACAGCCAATCGGCTTCAGATTCTCTTTTCTTTTCCACGCATAGCACTCATCATAATCTGGAATTACTCATTCCGGCATGTCCTTGCTTGTCCCCCAGTTGGGTCACAGGTTTCCTGAGGGCAGGGACCCACTGTTTTCACACATCCCCAGTGCCTATGACGCTATCTGACACTACCCAGCACAAGGAAGACATTCAATCAACATTTGAATGAATAAATTCCTAAATGAATTTGTGAATGAGTAAGTGAAAGGGATTCCTCCAATGCTTGCAACCTTATGATACAAACCCAAATGGAGATTTATTAATGTTTGAGCCTTTTGATATCAGGCTATGTTCATTTCTTTCTTCAGGAAAGTCACACAGCTGGCCATAGCACCCAGACATTCCAGAGGTGAAAAAATGAGATTGTCACTTCAGAATTTACAAAGAATTTCAATACACGTTATCTCATTTTTCTTTCCATAATGACCCATTAAAAATCATCATTTTAATAGATGATGATCTCACCAGTCCTATGATTTTTTTCTGGAACTTTGGAGAAAAAAAATTTCTTTTCCTGAAGGCATTGCTTATCTGGTGAAATATAAGTTTAAAGTTACTGGTAGCTACGTGAGAATTAGCCCAACACAACAATGAAGCAATTTCTCATTGCTCTTATCTTAGTACCTGGATCAAGCCATGCCTGAAGACGGACCCTTTCATTAAGGCCAGTCCGAGTTGGGTTTCTGATACTTGCAACTGAAAGATTCCTGGTGAACACAATATGTGTAAGTCATTACTACATATGCAGTAGGAACACACAGCACAGTGGCTCACCATTTGGAGGCCAGGGAAGGCCTCATAGAGGAAGGGGCATTTGAGGTGAAACTTAAAGGATGAGTGGAAGTTCTTGCACAGATCTCTAGGTGATGGGAATAACATACACAGCAACACCGCCATGGGATTAGCCAGGCCCACCGCTGCTGGAGCGCAGGATGAGAGGGAGGGGTGGGGGGAGGCAGAAAGGCGATCTGGAACCCACTCACAAGGGCTTCGAATGCTACACCAAAGAGTTTGAACTTTATTCTGTAGGCAGTAAGTGCTCATTCAGGAACTTTCGACAGGGGAGGCTGGGTTTCTGAGTCAGCAACCTGTCAGAAACCCTCCTGGAGCAGGGGATCCTGGCCTCCTCCTGGAATCCTGGCATCTCCTCGTGGGTGGATTAGCCGCCCAGCCCCTGCTGCAGGCTGCAGCTCAATGGCGCTGGCATAATTAAGCCACACTGGGCGTGATTCCAGAAAAGACCCAGCCAAGGCCGAGGAAAACTGTGATTCTATTAGAGTCTCGAGTTTCTTTCAGACTCAAGAATTCTCCTTTTCCTCATTTCTGCCTCAGAAACAAGACACAGCCAGCTGGTAATGGGGCTCTGCGTGTTTGGGCCGTGGGGTTTCAGGGCTGCAACAGTCCCTCTGAAGCGCTGATGGGGCTTCCTTGCAGGATGTGCCCACCCCAGCAGCCTCCCTCTTGACAAAGGACGGCCCTGGACAGGGAGAGGCAGGAGTGGGCCTGGGACTGGAAGAGGATGACATCCCAAGGCTGTCCTCAAGGCATAGGATGTCTTCATTAACATCCTCATTGTGCAAAAGGCCTGTCTCGCCCTGGCTGCAGGGAGGCTCTGGGCAGTGAGGGTCACCCCAGAACCTGCTGGGGTGTCAGGACAACCCTGTGAGCATAACATCCACAGACAGAGGCCAGTGTGCTTCCAGCCTGGGAGTGTGCTGACTGCAAAGCCAGAGGCAGGGTAATAAGACGTCACCCGAACCGCCCTGTACTTGTCCCCCCTGCTCCCTCCCACCCACGCCCCCCAGCTCTCAGCACTGCCGGCCGCTGGGAACCTGCCTGCTGCCTACAGGCCTGCTGGATCTGGGGGCCAGCGGCTCCTGAGCCTGGAAAGAACATTACCCAGGGTAGCTGGGGCCGACGCAGCGCTGGGGGATTGGGGGTGGTGCTGGGGGGGCCGAGGGGAAAGAGTCCAGTCAGTCTTACCTGAGGAACCTGGTTACCCTATTGTTTTCTCCTCTGCCCAAAACCATTCTACCCCCAGAAATCCATATGCTCCCCCCCCTCCTTTTGCATCCCCTTCTTCTACCTCCTTCTCCTCCCTCCTCCTCCCCCTCCCCCTCCTCCTCCTCTGTTAGGTTGTGACTCAAATATCCCCTTCTCAGTAAAACCTTCCTTGACCATCCTATTTAAAAATGAACACCCCCTTCACATGCACGCATGCAGGCACACACGCATACATACACATACATACACACACGCACACACTCCCAAGAACTCCCGACCATTCCTTTTCCGGCTTTATTTTTCTTCTAAGGCTAACTGACAATATACAGGCACACGTATATCATGTACATACACGTTTTTCTCTTACTAACCACTGCCCTTTATTAGTCACTCGTGTTCCGGGCTCTTTGCCAAGCATTTTGCATGCAGATTATCCCTCTGTTGTAACGACCTTCGGAGGCAGTTACCAGCATTGCATTAGCCATCCACCGCGTAACAAATTACCCACAGCTCTGCAGGGCAGACGTCTGGGCCCAGCCTAGCTGGGTCTTCCACTCGGGGTCTCACGAGGCTGAACTCAAAGAGTCAGCTGGGGTCTGATCAGAACCTGTAGCTGTTAGTAGAATCCATTTCCTTGTGACTCTAGGACGAAGGTCCCCGTTTTCTTGCCAGCTGTTGGCTGGGGCTACTCTCAGCTCTTAGAGACCGTTCTCAGCTCCTTGCCATGTGAGCCCTCCAGGGATGCTCTCACAGCATATACATAGACACTTTAAAGCTCACTTATTCACACGCCCTCCCCCACTGGAATGTATATTCCGTTAGGGCGTGGATTTGTGTCGGTTTTGTTCACTGCCAGGGTCCCTAGCACCTAAAATAGTGCCTGATACAGAGCAGCAGCTTCACGAATGCTTATTGGATAAATGGCTACAGTGATTAAGAATGTAGACCCCAGAGACAGACAGGTGGGGTTCGAATTCAAGCATTAGCATCTCTTAGTTTTGTGGACTGCATCAACATGCCTAGCCACTTTGGGCTCAGCTTTCTCTACTAAACCACGATGGTTTTAACAGTAGTGCTTTCCTACTGGGGTCATTGCGAGGATGCAGTGAGATCGTGCATGGAAGGCACGTCAGTGCCTGGCCCTGAGTGGGCACGTGGTAATGTTAACCACTGTTGTTGTCATTTCCCTCCCTCATGTTGGATAACTCACCATTTTCTTACTGGCACTTTCAACACGTAGACCAAGAAAGTGGTATTTCAGATAGGTCCCGTAATTTGTTCAAGGTCAGCCATAAGTGAGTGGCCAAGAGGTCTAGAAGCAGGACTGTGTAATTTGGTGACAGGACCCAAGAAGTGGGGATAATAGGTAGGGAGGGTGGCAGGGGGCGTGGGGAAGCTCTGAGGCTGTTAGAAGAGACTGGGAAAGGAGAGGTGACCTTCGTCCTACAGGCATGTCCCAGGGGATCATGTGGGACACGAACATGGAAGATGGGTCCTTCTCTCACAGTCACTGGGAGAAAGAACACACCGGGACGTTCTCGGACAACTGTCTGTGAGCGTAACTACACATTGATTCTATTTCCCTCCACTGTGTGGACATTTGTCTTTGCCTGCCCAGCGTCCAGCCCCCATCCATCCATCCAGCTCCGGGCGCCCCGGTTTTGCTTTGGAAAGCAGCCCTTCCCCATCCTCAGTCCATGTGGTTCTAGTGAGACTGAGCACACCTCTCTGCTTCAAGAGTGAACCTTGACAGTGATTGGGTTAAGGATATGCATGTGACCCAGACGAGCAGTGAAAGTCAGTCCTGGAACTGTTGGTGAACTTTTGAAAAACAGGCTCTCTTTTTCTATCAGGGTTGCTAATGTGAGCGGGGACCATGCAGGGTCCCCTTATGGAAAGAGTATAAATAGGAAACCAAAAAGCCAAAACAGAAGAAAAACAATGGGGGGAGATAAAGAGAAAGGACAAGTAGGAGAAAGAAAACAACTTGGTGACATCATTTGAGTCCCTGGATCCAGCTGTGCCTGAAGCTAGCCCTACTCCTGGACTTTTTATTTACATGACTCAATACATTTGTTTTTTGCTAAGTCAGTTTGTGTTGAGTTGCTGTCACCACCAAGAAATTTCTGATTAATACACTTACTCCTCACCCTGACTTAGCTATTGAGTAGCTTGTAGTGTATTCAGAGGTTTAAGAACACTAGGGAGAAGGAAGCTACCATCTTCTGAGGACCTACCATGTCCCAAGCCTTTACCAGAATCATCTAATCCTTCCCCAAACTCTAGGAGTTAGAATTATCCCAACATTACCGATGGAAGAACTGCTGCTCAAGAAAACAATTTCCAGCGCCAGGTTGCAAAGCTGAGGTTCAAATCCTGTACCTTCCCCCCTTCCAGTGCAGCCTTCCAGGGATCAGAGAGGAAGATCTTTTAAAAGAAGGGCCTTTTGGCACCGGCCCGGTGGCACAGCGGTTTAGTTCGTGCTTTGGCAGCCCGGGGTTCGCCGGTTCGGATCCCGGTTGCCCGCCCATGCACTGCTTGTCAGCCATGCCATGGCAGCGTCCCATATAAAGTGGAGGAAGATGGGCACAGATGTTAGCCCAGGGCCAGTCTTCCTCAGCAAAAAGAGGAGGATTGGCAACGGATGTTAGCTCAGGGCTGGTCTTCCTCACAAAAAAAAATAAAATAAAAGAAGGGCCTTTCGAGGCTCGGTGTGAAGAATGAACATGGTCTTGTTAGGCCAAGATGGGCTGGGAAAGGAGTTCTAAGCAGAGGGAACAGCACCAGCCAATCTCAGAAGCAGGACTGCTGAGAGCTATTTTAGAAGACAGCACGTAGTCCAAATTGGCTGGCGGCTAGAGCTCATGTAGGAACATGGTGGGAGGGGAGACCTGGGAGACGGCCTTGAATGTCACCTTAAAGCATTCGACTGTGACCTCTAAATTCAGGGAGCTTTGAAAGGTTTTGTAATTTGGGAAGATCCTTCCTAAGATGCTGGCTGGAGGATGGGCTGGGTGGAGCGAGGCAGGATGGGAACGCTCACCTGGGCCCAGGTGAGAAATCAGGAGGCCCAGCCCAAGCAGGGCAAAAAGGATGCAGGTGAGGAGGCAAATGGGAAGAAGATGGTAAAGAAAAGGTATCAGTGTAACCTGACACCGGGTGGAATGGAGAGAGAAAGCAGGGAGACCAAGTCTGGAGTATTTACAGGAAATGCAGTGAACTCGTTCGGACGCCGTTGTTCTGGCTAGCCGCGGGATGGGCAGCTGCTGAATGGGTCTCAGGGAGGAAGGGCAGGGCTCTGGGGAGCTTTCTGAGGCCAACAAGGTGAATGTGGTCTTGTGGCCCCTGCCCCACCCCACATCACTGCCAGGAGAAAGAGGATGGCACGGAGAAAGGAACCCAGGGAACCGTCCTCAGGGTCAGATGGCAGGGCAAAGGCTCCACTCTGGTCCTGCTACGTGACATCCCAGCTGAGTGGTCTTGGACAAGTGACTTCCCCTCTCTGAACCTGAGTTTCTGCATCTGCAAATGGGGATCAGAGCCCCCACCTCCAGGGTTGTGGTAAGAAGGGAGGGGCACGTGGCATGTTCACAGCTCGCTGAGGAGGGCCCCGTTTTCACGTTGCCCCGGACGGAAGGAGGAATGTTTATTCAGGGACTGAAATATACCTGCAGACCTGGTCGGTTTTATGGCCTCATTCCTCTTGCCACCCAGACAGGAAAGGCATTTTATGGTGCAGGAACATTTTCAGTCAGTTCTTTTAAATCTTCCTGGCAGGGCTCTGCACAAAATCACTCAGACCGTAAACGGAATTGAACAAATGACCAAGGCGATGTCCCCCGACAGCCTGACTCTCCCACTCACCTTTGCACAGTGATCACCCTCCTCTGGCAGCCCACGGAGTACTGCTCCCAGGAGCATAAGGTCATGGATGGTCCAGCCCAGGGGGTTGATGCATATCTGGTTGAAAAAAAGCCACCGATTATTTGCACCAGTGTTTGTTCCTGAACAGTTACCAGCCGATGTGGCTTTGACCTCCCACAGAGCTACTGTATTTTGCCAGTGATGCCCATTTAATATGCCAATTTCAAAATACATTTATTACTGTTGTTGCAATATAAGCCCTAAAGCAGGGGTCACAAATTCCAACTTTCACAAACTGGACCAAAGTGGAGAGGTGAATAGCGAAGCTTGCTGGGTGTGAGACAACAGGGCGTGGTGGGGCCTCCGGTAAACTGCTGAGCTCAGGCCCCTCTACAGGAGGCAACTTCCCCTCGGCTCCACCTGATTGCTGCCATGTACAAAAGTGATTCTAGTGCTGCTAGAGTTTTCCAGAGAAACTGGAAACTGGTATTTTTACACAAATTGTTCTGTTTCAGGCAAGCTAACAAAATCTTTAGGCCACCTATTTTCAAACCCGCCCCAGACGATTGTACGGTTGTTTAAATAAAAAGAAATAGCACCTGTCCGGTACTCCTCAGATTACAAAACTCCTTCCCAGCTGACAGTTCGGTTTCTAATTTTTCTGAGCATCTGCTTTGGGCCAAGCCCAGTGCTGGGGTTTGGGGTTGCAGGGAGAGATCAGACATGTCACCGCTCTTAGGGGGCTCACGGTCCTGCTGAAACACCCCCATAGATGGGATCATCGGATCCCCATTCCTCCCAGGGGCAGGTCTCGGGTGTGAAAGGGACCAGCCGCCCAGGTCTCTGAGCCCCCGTTTCCTCATCCGTACGATGGGGATAACACCATGAATTGGCAGGGTTGTGGTGAGGACTAAATGAGATGACAGATGTAAAATACCAGCCCAGAGTAGCACACAAATATTAACCTTTTTTACTGAAAACAGCATGAGAAATTCAGAATCCCTGCATTCAGCACCCAGGTTCTGAAACCGAATGTGCATGACCCAGGGGAGGGGGAGGCATCTGTGTAGAGAAGAGAGTCAGACAATCTTGGATCCAAATCCTGGCTCCGCTATTCACTGTGACCTTGGACAAGTCCCTTCACCTCTCTGACCCTCAGTTTCTTCTTCTATAAAATGAGAATAAAACTTACCTCATAGAATGCGCATCAGATGAAGTCACACACGGACACCAGAGCTTCTGGCTCTTAGTAAATGCTCCCCTCTTATTCTCTGTGTCCCAGGGCAGAATATCTTAAATGCCCACACTTCACTGATGGTGTGCCACCCCCACGCTTGTCAGTTTTCAGTCGTGGCTCTTTGACTCTTGCTAAGGCTCAGCCTACCCCAGCAGCTCCTCAGGGAGGGAGGTTTACACTCAGCCAGAAAGGCTCCCCAGCTCAGGATCTAGAGCATAAACGTGACCTTTAAGCCTCTGGGAGGGGTGGGCAGGTTCCTGAAAGACCTTCAGACCCTGGCAGAAAGCCAAGAAATGGAAACTAGCTGGGGTGCCCCCCCCCCCCCGCCCATTGTCCACTAGATGTCACACTCGAGGAAGGGACGCTGATGGGGCCTGTGGGGCGGGCTTTACTTGTTTAGAAACCAGGACACTTGATTTCATTTTCACCTGCAGCAGGTGAGGGTAGAAATTGGACCTGAAGCAGCGGTTCTCGACCCTCGCTGCTCACGGCCACCGCCTGGGGAGCTGTAAACACTCCGGGTGCTGGGTCCCAGCCCCGAGAGCCTGATGCGTTTGACCGGGGTACTATCTGAACGGGGGACCTTTCGGTTCTAACGTGCAGCCCGGTGAGTGTCATGCGCAGTCAGGGCTGCCGACGGCTGGAGAGGAGGGGAGAGCGACAGCTTAGTTTGTCACCTCCAGCGTGTTCTAATGCTAAATTCTGTTGATGCTGAGGTGCAATTTTCTTTTCACGTTTTAACATCTCTGAAATGATAATGTCTTATAATCATGGTGATAGGAAAGGACTGCGTTATAATTCCGTTGACAATGTTCTTCCTGTCTTAGTGGTGTGTGACACGATGGTGTGTCTTGTCACCAACGATGAAATATGACCTTAAGCACGCGCTCTTCGCAGGGCGGCGGTGAGGAAGAGCGGCATCTCACACCTGGACACGCGTCAGAGTTGCCGGGAGGGGGCGCTGTTCAGGCAGCCGCCGGGCCGCGCCCCGGAGTTTCTGCCGCGGCGAGTCCAGGGTGAGGCCCGAGAATGTGCGTCTCTCTCAAGGTCTCCGGTGGTGACGGTGACGTCGACGCTGCTGGTGGGGTCCTCGCTCTGAGAATCACTGGTTAAGTGGGCAGATCTGGCGCTACAGACTGAACGTTTGTGCCATCCCCAAGTTCACGTTAAAGCCTACACCCAACGCGAGGGTGTCGGAGGCGGGGCCTGTGGGAGGCGATCAGTCACGAGGGTGGAGCCCTCCCCAGTGGGATGGCTGCTGGATGCACCGGACCCGGAGCTCCCGGGGAGAAGGCAGCCTCCGGGAGGCAGGAAGCGGGGCTCACCAAACCCCGCCGGCCAGCGCCTCGGTCGCGGACGTCCGGCCTCCAGCACGCAGACGTCCAGGTTGGCAGAAGCCGCCCGGTCTGTGTTCTTGCTGTAGCGGCCCGAGGACTTGGCCGGCCCGGAGCAGACAGGACAACGGCAGCGGACACCACTGTTCAGGTCCGGGGCCGTGCTCAGCACTTGGCATGGCTGCTCTCACTTTGTCCTCACAGCAACCCCGTGAAACTGGTGCTATTAGTCCCCCAGTTGGCATAGAAGAAAGCCGAGTCGGTGAGGGGCTAGTCCAGCCAGCCGGCGGCAGAGCTGGGGTTTGAACCCAGGCAATCTGACCCCAGTGCCCCGCCGTGCAGCCTGTAACCACTGCCCGCTTCCACATTCCTGCCCACTGTAGGCGGCATCACCTGGGGCAGTCGCTTCCCATTTCCTCCTTTGTAAAAGGAGATGATTGGGCTTGTCTTGAAAGAGCTGACAGCATGGAGCGCGTCAGACACTGTCAGTGCTCACTCGATGGCAGCTGCCAGTTTTACCTGTTTTTATGTGGCTCCTGCCTAACCACAGAGCGGCAGTGTGCGGTGGTGACAAGAGCTACCTTTTGGAGACAAAAGACCAGATGTTACAATAATTTTGGTCACTGGCGTTTGCCAGCGGGGACTCACAGTGGTTGAGCCTGTAGCACATGTTGACCCAGAGCAGGGGGTGGCTCAGACTCACGGCCCTCAGGCCTGGAAGGTATTTCCCGGAGTGACAGCAGCCCCCTTGCGTTACCTTAAGATTCAGGTTTGCAGAAGGAAGATGACATTGTCCAGGCCACAGAGCTCCGCAGTCATCAACATCAACACAGAGGTGCCAAGTGCCATCCCGGGCCTGGGGGAGAGGGTGAATGAGGGAGAGCTGCCCCGGACTCTGCGTCCTAGTGTGAGGGCGGAGGGGGTTAGAGAGAGAGGCATAAGGGAGATTAACAAACCACGCAGGAGCAGATAAGCCATCAGTGCTGTGAGGGACACAGTCTGATTTGCCAGAAGGACTGGCCCAGGCTGCTTCAGAGAGGGTGGTCAGATCAGCCTTCTCTGAAGAGGTGGCAGGTGAGCTGAAAACTGGAAATGAGGGTGCGAATGAGCGAGCAATAACAGCCAACTGGTTTTTAGCACTGACTATGTGCTAGGTACTGTGCTAAGTTAAATTAATGCTTGTCACAGTCCTTTGAAGTAATTACTATTATTATGCCCATTTGATGGATAAGGAAGTTGAGGCTTAATAGGGTGAAGTAATTGGCCCCCCAACAAGCAGAGGGACTACAGTTCAAGCCCAGGGGACTGATTAAATGGGGCGCTCACAGCCACCACATCTGAGAGGCTTCCAGGACTGAAGCCTAAACCAGAGGAGATCAGAGTGGTCACGGGAGGCACTGCAGTATGAGGACAGTGTTGGCTTTGATGTCGGCCAGAGCTGGGTTTGAATCCCTGCTGTGTGACCTTGAGCAAGTCACTGCACCTCTCTGATGCTCAGGTTCCTCGCCTGTGAAATGGAGAAAATAATAGCATGCTGTTTTAGAGGTTCAGCTGGTCAACAGGCACTTAGTCCACTTAGTGCCACATATGAGGCCCTCAGAAAATGACAGCTTTGTTATACGTTGTGGAAATGTAGCCTTCCATTCTCTGGGGACATTGGAGGGTCCCCAGGGTCATCGGAGTTGCCTGTCTGACTTAAATCATGGCTTTCCGGGCCGGAAGTCAGCTCCCAGCTCTTTTATTAACACCCATCCTGATCTTTCATAGCCTTGGAAGAACACCAGACATCCTGCATCAGTGGTTCTTGCTGCTCAGCCACAGCAAGTCTTTCCTTACAACCCTGCACCCCCAGGATGGGGAGCTGGTGAGGCGCTGGGTCTGTCAGACATAGGAAACTGAAGAGAAACGCTCATCTACTTAGATCCAAACCCCTTCTCCTCATCTGGGGATGCCTTAGCAGGGGAGGTACCAAAAGTAAACTGCGAAGTGAATTTTCTTCTCATCCTGCAGCTGTTTGCTTTTGGCTTTGGTCAGAGTTAGCAGATCTGCCTTGGGTCTGGCCAGAATCATAAGGCGGCTACCACACATGAGCTTTTGTTTCTGAATCGTTTTAACCACTAAGCTAATACATGCCCCATCCTCTAACTTTGCACCTTCCTGTCCACAACTCTCAATCCAGTTCAGTTCAGTAGATGTTCACTGAGCACCTGTCCAAACCAGGCCTCTGGCTGGTGCGGGGAGATTCGGGGCAATTCTAAACAAGGCCCATCCTTGAGTGAACAGTCTCGTGCAGGTCAGATCTGGTCACTCCTCTGCTTAAAACCTTCATGGTGTAATGTAGACAGCTAGCTGCTCACCAAATCAGTTTTTCGTCTTCCTGGGCCCATAGCTGAACCACATTTCCCAGCCTCCTTTGCAGTGAGGTTTTACCATGTGTTGTGGGTCAAATTGTTTTCCACAAAATTCATATGTTGAAGTCCTAACTCCTAGTACCTCAGAATGTGACCTTATTTGGAAATAGGGTTGTTACAGATGTAATTAGGTAAGTAGGGTGGGTGTAGGGTGGAGTCCCTAATCCAATATGGCTGGTGTCCTTATTAAAAGGAGAAATGTGAACACAGACACACAGGGGACACCACGTGAAGATGAAGGCAGAGACGGAGCTGATGCTTCTACAAGCCAAGGCACACTAAAGATTGCCAGCAACCTCCAGAGGCTAGGAGACAGTGACATGGAACATAGAACATGGAACACGGAAAAGAGCGTGGCCAGATCCTCCATCACAGCACTGAGAAGGAACCAACCCTGCCAGCACCTTGATCTTGGACTTCTAGGCTCCAGAACTGTGAGACAATAAATTGCTGTTGCTTAAGCCACCCAGTCTGTGGTACTTTGCTATGGCAGCCCTAACAAAGTAACGATATGGCTGAGTTGTAACCGACAAAATGTGATTGAAAGGGCTGTGTGCCACAGGCAGCCCTTGCCCATAGAAACCGCGCACACATGCCCTTCCACCCTCTGTCCTCCTCCTGGAGGTGGACACATGGACGACTTGGAAGTTCCGTGTTGAAGGTGTCATGGGCGCCATTGGCCAGGGTCTCTGTGTGACTGCGTGGAGCAGAGCCACCACTCACAGCACTGACCAGATCTGACAGGATGGAGAAATGGACTTCAACTGATTAAGCCCCTGGATGTGGGGGTTGTCTGACAACCCTGTTTGAAGTCGCCACCCTCCTTTCCCTTCCTAGCACTCAGCACAATTCCTAACGATGTTTTTGGTTTGCCTAAAATCTTGTTTTCTGCTTCTGCCACTAGATCATGAGTTTCCTGGAGGCAGAGGGTCTGTTTTGTTAACTGCTGTTAGGCCAGGGCACAGCACACTGGCTGGTGCCTAGCAAGCCCTCCTTCCACGTTTCTGGATGGGATATTCTGTCTGGTGGGAGAAAAGGACAGGGAAGCAGACAACTGCTGCTCACTGTGACATAAAATGACCAGGGTGTGAACAGGTCCGGGGGAATGGTGTCTTTAGCGGAAAGAAGAGAAGGCCAGAAAGACTTCAGAGGGGGATGCTCCCCGAGTGGGGTTTTTTAGGAGAAACTGGAGTTCGGTGGAGGTGGAGGGCGTGTGTGAGCGTGGGTGGATGGGGAGGCTTTCCACGCAGAGGCACAGCACAGCTCAGAGGACGGCAGGGAGGGGCAGAGAGCCTGTGTGTTCTGTGGCTTAGTGACTGGAGCACTGCCCATGTGTGGGGGGAGGTGACTCCAAGGGGCACAGCTGGAGAAGGCTGCGGGAGCTGGACCATGAAAGCTTGGATAAATTTTCACTTAATCCACCGACTTTCAAACCTCAGAGACCACACCCCACAGAAAGAAACACATTTTACACCACAATCCAGAACATACACAGTTATGTCTCAATATAGCAGAAATAACAGTCTCAATAAATAATACTGGCTCTTATAATTTAAAAAAAAGGATCTTTCATTTCCTATTCTATTCCATACTATATATTTTAAAAAGATGATCTCTTAAGCTAAGTGGATTTCATAGTAAATATTGGGTGACCCAGAATTTGAAAATCTGTGCTGCTGGCCATGGGACTCCTTTAGGTGGGCTCTGAGGCAGGGAGGGGGCCAAGGAGAGGATGGATGAGGGGAGAGCAGGCAGCCAGCCCAGCAGGAGAGGGGCAGCGGCCTGGGCAGGGTTCGGGGGGTGTTCTGCACAGGGCAGTGGTTGCAGAAGGCAGGTCTGTGGATGAGATCCTGGGAGCAGGTGGGTTGTGAGGATTTACAGGAACCCGAGTACAAGAAACAGTTCTCTTTCTAAAGGCTTGGCTGAGCACTGTGGGGAGAGTCCCAGGCCAGGGAAGGGGTCATGTGCTCCCTGGAGGGCCTTGCTGGATGGCCTCTCTGGAGGGGAGGGTTTGCAGTGGGGCTGGGAGTTAGGGCCAGAGGTGTAGGGAGAGGGGAGGGTGTCCAGGGAGGCTGCGTGCACATCCGCCTCAGGAGTGGCAGGACAGCTCATTGCCCAGCATCAGCATGACTGTCAAGCCCTCATCACAAAGCAGGACTGTGTTGTGTGAGAGTGTGTGTGTGTGTGTGTGTGTGTGAGAGAGAGAGAGAGAGAGTTGTGTGTGAGTGTATATATGTGAGTGTGTAAATGTGTGAGTGTCCATGTGAGTGCATGATGTGTATGAGAATTGTATGTGTGAATGTGAGAGTGAGGGTGTATATGTGTGAATGTGAGTGTGAGTATAAGTATTTGTGTGTGCATGCATGAGAGAGACAGTGTGCGTGTGTGAGTGTGTGTGGCGTGTTCCCCCGCAGGGCTGTGGGCCTCAGGAGAGGATTGTCTCCCCCACCCCCTCAGGTGGCGGCTGCCCCAGGGTGCAGGGAGAGGCTTTGGAATCAGACTGAATCCTGAGTCAAACCCTGACTTTGCTCCCTGCTCACGAGCGACTTGAGCCAACTTGCTTCTCTCTGGGCCTCAGTTTTCACACCTGCGAAGTGGGTGTAGCAATCCCTTCCCTGCGAGGGGGCTTCGTGAAGCTCTCCGAAGTAAAGTGGGGGCTTCCTGGCATATGGCTGGCATTCTAGGAGCAAATCCTAGTTGCTCATTTCAGATGGAGGAAGGTTCTGAGCTTTACTTCATTTCCACTGGGACCCCTTGGTCTGATGCCTGAGGCAATTTGCCTCCCTCTGGACCTGTCGCTGTGGAGACTGCCGCGTGAACCATTCACTGCCCCACACGCCCTTCCTGTCTCTCCCCGTGGCCCCTCTCTCTCCCCTGGAGATGGAGTGTTCCTTGTGACCGACCTCGGGACTAAAGTTTCACCTCTGCTCTTCGGGGCTTGGCACCTCTGAGCCTCCATGTCTGCCTCTGTGCGACAGGAACAAGACTCTCGCCTCCCCTGGTGGGGCTGTTGCAAAGAGCTGGTGATTGCCGCATTTGGAAGGGCTCTGTCATCTGTGAAGAAGCTTGGGTGGTGAGAGGATAATCGGAGATGGTGGGGATGCTGACGTCTCAGAGAGAGATGTCCCTGCAGAGAGCTGGGATCCCAGAGCAGCCCCGGTCTGCTCGGACGCTGGGTGTGGGTGCAGGCTGCCAGGGGCCCAGAGAATTCCCTCGTTCCTTCCCTCCTCCCAGCTCCTCCCTCATCCCCTGGTCATATTTGGGTTTGGATGTGATTCAGAGGAAAGGGAACAGAGGTTGCTCTAAAGAGGGCCTGGGTACTCCAGACAATAACTCGGGCCTCCCAGGGCCTCCCTGATCTCCGATGGGGCCCAGGGGCAAGACCTACGGCCGCACCTGCACCGCCCCCACCCCCTTCTTTGCAGTCAGCCCTGCCCCCTGCGCAACGGGAATAAACCCGCAGCGCAGCCGTCAAGGGCTAGAATTCTCGGGTTCTTGCTGGCACCCGGTTCCCATGGCAACCGGAAGCTCTCCTTTGCCACCTTCAGGAATGTCATTAGGCTGCAAGGGGGAGGCGGCAGACAAAGGGAGACTGTCATGCTGCGGCAGCGGCTAAGAGGGCAGAGCGGTGGGCAGAAGCCCTTTTTGTAGCAGGGGTCTTTTTCTTTCCTCTTAAATAAAATTTATAAACCATTTCGTTACCTCAAACCAACTAACGCTTTTCTAAGGGGAAAAAAACCAAAACTAATACAATGTACCTCAGTGCTCAGTCAGGGAAGTGGAAAACATACTGATGTTTCAACGACAACAAGGATATAAAAACGATAAGGACTTAACGTTAAACCCTCCCAACCACCTATTTCACGGATGAGGAAACTGAGTTTAAGAGAGGCAAACAGCCCGTCTCAGGGCACAGAAACAATGCGGGAGGGCAGGAATGTGAGCCCATCTCAGAGGCCTGCTCAGCCTTGGATGTGCTCACCAACACGGCTTCCTGGGAAGCAGGGACCATGTCAGCGCCTGACTTAGGAGCCAGGTGCCTATGGGAGAAGGGAAGGGGTGCTGGAAGCCTTCTTCACCCTCCACCCCCAGGTGTGCTGATGCAAACCTGGAAGCAGCCCAGGGCCCAGAGTTCCCTGAAATCCACTTTCATGCCATCTTCCAGCTGGATAACTTGAGCCTCCTCTGCCTTGGTCTCTCTAACTTCCATCTCTCCACCCCAACCCCCCCTTCACTGAGGCCACAGAGTCTGTGCAAACAGTCTGGCCATGCCGTCCCACCTCTGCCCAGATAGCACAAGATGAAGTCCAAGCTCCTTAGCAGCAGCCTCTGGGTCCACCCCAATGTGTTCACCATTGACCCTCCAGATTCATCCTCCAGAAATTGCTACAGCCAGACTGAGCCCCACATGGTTAACCAAACAGCCCATGTCTCTTCCTACCTCTTTTCCTTTATTTAGGTTGATTCCTCTGCCTGGAACAGTAAGCCCTATAAGCCTTCCCTATAGGGAAGCCATAATCTAATAGTTGATGTTTAACCAACATCAGGCGTAGTGGTGAAATAAAGAAGCACTCCCTCTTAGACTTGAACAGGAAAGGATGCTCTCTGTATCAGCCTGCTCTACAACGTTATACTCAATGTCTCTGTCAATGCAACAAGGCGTGAAAAAATAAAGGAATAAAATTTCAAACAAAGAAAATGTCATTATCTGTAGGCAATATTATTATCTCTCTAGAATATCAGCTAACAAAATAACAGAACTAATATGAGACATCAGTAAAAGGGGAGTAGGTAGATATCTACACATTAAAAAATTAATCATTTCCTTTACTACATAATAATCAACTCTAAAATGTAATTAAAATTCCCATTCATAACAAAAACAAACATACATAATACAAGACCTAGGAATAAACCTAATAAGAACTGTGCAAGATCCACATGAAGAAAATTATTAAACCTTAAGAAATGAATGTTAACAACAATGGAAAATCCTGAATAATGGAGATTCATGCCATAATCCCAGATGGGAAGATAAATTGTAAAGACGTCAATTTTCTCCACATAATCTTCATATTCAATGTAATCTTGATCATAATTTGAGCATGATTTTTAATGAAACTTGATTAGTGGATTCTGAACTTGACATAAAAAAATGCATAAGAATTACTAGAGAGCTTTTCAAAAAGAATATATAAAACCATACAGTAACTAAAACAGTGTGTTTAGTGTCTCAGAAATAGACAATCAATTAATGGAACAAAATAGAGAATATGAAAACAAACCTATATGCATTTAAGAATTTATTTTATGATAACTTGGCTTACTCAATAAACAATATTTCTTTCTCAGGAGGAAGAAATGAGGATAATAGTAAAAAATTTATGGAATATAATCATTAAGAATAATGAAAAAGGTACTGACATAGAAGGATTTCCCATACATATTATAAAGCAAAAAAAGGTAAGTCATAGAACAATATGCATACTATGACTCCATTTCTGATTTAAGATGCAAGTACCTGTTTGAATGTGAATGCTTAAAGAGTCTAGAAGATGGATTTGAAACTGTTGACAGTGGACACTTTCGGGGAGGAAATTGGAATAGGGAGGGTACGGGAAAAAATGTCTCTTTTTGCTCCACATTTTTCTAGATTATTTTACTCTTTCATGCTGAAAACGTATGCATGCATTTCTTGATTTTATGCATTCAATAATAATTGTCCAGACGAAGGAAAAAAAGAACAACAATTCTGTCATACACCATGGGGAAGACCCTGGGCGCTGGCGAAATAGATGTGGAGTTATGCGAGCTCAGGAGACTCTGGACTCACCCTCTGCATCCTCCTGGCCTGTCCGCTGCCCCTAGGCACAGTCCAGTCTCTCCAGAGCCACTTCTACCTCTCAGTCTGGGGCGAGCCCAAGAGCCGTCCCCTTGAACTTGGTCCTCACTCAAATGACCATCGGTTCCTGGGACGGCCTTCACTCCCCGACTCCATTCTTCTGCTACTCCTTAGCTTTGTTTCCCCATTCCCATGCTGGTCTTGGCTCATCCAGCCCAACAGTGGAATTCAGACCCTCCCATCCGAAGTGTGTGGAAAGTGGACTGGCCTGGACATAAGGATTCTGGGTTCTCCCCGTAACCCAGCAGAAAGTGAATGCCAAGGCCATTGTGCCACACGCACCATTCCCCCGAGGAGAAGCAAGAAGCCACATGGCAACCTCTGAGCGTCCCTCTTTCGTCCTCGTTCCTTGGCCTTTTATGCCGTAATTATTTTCATACATCAAACTCTCCGTTTCCCACAAGAATGAGGAAGAGAGGGGACTTGATTTTGTTCACTGTTTATCCCCAGCACCTAGAAGCATGCCAGGCCCCTAGTAGGCCCTCAGAAATAGGTAGACACCGGATGAGTTCAGGAAGTCACGTGGCCTGCCTTTAAATCCACCAAGCGTGGTCAATCTCACACTGTCCTGGAGACATGGACACGGAGCAAATAGGAAAGGAGCAGCTTCCTCTGCCCTGCCCCGTCCGGAGCAGCTGTGCCCCCAGAGGGCATGGGACCTTCCTGTTAAGATCCCTGTTGTGGACACACCCTTCTGATTTCTGACCTCCCAGGGTCGGGCGCAGGCTGCCCTTCTCCCTCCTGGTGGGCAAGTCTCATGTCCTCTCCCCAGAAGTTTTCAACAGTTCTTGAACCAACCTATCTTGTGGGCCTTGGGGCCATTTTTCTCCTCTGAGCCTTTGTTTCCATTTCCTGAATAATGTAATCCCCCAATCCCCACGTCAAGGACAAGTCAGGACTCCAGCCAGCATCGTTCCTGGCTTCTGGGACAGCAGTCACGGAATTTGCATTTTTCCATGAGCTTGATCTCATAAATTCCCCCTGCACAGCCTCGCTGAGGATTCATCAGACTAAAGATTTTCTATACCTCCTTTCCACAACCAAACTAAAGGAGAATTTCTAATTTTCTGCCAAGCCCCCGGTGCTCAGAGGGTTTCCTTCCCAGGATTTTGCTTCACCAAAAATATAGATTTCTTGAGGAAAAAAGCCACAATTGATCCAGCCTTCCCAAAGGCCTTAATGAGAAGAGCTTCTGCCAGCCTGAGCCATGTCGTTGGGCATCCCAGCAGGAATTCAGGAGGACTTTGTCACAGGACACGGCCAGACACAGCCCCTGTGGGGGAGACTGACAGGCGCCTCATTAGCTGGCTCACTCTGCACTGAGAAAGAGCTCTGCGCAGGGCGGCCAGCAGCTGAGAAGCAGACAGGGGTATGTGGGGAGAGGAGACACAGTCCCCATGCAACCTGTGTGACCGAGGGACGGAGAGCTAAATTCCCCGGGCCTCAGTCTCCTCATCCATGGAATGACCGTAATCATGCTCCTCTCCTGCAGTCCCGGGACCGGTATCCGGGACAAAGATCAAACATGCCCAGCACAGACCAGGTGCCCAACAACTGTTCCCTCTCCCTCTGCCCTTCTATAACCTGCAACTAACCCCTCCGCTAAGAAAACAAGCCTCAAACACAGGTGTTTTTTGGAATTGCGGGAAAGTATCAATCCAAAGGCTCATTCTGAGCACAGACTTTGCACACGGCACTGACCCAAAGCAGCTTAAGAGATGGTAAAGAAGCCTAAGCAATGTCTGCTGCCTGGGGAGAGTTTCTCATTTGCTCGAGGACTTAAAAGGGAGTATTTGCCAGCAACGGATGCCCATTCGAGGCAGTTTTTACTCCAAAGCCCTCGGATGGAGTCCAGCACTGGCCACGGCCAGCTGTGCCACATGGACCATTACTTAGCATCACAGAGCCTCTGTGAGGCTCCGTATCTGTAGACTTAGCCCCTTAACATCTGCCTTCTGGGGCTGTTGTAGGGATTTTTAAAAAGCATAAATAAAATGATGTAGGTGAAACATTTAATATTGTGCCAGGCATGTCGCGGGCACACGATAAATGCTGTGTGAATTTTATGACCAAACAATTGGAATAATCAAGTGCAACGCATCCGACATACAGTGTAGCCACACTGGATGGAAGCAACTGGAAAACACTGAGGAACCACGGCCACTGCTCTTCACGTCTTGATTCATGGCGACTTGGACTGTTGGCCTCAGTTCCTTCCCAGCCAGGAGGCAGGGTGCACTGGTGAGCACATGGACATGTGCTGGGAGTGGGACCCACCTGGGTACCAAATCCAGTGTCAGTCACCTGCTGTGAGACCTTGGCTGAGTGGCTAACCTCCTAGATCTCTATATCTTCCCATGTCTATAGAATGGCAATAATGACAGTCCCCTCCCCACAGGGTGGTGTGAGGATGAAATGGTGGAGGATGCACAGGACTGGACCATGGGGAGGGTCAGTAGATGTGAGCTAGTATCAGGAGAGGCCTCAGTCCTGTCCCTCTTTAGGGATGGGGCTTCCTGGGGCACGTGAAGAGCAGGGAAGAGAGTCAGGGAGGGGAGGAAGCGAGAGAGATGGAGGACCCTCAAACATGCAGCATCAAGGGGTTCAGCAGGGGGGTCAGCATTGCACCAGGAAGAAGGAGATGAGAAAAGAGGTGCTGTGAGCCCCAGAAACTCCTCAGTCCCGAGCAAGCCAGAATGGCTTGTCACCCTAAGGGAGTGACTGAAGCGGCATAGGGAGAAGCTAGGCCCAGCCAAGAGGATGGTGCAGGAGAAATAAGGGAGCATCGGAGGGGCCTGGCAAGGAGAGCTAAGCCCCAAGGACAGCATTTCACAGCCCCCGAGCCATTGCTCAGAGTGGGAGCTCTGTATAGGGCCTTGCTCCTAAGGACATCTTGTCAACCACCTCCTTCTCCCTACAGATCCCCCAGCACCCTATCTTCTGGCTGAGTTGCATGGACATTGTTTCCCGAATCAGTGAGTCCCCTGTCACAGGACTGTCACCAAGAGAGGACATGCTTGAAGAGCCACTGACCCTTCAGCCCAACTAGTGAGAGCCCAGGAGAAAACAAACACCTCAGAAGAAGGCGAGGTGTGGAGACTGGCAGACAGAACAAGGAAGCGGACAGGAGTGCTCAGCCTCCGGGGAAGGAGGCACTGATGGCTGAAATCCTCAAGGGATTTGCAATAAATTACATGTGTTTAACTTTACAGTTTAAAGAATGTGACTATAATTTCACAAAGCACGACAAGCAGTGATAATCGCAACAGAAGCTAACACTTCTGAGCATTGACTGTGTGCCAGGCTCCGCCAGGTTTTATCTTTTTAACCCTCACAGCAGCTCTATGATACAGTATAGCCTCCACGCCCATTGTATAGATGGGGAACCTGAGGCTTCCGGAGGTCAGCTCACTTGCCCAGACCACCTGGAGCAACAGAACTCCAAGGGCTGACTGGCTAAGTCCCAGGTTCCACTCTTTACACCCAAGAACTGCGGGTGGGGGAGGAGCTTGCCCCCACATGGAGGGAGATCTTCCATTATTGAAGAAGAAGGGCCATGCATGCCGGGGAGGCGGCACCCAGGCCCCCAGCCCAGGGCACCCCGAGACACCTATAATCCAAGGCTTGCCTTAAGCACCAGCTGGATTTGGTGAAATCCAATCTAAAATTAAGCCTTGCCTAAGCCTTTTTGTGTTTCAGTTATAGAGTCATTAAAAGTCAGAAACCGTCTAGAATTAGTCATTGGCCTCACGCTCCATGTACTCCAGTCCCCGAAGGCACGTTTTCACGTTCCACATTTTCCCCGGTTCTGTTAAAATGGTTGTTTCTGACAATTGGTGAAGAACTCTCCCACAACCTAAAAAAACCTACTTTTTTTTCTATCTCCACAAAAACAGGGGATGTAATTATAAGAACCTAATTATCACCTCTTTCAAAGGAAGCGGACTGCTTGGGCTGTGTTTGTGGTGTTGGACTTAGCACTGAAAACTCTGCTTGCTCGATATTATAATTAGGTAATCAATCATGCTACCCTCGAGGCACTAAGGGGGGACCTTTCTTCTGGAAGGAAAACAAGACAAACTCTCAATGACAAGTAAGTAGTAGAATAAGAAGCAGTTAGCTTAGTGGTCTGAGTCACCCAGATGAGAGTTCCAGTTCCAGTCCTGCCCTGACTAGCTTTGTGACCTCGGGCAAGTCACTCAATATTTCAGAGCCTCAACTTCCTCAGCTATATTATGGGGATGAAATGGTTTCCCTCACACCATCCTATGAGATTAGCAAAATAATGCATGTCAAAGCAAATCCCAGAGTTCGTCGTTAGTGCCATGGAGATGATTCTGACTCCTCGCCCCCGTGTAGAGCAGAGCAGAACCTTGCCCCGTCTTTTTGCACCATCCTCTCACCTTCCGGCGCTGCATCAGACAATGCTCTGCTGTTATTTATAGATTTCATGGTCCTTCTTCTTAGTCTGGCTTAGTCTGGAAGATCTGCTCAAACCTGTCCACCATGGGTGACCCTGCTGGTATTTGAAATACCGGTGGCAGAGCTTTCAGCATCACAGCAACACACAGCCACCACGGTATGACAACCGACAGACGGGTGATGTGGTTCCCTGACCAGGAAACAAACCCGGGCCACCATGGTGAGAACACATCACCACCAGGCGCTAGACCATCTATCACTAGACCACCAGGGCTGGTCCAAGTCCCAGAGTGTCTGGCACAAAATAAGCCCTCGCTAAATGGTAGCATTATTCCTATTTGATATCTCTGTATTATTTCATTGAGTTAGGATGATGATTGGGCATGCCCTTAGTCAATCCTCAGCGCCTCTCCGTATGTTCTTGCTCATTGTCCGGATAAGAAGTTCACTGCTTAGACCTGAGAAGTCACTCCCCTTCCCCCTCCTTCCCTGGGAGAAGCCCAGATCATAAAGCTCAAGGAGACATGACAAGACCACTAGCTTAGGTTCCCAGACCTCAGTTTCCCATCTGCGAAATTGGCTGGTCATCTTTACCTCATTGGTTTGTTGTGAATATTGATTAAAGTATATGAAATGTCCTCCTCACTGGCCAGCACATACTTGCTGCTTCATAAATGAGTTTTCTTCCTTTCAGTACCCACTAAGCCAACCATTGCTCTCTACACTCCCAAGAGGGAAGCAGGCAAGGATCCTTGTTCCTGATGGAGCAGAGAGGTAAACTCAAAGAGGTCACTCCACTGGAAAGAGCTAGAATGTAAACTCTGGGTTCCACTCCTATGCTCTTTCCAATGCTCCACAGACATCTCATTAATCCACTCAACAAAAGTCTACTGAGTGCTTCCCATGTGCCAGGTTGTGGGCTGGGCTACTGCAACAGTCCAGGCTTGATTTAACAAAGGCTGACCAAGAGCAGTGCAGCAGAGAAGGGTAAGAAAGCAGCTTCCGTGTCTCCTCTTTCTGTGCCTCCTCCTTTCTCTTCCTCGCCTATTCTTCCTCTCATTCTCCTCTCTCCAGGGTTTCAACACCCACACAGCCAACCACATTCTGATGAAGTTAATAATCAGGGCGTCAGCTTTAAATACCAGTTAGCTCAAGGGAGAGAACCTACTTGCCAGAAAAGAATAAAACTGACAAGAGGAAAATTCCAGTTGAGCTAACCCACGCCCACAGCCCATGGTGCCCAGTCTTTACTGACATGGTTATACTGCACCCATTTATTCATTCATTCGTGCATTCTCAAAACAAGTATTTATGAGCATCTGTCTGTTAAGTGTTAGCCATTGTTTTAGGTCAGAGGTCAGCAAATTTTTCTGTAAATGGCAAGGTAGTGAATATTTAAGGCTAGTGGGCCATACTGCTTCTGTCGCTTACTCAGTGCTGCCATTGTAGCATAGACGATACACAAACATACAGGGGTGGCTGTGTTCTGATAAATCTTTATTTACAGAAACAGGAGGCAGGCTGGCGCTGGCCCGCCCTGCTCTGGGCCCTGACACAGGAGAAGACCCAGGCGCCCCGTCTTGGAGGTCAGAGTCTGGGTGTGAAGATAGACGGTGATGGTGCATGTGATGAGACAGGACAAAGGCTGCAGTCATAATGATAGCAGTTAATTACATCCTGTACATGTGAAACATATGCCACAAACGTTACCTAAGTTATTTCATTTGTGTTGAAACAACCTTCCTGGATGGCGAGGCAGTGATGGTGGCGCTAAGATTGGAACGCAGGCCCGCCCGGCCCTGAAGCGCGCACTCCCGGGTGCTGCCTCTCTGGAGGCTCAAAGGCGGGGGAAGCTGCCCGGCTCGGTGGGTCGCGGGAAGCTTAGCCGGATGGATGATACTTTCGCTGCATCTTCAGGGACTCCTTAGACTTCCCCAGGCAGGAAGGTGGAAGGACCGTTGGGGGCGGGCAGGGAGAGCGGACAGGGCCTCCCTGGTGACCCATGGCTGAGCACAGCGGGCACACCAGGGAGGGGAGCCCCTCCTGCTGCCGGAGACGACACCTCCTCCTGCTGGACACAGTGAGCCCGGGTACCAGGAGCGCCACTGGGCTGGGGGCGCCCAGGGCGGGAGCTGGGTTGTCGCGTTGTCTCGCGGGGCTCTGGTGGAGGTCCTGGAGAGCCTGCTGAGGGGTCGGCTAGTTGCCTCCCCAAGGGATGCACAGGGGGTGTGGCGACATCAGGGAAGACTCCCTCCAATTCCCGCCCACCCTGCCCCCACCCTCCTCAGAGCTCACCTCCCGGAACACTCTCCTCGCTGCCGTGATCCTCAAGCTTCCAGCATCTTCCCGCTCACGTTCCACCCCAGCTCCACACCTGGCCTCTTGGTCCCTGAAGCCCCCAGGGCAGAGAGCCTCGGCAAACCAGCAAACCCCACCGTGCACGGTTCCTAGGATGTTAGCATCCCTGGGAGCTGTCTTGTCTCCGGGGGCAGTGGGTGCCCTCTGCTCGCCCAGCCCCAGAGCCGGCCCTGGGCAACGTTGCGTCAGGCCAGTGCTGTGGGCTCGCTTCCACCGGTCTGGCTCTGGCCTCCAGGACAGAGCACTTGTCGCCACCTGACACAGGTGTTTACCACGTGTCTCTCTGCACAAGGATGCCAGCACGGGGGCAGGGGGTTCGTTCTGTCCCCTGCTCTGTCCTTTGAACAGCGCCAGTACGGGGGAGGTGCTCAGAAATATTCGTTCAATGGAGGAAGGAAGGAACGAAGTGTGACCCGCGCGGCGAGCACCTCGGCTCCGCAAGGTGTTTACCGGGGGACGGCGGGTGAGGCGGCTCACCTCCAGTCTCCCTGGTTATCCAGCTCGAGGACAATAGCATTTAGTCACCCACCGGAGGAAGGGACGCACTTCACGGCTGCTCTCAGGCGCAGCCTTCAACTCCTCGGGACAGTCGCTGGACCAACCAGAGCAGTCCTGCTGGCAGCGGGACCCCAGCACTGCCCCGGGTGAGCCAGTCCCCACAAAGGGCGCACAGTGTGCTTCCGCCCGGTAAGTGCACAGCCAGTGGCACCTGTTACCTGACAGTGCCTGGCGCATGTAGTCACTCAAAACGTAGGAGGTGTTGTTACTTTTCCTATTCTCTTTCTGGAGCTCCCTCCACTCTACATAACAACAGAACTCGAGTCCTCACGACCTGTGAGTGGGGTCACTCTTCTCATTTTACTGATGAGGAAACTGAGAATGAGAGCAATGGAGACACTCGTTAATACCACCGTTCATTCAGCAAATGTTCTTTGAATACTGCCGTGTAGCAGGCACTGTCCAAAGCACCAGGGACACACCAGTGAGAAAAACAAAGTTCCTGCCCTCAGGGAGCTGGCATGCTTGTAGGGGAAGACACACAATGAAAAAATAAAAATACAATATGCCAGGAGGTGACAAGTGCTCTTAAGGCAAAACAAAGCCAATAAGGAGAGAGAAAGTGGTCAGAAAGGGCCTCTATGAAGAGCTGACACTGGACATGAGGAAGTGAGGGAGTGAGACACCTGGTGCAGAAAGTGAAAACAGCACATGCAAAGGTCCTAAGGTAGAAATGTGCTTGGGTGCTTGAACAGCCAGGAAGGGTCAGAGATGAGCCTGACCTTCCACAGCCCGGGGCTTTCCCACTAAGCCACACTGCTGCCCCCACCCTACAGGCCCAGGTGTCCAAGGACATGCTGGCTTAGATGGGCACATTCCTTGCAGCAATGGCAAGTGGCCCCAGCATCCTCACGCCCATCCCTCTCCTACCCACAGGGCAAGCTGCACTGAGAGGGGAGCAGCCTCCACAGCAGCCAGATTAGAGGAGAGGCAGGTGTGTGTGCCCTGCTCTTAGGACCGGAAGCTGCAGCCTGCACTCTAAAGGAGAGGGGGCAGGAGCAGAGTTTCTAACCTGCGCAGATCTCTGCAGCCTCAGCGCCAGCTGTCACAGGAAGAGGTTAAAGAGGGAAAGGAGATTTCCTTCATGTGTGCAGGCACGCACGAGCGCGCACGCGCGCACACACACACACACACACACACACACACACAGAGGAACACTTGTTTCCTAGTAAATCCTAACTGGTACAGGCACTGTCAGCCCACACTCCCGTAAATAAAACACCACATTCGTCTTCTGTGACTCCATCCTGATTCCACTCTTTCCCACTACTACAGGCAGGTGTGTGTGGAGCAGAAACAACATCTACGTTTACTTATTCCTTTATTTTTTTAAAATGAGCAGAAACAGTAATTAATCTTTTTGCCCATTAGAAATTTGATTTTCAAAAATTATTTTAACTAAGGTCAGACATGCATGAGTCAGATGAAATGGCTTTTGTATTTCTGCTCTTCACTCTGCAGTGGCACATCCGTGAGCATCCTGGGAATGAGTTGCAGCAGCCCTCAATCACGTCTGAAGTCACAGCCCACGGCATCGACCATTGTGCAGACTTTTCTGAAGCGTGTGCCCTGTTTGAGTGGGTGAGGAGATGTGGGAGGAGGGGTCCCAACAGGGACACATTGACATTGAGCTTACTGCCAATCTGTTTCTGGATAAATTCGCGTATATGTCATAGAAATCTGCAAGGACTTGTAAAGAGATAGGAAACGATATATTCCTTTTGACACTATCCTGATGCCAGAAATAAGTTTCCAGACCTCATCTCCAGCAATGGCCCAAAATGTGTCACTACCCTTCGGGGCTGCTGGCCGACGGACTGCGTGCAAGAGAATGTGTGTGGCAGGATTGGGTCTATATTCAGAAAGAAGAATTTAAAATACTCATTATCTGAATTCTTCTCTCTGGGGGAAAGAGCAGGCTGTAGGGATGCCAAAAACTAGCTGTGTCTGTTTGCGAGGCTTTTCTCTGGTGTATTTATTTCAAGGCCAGCTACCACAAGGGAGACCTGAGCATCACGTCGTTTCCTACCTCCATTCCTTTGCCCCTGCTGACCTTTCGCCTTAGATGCCCTCTCCCTCTATTTCTGCATAAAGAACTTTTACTTTTCCTTTAAAATCCAGTTCAGAATTCTGTTTAGAATTATTAGAAAAAATTATAATGATGCTCAATGAGGTAAAACATATTAAAAGAAGTTCATCAGACAAAAGGAAAATGCCATAAAGAATATGACGCCAGTTTAGAAGACGGTGAGTTAACTCCTAGTAGATGTCAGTCCTCCCAGAAATAACAACTGTCCCCTGTGGACAGAATACACAAACCAACTACACTGGAGACCCTGCCGGGTGATGACAGGCAGGCAAATATGGAGGTAGTCAAACGTAGAAAGGACTGACCCAGGGTGCATTCTCCATTTCTGCAGCTTTGGTGGGAGGGTGGGCTGTGGTCTGGGAGTAGAGTGAGGCGAATGAAGCTCTGAGGGAGAGCTGCCATCTTTATGATCTGAGGAACAAGAGGACAGAGCCTGGGGTGCCACAGCCACCAGAAAGTGAGGGGGAAATCCAGGAAAGGAGAGAGCTAGAGAGGGGTGTCCAGGTCTGTGTGGTTAAAGTTCCACGCACTCCGCTTCAGTGGCCTGGGTTCACGGGTTCCGAGCCCAGGCGCAGACCTACTCCACTCATCAGCCATGCTGTGGTAGCAACCCACATACACAAAAGAGGAAGATTGCCACAGGTTAGCTCAGGGCAAGTCTTCTTCAGCAAAAAAAAAAGAAAAGAAAAACAAATGAAGGATTTCTCAGACAAACAAAAATAAAGAGAATTCATTGCCCTGTGCTATAAGAAATGTTAAAAAAATTTCAGTAGACAGAAGGAATGTGATGCCTGAAAGAAACTTGGAGTTACACCAAAAAGAAAAAGGCACTGAAAGTAGAAAAAAATGAAGTTAAATATAAACATCATTTTTTCTTATGTTTAACTGCATCAAATGATAACTATTTAGATTAATGAGTAGCAATGTGTTGTGTGTTTATAGCATATATAAAAGTAAAATGTATGATAGCAGTAGCACAAAAGATAGGCAAGAAGAATTGGCAATATACTATCGTAAGGTCCTTACACTACACACAATATAATATTGAGCAATACAATAATGGAAGATAGACACTTCTGCTCTTTGAAAGACTGTTACAGGAATGAAAAGACAAGCCACAGACTGGGAGAAAATATTTGCAAATCATATTTCTGATAAAGGACCTGTATCCAGAATTTACAAAGAAGTCTCAAAACACAATAGTAAGAAAACAAACAATCCAAGAAAAAAATAAGTAAAAGATTTGAACAGACACTTTACCAAAGAATACATACAATTAGTAAATAAGCACTTGAGAATATCAGCATCATTAGTCATTGGGGAAATGCAAATTAAAGCCACGAGATAACACAGCACACCTATTAGAATGGATGACATAAAAATTTATTTTAAATTTACAATATTAAATGTTGATGAGAATGAGGAGCAACTGGAACTCTCATACATTGCTGGTGGGCATGTGAAATGGTACAGTTACTGTGGAAAACGGTTTGGCAGTTTCTTATAAAGTTAAACATACACTCATCATAAGACCCAGCAAATTCATTCCTAGGTATTTACCCAAATGAAATGAAATGTGTATGCAAATGTTTATAGTGGCTTTATTCACAACCAACAAAATCTAGATACAAGCCTAAATATTCTTCAACTGGTAAATGGATAAACCAATCATGGTACATCCATACAATGGAATAATACTCAGCTACAAAAAGAAACTAACTATTGATACACGGTTGAGAGTCAACAGCATGGACAAATCTCAAATTCGTCATGATAAGTGAATTAAGCTAGCCTCAAAAGGCCATATACTGCATAATTCTACTTATATGACATGCTGTGAACACAAAACAACAGGGACACAAAACAGATCCATAGTTGCCGGGGGCTGAGAGTGGGAGAAGGATTGACAATGAGGGGCTCTCTCATCTGTTTGCTGAGAGGGATGGAAGAAGGCTGCTGGGGCATCTGTGGAGGGGACGATTAGAAGTCCCTTGAAGGCGGGAGAACCAGCACCAACATCAACAACCTCACAGCACAGAAATCTTGACAACAGTTGAAACCTTTGGAGGCAGAGCCCCCTGAGTGCCCCATTTCCCTCAGGTAGCAGCTATTACATTTCTAGGATCCATATTTAGATGATGGAAGCACCTAGAAAGAAATGGAACAAGGGTTCATGAGAGCCCTCAGCAGGAAATCACCTTCCCCTTTGATCCCGCTGATGTCTAATGAGCATCTCGACTGGGGAAGGGCGGAGCGGAGGAGGGGACCAGTGTTAAAAGCCTCTGGGGTCCTGGGCTAAGCAAAGGGCCAGGCTTGGAGGCAGGAGGTCCGGGGCCTGGGCCCAGCGCCACCTCTAGGGACGGCCATGAGGCTGGAGTTAACGTCTCCAGGCCCTCTCTCTGGCATGCCCCCGGCTCGCCTGGAAACTTTCTGCTTGTTTCAAGGCCGTTTTCTGTGCCTCTTTTCCCACCCTCAGCAGAGTTAGATGTTTTCCTCTTCACTGCTCGGCATTCTGTTCGTTCCTCGGTTACACAGCTGCCGCCTGTAATGACGATCGCCCCTGGTTGGTGCCACAAAGTGGAAAGAACCAAGAAATCAGACAGTGTGAGGTTCCCATTCCAGCCTCTACCTCTCACTGTGTGTGACCTCGGGGAAGACCCTTTTCCTCTTTGGGTCTCAGTCCCCAACTGTCGTGAGGTTTCAACAGGAGAAGAAAAATGCACAGAGACTGCTTTTCATCATGACAGGCATGTGCCCACTACACAACGAAGATCAGGCCCTCGCCCGCAGAAGGTGACGAGATCCACAAGGACAGCGACCCTCTGTCTTGTGTGTCAACAAGCACCTGGACTTTGCCACCAGCTTGAAGTGTATTCATGTCCTGGCTCTGCCCAGGCAGGTGACCTTAAAGCAGATCATTTTGCTTCCCTGAGCCTTAGTTTCCTAATCTGTAAAATGATGGCTTTTGTTAGGAAAAATGTGGATCGTAAATATAAACTGTCTGGTAGTGTCTGGCACTTGTTATTATAAAAAGCTCAAACTGTTGAACTAAGTCCCTTAAACAATAGAGTCTGTGAGATCAGGAACTGTTTTTATCTTGTTCATTATTCTATCCCTAGGGCTGCCACATACAGTTGCACAAGTTGTGCACTGCACCATTCCAGAGCATGCTTCGTGTAGCCTTTGATGTGAATCATGCCCCTTGGAGTTGTGCAGTGCATCAGCCTTGTCAGCATAGTACCTGGTATTGTTCTAGGTGCTGTAAACAGGACCAATTCCTGCTCTCATAGAGATTATACCATAGGAGAGAAGGGGAATAATAAGCAAGGGAATAAATTAAATGTTACCAATAAATAAAATGGGGTGATGTGACAGAGAATGACTAGGCAAGGGAAGGCCTCACAGCGACAGTGACGTGAGCTGAGGCATGAATGTCGGCTGTGCAAAGATGCGGTGGGGTGTTACAGGAAGAACACAAAGCAAAGGCCCTGGGGCAGGCATGAGCGTGGGGAGAGGTGGGCCGAGGGCAGGGCATTGTGGGCACACAGGCCCAGGTAAGGACGGCATGCCCTTCTCAGTGCTCCAGGAAGCCAGAAGATTCCCATCGGGGCTGGACATGATCTAATTTGTGATGTATGAAGGGAGGAGTGGAAGCAGGGACCAGTCAGGAGGCTGATGCAGTCAGCCAGGCTGGAAATAAGGGCCACCAGGCCAGGGGGCAGGTACTGGAATCGGAGAGAAGTGAATTAAGGCGGTGTGTACATCAGGAGGAGAGGAAGTAGTAGACACACGTGAACTGGGTGTGGAAGGGAAGGATTGAAAACGGCTCTTGTCTCTGGAGCTTGAGTCCCGCTTGGGTGGATGGGGAGCTGCTGATGGAAACAGGAAGACTGGCAGGGGGACGAGTTGGCGGAGAGTTTGCAATGCCTATTAGGCACCCACATGGAGAGGCCTAGTGCTCAACTGGTGCTCCGTAAACTTGTTGGATGAATGAATGAGGCTCCAGGTTCTCTATAATGTAGGGATAATAATTCCTCCCTTTGTGAAAGGCAGATGAGCCCGTGGAGGTCACGGATGGAGGAAGCTGCCTCTGATGCTCCCTGAAGAGAACAAATGGTCCCTGTGGTCTGACCCTGAGCTGCCCGCCCACCCCCCCATCTGCCCCGTCCACCCCATGTGTCACTCTGGCTGTCCCGGAGCTCCCTCATCCCTCTCCAAGCTCCAGGCGCCGGCTGCCCCACTTTGTGAGAAGAGCTGCTGCCGCGCAGGGATGGTTGTGCCCCTTCTCAGCCGGGGGCACTGCCGGCTCCTGGGGTGCAGGGTCAGAGAGGCTGGGCCGCTGAGGGCGTCGAGGAAAGGCAGCAAGGAAAGGCAGCGGCGCCAGCCTGCTGACTTATCACTGAGCAGGGGGGAAAGGAGGAGGGCGCGCCTCGTGTCCTGGGGTGGCGCCGACTGGACGCAGCTCTCTCTGTGCTCTCCCCGGGACTCCCTTACCCTGCTGTTCTCCGCTCCACCACTCCCACCCTCACTTTGGCCTTTTCACTCTCTGGCAGGTGTTGTCTCCAAACCAAATGTGTCTGTGAACACTGTGGATATGTGAAAATGTCAGGGCTCCTATTTCTGCACTGTTTCATTTTAAATGCTCTTCAGAGAGACCTGGAACTTCACAGCAGAGCTGTGGGACCAGATAGACAGACTGGGGCTTGGATCCTGGCATCTTTAATTACAAGCTGTGCTGCCTTGGGCAAGTAGCTTCCTGTCTCTGAGCCTAAGGTTCCTTATCAGCAAAATGGGCTACTAGTGATGCACACGAGTGCTTCCCCGGGGATGTGCAATAGACTCCAGCATGATGTCTGGCCCACAACAGAGGCAGAGTAAACATCATGGTCTGCTTTTTCCCAAATGAATGTAAGGCCAAAGACCGCAGGAAGCTCACTTCACAGGTTCAAACATCCGCTTTTCAGACCTTCCTTCCTTCAGAAAGTATTTATTGGGGTGGGTGTTGGAGCAGGTGAAGGGTGAGCTAGATATGGAATCTCAGCCCCTGGTTAAAGGAGAGTCCTGTGAATGGGCAGAAAGGCATGTGCAGGGCCACCTGGGAGCAAAAAGTCCCCACCCTCAGCCTCGGGGAAGGCTGCTGGGGAGGGCGTCTGAGCTGAAACCTGCAGGAAGGGGAGGAACTGCCAAGGTCGAGGTGGGGAAGTCACCTGCTCTGAGGGAATGGAGAGCAGGAAGCTTAGAGAAAAGGAAGCACAGACAAAAGGGAGGGAGGAGAAGGCAAGAATGGGCAGGGGCCTGATGCCCTGGAGGGCTCGCAGTGTCAGGCCACACTCTGCCCTGCCATTTAATTTAAGGGACGTCCTGAGGGCACTGGGCAGCCTGGGTGGGCTGTAGCAGGGGCACAGATCTGACTTCCAGTTGCTTCGCAGAGAATGAATTGCTGTGGACAGTGGATGAAGCAGGCAGTGCTGAAATCAGGCGAGAAATCAATGCTGAATTTCCTGTCCTCTCATGAGCCCTGGACTCAGAGCGACCCAGGTTTAAATCTCAGCTCCACCACCAACTCTTTAGGTGGACTTGGATAAGCCGCTTTCCTTCTCCTGGGCTTCTCATCTGTAAGATGGGAGTAGTTAGAACACGCATCTCGGGGCTGTTATGAAAAATTGAATGAGTTAATCCACAGACAGAGGCTGGCACAGAATAAGCACTCAACAAATGGAAGTTATGACCGTCACTCCCTAACATGCCCTTGGACTTGTAGGTGAATCCCTCCCCATTTTGACAGCCAGTTTCCAGTCAACCACTGTCAGTGGTTGAGGGGTGAGTGGCACAGAGGCCTCAGAGGATTTGTGCTGTAGCTCGGTTGCCTAGCAACAGCATCAGCATCTACATCGTTGCAGAGCCAGGCTGCATCAGGCACCAGTCAAAACGAAGGCAGCGGCGATGACTCACAGCCAGTCCTGGGAACGGGGGCAGCAGGGCCTTGTTTTGGGCAGAGATCAGGTGCACCCAGAGTCTAGCTCTAGGGAGGGCCCAGCCCCCCAGGTCTAGCTCCCTCTTTCTCCCCAGGGGGCGCACCCCCTCACAATTTCCTGGGCCTTCTGGTGCAAGAAGGGGACTTCGAGTTGGCTGTGTGTCAACTCCACGCCAGAGCACTCTGCGTACATCACGTTCACAGTCTTCAGAGCAACGTTTGTCCCCACTTTACAGTTGAGGACGCTGAGGCCCAGAGAAGATTAACGTTCAAAGTTCAAGTCTGTCTCTTCTCCAAGACCAGGCGCTTTTCACTGTGCCACAGGGTGCCTCCCGGGTCCTGCTCCCCACTCCTCACCTCTCTGTGGAGCTCTAGACCCAAATAGCCAAGCCCCCCTGGGCCACCTGAGGATGAACCGCCGGCATCTCACTCAGGATGATCAGAACCGGGCTCTTTGTCCCCGCTCGTCCAGCTCCTTCTCCTCCTAGGTCCTCTTCTCAGCAACGCCACCAATACCCACTGGGCAGCCGCGTTATCATGGGCCCTTCCCATCCTCCTTGACCTCAAGACCAGTCACCAAATCCCAGCAACTGTCCCCTTCCTCCTCCTCTCCTTCCAGGTCTGCTGTCCCCCACTCAGGCCTGGCCATGGTCTCCTGGATGGTGTGTGCTCACCCCCAGCCAGCCTTGGCCTCCCACCCCATTCTCTACCCTGCAGCTCCTTCCAAAGGAGAAATTGGACCTCAGCTCACCTTCAACTTCTTGCTTCAACCCCTTATGGCTCCACCCACCACAGCTTGAAGCCCAAATGCCTTACCAGGGCCTGCAAGGCCCCGTACAATCTAGTCCCATGCCTACTGCCCATTGCGCATGCACACGCACGTGCGTGCACACATGCATACTCACAGACAGGGACACACACAGACACGTGCACAGTCACGTACACATACATGAACACACACACACACAGACTTACACAACAGAGACACAGGCACACACACAGACACAGACACACACAGACACTTGCACACACAGAGATGCATACACACACAGACACAAAGAGACACACAGAGCCAGATGCACACACACACCCATCCCCCACCCCGACACTGGATGATGGAGCTGCTCCCTGTTCCCAGGTAATAGCTGAGCCAGCACAGCTGGAAACCTTAGCAACTCCAGCCCAGCAGTCTTCCCGTATAAACACGTCCTAAATCAGGGGCAGCTCCTCCCTGATTCTGGCCCCTCCAGCCATGCTCAGATCAGTCAGTACCTGCTTACACCCGTGTCACATCCATCCTGAGAGGTGGAGGTGACCGGAACAGGAAGAAGACTCCAGGCTTGTGGCCCGCGATGACTGAGGTTTGAATCCCTGGGAAGGACTCTCTAGTCCTGTAACCATGGTGGTTTAAGTATGGTCACAAGTTCTCTGATCCCCCCACATTGGAACTTCATGCCCTGCCCCTAGAGCATGGGCCACACTTAGTGATTCGCTTCTAAGAAGGAGAATGAAGAGCAGGTGACAGAGTGCAGCTTCTGAGACTAGGTCACAGGAGGGCTTCCAGCTTCCTCCTTGCTCTCTCACTCAGGGACCTCACTCTGGAAAGAGCTGCCGTGTGGTGAGGACACTCAAGTGTCCTAAGGAGAGGACCCGTGACGAGGCACGGAGGCCTCCTGCCAGCAGCCATGTGAGTGAGCCCTGCCGGAGGTGGGTCCTCCACCCCCCCAGCCTTCGTATGCCTGCAGCACCTGCCAGCACCTTGACAACGGCCTCATGGGAGATCCCAACCTACAGCCACCTGGCTAATCCTCTCTGGGATGCCGGACCCACAGGAACTGAGAGATAATACATGTTTGTTGTTGTCAGTGGCTGAGTTGTGGGCTGATTTGTTACACAGCAATAGGTGACTAATACAGCCTCCCAGAGTAAATCACTTAACACACTGTGCCTCCATTTCCCCATCTGTACAATGGGGTTAATGAGAATCTGTGTATAGTGTTGTTGAAAAGATAAAAGAATTAATGGTTAGGGAGCACTTAACACAGTGCCTGGCATATATTAAACATGCAATAAATATCAGTGATTATTATTATTTCTTATTATTATTTCTTTTGAAGAGTTTCTTTTTCATTTCCAAAGCCTCCAAATAAGACCAAAATCGAGGGCTTGCCCCAGCCCCAAACCGGTGTCCCCAGCTCATGCCGTCTGCCCCAGGAGGCCTCGGTGCTGTGCTTGCTGAAAGTCACTGCCTCACTCTGTTGAGAAAGAATCTCGACCCGATGACCCCAGCCTTTCCCTACAGAGTGACACTGTCCCCAGCAGCAACAGTGATAGGACTAGGCAACCACCACCACGCCCCAGGCTCTTGCTCTGCCAAGTGCCTCGCGTACACGAATCCTCGGGTGTAGGAACATCGAGTCCAGTGACAGATAAGGAAGCTGCAGCTCAGAGGGCAGAGAGCTGTGGCCGAGGTCCCCAGGGAGCCAGCAGCAGAGCCAGGACACACACCTGCTCTGTCTGAGGCCACGGGGTCAGAGCCTGGTGCATGACAGCGGTTGCCTTCTGCAGCTATGTTGTTGTTTTTCGGGAAAGTCTCACTCTGTAGGAAAAGGCTGGGAATCATTAGGCTGAAATTCTTTCTCCCCAAAGTGGCACTGCTAAGAGGAGCTTAAGGAGCAGACACCTCCTCTCACTTCCAGCCTCAGGTGCTTCCAGAAGGCGAGTGTCGGCTGCGGCAGGAACTGAACTGACCACCCGCCTGCCGTAAAGTCAGAGGGGCTCCTTTTCAGAAAGCCTACGTCTTTTGAACACTCTCCCCCTGCACTTCAGGGGCAGAGAGTCAGGGAGCCCGCAGAGGCAGGGGCCCTGTTTTGCTTCAGGGTGCAGGCACACGTGGGGAGCCGACAGCCTCCCCGAACCCACAGCACCCACTGCCCCGTTTCCCTGGTAAGGCCCCCACATCTGAGTAAGGCCTGAGGCCCTGAGTGAGCAAAAGTGCCATCCTGGGTGATGCCAGTGCCCTCCTCACTGAGAGGTCACAAAGGCCATGGCACTGGAAAGCAGAAGGAGGGCCTGGCTCCCTGGCTCTGGACTTCCAAGTCAGAGCACGGGCCACACGCTCTCCTAGAACACGTCTGTTGGGCCAATTCCTGCTTCACCACCACCTGCCCCCTGCCCCCTGAAGATGCCCCAGGAGTGGCTGTCTGTGGCCGGGAACCAGTGACCTCCCTCCTGGTGATCCAGAACCCGTCTCTTCCAGCCCTTCGTCCAGGGTCTTGTCAGGGCAGGGATGAGAGAACGGGCACCATGTGAGGCACAGAGACCTTAAAGCTCGAAGGCTTTAAGTTCATCTGCCAAAATGTGGGCTAGCTTTCTCAGGCTTTCCTCCTAACCCAGCAGGAAGACTCCAGTAGCCCACATCAGAGCAGGGCTAGGGGGCAGGCTCCCTTTTTGGAGCATCACCCCGGAGGGGAGGAAACGGAGGAGGGCCTGCGTGCACCTGGCCATGTGTCGTCGGCACCGCTTTAGGATGAGAAAGCCAGAACCCGAGGGGGGCAGGAGAGGCCTTACGTCCCACCTCTCACCCCATAACCTTCTCTGTCTCCTTGCTGAGGGTACTCAGCCTCTTCTCGCATACCTCTACTGACGGAGAGCTTACACCCCCCAAGACGGCCCTTCGTGGAACCCAGATTTGGGAATTAGAGCCCTGGATTGGACACTGGTTCAACTGATTCAGCGTATGGCCTGGAAAAACCACTTCATTCCTGTGAGGTCCAGTTTCCCTTTCCATAGATAGGGCCCGTGATCTCATAGGTCTATAGGAGATTCAAATACGACATTGGCTATGGATGTGCTTTTGAAATGGCAAGCACGTGTGGACAGTGGGGGTTATTTTTGTCATAATTGCCGTTATTATGAGGATGTCACACAGCACTAATTGTTCCAGAGCTTTCTCTGATATTGAAACCCACATTCGCTCCCCTCCAGCTCCTACGCACCAGGTCTTCCCACCCTCATGTTAATCACGGTGGTTGTGGGGAAAAAGAGAAGCACTTGTCAGCTGTATTAAGACTCAGATCCGATCTGAGAAGCGTCATCTGGCAAAATACGGACCAAGAGGGCGCTCGCTTAGAATACAGGGACTCCTCAGGAATGAACTTCCACTGGTCACAAGCCACATGCATCAAAGAGAAGGGCGTGCTCCCATCATCCCTCCTCCTCCTTTCTGCAACAAGCATTCTAGTGCTTTCCATGGAGGATACAGAGACTGTCCCAGATCACTTGACATACACCAAACACACCCACCTCTTTACTCTGTCTCCTGCCGATATATGTCCTTCTGTGGGTCATTGTTAGACATTTCTTATTCCTCTACTCGTTTACTAGCTGTCTTCTGTGGGACATGAGCACCTTTCAAGCAAGGGCCTTGTCTGTCTTGTTCTTCATGCAGTTCCCAGTGTCAGCCCAGGGCCTGGGGTACGAGGTACTGAATACATGTCTGCTGAATGGATTTCTAAACAAACAGTGAACACAGAGCTTCTCTCTGGGGAACAGCAGACAAGTACACAGATGGTGGCAGGTCACTGTGATCAGTGCCATGACAACAGATGAACAAGGACTAGTGGGGATAAAACAAGAAGAGGCAGAAACTCTGGCTCAGCCATGTCCAGGAAGCCTTCCCTTGAGAAAGACTTAAGTTGGGCCATGAGGGATGAGTAGGAGTTGGCCAGGTGGATGGGGAAGCTGCATGTGCAAAGAACCAAGGTGTCCAACAATGGGATGCATTTGCCATAGGACATGTCACTCGTGATGGCCACAGCACAGCGTTCACGGGTCCTGCTGAGAGAGGTGAGGTGGGAGGGCTGATCCTCAAATGCAAGGTCAGGACCTGTGGCCTCACCGTAGGAGCAGTGCTCCTGGGCAGGAGCCCGGTGGAGGCAGGTTTGCAGCTGAGAGATATTCGGTGCAGTGGGGAGGAGAGGGAGCAGGTCCAGGAGAGGGGTGGGCCTCCTGGGCTGGGGGGGGGCAGGAACTAAGGAGGCAGGAATGAGAAGGCGAGAAGAAAGAAATTAGAGCAAAGACCTGAGAGACTGGTTGTTTTTGTTGTTGTTTTTTTGGCGAGGAATATTGTCCCTGAGCTAACATCTGTGCCCGTCTCCCTCTATTTTGTACATTGGACACTGCTACAGCATGGGTTCACAAGCGGTGTGCGGTCCGTGCCCAGGGTCCAAACCTGCGAACCCCAGGCTGCTGGAGCCGAGCGCAAACTGAACTGCTATGCCACTGGGCCGGCCCTGAGACCTGAGAGATTTTGACTGAAAACTTGACTACTTTACAATGTCAGCACTAGTCTAGATGCCCCAGGTAAAGAGGGAGGAGATGGCACAAGCATGTGTCGATCCCCTGCTTCACTCGGTCTGTGAAGGGGCATCATTACCCCCATTTTACAGATGAAGAAACTGAGGCTCGGGGAGGTTGAAAAGTCTGCTCAAGTTTTCACCAGAGCCAGGAATCAAACCCAGCTCCTTCTGACACCAAACCCAGGTTCCTTACCTTGTGCCACCTATCTTACAGAAGACTTGGGGACAGGTATCCATCGGGAGGAGAGAGAGGAGACAGTAACAAGGGACAAAACCATGCTGCCTGCCACGGTCTGAATATGTCCCCCAAAATATCCCCTCATGGTTGAAATCCTAACCCTGAAGACAATGATATTAGGAGGTGGGACCCTGGGGAGGGGTTTAAGTCATGACGGTAGAACCCTCACGAATGGGATTAGTGCCTTGTGAAAGAGGCTCCGAGAGTTCCCTGGCCCCTCCCACCACGTGAGGACACAGGGAGAAAGTGCTGGCTATGAACCGGGAAGAGGACACTCACCAGGAGGTGACCATGCGGGCCCCTTGATCTGGACCTCCGGCTTCCGAAACTGCCAGCGAGAAATGTCCGTTGTTGACAAGCCCCCCGGTCTGCGGTGTTTTGTTACAGGAGCCCGAACTGACCAAGACACCGCACTGGGAGCTCACCTCTGTGGGGCTCTCATTCCCAAATCCATTCTTGTCTAAATGTCGATAATGAAGAGAACAAGTCATCCTTTTCCTTCTGTGCTAATTCGGTTAGCACTGAGGAGTTTTTGAAGTTCTTCCTATTCCTGGAATCAGGCACTAGTTTCCTTTCTGTGCACGTAAAGTGCGGCTGTGGAGACCTCCGCTCTGACTCGCTTTGCTCCCTCTCTTCTGGCACCAATTATTGGAAAAACCTTTGGCTTTAGAATGAAAATTTCAGAGCAGACTGTCCAAGCTCTTGAAAGGAAGGAAAAGCCCAGTTGCTGAACTCCCAGGAGAGAGCTCTTGCTCTAGGTGCCTTCTGTGCGAGACTGTTGAATCGTGACGTGTAATCATCTTCACTTTACAGATGAGAAACTGAGTCAGAGATGGGCTTTCTCACATGGGGTCACACTAGAAAGTGAAGACCGAGCACAGCAGACCCATCACGTGCATCCAGGCCACCAGGCGGCAGAGCCCACGGCCATTTCTCCATCACTGGGCACAGCGTGGGTCCTCAACAAACGTCTGCACGGTGCACATGTCAGTCAGTGGATGACATGACCTTGTTCACTGTGACGTCAACTTCTGTACCTGCAATTTCATTTCCATGTAGAGTGTCTGCTACCTAGTGTCCACTCCACCCAGGTTTGTCGACAGGACTGACAACTCGTGTCTTCGTCGATGCAGAGTGGCACAACAGTCTCACGCTTGCTTTTTTTTTACTGTGGTAACATTGGCTTATATTATATAAGTTTCAGGTGTACATCATTATATTTCGATTTCTGTGTAGAGTACATCATGTTCACCACCTGAAGACTAATTACAATCCATCACCACACACATGTACCTAATCATCCCTTTCACAACCTCCCCCTTCCCCTCTGGTAACCACCAATCTCTGTCTCTATGTGTTTGTTTGTTGTTGTTTTTATCTTCTACTTATGAGCGACATCATACGGTATTTGACTTTCTCCTCTGACTTATTTCACTTAGCATGATACCCTCAAGGTCCATCTGTGTTGTTACAAATGGCTGGATTTCATCGTTTCTTATGGCTGAGTAGTATATATATACCACATCGTCTTTATCCATTCGTCCCTCGATGGGCACTTAGGTTGCTTCCAAGTCTTGGCTATTGTGAACAATGCTGCAGTGAACACACGGGTGCATGTATCTTTATGTATTGGTGTTTTCGTGCCCTTTGGATAAATACCCAGCAGTGGAATAGCTGGATCGTATGGTAGTTCTATTCTCAATTTTTTGAGGAATCTCCATACTGTTGTCCATAGTGGCTGCACCAGTCTGTACTCCCACCAGCAGTGTATGAGAGTTCCCTTCTCTCCACATCCTCTCCAACACTTGTTGTTTCCTGTCTTGGTAATTATAGCCATTCTGACGGGCATGAGGTGATATCTCATTGTAGTTTTGATTTGCATTTCCCTGACAGTTAATGATATTGAGCATCTTTTCATGTGCCTGTTGGCCATCTGTGTATCTTCTTTGGAGAAATGTCTGTTCAGGTCTTTTGCCCATTTTTTAATTGGATTGTTAGTTTTTTTGTTGTTGAGATTCATGCTTGTATCCCAGAAATATACCCACAAACCAGAGCTGTCCCCGCCCAGCAGACCACAGCTGACAGAGGGTCGATCCCTGCAGGTGGCCTGGCCTAGAGCCACTGCAGAGGAGATAGGCTGGGCTCTTGGCATCCTGCCTCTCTCCTTCCAGGCACAGAGGGAGACTCCATCCGCACCCAAGTGGGGCCGTGACTGGGAGAGGGAGTGACATGGACAGAGTTTTCAAGGTAGAAATCAGCAGGGTGCTCGTTTGAGGAACAATAAGAAGGAAAGTAGCTGAGTCCACCACGTGGAAATGATCGTTTCCACCTGACCCTTTTGTGATGGTCATTCAAAGTCAGACAAAGGAAAGCCCTTAGGCAGCAGGCTTCTCTGTGCTTCCTTCTTGGCCCTAACACAGAGAGACAGACTTCCTGAGAGGATGGGCAAGGACTGGAGCTTAATGGAAGTTGAAGATGATGGGACTGAAGTGATTGCCAAGGAGTGTGCCCCTGGGAGGCTTTCAGCTGAAGTGACAGAAAATCCCACTGACCACGGGTTCTGCCCTAGGGACATTCATTTCTCTCTCATTAGAAGAAGCCAGCAGGTACTTTACCCATGACTGATGTATTGGCTCGACAACGTTAATGAGCTAGATCAATATCCCTTTGATTTTCTGGTCCTTCTCCTCATGATTGCAAGATGACTGCCATAGCACCAGGCATCACAGCCTCACTTGACCATATTCAAAGACAGAAGGCAGAGAGCAGTGGTGGCATGGGGCAAAGAGCTTATCCTTACATGCCTCCTTCTCACTATGGAAAATATATTTTCCAGATCCTCCCCAGGAGATTGGACAGATCTGATCACTGGTCAGACACAGGGAAGGGACTAGTTTAAACTGCTGTGGTCACCAGCCCATGAGCCTACTGCTCAGTCTCTGAAGCAATTGGTCGATTCAGGACAAGCAAACAAACACGTGGAACCAGTCAATCAGCTGTCAGGAGAACAACTCACCTTTGAACAGCACCTTATAATTATAATAATTATAAAATGATTTCACGTACCTTGGCTCACTATACCCTCACACCTAACTTTCAAGGACAGACTGTTATCCCCATTTTACAGATGAGAAAACTGAGGCTCAGAGAGAGAGTGACTAGCATGCGGTAGAGCTACATTAGTCTGACTCAAAACGTCCCCACTGCGTCTCCTCTTCCTCCATCTGACACCTGGCCGGCTGACTAAAGGGACCGCTCAGTTCGGACCACCCAGAAGTCTCCTTCAGAAGGAAGGGGAAGGGGAGGGGAGTCCTCAGCTGTTGATCCCCTACTACGTGCAGACAGAAGATTCACAAAGAGCAGAATGACGTGTCTAAACGGTCATTTAGGGGTTAGCTCACATTCTGGATTCTACCGACATTCCCATGGACCATTGGAGCCCCCACATTACCATGAGGGGAATGTGGATTGTCAGAGCAGGAAGACACAGCTGATGAGCCCTTTACTGACCCCTAAATAGGCTCCAAAGAACAAGCAGGGGAGGCCCTGCAGGGAGCTTGGTGCAGAGTGTGTGGACCTAGATTTGGAGAAGAGAAGATGGTGGGGGAAGGACAGGTAAGCCTCTCCTGCTCCTGCCCATGCCCCAGGCACGGAGGGAGGAAGCCAGGGTGTGCAGCAGAAGGTGGAGTGCGACCTTAAGAGGCTTGAAAAGGGGGGGACGACACCAGCATTAAGGTGAAGGGACACCCCACTGAGAAGCACAGACAGGCATCAGAAAACTGGGTACACCTGCCATTCTCCAGTGAGGGGCCCCCAGAGACTCCCCCCATCCTACCTGTGGATGGTTCAGCAGAGACTTGGGGGAGCTGAGACTAGCTGAGCCACACCTAAACTACCCAAGGACACCTCCTTTCGATAGCCAAGGTTCTGTAGAAGCTCTCCTCCTCCTGCAAGTTCCTAGACTAAAAGGTAGGGCCCGTGACACCCACAGGGGACACTGCAGCACTGAAGGGAAGGCCCCAGCATCCACGACTTGTGCGGGACAGGCCAGGGGTGAAGTGCCCTGCATCCCTGTTGACATATGCATAGTCTCTTTTAATCCTAACAACAGATCTAGGAAAATGTCTACTGGCATTTTGCTATGATAGAGGTGGAAAGCGAGACTCATCGAAGTTCCATGTCAACAACCAAAAGAAGGGGGAGGTAGGATTTGAACCCAGGACTGTCTGTTTCTTTTCCTCCCCTCGAAAAGACTATTCTGAAATCACAGTGTATATTCCATTTTACTTATTCATCATTATTTTCATCAATTATATATTATTACTACCATAATTTTTTTACTTTATTGAGCATCGTTCTTTCTTCAGGAATTGGGGTACTTCAGAAAGCAAAGATACAGATACGGAAGAGAAGTAAACCAGCCTCCCTTGCATCCTAAATAACTCAATCCTCAAGCACTGCGAAAGATCCAGAAGTCTGGGGGCCATGACCACCTCCGTCCAGGGCGGCCTCATCTCTTGCTTCCTGGTCTTTGCAGTCTCCTCCCGGGGGAACAGCATTAACTATCTACTTTCTTTAAAAATAGAAAGACACGCAGCTTCGTGGCAGACGGTAAGTGTATGTGGTCTGAGAACCACGGGGACAAGCACAGTCACTTTGGAATGCAAGCTCAGATCCCTAGCAAAGGTCTCCACTTGCTTTTGGGGTGGGAGGATCTTTGGACATTGTAACTGATGTCCCCTCCCCCCGCATTGTCACATTACTTTCTCTGCTCCTCATCCTCCCCTCCCCTGCCCTCAGGCCCAGTCCTGCTGGCTGCCTCGGGGGCTGAATGTGGGGCCTAAAGCAGAGAAAAGGAGCTTCCTCCTGACTTTTGGCTTCCATCTTTCAGAAACCTAAGCCCTCAGGGGAAGGAACTCTCACAGGGTAGATGAAATACTTAAGAGAACACCTGTGGCCGTATGAACAGGTCTCCCCTTCCTTGTAGCTTGCACCCCTCAGATCAGAACCAATTTCTCCTCACTGGGGATGTCTCTCCTCCAGAGAGAGGACCTCAGAGGAGAATCAGGTACTCTGGGTGGGTCCTGAAGACAGAGCCCTGATCCCACTCCAGGCTGAGCCTGGGAAGGGGGCAAAATCCCCAAGAGGTTTGCAGGTCCCAGAGCAGAGAGGACCTGCCCCTCGCTTCCCACAGGGAGTCCAAGGGAGGGGAAAGAAACCACAGAAAGTGATGCGAGGTGCATCTTGGAAACAAGGCTGTGGACAGCCTCACACAGACATGTGGTGACCAAGGGCTGCAGGAGCAGCGAGATGACTTCCGAGCACCCAAAGGGCCAGAGACTCAGCCAGGGGCCCAGCAGGCAGCACATCTGAGAGAAAGCAGCCTTAATTCTCTCTCTCTCCATCCCCCACCTATCTCTGTCTCCCTCCCTCCCAATCTCTCTCTCCACACCCATGCACACACACTGTTACTGAACCAGGTTCCTTTTTACCAGTTGCCCAGAAAGCCAGTCACCGAGATGCTGAGATTTCAGCAGAGAGAGGGTTTTAATCACAAAGCAGCCAAGTGAGGAAATGAGAGAACGAGTCTCAAATCCGCCTCCCTGAAAATGGGGACTCAGGGACGTTTATGGGGTCGGGGCAAGTGTGGAGACAGATGATTGGAGGTGAGCAGAGGTGAGGTAACTGATGATCTGCTCAAGCATAGTAAGACTTCACGCCTCTTCCTAGGATGCATGTTCACAAAATGGTGGTGCTAGCATGACCTGAGGGTGGAGTTTTTAGCCTCTTGATGTGAAAAGGTCACTTATCAGGCATCTGCATGGGCCCAGATGATGGGTTGCTGGTCTCAAGTGGCCTGAACTGGGCAAGGGGGTCCTAATTCCTGAAAAACAGCTCAAACACCCAATACCATGGTGAGCCAGGTACCAAGGAGATGTTATCTACAGGAACCTAGTGGGAGTCAGAGAGCATATTGCCTGAACAGCACAATTAACAAGCAGTGGGTAAATACCTAAAAGCTAATCAGTAATTGCAGAAGAGGAAAAATAACTTCAGTTACTAGCTACCTAATCATCAATGGCTAACTGTTTACTGCTTTCAATCCCCCCTATTTTTTGGTCATTCTTCATTCTCAAGGGATTTGGGGTGATGACCAATCTAGCTACTTCATGATGAATCAGGGTGTAGATCTGAGTTAGAAGTACGGAGCTGTTTAGCACTCATTTGGAAATATTCTCTTGTTCCTGGCTTCAGGTCAACATTTTGCATTATTAGAATTTTTGTACTTTGCTCAACAGTTTTGGAACAACATCTAAAAGCACATTTTATAATCAAGTATCTGACCAGAAGGATAAGAAGTATAGACAACCCAAATTTTAATAGTCCCTGAAAAATAGACCTAATCCCCTGGGAAATCCAAGAAAACCATCCTGAAAACAAGTTTGGACCCGGCACCTCTGGGGATACCTGCTGATAAGGGACGTAGTTTATTCCATCTCATTGAACCAGTCTCTTAGTAAGACAGTGACACGGGCTCCCAAAGTTAGGCCTATATTGTGTAAGTAACCAGGTATTTAATAATAAGAGTTTCTAGAGAAACAAGAAGAAAAACAAGGTTAATGATTGGAACAAATTATAAACCAGTTTCTGAGCCAAGAGGGCAGCCAATCAAGAAGATTTCTAGTTGTCAGGGTCAAAGCACCTTTTTCAGTTTGAAATGTCTCTGATGGTGTCATTGGGTGTTCAGGTATCTTTCTGAGTGGCTTACACAGCAACAAACATGAATCTCTCAAGTTTATACCAAGGTGTCCAGCCTCAGTTTGTAAGGCTTCAGGGAAAAAAAGGGGAGTTTCAGTTCTCAATGATTCTTAGTGGAAATAATGGAAAAAAATTCAAAATGTTAGTTTGGAGATTTGTAGCCAGATATTTCAGGAGACTAGAAGAATTCAGAATCTGGTCCAATTTACAGATAGAAAACAAAAACCACATAGATAATTAACAGAACTAGAGTTTAATATCCATGAATGTGTACTATAGTTTCTATTAAAACATAATTTTTCTCTCTAAAGTCACCCTCATTTTTACCAAAGATTGCCAATTAAGACTCACTGGTTTGCAAAATAAGTCTAGTTTCAATAAACTTGGCCCAATTATTTACATAAGTACAGCAAGAATAGCAATTGATTAATATAGGTTCTTTCAAATCTACTTTGCTGGAACTTTTTATCAGGAATCTCAGATTGAACTCTAAAGGCCTCTCAAGGCCAGGAAAACCAACCCAAGGACTTGTCATCAGATTCTGCCTGCAATACCTATAGATTTGAGTGGATTCCTCTCTTCTCTTGAGGTTCCCCAAATCATCCTGAGGTTCCTTGTACCTGCCAGGAAGTTACCTTCCTTACTCACCTGGTAAGGTTGCTGGGAATCCTGTAAGCAAGTTACTAGGCCAATATCTCCAAGTGACTTTCTTCTATAAAGTCCAATCTTTGTCTCTTAAAGCTCAGTCATAGCCAAGTCTATGCATGTTTCTCTCAAATATGACATTTCAGTCAAAGCCTTGGTAATATAACCAATGTTTCCAATTGTGTCCTGCTAGAAGGAGATCAGATTCTTATTGAACTTATGCAAATAAATATATTGCCATGAAAATAAGACTATTTATTTACTAAGAGTTTCCAAATTTTGGAGGGATCAGATAGGGATAAAAAGATAAATGTTTCAATTCTGCTTACAAAGGTATAATTTACCAAATTGCTATAAGTCATAGTTAGCTTAAGAAAAGAGAAAAAGGTTTCCTTAAATCTGGAAAAAACAAAACATCAAAAAATCAGCAATATCTCAAACAAAAAGTCATGACAATTATAATCATCCTCATTAGTTCATTCAGTCCTGTGTAATTGATTCTTGATCTTAATCTTCTATTAGCAGTTTCATGAAGTCATCAGTTTCTCCACTAGAGTTCTGCAATTTCTTACCCAACTCAATCTTATCATCTGAAAGTTTATCAGAAACCTGTATTCTACAGCAAGTGTCAGAGTCCTTTCCATGAATCTCTCTGAAGATGAAACATATTTGCAAAAACATCAGACTAAAACAACTGTCTGCAAATAACAAAATACTCAAAAATGGCAATTGACAAAGACACTTGGCTATTTCTGTGATATACAACACTTTGAGATAATAACTAGAATTATGACTCACAACCAGGATAGAGCAGAATTTTTGGAATGTTAGATAATTTTTTAAAAACACTTGTATTAATAACATTTCCCCACACAAAGTGACCTAGGAAAGTTTGTCATCATTTATTTGATAATGCTTCCCATATAATTTAACATGCCAAACAAGTCTAATTAGTTTAATATCTTCCTCTTCATAGAAAGAGAGAACAAATTCTTTGAGAAGTCCCAGAGCTGATTGGAAATTCTCAAAGTTTTTTGTTGTTGTTGTTAAGTCAAAAGAAAGACTTTAATTTGGGGGGAAGTTCATCAAAAATATCAAAAAGTTTTAAACACTTGGTCAAATAGGAAACCATGCTTAGTTATCCATTCAAACAAAGTGGCAACAGAAACAGTCGAAAAAATCATTTTAGTAGAGAGACCTCAGTCTTTTTGAATATAGGAAATTATTTTAACAAAACAGATTTTCTATCTTTTAGGTAGACATTCAAAGGTAAAGAAAACCCTTTTATAACCTCTTTATCAAGAGCAGACCAAAAGTTCAAGAAAATTATCTTTTTAAGACAGAGAAACCTAAATTCTAATTTTGCACTAGCTTACTTTTGATATATAAATGTATTTACTTAATTAAATTCACATCAGTTTAGCCAACTTGACCACGCACAACTTTTTCCTCAGGGTTCCTCCGCCACAAAATTTCTATAACTTTCCTTTTTTTACATTCGGGATATGTCCCATGCCTTTTTTCTTCCCTCCTAGTACTTTAGGACAAATTTATCTTTCTTAACAAAACAAACAAAAATATTTCCATTCTTTATAACTTCTTTACTGGAAACATACATCTTACTTTCCTTGAATATAAATATGTGCCCTTTATTAATTTTTAGTAGCTTTAATCACATATATTAATTAGAATTCTTAACCCTTACAGACCTTTACTTCTAGTGAAAACTAAGTAAGCAGTTATGAACTCTTACATTAGCATTCTGTGGCTTGGCAAATTTATAAATACTTTCCATAATTTCTAGAAACATGCTACTTCATAGTACAATTTTAATAAAATATAAGACATGTTTACTAATAGGCCCAAATATCTTTTAGTTTGTAATAAGAAGCCAAAAGTAGATAAACTTAGATGTTTAGCGATAATGTCTTAGAATTTTATCTTATTTGAAAATGACCCAGATATTTAATGAATTTTTTTATCATTTAATTTCATCTAGGAAAACTTCAAAGTTTCAAGTTACCAGAGAGATTTTAGAATTTATCGTAAATGTACATGCCATAACACATAATTATTGTTAAAAAGTTCACCCAACAATTTTATCTCTTTCACATCTATTTAGTTTATTTGTTCCCAATAATTATCTAGAATGCCTACAAATTTTCATGAGACTTTAGGCAAAATTAGCCATCATTTTAAGTTATTATTTTTGCTAACCAGTTTTGTAATAGAGATAACATCAGCTTATTTGACCAATAAATGTAGAATAAAGGCTGCATGTCTAAAGCTGATAACTCCGAGGACATTTTAACCAAACGATCTTAAATAAGCTTTCAGTTACCAAATATTAACTTACGTCATGTTAACTTGAAAGACATTTGGGTTAGTTACATTTAGAAATAATTTATGTGAGTGATTACTTTAAGCCGATTAAACAGCTCTTAATTTTTGCCATACCATCCAGAGGCAGAAAAATATCTCACATTTATAACATATATAGAGAGAGACACACATTTAAACAACAGACGGATGCAACAAAGATTTTATAGCCCCTGTTTTAAATTTTTTCCTTAGGTTTTTGGGCAGGGGTGATTTTGTAGCAGACTGCATCCCAAAAGCTTCTTTTCCTGTTGTTTTTTTTTCCTTTCTGTCAGTCTTAGGAATCTGGGATGGTCTAGATAACAGCTCCCAGAGAGGTCACAAGTTTTTGAGATTAACAGGGGACATTAGTTACTTATGAAAGATTGACATGCCCATCCAGTTACATTATCCTTAATTTGCTTCTTTCCCTCTGGGTACTTAGTTTTATCTTAATTTAGGGAAGAAGACCAAAAGAAATTCCTATCAGGTTTTAAATATCAGCTTCTAATTTGGCCAAATTTCTGATCATAAATTACTAAATCCTTTCAAATGTCTTGTCAAGTTTCAGCCGGGACAAACAGTAATTATACCTGGCCATACTGAACAGCAGTTTCCCAGAGAATCTGAGTCTTGTTAACTCTGGGAGGGGCTCATCCTGGGCCCTCCTTGGCAGGTGGATTAGGGATGTCCGCAAAGCCATGACTTAATAGGCTTTTCTTTTAGGTTCCTTTTATAATTTAATTTTCTATTAGCTTTATGCAACAAAACTTTTATTATGATTATTTTGGAATTTAAGTCTTTACTTTTAAGTGCACTTTTAAACGATCTTATCTAATCAGAACGTTCCTTCTAATGGCCAAAGTAATTCCCCTGAGGCCAACAGAAGTTTGGTAGGACCCTTAACCACAAAAGGAAATGCATCCCACATTTCTGCCTGACCATCTTTGACTGCAAAATGGGGTGCACCCGCATTTTGTCCCACCGTATTTGGGGACCTCCAACCTGATGATTATTAAGGCAAGCCCTCAGGACACTAAACAAGCTTGGTAAGATTCTACAGTTCTTCGTAAGCATTTACAGTTTCTGGCACCTTTAGGTGTCCAGGAGGTGGTGAGCTCGACTCTTTAAAGATTATCTGGCTCTTAAAAAGAGCCCCAAAATGGCCACTGTAATTTTAAATTATTCCGGGTTATCTTGCCAGCTGTTTACAGTTTTCCCCATTTTAGGGAGGCTTTTCCCAAAGTGGTCACAACAAACAAGGTAATTTCTAAAGAGTTTGTTACTGAGAAACTTAGTCCCCAAAATAACCAATTCAATTCAGACAAACTTAACACACAGTACGATTCTACATATAACACAGAGCAGAATTCTAGCCAGTTTGCCAGGAGTAGCTGAGAACCAGCACCAGGAGCCACCCGAAACCAGATTGCCAGGGGCAAGTCAGAACCAGTGCCAGGACTTGCCCAGATCCAGAAACAACTTCACAAATGAAACTTTTTTCTTGCCTCTAATTACTTCGGGTAGTTCGGGCCCAAGGTTTGGGACTCAGCCCACCAGGATTCCCCAGAGTACAAGCTAAACTTATATTTCCAGGAAATCAAACCAGACAGACGAGGAAAGGAACAGTGGCTTTCTTAAAATTACTCATCCAGAAGCCAGAGATGTCTTGATCCAGAAGCTGTTTCCTCCCTGAAAAGAAAAAAATGCACCGGGGCCTGCAGCACTGCAGAAGGGAAACGGGATCCCATCAGTCGAGCCTCTACACAAAATTGTCTAGGCGGCCACTTAGGGTTGATGGAAAGACCCCACACCCCAGCGGGAATTCCACAGCCTCGGGGAGGTGGTCACAGGACCTTGTCGCTTCATGGTCACCAATTGTTACCGCACAAAATTGGGATTCTCTTGCCCCATTTGCATAAATAAAAAACCAATTAATTACGACATCAGCTTTTGGGGGAGAAATCAGCTTTATTCTGTGAGATAGATCTGCAGGGAAAGAGGAGGTGTCTGCCCTCAGGTCTGTCTCACAGAATAAAGTTGATTTCTCCCGCAAAAGCTAACGCCATAATTAATTGGTTTTTTATTTGTGCACATTGGGCAAGAGAACCCCAATTTTGCACAGTAGCAACACCATCAGCAAATCTTGGACTGATCCTTCAAAACGTAAGTACATAAGGGATTGTCCCTCTAGTATTATTCTTTCTACTTTTGTGTTTCTCACCATCCTCATACCCCGGACCCAGCCACAGCATCTCTCCTGAACTGCTGCAACAGCCTCCTCACCGACTTCCACCCTCACCCCACTATGGTTCTCTCCACCCACAGTGGTCAGAGTGGTGTTTAAAAACATAGGTTAGATCATGACTCTCCTCCTCTATTCAGAATCCTGCAGCAACTTCTCATCTCACCCGGTACAAAACGCAAACTCGCTCTGTGACCTACGAGGTCTTACCTGCCTGCCCCTCAGACCTCATACCCCAATCAGCTCCCCTTCGCTCACTCAGCATCAGCCATTCTGCCCTCCTGGCTGTTCCTCCAACACACTGAGCTCATACCCCACCTCAGGGTCTTTGCACATGATCTGGAATGTTCCCAGGCTTACATGGGCCTTACTCCTTTAATTCATTTAGGTCTTGTTTCAAACACTATCTGAACACCATATCTATGTAAGCGCTGAGAGCATGACTGTCTATTTTTTTCATGTCTCTATCCCCAGCATCTAGGACAGAGCCTGACATTTCTTTTGTGATCAATGACTGCTTATTGAATGAATAAATGTTGCATGTTGACAGCTAACCAAGGGCCAGTTGAGTGGAATCCCGAGTCTTGATGGACATCATCCAAGACCAGAGTAGCCAGCTCCTTCACCCCTGTATGGTCCTCTAGACCTTAGGCACCACCCTAGGAAAAAGAGGGGGAATATTTGATTGTGTCCACCACTCTAGAATGGAGGCTAAAAACAGAATAAGTACAGAATTAACATAAATGATAGAAAGTGAAGTTAGTTTCTTGCATGAAGTTTGTGGTCTGGGATTCACAGTAGGCACACTTTCCTTGAAGCAGAAACCCCCAGTCAGCTGGTAGCAGCCCATCCACAGCCTCAATGGCTTTGCTGTTGGACCTGCTTCCTTCGTTTCTGGGCATTTTAAACAGCACTTAATCCTCCCTCCATGTTACATCTGCGCTGTGGGCAATAGGTTACTCTCACGAATAATGATTAACATCTATTGAGCATTTACAGTTCCAGAAACTGAGCTAAAGGCTTCACGTGGATGATCTCCCTTAATCTTCCCGACCATTCTGTGTGGTTTGTAAGGCTGCGCTATGATTAGCCGTGTGTTACAGATGGTCCCTGACCTAGAAGCTCTGAGTTCCCTGGAGAGGCAAAGACCTGAACGAACTCGAACAGAAGGAAGCACAATGCTGCAGGAACACAGATGGAAGCTGAGAAATTCTCTTTACAGTAGGGGTCAGCGAGTTCTACCTTCCCCAGCTACCAGAACCTCCCGGCCTCTTCCTTTTTAGGGCCCCCAAATCTGTTGTTCCGTCTCTCTGAGACACCCTGCCTTTGGCTCTTCACATGACTAGCTCCTCCTCCTTCAGCTCCAGTCACCCGCAACATGTTCCCCAAAAGTAGGGTCCCCTCTCCCCACTAGAATGTAAGCTCCCTGAGGACAGGGGTCCTGGCTTGTTCATCACTGTATCCCCCAAACCTGGATGAGTGACTGACACAGCAGAGGGGTCCAATAAATATTTACTGAACAAATGCCTGCATGACCCCATGAGTGGATTAGTTAATTGAAATTATAAGAGGCCCAGTAAGCTGGGAGGGGGAAGAAGGAGAAGGAGAAGAGCATTCCAGATAAAAGGGACTTCATGGGCACAGCTGGAGGGGGTTTGCCAGAACTCATGGCAGAGAAGGGCACAGAGACCCATCAGAGATGTCCTCTGCCTCACTCTGCTTAGGGTACCCCATGGTCAGTGTCTCACAGCCCTCTCCCGCAAACCACCCCCTAGCACAGTTCTTAGAACACACTAGATTCTCCATGATGTTTGACGAATGAGTGAATGACCGGGCGTCACCCGACTGAGCAAACGTGTAGCTGGTGGGGCGGCGCTGCCTCTCCCTTGTGTTCCTTCCTCAGTGAGTAACGGATCGGTTCCCAGTTTTTCTCAGTAGCCCATTCATTGGCAGTTTCAATGTCAGGCAGACCTGGACTGGAACCCCAGCTCCATCCCCCGGACAAGCTTCTAAGCCCCCTGAGCCCAGGTTTCTGCATCTGCACGTGGAGGTAACAGTACCTGCGCGACGGCTGTGAGGATTCAGTGAGATGAAGTCTGTAAAGCCCTCTGCATAATGTCTGGGAGCTGGTAAGGGCTCCATAAAGAACTGACCCATGCCTGAGAGGATGGATGAATGAATGAATGACAAAAGGAATAGGTATTTTTGGCGAGACCTTGGGATTTAGTAAATTTGAGACAGCTGGATGCAAGAGAGGCTGCAAATCCTCCTCTCCAGGCATCCTGAGAGGTGGTGCTTATTTAAAGCGTGGATGTGAGCCATGATGGAGCCTAACACTCGCACCCCCTCCCAACAGAATGAGAGCAGTGGTTTTGAGGGTGTGGGCCAGGGATGCTGGTGTGATGATCGCCATCATCCTGTCCTGTCCTGTGCTCACCCCCAAGCGTGAATAGCCAACACTGCCAGCAGGCTGCCCTGACACATGGAGAAGGGGCCACCATGGAGGGGCTAGGGGCTTGAGGCAGCCCCCACAGAGCTTATTGGACCTTTGTAGACGTGGCTTAGTAGCTGAGAGTCTGGGCTCTGGAACCCAACTGTCTGGGTTCAAAAGTTAACTCATTATCAGTTGGATGAACTTGGGCAAGTCACACGACCTCTCCACGGCTTGGTCTCTGAATCTGTAAACTGAGACTAATAACAGCACCTGCCCCATTGGGTTGTGGTGGGGATTTGCAAGTTCCCACGTGGAAAGCGTGAGAACAATCCCTGGCACCCTGTAGAGTCCCAACAGATGTTGGCGGAAGTAAAAGCAAGATTCCGGCATTATGTAACTAAGCCTGACTCAGTGTCCGCTCTGAGCTGGGTCCTGGACCCGGAAGGTACAGAGATAAACACGGTGTGATAGCAGCCCCCACAGTGCTTCCAGCCAGTGAGGGAGGCAGCTGTGCAAACTGACCCCCGTGACATCGGTGCTGTGATGGAAGAATAATTAATAGGCTGTGGGCCCCGCAGCGGGGCACCCAAGCCAACCTGGGAAGCCAGGGAGTCCTTCCTGGAGGAGATGATGAACTGCAAGTGGCAATGGAGATGCAGCCAGGAAGAGGGGAGGGAAAAAGCGTTCTAGGCAAGACTGTGCGCTCCATGGCCGCAGGTGAGTGAGCTAGCATGGCCAGGGTATGGGAGGATGAGAAACACACTGACAGGGTGGGAAGTGATAGTTGTTAGGAATTAGCAGAGCACACCCTGCGTGTCAGACTCGGGGCCAAGCACTGAGCACAGGGAAGGCCGACAGAAGCCGCTCTCAGGAGCATACGTTCTAGTAAGAGAGGCGGAAGCCTAGAGAGGCAAGAATACAGTAACAGCAATAAGGTGGGGTGGTGGGTGCTATGGCCGAGGTGCGCCCAGGGGCTGCAGGGGGTCCTCAGTAAGCACGTGAGAAGAGTGCTGAAAGAACCTCAGAGGACACAAGACCGCAACAATTTTCCTTCTTTCCTCCCTTCATTCCACCAGGAGGTACTATGGCATGGTGGTTGAGAGTGCCAGCTCTCAGTTCCAGTCTCAGCTCTGCCATTTAGTGCTGCATGACCTTGGCCAAGTATCTTAACCTCTCTGTTTCTTCATTGGGTTGCTATGAGATTAAACAAGTTAACGTATTTAAAGCACTTAAAACCACGCCTAGCACATAAGTAAATGCTCCGTGTGTTAGATATGATAGAGCCATTTATTCAGTACATGTATTAAGCACATTAAGCTCTACTGGGTGCCAGACATTGTTCTAATCATTGGAGACGTCACAGTGGCCCAGATAGAGAAGATCCTTGCCTTCATGCAGCTTCCCAGGGTGTGGGACGTTCAGTGTTAAAGCTGGGACAGTGCTGGGCGAGCAGAGACAGTTGGTCACCTTACTTCTTAGCTGTGTAGGCCTGGGAGATGACTTCTCCTTTCTGAGCCTCATCTCAAAGGCCTTTCCTAAGCCCACTATCCAAGTCAGCACTCCTGGTGGGTGGGTGGGTCCCGAGTCACCACATCCTTACTGCCTGTCTTCCCTCTCCAGAATATAAGCTGCCTGACCTTCCCTTTCTTCACTTAGAAAGTGACACCCAGCCTTGTCCCCACTACCTTCCAAATCCGTGACGGGGGATCCGGGAGATCACGAGAGGGGAAGCCGGGTAAAGTATCGCACACCTGCGGGTCGATTCTGGAACACGGTTTCAGAATGCAGAGGGTTGTGGGGAGCAGAGAGGATTCGAGACAAGCAGGGGAAGAGCTCAGAGAGCCTACTGCTGAGCAGGCTTGTCCTACAAATGAGCAAACATGAGGGACGTTGGTGGGAGGGGACCGGCCCACGGCCCCCAGGGAGTGTGTGGCAGAACTGGAACCCCACCTCTCAGCAGTGAGTTCAGGCCCTTGCTCTGCCTCTCGGGTCATTTCCTCTCTTCTACCCCCAACTTCTGGCAGGACCCTTGTGGAGCCCAGTCGATCACCCGGAGATGAGGCCTCCCCAGCCACTCTTGCTGCAGGCGGGAAGGTCAAATCCGTGTCCCCCAGAGCCAGCCCTGATGGCCTAGCTGCTCAAGTTCGGTGCATTCCGCTTCGGTGGCCCAGGTTCAGTTCTGGGCACGGAACCACGCACTCATCTGTCAGTAGCCACGCTGTGGCAGGGGCTCACATAGGAGAACCAGAAGGACTTACAACTAGAATCTGCAACTATGTACTGGGGCTTTGGGGAAGAAAACAAAGAAAGAGAGGAAGACTGGCAATAGATGTTAGCTCAGGGTGAATCTCTCCCAGAAAAAAAAAATCCACGTCCCCACCTCTCAGTCCTTGAAGTCGCCAGCTGCTGAGTGAATTGAGAGTTTGGGAAAGGAACTTTTTGTCACTGTCGTGAGCATTTATTTCCTTCAGTAAACTCTGGCGTTGTGTTATGAAAGCTCTAAAATATTGACATTCCTCATGACTTAGAGTCAACACGGAATAAAATACTTTGCACAAATCCCAGTTTGTTATCAGAGATTTAAAAATGAACTCTGGCATTTCTTTTCAAACTTCAGATGAAAGCCTCTTGTTCAGTCTGTGCCTGCCCAACTTCTAACCCTCATTGGAAGATAAATAGTATTTGCTTTCTTCTTCAGCCCAGAAACTCATTTTACAAGTCATCCGCACTCCGTGTTTAGAGGCTAGTGGAGCCGGGCAGCGTGCGTAGTACCAGGCAGGGGTCTCAGACGTGGGCCTGAACGCGTATCTGCGATAAAACAGTGACACGCTTCGTCACAAACACACCATCACATACTGACGACCAAGGGAATTCATTATTTTCTCCAAACCTGGTTCTTGTGGGTTCCCTGTCCTAATAACGCTAGCATAGTTCACTCAGGTGTCCAGAAACAAGAAACTATTCTAGACTCTTCCCTCTCCCTCACCCCCACATTCAGTCTGTCACATGTCCTATCATTTCTACCTGCTCCGGTGTTTCTCTCAAGTCAGTTGACATTGCTCCAGCTCTCCTACTTACTTGGCTCGAGTCTTACCTTCTTCACCTGGACTGTTATAATAGCACCCCGACGGGGCCCTCTGTCCCAGCCCTCTCCCACGTGCCACCTGATTTATACACCACCCAGGCTAGTGTCACACATCCTTCTGATAGTCTGCTTTTCTCTTTATTTTACATTTCTCGCTTTCCTCCCTGACTCTTTCTTAGCATTACTCTTCGCTGCACCCAGCCTAATGTGTCTCACGTATAGCCTCAAGTATGCATTGATTCTTTTCAGCTAAGTAATGTTGCTTTGTGGGGAATGGGTTTTAATTTAAATGAATGGTATCACGCTGTTAACTTCACTTGGTTTCCCTTCTCCCCCTCAGTTTTGTTGCGTGGAGACCTTTCCGTGCAGCGGTATATACACCTGGTTTGTGGTTTCTGGCTCCCGCGCAGTATTCCACAGGTGCATCCGCCACATCTTACTGTTCCGATGGGCTCCCAGGTTGCCTTCAATCCTCTCCTCCCCTTCCACACAGAGCCTAACAATGGCTGTCCTGATGCATGTTCCTTGCAGACCTTGGAAAGAATGTATCTGAGCTGGATACCTGGGAATGCACTACCCGGGACAATGGTGCATGCATCCTTAGCTTTGCTAAGTGCTGCAGACCGCTTCCAGAAAGACTCTGCCAACTTATGTTCCTGCCTCTGGGCAGGAGAGTTCTGGTCTCCCCACATCCCCTTCAGCCCTGGGAATTATTCACTTCCTCATGCCTGCCATACTAGTCGTATCAGTTGATTACCCAGGGCCGTCTCACGTCCGTTCCCTGCATTCCTGTGCTTAGAGCCCTTCCTCATATATTGCTCAGCCATGTGGACTTCCCCTTCTGTGAAAGAATAGTTTCTCTTCTTTCCCCAACATTCTGAGTTCTATCTTTTCTTTTTTCATTGATTTCTGGGGGTTCTTTACATATCACAGCTACCAGTAATTCGTTGACATGAGATACCACAAAAATCTTTACTCAGCCTGTCATTTGTCTATTGACAATTCTGATGGGACTCCTCATTGAGAGAGAATCCTCCATTTTAATGTCAAATTCATCCACTGTTGCTCTAAGGCTTGTCAGGACCCCCTTTTCTCCTCCAGCTTCCTCCTGGTCCCAACCACATGACTACAGCGGAGACAGCCATGTGCCTCCAGTGTCATCTTGCCTTTGTGGACACAAGTGGTGGGCACCCAGATGGGCACCTCACCCCACCGGGCTAGTGATCCCATTCCCAAGGAAGGTGAAACTGGGACTGAAAGCAAATCAATCTCTCCTCTAGTGGCCGTCAAATTCGAGAGCTGGTGATGACCATTTCTACTGTGACAAAGCTGGCCTGCAGTGAGACACCAAAACATGACAGGTGTATGCGGAGAGAAGCTGAGGTAGGGCACGACCAGGGGCTTTGTGACTTCCCTCCCCATTCTCTGGGCTCCTGAAGGTCACCCCCTTAAGTCAGCCCAGCATCTCTCTGACTTGTACTTCCCATGACCTTACAAAAGGCAGGGTGTAGGCATTCAGACTCTTCCTTATCTTAGCCAAATCGTTGTACTACATCTACTACCATTTGCTTAATACTGATCTTTCCATTGACCAGATATTTTTGCTTAAAACTTTTTATTTAAAGAACAAACTTTATATCAAAACTATAAATAGAAAATTAGCACCATTTGCTATACCTAAAGGTAATGATGGAAATAAATATAATTACAACAATGCAGATGCTAGCCAGGTACCATCACACGCTGAAGGCAGAGACCTGTAGAAATGCATTAAGACAGAGCAGACCTAAATTGAGACTTTCTCCTTAATATAATCAGGATTTATAGAGATTTAGAAAAAGAACAATGTTTTCTTGGTGTGATTCAATGTTATTTAATGCCTTTTTTCCAATTTCCTAAAATAGCACCTCCCTGTCTCAGTGGTACCTAGCTAGTGTTCTAATAAGTCTCTCCTCTCTCTCTGACAGGCTTTTTATTTTCCTTCTTCTTAATCTGTGTCTAATAATAGATTTCTGATCACTGCAACCAAAAACACTAATAACGAAATGCGGTATCTGCAGTTAAGGGGACCAGTTGTTCTAGCGTATCATTAAGAACCAGGCTCACGAGAAAATGGCAGGCATCACTTCCTCCCACGCTCTGTCTCCAGAACCCAGCCGTATGAGCCCCTCCTAGAGGCAAAGCAGTCTGGGAAATGTAGTTCAAAGCTCAACAAGGGCTTCCTTGTGACAACTCCGCACCACGGAAGGGACACACGGATCTTTTGTGGACAGTGTCTGCCACACTCTGTCGTCAGCAGCTAGCACAGACTGCACATGTTATAGGAGCTCAGCTGAGGGAGGGAAGGAGCAAAGAAAAAAGGGACAGAAGAAGAGAATGTGCCCTATTCTTTCCCTTTAGGTGGGGGAAAAAAATCTATTCACCCTTAAGTCTCTTATTGTTTTATTTATTTGTTTATTTGTGTGAGGAAGACTGGCCCTGAGCTAACATCCGTGCCCATCTTCCTCTACTTTATATGTGAGACCCGTGCCACAGCATGGCTGACAAGCGGTGCATAGGTCCGTGCCAGGGATCTGAACCAGTGATCACGGGGCTGCCGCAGAGGAGTGCGCAAACTTAACTGCTACGCCACCAGGCCGGCCCCTCATTATTTTAAATGAGCATGAAGTACTTTTTCCACAGACATGCTGATACTTAGCATAACTCAGTGAACACTTTATGGTTTATTAAGCAGTTTTATTTTCATTCCCAGAATCTTTCTGGAATTATATCATGTATAGATTAATTCCTGAAAGGTCACCTAGAAAATACATTTCCATAAATTAAATCTCGTCTTCCCCTGGCCTTCATTAGGCTGTCAGAATCAAGTTTCTCTGGGAACATATTTCTAAGCCGTATTGTATTTATGAATTCAGCTAAACATGTAATATCACAAACTTAAGTGTGTGTATGAGATGGTTCTCATACAAGTCACAGAATAAATTGCCCCAGGACTAAGAATTACATGGATGTGGGATGTTTCCTAAGGCTGTAGTAACACAGTGCCACAAACTGGTTGGCGTAAACAACAGAAATTTATCATCTCAGAGTTCTGGAGGCTGGAAGTCTGCAATGAAAATGTTGGTGGGGTTGGTTCCATCCATTGGCTGTGAGGGAGAACCTATTCCAGGCCTCTCTCCCGGCTTCTGGCGGTCTGCTGGGGAGCTTTGGCATTCCTTGCTTGTAGATACCTCACCCTGCTCTCTTCCTCCATGTCTACATGGTATTCTCCCTGCGCGTCTGTCTCTGTGACCAAATTTCCTCTTTTTATCAGGACACCGCTCATGTTGGGTTAGGGCCCACCCTAATGACCTCATTTTAACGTCACCATTTATAAAGACCCGATTTCCAAATAAGGTCACATTCTGAGGTTCTAGGGGTTCGGACTTCAACATATGAATTTGTGGCGGGCAGAATTCAACCTATAGCAGTCATTGTCACAAAATCAAAATGTTCAGAGGAGAAAAGCAGGGACCATGTGAGGGGACAAAATACTCTCAGCGAAGTCAACCAGCCTCTGCGAAGCCCTCGTGGGTCATAGCTAGAGAACAGGAAACACTTCTTGATTTCTCCAACTTTCTTTCCCAGGACTTGAACTAGCTACTGACCTCTAAGGGAATGGGCTGTGAGCTTGGTGAGATGATTAGAAAGCGGGTGCTAGAGGCAAACTGCCTGGGCTCCAATCGGGCTCACATCTAACCAGCTCTGTGAACTTATACTTGAACCTCTGTTGTCTCATCTGTAACCTGGGGTGAGGCGTACTCTAAGATTGCTATGATGACTCAATGAGCAAAATGCCTGGTGAGTAGCTCACAGCAGGCATCTTGCTTCGCCTGGGTATAGAGTGATGTTGACGACAAGCCTATAGAAGAGTTGTACAGTGAGCAGCCATGCGCCCACCACCTAGATGTAATTAGCACTTTGCTGCATTTCCTCCATCACGTGTCTCTCCCTCTATCCATCCCTTCTATCCATCCGTTACTCCATCTAATTTTTAATGCATTTCAAAGTAAGCTGCAAACATCAGTACACCTCCTCCTGAACATTTCAGCATGCATATTATTAACCAGCGTTCAATGTTTGTTTCTATTCTTTTTTTGATTTTGAGATAAAATTTAGCACAGCGAAAAGCACAAATCTTAAAAGTAACTGTTGTTGGTTTTTGACAAATGGCACCCCTGTGAAATGTAACCAACTATCAAGACATGGAACATTCCATCACCCCAGAACCTTCCCTAGTGCCCCTTCCCAGTCAGTCTCCACACCCACCCTCAGAGGCAGCCATTGTCCTGATTTCTATCATCAGAGACAAAGCTCCATGTAAATGCAATCAGACGGCGTGCACTCTTGGAGGCAAGCTTCCTTCACTCAGCACGATGCTTTTGAGATTCATCCACGTTATTGCAGGTCTCGGTGGTTCGTTCCCCTTGTTACTGAGAACTGTCCCGTTCTAGGATATGTCACAGTTCGTTTAGCCATTCTCCTACTGATGGGCACCTGGGCTGTTTCCAGCGTTTGGCTACGATGAAAAATGCCACTCTGGATAATCTTATACGTCTTCGTGTGGACGCGTGCTTTCACATTTCTCGGGAGTGCGATAACTGGCCATGAGGTAGGGTTGTGTCTAGCTTTATTAAAAACTTCCAGAACACTTTGCAAAGTAGCTGGATCATTCTACTACACCCCCACCAACAATTTCATAAGATTTTGAAAAAGGAAGACTACCCTGGTGGCCTCTGAGGAAGAGAGCCCAGACCAGGCAGGTGACTACCTGGGAGGTCTTTGCAATATTCTGGAGCAGGGGGACAGGAGCTGGACAAACACCTCCCAGGTCATAAAGACCTCTGTCTTCTTTTAAAAATATTTGTAATGCAGCATGATTTTGACCCCTGTGTGCTCCCAATCATCCCAAACTACTACCAGGACACCAGATGGAACATAGAGAGAGAAGGCTCCATTCTTAATTTAGACAGTAATTTCTTGGGACTTATAAATGTGGAATATTTTAATATTCGTGCCAGGGTATTCTTTTATTAACTCTAAAAAGGTTTGACCTATTTCATACCAGAGGGGAGCAGTCCAGGCCGAGAGATGAGAATATTTTAGCGCTGTTCCTCCATCCCGTCACTGCCCTGCAGCTATTGCCGGGACTGAGTCCCCAACATCTGGCCTCCTTGTCAGGCCCCTGCAGCAGGGTTTTGAGGGCTGTGCAGAGAGCTGAGCCTGGAGTTAGGGTCTCTGGACCTCCCAACGAATCTGTGAATCTCTTAGCAAATTTTAATCACTCCCTTTTTCTCCTTATACTATCTGGGAATCTTCAAACTGGGGAGCAGACCCCTGAGAGGACACAAAGATTTGGGTAAGTTTTAGGGAATCCATTTCCAGATCTTCAGCTTCTAGAAGCCCTTGCTTCTAAGATGGGCCCCTGGTAACCTGCAGGGTCTGTCTGTTCTCCTTTCCCACCCCCCTGTCACCATCACCTCTCTTGCACTTAGCAAAAGAAAAGCCTGCTTCTCCTCCAGCCTCATTACTACTATAGTGCCTTGCCACATGGGGCAAAGGTCTCCAGGCCCAAAGAAAGGGAACGACTCCAGGGGGACAGTCTCGTAGCAAAGACTTTCGGGAACATCAGAGCAAACTCCCTGCAGGACTTCCTTCTGACTTTGTTCAACCATCTATTTATCTATCTCTTTCCAACTATCTATCTATCATCTGTCATCTATCTATCATCTATCTATATCTGTCTGTCTATCCTTCTATCTGTCCACCTATTTATCATCTATCTATCTATATCTGTCTGTCCATCTGTCTATCCTTCTATCTGTTCATCTATCTATCTATTTATTGTCTATCTATTTATATCTGTCTGTCTGTCTATCTATGTATCTATCCTTCTGTCTGTCTGTCTAACTTAGAATTAGAATTCATAAGTGCGATAGTTGTCTCAAGGTCAAGTTTATCTGAACTAAGTAATGAAGTCAGATGTTTTCTGACAGTTTGATTTGGCTGATGGTTTAGATGAATGGCCTTGCCATTCAGGCGAGGTAGCAGATATTTTTCAAAATTGAAAGAGCTGAATGTGCCGCTTCAATGTTTCAAAGAAAATATATTTAAAGCAAATACGTAACATACTATAAATAGTAAGCTACGTCTTTTACAACCATTTGAACTTGTAATTTAAAAGAATGTACATTACCAATCTAAAAATGTACAAGGGAAAACAAAGCTTTTAAAATTCGTATTGTTTTAGGAGGACTTTGAGTAAAAGCCCCCTGTCTTAGGGTGCCACCCTCCACCCAAACTTGGCTTCTCAAGGCGTTTCTTCCCAAAAAATACAGTGCTCTTCTTGGGAGGAAATCTGGTGAATTGACTTCTCCTTATCTTGTTACATGAGGGGAAAAAAACAACAAAGCTGTCGCTCTGCTTTGGGGAAAGGAAATTCACTTGCAAAGGATTCGATCAGGTACAATAAAGCTGTCTGACGGGCCTGGATGAAAGGTAGACATATCAGAGAGGAACAGAATCACGTGGTGTGCTTTCCGGCCATCCGTATTTTCTAGGCCTTGGCTGAAAGAGGCTTTCTTCCCAGAACTGCAGGAAGATGCTGCAGGCTGAAGCCAGAGCATAAGGTAATGCTCAAGGCTTTTCAACGACGCTGAGTCTAAACCCGGTCGCCACCTTCACTTGGAGGGCGGCATTCTCTCCAGTGAGGAGGCGTCCACACCAGCAGCCGGACTTGCGCTCGCTCAGGAAGTGTGGCCGAGAGAGCGGGGCTGGCTGCGGGGCTGGCTTGAGCCCAGCTCAACCAGGTTTCATCTATGCTGCTGAGACAAGGGTCAAAGAACAACCAATTAAAGCACTACTTCCCACGCTGGAGAAAATACAATAATGACTTTAAAAGGCTTTCCTTTGTTTTCTTTCCAAACGCAATTAGATGCCTACTACCTTTGCTGATTTCGAGCCCAAATTGCTGATGCTATTTTATCTAACTGGTGATTACAAAGCCGCTGGCGAGCTAACAGCCAACAAGCGAGGGAGAGAGTTTGTTTTCCAGCTCATCTAGTCCAAATGAAGTCTCTTATTTTCTTCTCCAGGATGGCTCATGGTTGGGCTGTTGTGGATGTGACTGCTGGCAGGATGAGGGTTGTTTGTTCTCTCTGTCACCACACTGTGAGACCCTGGCACCAGAAGCTGCGGCACACGTCCTCCCCACAGCCCCCTCCAAGCTGTGTGTAACCCGATGTCCTGTCTCCTAAAGGTCAGCCTGGGAGCTCTGTAAGGGTGAGGCCGGGGCCTCAGATCTAAGTCCCCAGCAGCTGATCCAGACAGCATGCGCCCTGCCTGAACGATTGAGGGACGTTTAAAAGAATGAAAGAGCATCACTTTGGAGCTGTATGTGTTTGGCATCTGTCACTGTCGCCTTGAAGGTGGGGTCTGCGTTTTAGTCTTTGCTGGCTCCCCAATTCCTGGCAGAAACCCAGCATGTGGGAGGTGGTCAGTGAACACTGGATTGGATAGATTCCCTCAATTTTGTATTCGTTTGTCATAATGACTACACAAAGAACAGTGGCTGCATGCAGCTTAGAGAAAGAGCGCAGCCTGTGAGGTCTGTGTTGGTTGGCCAGGGCTGCAGTAACAGGCACAGCGGTTCCGGAGGCTAGAAGCCCGAGATCAAGGTGTTGGCAAGGTTGGTTCCTTCTGAGGGCTGTGAGGAAGCGTCTGCTCCAGGCCTCTCCCTCAGCTTCTGGAGGGTTGCTGGCAGCCTTGCTTTGTGGATGCATCACTCTAATCCTCTGCCTTCACAGGTGTTCGCCCTGTGTCTAAACGTCCCCATTTTAAAAGAAAGACACCAGTCACACTGGATTAGGACCCACTCTAATGACCTCACTTTGACTTGATTACCTCTGTAAAGACCCTATCTCCCAATAAGGTCACATTCTGAGGTCCTGAGGGTCAGGGCTTCAGCATATCTTTTTGGGGGGGACTCATTTCAATCCACAACAGAGTCTAGCAGACCTGGCTCAAGGCCGTTCCATGAGTTCCTCGCAGTGTGATCACGTACTCTAGAGCCCTTAGGAGGATGCGTGGACCACTCGTGTGTTTTTCTGCAATATAATGCAAAGAAATATTCTTCCCAACTTCCGTAGCATCTTGGAGTTCCCAAAACATCTGAATATTCTCAAATGACCTTCCCAGCGAGGCTCACTTCACAGGTGAGGAAAGGGAGGCTCAGAGAGGTGGTGCGACCTGCCGAAGGTCCCCCAGGCCAAGAGCAGCGGAGCTGGGGGTCAGACCCAGGTCCATCGACTCCAAGCCCAGGAGTCTCCGATGCCACTGATTTGCCAACAGCTCCTTCGTTTTCTCTCACAAGAGCTCACTGGTCTGAATTGTGTTGTGTTTTCTTTTTTAATTAGTTGGACAATTTCCATAGAAGGGACTAAATTACCAACATAGAGAGGCACATCCTCCAAATCAAATGCATTTGTTTAAAGCTGCAGGGGAAAAAGCCAGCCCAGTGGAGACGTCAGTGGATGCTGTTCCTCCTGCAGGAGAGGCAGCCAGGGGCCTCCAAGACGGATGGCAGAGGGCTGCGCGGAGGATGGAGGATGGCGAAGGTGGACACAGAGGGACTGCACATGAGGGTGCAGAGGCCCGCGCTCAGGCGCTTGAGCAGCAGGGAGGGTTCAAACACCAGCACCTGACCTCTCTGAGCCTCTGTTTCTTCATCTACAAAATGAAATAATAATAATAATGCCTACTTCATAGTCTACTGAGTGATTAAACAACTATAAAATAAGTAATACAATAGAGGGATAGAGAGGATGCCATGGACGCCCAGCGGAGGGGCTAATTCCCTCAGGGAAAGTCTGTACAAAGGGGCTGAGGTAGAGTGAGCGTGTGGACAATGGAGAGATGAAAATGGTGAGAAGGGCAGAAAGGTGTGAACCTCACTCACTCCACAAGCTCAGGTGGGCAAGATCTTTTTTTTCCCCTTAACTCAATTAAATTTCTATTTTGAGCCGCTACTCTGCTGGGCCAGCAGGAGACATAGCCTCAGTTCTTTGAGGAATTTGGCTCTGGAGTCTTGGGCATCTCTTAGAGATCAAGAGTGCCTGTCACCATGGCCCCTTTCCATCTGCTTCTGAGCTACACACGGCCCCTACAGTCTTCTAGGAGGCCGTCCATCCTCCTGGACACGCAATAGCCTCTCCCCTCTGGGGCCTCAGTGCCCCTCTGGGGGTCACCTGATGAGCACTGTGCAGGGTCCCTCTCCTCTCTGTGAGCCCCAACCTCTCTGCTCCATCCCCTGCTCCCTTCAGCCCAGGGGATCCTTTCTGGAATGAGGCAAATCTTTCTCCAGGTTTCTTCAGGACCCAGGAATTGCCTCCCCTCTGTAGTGTAGATTTTGGAAACAAAAGCAAGGAGGTCAGGAAGGGGCTCTCTGCTTTCTTCCCTACACTGTCCCTTTCCCACACGGTCAGCACAAGGACATTACCTATTTCCATCAGGTGAGATGAGGAGCAGGGAGAGATTGAAAAAATAAAACGTTAATCTCCAAAGTAGATCCCAGCTCAAAGGGTGTTTGAGGCTGTGGGTGCTGGGAGGGGCCTGCTTGGTGGGACTGAATGTGGCTGGGATGGGAGGGGAGTCCATGGAAGACACGAGGGGTGGGAGGAGCCAGGGCTCAGACTGCCATGGGCTTTCAGTGCCAGGGTAAGGAGCCGGGACGGAATCCTGAGAGCCAGGAGGAGCCACTGAGAGGCTGCAGGGTCAATTTAAGCCAGTGAGAAGGATGGGTGGGAGGAGACACTGAAGGAGGGAGACTGGAGGAGGCTGTCGGAGGGGGCAGGGGGGAGGAGGACCTGACTCAAGTTCTGGCAGAGGAAGGGCAGACTCAAGTCACACTCTGAAAGTGGAATGGTCAGAACTCAGCAGACGACCAAATGTTGGTTGATATAAACGGAGGCATCTAAAATGACACCGAAGTTTCCAGTCTGAAAAGCTGAGCAGCTGGTGAAGTCATCATGCAAGTTAAGGGACATGGGAAATAAAGATTGTTTGGGGGAAATATGATGAAGGTTTTGGGGAGACATACTGAGTTCGAGGTGCCTGCAAGGATATTCAATTAGCGATGATCAGCAGGAAGAGGCGTATACGGGTGTGAATCTCAGGAGCAAGATCTGGACTGGAGATAGAGATTTAGGAGTTACTGATATAGAGACTTTTTTTTCATCCACTTATTCAACCATCCATCCAGGAGTTCAAGGACAAGTAATCTGAAGATAAAAATAGATTGTGATAATTCTGTGACACAGAGATACACAGCATTTTGGGGGACTACAGTGGAGGATCCTACCCAGTTTGGGGAGATCCAGGGAAGACTTCACAGAAAAAGTGACACCTGAACTGAGTCCTGAAGCATGAACTAGAATGTGATTGATGGATGAGATTGCCTGGAGGCTGAGGACTTTCTGGAGGGAGCTCACCTGAGGGAGCATGGAGCTGGTCTCATGAGCCTAGCCCCACAGTAAGGCCTAGCCATCGTCACAACCAATCCCAAACAAGGTATGGTGTCCAGGTGGAAAGTGGATTTCATTTGTGTATTGGTCAGGGTAATTCTTTCTGCTGTAACAAATAAAACCCCAAATTTCATTAATAACACCATAAAAGTTGTTTTTCACTCATGTAACAGCCCAGTGTGGGCAGGTGGCTCTCCTCCACGTGGAGATTCAGGGATCTAGGCTCCTTCCATGTTGTGGCTCCATCATGCCCTAAGGCCTGAGAGTCCTCAGCTTCAAGACACTGCAGAGTAGGGAGGAGTGTGAAGCAAGAGAGCAGAGAAGGCCCAACACCTGCTTAAAAATGCCAACCTAGAAGTGACACACATCACTTCCATTCACATTCGAATGGTATATAATCAAGCTTGGAAACAAGAAGGGCTGGGAAAGATAATCCCTCACTAGTCAAGGCCCTCCTGATGACAACCCCATGCTCTGGAAGGGGGTCATGGAACTTTCTAGAGAACTAGCAATCTCTGTCAGCATTGGCATCAAACTGAGTAGTAGAGGGAGCATGGAGAACTGGTGTAGAAGAGATGATTTGGCTGCAGCAGGGCTCCGTGAGAAAGAGTGATGTGGCTGATTCTCAGTCTGCCATGGGTACAGATAGGAGCAGTGAGCGTGGCAACCCAAGCATGACAGCTGTCACTCAAATCTGGCTTTCAGTGCAACCCCCATGGATTCATGTCAGGGTCCCATGTAGCTAGGGCCCAGAGGAGGTACGGGTGCTGTGGGTGTAACGACAGAATGGAAGCGCTGTTTGGGGTAAAATTCTGTAGGACGTTGGAGGCACAGGCAGTCGTGCAGTAGCCCCTGATAACAGAGCGAAATTCAAAGGAAAAGGAACATCTTCTCCCCTTCCTCCACTGAGCCTGAGGAAGCTGGAAACTAGCAGGACTGTGGGGCGTCGTGGCACTGCCCATCAGAGTCTGGGTATGTCCGGGGCGTCCATGGAGCCAAGCAGGTTCACACCTGTGCTCGAGCACATGGGAGACTCCACCTGGGCCGGGGGTGAGGTCTTTACAAGGGACCGGATCCTCCGTGAGCAAATGGTGTCAGATGTCCATGACATTCAGGTATAATTGTGAATAAGATCCCATCATTACTCTCAGTGCTGAGGACTTGGGAAACTCAGCTGAAACATAACACAATACAATGACCCCTCCAAAATTGTTAGCCTTCAGAAAACAGGTGGCTCTATCTCTGAGTCTTTATAATAAACACAAAGGAAAGTGGAATACTTTAGCACACAAAGTTAATGACTCAAAAAGTGTTTTTAGAGATGTCAGAAATTCTAAATGTCAGAAAAATGCATTATCTGAAACAACTTTACATGTACACTAGAGATGAATGAATACATAAATATATGGTAGATAATAGAGTCACATTTTTCCACTGTCAGAGACAGAAGTTACAAGGAAGCAAAGAGGGAATGTTAGAACGAACCCTTCTGTTTTGCACTGGAGACAGGTAGCAAAATAAAGTCACGTTTGCTTGATTTGATAGACAGATGATAAGTAGGTAGGTAGGTAGATAGATAAATGGATAGATAGATAGACAGACAGACAGACAGACAGATAAGAGAGAGAGAGAGGTGTGTGTATACCTGGGCTAGTACACATCCATAATTCCCTAACTCTTCCTACTGAGAAGGCCTGGGAGCAATGATTCCTGTGTAGCAATGACCACACCTAACAACCAAATCTTGGTTTCTAAATACCATTCCTCAATAAAAGGAACTAGGGCTCCTTGGATTCCGGGACTGGGAAAGGGAAAATATGAGATGAGCCTGGAGCATCTTGTGGTGCCAGACAATAAGGAAATGCCAAAAAAACCCCAAAAGTGTCAAAAGAACACATGAGCTGGCCTGAAAGCATTCCCAACGACAGAAGCTGAAATGATTTGAGCAACAAAATAAAGATAGTATTTGATTATAACCCAAAGAATAAATAAGTACCCATGGATCCATACTAATATAAATAAGTGATTGAATAAGTAAATAAATGGGGAGAAGGGACGACTCTTCCCTGCAGAACTATTCCAATTACTAACTGTAGAAGAAATGAGGGAAATTGTTATAAGAACACTACGGTAGTCATTGCTGCAGGCAAGATCCCTGGAATGCTAAAATTAGTGTGTGAAAGTTTAGGGAGAAACAGGATATTTGTACATCCTCAAAGTACCTTCCTCCCAATTTGTTACTAATTACAAAGGGAAAAAGTAGTAACATCAAGGTTAACACCGCCAGGAATCAGACAAACTCGTGCTCCCCTGACGCATCGCTCTGAGCCTCTGGGGGGTCCTTCCCCCAAGCCGTCTCCTCAGTGCAACCTGGGAGGACATCAGACAAACCTAAACTGAGGGAAACCTACAAATACCTGAGCAGCACCCTTCAAAAGTGTCGAGGTCGTGAAAGACAGGTAAGACTGAGGAACTGCCACAAGTCCAAGGAGACTAAGGAGGCAACTCAACGCAATGTGGGATCCTGGAGCAGATCCTGGAGCAGGAAAAGGATATTAGTGGAAAACTGGTGAAATCTGAATGAAGTCTGTAGGTTAGTTTTGTTTTTTTTAATGCACGTAAAGAGTTTGATTAAAATTGTTTCAGGAAACATGGCAGAGACCTCAAAGCAATACTTTAAATTAATGGGATCATTAAAAATGATATATTTCTGTAACTAAATCTGACAATTGAAAACTGTGAGTAGAGATGAGGAAAATGGGGCGTGTGTGGCCTTGTGCTGGGGCATCCGGGATGGGGACATGAGGAAGGGCTGGAAGGAAGGAGGCGGTGCCCCAAAGCTTCCCAAGGCAGGGGGAGGTAACAGATTTCTATGTGGTGGGCACTGCACAGCCACTGCCTTACTTTAAGCCACAGCAACCCTGTGAGGGAGGGGGTTTATTTACAAATGAGGAAACTGAGGCTGAATGAGAGACTTACTCAAGATACAGCAGCTATAATTTGTTGAGTGGCTGCTACAGGTAAGGCTTTAACTATTATTTCACTGAATTCTTGCAAAACGATGTAGGTACCATTATTATCCCCATTGTAAAGACGGGGAAGCCGAAGCCCAGAGAGAGGAAGGGAGCTGGCCAAGGCCGCAGATCCAGGAGGAGCAGAGCCTGGAGGCCGAGCTCCTCCCAGGGCCCCTCTGTTCCCCTCTGCACGTGCCCCACCCCACACCCAGCCCCATCCCAGTGCAGCGCTCACCAGGGACCTGGAAATGGGGCATAAATTACATCAAGTCAATCCACAGCCTCTGGACACCGTTCCCTGGAAGAAGACAGAGGGACAGAGATAGAGAAAGGCAAGGACAGGTCGAGAGAGAGTGGAGAGGAAGGCGAAGAGTGTTCAGAGAGAGGGTGGCCATCTTTGAGCACAACTTTCACTAATGAACTCTGGGTCCAGATTCTCAGAAACAGATAATTTCTGACAAAAGGGCAGAATCAGATGACCCCGCACCCCACCCCGCTGTGCCAGACTGTCTGATCTTTGGGGACTAGATTGATGTCGCCGTGGAAACCACCCCTTTTCCCTCGACTGTTCATTTGCACTGTTTTTTGTTGTTGTTTTCTTTTAAGAGAAGGTGTTGTGTGCTTCTTGGAAAAATTATCAAGGGATTTATTTCTTCTTCTTTCACATAACTCCCCAGTCGGGTTAGTGCACATTATAGGGGAGGAACGGGGATAAATTGATGGACAGCATTTCCAACAGGTGGTCTTTCAATTTTCCAGAAAAACATACTTCTCCCTAAATATCTCCTGACCTGATCAACAGCTGGATTACCCCGGGCACCACCACTCTCCCCAAGGCCCAGGATTGCCTGTTCATTGTCTCCCGCCCCCACCCAGCCTGGCTGGTGAGCCTGGGGGCCAGTGGCAACTTCCTGTGCCTGTTCAGTCTTTGCTTCCAGCACTGCCACAGGGGGACATCCCAGGAGCACTGGTGAGGGGCAGCGCTGGTCCTCCTTATGATGCTCTTCCCAGTCCTGGGGGCAGCTCTGCGGTGTCTTCTCTCCACCCTCCTGAATTCTTCCCTTCCAAATGCAAGCTGGCCTGCAAGACCCAGTTCCAAGGCCAGTTTCTCCCAAAACCGCTGGCTGACACCCCCGACACACTCCTCTCCTCAGAACGTCTGTCCCACCACCTCTGCTGCACGCCCGCTCCTGTCTTACCTCCCCGTCAACTGTGGGCCTCTCAAGAGAGAGGTTCCCAGTGTTGGTGACCAGATTAAAAAGTGCACAAAAGCCACAAAGAGCTTGTTCTATGAACCAAGCTGCTGTTTTTATCATCACTTCTTGTCTCCCCCTGACCCTCTGTCAGCCAGCAGTGCTCTGCGAAACCCCATGCTCCAAAAACCAGAGGAGCTTTTCCCTGGCCAAACCCCCTTTGGTTAAACTCTTCTAGAACTATCTCCCTCGCCTTGGGTATTCATGGGAAGAGTTTGGCATCCTCCTATTTTCTGATGAGAAAATTCTCACTCCGCCAGGAATAGCACGTGGCCCCAGGGTTGCTCCTAAAAGCAGAAATATCTGTTGTCCTTCTCCATCCCTTACATTCTCCCTCCTCCAGTCACACACCCATAGCCTGTTCCTTCCAGAGCCAAGATAGTTTTGGTTTATTTTTTGAGCCAATGGAGTGGCAAATCCATTAATGACAGAATGTTTGAACATGTGTTCATTAAGTCTTCAGTTGACTTTGTGTAATTGAAAAAAATCCTGGGTGTTTATGCGTTGGCCATATGGATCAGCCTGCCTCTGCGAGTGGGAAGCCAGCCCAGATCCTGTCCTGTCCTTTCCAGCTCCCTGTGCCCTACAAAGAGGCTGGAATCCAACACTTTGTGGGCACAGGCGGGCTTGTCTGAGGCCTGTGCACAGCAGCCTGTGCTTCCCAAAGGGCAGGAGCCCTGCTCTCTTCCTTCTCCTTCCTGCCAGCCGTGCACAATTCCTGATGCAGCCACCAGCTTGGAGCCCCAGCCCCCAGCTCTGCCCAGAGTCAGTCCTGGTCTCTCCCTCAAATGGCCCGCCATCTGAGTTAGAGAAGAGTTGTGAACACAAACTACAAACTACCAAGCAAAAGGCAGACATGAGCAGCATTGCCGAAGGGCACCATGGTTAAGACACTGGTACCAAAATGTGCAGGTTGGAATCACAGCTCGGCCACTTCCCGACTGCGTGACCTTGTGCAAGCTGCTGCATGGCTCTGCGCCTCCGTGCCTGAATCTCAAAATGGGGGTGATGACGATGACAAGGATGTTGACGATGGAGGTGCCCACCTCACGGGACCGGCAGGAGGGTTATATGAAGTTAAGAGACACAGATCCCTCGGTTCACGCACGTAGCGAGGGGCATTTAAGTGTTCACTATCCTTAACGTTAGCCGCTGACACCGAGCTCTGGCTGAAAATAGGCCAGTTCACCTTTATGATAGCTTAACTTGACTTTCTGAGGCATGAACTACAGCCTTGACAGCATTGCCCAGGGTCTTACAGAAGCAGTCTAGGGGGGTGAAGGAGTCACACACACCTGGGTTCAAATTCCAGCTCATCTGCTATAGCCCTGGGGCACCTCCTCACCCCTCTGAGCCGCGGTCTCTTCATCTGTCAAATGGGGATCAATAACTCCTCCCTGCTAAGGTTATTACAAGCCTTAAATGAGCTAATTACGAAAAGGGTCCCCCTCGTAGCCCGTCATCTTCCTCCTCGAGCTCTTGGCTACTGGCCATTTGTATTCTTTCAATGGCACCCTCAGACTCTTCTTTTGCCAATGTCTGTTTTCACATCTGCCTCCACCTCCAGGCTTCGGGGCAGTGACTCTGGGCCCCTCGTCACTGAATGCCCGTGCCCAGCACAGCCGGCCCTCAGGAGGTGCTCACAGGGCGAAGGACGCTGGGCTGCAGGACAAGGTGCATCTCTTGATCCTTGCTTCCGACCTCTGCCTCATTTCCAGCCCTGTGGCCTGAGGATGGAGCCCCCCAGCCCAACTCTAGCTCCAGCCGAACAGGACACTGTGCCTCCGGAGCCCACCCTGTCCTTGAGACCCCTGCCCCCAGCATTTTCCTGGCCAGGCTCACTGAGCAGAAGATAAAGTTGCAAAGGAAAATCAAGACTCTTTCAAGACACATCTATCTTTATTTGTTTCCTGTCAGAAAAGTTCAAGAATTACACCAAAAAATACTTCAGCCTCTGCTACCTACCGACAAAAATACACCACAAAATTATAAAGCGTTCAGCGGTTTTGCTAGGGACAATTTGTTATTCCGCTTCAGATGACAAATGAATTTACAGGTGACTCGAGGTGATGGGGGGCGGGGGAGTCAGATAACAGCGTTTGGCAGATAGTTCAAGCTATGCTAGGCAGTTACCCAGCTGCTGTCTACAATGATTTTGGCAACATAGCAAGCCACGAGAAAATGCCCTCTAAATGGCCTGTAGGAGCCTCACGGGGATACAGTACCACATCTCAAATAACCAAGTCTCCCGCCAGTTCTGGCCCCGCTGGGCCTGGAGCCGACACCCCAGAGTGGGCCTCCCCGAAACAATTGCCCGAGAGCGGCGAGGGAGCGCCTGATGTGGCTCCAGGGCAGTGGGAGGCCTGGTCAGTGCTAGTTGCTGCCTCTTGGTCAGGAGCTTCTAGAACTAGCTTGGGGAGTTTGGACGAACATATCCCTGTCAACACAGCAGAGTGGGCAAAAACCATCACATTTTTTAGCTTCCTTTAGAATGGTCTGGCACTGCTGCGGCCCCGGGCTTAAAGTCTCCCTGGCTGTCACCTGAGGTTCCTGTTATGACCCTTATTGATCTCCTATTGTCATTAGCACTTTGGGAAACAACAAACAAAAATTTAAAAATTGGATTCCTGTGCTTATAGCTTGGCCAGATATTACATGCCTGTCCTCGCCTTCCCTCTTCCTGCAGCCTCTCCTGCCCTCTCTCCCTTTCCACCCCGCCGTCTCATCAACATGGGCAGTGGCCAGGTGTGGACCCAGAAACACAGGAAAAACACGAAGAGAGTCTGCCCACTGCTCAGTGTCTGCTCACCCCATCCCCATCCCCAGGCCGCATGGGTTGGCGCAGGCTCTGGCTCGGATGCCCACACGTACAGGTTTGGGCTAACCTTGCAAAACACACCTGTGGCGGGCGTTGTCCACTTTGGGTTGTGTGCATCCTGGGCTTAACTAATGCCCAAACCAGTCCTTCTCTCCACCTTGGCAGGTCCTAACTTCCTGTGCTCCTCTCCTGCAGACCAGAGGCCGACCGAAGAGCCCAGGCCTGCTTCACTCACAAATTCAGTGCCTTCCTTCGGCAGCCCAGGCTGAAGCTACAATTTCTCCTCTGAGAAGCCCAGAGAGGGTGCTCTGCCCTTCAACGCCTTCCAGATGCAGCCAGTTGAGTCCTTTTTTGTTCATTTTCTGTTTCATTCTTTTTCTGTGTTTAAATTTTCCTAACAAATAATAAGCAGTGGCTTTGAAAATATCTTACATGGGAACAATCAACACGAAACATGCCTTTGTACATGAGCCTGACTGGGGACGGATCAACAATACCAAAGGACGAAAAGAAATATCAATTCAGACAACTCCAGTGCACGATATTTTCGGTGAGTTCCCCCCACCCACCCCGGCCCCACCCCCGCCCCCATATCCCAGGAGTACAGTGTTGTCTTGTAACTGGAGTTGGCTTAGCCAACGGGGGTCCCCCCTCCCCCTCCACTCTGGCTGGGGTGGGCCTCTAATGGCCCTGGGTCTTCGGTGGCTTGGGCTCATGGATGACGGCAGCTGCCGACAGCCACGGCCCAATGGCCCGAGCAGTGCTCTGCTTGGCCACACTGTAATGGCTGATGACCGTGTAGAAGCGGCTTCTGGAGTTGGGGTCCTGGGATGAGTAGTAAGCATCCAGGGAGGCCGGGATGCAGCGCTTGTGCTGGGGAAGAAAGAGAGAGAGTCATGGATAGCTCAGCGGACTGCTTCCAACCCACCCTGCAGCGTGGCCACCCCATCTGGGGGCCACAGCCACACCAGGCTCTCAGCCAGAGAGCAGGTGACAGCACCTGGCCTGGGCCTGGCACTCGGCAGGCGTTCCCCAGCATCATCACCATCACCATCATCAAAGCTGCCACGTACTTGAAGCCAGAGGAAATGAACCTGAGGCTGACACTACTTCAAGGCTGACCTCCACTCAGCGCCTGTGCAGCTGAAGTGGGCGCAGCTGGTATCCCACCAGATCCTCTCTAGCTGGCTGATTCACCCATCCCCCCACTGCTTCTCTGGGCCGTCGCCCACAGCCAACGGCTGCATCTATTTTATTTCCTTGATTTTATACTTATAACTCTTCTCCCATATATCAAGTCTTGGCTCCTCACAACACTGATATAATTGTATATTTGCATTATCCTACAACAGATAGCAAATGGTCACAAATAACAACAATATTATGACTAACAGTCTACTGAATGAACTTTAAGATTTCTCTGCAGCTGTATATGTCCTTAGAATATACTCCAAAAAAAGAATTAAATAGGTAAAGATAGGCAAAGAAACCCAACATTTATTAATTTATTAAGCACCTCTGATGTGCCAGGTGCTATTCTAGGCACTAGGAGTACAGCAGCTCCATCACCAACACTGGCCACACCTTTATCACCCTTGAAACAAAGTTGTCTTGTTTTCAGCTTTCCAGACCGTCTGCAGTCAATAATGCAAGGCCACCCAACAAACGGCCCACAGTCACACAAAGGTAGCACCTCTTTTTCCTCATTATTGTCCTGGAGGATATCCGAGGTCTGTCTGGCCCTTCCCCACTCATTTTCACAGCTGCATAGAGCTCCATTGTATGGGTATATCATAGTTTATTGAGCTGTCTCCTGTTGATAGTTGTGGCCAATCTTTCAGGACCTCAGCTTCTAAGTACCAAGAATGTCGTCTGAGGAAGTAATGTAGCAGAACAAAAGGATGTGTGTTTTGGGTTTCTTTTGGCTAAGGAAGCTTCACCCTGAGCTAACATCTATTCCAATCTTCCTCCACTTTACATGTGGGGCACCGCCACATGAATGGTGTAGGTCCGTGCCTGGGATCTGAACCCAGAACCCGGGCGGCCAAAGCAGAACACGCTGAACTTAACCACTACACCACGGGGCAGGCCCCAAGGATGTGTGTTTTTTTAAAGCTGAACATTCCCCGTTGATTCCCTCACTTTGGAACGTAATAGCTGTGATGTCTTGGAAATCTCTCTTAATGAAATGCTCTTAATCTCTATTTCCTCAGATGTAAAACAGGGGTGATAAAAACCTATTTTTCAGAATGGGTGGACAGCTCAATTGAGGTCATGTTTATGAAAATGTCTAAGAAAGGGGGTGACGTATCATAGGTACTCAGTAAATGGTAATTTATAAATATTAATATCAGCTGCTTCAGCTCTAAACTAGATTCTATCTTTTTTGCAACATTTGTTGAAAGCCCATCATCTAGCAGGCCCCTTGCCAACTGTTTTTACTTCAGTTCTCTCCTTAAGGCCTCACAAAATTCCTGCAGGCAGGCACTGTCAGCACCCACTTTGCAGGCAAGAAAAACGAGGCTCAAAGGGCGAGGAGATGCCCTGAAGGCATGCAGACGGTTCAGTTCTTCAAGGGAAGCAGCACAGTCAGAGTGAGCCAGGGGCAGGGGCAAGGGGCCCAGCTGGGGGAGACCACCTCAGAAGCACCCGCTCCCTGTCTTCACATCTCTGAGGGGCCACCATGGGGAGCAGGAACCAGCCGTCAACAGGAAGACTTGCGCCAAAGCACAGCCTTCCAGAGATGGAATAGCATCTCAAGCAGGGGTGAGCTCTCCCCGACGCCAGACTCCCTCCTGACCTGACTGCAGAGCACCACCTGGGAGGAGAGGCTCCTCTGCTACTGGAGACCAAGTCCTTCAGGAGAACTTAAAAACTCCCTGCTGGACACACATTACAGTCTGCAGGGAGGTTGCCATACCCAGAATCTGGATGCCAGTGACAAGAAGATGTTGACAAACCCTCTAATTGAAGTTGATGGTGACCTGGGGCCACTCACCTGTTAGAATCCCTTACCTTATAGACAAATCCCTCTGGGCAGCTGTGGTCATAGGTGAAGGCTTTGTAAACCACCAGGAACACAATGCAGGCAAGGAAAGCTAGGGCCAGGCTGACGAGGATGGTGACCTGGAGGAAAACAAAACTGAGAGTCACCCAGCCTCAGCCTGCCTGCCTTCAGTCCACATGTGCAGCCTTCGAATCCCAGAACGGATAGGCAGCCTGGTAAGGTACAAAGAGTAGGAGGTGCCGGGAGCCCAAAGAACTGGCTCTGTCTGGGTTCTGTCACTAACTTGCAGTGTGACCTTGAGCAAACCAGCTGCACTCTTTGGGCCTCAGTTTCCCCCAGATACTCTCTGAAGCTCCTTCTGGGCTCAACACGTGATTTTCCCCCTCATTTACTTTTCCGGTTAACTGTGGGAGGGGGAGGGGTGATCATTAAGCCGTCACTTCTGGTGTTTCCACCTTCCACCACCACCACCCCTGCTGCCACGTCTGAATTCTAATCTGAGATATCAACTGCTTGTTTCACCTCCACTTGGATGTCCAACAGGCACCTTAGACACATTCCCAACCCAAACTCCTCTCCTCCCACCCCAAACCTGCTCTGCCTGAGATTTTCCCCACATCAGGAAATGTCAACTCCATCTTTGCAGTCATTCAGGACAAAAATCTTGAAGTCATCTTTGACTCTCTCTTTTTCTCACATTCTATATCCAATCTACCAGTAGAACCTATCATTTCTGCCTTCAAATACATCCATAATCTGACCACTTCTTTCACCTCAATCATCTCCACCCCGGCCCATGCCATCATCACTTCTCACCTTCAGTGTGGAGACAGCCTTCTAACTGGTGGCCTCCTTGACCCCTATGGTGTATTCCACACACAGCAACCAGAGAGGTCCTTTCAAAATCTAAGTCAAGGCACATCTCTCCTCTTCCCAAAAGTATTTGATGGTCTCCAAATCACTCATAGTAAAAGTTCAGCTCCTAACCATTATCTACAAGCAAGCTTTAAAAAAATAATGTGACACCAGACAAACTGGGGACACAACAGGATTTATCAGAAAGGAGTCAATGGGTAATTTCCGAGGCACTTCCAGGCTTGCCCCGGCCCCATCCCACCGCCTGTGTACAAAGTGGTAGGGTAGCCCCCATTATTTTTAAAAGCTGGTGGCCCTTTGAGTCAGTTGGCCTAGCAATATGGCAGAATTCCTCACATGGAGAGAAAGTTTCTTTTGATTCAAAAGAAAAATAAAATCAACCTTGGGGTTGCCCGTCCCATCTCCTTCCCACCCCAGGGTTTATAAGAATAGGAGGAGATGGAAGTCTGCATTGTTCCAAAGGAATGGAGTTGTTTGTCGGCAGCTTTAAATAGTGGGTGGGAGGAATTTGAAAAGGAAAAGAGGAATATGGATATGGCAGGCGTCTGTCTGAATCCTATAGGCAGACACTGAACATGAGAAAACCCCGTGCAGGCGTGTGTGTGAAGTTATAGGACGGTTGCTACTGCAGTATAATAAGAAATATATATATTTGGTCTTGTTCCCCGTTCCTGGCACAGAGCTCCTAAAACCCTTGTAATTTCCTAAGTGATAAGAGCAGGATAGAAACATCTTTTGTTATAATATTCGGGTTTTGTACTCAGTTCCTGAAATAGCTCAGATCTACAAAGGTGAAAGGAGAGTCTTTATTATTCATAACAACTGCCTGTCAATCACACTTGGGTTCGTGTTAACGAGGTGACTTTTGGAAGGCCCCTAAGGATGGGGGCTGGTGGCCAGGGGAACCCAGCACATGGTTAGAAGGCTGGAACTTTCAGCGCCTCCCAACCTCGGGGAGGGGAGAGGGACTAGAGACTGAGTTCAGTCACCAGTGGCCAGTGATTTAACCAGTCACATCTATGTAAAGAGGCCTCCGTGAAAACCCTAACTGAAGGGGTTCAGAAAGCTTCCAGGTTGGTGAACAAGAACAATCCGGGGGCATGGTGCACCCCAAACTCCACGGGGACAGAAGCTCCTGCGCTCAGGGCCTTTCTAGCCCTCGTCCTCTGTGTCTCCTCATCTGGCTGCTCATCTGTGTCCTTTAACTTCCTTTCTAGTAAGTAAAGCACTGTCCTGAGTTCTGTGAACCATTCTAGCAAATTATTGAACCTGCGAAGGAGGTTGTAGGAGCCCCCAGTTTATAGCCAGTCGGTCAGAAGTACAGACGACAACCTGGGCCTTGTGACTCATGTCTGAAGTGGGGGTGTCCTGTGGGACTGAGCCCTTAACCTGTGGGTCTGCACTAAATCTGGGCAGATAGTGTCAGAGTTGAGTTAAATTGTAGGACATCGGTCAGCGTCCACTCAGAATTGGAGAATTGCTTAGTGTGGAAAAATCCCCACACAATTGGTGTCAGAAGTGTTGTGAGAGTATAAAGTGTTTTTCCCTTTTAGACAGTGACAAGTAAAATTCAGTTCTAAACTAACGTCAACATAGTGTGCTGTCCACCCCTCCACTACACCATGAGCCCTCAGCTGCGCCCTGTTGCATACTCGTCGGCCTCCCGCCCGGGACTGCAGTGGTGATGGCGTGGGGTGAGATGGTGCAGAGATGGGACGGGAATCGCCCGGCAAGATGTGGAAAGAGAGAGAGATGTCAGTGGAGGTGGGAACCTAGAGCAAGAGACACCCCAAAGATGCGTATGCCCCCTTCGGGCCCCTGAAGATTGTATTTGATTAGAACAGGGGAGGGGGCCACCCAAGACCACCACCCAATGCTGAAGACCTAGGAACACCCGGTCAGCCGATGTTTGGAGTATAGATGTAAAGAATTTCCAGTGTCCAGATTTCCCAATAGCCAAAATGTGGAAACACCCCAATGTCCATCAACTGATGAATGGATAAAACAAATTCTGGTCTATATGTATACTAGAATATTATTCAGCCATAAAAAGGAATGAAGTACTGGTAGATACTACAAATGTGGATGGACCTCAAAAATATTATGCTACACGAAAGAAGCCAGACATAGGACAGATATTGTCTGATTCCGTTTATGTGAAATATCCATAGAGACAGAATGCAGACTGGTGGTCGCCAGGGGCTGGGGCGGGGGGAATGGGAGGGACTGCTGATGGGAACAGAGTTTCCTTCTGGGGTGATGAAAACATTTTGGAACTAGATAGAGGTGACAGCTGCAGAACACTGTGAATGTACTAAATGCCACTGTATTTTTCACTTTAAAGTTGTTAATTTTATGTTATATGAATTTTACCTCAATTTTTTAAAAATGCCCAGAGCCCAGGCTGAGTGTTTCTGTCAAAGGGACCTTCAACTCCTACTAACATCCCCTCACCAGAGCCGCCCACGAGGCTGGGACACAGACATGCCCCCAGGTGCATTCACGGACAAAGGTGTGGCTGCAGACCTCCCATGTGCAAAGGAGAGAGCAGAGAGCTGCAGCCCACCCTGCCACCTCCACCAGCCTGAGGCCCCCATCCTAATGACCACAAGCACAAGCAATCCCACCCCCTGACTGAGCAGAGACCCAGGAGACTCAGGAGCAGGACACGACCCCCCAGCACAGGCGTCTCCAGACAGGGTAGGACACTTCCCCCAGTCAGCAGCAGGCTGGGGAGGAGGCAAAGGCTCTGGGAGACAGAGCAGGGCCCAGCAGCCCTCTCCAAGGACAGGTTCCCCTTGTGGGGAGGCTCTTCCCATTTCTAACAGCCCTGAGTTAACATCCCCCACCGAGGAGGGGCAGGGTCTGATTCACCACGGTGCTCCCAGAGCTTGACAGGGTGAGCACAGCAAATGTTTCTGGAAAAAGGAGAGCAAGGGAGGGAAGGAGGAAGAGAAGAAGGCCATTAAAGGATGCAGTGCTGTTGCCTAGATTGCAACCACCCCAGTGGATTCTAATTTATTGGTCAGGGATGGGGAGTCCAGGACGTGTATTTTTATAAACTCTCCAGGGGATTATGATGTGTGACCAGGAGTGAGAACCACTGCTCCAGGGTGACTGCGTGTGCGCGGTTCTCAAGCTGGCTACACATTCTCAGAATCACTGGGAAGCACTGTAAACACTCCTGATGCCCTGGCCCCGCCCCAGACCACCTACATCAGAATCTCAGGGGCGGAGTCCAAGCCCCCAGGTGGTTGCCATGTGTGGACAGGGTGCCCTATGTGACTGTCAGAGTCAAGGGTCTGAAGCAGAGTGGGACGCCAGGGCTGCAGCCCCCCCGAGGGATTCTGCTGAGCAAGCCCAGCTGGTACCAGGCAGTGCCACACGGTCCACAACCCAGGAACTAGGGTGAGCAGAGGCCATTTTAGGCATTTAACCTTTCTTGGTTTGTCTCTTGTGCTGAATCTGAGGCCAGTCATTCCTTAAGAGCCTGTGGAGGTCAGAGAGTACAGGGCTGCAAATCAGGCACAGGCCCTCCCTTGGGGTCTCACGGCCTCTAGTGCGAGGGAGAGGTGGACAGATGGACACCAGCACCTGCAACACAAGGGGTGGCACCATGAGTGAGGGCATCAGCACTGGGGGCTTCTGGACCTAACCAGACTGGGGGGGCGGGCATCAGGGAAGGCCTCTGGGGGGAGGTGACACCAGAAGTGTCCTCAGGGAAGAACACTAGGATGGGGGAGGGAGAAGGTTCTGAGCAGAGGAAGTCACATCTGCCATGGAGAAGAGGCTGGGGCTGTTCTGTAAACGTGATACCGTTTGACAAGGCTGGCCCAGAGGAGGCAAGTGCGGGAGAAAGAGGCCTGGCGCCATGGGTAGGTGGGAAGAAAATAGACAAGGAAGGACCAGGCTAAAGCTTGACCTTTATCTCCAGGGTAACAGAGAGCCCCTGACAGTTTTAAGCAGGAAAGTGACAGGATCAGAATTATGTTATGGAAAGATGTCTCTAGGGGCAAGCCTGGGGGCGGGGAGGCTGATGCACTAGGGCATGGCCCAAGTGCGGGGCTGGACCTGGCAATGGCAGTGGAAGGGGTCACAGGCCTGAGAAGGCCTAAGGAGGTGAGCAGAGTGATGTGAAAGGGAGGGAGGAAGGGGCTGACCGGGGAGGAAGGATGACAGGTGGGCTGGGTCTGGATCCTTGGTGACTGAGCCAGAGTTGGTTGCTGGGGTGAGGTGGGGAGGTCAAGGGTTCTGGTTTGGTTCCAGGTTGAGATTTTTCCCAAAGGTGGATCTCCTCAGGATATCCTGCAGCTGGCCTCTCCCTTTCCAGTGGATTCACAAAATTCAGATCCCCTGGTGCTCGGTCCCTGCAGCAAAGTTCCCGACATAGAAGGTGACCTCAGAGGACCCAGGAGAGAGACTCCCACCTCCCCAGAGACAGGAAAGCCTGCCTGCACCTCGGGATGGACTGACTCGGTTTACATAACACCAGAGCGTGGAGACGCTCCAAAGCCCTTGGTTTCCCCTCCGGAATGTAACAGCCTGAGACTGGACGCAAACTACTTGTCAGTTCTCCGGGGGTAGATTGGAGTGTTCCGCTAGAGATGTGATCCTCGCACGGGAAACACCCTCCCTGCTCCTGGCTCCCAGCCCCCCCGCTCACACATTCATCCATTCGTTCACTCAGCACCCATTCATCAAAGGGCCCAAACAGGGCCCACAGCCTCAGGAACTTACGGCAGGGACAGGGTCAGATGCTGAACAAGCAAATCATCAAATAAATAATCATAAAACAAGACCTGAATGGGATCTGGACCAAAGCACGTGAGGGGAGCACGCAGGTGGGATGGGAGGGGCGGGAGCAGGAGCCCCACACAAGCAGACCCTGGGCCAGAGCACTCCAGGCCGAGGCGGCCAGCCTGACGACCCTAAACGGAGAGGAGCTCAGGGTCCCAGTGGGCCTGGAAGGAGCAGTCTGCCCGAGATGGAGGGGCCGGTGGAGAGAGCGCTGAGGTCAGGCCCTATAGGGCTTTAGAGACCAAGATCAATGGCCCTTGTCCTGCCCGTGAGAGGCACTTCCTACAGCATCCATCCCGCTGCCTTCAGGGTAATGTCCCAGTCATCTTGGCCACCCTCCAGCCTCTCAGGCCACCATGGCCTGGCTCACAGGTTCCCCTCCAGCCACCCCCAGCCCGCTGAGAGCTTCTCCCTTGTGCTTCTCCAAGCCTTGACCCGGGCCTCGAACTCCCGTGTGTCCTTCCTCGTCAGATGTGGGAGAACATCTCTGTTCTCTCCAGCCCTGAGGTCCCTGCCAAGCTCTGTCCCTGGGGCCTGCTTGGGCTGCCCTGATAGAGCGCAGTGTCATCATTACCTCTTCACACCTCTGAGCCTCACCCCCTGCTGGGGGTGTGCAGGGCAGTGAGCACATCTCACCCTTTGCCTGTGCCTGGCACAGTGACTCCTACAGAGTGGGGGCCAGTAAACACTTCCTGAACTGAGATGTTGAATTGAATTAAGACCGCAGGCGCGCGTGCACACACACACACACACACATACACACACACACCCTCCCCCAGACATACAGAAGCAGACACACATACAACCTGGCCCAAACCCCTCTGTGTTCACCGGGGAGGGAGCACTGAAATACCTGCATTTGGACTTCAATTCTTTTTCATCCCCTTTTCCCAACCCTGTCCACCACCAACCCACACACACACTCAAACAAGAGCACCTTAACCTTGAAATGAATTGGGGTTTGGGGTAGTGTCAGCTAAGACCTGCCCAAGATTTCTCCTCAAGCTTTTGAGCACAGGTCAGAGAGAGAACAGAGGAAGAACTTACAGTATGCAGCTAGCAGCTCTGGCAAAGCTGTGCTGAGCCGAGTCACAATGACCACCCTCCATGATCCATGCCCCCTATGACAACAATAGTAGTAGAAATAGTAATAATAAGAAATGCTAACAGTTCTTGGGAACTTACTGTATACTAACATTATCACAATCCTATGAAGCAAGTAGAATTGTTATCCCCATTTTGCTGATGGAGAAACTGAGGCTCTGAGAGGGTAAGTGACTCGCCTAAGGTCCCACAGCTGGTAAGAATAGGTCCAGACAATGCACCGAGGCACCTCAAGGGCACCTTGAACTCATCATCCAGAAGCAGCCTCGGTGTCTTCCACTCAGTCGTGGTGGGAGGCAGCCCCGCCCACCTGCCTCTGGAGCTTGCTCTCTGTAGCCGTCCTGCCTCTGCTTTTCTCCTCGAGCCCTTGCTCCGGTCAGCCACCCGCTGCGCAGCTTCTGCCTCCGGCGCAGCTTATTCAACTCTCCACCATCTTCATCATAACGTCCCTGGGTAGGACCACCATCACCTCACCCCCGGATGCAGCAGCCTCCTCCCTGCTCCCCTGGCATCCAGCCTCTCAGCTTCCAGGCCACCCTGGACTTTCCAACAAGCCAACCTGGTCACGCTGCTTCCCTGACGAATGAGCTGTCACACAGACGGGATCACGTCTGAACTCCTTAGCAAAGCAGACACGGCCCTTCCAGACTTAAGCTCAGTTTCCCCCTTCTGCCTCAGCCCCTTCCCCCCACTGCCTGAATGCACCCTCCTTCCCCTACCTCCATGCTCTTGCACATGCTGGTCCCTCTGCCCGGAACCCCAGCTTCCACTTCCCAGTCCATCAGGTCCCCGCTCATCCTAGACCCGCTTCAACATCTCCTCTTCCCTGAAGCCTTCCCCAAATTCAGGCAATATTTAGCCCCTCTCCGTCTGCTCGCAGCTCCCCGAGGCCGTTTTCCCTGGGTGCTATACTTACCCACCACCTGTCTGCCTCTCCTCTCAAGAGGCAGTGTGGCATAGCACTTCACACTTCCAGTTAGTAAGCACTGATTATGCTCCAGCACCGTTCTTGGCGCTGTGCGTGGATTTATTCTTGTGAACCTTACAGCAGCCCTACAGGGTAGGCACATCTAGGAAACAAGAGGTTTCCTAATTTTCTCAGAGTCAGGAGTCTGACCTATGAAGTGCAGCCTGGGCTCGTAGCCTGTGGGACGCTCCTCGTACAGCGTTTACTCTCCAGACGTCGCCTGAGCACCTACAGCGTGCCCCCGAGAACGCTGCTCCCGGGCAGCTCCCTGCTCTCATGACGATTGCCTGTAACCCCCAAGTGAGCTTCCTCTTCTGTGAAAGGAAATGATGGCAGCATCTGCCCCGAGTTCCGGGGGTGAGATCAGACACTGCGTGTGAAGCCCGGGAGTAAGCGGAATGGTGGCCCCAAAGACGTGTCCGTGTCCTAATCTCTGCAACCTGTAAGCGTGACCTTCTTTGGAAAAGGGGTCTTCGTAGACGTGATTAAGTTGAGGATCTTGAGATGAGCCTGCCCTGGGTTATGGGGTGGCCCTGAGTCCAAGGGCGAGTGGCCCTGTGAGAGAGAGGGAGGGAGACAGGAGAAGACCGTCCGAACAGGGAGACAGAGACTGGAGGGATGCAGCTGCAAGTCAAGGAGCACCTGGAGCTGCCAGAAGCTGGAAGAGGCCAGGAAAGATCCTTTCCCAGAAGCTTTGGAGGGAGGGTGGCTCTGCCAACACCTTGATTTTGGACTTCTGGTCTCCAGAACTGTGACAGAATAAATTTCTGCTGCATTAAACCACATGATTTGTGGTACTTTATTACGGCAGCCCCAGGAAATTAACACAGTGCCTCCCCCGGTGCCTGGCACAGGAGCTACAAATGTGAGCTTCTCCGTTTCTCCATAGCATCTGCCACGCTCCTCAGCGTGTGCTTCAGAAGCTCCAGCCACTCAGAAGACTGCCATTTTCTCATCATGTATTGCTCTTGTGTACCTTTTCAGCCCTGCCTCCCTTGGTGAACTCCTAGTCACACTTCAAAACCCAACCCAGGACATGTCACCTCCTCTGGGAAGCCTTCCCTAGCCCACTTATGTTCTCACCAGGCTTTTTTCTCTCCACCACTTAACACACAGCCCCCTGTATCATGATTGTCCCTTCTATTGTGTGTGTCATAAGGGCAGGGGCAGTACCTTGTTTGTCTCTGTGGTCCCAGCTACCAGTTCACAAACTGGCACAGAGTAGGACAGATGCTAATGCATATGCCACATTCCCTACCCCACAGCGCTCTCCTTATTTTTGGCACAAAGCACTACCCACAGTGAATTTTTAGGGCCCCCATTAACTGTTCCACAGCCTGACAAGGTCACTGGATAAAATCACTGCACTGGGTCATCTGAAGTAGTTTGTCCGAGGCTGGAAGAATTATTAGTTGCCCTTAAAGCAATCTCCTTGTCTGCCTGCCGTGCCCCTAAAAGACAACACCAAGACGTCTCTCTGATGTCTGGGAGAACTGGATCTTCCATTCTAGGCAATGTCTGTGCAGTTTTCTGCAGTAGCTGTGGCCCCATCCTAATAGGGTTCCCATCCTGCTTCTGCCTCTGCTGAGCTGTGTGACGTTGGGCAAGGTGCTTCACCTCTCTGAGCCCCTGTTTCCTCACCTGCTAAGTGAGGACAAAATTTCCACCCCACAGGATTAGTGTGAGGATTAAATGAGATGATGCCTGTAAATTGCCCAGTGTTGTCCTCACCTGGGGGCTTAACCGATAGTGGCAATCACTTATTGACTGTTCAAGAATGTGCTGGGTACGGCGTCAAGTGCTTTTCAAGTATTATCTCCTTCAACCTCGTGATAGCCCTGTAAGCCTGATTATTACCCCCATTTTACAGCCATGCAAACTAAGGCACAGAGGAACCTGTCTGAGGCCATGTGGTTATCACAGTAGCAGAGCCGGATAGAAATCTGGAATATCTGATACTGAAGCCTTCAGTCCTCCTAACCACTACCTTCACCGGCCTTTTGATAAATATTTCTTGGTCCTGTAGCTGCATTTGCTTGCAATAGTGCGATGAAGCAAGACGATGCATACTGCAAACTTATTCTAGGAGGACACGCCACCGCAGACGTGGAAACCCCCTGAGTTAGGAAGAGAGAGGAGGAAAACAAAACCCCTCCCGCTGTCTGCCAAGTCAGGACCCTGGTCCAGGACCCTCATCACGCAGGGAAGCATGAACTTCGTTAACATTCACACACTGCAGCATCTCGGCACCACGACACCCAATAAACCGCCCCTTTTTGTGAAGAATGCAAACCCTGGAAACCTCCAAGCAATAGAACCACTCGCATCAGGGAAATTAAACTTTGTGGGGAGATAGAAACAGAGCTGCCTGACAGACATTCGTCTTTCAGATGTGACAGCTGGGAACTCCGGAGACAGAATCAGGCCACCCGGTGCCTTGCTCCCAGCTCCGTCTCAAGGATTCTGACAAAGGGCTTGAGCAGAGAGGCGAGGGGACCGCAGCATCCACACAGTCTGCCCAGGTGACACCCTCGTGTCCCTGGCCCTCTCCCTAGCACCGAGCAGTGAGTGGAGTAGAGCTGGGGGGACGAGATTGTCTAGACGGGAAGCCCAGCTCTGCCACTCGCTTGCTGTGTGAGCCAGGCAAGTTGCTTGCCCTTTGGAGTCCTTGGCTGACTTCTTTCTAAAATGAGGATGATTCTGCTGGCTACCTCCCACTGGCTCTTGTCAGGCAGAATGTGGTAGTGCACGCGCCCTCAAGATAGGCCTGGCTCGTGCTGATGACCTTAGTTAGCATCCATGGGACGCACACACGCGTTACATCATTTCGTGCCCTCGCGACTCTGTGGGGTAGTTACTATCAGTGTGCCCATTTTACAGAGGGTCTGTCAGAGGCAGATGAAATGACTTTACCTGTGAGGGCAGAGCGAGGACTTGAACTCAGGTCTGTCTAAGTCAGAAGCCCAGTGCCTAGCCTTATGTTATACTGCCAATAAATCTATAACTACCCTAGAGTTTATTTTTATTAAAAATGTATTGCACCGTTATCAAAGAACAATACTGGAAATCTAAGAGCAAAAACACCCCAACACCAAAACACCCTGCCATCGTCTCAAGTCCTCTTTTACACTCTTGTTATTTGTTCCTCTCCACACGCAACCTTGATTCCTTCTGCTTCTTCCCATTTTACCCATTTGTGGGCCACCCAACCTCCTGTGACCACACAGAACACCCTCACACACCAAGTCTGGACCACCCGGAACCAAGATAGATCTAAACTTCACCATCTGCAAAACGGCTCTCAGTCACTACACGAAACCGTCACGAGGTACAACCGAGACGAGTCAGGCAAAAGGCAAATTGCCACGTAAACGCGAGGGTGATAGACTGAGGCTTCCGGTTGCCATCACTGTTCCCCTTGTAACTGTGCATCATTAGAGCGGAATTTAGCTCAGCTATCCCCTCAGCACGAGGACCACCGGGCCTTCCAGTCTGCTGCCATCACCTGTGACCTGTCCTCCCCCACCGGCTGACAGCCCCTCAGGGCAGGGCTGTGCCCTCTGTCTTTGGGCTTCCAAGGGCCTGAGGGTCCTACTATTTGAAGGGTCTGCTGGTGGCTCGTGTTGACGGGGCAGAAAAGCACCTCTGGGTCATCTCTCCTCTGAGCGCTTTGTGGCGGGGCTGAAAGTCCCGTCTTGGCCCCCAGTGGGGCTGACTTCATGTCCCGACACAGCGAGTCTGCGACTTTATGGTGCGTCAGTACCGTCGAAGGACATGGGTCAGATGCAGAGCCCTGGGTCCTACACCGGGGGATTCTGGTTCCCTTGGTCTTCCACAGCACCCAGAAATCAGCATTTTCCACTCAAGTCCAGGAGATTTGGATGCAAGTGCCTGAAACCTGCAGTTAGACCAAGACTAAGGCCAGAATCCTTCATCTGGCTTCTGAAGAGAAGAGAGCAAGGAACTCACATCCTCGACTGTCAAATACTCAGCACTCCACGCGTGTGCTCTCACTCAGTCCTACCCAGCGTCCCATAAAGTGGGTGCTGTTGACAGTCCTGCTTCCAGGTCATGAACCTGAGGACTGCAGTGGTTGGGTGAATTGTCAGGATTTTCCAGACCATCAGAAGTAGAGCAAGACCTAGAAGCCAGGTCTGCCTGGATCCAAAACACACTTTCCTCCCTCGGCACTGCACTGTCTTCATCACCTGGTCCCTGCTTATGTGTCCCACATCACCAACTGTACTGCCCTAGGAACCCTCACACACACACACACACACACACACACACACACACACAGGCTTACACACAGACACACAGAGACCTACACAAAGACATACAGACACACATGCACAGAGACCTATGCACAGACACACACACAAGTATACACAAACACACAGAAACATACACTCATAGACACACAGATACACACAAACATAGACATACATACATATACACACACCACAGTCCTAGTTCCTGAAAGTCCTAGGCTCTCTGCTACTGGCGTGGCTTTCCACTGCCTTCCCCCTGAGGGTGTCTCAGACACAGACCAGGAAGCCTTCCAGGTCTTTCCCTCATGAATGAGGCGTCTCCGGGGTTCCCAAACACTCTGCCACAGCCACAGTCGCATACAGCTCTGTGTCATCATGACTTCTTGACCCGTCAGCCCACCCCACCCAACCGTGAGCTTCTCAAGGGCAGGGACCGTGCCTCGGTGACCTCCTGCCCAGCTCTTGGCCTGGCCCGGCACAAAGAGCACATGAGTGGGCTTTGAAGGACTCACATCCATTTTCTTTTGCTTCAGCCAAGCCCAGAGCCAGGCCTCAGAGCAGGGCCAGTCGTCTCCTCCGCCCAGAGGGCCAACCACACACATCCCAGCTGCTGTCAGAGGTTCACAGCTGTCTCACGGCCTCCCAGCCAAGCAGCGTCTAGACGCAGCCTGCATCTGCATCTCCATGGAGACGCCAGCCCTGCAGCCCAAATAGCCTGTTCCATTAAGCTACTTTCATTCCTCAATCCCCTTTCTTGGCCGAAGAGTTGATAAAAAAAAAGAATTAGGTCAGCAAAATTGGTTTGGAAGATTAGAAACCATCTTCTCCAAGTTCCAATGTGTGGCACTGCTGGGCATGCCAGCAGGGGATTCTGAGCCAGAGAAGCCACTCCATGTCCTCCCATAATTCCTGCAAGGGTAAGAAAGGATGCCTGCCAACGCCACGACAGCACGCACAGCGGGAGCTCCTCGCACGGAGCAGCCATGTTGGGGGGGGTGGCGTGTCTGCCCCACTCCTCAGTCTGCTACCTTGTCCTTGTCCGTGAGGAGGAAGGGATCTCTACCCAGTCTTCTGCCTCCTCACCCCGCCTGCCCTACACACACACACACACACACACACACACACACACACACACACACCCTACCTGGGAGGAGACTAGGAGGAGTTTTCACAGAAAAGAGTTAACGTCGCGGGCCTGAGGCTGCTCCCCTGGGGAAGGTCTGCTTGCCGGACTGGCCCTCGGCTGGCGTCTGGGAACTTGGATCAGGAGGGTTCTCCCCATTCCCAGAACTAGAGGAGTGGCTCGCTGTGCCTAAACTGCACAAACAGTATGGTTTATGCGGAGCACCTGCCTTCCTTCTGGGAGTCTGGAACTTGGGTATATGCTCGGCAGGGGGTGCCTACGTGACCAGCCCCCAGTAAAAACCCTGGTTCCTGGGTCTGTAACGAGTGCCCTGGTAGACCACATTTCGTGCGTGTCGTCATAATCATTGCCGGGGGAATTAAGCATGTCCCGTGTGACTCCACTAGGAGAAGACTCTGAAGGCTCATGCCTGGTTTCCTCTGGACTTTGCCCCATGCACCTTTGTCTTTGCTGACTGTGTTCTGCGTCCTTTCACTGTAATAAAGCATAGCCGTGTGTACAGCTGTATGCTGAGTCCTGTGAGCCCTTCCAGTGAACCATCGACCTGGGGGTCGTCTTGGGGACCTCTGACCCAGCTCCCCTCACTGTCCCCCTAAAGGAGAGGCATTGTGGATCTTATTTTTCAGAGCTTGGCATGCAATGGCTATGCTTTACTAGGGACCCTGTGCCTTAAAGGCAGGCACCAGTTTCTAGCCCTTAACCGTCCCTTCCTGCTGCACAGAGCCCAGGCCCCATGAACATCTTATTTTTACTTCTTGCCTAATGGGTCAGGATGGGTCTCATTCTTCCTGCACGGGAAGAGCCTGGGCCATCTCTTTTCCAGTCTGTCCCTCCCCTCCCCTGTAGCATCTTGACCTGGATGATCACTGGGTGAGCCTGGCATTAGGAACTGGGAACAAATTCTCTCTCTCTCCTACCTTCTACCTCACATTCTTTCCCTCCAGTGATGGTGGGCATGCTTTGGACTGCCCTTTTCTCGAACTGCAGTATGAGATCCTTTCCTGGGGTGAGGGGGCACAGACCAGGATGAGAAGCTAGAGACATACTTAGGCCTCCCATCCCAGGCCTCATGCCTCAGCTTCGCTCATGGGAGAAGCTGCCTCTCGGGTCATCAGATGCTTGCCAGGTGAGTAGAGCAGTTCTTTGTCTGCCACTTGGGGTCTATCCTTATGTACAAATATCCTGGGCAGAGAGCCTCAGGAAGAAAGAGTGGAGGACATCAAAAATCCTTCCTAACTCTTGTCAATCTACAGACGTGGGTGAGTGGGCTGACTCCACAGCCACTTGGCTCTGTCAAGGTGCTCACCATTTTAAGTAACTCGTAGAAGCCGAGTCTGCCCTTAAAGCCCAACTGTTCTCAGATCAGCCATGTATGTTTCAGTGTGGCCTCACGTGGAACACTTTTCCATAGATTTGTTCTATCCTGATAAAGAGAGAAAAACGGGGTGGTGGCCTGAGGCTTGGCTTGGCAGCCAGAAATACCCAAGTTTGGATTCCAACCCCACCACCTCTTTGTTCTCTCATTGAAATTCCTGGGCCTCAGCTTTCTCATCTGGAAATTGGGATCATAATAACTACCTTGAAGCACCGATGTAAGGGTGAGATGGGATCACTGCATGAAAATACTGAGCACAATGCCTGGCACAGAGCCAGTGCCCAGTGATGTTCATCCCGTTCTTCATTCTCACCAAGGATCCGGGAAGAATGGACATGCCTCAGGATCTAGGATCTTCCTCTGCCTGTTCCATGGCTCCATGTTTTGAATGATTTTTTTTTCATGCCAACAGACTGGATTCATTGAATACTAACAAATTAATTCTCCTATTTGGGATTCATCAGACTCAAGTACATACCTGTGATGGGAGATAACCAAAACAAAGACCCATGATGTTTTTGTTGGTCTGTTTGGCCTAATCAGAAGAAAAAAATGGTTTCCTTTGGGTTTTACGAAATATTGGGACAAGGCTGAAGATGGCCATCACTACTGGCCAGAGCTGATCTGGAACCAGCAGGCTCTGAGAACAGGCACGCCCTCCACTTGCAGCTCCTCCTACTTTCTGCGTTACTTTGGACAAGTTCTGTGACATCTCTAAGCCTCAGTTTCTTCATCCACAGAATGGGAGTTGCAGTGATCCCCAGCTCCCGGAGCACTGAAAGGCAACATGAGATCGTAGAGATCACCTTCCTGGCTCTGATCTGAAGAGCACACGCTCAGTAAATGGCTCTAAGCGAACACGTCAGAATGCTTCCCGTCATGATATTATTTCTTGGGTAGAAATGTCGACCCTAAAATGGCAAGATGGGTCTGATAGCGAGCATCTGTTTTGTGTACTGCCCATATTCTGTTTAATTCCTCAGCCGGGGTCAGTTACTGGAGAGGGAGTGGGCATTGCTTATGGGCCGAGCTCCCATATCCAACATGATTTTATTGGAGAGGCTTAAGATGGACATTAAGAATTATTAAACATGGTGTCGTTGTTTTAACCTTATTTCTTTTTAATAATTTGTAAAACCAAAGCTATAAAGTAGGTCCTATCATCTTTCCCACTTCATAATTGAAGAACATCAGACCCAAAGTTAAGTCACTTGCCTAAGGAAACTCAAACAATGAAGGGAGAAGCAGAATTTGAACTCAGATGTGACACCAGAGGCTATGTGTACTTTCTACCCACTTCACATCCTTCGCAATGGCTGCTACTAGAGTGCCTGTTTGAAACACAAAGGTTCTGTCCATCCCCAAACCACAAAGATTGTGTTTTCACACTGGTCAGGTCCCCGTGGAAGTCCCCAGAAACCCATTAAAGAAGCCCATTCTCTAGGACTCCAATGAAACCCACTAAGTAAATTGCCTTTTGAAAGGAAAAGGAAAATTAAACATCTGTGGCCTCAAACTTTACACAAGCAGTAATTCAAGGATCTCTTTCAGAACCCAGAGAAGGGACCTCCCCATGGAAAGGAGGAGTGGGGCAAAAGTGTGGTGCCAGCCAGAGCCAAGAATTCATTAATATCTGTGGAACCCTTGAAAGAGAAAAGGCACATTTTAAATTGGAACATTCCAAAGCAATAACTCATTTCCCAGTTTAATTTGTTATTGGCATAATCATTAGAAAGAAGAAATGAGGGTCCAGGGGCCAGGCTTATGCAGGAGATAAATCTCTGGCCTCCTGAAGTATTTTTCATGTTGAAAGTTCAAACCATCGTTCAACTTGGACCAGAGGACACTGAGACCTTTGACAGTGAGTCTCTTACAGGAGGGGGAAGCTGAGGCCCTACTTCACTGGCTTGTGTCTCTAGATGCCGATAAATCAAAGGCGAATGCAGAATAGATCACAACAGTGCGCCCAGATCTGAGAACCTGTCGGGAGGGAGGAGCTGGCCTTTCCTGGTCACCCACTATGTGCCAGCACGGAGCAGACAGCAACACAAACGAGGGAAGAGGGACAGTGTGAGGCGATAGGGCACATTGCGGCCTGGAGGGAACATGTCTCGTCTGCAGGGGACAGCAGCTGCCCGGCCCCACACAATTGTCCAGGACAGCAGTGAAGCCCAAATATGGCTGATCTTCTGCTTTTTCAAGAAAAGACAGAGATCCTAAACTTTCAGTGAAATTTCCCAATTTTTAAATTGGGGGCAGCAGATACAAAACTATGCTTTCTTTCGTTATTCATTTTAAACGTTCCAACAACCCTGTAAAGTCGGCCTTTTTAACCCTATTTTATAGGAAATAAGGTTCCAACCACCAAAAGGTGGTTGGTCCAGGGTGAGACAGCCAGCAAAGGCTGAAACTAAGACTTGCCCCCAATCTGTTCTGGGAGGGAGGTGATGAGGTCAAAGGTGAGGCAGGGAGTGTGCCTGATCTGGGGCTGAGCGGGGAGTCAGTTCCCAGGTCGCACTATGAGCACCTGTGACCGCACTATGAGCACCTGTGACCAGTTACTATACGGGGCAGTGTGGGGATTAAAGGGGTCTGGAGCATGTGTCCACAAAACATCTCCAGAGGCCCAGAGCCTTCTACCACAGAGAAGGGATGTGGGAGTGTGGAGAAGGACCCAACATTCCTTGAGCGTCGACTACAAACCAGGCACCAGGGTTACGTACCCTGCTTTGTTGAGTCCACACACAACTGTTCGATGAAGATGATACTATCCCCGTCTTACTGAGGCGAGGCGAGGGGACTTCCCAGGGTCACACAGCCAGGCCAGGTGGAGCCTCTTCTTTCTAACATTTGCTCATCACACCCAGGCTCTCCTCCAGCCTGGGCTTCTGGCAAGGTGATCCCTCGAGATTCCATTGAAACCTTGTCAATCACCAGCATTTGGTAAAAATGGTCCAGACAAGAAAGCCCTCACAAATCTTACCAGGGCTATTTTGCACAAAGTGAAACTGAGTAAATGAAGATGTCACACAAGCCTTGCTGCTTCCACAGTGAGTGATTGTAGCTAGACCAAATCTGTCCCAACATGCAGGCAAGTGGGCTTTGAGCAGACAGGTCATAAAGTTTATTTACTGCTGCTGTGATTATGATCTTAATTTATTATTAAGGAAACAAAAGGCTTCCAAAGGTTCAGGGTGCAGGTGACGTGGCAGTTCACTCTTGGCTCTTCAGGGACTGGGACGCAGGCGGGAGAAGGAGCCAGGCTCCAGCATCGGATTGGCCTGGGATCCAGTCTGTACTCCACCATTTACTGGCTGTGGGACCGTAAGCAAGTGGCACCACCTCTCTGAACCTCAGTCTCATTATCTGCAATAAATGGGATTAATCATAACACCCACCTACCAGGCACATTGGGAAGACTCCCAAAGACACGGGATGTAACTCTCCCATCAAAGTTGGGTCATTACAGTCATTATTATTGAAATACATTCCTTAAGCAGTTGCCTATAGAGCCAACTGCTTGACTTCCTATCACTAAAATAGCAGGATGCCTGGCTGGACCTCTTAATTTCATCAAAATGGTCTGATGAGTCACAGACTTAATTAACTTTCCCATGGTTTTATTGGGGCAAGAATCAGGCTCTTGCATTTCACCCACTCTCCCTGGCTCCAATAATGGAAATGCATGTCTATAAACCATGCTGATTCTACAAAGACGAGCAAATTGCCCAGTAGACACACAGGGTTCCACACACAGCCAGCCTGCAAGGTCGCAGAGAGACCTCTCCACAGAGCATTACAGCAAGGGCTTGAAATCTAATGAAATTACCTCCCCTCTGCCCAGTTCCCTACAGCAGCTGCAATCTGGGACCCCAGTTTGTCTGCTTATTCAACTGTGACCTCCAGCCGTCTCTTCCCAGCAGCCCTGGCAGGATGCTCTGGGCATCATGACCCAGAGTGAAGGGTCAGTATCCTTTCCCATACGCAAAGCTGCTCTTTGCAAAGTTGCAGAAAACCACTGGGCTGGGGGTGAAGTTCAGGTCGGGGCTGCTTCCTGGACATGGAAAGTGAGGCAGGGCAGAAGATGCAGAAAGGGTAGAATGTTCTTAGCTGCAGGCTCCGTGGAGGGAAACCACAACAAGCCGCTGAGAAAGCTGTTTGGGATTTGCTGGTGCGAGACCTGAGTTTTGATGAGGTGTTTGCTCCTTGAGTAGCCCCTGCATCTGGCCAAGGCTTGGCTGTGGTCGGTAGGTGCTCAATAAATCTATGCTAAGTAAACAAATGCCACCTAACTAGTTTCATTCATCTTATTTTTGTTACACCCCTATCTTTTTACAGAAATAACTTAGGGCAACTTGCAGGCTCCATGATTTAGCAATCACCAACGTTCATTGAGCGCTCACAATGTGCCAAGTTCTGCCTCGAATAGTTTCTGTGGTTTTTCCATTGTGTCTTCATGACCATCTTTTGTGAGAGGTATTATTATTATTACCCCCATTTTACAGATGAGGAAAATAGTAACAAAGAAAATGGAAGGAACAAGGATGGGCATAAATTAGAGGCAGGTGTTAAAACAGTGCCCATACATGCAGCAGGTGGGTAATAAATTGGCTCCAGGTTTTCTAGAAGCCTGACCAAAGATAGGAACTGAAGGGAGCCATTAAAACCTTCACAGAGTCCAGAAGATAGAAAAGAAACTGATGGCTCAGAAGATGCATAAATGGCTCCTATCTAAACTGTGTGGCCTTGGGCAAGTCACTTCTCTCTCATCCTGCTTTTTCTTCTGTACAAAGGGAGTGATTACAATAATGTCACATCACGGGGCAGTGATGAAGGTCAAAAGAGATGATAAATGCAGCAAGCCCAGTGCCTGGAACCCAGAAGATGCTCGATCAATATTCATCCTCCTGTCTTACTTCTGAACTTTTTTCTCCCTCCACTTACTGAAGGGAGCATCTTGGAGCATGAGTGTTTAACTGTAAAATCATTGGCAAGGCTGCCCAGTCAGTTCAGTACTACACAAAAAGAAGAAGGGAGTTATGCAAGGCAGCTCAGGGCTTTTCAAGCGCACCAGCTCCTGAATTCCACGAGCAGTGGGTGGCTGAATGGTTTGGTGAGTTCCAGCCTGGGCCCGGCTTGAAATCCACGTTAGAATGAAAGGTGCCCCCAACTCCCCATTACAGTGCCGTGCCTTGGGAGGCTCAGGAAAGTCACGCTTTTCCATCATCTCCTGCAGCCAAGAAATGAAATTGATTCTCCTGGCCTCATTTTCGTGTTTTAAAGAACTGCTTCCCCAGGGCTCCTCTGAGAACTAAAATGGAGAAAATCTCATTCATATTTTACCATGTAACCCAAAGACTAATCGTGCACCAGATAACAGATACTGGTGGAGTACCTCGTCCACAGCAGGCCCAGGGCCAGGCACACGGGATGTGGGGATAACATACATGTGGTCTCTGCCCTCAGGAGGGACTTTTAGAAGCCAAGGTGAAAATCACTGTGATGAAGACAGCCCTGGGAAAGGGGGTTCCTATGCTGGCCTGGAAGGAGAGGGGGAAAGGGTGACCCATGCAGAGACAACAGCCTGTGCAAAGGTGTGGAGTTGTGGCTGGTACACGATGGTGAAAGAGGAAGCTTGAAAGGTAAACAGAGGCAAGCTCAAGAAGGAGCACAGGTGTCAGACTAAAGAACTTACCGGAGTACTAGAGAGCTAACAGGTGCTTAGCATCTGGTGTTCACCGATGTGGTTCCAATTGAGTTTTAAAAATTACTCTGGCAGTTTGGATGAAAATTGAATTGGAGGGGGTAAAATTGGGAGGTAGGAAGACCAGTCAAGGGCTCTAAAATTAATCCAGACTTGAACAAGTGTTCCATGAGTATCTTTTTCATAGTCCAGTACTGAGCTAGGTATTCTGAGAGGTATCAAAACAAAGAGATAATCTTAGGTTTACTGGGTAACAACTGTGTTTTGATGCTTCACATATGTTATCTCACCTAAGTATCACAACACAAGGTTAGCATCTCCATCCTATAGATTAAAAACCTGAAGTTCGGGGAGGTAAAGAGGAGGGAATCACAAGGGGAGCTGGTGAGTAAGGCAGGTCTGATGGGCTCCACGCCTCAAAGACCACTGTGGCCCCACCCTGCAGACCAGTGTCAGAAGCAAACGGGAGCAGGCTCCAACACAAAAAGGAAAGATGACTTGTTGCATCAGTGTGTGTTGTACTCTGAGAGGTTGTACTCTGGATCCAAGATGACTAATGTATGCCTAAAGGGTAATCCGTAAATACAGAGCCCCGAGCTCTATTAATATTCAGTGATAAATGATGTTGCTTTAAAATCAAATTCACATAAATGGAAGTTTCAGCCATATGCCAGCATCCCGGGAACATTAGCTTGTGGGCCATGTCTGGTGCTTCCATGAATCACCCACACCACCTACCCCAAGGCCTGGGACACAGTGGCTACTCTGTAAACACTTATTGACTGAATGGGGCCACTTGGAGAGAAATCGCTAAAGGGAGATACAATTAAGAGAATGACAATGGGTGCATTTTAAAATATAATCTTTCAAAGCTTTAGAGAGGTAGCTGGGTACAAATGGAATTTATTTGTTCATTAATTCTTCACATATTTACTGAAAACTCCCTGCACCTTCACAATAACGCTAAGCCAGGTGATTTTATGGGTTAATTCTGTTTTTAAAAAACTCAAAGAACCAGATTATTTCTCCACTCATTCAAATTTTTTAGGACATGGAAAAAGAAGAAGTCATTCTCTTTACAAAGGCAGCAGAACAATAATACTATACTTGACAAAGACAGCACACACAAAAACACTCAACACCTCACAATATCATTAAACCAAAATTTCTAAATACTATATCAGCAAATAGAATGCAGCAGCACACTATGATCAAATGAGGATGTGTAAGAATGGCTTAATATTTAGAAATCTATTAATATAATTTACCATAATACTGGGTCAAAGAAGACAAACCTTATGATCATCTCCATAAATGCAGAAAGGGCATTTGGGGAGAAAAAAATATCCATTAAAATGTAAATGGTGAAATGCTAGAAATAGCAGATCTGAAAGTATTGACCAATGCAATTAGACAAGAAAATGACATTAGGAGTCTAAAAATTGCAAAGAGAAAATAACATAAGAAAACTAAATATCAGAAGACAGAAGCAATATTAGCATTGTGGCCAGATGATACAATTTTGCATGTAGAAAATCCAAAGAATTGAATTTTAAAACAAACTATTAGAAACAGAGAAGTTGGTATTACTAAGAGAAGTTGGTAGCTGCCTGGTGGCAAATAAATGTACAAAATTCAAAAGCATTTTTATTAAGTATAAATAATAACCAGTTAGAAAAGATAATGGAAGAAAAGTTCTCTTTTATAATATCAACAAAAAATTAGGTAAAAAACTTTGGAATAAATTTAATAAGAACTATAGAGATGATTCTAAAGCTCAACCGAGAGCCTCAAAAGAAGACTTCACCAGATGCAAAGTTAAATCTTGTTTCTACATAGACTCAATAATTAAAGATGTAGCTTCTCTTCAAATTAATCTATAAATTCCTATAACCCAAATTAAATGTAGCAGGAGTTTTTGGACCGTAAAAAATATATTAACATTTATCTGGAAAAACAAATGTGCAAGAATGAGTGAGGAGTTTCTGAAAAGTAAAAGGAATAAGGGAAGAACAGTTAATGCAAATTTTAAGATTTTATTATAAAACTATGTAATTGAGACAATTTAGTATTGTCTCAACTTTCAATACCAAATAATTGTCAGATCAATGGAAGAAAAGAGAGCATAGAAGTAAACCCAGATACATATGTGAATGCAGTTTCAAAAAAAAGGTGGCATGTCAAGTTAGAGAGAGGAAGGATTAACTAATAATTATAGAATAACTGGTAGCTGGCCATTCACAAAGAAATAAAGTTGGATTCCCACATTACTCTTTACAAATTCCAGATGGATCAAAATTTTAACATAAAAATAAGATCATAAAAGTACCAGAAGAAAACATGAATTTAGGGTGGGAGAAGGCCTTGATCTTTATATATAGAGTCAAATGTGTCAATATTTTCCTTTATGCCTGCTGGAGTTTGTGATTAATTTGAGTTAAAGCAAAAGTAAGAAATCCTGCAGGCTTAAAAAAGAAGTTACACCATAAACAAAACTAAAAGAGAAAGGACAACTGAGAAAGTACCAAAAAAGTGAGAATGACTTAAGTTCCTAGCTTTGGGAAGAGGCCATACACATCAGTAGGAAGGAATGACAAGTGGTCCAACCAAATAGGACATTTTCCAGAAAGGAAGCAAAGGTCAAACAGTCAATAAGTACAGTAGTCCCCTCTCAGTCACAGTTTCACTTTCTGTGGTTCAGTTACCCATGGTCCGAGAACATCAAATCGAAAATTCCAGAAATAAACAATTCAAGTTTTAAATTGCCCACCATTCTGAGTAGCGTGACGAAATCTTACGCCATCCCCCTCCATCCTGCCCAGGATGTGAATCCTCCCTTTGTCCAGCGTATCCTCGCTGTACACACCACCCGCCCACTAGTCACTTAGCAGCCATCTCAGTTATCAGAGCAACTGTCACCGTATCACAGTGCTTGTGTTGAAGTAACCCTTATTTTACTTAATAATGGCCCCAAAGTACAAGAGTAGTGATGGTGCCAATTTATTACAGTATATAGTTATATATTCTATTTTATTATTAAATAGTTGTTAATCTCTTACTGTGCCTAATTTATAAATTAAACTATATCAGAGGTATCTATGTATAGGAAAAAACATAGCATATACAGGGTGGAGTACCATCTGCAGTTTCAGGCATCCATTGGGGGTCTTGGAACATATCCCCACGGATAAGCGGGGATGACTGCACATGGAAAGGAGCTTGACTGCACCAGTAATGAACAACACACAAACCTAGACAAAGGTGAGGTGCTGTTTTCCACCTATCAGATTGGTAAAACCTTTCAAGTTTGTCAAAACTGGTGCTGGCAATGTGGAGAAGAACACATTCATAGGCATGGTAGAGGAAGTAGAGATTGGTGGGAAAATTTTGGAAAAGAATTTGTCGAAATCAAAATTGAATTCACCTACCCTCTGGCAAGGCTTTTAAGATGAAGATTCCCATACCTTGCAAATATACGTAGAAAATATATGAAAGACGCATGTGTGTGTGTGTGTGTGTGTGTGTGTGTGTGTGTGAGAGAGAGAGAGACATTCACTGCAGCAGGGTGTTTGGCAGCAGAAGACTGAAAGCTAGAACCGCAACAGGGGATTGACTGAGAAAGATTATGAAAATCCTCAGCCTACAGCCTACAGCCACTAGCAAGAGCGAAAATGAATCTCAGTGCTGACCTGGAAAGAACTCTGAAATATATTATTAAGAGAAAAAAAGCAAGGTAGAGAAGAATGTGATAAAATGGTCCCATTTGAGAAAATGAAAAAGGATACCAAATGCACATATGCATATATAAATATACACACACACACATATATATATACATATATACACAAATACATATATATATGCTGGCCTGAAAACGTCTCTGGATGGGAATGTAAGGAGCTACTCCTGGGCTGTCCAATAGTGCTTTCTGCAGTGATAGAAATGTCCTATAAATCTGAGCTGTCCCATGTGGTAGCCACCAGGCTCATGTGGCTATTGAGCACCTGAAATTGGCTTGTGTGACTAAGGAATTAAATTTTGAATTTTATTTCCTTTTGATCAATTTAGGTGAATATAGCCACCTGTGGCTAGGGGCTTCCAATTTGGACAGCACAGACATAGACAATAGATATTTTGGGTGAGAAGGATTGTGAAGGGAGAGAAAGGGAGACTTATTTTTCAGTTTATGCCTTTCCATACTGGTGGAATTTTACACATATATATGTGTTACTCTTATTTAAAAAGAAAAGTTACTGACCTCCTATTATTTTCAAGGTCCCAGAGTCGATAGTCACAGGGGATGCAGAACTGAATCAGGGGTGGAGTCTGTTCTCAAGAGCCCAGGCTTTCATAGGACCGCGGGAAAATGCATGTAGGGAAATAACTGCACAAAGGAGGTGAAGTGGACAAACTCTCCCAGTGAATAGGGTCCCAGAGGAGGAGTGATCAGTTCCACATCTGACAGTGGGGAAGAGAGGAGAGGCTATTAGGACAGGCTGTATCCAAGAGGTGAGGTTTGAGCCAGGCCTACGAGATGAAAAGGTGTCCACTAGACCATGGGGGAGAGCAAGACATTCAGGGTGGAGGGCACAGCCAAGCAGAAGGAGTGGAGGCAAGATAGGGCAGCGTCCAGGTTTCCATGAGTAATTTCAGGCTGGCGAGAGGGCTGGGAAGGCAGAAAGGAGAGGAGGTTGACGAGGTGAACAAGAGACAGGTTCCTTGGAGCAGCTACAACAGACTAAGGAGTTCAGATTTCACCCTGAAGGCCAGGGGAAGCCCAGAGTGGTTTTGAGCAGGACAGAGACGTGATCACACATGACTGAGAAGAGACAAACACTGGCTATGACTCGGAATGTCAAAATCAAAGACAGAGCTGAAAACGAGTGGTGCAGTTGAAATATACACAAGACTTATTTTTATCCTAAATAGAAAAATAATAATAAAGCTATTTATGGATCTAAAATTGCATTTTGTACATTTTACTGTGTCCATGAAACAGTCACCTTTGATCTGTTAGTAATGCAGTACCAAGGGAAAAGAAAATTCAAAGGAATGCATTTTTTCCACCTCCCACAGCCGTCTCATTTTTTATTAAGCACCCTAGGACTCTGAGAGATCTTTTGTTTTCACCTTTACTGATTTTTCTAGGGCTTCAAATCTCCAGGAGACTGCTAGGATAAGAAACTGAATACTCCACAAATCTGATGCGTCTTGGTGGGGCAGCAGTGGTGCGACCCCTGTTTTTAGACCAACAAACATGGTGGTAAATCCTAGACCAAGGATTCTCAACCCTGGCACTATTGACATTTTGGGCAGGATAATTCTTTGTTGTGGGGCTGTCCCGCACATTGTAGGATGTTTAACAGCATCGCTGGCTTCTACCCACCAGATGCCAGAAGTGCACACACGCTCACACACACACACACACACACACACACACACACACACACACAGCTGTGACCATCATAAATATCTCCAGACATTGCTAAATGTTCCCTGTGCAGCAAAATCACCCCTGGCTGAGAGCCACTGTCTTAGAACATCAGACAGAAGAGCCCTTCGGGACCGGCCCACCCAACCCCCTCCTTTCACAGATGAGAAAACTGAGGCCCAGACCCTGAGACCGGAAACCAGGTTTCCCTCCTCAGGTTAGAGATTTTTTAGAGATTTGAGGTCTTTTTCTCAGCCTCAGAGAAATACAATAAAAAAAGAAGTTGGAGGAATTTTAATTCAAGTCAGTTTTATCTAGCTGAATATTCATTTCTTTCTCTCTCTTTCCATCTCTCTCTTTCTCTCCCTGATACACATGATTCAGCCTAGAATTTCTATTTACTAACTTGGTTTTCTAGCCACAAGCACTACCAAAATTAATAATTATGATAAAATCAAAGATTATTCTCTAATTCAGCATTTTCCTTTTTTCACTTGTTCACAGTGAAGAGGTTAAGGGGAAGATGTCTAATATACGTCAGGGACTCCTGTGTACCAGGCACTGTTCTAGGCACATCACAAACATAACCATTGTAACAACCCTCTGACATGGGTGCTGGTATACCCACTTCACAAAAGAGGAAACTGAGGCTCATGGAGGCGAGGTGACTTGCCCAAGGTCACACAGCCAGTAATTTCTAGAGCCAGCATTCAAACCCTGCCTGTCAGACTGCAAAGTAAAACTGAGTTCAGGTGGTGGAGCATCAGAATGAGGTCAGGGCAGCACTGAACCCCTCGGAGAACCAAATCCCCCCAGTGGCTCCGAGCACAGAGCTGAGGAGCTTGTCAGCATCTCCAGGAGGAAGCGAGGCCTATATGGCAGTTGCTATGACAACCAGTTTTCTTATAATTACAGAACGTGGGGTGACACGACAAGCTGCACACACAGGCACTTTGTTGGGGCCTGTCTTCCTCTGACAGTTCCAGGAGCGTAAACATCATAAATTTTAAAAAAAAGTTACATTTAATATAATCACGCACTGCAGCAGGGGAGGCCCAGAGAGCAAGGAAGTCAGGAGACGAACCCTCCCACCGCGTGACGGGACCGTGGGGCAAGCCACATGATAGGCCGTGAGGAAAATGGCATTTGTCCTTTGGGAAAGTTTTGCTTCTCTTTTTTCTTTTAGATCAGTGCATTTCAGGACTTGGCCAAACAGTGTATTCAAAAAGAAAGAAGAAAAGAGAGCCAAAGCAAAATTAGCCTAATGCTTAGTAAATTGCAGGGGTCAGCAGCAAAATTTTAGTATTCTAGCAACCACTTTGCACTTTAGTTTAATTTAGTCAATTTGCCAAATGTGCAGGGTTCCCCGATTTGGAAGATGGTATAGACAAAAGAGTACACACACATACACACACACACACACACACACACTCATAAACACATAGACACAGAAAACCCTGACTCTGCCCCTTATTAGCTGTGTGATCTTGAGTAACTTAACTAACCTCTCTAATCCTCAGTTTTTTCATCTGTACATCAAAAATAATGCCCATTTCATGAGTTATAGTAAAGATAAAATGGAAAATGACTAGCAAACTACCTGGCACATAATAGGAGCTCAATAAAATGCAAGTATTGTTATCAATTAATTATAAAGAATAACTAACGTCTTCCTTTTATTACTCCAACATGGGATTTGAGAAACCTTTGTGAAGCCCTACCTGCAGTACTCCCTTCAGCAATCCAGCCAGGTGGCAGGAGAACTCTCGTGAAGCCAGTGTGCCATCTCAGAGCCGTGACAGGTGCAGGACCAAGGGAAACGCTGGCACTCTGGGACTCCCAGGTGAGAAATTGTTGGGGGGAACTGAGGACAGGTTTCTGGAGGAGGTGAGATCTGAGCGGGATCACGAGGCAGAGAACGTGGGTCGGCAATAGAGGCAGAGGAAACTGCGCAGGGAAAGAGCTGGAGGTGTGAAAGGCTTGGCAGGTTTGCAGATGTGTGAGAGGCCTGAAGCACCGGCAGTGCAGGAAGCCAGGGGCAGAGGGACTGGAACAGGCGGCAAGCACCACCTTTGGAAGAAGCTGCAAGGCCCTGCTAAGGGCCTCCCACTGTCGCCTGTAGGAAGCAGGCAGCCACCAGAGATTTCTCAAGCGAGGTCTGATGATCCAACCTCATTTTGCTCATACCGGGCGGGACGGAGACAGAAAGTCAAGAGCCGGCACAGTGGAAAGGGCGAGTGAGGAGGAAGAGCTGAGCGAGGATAATGTCTGCTGAGATGGAGGGCTATTGAGGAGGACCAGGCATGGCTTCCCCTGGAGACCCAACCTAGGTGGAAGCATTCCATCCGGACGGATGACCAACTCCCAGAAATGAAACTATCACGTAATGACAAGAGGAAGTCATTTACCACCTAGCATGGAACGGCGTTAACTTGTATTACCTCCTTTAGTCCTCACAGCAGGCCTCCGATGTGGACCTCATTATCCCATCTTACAGACTGGAAGCACAGTTTAGAGAGGCTCAGTGACTTGTTCTAGTTCCCACAAACCCACAGTGTCAAACCCCCAACCCGTGTATTGCCCCTCTTCCATCTCGCCTTTCCCACAGTCGTGTGCGGGCAGGAGGGCGGGGTTTGTAGGGTCTGTCCATTTCCATGGTGTGAATACTCCCACCACGGCTGGTTACAAGCTTCCAACAGTTTAACAGCAGGTGTGCAGACTTTTAATTGACCACCCCTGCAGGGGTCCCACAGGAAACAAGAAAATCCACTCGACTCCAGAAGTCTTCTCCACTAAATTGATCAACAAGTGACTTGCCTTATGGCAGCGCATGTTTACCAGTGTTGGAATCAATGCGAATGAGCAGCCAGCAACAAAAGCAGCCCAGTCATCTGGATGGGGAGTGGTCACTGTGTCACCCAGTCCCTCCCGAGACAGCACCATGGATGTTTTCTCTCCCAGGGAAATGTTTTGTTGAAAAAACATTGAGCCACATTTGCTTTTCAATGATCAATTAATAACAAGAGATATTTCCGGAGGCCTCTCTAATAGAACAATTCCGTTGGGCCAGGAGAGAGAGCACTCAGCCAAAAACATAGGCCAGCATCTTTATTCTGATTTTCAATAAAACTCGAGCCAGAAGTGGAATAATAAACAGTCAGTACTATCACAGCCTTTCTCCAAGTTCTCACATGCAAGTTCTCTCTGCAGAAGATGACTCTGCTCCCAACTCAGCAGGAAGTGCTTTTAATAACTTAGCTAAAATGTTCCTCAAAATAAAAAACAAAAAAATAGGAGAGCAATAAAACCCAAGACAACAGAAAATAACGTAAAATCTCTTATCTCCATTTGCTGCTGTCAGCAAACATTAGAATCCCACCAATGGAAGGCGGCCCCGGGGATTTTGATGAAAAATTGGTAGAAGCAAATGGCAAAGCTATGAATGGAGTCTCATCACCGGGAATGTGGCAGCAGGAAGGAGGCATTTATAAGAATGTATCATCGACTAGAAGCTTAGAAGCAAAGCTAGAGCCCCAATATTATTGATTTATGTATTTATTTATTTTTCCTAAGGAAGACTGGCCCTGGGCTCACATCCGTGCCCGTCTTCCTCTACTGTATATGGGACGCCGCCACAGCGGGGCTGACAAGCGGTGCGTCTGTTCACACCTGGGATCCCGACCTGCGAACCCCGGGCCTCCAAAGCAGAGCGCACGAACTTAGCCGCTACCCACCGGGCCGGTGGGGCCCCAATTTTAAAGATATTGAAAATGAGGCAGCCCGACCTCTGGTGTCTGTCCACGTGGAGATTCTTGGTCAGCCACGGGGATTTTCTCATTTGCTCATTCACCCGTTTATTCAGTTATTAAAGACGTCTTCTGGAGCCTAGGGTGGCCAGGCACTGGAGAGGCTCTTGGAGCGCAAGGATGAAGACGCTGTCCCGGCCCCAAGCCAGCGGGAGACCCAGCAGATGACGCAACGATGCCGACACTGTACCGGGTGCTAGAAAGGAGGGTCGGACAGCAGGTGGGGGAACCCCAGGGAGGAAGGACCGACTTCATGTGGGCGAGCAGGCAAGACCGCACAGGCCAGGAACCATCTGAGCTGGGTGCTGAGGGATGAACAGGGAGTTTGCCCAATGGTGAAGGCCGGAAAGGCATTCCAGCTGGAAAGGACAGCACCCACAGAGAGAGGGAGGCCTGCAGTGCATGGCTCGGGGAGGGAGGGCCGGTGCCCCGGGCAGGTCAGGGCACCTGTGGGAGGAGGTAGGCGAGCAATGGAAGCCACAGAAGGGTTTGAAGGCTGGCAATGCCATTGTAGGATATGGGCTTTAGGAAGATTCCTCCTCTGGGGCAGTGAGAAGGGACGGGAGGGCTGAGAAAGTAGGTACAGGGCCCCGGGAGGAGGCGGGGCCGGGAGATGACCGTGAGAACAGAGAAGAAAGCACAGTTACCAGAGTTTCAGGAGGGAGGGGGTCTGGGCTCTGCTGGCTGTTAGATGTGGCAACTGACCCCTGGGGGCTGGTTCTGGCATTCACTGTGTCTCTTCCCACATTGGAGTTGGAGGGAATGTGAGTGGAGTTGAGGCCTGAGACAAGAGCCAAGGCCCCAACCCTTGGCCAGATAGAAGAGAAAGAGAAGGAAAGGAACAAGTGGCCGGTAAGTCGGTTCGGCAGCATCCCCCAGGGAGCTACTCACTTGTAGCTGGACTCCCCTTCCACTCGTGGCCGCTTCCTACCAGCACGGCCCCCTGCTTAAGGCCGGGAGTCCATCCCACTCCACAGCCCCCTGGCCTCTCTGAGCCTGTTCTCCTCACCTGCCAGTGGGGTGACAACTGCCAGCCCGGCTTGCTGGGACCCTTCAGTGGGGCGATATACATAAAGTGCCAATCACAGGTCCACGGCAGAGCAGGAGTCCAAAGAGTCAAGTGGATCAGCGAATGATGGGACAGTGAGAAATTGACACCCTACAATGTTAGACCTGACATTTCAACTCAATTTTTGATTATTTTTGTTCTGTTTGTTTGTTGTTGCCATTTGTTTTTAACAACAGCCCACGGAGACCAGTTCTTTAAAAAGTACCAGCCCTCTCACTTCCGTTCTCCCCGACCCCGCTTTTCTTTAATGCGACCATTTGCCTGACAGGAATGGTGAGTTCTGGTCCCTTCGCACTAATGTCCCTCCCATTCTGGCTTCTCTCCACTGCTCTGGGTCTTTCCTCATGCGCCTGGACACCCTCCAGTCTGAGCTTGCCCAGGCCATGGCCACTGGCGTCAGATTTTCTGACCCCTGAATCAGGATGTGAGGTCAGGGATGAATACTGAAGAAGTCACAAGAGGCTGGGGCTCGCGTTGCAACACACTCGACACCCACTCCATCCCAGGCCGTTTGCTGGGGCTGGGAACCCGGGTGGGCGGGATGTGACCCTGCTCTCAGGGCTCAGAGGCTGGGGTGGGGGCTGCAGATGCAGGAGCCGCCAGTTACAGTAGAGCGGTGTTCGAGGCCCCTGTGTGACCTGCAGAGCCCAGAGCAGTCACCAAATGTGGCTGAGAGAATCAGGGGAGGCATCCCAGAGGAGGTGACCCTACAGGGACAGTACAGCCGAGAAGTTGGCAAGAACATTCTCATCTAATCTCACATTTGCGAGCTCCTTGAGAGCAAGGATTTTGTCTTATGCATCTTTGTGTCTCCCAGTAACAGGCATTCAGCCCAGCCCAGAGCAAATATTAAGGAAGAAAGGGGAGGAAGAGCAGGCAGGAAGGGAAGAAGGCAGGCAGGCCCTAGCTTGGCAAGGACAATGGCAGGGTGGCACCGAAGTGTGGCTGAGAGAGTGGGGCATGGAGCCACAGAGCTGGGTCCTTGTTTTGTTCTGATTCGTCCTGGCTGAGTGGCCTTGGGAGTCACTTCCCTTCTCTGAGCCTCAGTTTTCTCATCTGTAAAATGGGGATAATAATAAGAGCACCTAGCTCACAGTCTGTTGTTAGGCTGAAAAATGGATGTAAAAGCATTTTTAACGGATACTAGGATTATTCATGTTATAACTGATGTGTTGAGAAATAAAAAAAATTGCCTACATTCCCGGTGGGCACAGAGACGGCTCCATAGCTGGCTGTTGAGGGCCAAAGGCCACCCATGAATCCTGGCATTGAACTGGCTACCCTTTGAACTGTTCCTCCAGGTTTTCCCAGCCACATTTCCAGTGGAAAAGCCAGGAAAGGGAGGCCCAGGTCTGTCTTGGCTAACACACTAAGGGCGGCTGATTGGGCAGGAGGCGAAGAGCCCAGGAGGAAGAGAGATCTGAACAGGGAGGGAACGGCGCAATCACTCGTCGAGACCTCCGGGTGGCGAAGACTTCCACTGCTGGTCACCTCGGATCGTGTCCTGGCTTATGGATGAGGAGTCAGGAGCTCAGAGAGGGGAGGGGACTTCCACAGTCACGAAGCTGAGAGGTGACAGGGACAGGGACTCAGCTGCCCTGGTGAGTCTAGCCCCACCACCCAGGAGTTCCCCAGAACACCTCTCCTCAATTTAACACAGACAGCTCCAAATGCAGCACTCAGTCCCTTCTCACAGAGCAGCCGAGGGATAACCAGGTATGAGAGCATGACCAGGTGTACCAGCACCCCCATAGCACCATGCCCCCCATAGCACCAGCACCCTCCATAGTACCAGTACCCCTCATAGCACCAGCACCCTCCAAAGCACCAGTACCCTCCATAGCACCATAGCCCCCATAGCTCCATACCCTCCATAGCACCATATCCCACATAGTACCATACCCCTCATAGCACCAGCACCCTCCAAAGCACCAGTACCCTCCATAGCACCATAGCCCCCATAGCTCCATACCCTCCATAGCACCATATCCCACATAGTACCATACCCCACATAGCACCAGCACCCTCCATAGTACCAGTACCCTCCAAAGCACCAGTACCCTCCATAGCACCATAGCCCCCATAGCTCCATACCCCCCATAGCACCATACCCCCATAGCACCATACCCCCATAGCACCATGCCCCCCATAGCACCAGTACCCTCCATAGTACCAGGACCCCTATAGCACCAGCACCCTCCATAGCACCAGCACCCTCCATAGCTCCATACCCTCCATAGCACCATACCCCACATAGCACCATACCCCACATAGTACCAGCACCCTCCATAGTACCAGTACCCTCCATAGCACCAGTACCCCCCATAGCTCCATACTCCCCATAGCACCATACCCCACATAGTACCAGCACCCTCCATAGTACCAGTACCCCCCATAGCACCAGCACCCTCCATAGCACCAGTACCCTCCATAGTACCAGTACCCCCTTAGCACCATACCCCCCATAGCACCAGCACCCTCCATAGCACCAGTACCCTCCATAGCACCATGCCACCCATAGCACCATACCCCCCTAGCACCAGCACCCTACATAGCACCAGTATCCTCCATAGTACCAGTACCCCCTTAGCACCATACCCCCCATAGCACCAGCACCCTCCATAGCACCAGTACCCTCCATAGTACCAGTACCCTCCATAGTACCAGTACCCCCCATAGCACCATACCCCACATAGCACCATGCCCCCCATAGCACCAGTACTTCCATAGCAAAATTAACTTAAGAAGAACTCCTGGCTCCTAGGACTAAGAAAGAGGAAAGGCTTCCCCCTGCATGCTCCCATCTTCTCAAATAAGCCTGAGGAGTGATTTTACAAGTCCGTGGCCCTTCGCAATGACTTCAGGAGCCTTCTTGGTTCTGGAAATGACAAAATTTTCAGGCGATTCTTTCCCTTTGTCCATTCATCCCTCCCCACCCTGCTCTCCCCTCTCACTCTCTCTCACAGTATAATTGCTACGAGCTGCTCTCTCCAGGTCAACTCTGAGATGTGAGGTCAGCATGAAGGGATTGGAATGAGGGAGGGGTGGCCTTGGCCGTCCCCACGGTTACCTCTGCTGTGGGCAGTACCCGGGAGGGGTGCCCGGCCGTGTTTACCAGCACTGCACTCTCTACGACTAAGTGGGAATTTTCTGACTTCAGGCCTGGTTCTCGAGCCCAAATCTCCATCCTGAGCTCCAGACCAGTTACCTCCAAAGGCAGCCAGGCTACCTCCTCCTCTCCAGTGGCCCCTAGGCACCTCACACTCAGTGTGTCTCCCCCAGCCTGCTACCTCAGTGGAAGGCATCCCCCTGGCCCAGTCAGCCAAGCCAAACACCAGGGAGCACCCCGACTCCCCTTTCTACAACCAGCAACAAGTCCTCCGTAAATTCCATCTCCATAACCCACCTGGACCCCGAGCCCCACTGCAACCGACAGCTCAGACCCTCAAACATCTTAATTGCCACCACAGCCTCCTCCGTAGTCCCCTGCATCCACCCTCACTCCAGCAGATGCGTTCTCCAGGGCCCAGAAGCAGCTCTCTTTAAGAAAGCAAAAAGAGGGGCCGCCCGATGGCGCAGCGGTTTAGTCCGCGCTTGGCAGCCCGGGGTTCGCGGGTTGGGATCCCGGGCGCCCGCCAACGCACTGCTTGTCAGCCACGCCGTGGCGGCGTCCCATATAAAGTAGAGGAAGATGGGCACGGATGTTAGCCCAGGGCCAGTCTTCCTCAGCAAAAAGGGGAGGATTGGCGACGGATGTTAGCTCAGGGCTGGTCTTCCCCACAAAAAAAAAAAAAAAAAGAAAGCAAAAAGAGGCTAATGAATGCTCACAGCTTTACATAAGCAAAGGAATTTACTCCATTCCTCCCATTTTGTTCCAAGTGGCAGGGCCCTCCGCCCACACCTGACAGTCAGTGCTGACAAAGGGCTGCCCTGAATCCCGACACCCTTCCTTCCTGACTCCAAGGACTGATTGAGTCAAGCTGCCTGGGGGCCTTCCACAGGCCCTAGAACATTCCTTTTCTTTTTGCTTACTCCCTTCTGTTCTAACCGGCAGACACCTCCTGCAGGCGGGGCGGCCAAACAGAAAAGCCAGCCAGGCTGGGCTCTGAGCACTGGCTCTGCCACTCGCCAGCCTGGTGAGCGGGCCGCTGCTCTGAACCGCAGTTCCCCTTGAGAAGTGGGGGTTATAGCCATCTCTCAGCGGCTCGTGGGCATTACTTATGGTAAAATAGCCACATCGCCAGAAGTTGCCAAAGAAGAAAAAAAAAAACCATGATCCAACACCACCACTGACAGCACAGCCACGGACGACGGCGTTTGATACATTTCTTTCCGTGTCTTTTTCCCTCTGTATACTTGTAGGGTTTTTCCTAGTTCCAATTCTAGAAAACACACAATTTTCATCTCTGCTTTTTTCACTCAAACTTCTCTAAGTATTTGCTCAAATTATTGCATGTCTTCATAACCATCCTTTTAAATGACTGCTCAATAAGGAATAATTCAATCAAAAACTTGTAACACTCTATTTGGTAAAAAGAGCAAATTTAAAAAATAATTGATTTTTTTCTGATTATTGAAATGATGTATGCTCGTATAAAATTTGGAAAGCACAGGAAAGTAGAAAGAAGATGAAAATATTTCATAAGCCCATAATTCAGAGTGAACTAAATACTCTCTGAAAAAAGTTATTCTTAAGAAACTGATAAAACAGTCCATCCTAGGGATGTGGTCTTTTATTTACAGAATCATGAGAAAGTTGTTGAAAATCTAGCATTGTTTCCAACACTTTGATTTTATAAATACCACTGCAATAAATATTCTTGGACGTGAATCTGGGCATATTTCTGACGACCCCTGCTGCCAGGAGACAGGTGAGCTTTACTCCCTGGCCTGGGGCACATATATGATGCACCAAGAGACCCTGCCCTCCCTTCACAGCTGGTTCCTACAGGCACTGGGACACAGTTCAGGCCAGGTCCACATTCACTGGGCCCACTCTGCGTGCCAGACACTGAAGCTACAGCCACCAGTAAGAGCAATCCCTGCCCTCAAAGAGGGGTCAGCATCCAGAGAAGTCCCATACTCCGGGGAGGGCACACAGAACTGCCACATTCCCTCCCAGGCTCACACACCCAGCTGCTCGAACACAGGTTTAGCAGGGAGAAAGATACAGAAACAGACCACCATGTTTATCCACATACACACTCCGGTTCCCAGATAACCAACCGAGGGCTGTTTTCACTTTCAAAGCCCCCAGTCACAGTTGACACAAAATAGCTACTATTAGTTGTGTGCTTAACATGTATTCTGTATGTCCTCACAGCAACCCTACTGTTATCTCCATTTGATAAATGAGGTTCACTGACTTGCTTGTGGCCACATGGCTGGTGTAAAGTGGAAACAGGGCTCACACCCAGCCAGACTGCTCCCACATCCATCCACAGAACCACTTGTTCTACTGTCTCCCCGGCTGATTTTGCCTCCTAAATGTCTTTTAGGTCTGCCTGCGTCTCTCTATCTGCTCACCATCCTTCTCTGAGCCACTATTGTCTTTTCACTTGGACGATTGCAGTGGCCTAATAGGCTCCCCACACTCTCTCTTGCCCACTACACTCCATTAGCCACGTAAAAGCCAAGGAGCTTTTCTCAAAAATGAAATTTCATCATGTCCTTTCTCTTCTTGAAATCCTTCAGAAGTTTCCTTTATGTTTCTAGCACAAAACCCAAATTCTTCCATATAGCCTACAAGGCGTGGAATTGTCTACCCTCTACCCACTTCTCCTGCCTCATCTCTGCCTGCTCCCCACACCCCTTCTAGAGCCCAGCCTCACTGCCCCTATTACTATTCAGTGTTGTGGCCAGCCTCCCTCCAGCCTCAGGGCCTTTGCACAAGCTGTGCTCTCCTCAACCACCTAAGCCCCTAAGGGACTTCCCCAGGGTACTTCCCTGAGGTTCCACCTTATATCCTCACAGAGCATGCTCCATGGCTCCTTCATGCAACTCATCACAGTGATATATATTTGTCAGTTCTCCTAGTGACCCCTCCACGAAGAAATAGAAAGTCAGCCATTTGGTTTTTACCACTAAGTCAGCTTTTCTTTCCCTTTGTCTTTTTTTGTATTTGTTGCAACCATCCATTGACTAAAATTTATATTAGTTTCCTTATATATTTCCATCACATTTCCTGGAGATTGTGATGGAAAGGCAGAGAAGTGGGGACAGGAAGAAAATGAAGAAATGGGACACATTTATCAATTATTAAATATTCAAACTTTCTGGGCAGAAGAGAGCACAAGTTGTCCTCAGGGGGCAGAGCTTTTGTCATTTGATTGGACTCAGACAGTGTCCCCTCAAGAAATCCTGCAGAAATAGCTGGTGTCCTTCCCCCATCCAGCAGCACCTGCTCCCCCAGCGCAAGGCGTCCAAGCTGGCTGAAGCCAGCCTTACCTTTACTCTGTCTGCCACACCATCAAGAAACTGACCGTAAATTCGGCGATTTTCGGCACCCGGAACTTTCCTTTGTTCTTCTGTTCAGGCTGATATTCCGTTCTTGTCTTCACAATCACCTGAAATGTCCAACCAGCATTAGCACACGTGGAGACCTGAAACTCTTTCCTTTTCCTTAGTAACTAGAATTTATTATACATTGTCAAGTAAAGAACCTCCCTCTCAAACACACACAAGAAAATGGAAAATTCAAATTACCCAGAACACATTCCCATTCCAACAGAGACAACCATAGGTAACACTTGTGGTCACACCTTTCCAGATGTTTTTACGTGCATATATCTGCATATATTTACCATTCTTGCAAATATATAATTTCTTTTTATGAAATGGATTCATACTTCATGAATTATAACCTGCCTTTATCACACAAAACCATACTAACATTTTTTTCATGTAGACAAATATACAATTTCATTTTGAGGTAGCATAATATTTCATTGTATGCGTATACTACAATAATCTAATCAGTCTCTAATTATTGAACATTTAGGTTGTTTCCACAGTTTGGGTTATATAAAGAAGTTAGGATCAATACCCTGTAGCTAAACCTTTGCACATATACTTAATTCCAATTTGATTTGGGGACTTCCACAAAGAAAAACATAAAGTTCTATTGAATCTATTGTATCATCCTATTTTTCTAAAGTCTGAATATTTTGCAGAGGTGGTTAATATCTTATCAAGATATGCTGTCAACCTGCCAAGACATTTATGGAACTCCATCCCACTGTGTGGGCCAAGTGGAAGAACAAAGAAACCTGACAGGTAATCAATAACTATTCCTGAGTGCCATCGTGTCACAGGGAACACGGACGCTGCCTGTGCCTCAAGGCTTCATCTATAAAATACAGACAATAATCATAATCATAGTCCCTATTTAACAAGGTTGTTTTGAGGGTTAAATGAGATGATAATAGTAATATTTTTGGACCCACTTATTATGCGCCAGAACTAGATTAAGCACTTCATATACCTTACCCACATACTATTTCCATTCTCCTGACAAGGAAACTGAAGCTCAGAGATGCTAAGTCACTTGTCCAAGGTCACACAGCTAAAAGGAAGCAATCTTCTGACCATGATCACTCTGACTTCTCATTAGAGCTTAAATTAACCAAATTTTCACTGAAAACTCCCACCAAGTTTTCCTGGAGACAACAGTCAAGTGTATTGACTCCTACAAGAATTCTTCTATGAAGAATGTTCTTTAAAATCTGAGAGACATGCTATTGCCTAAATGTAGCTCAAAAAGGAAAGGATGGGGAAAGAACTACTACTATCGAACATCTCCTGTTTGGTGCTTAAATATGCTGGTGAAGGAGGCTCTGGACCCCAGCCCATCTAGAACATCTCCCTCCCTGACATCTAGAACACGTTTGCAGATGTAAATCCTGCTGTCGTATCCCACGCCTCTCTGTAGTCTGCTCCCCCAAAACAAAAAGAGAGAGCCCTGGCTTCTTTAACCAGGGAAGTGGTGCAGCCAAACAAGGGTGAAGGGTTTCTGGTGGGGGGGGGGGCAATGTTGTGTTATTTTTATTTTCTTTCTATTTCGTATTCCAAAGAATAGGAAAGCAGAAGCCTCTGTGCCACCAGGTAATAAAAATAATTCTCATGCTTTGCAAATTTACTATATAGTAGGCGTTGAGCCCACAACATGTGTTGTATCACTTATCTCTGTGCTGTGAGGCAGATACTGACGTTATCAATACTGTAGGGAGGCGTAAGAGTGTGGGCTGGGTTTGAATCCTGACTCTACCACTAAGCCTTCTGTGTCATGATTTTCTCATCTATAAAATGGGAAAATAACCACAACTACCTCATTGGGTTGTTGTGAGGCTTAAACAAGTTAAGCACTCAGACCTTTCATTCAACGGTAAATGTTTATTTGAACACTGCCTCTAAGTGCTGCCAAATTTTCCTCCGTAGATGTCTGAGGCAGATGTGGAATCGGGCCTGGCTTGCATCTGTCAGCCTGCAGGTCCTCCCCACCCAGCCTACCAGGAGCAACACAAGGACTTCTCAAGAACAATGTTGTTCAAGCATGCTCCTGACCTCCCTGTCTGAGAAAAAAAGGGTTTTGAAGGATGAATAGAAGTTTTCTGAGTGAACAAGCCAAGGAAAGACATTTTCTGCAAAGTGAACCACATGACCAAAGAAACACAATTGTGAAATAGCATGTGGTCTACACATTCTGCTGTTTTGCTGGCACGTGAACTGCACTAGGAATGTGAGAATTGGGAACTAATGTAAATAAAAGAGCAAATGCTAAAGCACAGCTCATGGGTTGGGTGTTTCTATTAATTACCTAACTCACAACATTCTGGAAATGGCCAAATAAAATAATATATATGCAGGTGCTTTGTGAACTTAAAGGGTATTCTGTAGATTTTAATTATTAGAAATACTTTGGATATCATGAGATTAACTGTCAGGTCATGAACTGGTGTAGAAAATTTAGATGTCTGATCACATATTCACACACTTGGAATCATAATTTCATCTCCCCATCCCTCATGTGTGTGTGTATTATAACACATCTCAGGATCTATTTCTAAGCAAAGTGAGTTCCTGGTCAGTGTGCCACGAGCCACAAGCCTCGGGGCAATAATTGCCTGTTATGGCAGGCAGCATTCTAAGATGGCCCCCAAGATTCCAGCCTCCCGCCACCCCCCCACACATGTGCTATGTGATCTCCTCTCTCAGGAGTGTGGACGGGACCTCTGAATATGACGGCACAGTCACTCCCATGATTATGTTGTTATATATAAAGTTCCATCATAACAGGTTAGACTGGTGGTTCCCAGAGGGGGTGGGGGGAGGAGAGAGGGTGAAAGGAGTAAAAGGGCACATGTGTACAGTGAGGGGTGGTCATTAGTCTCTGGGTGGGGAGCACGATGTGGAGTCTACACAGAAACTGAAATATGATGATGTAGACCCGAAATGTGTATAATGTTATAAACCAATGTAACCTCAATAAGAAAAAACAAAACCTGCATCATAGCAGACTGGAGAGAAATTCCCCTGCTGGTCCTGGGGACATGCTCGACATGCTGTGAGAGGACCATGCAGCTAGACCCGAGGGTGGGCTCTGGGAGCTGAAATTGACCCCGGCTGACAGCCAGGTCTCTCGAGAAAATGAGGACTTCAGTCCTACGGCCTCACGTAACTGAATTCTGCCGACAACCTGAATGGGCTCAGAAGAGGCCACTGAGCGCCAGACGGGGGCGCAGCCCCGCCGACACCTTGATTTCACACCTAGGCGTCCAACCGAGAAGAACTGTGAGAGCATAGATTTTTGCTGTTTTGAACCACTAAAGTTTTGGTGATTTATTACACAGCAATAGAAAACTAATATGCCTTCCCACGTTGCCAAGGCCATCTCAACCGTCTCTTGGCTTGAGCCCTTTGGTAACTTAGCCGTCAGACTGGTCTCAAGCATCCACACATCACACATCAAATGTGAAGAATCATTTGCTTCTTAGTCCTTCCCTCTGCCCTTCTAGTTTTAAAAACATCTTTCCCAAAGCTTCTCAAAACCATTTTCTCATTCCACGTAAATTTAAAAGACCCCGTGCCGTAGCCGATATGCTGAGACAGGAGACAGAACTGAAATAATGTTACTGTCAGAATGAGACAGTGAATAACCACTACAGGCAATATCATTCTAACTGTCATGATGAATATTCTGTGGTTGCTTCTCTAGCATCCACTTCCTTCTTCAATGAAAATGTGATTGAAGATATGATACTCCTTCTGGGAACTCACCCCTGTCCCATGCGGCAGCCGTGAGGCCTGGTGGGATTGATCCCTCCCTCGATGACAGGACAGTTTCCGATTAGGTTAAGCCAATCAGCGCATACCATCCTATTGATCACAAAATCTGACTGGCTCAGAGATGGGCATGTTACCCAACTTGGACCAATGAGGCATAAGACAGTGTTGACCTAGGACTTGAGGAAAGGAGCCTCCTTGCTCTTCGAGGTCCCCAAAGAGCACCCTCTTCCTCTGGATGGCGTGGTGAGGACTTGAGTGCTGGAACTGCTGAAGCGACTGTTCCACGATGAGGAGGAGCAAGAATGAGGTCAAAGGCGGCACATGGAGGAGGAAACAGCCAAGAGGCACCCGGAGAAGTGGAGAAGGTCCTGATGACACTCTGCCCTCCAGAGCCTTGCCTGAACCAGACCCACGTGGGACTCTGCAATTATGGGGGCAAATATATATTCTTTGGACCTTAATCCAATTTCAGTTGGGTTTTCTGTTACTTGAGGTGAAAAGCTTTCTATCTGATACAGATAGAAATAGAATAGAATAGAATGTGTTCCAAGAAAAACGAACTAAAAGCTACTAGAATTTAGTAAGATGACCAAATACTAAATAAGCATAACAAAATCAATAGATTTTCTTGGTGCCAGCAAAAAATTACCTCAAAATATACTACGTCCGCCAAAAAAGACGTTCGAAAACCTTCACAGCCGCTTACTTTATGATCGCCCAAAACTGAGAACAACCTAAATGTCCATTAACAACAGAATGGATAAATTGTTGTTTACTCATAAAATGGAATGCTACACAGCAATATTACACATGTGGGTGAATCTTGCAGACATTATATTGAACAAAAGAAATCTGACACAGGTTTTATACACTGTGTGATTTCATCTATACCAAGTTCAAAATATGTATAATAATTTCTATATATATTTAAATTTACCATTTACCATTTGCAGTTATAGGGGTGCTGAGTTTAGGCAGAGTTGGGGTCATAGCCCTCCTTCAAATCCATGTCCTGCTTTGCCCTGAACCCCTAGGACATCTTATGCCCCGAGTGACTTTCTAATGAAAACAGTTCTTTTGGCTTCAGAGCCTCACTCCTCAAACCACCACACTCAAACACAGGCCAAGGGACAGGTGGGCACCTGACCCTCTGTCAGTCCTCAGTCATCTGCTCCTTTCTTTGGCTAAGCCACATTCTCTCCAAAACAAATCCAGGTTGTGACGTAATATTTATCTTTGCCCCTAAGTTCAGTGTTAGCTCTTGAGAACCCCACCTCCACATCAAAAGCAGGTCTTTGCCAATTTGCATGGAGCAAATGGACAGTCCTCTGGCCTCATCTTCTTGACCTCTCAGTAGTGTTTGACAGGCTTGTTCACCGGCTCCTCCTTGAAATGTCCTCCCCCCTTGGGTCATGGCACCCTCAGTTCTCTCCCTGCTCACTGACCAGCCCTGCTCAGAGTCCTTTTCAGGATCCCCCTTTTCCACGTGACTTCTCAGTGTTAGAATCTCTCAGGGCTGGGTCATGAGCACTCCTGCCTCCTTCTGCAAGTCCCCTGAGTGTTCTCACTCCCATCACCTCCAAGTCCATCTTTATTCTCACAACGCTCAAATTTACGTCTCCAGTTCAGACCTCACCAAGCACTCAGGTTGCCCTGATGGACATTTGCCCTTGGATCAACACTCCTAAATTTACCACGTCCACACAGCAAAGCTCCCGGGTTCCCTGACCCATCTGCCTCTTGACATTTTCTTTCCCGTGGAATCCCCAGCTCAGAAAACAGCGGCATTATCTACACCATAGTTTATGTCAAACCTTACGCAGGAACCTCCCATGATCCCTCCCTTCCCTTCACTCCCCAAGTCCATTCCATCACCAGTTCCTGTTTCCTCAAAAATGTCTCTCAAATTGACCCGTTTGTCCAGGTGCACTGCCACCAGCCTAGTCCAGAGCATCATCATCTCTCCATGAATGTTTGCTCTGGCCGGCTTCCTTGTTTCCATGCTTGCCTCCTCCAACCCAGGGAAAAGAGCTTTCTAGACTGAGGGAGCAGCATATACGAGCAAACATTCAGAAGACCCCTGGGAGACTGTCACCTGAGGGAACCACAGAGAGGTGGCCGGAGAACAGGGCAGGAGAAAGCAGGGGCAAACGGTGGCTCTGAGTGCCACACTAAGCATCTTGAAGGCTAACTTGAGGGCAGTGAGCAGCTGAGAAAGGATTGTAAACCAGAGAACAGCTTTCCGGATGTGCGTTCCAGGTAGAGGAGAAACCTGGAGAGACGCAGAGAGCAGGGAGAGGCAGCCCCACGAAGTCACTGGATCAAGCAGCCACTGCGCCCTGAAGCACCACTCTCTGTTCCTACGGGGTGGAGCCAGAAACGGTTCCCTTCCATAAAAGGAGATATAGTAACACTTATCTTCTTTTTTTTTTTTAGTACTGTGAAGGGGAAAGGATAAGAAAAGTTAGCCAATCATTATTAATTTTACCTTGGAGGAATCAGCTTGCATAAGCAAAGAAAGAGAGAGAAGAGGAAATAAATTTGCAAAGAAAGGCTCTATTCTCTGTAGTTGAAAAAAAACGGAGCAAAATGGAGCCCTGAGCTCCTTGATTAATAACAGAAATGGGGGCAGGAAAAGTGGAGAGAAAAGAGGAAAAATTTTCTCTATTCTTTTTATTATTCAAAGGGGGGTTTTACAAATATTTGGAAAAATGAACCTCTAGATTTTCAGATACCATCATGGATTTGGGCAAAGAAATTTTTTTTTCATATTTATATATCAAGTCCCCATTGTCCTGTCAGCAGCTGATATGAAGAACATAATTTAACATAATTGGCATTGTGAAAATGGAATAAATTATTCATCCCGAAAGGACCCCTCGTCTAGATGTATTCCCCCTTTGCTGGCAAGGCCAGATAACACGCGGTGGCTCAGACGGCACAAAACACAGATCATAAAGATTTAAAATACTGCTTCCCGGGATTATCAATAATGAAGAGGTCCCCACACGGAGAGGGCCTAGGATTGGCAGGAACAATAAATAAAGTGCAGAAGTGCTGACCAGGAGCAAGACTGTATTTTTATGAGCTGGACTTGCACAGGACAAAAACAGCTCTCAGCTGCACCTCAGCTCATCCCTGCAGCAAAGACAGATGTTTGGAGCAGGACAATGAACAGCTAGCCGCTGAGCACCTACTCTGTGCCAGACACTGTGCTAGGGGCACTACTGACGTGTACTTAGTTAAGTCTCAAAACTCTCCTTACAACATGCTCTCCAATCCTCACATCTCTCCTCTAAAATCATCATTATTCCCATTTTTCAGATGAGGAAATTTAGCCTCAGAGAGTTCAGTCACTTGCCTATGATCAACTGACTGGTAAGTGGTCAAGCTGGTATTCAGACTCAAGATGATCATGCTTTTTCCTATCTATCATGTTTGGAAAAAAAAAGGTACCTACTATGTGCCTGGCACTGGGCCAAAAGCTTTACAGTCTGTATCTCAGCAAATCCTCTTGATCTCTGGGATAGGAATGATTATGCCCATTTTACAGATAGGGAACCTGAGTCTTGAGAACAGAAATGGCTTTCAACCTCAATAGCCAGTAAGAAGCAGAGCCAAGGCTTGAACCTGAGCTTCTGGCTCAGATGCAAGTGCCACCCAGTAGTAAGTTCATCATTCAAGAGTCATGACGCTCGAACTCTGATCCTGTGGTGCCTGGTACCCAACAGGGTTCTATAAACACTGTTGAATGAATGAGTCTTGTCTCTCAAGAGACAAGGTGAAGTTGCCCACATGGGGCCTGAATACTTAGTCGGGAACCTTCTCCCATTTGCTCCCCTCACTCCTCCCCCGCACTCCATTTCTCTGGGTTTGAGTCTCTTTCCCTGGGCCCTTGAAGCTGGGTATTGGACCCAGAAAACAGGGTAAAATGTCAGTGCTCAAAGGTCATTAGTGGCAGCGTTGTCCAATACCACCAATTCATAGATGGGGAGATGGGAGCCCAGAGAGGGGAAGGGATTTGCTATAGGTCACACAGCAAGGCTGGGTCGGAATCAGGCCTCTGGTACAGACCTGCTGACCGACTCCCAGTCCAGGGCTCCTTCTGCAGGATCAAGTCTCTTTTCCTTACTGGGCCTTTGCTTTCTCAGGGTAGAATGGAAAGTTGGCTAGTATGGCCTCAAATGGCTAGTATGGCCCAATAAGTCTATGCCCTCCAACTCTGTGGCAATGCACAGTAGGGGCAAGATGGAGGACTCCCCACCAGGTCCTCTTCGGGGGCTTCAGCTCCTTCGCTCTGAGCAGAGGCTAGCTGCCCTGGCTGGAATCATTGCAGTGGAGGAACACAGCTCTGCTACCAGGCCTGTCCTCTACAGTCCAGAGGCCCAGCCCATGTCACCACTCAATTCTCCTTGCAGCCTGGGGCCAGTCCTTGTGCTCCCCAGGGACGATGACCCTGATTCTGGGACTGAATTGATGATAGTAATAACAACCACAGCAACAATAATGAAAATAACAACTTTGCATTAAGCATTTACTACACACCGAGCACTGTGATAAACATTCCACACGTATTTTCTCATTTCACCCTTAAAACAATTCTTAGAAGAAGATATTATTGTCCTCATTTTAACAATGAGGAATTGGAGGGTCAGAGTGGCTAATAAAATTGCCCAGCATCACACAGCAAATAGGTAGTGGAGTTAGGGTTTGAATTCAAACCGCACTGCTATAATGCTTCCCTCTACGTGCAGGGACACTGGCTTGCTCCACAGTGGTCTCTCTGTGTGTGAAAGAGCAAGTCACTTCAGCTCTCCAGGACTGTCTCACCATCTGTGAAATGGGGGTGACTTTTTAAAAATAGAATATTTGATACATGCTCATGGTAAAAACGCATGAAAATTGTAGAATAAAAGTCTTCAAATGGCCCCACCCACCCCATCCCCAGTCCTTAAACATTTCATGGTTTCTTGCGAGTCTCTCCAAAACTGTCTTATAAATTATGAGAATAAAACGCACATGCACTTCCACAAATGGGATCGCTTCAGACCACGCTCTTTAAAGTTGTTTTAACTGAGCAATGCGTCTGTGGCTTCTTTCACATCAGCACGAGCAAATCTGCCTCATTTGCATAACAGTCACTTAGTATGCCACATCCACACCCTGCAGTTTATCTAACCAGTCCCTTCTCATGGAACATTCCAGTTTTTTTTATATACAGGCTTTTGCATACTTGCAAAACTATACCCACAGGATAACTTCCCACCAGTAGGAAGCATACCAACCAAATAGTATTTATAGTTCTAAATTTTATAAACAATGTCAAAATAGCTTCTGAAAACCATTGCACCAAATTACATAACCAAGAGTGTGTTGAGATCTGCTTTCCTCTAGTGTTATCAACACTAGGCACTGTCAAATGTTTCTTTGCTTTTGTTGTTTTTGCCAGCCTAAGAGGCGAAAAATACCATTTTCTTTAAATTATAAAGAATTTTTAATATGCTTAGTGTCTATTTGTTGGAATTGCCTAGTCAGAGCCTTCGCCACAATTCAGGGTAACTTATAATCCGCCTCTTGAGAGTGTCTGAAGAGCGGAACAGGGGGCTCTATGAGTCTGGAGCCTGCAGAGCGGGCATTGCTGCTGCTCCCTGGGGAAAGGCTGACGGCTCTCTGACCCTGCGCCCCGGGGACAAAGAGAAACTCTCTGGTGAAGCCAGAGAGAGGCCAAGGAGGCACACAGGACCCAGTCACAGGGGCGGTGTCTCCTTTGCCTGACATCCTTTCAAGTCCACCCCGTAGGGCCCCTGCACCCCGACCCTTGAAACTCCATCCTTCCAGCATGGTTCCCTTTTACAGTCATCTTCCAAAAATGTCAACTTCAGACATATTCTGGATGTCCAGTGGAAGAAAGGAAACTATATCAGTGTGCTCCTTCTGTCTGCCGTTAAGACAATTATCATGTTTTTTCCTCGCAGTAACCCTATTAGGTAGATCTTACGCTCATTTTACAGCTGGAAAAAACCAAAGCCCTGAGCTGCTGAGCCACTTGCTGCATAGTCAACAGCTTAGCTGAGATTTGAACTCAGGTGTCTAGGCCTACAAAGTGCATGTGGGCCACCATGCAAAACCTGAAGTGTGCCAAACATCAATAATTGATCTCTAAATGTCTGCATTCCTCTCCTCCCACAAGCTGGTGAGCCAACCTCCTCCAGGACACGTAAACAGTTAGTAATCAGTAGATAGGAACATTTCCCAAAACCCAGCACCAGGCAGCTGGCTTGCCAGGGACACAATTCACCTGGGGCTTTGCCCAGGTGGGGTTGTGCCTGTCTGTGGCTTGCTTTCTGTGGACCTGCCATCCATTAGCTGGCATCTCCCAGCACATCTGCGTGCAGATCTTGGTGGCACTGTTTTCTTTGGGTGTGTCCTGGGACAGTGTTTCACCTCTCTGAGCCTGTTTCTGCATCTGTAAAATGGGGATCCTGCAAGCAACCTTACAGAGGAGTTGTGGGGACATCTGGGTTATTACGGTCATTTAGATAAACCAAAGGCAGCGAGGCCCCAAAGACATGTCCTAGAATTTGGGATCTGCAGATTGGTCTTCCAATTTCTCAAGAGCTCGTTCCCATGGCCTGGAGAAAGCCACCCAAATGCAGAGATGCTAGACTATTCTACTACCTGTCAAGTGGAGAAATTAAGGCCAGCTTTAAGCTAGGCAAGGGACAGGGGGCCAAATTCAGCCAGCATTTCCCACTGCCCACTGCGTGCCAGGACTAAGGCTCCAGAGATGATGCAGAGCCCCTCAGGCCTAGAAGCAAATCTCCTCAGTGACAAGCCGGCACCATGTCTGCATAAATGCACCCACCTCCCCACTCCCACTGCCACTTCCCTAGTGCCCACCGCCATCTCCCTCGTGAACACAGCAGTGGCCTTCTGCCTGATCTCACGCCTTCCACCCTTTTCTCTTCTTCCACCACTCCTGCTTGGGGTGCGGCAGGAAACCCAGTCACTTGTGCTTTGGGGGAAGTACTCTGGTGCTGTGAGGGGACAGACTGGAAAGAAAGAAGAAGAAGCTGCCAGGAGACCCAGCATGACTCCCCTGGCCCTAGAGTGGCCCACGGCAGCCAGAGGAATCTTCCTCAGACAGAAACCCGATCCTATTACTCTCCTATTTGAAATCCCTTCAGAAAAATACACCAGGCCTCGTGAACTGGCACCCACCTCACCTCACCTCCCACGTGTCCTCATCACTCAGCAAGCCCAGCCAACTGTCCTCCTCGCTGCTCCTCCAGCTTCCTCAATGCCTGTCCACGCACTGCTGCCTCTGCCCCTGCGCCCCTTACCAACCCGTCCTCTAGGTCTCGGCCAGGCTCCTTCCTCAGGAGGACGCCCCCTGACTACCCTCCCGTCATACTTAGGTCCCCCTCATTCTTCCCTTCATAGCCCCTCTTACAACTTGCATCTATGTACTTCCGTTTGTGTGATGGCTCATTTGAAGTCCCTCTTCCCCAGTGGACTGGAAGCTCCATGACGGCAGTGGCCACGCCTATCTTTTCATAGCTGTATGTGCACAGCCTCGCACAGTGCCTGGCACGTGGAAGGTAACCAACAAGATGTGCTGGATGAATAAATGAACACCTTCCAGTGAGATAGGTACAACCACAGCTGTAGTTATGGGTGGTCAGGGAAGGCATTTAGACAATAAGTATTTGCTTCTCAGACAGGTAAAGGGGTGAGAAGGGCATTCTGGGCAGATGGGACGGCATGTGCAAGGAGGGAGGGCATGAACACTCTGGAGAGCATGGAAAACTCTAGGGCAGGGTTTCTCAACCTTGGCACTGTTGACGTTTTGGGTAGGATAGTTCTTTTGGGGGGGGCAGCCCTGTGCAGGATATTTAGCAGCATTCCTGGCCTCTACCCATTAGATGTCAGTAGCGTCCCCCCTCCATTTGTCACGACCAAAAATGTCTCCAGGCATTGCCAAATGTCCCCCTGGAAGGAAAGATCATCCCCAGGTGAGAACCACTGCTCTAGGTAGGTCTGACATGCTGGGGTTCAAGGTACAACATGTGGAGTGACAGGAGTGGAAGCCAGTGGGGCAGCTAATGAAGGACCCGGAATGCCAAGGTAAGGATTTGAGGACTGCACCCTGTGAGGGTGACTGAAAATGGTTTGCACGGGAGAATGACCTGGTCACACCTCGTACACTACCTGGGGTGCAGTGTGGAGGGCTGGTTAGAGTGATAGAAGAGTTGGGAGGCCAGCTGATCTCCTCTCCCACAGCAGGCACCGACCCTCCAGCACTGCGCAAGGAGGGAGCCCTGGAGGCTGTGATTCTCTCTCTGCAGGATCGCCCCAGCCCCACCTGCACATCTAGGAGAGCTCAAGGGGAAGCCATGGACATTGACGAGGGAGTGTAGAGTTTGAGGACGCACTCTCCAGGGGTGAGAGGCTTCTCGTTATTGACGGCAGCATGGTGCAGAGGGAAAAGTTGGGGTGTCAGGTGCTCCAAGGTTCCAACCCCAGCTCTCCCACTCTCTGTCTGTGAACCTTGGGCTAGTCACTCCATTGATCTGAGACTCGGTTTCCCCATCAGTGAAATGGGTGCCCTAATACCCACGTCACTTAACTGTTGGGAAGATTAACTGAAACAACAGATGTGAATGCCCAGCATGGCCCCATTCCTAGCCCAGAGCAAGAACTTCAGGCCTGCTTGTCCTCTCCATTTAGCCTCCAAAATATTTCCCCCTGACACTCAAATTCCATGCTGGAGCATATATGGTGAACAAATCTGAAGATGATTGTCAGTATTACACACCAAGCACACTCTGTATTTTACATTTTCAAAAAGAAAAGCCATGATTTAACATTGGGGTAAAATATACTTCCTTCTGATAACCATTTTAACTTCACACACTCACCATCTGACTGGAACCTAATCAAAGAGCTGACAACTGTGTCAAGACTTGCATTGCTTCCTCTATAGCCCTGTGAGGCTGAGTGCCAACGTTATCATCCCCACTTTACACACGAGGAGGCTGAGGCAGTTAAAGAAACTCACTTCAGATTATCAGCCAAGTTAGGCTAGAAATAGGTGGAGCAGGGATGGGAACCCACCTGGGGAGGGGGCTTCAGAGTCTGTGCTGGTGACTAAGCATTTAGAGGGCCCATTTGGCTTCTTGAGTGGAATTCACTTTTAACACATCTGTTCTAAGGTCAGGGGGAATAAAGTTGTTTACTCTTGTAAATATAAAATCTAAATACTAGCACAGAAAACTGCTAATATGATTTCCCACTCAGAGAATAGAAGACAGAGGCTTAAGGAGGAGAAACAACTCACACAAGTTGCACTGTGTCGGCAACTGAGCTCGAGCTAGAGCCCAAGTCTCCCAGGCCAGCTGGCTCCTTGTTCCTGCTGAGGTGGAAGGTTCTGGGACAACACTGCTTGGGTTCTCCAGATATTGCCAGATGCCTACCAACTATGTGCTTTGGGAAGTTATTTTATCACTCCATGCCTAAGTTTCATCATCTTGAAAAATTGGATTAAAGTAGTAACTTCTTTATTGGATCCTATTAACTATTGAAAGGATGAAAGAAAATTGTGTGTCTGTGTGTGTGTGCAGCTTAGAACAGCATCTAACATTTAGGAAGACCTTGAAAATGATCACTGTTATTCTCTTATATTTAGTTTGGTGCCAGGCACTTTACATATGAGGCCACATCCAAGTTTGTTCCTACCATTGTGAGGTAGGTGTGATCCTCCCCACTTCACAGAGGAGGAAACTGAGATCTGCCCAGTAGAAAGACTTTGTCACAAACTTCAGAAGGAGTCTGTGATGTGTCCCTGTGGGGATGTGGTCTCCTTGGGATTTGCATCTTTTGGGATGCATTGGTTTCCTCCTCCATGCATGCAGGTCCCCAATGTATTTATCCTTCAGCCTTCAGGACAGTTTTGGGGGATATTTGGACTGGATGCTCAGTGACTACCAGGCCTATCTCCTCTCTCAAGGAAATATGGAAGCCCTTGTGGGCAAGGGGCTGGGGAGGGGTGAGTGAGGAAAGACAGAGGCCATGGTACCTCTGGATGGCCTGCAGGTGTGAGGGTTAGGGAGAAGGGGCCTCCCCACAGTCCCTTTTCCTTGCACATCTCTCAGGGACATGCAGATCTTCGAGGCTGTAGCTGTTGGCTGAAGGGTAGAGATTCTTCCTGAAGTCTCACAAGACCTCAAGGGAATATGCCCTCTTCTCCCCCTCAATTTCCATTATATCTGGGTTCATATTCCAGCATTGCCACTTACTCCTTCTGTGAGACTGGATTACTAACCAAATTTCTCTGATTCTTCACCTTTTCGCCTATAAATGTGAGTGCACAATCCCTGACTCCCAAGGGGAATGTACATTGAGCACAGTGGTTCTCAACTTTGGCTGCACACAGGAGTCATCTGAGGAGATTTAATTAATACTGATGCCTGGGTCTCACCCCTAGAGATTCTGGGCTGTGGCCTAGATATCAGGATTTTTAAAAGCTCCCAAAGTGATTCTAACACATAGTCAAAAACTGAGAACCCCTGATATACATATAGCAGATACCCAATTAATACTGTCCCTTCATGTTTCTTTAGTGTTTAACTGCCTGTTCCAATTTTATTTTTAAAGGCCTTAGTGGTTTCTCAGGATGGCTCAAGTATTCTTTATTTCTGCCACCCCCACACACATTTTCATATTGACAATCTCTGCACTTTCAAAACAGATGACTCAACCCCCAGCCAATCAGGCAGGCCCTTTATCTAGCTTTGGCTCGTTTTCTGTTCATTGGATAGAGCCAATTGGTTAAGACACACAATGCCCTCTTGGAGATGCCAATGAGAAAACCAAACAGATGGAATGATCCATTGTTTGCTCTTCAGCCAGGGAACTCCATCATTTGCCTCCAAATCTATCTCCTACAGTGTGCAAAATCTCACATTATAAAACCCAACTTCTCTCGGCTGGATCTTAAACAATAATGTTTCTGCCACCTGTGTCCATAGGATAACCACCCCCCACCTGTATGTAAATGCCCACCTCTATTTTTCATGGACTACTCCCATGTCAGGAGATGTGCCATCAGCCAGTCACTCATTTCCAGCCACGCCTCCCCCAAAGACATTCTACTCCAGTCATGCTATTTCCCAAAAGCTCTCCATGGTTTGCATATGTGTACCCTTTGCCTTAAATGCCTTTTTCTCCCAGGCTCTACCTGGAAGGTTTTACTCACCTTTAAAAGCCAAATTCAAATGTTCTCCTCTGCAGCTTACCTAACCTGTCCTCCCAGTCCCTTCCTCACCACAACAGAATTTAGTTGTTTCCACCTCTGTGCTCTCACAATCTTTGCAATGCTCAGCATTTACCATGATGCACATATTAATTTAAGTGTGATACCGGATAGGGATTTTGTGATTTGTCTTTTTATAATCAACTTCTAGAATAGGTACAGGGCCTTAGCAGGTGCAAACTAAATGCTTGTTGGACTGCATCCAACTCTCTGTCCTCAGATCTATACCAGTCCATTTTTGAAACACCTCCCCAAAACAATCAGAACAGATTTTCTCTGTCACCATCCAGAAGCTTATTAGTATTCATCTGTTATGATAAAACTTTAAAAAGATTAATCTTCTTGCCCATCTATGTACATGTGAATAAAAAAATGAATAAACACTTACCATAAATCTGAAATAACACGAGAGATGCCATGTCTCTAGAAGGAATAACTACATTTTACAAGAAAGGGAACATATTTGGCTGATGAGGGAATGAAAGGGTTTGGGGGGTGGAATTTTTTGCTGCTTTATTTCCTGCAATGGGGGAGCATAGGGGCTTCTGAGGAGAGCACCTGCTTTACCTTTTCTGGAGCAGGCAGCTGTAAGTGATTAACCTCCAAGGGAGTGATGAGAGGGACGGTCTGGAAGCCATCCTCAACCGAAGGCGGCTTGGTTCCCTTCTCGCTGGGGTTACTGTTCAGCTTCACCATCCTTATGCCTTTCTTCCCAGACCTAAGGCAAGCAGTGGGATTCTAGTTACAGTAGGAGGTGATGCAGGGAAAGAGAGGGCTGACGACAGAGAAAACAGTGCTGTCCTCAACAGCTCAGGCAGCTTTCAGTGTAGAGATCAGTCATCGATCTTCCACTAGATTTCCTGACATGATTCCCATTATCCAGTAAAACTTCTTTAATCATCAAAATATGCCTTTAATCATCAAAACCTGCCCATGGGGTTCAACAGCCATCAAATTTGAGAAACTCAAGGCAAATCCCAGACTTACTAAAAAAATATACAAGTTTTAAAAAAAATCTAAGACACTAGAACTAACGTAGTCATATAATCTCAGTGAAAATCTTATTCTTAGTGCAAAACTAAACCCTCTTATTCCGGGTCACCCTGCAGTATGATAAATTGCACCTTACCACCCTGGTTGCTATTTTATCATATTGGCTTTTCTTCAGCAATCTCCCTAAAACACAATAAATACATTCAGTGTTTCTATGTGTAGTGTGCCCTTTCACATGATATGTAGGTTGTGCAGGAGATACAATTTCCTGAAACAAAAAAGGATTGGCTTGAACCCGATCCTGTTATTCAGCCATGGAATGCCTCCATTTCCTCAATAGTGAAGGGCTATTTTTCTTTTCTTCCATGGAAAGTTATCAACCCCCGTACTGCAAGATTGCCAACTAAATACACAAATCACATTTATTCCTCTCCAGCTCCCTTGGAAGTCAAACGGTGCTCCCACCCCACCCCCAGAAGCCCAGAACAACTGAATTTCTCTTGTCAATCCCACTGATGAAACGTTATTAGACAAAACAGGGTTGTTGTGGGGGTAAAAGGGATGGTAAAAGGTTGAAGGATATTGGGGAATGGTTATAGCAAAAGCAAATGCCTACTTACTGTGCTGCACTCTTGGGGGTCAGAGCAGATTCAAACCAATTCGAAGAGGAGGAGGACAGCCAGGAGTCCTCCCTCCACAGCCCGAGCTTGTGGTGCTGAAAGGACAGCGCCTTGCGTGTGTCTGGATTGGGAGCTTCTGAGAGCGAGGGGCGAGCGAGCAAGCGGGGAAGAGCTCCTGGCAGCTGCCTGCCTGCTCTCTCGCTCGCGCCCCCTCCCACCGGGGAACGGGTTCCCACACCATCTGTCATCTGGCACCACCTGCTGTTTCTCATGCATGGCCACAACCATGGCATGGGACAAAATGGTTTCAAGAAAGTGGGAGGGATTCTGGCCACATACACAAACACAAAATTAATGTGTACCATATAACAAGCAATTTTTCAGCATTTAAATAAACTGGAGAAGGAGGCACAGTCATTAGGAGAAGAGACCACCTTCTAAGATCTTCTGGAACAATATTATGAAACAGAGAATGGTCTAGGACCTGCACTGTGCTCTGACCTGTGGTAAGGAGAGAAGAGGAACTAATATTTATTGAGTATTTCCCATGCAGTGGGCACTTTTCCAGCCTCTTTCAGACTATTTCCTTCATTTGCAAAATGTGATTTCTAATAGTACCTACATGATGGGATTAGTGCAAAGTGTGAATGTGATATCATGGGGAAAGCATTTGGCTCAGAGCAGGGCACATGGCAAGCACTACATAAACATAAGCAACTATTTTCACAATGCCACTATGATCATACAGATCAGCTAAGGTCACAGAGCTGGCATAGCACCAGGAACTGAGATTTAAACGCTGATCCATTGCCACCAAAGTTTGCATTCAGTTCACAACATTCCGTATATGACTTCCAGGTTGGTGTCTGAAATTGGAGAGGGCAAAGTCCTAGTGTCAGCTCTACTAGTTCTGGCTGTGGGGATCTTGGACATTTTGCATTCACTCTCCAAGCCTCCATTTATTTATCTCTGATGTGAGAATAGTAACACTTCTTTTGCAGAGTAGTTGTGAATATGAGAAGAGATTGTGCTCAAGGAAACCCCTTTTAGCCTGGGGACAGGGTTCTGAATTACTGAATTATTTCATGCCTGGGGATTGCTTTTATACACTCTTCAAATCCTCTGAGGTCAAGATTGTCTTCACTGGTTTCTCCCAGCTGTGGTTCAGATCACTGTTGGTCATTCATCCTCAGCTGCAGCACTCTTTATGATGCACTTCATGAGATTCAGTTGTCTTGGCACTAGTAATAGCACACCCTTTCACTTTCAAAGTATCCTAGTTTGCACCATAAATAGTTTGGTCAGCTTAGTTAGTGCTCACATGCTGAAACTACACTCTATTAGTTAAAAAGCCAGGATAAAACATATATGTTATCTGTATTGTTCAGTAATAAAATGGATGTGTGTGTATGCACGAGCACCTGTGTGTGTATTGTAGAGATAGTTGTTTCTGTGACAAAGTCTATAACATATCAGAGCTGCACAGGACACTATTAATAGAAGTCTGCATACATATGAGTCAGAGGTATTCCAATAAATCTTAGTCCCCCATTCCCTGCTTTCCAAAGGTCTGGATGATTTTGAGGTTCAGGAATTATCTAAGGACAACATAATGTAGACAGCTACATAGAGGCAATTGTGTACACTTGTATTTGACCCTATTGCTGCCTCCAAAGGAAAAAGAAAGTCCCTTCAACACAGCTTATGGTTTATTCACAAGCAGAAATCATACCTTTATAACTCCAAGCCAGAGGCTCTGAGAATTTAGTAAGGTCTAGGAGGAGGGCCTGTCTCATCACAACGGGAAATCCAGGCTGCCTGATATGTGAGGCCAGAAAGAAGTTGTAGGAGGAAACAGGGGCCTCGACTGATGTGGAGAAGCCCCTTGTTTGAAAATGATAGTGAGGTGTGCTTAATATACTAGACTATCATTCCCCTGTTGAGTTCTGGAAAATATGTTTGACAGTTAAAAACAAAAATTATGACATTTCCCAGTGAGGTTTTCCATGTATGTTAATGTAATATATAAGACAACTGCAACATAAAGAATGGAGGATAAATGCACCAATATGGTGGTAACATTTCTATATTCCACTTGAGGTGGTAAACTATTGATTCCAACTAAACTGTGGAAAGTTAGTTATATCTATTGTAATCCCTAGGACGGCCAAAAATATACAGAGATAAAGTCAAAAATGCAATAGATACATTTAAATGGAATACTAAAAAAGTTCAAATAACCCAAAAGAAGGCAGGAAAAGGAAAACAAAAGAACAACAACAACAAAAAGATGGAATAAGCAGAAAACAAATAAAGAAATCGTGGGCTTAAATCCAAACATATGATAATTACATTAAATATAAATGGTCTAAAAAACAAATAAAAATAGTTTGTCAAAATGGAGGAAAAACATGAACCAAATATATGTTGTCAACAAGAAACTCACTTCAAATAAAGTGATATAGATAGGTTAAAAGTAACAGGTCATGCTTTTAGCTTTTGGTTTTGAGGAGGACAAGGTACAACTTTCTTCTCTCCTGCTGTATCTGGGTTCATCTAACACCAGCTGCCTCCACCATGCCACCAAAGTTTGATCCCAATGAGATCAAAGTCACATACCTGAGGCACATCAATGGGTAAATTGGTGCCTTGTCTGCCCTAGACCCCAAGATTAGCCATCTGGGTCTATTGCCCAAAAAAGTTGGTGATGACATCACCAATTCAACTGGTGACTGGAAACTTCTAAGGATTACAGAAAAACTGACCATTCAGAACAGACAGGCCCAGAATGAGGTGGTACATTCTATCTCTGCCCAGATCATCAAAGTCCTCAAGGAATCACCCAGAAACAGAAAGAAGCAAATGGAAATGTCATTTTGATGAGATTGTCATTTCCTGACAGAAGCAGCACTGATCTTTAGCTAAAGAACTCTCTAGAACCATTAAAGAGATCCTGAGAACTGCCCAGTCTGTGGGCTACAGTGTTCATGGGCACCACTTTCATGACATCATAGACAACATCAACAATGGTGCAACAGAATGCCCAGTTAGTTAAAAACAATGGAGGAAAATATTTCAATAAGGGATGACTTGACAAGCAAAAATGTAAAGGGATGGAAAAAATACACCATGATAACACTAAACAAAAGAAACCTGGGGTAGCCATATTATTGTCAAACAAAGTAACTTCAGAGCAAAGAAAATTACCAGAGATAAAGAGAGACATTACATATGCTAAAAGAGTCAACTCACTAAGAAGACATAGCAACTCTAAATGTGTATGAACCTAACAGTGAAGCTTCAAAATACATGAAGAAAAAACTGACAGAACCGAAAGGAGAAATAGACAAGTTCACAATTATAGTTGGAGACTCCAACACTCCTCTCTCATTAATTGATAGAGCATATAGAAAACCAGCAGGGCTATAGAACAGGGTTTCTCAACTGCAGGACTATTAACATTTTGGACTGGATAATTATTTCTTGTCCTGTGCATTGTAGGATGTTTAGCAGTATTCCTAGTCTCTACCTACTAGATGCCAGCAGCATCTTCCCCCAAATTATGACAGTCAAAAATATCTCCAGGGGGCCAGCCCGGTGGCACAGCAGTTAAGTTCATGTGCTCCACTTCAGTTGCCTGGGGTTCAGTGGTTCAGATCCTGGGTGCAGACCTATGCACCAATCACCAAGCCATGCTGAGGTGGCATCCCACATAGAGCAAGTGGAAGGACACACAACTATGACATACAACTATCTACTGGGGCTTTGGTGATAAAAAAAGAAAAAAGGAGGAAGATTGGCAACAGATGTTAGCTCAGGGCTAATCTTTCTCAAAAAAAAAAATATATATATATATATATATATCTCCAGACATTGACAAATGTCCCCTGGGGAAGAGGGACAAAACCACTCTCAGTTGAGAACCACTGTTATAGAAGAAACAAACATCACCAACCAACTAGATCTAACTGGGTTCTATAAATCGACATTCATAGAAAACTCCACCCAACAACAGAAGAATAAAAATTCTTTTTGAGTGAACATGGAGCACTTACTTGGATAGACTATACCCTGAGTTACCAAGATAGACTATATCCTAAGTCATAAAACAAACCTGAACACATTTTTAAAAATTGAAAATGATATAAATAATGTTCTCTGACCATAACAGAATTAGATGAGAAGTCAATGACAGAACGATAACGGGCAAGTCTCCAAACACTTGGAAATTAAACTACATACTTCTGAATAATCCTTGCATCAAAGAGAAAGTCTCAAGGGAAACTAGAAAATATTTTGAACTGGACAAAAATGAAAATACAAGATATCAAAATTTTGAGAGTGCAGCTAAAGTAGTGCTTAGAGGAGAATTTACAGCATTAAATGTGTATAATACAGAAGAAGAAAGGTCTCATATCAATAATCTAAGATATCATCAAGAAAAAAAAGAGCAAAATAAACCCAAATCAAGCAGAAGGAAAGAATAATAAACAACAGAAATCAATAAAATTGAAAACAGAAAAACAATAGAACAAATCAATGAAACAAAAATCTGATTCTTTGAAAAGATCGATAAATTTGATAAACTTCTAGAATGACTGACAACGAAGAAAGAGAGAATACATAAATTACCAATATCATGAATGAAATAGAGGATAATACCACAAAGCATGCAGACATTAAAAGGATAACAAGGGACTACTACAAACAACCATATGTACATAAATTTGATGAACTAGAACAAATGGACCAATTCCTCAAAACCCATAAATTACCAAAACTCACCCAAGAGGAAATTATAAGCTTAATAGTCCTAACTAATAAGGAAATTGAGTTTGTACTTTAAAATCTTCAAAAAAAAAAAGAAAAAAGAAATCTCCAAGCCCAGACATATTCATGGGTGAATTCAACCCAATATTTTTAAAAGAAATAACACCAATTCTACACAATCTTTTCCAGAAAATAGAAGAGGAGGGAAGCTGTTCCCAATTCATTCTATGAAGCCTGATGCAAAACAAGACAAAGACAGTACAAGACAATAAAACTACAGGCCAATATACCTCATGAACATAGGTGCAAAAATCTTCAACAAAATATTAGAAAATCAAATCCATCAGTAGACAAAAATCATGATACACCACAAACAAGTGGGCTTTATCCTGAGAGGGAAATTGAAGAGGAAAAAGCATTTGATAAAATTTAACATTTATAATAAAAACTCTCAGGAAACAGGGAATAGAGGGGAAGTTCCTCAACCTCATAAAGGTCATCTTTAAAAGAAAGAAAACTATAGCTAATGTCATACTTAATGGTGAAAGACCGAACGCCTTCCTCTGAAGATCTAGAACAAGCAAGAATGCCATTTCATCACTCCTATTCAACACCATATCTGGAAGTACTAGCCAATACAATAAGGCAAGAAAAATAAATAAGGGGCAAACAGATTGGAAAGGAAGAAATATAATTATCCTTATTTGCAGACAACATGATTGTTTACATAGAAAATCCAAAAAAAATATCTATTTCTTAAATTCCTAGGACTAATGGGTGGGTTTAGCAAAGTCATGGATACATGGATGTGCAAAAATTAATCATATTTCTGTATTTTAGCAATGAACAATTAGAAACCTAAATGCTTTTAAAATATCATTTACAATAGCTCCCTAAAATGAAATACCTTGGTTTAAATCTAGCAAAATATGTAAAGAATCTATATAGTGAAAACTATAAAATGCTTATGAAAGACCTCAAAGACCTATATAATTGAAGACATACCAGGTACATGGATTGCAACACTCAACATAGTAAAGATGTCAACTCAAAAAATTGATTTAAGGATCAATTTTCAATTCCAATCTCCTGCAGCAATTTTTGTAGATATATCTAGATCATCCTAAAGTCTATATGAAAAGGAAAAGGAACTAGAATAACCAAAACCATATTTTTAAAAGAAGAATAAAATTGGAGGAATCACACTACCCACTTTTAAGACTTATTATACAGCTACAACTATACTGTGCTTACTAAACAGTATTTTAGACTGCATTGTATTGGCAATGGGATATACATATAGATTAATGGAAAAGAATAGAGAGAACAGAAATAGACCCATACAAATATGGCCAATTGATTTTTGACAAAAGTGCAAATGCAATTCAATGGAGAAAAGATAATCTTTTCAAAAAATAGTGTTGAAACAATGAACCAGGACATAAACTACATGCCTCATACAAATATAGATCATAGATCTAAGTGTAAAATATGAAACTATAAAATGTTTAGGAGAAAATCTTTGTGTCCTAGGGTTAGGCAAACAGTTCATCCACTTGACACCAAAATCACAATCTATAAAAGATTGATAAATTGGAGTTAGGTGCATTTTAAAACTTTTGCTCTGCCAAAGACACTATGAAGAAGACAAGCTACAGACTGAAGAAAATATTTGCAAGTTGTATACCTGACAAAGGACTTGTATCCAAAACATATAAAAATTCACAAAACTCAACTGTAAGAAAACAAACAACACGACCATAAAATAGGCAAAAGACTTAGACAGATGCTTCGTCAAAGACATGAATAGATGGCAAATAGATAAATTAAAGGATGTTCAAGGATGTCCAAAATCATTAGGCATTAAGGTCCTAGAAGAGGACATAACTAAGTTAATCAGCCCTCATGTGAATGAATCTATCAGATCCCTTCCAAGAGTTCGTTTTTATAGAGAAAGAAATGGAGCATGATTAAATGGAAGAAAAAGACTTAAAGGAGAGAAGGAAATGCTTTAAAGGTAAACTTCACCTACTTCCCAACTTTGTCCAAAGAGGCAATAATGTAAAGTGGAAAAAGTATGGATGATGGGGTCAGATAGGGGACTTTGAATCCACCTCCCAGGTGGTTCCAGGTCTTGAAGAATTCACAGTCCACTAAATGAGATAGACTTACTAACAGACAATTACATAGCCCTTCCTATGTGCCAGGCACTGTGATAAAAACTTTGTATGCATTGTCTCTTAATCTTCACAATGAACTTCAGAAGTAATGATGATAATACTTAACATCTATTGAGTATTTACTACGTGCCAAGAACTGGTCTAAGCACTTATCATGTGTAACACCATTTAATTCTCACAATTACCTTGTGAGGTAGTTACTGCTATTATCCCCATTTTACACATGAGAAATTCAAGGCTCAGAGAAGTGATTTCACAATGTCAAACAGCTAGTAAGTCACAAAATTGGAAATCTCTCTGAGTCCAGATACTAACGTGACCACTAAGATAAAGCGAAGTACAGGCTGCAGTACGAGTACAAAGAGTTCATTTTCCAGTTCTAACCTAGGAACAGAAAAGATTTCCTAGAGGAATTCTTAGCTAAGATCAGAGGATAAATAAGAGTCAGGAAGGCAAAAAAGAAAAGCCATGTGTAAAGGCCTGAATGATCCCCAGGAATGCTGAGGAGTTTGGTCTGGCTGGAGTATAGAGTTCAAAGTTCAATACGTCACATTGTTGTATAGATTCCTCCATCCTAGGGCTGCAGTTGGCAAACAAAGCCCAAAGTCAGTAGAAGGAAGGAAATAAAAATCAGAGCAGAAATAAGTGAAATAAAAACTAAAAAGAAAAAAACAGTAGATACTACTTATCCCCTAATCCTGGCAACCACTGTCCTTTTTACCATCTCCATAGTTTTGCCTTTTTCCAGAATGTCATATTGTTGGAATCATACAGTGTGTAGCCTTTTCAGATTGGTTTCTTTCACAAAGTAATATGCATTTAAGTTTCCTCCATCTCCCTTCATGGCTTGAGAGCTCATCTCATTTTAGTGCTGAATAATATTCCATTGTCTGGATGTACCACAGTTTATTTATTCATTTACCTACTGAAGAACATCTTGGTTGCTTGCAAGTTTTGGCAAGTATGAGCTTTCAGCTCCTTTGCGTAAGTACCAAAGAGTGCAATTGCTGGATCATATGATAAGAGTGCATTTAGTTTTATAAGAAGTTGCCAAACTGTCTTCCAAAGTGTCTGTACCATTTGCATTCCCAGGAGCAGTTTATATCTTGCAAGTAGTGAGCAAGAGTTCCCGTTGCTCCACATTCTTACCAGCATTTGCTGTTGCCAATTCTGGATTTCAGACATTCTAATAGATGTGTGGTGGTATTTCATTGTTGTTTTAATTTGCATTTGCTTGATGCCATGATATGGAGCATCTTTTCTTAAGCTTATTTGCCATCTATATATCTTCTTTGCTTAGGTGTCTGTTAAGGTCTTTGACCTATTTTTTCATTGGGTTGTTTGTTTTCTTATTATTGAGTTTCAAGAGGTCTTTGTATATTTTGAATAACTGTCCTTTATCAGATATGTCTTTTGCAAATATTTTCTCCATCTGTGGTTTACCTTTTCATTCTCCTGACAGAGTCTTTTGCAGAGCAGAAATTTTTAATTTTGATAAAGTCCAGCTTAGCGATCCTTTCTTCCATGGGTCATGCCTTTGGTGTTGTATCTAAAATGTCACTACCAAACCCAAGGTCAGCTAGATTTTCTCTGTATTATCTCTAGGAGTTTTATAATTTTGCATTTTACATTTAGATCTGTGATCCATTTTGAGTTAATCTTTGTGAAGAGTATAAGGTCTGTGTCTAGATTCACTTTTTTGCATGTGGATGTCCAGCTGTTCCAGCACCATTTGTTGAAAAGACTTTATTTTGTCCACTGTATTGCCTTTGCTCCTTTATCAAGGATCTGTTGACTATATTAATGTAAGTCTATTTCTGGGCTTTTTCATATTTCACTGGTCTACTTGCCTATTCTTTCGCCAATACCAAACTGTCTTGATTACTGCAGCTTTAGCAAGTCTTGAAGTCAGGTAGTGTCAGACCTCTGACTTGATTCTTCTCTTTCAATATTGTGCTGCCTATTCTGGGTATTTTGCCTCTCCATATAAACTTTAGAATTAGTTGTTGATATCCATAAAATAACTTACTGGGATTTTTATTGGGATTGAACTGAACCTATAGATCAATAGAAGAGCTGATATCTTGGGAAGAACTGACATTTTTACAATATTTACCCTTCTTATCCATGAACATAGAATATCTCTCCATTTATTTAGTTATTCTTTGATTTCTTTCATTATATTTTTGTAGTTTTCCTGGTATAAATCTTGTATATGTTTTGTTAGTTTATACTTAAGCATTTCATTTTTTTGGTGATTCTGTAGATGGCATTGTATTTTTAATTTCAAATTCTACTTGCTCATTGCTGGTATATAGAAAATCAACTGAATTTTGTATGTTAACCTTGCATCCTGCAACATTGTTATAATTGCTTATTAGTTCCAGGAGTTTTTTGTTGATTGATTTGGATTTTCTACATAGACTTTTTATTTCTTCCTTCCCAATCTGTATACCTTTTATTTCCTTTTCATGTCTTATTGCATTACCCAGCACTTCCAGTACAATGTCAGAAAGCAGCAGAGTGAGGAGACCTCCTTGCCTTGTTCCTGATCTTAGTGGGCAGGCCTCCAGTTTCTTGCCATTAAGTATGATGTTAGCTGTGGGGTCTTGTAGATGTTCTTAATCAAGTTAAGGAAGTTTCCCTCTATTCCTAGTTTACTGAGAGTTTTGTCATGAATGGTATTAGATCTTGTCAAATGCTTTTTCTGCACCTATTGAAATGAACATATGATTTTTCTTCTTTAGCCTGTGGATGTGATATATTATAGTAAGTGATTTCCAAATGTTGAACCAGCCTTGCATACCTGGGATAAATCTTGCTTGGTTGTGGTATATAGTTCTTTTTATACATTGTTGGACTAAATTTGCTAATATTTTGTTGACATATTTTGGGGGTGGGGAGATTAGCCCTGAGCTAATGTCTGTTGCCAATCCTCCTCTTTTGGCTGGCCCTGGGCTAACATCCATGGTCATCTTCCTCTACTTTGTATGTGGGACACCTGCCACAGCATGACTTGATAAGTGGGATGGTTTGACAAGCTTGATGCATAGGTCTGCACCCGGGACCCAAACCTACAAACCCCAGGCTGCTGAGGCAGAGAGTATGAACTTAACCACTATGCCACCGGGTCAGCCCCATATTTTGTTGAGGATTTTTGCTTCATGTTCATGAGAGATATTGGTCTGTAGTTTTCTTTTCTTTTTTTTTTTTTTTGTAATTTGTCTGTCTGATTTTGGTATTAAAGTAGTGCTAGACTCACAGAATGAGTTAGGAAGTATTCCTTCTGCTTCTATCTTCGGAAAGAGACTGTAGAAAATTGGTATGATTTCTTCTTTTAATGTTTGGCAGAATTCACCAGTAAACCCATCTGAGCCTGGTGCTTTTTATTTTGGAAGGTTATTAATTATTGATTCAATTTCTTCAATAGATATAGGCCTATTCAGATTATCTATTTCTTCTTGTATTAGCTTCAACAGATTGTGTCTTTCAAGGAATTGGTCCATTTCATCTATGTTATTAATTTTGCGGGCCTAGAGTTGTTTATAGTATTTTTTTTATGCTTTTAAGTTCTATGGGACCTGTAGCGATGTCTCCCATTTCATTTCTGATATTAGTAATTTGTGTTCTCCCTCTTTTCTTCTTAATTAGCTTGGTCAGATGTTTACCAATTTTATTGATCTTTTCAAAGAGCTAACTTTTGGTTTTGTTGATTTTCTCTATTGATTTCCTGTTATTTTACCTCTTCAGATATTTAATGGCCCTGTTTTCTCTCTCTTCTTTTTCTGGGATGCTAATTATATGTATGTTAGACCTTGTCCTGGCATCCCTTATGGCCTTTTCTGTATTGTCTGTTTTAAGTAAAAAACCATGCTTTAATCTAGATATTTTCTATTTGATCTATCCTTCACTTCACTAATCTCCTCATTTGTCCAATCTTTATTTATTTTTTTGGCTAATTTGTCCAATTTACTGGTAAATTTCTACTGAGTTGTTGATTTGAGTTATAAATTTTGTAGATAATCTTTTTATAGATTTCACATCTTTGGTGACATTTTGCATTTTGCCATCTTTTTTTGTAATGATATTCTTCACAGATATTTTAAAGTTCATGTTTGATAATTCTAATATCTGGATCACATGTGAATCTGGGTCTGTTATCTTTTGTTTTCTCCTTTGGTTTTTAGTAATTTGATTCTGGCAAGCCTGTTAACTTTTTTTGAATATTTTACATTGTAGTATGAAAAAAATTATAAAGGCTCTAGATACTGCTATCTTCCTACATAGATACTTTACTTTTATTCTGACAGTCAGTTAAGTAGGGGCACATTCACCTTGATCCAATTAGGGATTGAGATAATTAGAGGCAAGGTTTCAGTTCTTGTAAGGTCTGGTCTACTTTTGGTTTGAACAGTCCCTCATGGGTCTCGAATGAAAGCCTAGTGTGTTTAGCAGGACCCCTCCCTGATGGCACACTGAACTCCAATTGTTATCCCTCTCTCTGATACCATGAGACTTCAAAGGTTCTGTTTAAGTTTCTTAGCCTCTTCTTATCCACATTCTATTTGGGTCATTATCAATCTTCTGTATATTTTCTGCTTTGAGGAATACGTTAAATTTTCTTTGTGGCCTAACATATGAACTATTTCTGTTAAAATTCTCTGAGCATAAGGAAAGAAGTCATATTCTATATAAATACAGATTTTTATATATAACTATTAACTCAAGTCTGTTACTTAAGTCATTTAAATCTAATCTTCTGTACTCTCATTGATTTTTTTACTTGCTTGATTTGTCAAGAAATGAGAGAGGGGTATTGCTGTTTTCCATTATTGTTGTGATATTTCTCCTTGCAATTAAGCTATCTTATCTAGCACATAGTTTCATGATGTCACAGTGTCTTGTGAATTTTGCCTTTATGGATGTAAAATGATCTATTAGTTCTAATTAGTGTTTCAAGATTTGAATTCCTTTCTAAAATACAAATGCAAATCCTTCTTTCTATGGTTTGTATTTGCTCTTTCCAGCCTTTTATAACTAGACTTTATTTCTTGACTAGGTCATTATAAATAACCTTTTAATATGGAAATTTAACCCCTTAAAATTAAGTCTTACAATGATATGTTTTCTTATGCTTGTCATAATTTTTATGGCTCCTATTTCCTTAATTTTCTTCATTGTTTTCTACACATTTTTTTCTCCAGTAATTTGAAAGGCACACATAATGTTTTAAAATTATGTCTTCAGTTATTTTTTAATATGTCAAAAACATATTTGAATAGACATTCATATCCCAGCCTAAAGAACAGAATAAATTCTTTTGATCTCCTCCCATGTAAAATGAGATAATTGGTATGCATTTATTTTTCTTCTTCTTCCTGCCTCTCATTTCTCCCAAATTTATCAGATGTTAAATCCTAGTCTTTATTTTCACTGATGCACATTTTCCCATTTTATTCCATTTCATGAGACATTGTTGTCAGAATTGGAAGTGGGAGAAAAGTGAATATAATGTGAGTCTTTTTCCAAAGGGCTCAAATGATGCTTTATCTGAAAATAATTATTTTACATACGTAAGTTTCAAAGGATCTGTGATGCTTCTGTGACTGGTTTTCATTATGTCTTAGCACATAGTGTTTTGTTTTGCTTCCATGTATAGATATACCTCCAATAAAAGAGATGATAAAAGCACTTTAAATGTCTCATTATAAATCTTGTTAAGTTGTCGGTTTAAGAATGTTATTCAAAATTTAATGGTGTGATAGGAATATAAGCTTTTTAGAAGTCTTCTAAAAATCTCCCAGAGGCAAGCATAAAAGGAAGCTTTGCTCATATTATGCTAGGAGCTCTATATTTAAATTTCAAATAATCACAGTCAATAAGCTATGAAAAGCATGACATTCTCTTTCTTCTTAAAAAAGGAAGGAGCCATTGCCTACTTTTGATTTAAAGTAAAAAAGGACAAAAGAGAGGCAGAAAGGCAAATGGCAGAAAGTCTAGTCCAAATTCTCTTCTGATTGGCTAGAAATAGATGAAGAAGGAGACTCTCTAAATAAAGGAGGCAAGTCCTGGGGGCAGAAATTGAAATCAGCTTGAGATAAGCAGGTTGACTTATAAAGAACCCTTCCAATTAAGGGTTGAAAGGGTGCCTTTCAACCCTTCCGGGGATCCACTTAGAAGTAAGTTGTTAAGAGTAAAGCCTTTTTGAGAAAGTTTTTGAATTTGCCTAGAAATTTATTTCTCTAAAAGGCAATCCAAAGGACTATTTTCCTGTTAAATGAGCCATTCATCTGTCTCTTCTAACAAAAGGCTTCCCAGTCTATGTTGTAAAATAAGTCACCATTGAGTGGAAAGTTTCAGTTGCAGGACAAGTCCCCCACAAAGCCAGTTCTGGGAGCTTGAATGCAGGAAGTTTATTAGGGAGCGTTCTCAGGATGAAGAAGTGAAGGGAAGGAAGAATTGGTTGGAGGGAGAACTTGAATTGTGACACAGTCTCAGCAAAGCCCTCAGCCAATCTCACAAGTAGGTATGAAGCTGGGATGGCCTTTCTCAGTTGTCCTGAGTTGATATGCAGGTGGGCACCCTACCCCAAGAGCAAGACCTTAGGCAAGGTGGCCCTCTTCAGCCAAGGGCAATTCCCAGAGAGGGTTAATAGCTAAGGCTGTCAGCCACCAGCTGAGGGACAAAGACCCTCAGTCAGGAAGAGGGATCTATCTGGGTAGCACAGCATCCAGCACAGGCTCTGTCCCAGGCTGTCCTCATACCGTATTCCCTCTCTTGACAGTCACACCCCTGACTTCAAATACTATTCATATACCAAGAACTCCTAAATTTATATCTGCAGCAGAGAGATTTCTTCTGGACTCTAGATCCACTAATACAACTGTTTCCTTGACATCTTCATTTGGATGATTCACAGGCACCTGGATCTCGGCATGTCCAAAACTGAACTCCTGGTCTTTCCCTCGAACCTGCTCCTCCTCCCACATTCAGTGAACTGCCCCATCATCCACCCGTTGCTCCAGTCAGAAAACTGAGAGGAATTTCTTCACTCCTACATCCAATCACCAAGTCCTGAAATTCTCCCTCCTAAATCTCTCTCAAATCAGTCCCTCTCTCTCTACCTTCATGACTCCTCCTTGGTCCACTCTATCTCCCTACCTAACAAGTCTTCTGACAGCCATGTTTTCCTCCCCACCAATCTACTCTTTATCCTACAGCCCAGGCAATCTCTGTACAAGGAAATTCTTGCTTAGAACTCTTCAGAGGCTTTTCTTTTTTTAAAGATAAAGACCAAAATCTCAAACTTAGCCTGTAAGGCTCTTCATGATTTGTTCCTGCCTACTCCACAAGCTTCATCTTCTGCCGCTCTTCTTGCAGCTACACTCCAGCTTGCCTGACCTCCCAAACACATACTCCTTCCCAACCCGGAGACCCTCCATATGATGTTTCCACTGTGGCTCCCTATCTAGGGAGTGCTCTTGTCCACTCCTTTAATTAACTTCTTATGATTCTTCAGAGCCATTTAAATATTACTTCCTCAGAGAAGTTCCCCAGGGACTCCAGACTATATTTGACTCCTCTTGTATATACATTCCCTTTGTACTCTGTTCTTCTATGTTAAATACCGATCATTCTTAGTTATATGATTACTTGTGTAGTTGTGATTCAATGAGAGTAGGGATTGAGTTCTTGCAACCTAAATGTCAACACCCAGCAGGTGGATAGGTAAAGTTTGGTTCATCCCATATGATGAAATACTATGCAGTTATTTAAAATGATGTCATAGAATATTAAATAATATGGGAAATGTTTATGTTGAGTAAAAAGAGGTGTCATTATGATCTCAACTATGTGAAAATATAAAGACTGAAAGATTAAAAAATGTTTACAGGGTTTTTTTTCTGGATGATTTTCTGGGTGATTTTCATTCTTTTCTTAATACTTTTTTTTGCTCCTCATTTCCTCCAACATGTGTTATTTATTTTTAAGTCAATGGAAAAAATTGAATAATTTTCTGTTAGAGAAAACATCTACTGAGTTCTAGAAAACATGAATTTTTTTAAAAACAGTGGATTTATAAGAGACCAGTAGGCCAACATAATGAAATCCAGTAGTTGAGTACAGGTTCACTAGACGTTATGGAAGACCTTCTGGAAAATTCCCTTTATGGGCCTGAGATCCTCTGATACCCCAGAGACGATTAACAGACTGTAAACATCTATTGTTCTTTTTCTCTTCCAGCTTTATTGAGATATAATTGACAAATAAACATTATATATATTTAAGGCGTATAATGTGATGTCTTGATATATGTAGACATTATGAAATGATCAACACAATCAAGTAAATGAACATCTCTATCACCTCACATAGTTACCATTTTTTGTGTGTGTGGTGAGGACATTTAAGATCTTTCAGCAAAGTTCAAGTATACAACACAGTATTATTAACTATCGTCACCATGTTGAACACTAGATGTCCAGACATTATTCATCCTTCATAACTGAAATTTTGTACATTTTGACCAATATCTCCCCATTTCCCCACCCCCAGCCCCTGGCTACCACCATTCTACTGTCTGCTTCAACGAGTTTGACTCTTTTAGATTCCACTTATAAGTGAAAACCTTCTTATTCCACATAAAAGTGAGAGTATTTGTCCTTCTCTGCCCGTCTTATCTCACTTAGCATGATGCCCTTAAGGTCCATCCATGTTGTCACAAATGGCAAGATTTCCTTATTTTTTATGGCTGAATAATTTATGGCTGTATATATATATATATACATACATATATCACATTTTCTTTATCCATTCATCCATTGAGGGACACAGGTTGATTCTGTATCTTGGCTATTGTGGATAATGCTGCAATGAACATGGGAGTGCAGATATCTCTTCAAGATACTAATTTCATTACCTTTCATTTCACTTCCCAGAAGTGGAATTGTTGTATCATATGGTTCTATTTTTAATATTTTGAGGAATCTCCATACTGTTTTCCATAGTGGATGCACCAATTTACATTCCTCCCAACAGTGCAGAAGGATTCTCTTTTCTCCCCATTCTCATCAACGCGTGTTATCTCGTCTTTATATACCAGCCATTCTAACAAGTGTGAGGTGAGATCTCATTGTGGTTTTGATTTGCATTTCCCTGATTATTAGTGATGTTTAGCATTTTTTCATACGCCTCTTATTCTTAAACAAAGTGTAAGAAGGATGTGAGTGCCCCCTCCCAGAGGATGGACTATTCATCTCCGCCAAGGAAAGAGAACTTGTAGTATTTTCAAATTATCCATGAAAAGTCCCTCTTTGTAGAGAAATTATACTTGCTTGATTTCTTATGCTTATATTAAGAAATTGGGGGGGAAATCATCCCTCACTGACCCATGTAAGGTAAGAAGGCCCTTGCCTTCAATGCATTCTCAAAACAGTTGCAAAGTAATTCTGTTAAATGTTAATCGGTTCATGTTAATCCTCTGCTCAAACCCTCCAATAGTTTTCCATCTAACTCTGAGTCCTCCCAGGAGCACAACATAATCTGGTCTCTGTTACCCTCTCACCTCCTCTACTACTCTCTCTTTCTCACTCACTCCACTGACTCTCTCTTTTTTTCTTCCTGTACTCCAGCTTCAGGACCCGGGCCTCTAGGCAGAATGTTCTTATGCTCTTTCCTCATACATCTGTGTGTCTGGCTTCCCGACTTCGGGTTTTTATCTAAATGTCACCTTCTATGTGGAGACTTCCTTTCAGCTCCCTACTTAACACTGCATCTCTTGACACACCCTCATCCGCTTTATTTCTCTCCATAGTACTTATTTTTTTAACATATTATTTATTTTGTTTATTATCTGTCTTCCCTCAAAGGCAGGGATTTTTGTATGTTTTGTTCATTTCTGTCCCCCCAGTGCCTAGAACAGAATCTGGAACATTATATGTACTTAATAAATATTACATGAATAAATGAACGTCCCACTTGAACTGACTTACATTAAGTAGGAGACTTGTGACTGAATGTCACCACTCCACAGTCTCTGCCCTAGACCATACGTAACTGAAGACTCCCACCTTCAGGCAGGAGGGGGTAGTACATGTTTGGTCACTATTTGGCATTGCCTTTTTATTGGGATAATTCCAGTTTTCAATTGGTCTCTGCTTCTTGAAGTCCAGAAGATTCCATTTAATGATGATTTCTAAAAAAGAAGATAAAGGGCCTGGCTAAATACTACTAAGTTGCATAACACATATACTAAAATGGCATATACTAAAAGTCCGGGACTGATGGAGTTAACCATAGTCAACTAGGCTATTTCCAGTTGTTTGAAAAATTTCTCTAAACTTCACCAGAGTCCTGGAAAATAGGATCCAAAGAGGACACCTTAGGGTCACAGAAAGACCAACATGACAACTGACAATTAAATGGAGTCATTTGAGATCCAGTAGAAGCACTTTCAGAAATATGAAAAATCTCCCTCATACTCAGATTCTTGGAAAGTATAGAATAGTGTAAATGAGGATATTTCAAGATGCAGTGAGCCAAGTCCTTCAACAATGAATCTAAAGATTAATTTGAATTCATCCTGGAACTTTTCTAGGAATACAAAATGTTACTATACACACACTCAGATTTCTAAAAGCATAAGGGTCAAAGGTCTCCTTCAGGATTATTATCATTTATTATCAATAAAATTAAACAGATTAAGCAACTGATTAATGAGTTTATCATTAGGAAAAGTGGGATCATCTGGCCCCAGATTGTGTGGTTCCCAAGAATGTGGCTATTTCTTGACACTTTACTTGACATTTAGAAAGTGCAGAATAAAGCAAATGAGCCATAATGACATTCAACATTATGCATGAATTTTTGCAATGTAATATTAAAAAGTAATATTAATATAATAAAAGTCCAAAAAGATTATATGCAACATAATAAGCTCATTAGAAAATTAAACACCTAGATATATAATACAAGTTTTAGGAAGACATATAATTGCAGTAAAACTCTATATAAAAGGAGAGTAAAGAAATCATAGGCACAGGATTCAATATGATGGTTATCTTGAGTAGGAAAGGCAGGAAGGATGGTTTGAGAAGTGTTGGGCAATATGATTAGATATACATTATTTTCAAGATATTGTTTTGGGGGCAGATTCAGAGTTGCTCTTTGCATTATTAAAAGTAGCTAAATAAAAGCAGACCATGCACTAACCAATGAGAACGTCATTAACCAAGGATTAATCCAATCTGTATACTTGAGGTCCATAAATATGATGGGGGGAGACATGGTGGTTTTAATTTCATGATGACATGAAATTAATTATAGTTAATTAAGAGTCAGTGAGTCAGCCCTGGTGGTCTAGTGGTTAAGATTTGGCATTCTCACCACTATGGCCCAGGTTTGTTTCCTGGTCAGGGAACCACACCACCCATCTGTTGGTTGTCATACTGTGGTGGCTGCATATTGCTGTGATGCTGAAAGTTATTCTACTGGTATTTTAAATACGAGCAGTGTCACATATGGTGGACAGGTTTCAGCAGAGCTTCCAGAATAAGACAGACTAGGAAGAAGGACCTGGCCACCCAATTTTTGAAAAAATTGGCCATGAAAACCCTATGAATAGCTGAGGAGCATTGCCTGATATAGTGCCAGAAGGTGAGAGGATGGCACAAAAAAAAATGGGCAGGGTTCCCCTCTCCTGTACACAGGGTCACCAGGAGTCAGAATTGACTCAAAGGCAATAATAATAACAAGAGTCAATGGGCCAAATTTCTGGATTCAACTTAGTATGTACCACACTGGAAAGAGCATCACTTCCACCTTAATGAACAGAAAGCTGAACATCTCCAAAATCATAATTTTTCTTTACCCATCAGAGTGCTGAGGTTGCAGTGCAACCAACTTACTTGAAATCTAAGGATAGACAGGCACCTCTAATGAGAGATAAGATGCCATTGCTTATGTGGGGTAGATGCCAGACACTGTACAAGTTGGTAAGAATAATTCAGCTAAAATTTTAATGAATTGCTAAATGCGAGCCAGTGTCAGAGTATAGAATTCCCAGGAGCCACAAATATTAGGAGAATTTTCAGCTATTCACAGACTCTTCACATATCTCACCAGGTGCTCACAAGAAAGATTGTGGACAGAGCAAAAGACCAGAGAAAGCCTCCCTCATGTTGCATAACTTGGATAGGAAAATAGCAGGAAAGGCACAGTGTTCTGCCCAGACTCTTCTTCCCTATCTCCCTACAAACAAGTGAGTTAAGCACTGGCAGACCAAAAATTAAGAGACACAAAGAAACAAGAAAAAAAGTTCAATACACAAAGCAGTCAACAGAAACAGATGCATATATGATGCTGATGTTGGAATTGACAGGGAATTTAAAAACAACTTTGAATGAAGTCTCTAGCGGGAAAGGTTGACAACAGGCATGACCAGATGAGGAACTTCATCAGAGAAATAAAAACTATAAGAATCAAGTGGAAATGCTAGAAGTAAAAAAAAAAAAAAAATGCTAGAATAAAAAATTTAAAAATGCTACTAACAAGGATGAGCAATGCCTTTTGAAGGCTTATCAGGAGACTTGACACAGTGGTGGAAAGAATCAACGAACTTGAAGATAGATCAATAGAAATTACCCAAACTGAGAAACAAAGATACAAAAGAATGGAAAGAATAGAACAGAGCACCCACAAGTTGTGAGACTATATCAAATGGTCCAATATGTGTGTAATTGTAATACCAAAAGGAGAAGAAAGAAAGAATGGAATGGAAAAAAAATGAGAAGAGTTAATGGCCAGAGTTTTCTAAAAGTAATAAAAGACACCAAACGAACTATACAAAAAGTTCAGAGGAGGGGCCGCCCCAGTGGCATAGTGGCTAAGTTCGGGTGCTCTGCTTCTGGCATCCCAGGGTTCACAGGTTCAGATCCTGGGCACAGACCGATGCACCGCTTGTCAAGCCATGCTGTGGCAGCATCCCATATAAAGTAAAGGAGGATGGACAAGGATGTTAGCCCAGGGCCAATATTCCTCAGCAAAAAAGAGGAATATTGGCAACAGATGTTATCTCAGGGCTAATCTTCCTCACACACACAAAAAAAGTTCAGAGGAAAATTAAAGGATACAAGCAAAAACAAACTACAACAACCTAGACACATTATATCCAAATTGCTAAAAACAAAAAACAGAGGGAAACTCTCAAAGGTAGCCAGAGAAAAAAATACTTTACATACAAAGGAACAAAGACAAATAACACCAGACTTCTCATCACAAACTATGCAAGCTAGAAGACAATGGAGGTCATCCTTAAAGTGCTTCTAAAGAAAAGTCAATTCAGAGTTTTATACAGCGGAATTACCTTCCAAAAATAAAAACAAAATAATTTTTCACAGAAATAAAAAACAAGAGTAATCATTACCAGCAAACATGTACTAGAAAATATTAAAGGAAGTTCTTCAGTCAGGATGATAGCAAACAGAAACTTGAATCTACACAAATAAATCAAGATCTCCAGAAATGGCATAAATGAAGGTAAATATATAATTTATTTATTTATTTGCCATTCCCCTACCCCTCCTTTCCAGAATTCCAAAATTCTGAGCCTCTGAATTTCTGAAATTCTGAATAGTACCCTTTCAGGATCCAGAGAACTCTATGATATTTTCTTGGTCACTTTGATAGACATGAGTCAGAGAGAGGAGCACAATAAGGGTGATCAAATTATCATCCTAAATGGAAATCCCTAGGGCAACTTGACTTGTACTAGAGTGACCCTATAATAAATTCGAGGTCTCATATAATCTTAAGCTCTCTGTAACCAAATAGTATCACGCATGAGCCATCTTTCTGGGATTCTTTTTTTTTTTTTTTTTTCCAAAGGAAACCATGGAATCTCACCCTGTCAATATAAACCATTTACATTTTCTCCTGGAGACTAGAATTTCTTGTAGCCTTACAGTTTGAGCACAGCCATCAAAGAAGGGATGAACACACTTTTCACGGCATTCTATTTATAAGCTCAGAGTTTTTCATCAATCATGTGAAAGAGGGTGATGTTTTCAGTTCAAACTAAAGTGACTCCTCAAGTCAGAGAGGTGAGTCATTGAGGACATATGACACCTTCCAGTTTAACTTGCTTCCTGACTGTGAACACCTGTATAGTCATCTTGCCATATATCTTTCCCTGATCCTTCTCTCTTTTTGACATTCAATACATTATTTTATTTTTTTACCTTTGACCCCCTTCACCCATTTCTCCCACCACCTACCCCTGCCTCTGGCAACCAGCAATCTATTCTCTGTATCTATAAGCTTGGTTTTTTAATTTAATTTTAGATTCCACATATAAGAGAAATCATTCAGTATTTGTCTTTCTCTGTCTGACATATTTCACTTAGCATAATGCCCTCAGGATCAACCACGTTGTCATAAATGGCAAGATTTCATTCTTTTTATGGCTGAATAATATTCCACTATATATACACATCGGTGTGTGTGTGTACATATATATATATATACCAACATTTTCTTTATCCATTCATCCATCAATGGCCACTTAGATTGTTTCCATATCTTGGCTATTGTAAACAGTGCTGCAATGAACATGGAGATGCATATATCTTTTCAAGTTAGTGTTTTCATTTTTTTCTGTTAAATACCCAGAAGTGGAATTGCTGGATCATATGGTAATTCTATTTTTAACTTTTTTGAGGAATCTCCACACTGTTTTCCATAAGTGGCTGCACCAGTTTACATTCCCACCAACAGTGGACAAGAGTTCCCTTTTCTCCACATTCTCACCAGTACTTGTTATTTCTTGTCTTTTTGATAGGTGTGGGGTGATATCTCATTGTGGTTTTAATTTGCATTTCCCTGATAGCTAATGATGTTGAGTATCTTTTTATATACTTGTTGGCCATCTGTATGTCTTCTTTGGAAAAATGTCTATTCAGATCTTCTGCCTATTTTTTAATTGGATAATGTGGGTGTTGTTTTTTTTTTTTTCTTTTTTGCTGTTGAGTTGTATGAGTTCTTTATATATTTTGGATAATGATCCCTTATCAGATATATGATTTGTAAATATTTTCTTCCATTCAGTAGGTTGGCTTTTTATTTTGTCAACGACTTCCTTTGCTATGCAGAAGCCTTTTAGTTTGATGTAGTCCTACATGTTTTTGTTTTTGTTGCTTTTACTTCTGGTGTCAGATTCAAAAAACCATCACCAAGACCTATATCAAAGAGCTTACTGCCTATGTTTTCTTCTAGGAGTTTCATAGTTCCAGATCTTACATGCAAGTCTTTAATCTATTTTGAGTTAGTTTTTGTGCAAATGGTGTAAGATTGTGGTTCAGTTTCATTCTTTTACATGCAACTGTCCAGTTTTCCCAACATCATTTATTAAAGAGACTATCTTTTTCCCATTGTATATTCCTCACTCCTTTGTTGTAAATTAATTGACCATATATATGTGAGTTTATTTCTGGGCTGTCTATCCTGTTCCATTGATCTATGTGTCCATTTTTATGCCAATACCATACTGGTTTAATTACTATAGCTTTATAATAGAGTTTGAAATCAGGGAGCATGATGCCTCCAGCTTTGTTCTTCTTTCTCAAGATTGCTTTGGCTATTCAGGGTCTTTTGTGGTTCTGCACAAATTTTAGGATTCTTTGTTCTATTTCTGTGAAAAAATGTCATTGGAATTTTGATAGGGATCACATTGAATCTGTAAATTGGTTTGGGTAGTATGGACATTTTAACTATATTAATTCTTCCAGTCCATGATCATAGAATATCTTTGATTTATTTGTGTCATCTTCAATTTCTCTCCTTAATGTCTTATAGTTTTCAGTATACAGATCTTTCACTTCCTTGGTTAAATTTATTCCTAGGTATTTTATTCTTCTTGATGCAATTGTAAATGGGATTGTTTTCTTAAGTTCTCTTTCTGATAGTTTGTTATTAGTGTATAGAAATGCAACAGATTTTTGTGTTGATTTTCTATCCTACAGCATTATTGAATTCATTTATTAGTTCTGTTTTTTGAAGAAGTCTTTAGGGTTTTCTATAAATAACATCATGTCATCTGCAAATAGTTTTACTTCTTCCTTTCTAATTTGGATGCTTTTATTTCTTTTTCTTGTCTAGTTGCTCTGGCTAGGACTTCCAAAACTATGTTCAATAAAAGTGGCAAGAGTGGGCATCCTTATCTTTTTCCTGATCTTAGAGGAAAAGGTTTCAGCTTTTCACCATTGAGCAAGATGTTAGTTGTGGGCTTGTCATATGTGGTTTTTATTATGTTGAGATATGTTCCCTCAGTACCTGCTTTGTTGAGAGCTTTTATCATAAATGGATGTTGAATTTTGTCAAATGTTTTTTCTCCATCTATTGAAATGATCATATGATTTGTATCCTTCATTTTGTTAATGTGGTGTATCACATTGACTGTTTTGCATATGTTGAACCAGACTTGCATCCCTGGAATAAATCCCAGTTGATCATGTTGTATGATCCTTTTAATGCATTGTTGAATTTGATATGCTACTATTTTGCTGAGGATTTTTGCATCTATGTTCATCAGGGATAATACTGGCCTCATAAAATGAGTTTGGAAGAGTTCCTTCCTCTTCTAATTTTGGAAGAGTCTCTGAAGGATTGGAATAATTTCTTCTTTGGATGTTTGGTAGAATTCACCAGTGACATTGTCTGGTCCTGGACTTCTGTCTGTTGGGAGATTTTTAATTACTGATTCAATCTCCTTACCAGTAATCAGTCTGTTCTGATTTTCTATTTCTTCATGATTCAGTCTTGGTAGGTTGTATGTTTCTAGGAATTTATCCATTTCTTATAGGTTGTTTAATTTGTTGGCATATAATTGTTCATAGTAGCCTCTTATGACCCTTTGTACTTCTGTGGTAATAGGTGTAACATCTCCGCCTTCATTTCTGATTTTATTTATTTGAGTCCTCTCTTTTTTTCTTGGTGAGTCTAGCTAAAGTTTTGTCTTTGTCTATGTTGTTTATCTTTTCAAAGAATCAGTTCTTACTTTCATTGATCTTTCTATTGTCTTTTTAGTCTCTTTCATGTTTTATTATTTTTAATTGCTCTAAAAGATTATTTGACAGTAGACTGAATAATTTAAGATGTATATTGAAAACCCTAACAAAACCACAAAATGTTTTAAAAAGAGGTAATACATAATAAGCTGTGGTAGCAGACTTCTAATATGGCCCCTAATGATTTCCACTTCTAGTATTCACACCCTTATGTAATTACCTTCCCTTGAATATGGGAGGAACCTAGTGACTGGCTTCAAAATAATGAAAGTGATGGATATCTGTGATTAGGCTATAAAAGACTGACTTCCATGTTGCTAGAAGTCTCTCATGATTTTGGAGAAGGCCACATCACAATGAACTGAAGGTAGCCTCAAGCCAATAGCCAGAAAGGAACTGAATGCTGTCTGTAACCAATGAGTGAACCTGAAAGTAGATCTTTCCCCAGCTGAGCTTTTAGATAAGACCACAGGTGCTGAGGGGAATCTTTGCAGCCTTGGGAGAGACCATGTAGCAGAGGATTCAGTTCAGCTGTATCTGTATTCCTAACCCACAGAAATTGTGAAATAATAAATGTGTGTGGTTTTAAGCCACTACATTTTGGGATAATTTGCTTTGTAGCAATACATAAGTAATACTGAGGCCCGTAGTGGAGATAAAATGAAATAATAAAAAATACTCATTCCAAAAGAAAATACAAAAAGAGAACCAAAAGAGACAGAATCAATAGAAAATAGCAGCCTAGGTGGTAGACTTTAATCCAACCATATCAATAATCATATTTATTTTAAATGGTCTAAACACACCAATTAAAATCAAAACTTGTCAAATTGGATTTAAAAAGAAAAGTACCTATAGGCTTTTTATAAGTAATACACTTTAAATACAAACTACAAACATTTAAAAGTAAAAGCATGAAAAAAGATATACTATGTAAATGCTAATCAAAAGAAGGCTGAGGCAGTGATGTTAATATCAAGTAGACTTCAGAACAAGGAACATTACCAGGAATAAAGAGAGACTTGACCTAATGATAAAGGTATAAATTGACCTTTATCATAGGTCACAACAACTCTAAATGTGTATGCACCTAATAACATTACATGAGATCAGCATCACCCTGACACAAAACCAGAAAAAAATTACAATAAAAGAAAACTATAGACCAATATCCCTCATGAGTATAAGGCAAAAATCCTCAACAGAATGATAACAAATCGATTCCAATAATATATCAGAAGGATATTACATCATAACCAAGTAGAGTTTATCTCAGGAATGCAAGGCTTGCGCAACATTTGAAAATCAGTGTAGCTCATCTTATTATAGCTGTAGACATTTCTCTCAAGGTCCCACCCCCCTCCTTAACTCCTGGAAACCACGAATCTGTTCTCCATTTCTATAATTTTCCCATTTCAAGAATGCTATGTAAATGGAATAATAGAGTATATAACCTTTGGGGACTGGCTTTTTTTCACTCAGCATAATTCTCTGGAGATTCATCCAGATTGCTATATGTTTGTTTCATTTTATTGCTGAGTAGTATTCCATGGTACAGAGTCCACAGTTTAAACAAATAATTAAACAATTATTCATCCATTGAAAGACATCTGTGTTGTTTCCAGTTTTTGGCTATTACATATAAAGCTGCTATAAATATTCATCTACAGTTTTTTTAATTTGATGAAATCAAATTTATCCACTATTTTCTTTAATGCATTTTTCTTTGGTGTCATATCTAAGAACTCTACCTAATCCTATGTCATGAATACTTTCTCCTATGTTTTCTTCTAAACATTTTACAGTTTTACCCTTTACATTTAGATCTATAATCATTTTGAGTTATTCTTTTATATAAAATGTGAGGTTTAAGTAGAGGTTCATATTTTTGTACATGAATATGCAATTGTTTTGGCACCATTTATTCAAAGGCTACCCTTTCTTTATTGAATTGCCTTTGCACATTTCCTGATTCCAAAACATCATTGAGACTTATGCTTCCAAGAAAATAAAATAGACATACTTTTCCTTGTTCCTCCCACTAAGTATTAAAAACTATAAACCTTGGACATTATATATAAAACAAACATAAGGAGACTCTGAAAGGTGTAGAGAAGAAAACAGACCAGTTAAAGACCTCAGGACCCAAGGAACAACATAGTGGTAAGTTCCCTGGGCTTCATTTTTTTCTTATATATCCCAGACTTGCAGCTGAAGAAGCCAGCAACCTGGAAATGCCAATGGGAACAGGAAAAAAAAGTCCCAATAGAAGCCTGCTCTATCTGAAGGACCAGGAAAGGGGTAGCCTAGAAAAATAGAAAACTTTAAGATGATAATTGCTCTACTCCAGCCAAACACTACAGAAAAAACTGGAACGCAAACCACACCCACACCAGCAAAGCCTGAGTGGGGACCCCAGCCCTCTATCCTCCACCTGTATTGAAGTGTCCCAATGGGATGATGTTAGAAAAGGCCAAGTAGGGAGCCATGATTTTCAACCTGACTGGCCAGCAATGAGCCTTCCCTTTCCTCTTATATCCCCCTGCTTCCACTTTCATCATTGATCCAGTGTCAATGGATATCACATGATGAGCAGGAAGGCAGGAAAAGGAAAACAGAGGAACAGAGAACAAACAGAAAACAAAAAATAAAATGGAAGAGTTAAGCCCTAATATATCAAGAACTATATTAACTGTAAATGGTATAAATATGTCAGTTAAAAGACAGAGATTGGCAGAGTAGATTAAAAAAACATGACCCAACATATGCTGTCTTTAAGAAACTCATTTCAAACATAATGATATAGGCAGGTTAAAAGTAAAAAGATGTATTAATTAAAGAAAGCAGGAATAGTTATATTAATATCATATAAAATAGACTTAACAGCAAAGAACATTACCAGAGATAGAGAGGGATATTATATCATAAAGTGTCAATCCATCAAGAAGATATAGCATTACTAAATATGTATGCAACAAAAACTTCAGCTGGGAAATATGGGAAGTAAAAACTGATAGAACTTAAAGAAGAAATAGACAAATCCACAATTAAATAAAAAATGAAAGCACAACATATCTAAATCTGTGGGACATAGCTAAAGCAGTGCTAAGAGGAAATTTTATAGCACTAAATGCATACATTAGAAAAGAGGAAAAGTCCCAAATCAGTAATCTAAGCTCCCACTTCAAAAATCTACAAAAAAAAAAAAAAGAGTAAAATAAACCTGAAGCAAGCATAAGGAAGCAAATAATAAAAGAAATTAAAGAAATTGAAAACAGAAAAACAATTGAGTTCCTAGATGGCCAAAGATGAAGGGTGGTTAACATCAACTGGTCATGATTCTGTCTACTTAGTTGTTCAGTGTATCTTCAGCAGTGGATGCTTTCTAGTGGGTCAAAAGTCTTCACACTTTGTGCCCCTTCCCATATATCCATTTATGTGTCTCTATCCCAGATTTTCTTGTCTCATATCTTCCAGTATTTCCTACCAGGCCCCAGATCAGATGGCCAGGCCATTGGCCACAGCTCAAGAATTCATATACATTCTCACTTTTGGCCACTTCTCCTATAACACAAAATGGGTGATGAGGTGTGTTACTCACAATTCCACCCTTTTTTCCTTTCCAGTATCTGTCAAGGCAACTCTGGAACATGGTTGTAGTGCTACCATCATCTATATTGGCTTGCACCCATGATCGAACCAATCCATCCATAAACCAAAGCTCAAACTTTGCCTCCTCTCTCAACTTATTTTATGGGACCACTCATAGCCCATAGGTGCAAGCAGGGGGAGAAGAGCTAATACAACTGATGTGGGTGACATGAGGATTGGACTACCTGCTCATGTAGCTTGCTTGTACTCTCTTGGCCCACTTAGTCTTCAGTGCCAGATATACCATTCCCATTTTATGATCATATTCTGCTGGTACTCCAATTTTTTTACCTGATAGGTCCAACAGAATCCTTTTCATAAAGTGAGGTTCCAGAGCCATAGTCACTTGGTATCTCATTGCAAAGCAATTTGGGCTCTACCAGAGCCCAGAAACATGTCAGAAGCTATTTCTCAAACAGCATTTAATTGTATGGTATGGATAACATGACCTTGATCCATAATTTCATTATGGGGCTTATGTTAGGCTTTCCATAAGCTTCACACTATATCTTTTCCCACTACCAAATCTCCAACACCATCATCTTCCAAATCATATGATCCAAGAAACAGGACTGTTGACACCACAGCTTGGACCTACTGTAGAGCCCTTTCCTACCCTGGGTCCCACTTAAAGTTGTCAATTTTCTCTGTCACCTAATACATGGGCCAGGTCAATATTCCTGGGTGAGGAATATATTGCCCCTGGAACCAAAAAGGTCTACCATGCATGTGTTCAATTTTTATGGTAAGGAATTCAGGATGTATCATTTTTTTCAGTTTGGAGGGGATATCCTGGGATACCCGACAACTGGACTCTAAAAATGTCAGTAAGTTTTCTTCATTGGATTTCTAAAATCTTCACTGAAAATTCAAGCAGGTCCTTGAATCTTTGTAGGTTTATCTCCCACTCTCTGGAGCACACAGCATTATCAAGGCTTCCAGTGCACTAGCCACCTCTTGCTTGACCTGCCCGATCAGCATAACGTTATTAAGGCGATGGATCATTGTTATGTTCTATGGGATGACTAAGCAGTCCAGACCTCTTTGAACTATATTATGATGAAAGGCGGAGAGTTAACATAACCCTGAGGCAAAACTTTAAATGAATATTCTCTGCACCACATGAATGCAACTGTTTCTGATCTTTTCTGATTGGCATGGAAAAGAATGTATTTGCCACATCAATTGCTACATGTCACATTCTTGCTCTTCCAGTGCTACTTCTCTAGCATAGCAGCTGCAAACAGGGCTACTACTTGTTCAAGTCTGTGAGAGTCTACAATCATTCTCAAGGATCCATCCAATTTCCTCAGGGACAAGAATGGCAAATTAACAGAGATATGATAGGAAGCACCATCCTTGTATCCTTTAGGTCTTTAATGGTAGCACTATCTTTGCCACTCTCCCCCTTGCCACAAAATGTGACCTTGTTTTTTAACTATCTTGGCTAAGGGAGGTGGGGAAGTTACAGATATTTCCATTTGTCCTTCCCCACTATGATAACTCTTACCCCACAGGACAAGTATCAAACATAGGAATTGTTCCAACTATCAGGTATACCAATTATATACCTCAGGACTGAGGAAATAACCTTTGGGTAGTTAGTAGACCCAGTGGGTCCATTGTGAGCCAGATTTTAACCAGGGTTCCATTCATCCCCTGGTCCCAAGAAGCTCCCTCTCTAATAGGAGTGCCATGAAAATGCTTTGGGGCTCCAGGTATCAATGTCAACTCAGAACCTGTGTCCAGTAATCCTGGGTGTCCCTTTTCCCACATATCCCAAGGAAGTGTCCCCAAGTCTATTAATTCTTGATTATCTACAGTCGTATATTTCATCTCCTTTGATCAAGCACCCTAAAATCCAACCCCGGGGGATGCTCTTTGCTCATGATAGTACACACTAGCTAATTCTTAGAGCTCTTTCTGTGTATAATCTCTTTCCTCCCTTATCTGTCCCAGCAGTTTTCCAGTTGGGTTACACTAGAACTTAACCTGAGTTATGGCCTGGTCGCTGGGAGAGGAGGTGAGGGCAGCTCCCAAGAAGGCGACCTGTTGCCTTGAATGGAGGAGCTTCCGCAACACCTTCTAGCACAAGCGAAGAGTGGGCCACCTCTGCAAACTCCAAGGGTTCAGGAGAATCTGCAGAGCCAACATCTTCAGGGAAATACATCCAGATATTGCCATCATAGGTTCCAGGGTCTCAGATTTTCCCAGTGTGGGCCCTGACTTTGGCATAGCAGACCTGCCTCGCTGACCATTTACACATCTCTGGAGCTCTGCAACTTTATTAGATCTTCTGTCGCTTGGCTAGGTTTGTTCTTCCACTGCAACAGCTAAGGGCCTTTTTATAAACTACCAGAGAGGCCCTGCCACATACAAAATAAGACATCCTTATTCTGTAACTGCTTATTAATGAAAATCAGTTTCTTATCCTCTCTGTAGGGTGTTGTAATACAACCTAGCAGTAACCAGCCAACTAAACTCTCTCTGGAGGCATTACTCACTCCGTATCTTTCAAATGCCTGGGTTCTCACACCTGTGAGGGCGTTCCACTTCACTGGGAAGTTTTTCCTAAGTCACCTTAGGTGAGATCTTTAAGAATAGGACCACCACCATGTGCCAGGGACTATCTATACCACACATACTACTCAGGAAGGCATCTCGTTGCCAGCTGGATGGTGAATAAGCCATCCCAGTGCCCCATCTTACTGCCTACTTTACCAGATCACTCCTGACATCACTTGCATTAGTTTGAGTCCTCTGAAGCAGACACAAGGTGGAATTAGGTGTGCAAGGTATTTACTGGTGAAATGCCTGTGAGGGAGAGATGAGAGGAAGCCAGGGGAGCCTGCGAGAGCCATCCTACCATGATGAAGGACTAACCTCTGTAGGAGACAGAGGGAGGGAAAGAAGGTTGGGTAGGAAAAGTCTTAGACTCTGTCTCCTGTGAAGTTCTAAGAAAGTTTTAGCAAGGCAAATGGGGAGTCTTTGAGGCCTGTCTCACATAACTGTGCCTGCCTTAATATCCCTGCCATGTTTAATCATTGGCTGGGAGCAACTAGTTGAGAAGTAGGGCCTCAGACAAATGCCATAGTGGATTCACAATGCAGCACAGGTGGGCCATCAGTCAATTATGCCTTCTGTGGCAGGAAATCTGAGAAGTATATTTACACAGGCACCATAAATGCATGGTTCCCACCTTAGGAACTTGGGATGCTACTCTAGTAGCACACCACTGCCTAGCCAAGCATTCTCCCTATGACAAAATGATGCACTAGTAGTTTCCACCTCCACTTCCAGGGTTTTCAGCCTTTCTATTCCCACAGGGCTGGGTCCCAAACTCAAAACTAGTCTCCACCATTATATTATAATCTGACTCCCAAAGATTCCTAGGTTACCTTACACTTTTCCCAAATTTTAACCTTTCTTCAGTTTACACTGGATATGAAAATATCCTGAGTTTTAGTTAGTTCCTTTGCTAAAAGATCCATTGGTTTTTCCTCATAAAGTTCACCTGAAATCTTTCAGTGACCTGGAATAAATGGCTGAATAATATTTTGAGGTATTGACATGTTTCTTCTCTATTCTGTCCTCGCCCAAATCCTTAATTTGAACCACTAGAAGATCTCTTCCATCCCTACACTTCACAGCTAAGCATGAAACACTCACTATGGAACCAAAAACACAAGCTGTGAATACTAAACTACTGGGCTAAAATAAAACGCCTTTGGTCTAAGCAGAGGAATGGAAGAGTCAGGTATACATTTGGTGAGTGAGTACTCCTATTTATGGAGACCGGACAAAAGACACTCTGGGCTGGAGATAAACAGAAGGCAGGACCTCATAGTAATCCGAGGTCATTTAATGTAGGGGTCATTAACCCCTTCTGGAATTACAGAACCAAAAATAAATCACAGTATCATAGCTGGTATTCAGTGATGTGTCAGCAAAGAAAAGTCATGTTATGTTTACTATATTCTATTTAATAAAAGAGATATTTAATACATTTTCACCAGAAATAAATAAAAATTAAAAGACAGAGTTAAGTATCTAGAACATTCATTTCAATAAGAGTCTTCATTACTCCATGGTTCCAGAACAATGAGACAAACTAAGTTTGTATTCAGAATTAGACTCATATTTTAAATCTAATAAATATTGACACATGTTAAATTAAAAGACTACTTTTCTATGTCAAATCGTGAAAGTCATATAAGTATAAACCTACATTGAAGTGAACCTAAAATCCTCATTCACATTCACCACAAAACTTTATGCAGCATAAATTACCATATAAACTAGTAAAGGTCTCATTTTATAATGATTTAAGTTGTATAAGCTAAAATTCGAATTTAGCTTTTGGGTTCAATTTCTTGAACCCAAGAATGTAGCAGCCTGAAAATTTATCCAGCACACTCCAAAGAGGTTGCATGACCCTCCATGCCTGGGGACCTGTGGACACTGCATGGCAAGCAAGGCCTAAGCCATTTGCCCAGGCAATGTGTCTTTCTATTAGAAACAGGTAGATTTGGTAAATAGTCACTAGAAGAACATGTTACCACAAATCCTAGGCTGTTCTAGTTTCATGAAGTAATTAAATTATAGAAGGAAGAAATAAAATTATGGATTATTTTATAGTCCTTACATCTTGTACTATTTCATGAGAATTTTGTATTATTGCCACTTTGTAATGCCATTGTAAGAGAAATGAGGGAGCCCACCCTCTCAATGGCCTCAAAAAAGAATGGATGTCATCCCTATTATCATCCTGGATAGAAAAGAGAAGGCCCTGCCACCTCAAAGGGAAGAAACAAGAAGTGTACATAGAGCTTCATCACTGGCAAACCTCTTTTTATCTTTCTCTCCCAAGTTTTCAGTTCCACCTAAGCTTCTGATACAATTTAGGGAGACGACACTGCATCAGCAAAAAGCAGAAAAACTGGTGTAAGTGATAGGTGATTACCACTTAATATTGAATAGAAAATAATGGGAATTCACTGAAAAACACTTCCAAATTACTTACAGATTTCTAAACTTCTCATTTATTGACTTAAAAATAATGCATCTATTAATTAGGGGCCTGGAAAGGAAAAGAATGTCTCCTCTGATCTTTGCCCCCAAATTTTCCTAAAATATTCCATATTATAATATGGAATTTGCATAAATTTACTAACTTTCCTTAGGATGAAAAGATGGCTCAAATAACCATTAGTTTTAACATCCCAAATAATCATTGCTATGTAAATTGTAGGCTTTTATCATAAAATAATTGAGAAATTTAGAAAAAGTGAGGAAGCCAAAAATAATTTAAATCAACCCAAGTTTAATTTAAAATAGTTACATCTAAATGAAGAGATGAATAAAGCAGCAGTTGCAGACTCATTAATAAAAGGAAAAAGTTGGCAATTTAAATGCATGCAATTCTACCGATATGCTAATTTAAATCTTATGTATAAGAGTAATTTAAAAGAATATGAGATAAGTATTAATTCTGAAAATAATACTTGTATGCTTATGATAACAATATTTAACTAAATTTGTATTAACTTGCAAAGAAGTACTATTAATTGATAAAGAAGGTAGTTTTTCTATTTAGCTATTAAAGTTCCAATTCCAACAAAACACACTCTTCATAATCTTCATTGGTAAACAGATCCAAAGATACGTTAATCCTAAATAAAAGATGACAAAATAGAATCTTGTTAATACAAAATGTCATAATCAGTAGTCGCTGAAAAATTTTAACATTTCTAAAACTGCAAAGCAACAGTTAGCCACTCTCTATATTTAATGTTTTGATAACTTTTACTTTCTCTAGTTGACCATAGAAAGCTTCTATGGACTCAGTGTGTAACTCATATTTTTCTTCTTCACTCCATCTCCTGCCAATATCCTTGGTGACTTCAACAGCCCCATTTACAGGAACTGTGTCACAGCAACACTATATCACAGGCTTTTCCAGGCCACCTGAGCCACTCACAAGTAAGGTTATTGCTTGAACACTGTCATCACTTGGAACTTCTGCTTTACTTCTAGGTGTTGGACCTCTTAAAATGTTACTGGCCGACATATTTCTATATTCCTACTTTTTGTACCTCTAAGCTCTCACTGAACAAGGTCATTGCCCTCCTTTGAACTGCTGATCCCTTGATCCTCTGCAAGCTTCATTTGTATCCCACCTCAGACCCACCACAATCATCTCTCTCATTAGTCCTGATTGAGCCCCTAGAATTCCTCTTTGAAAGTGAGAATTCCTCTTCATCCTATACACTGCCTGACATATGTTTTCAGTCCTCTCCTCTCCCTCCATCCTCACATTGAGATTTTCATCTACATCTACTGCCCAAACTACTTATGACCTTTATGCAGTATAGATATCATACTATACAGCACTTCTAATTGCTTGCTTGAAAATTTTCACCTGGGTACCTCACTATCACCTAAAATTCAACATGCCAAAATAAAACTCAGTACCTTCACTTCCTTCTCTTATCTACTCATTCTCAAAACTCAGTGTCATCTCTCTTATTCCCTACATCTAATCATTTTTCTCCTCTCCACCCTGTCTACCACTCTCACTTAAGTTTTCATTTCACTTTTCACTTGGACTGCTATTACAATCCTCAGATTTTCTTTTTCACCTTCTATCTTGACTCCATTTCAAAACTTTCCACAAAATGACATCAGATTCTTTCTAAAATGCAGATCTGATCAATCCAATGCTTTAAAATATTCTATACTGATGATGTACAAGATATGTGCTTATCTCTTGTAATCTTTCCATAAAATACTTAATAGTTACAGAAGGAAATATAGTAATTATGTATAGTGAAGAAACAGACAACTTAACCAATGGATCAAAGTTATCATCAATAAGGGATAAATGAAGATCACACAACTCCAGACGTGATACTCTGAGAAGTAGCACTACTTATATAAGGTTCCAGCCCAAAATGCAAAATATGGGGGCCAGCCCCATGGCCAAGTGGCTAAGTTCAGAGTGCTCTGCTTCAGCGGCCCAGGTTTGGTTCCCAGGAGCAGACCTACACCACTTATTGGTGGTCATGCTGTGGTGGCAACCCACATACAAAATAGAGGAAGATGGGCACAGATGTTAGCTCAGGGTGAATCTTCCTCAGTAGGGGGAAAAAAAGAAAAATATGAATCAAATCATGAGAAGGTGTCAGCAAGTCCAGAGTCTGAAAAATAACTGGCCTGTATTCTTCAAAAATGTCAGTATCATGAAAGACAAGGAAAGGCTGAATAACTCTTACAGATTAAAGACTAAAGAGGCATGACAACTAAATGCAGTACATGATCCTAGACTGGACCTGGTACCAGGAAAAATATCCCATTAAAGACTTTATAGGGACAACTGGAAAAAATTGGAATACAGACTATAGGTTATATAAAAGTTTTATATCAATGTTAAATATCCTGAGTTTGATAACTATAGTGTGGTTATATAAAAAAATATCCTTGTTCTTAGGATATACACTCTAAAGTACTAAGGGGTAATACTTTATACACACACACATATACACATACACATACACAGAGAGAAAGTATGAGAAAGATAAAGCAAATGTGGCAAGATGTTAAAAATCGGTGAACCTAAGTAAATCATATTCTAGACTTCTTTGTATTATTCTTGCAACTTTTCCGTACATTTGAAACCATTAAGAAAAGGTTAAGAAAATGTCTCATGTTTCTTCATTGCCTACTGAACTGAGTGCAAATCCTTGGCCCAGCATTCAAGTGAGACCCTTTGAAATACAGTCTATTTTTATACCTCTCTTCTTTGTGACTACCTTAAACATGTTTTAATCAAACTGTATATTCCTAAACATTTTCTTGGACTCTCATGTCCATGTCTAAAATATACTCCCCTCCCCCACATTCCCACTTATAAAAGTCTAATGTCTCATGTGCTCGCTTCAGTAGCACGTATACTAAAAAAGTGTAATGTCTCTTTTCCACGGCCCATCTTACTTACCTTTTCTATTACTTTCCAAATCCCACCAAACTGGATGTAATCTCTCCCTAAGAATTTAATGAGCCCAGATGATTAGTAAACCAGGGAATAATTGAAAAGAAAGAGGGAAAGATGGTATGCTTGGTTTAAAACATATGGCATTTAAAAGTAACTGTGGAATAGCCCAAAGAAATTCAGAGGTACATGACCAGAAAATGGGTGAGTTATCTCAGAATAAATATGTAAAGAGAAAGCAGGACCAATAATTACTCATAGGGCAGCATTTTGTTATTGGGTGATAGCAAAAGGGACAAATAAAAAATACACGGAAAATGGCGGGGAGCCAGGTGGTGTAGCGGTTTAAGTTCATGTGCTCAGCTTCAGCAGCCTGGGGTTCGCAGGTTTGGATCCCAGGCATGGACAGACGCACCACTTGTCAAGCCATGCTGTGGCGGCATCCCATGTAAAGTAGAGGAAGATGGGCATGGATGTTAGCCCAGGGCCAATCTTCCTCAGCAAAAAGAGGAGGATTGGCAACAGATGTTAGCTCAGGGCTAACCTTCCTCACAGAAAAAAAAGAAAAAAATACACAGAAAATAAGGTCAGAAAGGCAGAAAGAGAACCATGACATAGCCTCCAGAAAACTAAGAATAAAACTTTGGAGTAGTAGCAGTAGTAAGACAATATTAAATGTGACGGCATGTTCAAAGAGAAAGAGAACTAAGCAGAGATAGGAACAAAAAGAAAAAAAACATAGACTATGGAGAGAGTAGTTTCAATAGCATTGTGAAGATGGGGTCCAAATGAAGTTTATTAAATTTCAACAAATATTTAATGAGTGCCTCCTATGTGCCAAACACTAGGTTTAGGAAGGAACAGGCTGGAATTAGCGATGGATATATACTAAAGGTTGGAGAAGGTAGGATGTAAAAGGAAGGAAAAAAGTCTACAAAATGGTATCTAAATGGGTTCTTACCAGAAGATGATAAGAAGATTCATCTTGTGTGATTTGAGTCTAGGAGCAACATAAAATATAAGGAAATTCAAGTTGGCCTCTAGCACTGATTTTCTCATTCATGTGAATGGAATAAGAGTTACAATACATTTTTAAAACATTATTAGTTTTTGTAATGTTGTTGAAAATTATAATACAAAATAATGAATTACAAGGATACCTTATGTTTTTAAGAGGCTATTTCTGGAAAATCCAACATATTATTTTAAATTCTTAAATAATTCTTACAAGATTACTTGATGTTTAGTAGAAGGCTTCTTGCTGAGGCACAAGAGAAGCTGAAAAGTTCAAGGTTATGGCCAGAGCAAAATGAGATGTAATCTAGTATGTTTATTAAAGTAACTGGAGCTGGATTAACACTCAGAACAATGTCCAGGTTTTTTGCACATTGTTCTGCCTATTCAAACATCATTTTCACTTAAGAAACCACTGACTATTTTTTTCTTCCTAATTCTCTCTCCTATCTTATTTTCCTTCTTAATTGAATAAGAAAAGTAAAATAGAGTACCACTAACATGAACATTGTTTGGTATGCCATTATTGCAAATAATTTATGCCACTGTTGATGCAATATTACATGAACAGTAATGAGTTTCCAATGTTACACTGCTTACAAAATGGTATTCTGTTCTAATTATTATCTTATGAAAATATTCTTCACAGAATTAAATTCTGCAGAGGTGGATGTCAGCATCATGGTGGAGTTGTTCCCTTTGTCTTTCACCTCTAAGTCACAACCAGTAGGACATACATAGACCAACAAAGGACTCTGCACAGCTCACCTGAATGCCTGAGAGATCCATACATCTATACATCTGAAGGTGAGTGGACTGGACCTCCTAGAGGTGGTGTAACCAGAAGAGCAGCAGCAGCAGTTCCCAAGACCACAGGTTCCAAGAACTGCAGCTGCAAATGCAGCCTGAGGCCCCAGGAACTGAGGTAACGCCCAACAAGGGAGACCCTAGGAATCCAGGCAGCCCAGGCTTCTGGGGGTGCCAGGAATCCTTGCAGGCCCGTGACCAGAGGCTCTGGGAACCATGATGATACCTGTGACCCAGTCCCCTCCCCCTCCCACAGCGGTGGCATCTCCAACACTGATCCTTCCAGCAGCTGAGGCTGCAGCCAAGATGCAGATACCCCCCACAAGCAGCAGTGATGCCCATGACCTGAGGTTCTAAAAAGCATGGCAGCACTAGAGACCAGAGGCTGGAAGAGCCACAGTGGCACTTGTGGCTCAGCCCCTACTTCTCCCCCAGCAGTGGTGGGCAGCACCTGCAATCTGAGGCTTCAGGAAATGCAGCAGTGCCTTTGACCCAGTCCCCTCCCCCACCCTGATGGCAGTGCCTCCAACACTGGCCATTTCAGCAGGAGGGGCTGCATCCAAGACCCCGAGATCCCCAACAGCAGCGGCAGTGCCCATGACCTGAAGTCCCAGGAACTGCACAGGTGCCAGTGATCAGAGGCTTCAGGAGCTCCAGCAGCATTTGCAACCCAGGTATCCCTCTCCCCACGGTGGTCATGGTGTCGCCCACAACCCCAGCCCATCTGGGAGCAGTGGTGACACTTGCAAACCCAGTGCCCCTAAGCAACGTTGCCAGCACCCCCAGATAACCTGGGAGCAGCAGGACAGGTAGCACATGCAGCAGCAGCACCCAAGGCCATGCAAAGCCCGCAGAGAGCCAGGTAACAGCAACAGTGCAGCCCACGACCTCAGTCCCCCCCAGCTGCACAAGTGCCCACAACTTTGCCACCCCCCCAACCCATAGCAGCAGCTCCCGCAGACCCAAAAACTTGGACATGGCAGAGGTGCCCATAACCCTAGCCCCTGCCCCACTCTGCCTCTCCCCCACCCACCATAGTGGGGAAACTTGTGACCCAAGCAACCCCAGGAGCAGCAGAGGTGCTGGCAGCCCCCCCGCAATGGTCACACCCATGACTGCTGTGACATCATAAGCAACAAAGGCGCCAGCAGCCTCAGAGGCACAAGGAGCACAATGAGGCACTGATGATGCCTCTGGGAGATGTAGGGGAGGGGGGAAAGTGCAGGCTCTTAAATACAATGAGAACCAGCTCAGAATCAAAGTAAGCAAAGCCTTACCCAAATAAGAAAGGTGTTTGCTACCACAAATGCACCAGCAGAGGAACAACTCATGAAGCACCATGAAGAACTACAGTAACACAGCAGAACAAAAAGAAAATGACAGCTCTCCAGAAACCAAACTTGAAGTCACAGAAGATTGCAATCTAACTAACAGAAAATTCAAAATAGCTGCCATGAAGAAACTCAGTGAGTTACAAGAAAACTCAAAAAAACAGTTCAGTGAGCTCAAGAATAAAATTAATGAACAGAAAAAGTACTTCACCAAAGAGACTGAAACTCTAAAAAAAAAAAAAAAAATTCTGGAGCTCAAGAGCACAACAAGTGAGATGAAGAATAAAGTAGAAAGCACTGGAAATAGAACAGACCATATGGAAGAAAGAATTAGCAAGCTCAAAGACAGAAATCTAGAAATGATTCGGGTAGAAGAGGAGAGAGAACTAAGATTTTTTAAAAATGGAGAAATTCTACAAGAAATATCCAACTGAATTAGGAAAAGCAACATATGGATAATGGGCATCCCAGAAGGAGAAGAGAAGGAAAAAGGAGCAGAGAGCTCATTTAAAGAAATACTAGCTGAGAGCTTCCCAAACCTGGGGAAAGAACTGGATATACAAGTACATGAAGCTAATAGACCACCTAATTATCTCAACACAAAAAAGACCTTCTCCAAGGCACATTATATTAAAACTGTCAAAAGTCAATGGCAAAAAAAGAATTTAAGAGTGGCCAGAAAGAAGAAAATAACTCACAAAGGAACTCCCATTAGGCTATCAGCAGATTTCTCAGCAGAAACTCTACAGGCTAGGACAGAGTGAAATGATATATTCAAAATATTGAAAAATAAAAACTGTCAGCCAAGAACACTCTATCCAGCAAATTTATCCTTCAGATGAGAAGGAAAAATAAAGGCTTTCCCAGACAAACAAAAATTGAGGGGGTTCATTGCCACTAGACCTGCCTTACAAGAAATGTTTAAAGGAGCTCACCTACCTGAAATGAAAAGGCAAAGGTATACAAAGCCTTGAGCAAGGTGATAAGTAGACAGAATCAGAAAATTGCAACTCTATATCAGAACAGGTTACTACACTTAATTATAACATAAAGGCTAAAGGGAAAGAAAGCATTAAAAATAACTGTAACCACTTTGATTTGGTAACAAACTCACAGTACAAAAAGGGATAATTTCTAACAACAAAAACATAGACACGGAAGAGGAAAAGGATGGAACCTGCATAGGCTAATGGAGACAAGATGTTATCAGCAGAAAAAGGACTATCTCATCTATGAGATCTTTTATATAAACCTCATGGTAACCACAAAACAAAAATTCAGAGTAGAGTCACAAAACATAAAAAATGAGGAAACTGAGAAACACATCACAGAAATCCAACAAACTGAAATGGCAGACAGAAACACAATGAAAAAGAAATAATAGAAATATAGAACAACAAGAAAACAAAAGACAAAATGGAAGTATTAAGCCCTTGTATATCCATAATCACCCTAAATGTAAATAGATTGAATTCACCAATCAAAAGACAAAGAGTGGCTGGATAGATTAAAAAACAAGACCCAACAATCTGCTACCTCCAGGAGAGCCATCTCAGCTCTAAAAATAAACATAGGCTCAGAGTGAAGGAATGGAAGATGATACTCCAAGGAAATGGCAACCAAAAGAAAGTGGGTGTAGCTATACTTATATCAGACAAAATAGACTTCAAGCCAAAAAAGATAACAAGAGACAAAGATGGACATTATATAATGATAAAGGGGATATTCCACTAAGAAGACATAACATTTATTAATATATATGCACTTAACATGGGAGCACCAAAGTATATAAAGCAACCATTAACAGACCTAAAGGGAGAAATTGACTGCAACACAATAATAGTAGGGGACTTTAATACCCCACTAACATCAATGGATAGACCATCCAGGCAGAGAATCAACAAGGAAACATTGGCCTTCAGTGAAACACTAGACCAGAGGGACTTAATAGATATATATAGGACATTCCATCCAAAAGCAGCAGAACTCACATTCTTCTCAAGTGCACATGGAACATTCTTAAAGATAGACCATGTGTTGGGAAACAAAACAAGTCTCAATAATTTAAGAATGAAATCATATCAAGCATCTTTTCCTACCACAGTGGTATAAAACTAGAAATCTACTACAAGAAGAAAGCTAGAAAAGTCACAAATATGTAGAGACTAAACAATATGCTACTGAACAACTACTGGATCAACGGAGAAATCAAAAAACACCTGGAGACAAATGAAAATGAAAACACACATACCAAAACCTATGGGATGCAGCAAAAGCAGTACTAAGAGAGACATATATACCAATGCAGGCTCAAGAAATAAGAAAAATCTCAAATAAACAATCTAACACTACACCCTAAAAGAATTAGAAAAAGAAGAACAAATGAAGCCTAAAGTCAGTAGAATGAAGGAAATAATAAAAATAAGAATGGAAATAAATGAAATAAAAGCTAAAAAGACAATAGAAAAGATCAATGAAACTAAGAGCTGGTTCTTGGAATATAAAAACTGACAACCTCTTACCTAGATTCACTAAGGAAAAAAAAAAGGCTCAAATAAAATCAGAAACGAAAGATGAGAAATTACAACAGAAACCACTGAAATACAAAAGATTATGAGACTACTATGAAAAGCTATATGCCAACAAATTAGATAACCTAGAAGAAATGGATAAATTCTTAGAATCATACAACTTCTCCAAATTGAATCAAGAAGAAATAGAGAACCTGAATAGACCAATCACAAGTAAAGATATTGAAACAGTAATCAAAAACCTCCCAAAAAACAAAAGCCCAGACCAGATGGCTTCTCTGGTGAATTCTACCAAACATTTGAAGAAGATTTAATACCTATCCTTCTCAAACTCTTCCAAATAATTGAGGAGGGCAGGACACTTCCTAACTCATTTTATGAAGCCAACATTTCCCTGATACCAAAACCAAACAAGGAAGACACAAAAAAGGAAAATTACATGCCAATGTCACTAGATGCAAAACTCCTCAACAAAATATTAGCAAATCGAATACAATAATACATTAAAACGATCACACACCACGATCAAGTAGGATTTATTCCAGGGATGCAGGGATGGTTCAATATCTGCAAATAAATCAATGTGATACACCACATTAACAAAATAAAGACTAAAAATCACATGATCATCTCAATAGATGCAGAGAAAGCATTTGACAAGATTCAACATCCATTTATGATAGAAATTCTCAATGAAATGAGTATAGAAGGAAAGTACCTCAACATAATAAAGGCCATATATGACAACCCCACAGCCAACATCATACTCAACAGGGAAAAACTGAAAGCCATTCCTTTGAGGACAGGAACAAGACAAGGATGCCCACTCTTGCTACTGTTATTCAATATAGTATTGGAAGTCCTAGCCAGAGCAATTAGGCAAGAAAAAGAAATAAAAGGAATCCAAATTGGAAAGGAAAAAGTGAAATTCTTGCTCTTTGCAGTTGGACATGATTCTATATTCAGTAAACCCTAAAGAATCCATCAGAAAACTATTGAAATAATCAACAACTACAGCAAAGTTGCAGGGTACAAAAGCAACTTACAAAAATCAGCAGCATTTCTATACACTAACAACAAACTAGCAGAAAGAGAAGTCAAGAATACAATCCCATTTACAATTGCAACAAAAAGAATAAAATATCTAGGAATAAATTTAACCAAAGAGGTTAGTTAGAGGTTAGTGTATAGGAAGACCTATACACTGAAAACTGTAAGACATTATTGAATGAAATCAAAGAAGACATAAGGAAATGGAAAGATATTTCACGCTCATGGGTTGGAAGAATAAACATAGTTAAAATGTCCATACTACCTAAAGCAATCTACAGATTCAATGCAATCCCAATCAGATTCCCAATGACATTCTTCACAGAAATAGAACAAAGAATCCTAAAATTTATATGGAACAACAAAAGACCTCAAATAGCCAAAACAAATGAGAAAAAAGAACAAAGCTGGAGGCATCACAATACCTGACTTCAAAATACACTAAAAAACTATAGTAATCAAAATAGCATGATACTGTTACTAAAACAGACACACAAATCAATGGAACAGAACTGAAAGCCCAGAAATAAAACCACACATGTATGGACATTTAGTCTTCAACAAAGGAGCCAAGAACATACAATGGAGAAAGGAAAGTCTCTGCAATAAACGGTGTTGGGAAAACTAGACAGCTACATACAAAAGAATGAAAGTAGACCATTATCTTACACCATACACAAAAATTAACTCAAAATGGATTAAAGACTTGAATGTAAGATCTGAAACCATAAAACTCCTAGAAGAAAATACAGGCAGTACATTGTTTGACATTGATCTTAGCAGCATCGTTTCAAATACCATGTCTACTTGGGCAAGGGAAAGAAAAGAAAAAATTAACACAGGGGACTACATCAAACTAAAAAGCTTCTGCAAGGCAAAGGAAACCATGAACAAAATGAAAAGACAACCCACCAACTGGGAGAAAATATTTGCAAATCATATATCCAACAAGGGGTTAATTTCCAAACTATATAAAGAACTCATACAACTCAACAACAAACAAAACAAACCTGATTAAAAAATGGGCAGAGAATATGAACAGACATTTTTCCAAAGAAGATATACAGATAGCCAACAGACACATGAAAAGATGCTCAACATCACTAATTATTAGGGAAATGCAAATCAAAACTACAATGAGATATCACCTTACACCAGTCAGAATAGCTATAATTACCAAGATAAAAAACAGCTAATGTTGGAGAGGATGCACTGCTGATGGGAATGCAAACTGGTGCAGCCACTATGGAAAACCATATGGAGATCTCTCAAAATATTAAAGATAGAAATATCATACAATCCAGCTATCCCACTACCGGGTATTTATCCAAAGAACTTGAAATCAATGATCCAAAGAGATTTATGTATCTCTATGTTCATTGCAGCATTATTCACAACAACCAAGACTTGGGAGCAATCTAAGTGCCCACCAATGGATGAATGGATAAAGAAGATGTGGTGTGTGTGATACACACACACACACACACACACACACAATGGAATACTACTTAGCCATAAAAAAGACAAAATCTTGCTATTTGCGACAACTTGGATGGACCTTAAGGGTATTATGCTAAGTGAAATAAGTCAGATGAAGAAAAATAATTGCCATATGACTTCACTCATAAGTGGAAGATAAACAAACACACAGACATGGAGAACAGATTGGTGGTTACCAGAGGGGGACAGGTTGTGAGGAAGGCAAAAGGGGTAAACAGGCACATGTGTATGATGACAGATGGCAACTAGACTTTTGTGGGGAACACGATTCAGTCTATAGAGAAAATGAAATACAATGACGTACATCTAAAATTTATATAATGCTATAAAGCAATGTGACCTCAATACAAAAAATAAATAATAAAAATAAATGAAAAAAATTCAATATTGCAGATTTACTGACTGTCAAATTAGAAGTTATCATCAAGTGACTGTACAAAGAACCTTAGAAGTATTCAGCATGGTACCATGTATATTACAACATGCATGTGAAGGAAAGAAAATAACTACAATGATTTATCAATTCATGTGGCATTATTAGTTACATAAATTGCATCCAACTTAATTGTTTGAGAATCCAGAACTTCCAATTACTTTAATAAACAAACTAGATTACATCTAATTTTGCCCTGGCCACAGTATCAACTCAATACTGATGGAGCTTTAGAACATGATTTAATTTATGAGTGTTTTCCAGGAATGAAATAATGACATCAAGGTCATAACTCAAGGGCAGATTTTGTTAAATGCATTAAATTGGACTGCAGCATCCATGGAAAGGAAGTGACACAGAATGTATAATTTTATATTGCAGTTAAAATATTTTTCTTCATCAATATGGATGAGTTATGTCATCTGTATTAAAAAGTTGGCATTAAAATTCAGATTTAACAGATAAGTATGTTCCCTTTGCTCAGCAAATTCTAGTCAATGTTCACCTTCTGCACTCCTCCATTCAAACCTGCTTTAAGATATTTGTACCTTTAATTGTGATGAACAGTGATTGTATGGTAGCCTCATTACTATCGTTCTGTATATCGAATGTGACACTTAGGAAAACCATGGGTCTAATGTGACCAACGGTAACTAAACTGTTATAGAGAAGTCATTCTTCTTTAATACAATAAAATGCAATAAATAATACAATAAAATAAAAATTGTGCTAACTTACTTTCACTAGATAATTGTTGGCGTTTCAGCCTGAGTCTGTATTTTTCATTTTCTTCAAGCATTCTAGAAATGACTTTGTATACTCTATTCCATACTGAAACCTTAAAAAAACAAGCACAGTTAAAGAACAGAGTAGAGAAGCAGGAATACATTTTGATGCAGGCAATTGGGAGTGGCTCAACTGTGCTGCATGTCAATTGATATTATTATAAAGCAATATTAGCACTTAAGAGACCTAAAATTTAAATGTAATTATTTTCTTATGATCTTTTTTTTTTCTCCCCAAAGCCCCACTAGATAGTTGTATGTCATAGCTGTACCTCCTTCTAGTTGCTCTATGTGGGACACTTCCTCAGCATTGCCCGGGATCCAAACCAGCGAACCCCAGGCCACCGAAGCGGAGGGTGCTAACTTAACTGCTACACCACCGAGCTGGTCCCTTCTCATGATCATTGAATTCTCTGATCTCTCTTCCCAACTTCCTAGCATTTCCTCTCTATAGTATTTAAATTAACTGCCCTGGATGAAGTTTCCTTTCAAAGGCGCTGTCTATAATAAAGTCCTACTTAAATGGTTCCAACACACTCAATTTTGTTTTGAAAGCTAACAAAAACAGTGAGTTCCTATTCCTATGTCTAAACCACTGGGTAGTGATTTTATTTTTTGATGTATTTTATTCTAGTTAAGAATTAAAGATTTCTCCTAGGACATACTAAAGCAAAATTACTAGAGAGCATGAATATACCAGAATAGAAAGAATGAGGACTATGGAAGCAAACAGATAGATCTAGGCTCAAAGTCTGGCTTTGCCACTTATCAGTTGCTTGACATTGGGCAAGTGTTTTAATCTCATCTAGGAATAACTTCATACACTGGATTATTAGAATTAATGAAAAATGTATGTAAAGCACTTCCCCCAATGTCTGGCACACAGTAGTTATAAGTAAACATTAGTTATTGTTCTTTTCTCCTCACCCAAGAGGAATTGGTTCTTGGAAGAAATAGTTCTTAGTACAGTGGAAAGATTAGATGATCACTCCAAATACCTTTGCTGCAAGGATTAGTCACCTTGATTGCTATTCTATACTATACATGGATTATAAATCAAACAAACTCAAAGCTCAGAAACAATACACTTTTATGTGTCATTATCAACTAACAATTTCTTTAAACTGAAGTGTAAAATATATGGTGGGAAACAAAGATTAGTAGAGCAACTGATGTAGAATATGTTTAAAACACTCAAGTTACCATGACATTTGGACAACCAGAGGTGAAAACGATTCAGCAGTAAAGGTTCCCTGCTGGAAACCTTTGTCAGCTTCCCTGCTGGAAACTTAACATACATCGCTTGTCTTTAAAACAGCAATATGACACCAATATAGATACATTATTCTTTTCTGTGAAATCCATGATTTTCTTCTATTACACTATCAGAATTTGTTGTATTCTATGGAACACATATTTTCATGCTATGAAAAATCTCTCAGTGGGCTACAGTTTGATTAAAATGTGTTTTATACCTTCAAACACTAGGACTATTCTTTACAATTAATAAATATTTCCAAACACAGTTTCATTTCTGCTAAATTAATTGTATTTTTCTCATTTCAGCAAATTTAATCTTTCAAAAGATGGAACTATTTTTACTGTCTTGAGTTTCTTCACATATTTGTATTTACAGAAGTTAATCTAAAATTCAAATATTGCTTATTCCCCTTCACAATAATATACCTTTTTCTTTTTCTTCATTATTTTGGAAGCTTCATTCAAAGGTATGGGAAAATCAAACTTTTTAGCTAAATTCTTCTGGATTAAACCTAATTTTAAAAAGTGAGAAGGTAAAATATCAAGGTCAGCACATATTCACTATCCTGAGAATGGAAGCAATTATCAATGTCTCTTGAGCTCTTTTTGGGGATTTTTACAGTTGTTGGTATATTTCTGATCACTAGATAATACCAGTCTACCAAATAGCTAATACTATGCTGGGGAAAAAATATAATAAAACTAGAGATAAACTACCTTGGAAGCGCCTAGGAAATCTTCCTTTTCTGATTTGAAAAGTGAGTCCCAAAAAAGTCAGGAACAGAGTAAACAAATACCAGAAACCACATCTTGCTCTAGTGTATCTCTATAGTATCCTTTCTTCTCCACTCAACTTCAGATACATTATGCTTCCAACTACACAAAACACCTTGTGGTTCCTCAAATATGTCTTGCTCTTACCACTCTCAGCCTTTGCACATGCTGTTCTATCTGGCTAGAACACACTGTGTGCATGCACACACACACACACACCTGCCAGGCAAATTTCTACCTGCTCTTCAAGACAGCTCACGTCACCTCCTCTCTACAGCCTTCCCTCAAACACACACACAAAGCACTGGTTCCAGGAACACCTTGTTCATAGCACTTAGCACACTTTGATATCATGTGTTTATACTGTGTTTCCTCCACTAAGCTTCTGGAGGGCACTAGCCACGTGTGTCTTATTCATCTTTCTATCCACATTACCAGACAGATAGTAGATATTAATAAAGGTTTGTCAGAGTGAAGAAGCTTCCTGTCTCTACTCACCAAATCATGCTGCCTTCCCAAATATTAACTGTTAGAAGAAAACCTAAGGGCTTGTGTGTCCAAAGACAAAATCATAAAACAACGAGCATGTGTTTCTTGAAAGTCTGTATATTTGTTCTCCTTTTGTCTGGAATACTCCCCTTACCCCAACCCATCCCTACCTCGTGCCTGCCCTACCACCACTCTATACTTGGCTTTCTCTTACCTATTCAACATTTCATTTTCCAGGGGCCTTCTCTGATCTCACGAAGCACCCTATGCTCAGTTATCATAGGATTTATCACATTGTTTACTTGAGGAGTGTATTTTATTCTCCATTAGAGATCCAGTATCTAATACTGTAGATACTAGATACACAGTAAGTATTCCATTTGTTGAGTGAATTAGAGTATGTTCAAAAGTGGCATTTTCCAATTTGAGAAGCATGCCAATGATTCTGGGTGGGGCACAGACATAGCACTAAAGAATCACATGGTGAGAAACTCATTCCCTTTCCAATTCTTTTTCAATCTTCAGATAACATCAAGGAGAGAGTTTGAATTTGGAACTAGTGTGTCTTTAAGACTTGCTAATCTCTCTTTATGACTGCAGACAACCTTCAGCAGACAACCTATTTGGCTAGAATTTAATAATATTGTTTTGCCTTTATTAGATTATTTTTAATTAATTTCTACTTATGGCAAATGGTACAAGTTTTCTACTGAAATAATGACGTATTCTAAAAAGAAATTTAGTTGAGAGGAAAAAGTACACCTATTTAAATAAATCTATTAAGTAAATATATATTAAGTACAGAGGAGATGCGGATATGGTGTAGGAAAATAACTCAAGTTTGGGAAAGTCTGTTCTTCATATACCCATATTTATCCTTCCTTCTAAATGCTCATGACCTTTAGAATACTATACTTGCCTCATTCCCAAATGTTTGCTGTTTGTAAGTCTTACCTAACCCAGACATATACTCCTTGCGGTCAGGATAGGAGCCATCAAGTCCACCTGTAATTAGATGGGGATCTAAAATATGTCAAGGAGTATAGAGGATGTGAAAAAGAAAACAGACAAAATTATTTCTTCCACTTATTTTGTGTACTTCACTCAGGCTAGTTCCAGTATATACTATATACTATAGACTTTGACCCAACTTATATTTCAAATCCTTCTCCAGACCTCTTTATACACATTCTGACACAGTCAAAATATACTTCTAGTCCTTCCCTAATCACTATCCATCACTGATCCATACTTGGGCTTTGTTCACACGTTTTTCCCCCGTCATTCCCTTCTATCTCAGCAACGTGTAAATCTCATGGAGCTTTCACCACCATCCAGCCTTCCCTGATTTATTTGAACCTCCACCTCCAAAGCATTTATTTGAACCTCCACAATCAACCTCTATTTTATACAAATTATGAATATATCTCCCAAGTTCTATGAGAACAGGGATCCAGCCTGATTTATCAGTCTTGTTTGAAATGTTAGAAGAGTTGTCTGATTTGTCTGCCCCTGGATTTCTAAACTCCACAACATCTTACAAACAGCTTACAAGTTTATCTTCCATAAGTGTACCTGTTTCTGACAAATTCATTCCACCATTCAAAAACCTTCAGTGACTATAAAAGGACAGTCTCCAGGGCATTCCACAATCTGGTCCAAAACTTTTTCATTCATTCAATAAATATTGAGTGCATGCCCACTACGTGCTAGACACTGGGATGATCATCCCCTTCCCTTCCAGCCATCTCTGCTCAGTGTGCCAACATTACTGGTCATTTATTCTCTACCAACACTGTGCTAGGCACTCTGCACGCATTACTTCATTTAATCTTCACAGCAATTTGTTAAGGTAGGAACTATTATCCCCATTTTACAGAAGGAAACTGATAATCAGAGTAGGTAACTTGTCCAATATTACACTGCTAATACATTACAGGGCCAAGAGCATGTCTTTCTGACTTCAAAGCCAATGCTCTTAATAATCTCTACCGTCCCACTAGCAATTTCTCCATTCATGTGGCTTCACTTCCTGCGTCTATGTCTCTCCCTTCCCTGAACTATCAAAGCCCTTCGAAGGTGTGTCTCTCATAGCACTCATGCCTACTACCTTATATTCTCATTATTCATATTAAGTCCCTTGAGAGCAGAATATTTGTCTGATCCATCTGTGTCACCAGCACCTGACCTATGGTAGATGTTAAAAAAGTGTTGTTGAATGGATAAATAATTCACCTTTGCTCCCCATAGAGAGCCAGGCCTAAGTATTTAATGAACATCCACTTAATATTATAATACACCCAAGACTAAGTAAAACCTAAGCACTTCAGGACTTTCTGGCTTAGTTTAAATATAAGTCTACCCCAGGACCTTCTTTCCTTGACTCTATTCCTGGATTCGCAAGCACAGCAGGGTGGTCACTGAAGTTAATGGCTCCATCACATGCCCAGCTGCCCAGTACAGAAACTTCGGACTTGACCTCAGCCCTTCCTTCTCCCTCTTTCAGTCAGTCATCAATCCTGTCCATTCTGCCTCCACTGCCATTGCCTTAGGTCAGGGCTTTTGTCTTTCCACTGGACTACTGCAGCGGCCTGTAACTGGTCTCTGGCCTCCAATCTTTCCCACCCCAACTCCCTCCCAGTTTTCCTTCCTCCAGATCTGATTATGTCACCTCTGCCACAAAGGAATAGCAAAAAAATCCCAAAATTTCAAAACCAAACTTCAGAACAAACTGCATTATTGTCATTTCCCACCCCTCAGAGCCACCAACTAGAAGAAAGCCTACCCCAGGTCAGCACAGCCCAAAGTTACAAAACAGAAAGCTGGCTTCAATATCTTGGCTCTTTGCTACCCAGTTATTTCTACCTGGCTTATGTGGGGATCTCCAGCACTAATTCGTGCATCCCCCCACTTTGCCCCATGAGCTGCTTCATCTGTTTTTCAGTGTTCTTCACTTCCAATCTACTATCTTAGTGCTGGACTATTTTTTGTCTCTTTGATCCATCAGTGCCAAAGCAACATAGGCTCTCTACAGGATCCATTTTATTCTTTCCACACTTTCTGCTCTCTCCCCTTTAAGGTTGAAGAGTTCACCACTACCATAGTCCCCCCTATTCCTAGAATAAATCTTTTATCTGTTATTATGCAAAGAAGCTGGAAACCTAGGACTAAAGTGTCTTATACTACCCCTAGATTGTTTACATCACCAGCACAGAGGCCAGAAGAAAAAACCTGAGTCTCTTTTAACAATGGGGCCTTTAGAGGGGCAAGAAGTCCAAATAATGCCCCTGGTGAAGTCTCTCTGAAGGCTTCCCACCACAGCTCGTTCTCAGGAGTCAAGTTCTACAGAGTGCCATCTTATACTTCTGATGATCAAAGCAAACTGAGTTCCAAAAGGACACCAAACAAATTATTTATACATTTTTCAACTTGGGCTTTAGTTTTGCCTGCCTCCAATTCAATCTTCCATACACAGGATGAACTAAGTAAACCTGACCCTACAACTTCTCTTGTTCAAAACCTTCCAGTGCAGGACTTCTGGGTAGCCAAAGACAATGGGGAGTGTGTAGTAACCAACTTCCCCCAATTTTGCCCCAAACAACTTCATATTATAAAAATTCTACACAAAACCACATCCTCAGCATTACTTGAAGACAGAGAATGCTGAAACTACAAAATAACTGTAAGTAAAATGAGAAAGTCATTGAATCACAGAGCCATGATTCCATATGCTCCAGCCCCACCTTAAGCAGGGCTTTATGGCCAGTAGGGAAGAGAAAGGAAGGACACTAGAAAAGGTGCCTGCAGGAGAGCTGGGGTGAACCACAGAAGGATTAAATCCACCCTAAATCTGAAAATACTAAAACATAACTGGGCAGATCAGAACACAGACTACAGGGAAGGGATTTCAATGTGCAATTTAAAGGGCCAGACATCACATAAACTGCCAAGCTTGCCATTTAACGGACTGACTGAGTGTAAAGGGGCAAGCATGATGCACAACTTAAAGGGACAATCTTCTAATCCCATAGCTTCTAGGGGAGAAAAAGAACAAAAACGAAGGATTATAAATTGAGTCACAAAGGAAACATCAATAACATCCATAAAGCAGAATCCTGTTTACAAACAACACTCTCTGATTACAATGCAATAAAACTAGAGTTTACTAACAAAAACAAAACAGAAAAGTGCTGGAAATTAAAAAAATTTTAAATCTGTTAAGCAACTTTAGGGTGAGGGGGGTAATACAAACTGTAATTACAGACTTTTTTTTTTTAATTGTGACAATGAGGGCCGGCACAGTGGCGTAGCAGTAAAGTTCACACACACTGCTTTGGCAGCCCGGGGTTTGCTGGTTCGGATCCTGGGCGCAGACCTACTCATCGCTCACCAAAGCATGCTGAGGCGGTGTCCCACATAGAAGAACTAGAAGGACCTACAACTAGGATATACAACTATGTACTGGGGCTTTGGGGAGAAAAAGAAAAAAAGAGGAAGACTGGTAACAGATGTCAGCACAGGGCCAATCTTCCTTTTAAAAAGAAAATAGTGACAATGAACGTACTACATATTAAAATCTATGGGATTTAAAGTAGTGGTTAGAAGAAAATTCATTGCACTAAACACTTTTATCAATAAAAAGGAAGAATAAAAATAAATAAAATCTCCTGCTCAGAAAAAAGAACAAAAAAAGCACATGTAAGAAATTAACAGTTTTATCTTTACTATCTTTATTTATTAAGGAGGAAGAGACTAGAAAAACAAAGTATCTCATTAATAAATCAAAATTCTGTTTTTTAAAAAAAATTAACAAAATAGACAAAACACCAGCTAACGATCAAGAAAAAGGGAGACAGCACATCAATACAAAAAAAGAAATGACAAGGGGGAAATAACCACTGAAATATAAGAAATATTCAAAAAACATAAGACACTACTTTGCAGACCTCTATGCAAATAAATTTGGAAACCTAGATGAAACAAATAATTTCCTAGGGAAATAGAGATTACCAAAATTGACCCATTAGAGTTAGAAAGCTTAAAGAGACCAACTTCCAGAGGAGATAAATAGAACATTATTAAGGAATTATCCCACAAAAAGCACTCTACCCAGATGGTTTCACAGGATGCTATCAAATCTTCAAACACCAGATAGTCCCAATGTTCTATAAATTATTCCAGAGCATTGAAAAGGAAGGAAAAGTTCCTTATTCCTCTTATGAAGTAAGTATAACTGACACCTAAATCAGATGAAGAAGTACAAAGAAAGAAAAACTACAGATCACTATCTCTCATGAATACCAATGCAAAAATTCTAAACAAATTATTAGCAGAGTCCAACACTACTTTGAGAAAATAATACATCATAACCAAGTAGGATTTATTTCAGGACTGCAAAGTTGGTTCAATATTAGGAAATCCATTTGTATTATGTGCCGTATTAATAAAACTAAGGAAATATACGGTCACCTCCATATATCTGAGAAAGCTTTTGACAAAATTCAACACCCATTCATGATAAAAACACTAAAGAAAATAAAAACTGAGGCATACTTTTTAATATCTTAAATATACATGACTTAGTACTAAAGCCAGTACCTTATTTAATGGGGAACACAAGAGGCATTTCCCCTAAGATCAGACACAAGGCAAGGATGCCCACAATTTCCACTACTATTCCATATTGCACTTGAGGTATTAGCCAATGCAATCAGACAAAACAAATCTATTGCAGGCATAAGAATGGATAAAAAAGAAATCTATTGCAGGCACAAGAATGGATAAAAAAGAAATAAAATTCTATTTACAAATAATGTAATAGTATATCTGGAAAATCATGAGTGTCAACAATAAAACTGACTCATAATAATTCAGTGAAGTACTAGGATCTAAAATTAACATACAAAAATCAATAGGCTAAGTGAGACACCAGTCAGGAAAGCTCACATATTGTATAATTCCATTTATATGAAATATCCAGAACAGGCAAATCTATGGGGACAGAAAGTAGTTTAGTGCCTGCTTAGGGCGGGGGTTGACGGGCAGGGACCACAGTGAGAGGTAATAGTGAATGCTAATGGGTACAGGGTTTCTTTGGGGGGGGGTAATAAAAATGTTCTAAAATTATGGTGATGGCTGCACAACTCTGTAAAAAACACTGGATTGTTCACTTTAAATGGGTGAGTTGAATAGATTGTGGATTATATCTCAGTAAAGCTATTTATTTTTTAAAAAGCAGAGGTGGAAGGACGGGCTCTCAAAAGGCAGGCAGGACTTTTTAAGGTGATGGAAATGCTCTGTATCTTGTTTGTGGTGGTGTTTTACTTTATCAAATCTCCTCAAACTCTGTGTAAATCAATCCTAAATAAAGTTGATTTTCTGTAATGATCAAAAGGCTTCATATACACAAGCAATAAACATTTACAGGCCATTATGGAGGAAGAAACGCCATTTACTATAGCAGAGAAGATTAAATGCCTAGGAATAAATTTAGCAAGATACATGTAAAACCTACAGGAGAAAAAAAAATATATTTCTTTAAATTTTTATCTTTTTTGTTTTGTGAGGAAGATTGTCCCCGAGCTAACATCCGTGCCCATCTTCCTCTGTTTTGTATGTGGGACGCCACCACAGCATGGCTTGATGAGCGGTGTCCGCGCCCGGGGTCCGAACCCGCCAACCCTGGGCCGCGGAAGCAGAGTGAGGGAACTCCACCACTACGCCACTTCCTGAAAGACACAAAAGGAGAGTGAACAGATGGAAGGACATCTTCTATTCCTAGGAGGAAGCGACTCAACATTTTAAAGAGGTCAGTTCTCCTGAAGTTAATTTATAAGGTCAGTGGGTCCCAACAGGGAGACCAACAGGCGGGCCAAGGCCCCATCACTCCGGGGACTCGGTGGCCGCCTTACCCTACACGACCCCCGTCTGCACTGCAGCGCCCTTTCCCGGGCGCGCGTGAGGCGGCGGACAGGACTTCTCTCTGCCGCCAGCTCAGGCTGCTGGGCTGACGGGACGGCGGCCGCACGAGGCGAGGCCGCGCTGAGGAGGCCGCGCCTGGGGAGGCCCTCCGGGACGACGGCCTCACAGGAGGCTGACCGGGAGGCTGGGGGCCGAGAAGCCAACCGCCCCGAGCCCGAGACAGCCGGCAGCACGGCGGCCGAGAAGACGCCAAGGCGGACCGACCAGCCGGCCGCCGGAGCCCCGCTCCGCCCTCCCGCCGCCCCTTCGCGCCACCTGCACGTGCCGCCGGCCCGGGGCCGCTCCGCGCGCTCGACGCCGGCGCTGCTGAGGGGGCCGCGGGGGCCCTGGGCCCGGGGCCGGGGGGCAGCTCCCCGCCGCCCGGCGCCGCCGCCTGGCTGCAGCCGGCCCCGAGCCCCGCGCCCCAACGGCCCTGCGCCCGGCGGCCGCCCAGCTGCAGCACGCCGCCACACCGGTGCGAGCCGAAGCGGGTCACGTAGACGCAGGGCGCCGGGGCCCGGCCCCGCTCCCGGCCTGCCGCCGCCATCACGGCCGAGTCCATCCTGAGCCGCCACCGACGCCCTCAGCCACCAGCCGGCGCGACTACCGGAGAGCAGAGGGGCCGAGCGCGGGCGGGGCCGGACCACTGCGTGTGCGGTGGGGGGAGCTGAGGGGCCGGACCACTGTGCGGAGAGGGGGGTGGACCACTGTGGGGGGGTGGTGCTGGCTGAGGCCGGACCACTGTGCGGAGAGCGGGGCCCTGGGACTGGACCAGTATGGGGAGTGGGTGGTAGATGAGGGGCCGGACCACTGCGTGTGCGGTGGGGGGAGCTGAGGGGCCGGACCACTGTGCGAAGAGGGGGGTGGACCACTGTGGGGGGGGGTGCTGGCTGAGGCCGGACCACTGTGCGGAGAGGGGGGTGGACCACTGTGGGGGGGGGTGCTGGCTGAGGCCGGACCACTGTGCGGAGAGGGGGGTGGACCACTGTGGGGGGGTGCTGGCTGAGGCTGGACCACTGGCGGGTGGGGGCGGGGAGGCAGATGAGGGGATAGACCACTGGGGAGGGGAGCTGGAGGGAGGGACCACTGGAGGTGGCAGAATGGGGTCGTGGTGTTTGAGGCTGGAGGGGCTCGGAGCTGGAGGGCGGACCACTGTGAGGGCGTGAGGAGGGGAGGAGAGTGAGCTGGGAGACGACCAGTCAGACGTGGGGCGTAGGGGCGGGACCACTGTGTGCCCTGTAGGGGATGAAGGGCGAGCTGGGAGCAGGACCGAGTGCCAGCTTGTGGGGCAGATGGAGTGGGGAAGGAGTGAGGGAGGGGGAAGAAGTAGGGGCGTGAGAGAGGCTAGAGAGCCCCGTCTGGCGTATGTTGGTGCTGGACCATGGTCCTCAAGAAACCTGCATAGAGAGGACATGGGCCTGAAGCCCATCCTGGTTCAGCTACTAACCGGCTGAAATATTTGGGCAAGTCACTTTCCCTCTCTGAGCCTCCAATTTCCTCAGACGTAAACTCAGGATAATTGGGTTGTTAAGATAAATCAAAATAAAGCATATTAAGCATCTGGCACATAGTAGTTCCCTTAGACTTAATTTTCATTTCACATTTATTAAACACATACTCTGTGAAGTGCATATCATAATATCTTTATTTATACTTTACAAATAGCTTTCCTATAGACCATCTCGTTAAATCCATGCAGCATTTTACAGCAGAGGAACTGAGGCTCCAAAATGTGGAGTGACTTCCCCAAAGTCACAGGCAGTGACAGACATACTTTCTTAAACGTTTTAAAATTGAATCATAAATGTGTAGAAAAGTGCACTAATTATCAGTCTACAAATGGATGAATTTTCACCCAGTGAATATACCCAGGTAATATCCACCCAGGTTAAGCAGCACTGCAGAAGCTTCTCATGTCCGTGTCTGGTCCCAATCCCTTTCCTCTCTTGCCTGATTTCGAACAGCATCAGTTTAGCTTTGTCCATGGTGTTTGACTTCTTTCACTCAAGTTATGTTTGTGAGATACATGCTATTGCGTGCATTTGTATATCATTTGAATGTACCACCATCTATTCATCCATTCCACTCTTAATGGACATTTGATTATTTCCAATTTGGGACCATCATTAATAGTGCTGCTAGGAACATTCTTATATATGTCTTTTGTTGAACATATGTTATAGAGTATATACACCTTAGTGTGGAATTGCTTAGGGCATTCGTATGTTCAGCTTTAGTAGCTACTAACAAGTATCTGAAGTGGTTGTACCAATTTATACTCTCACCAGCAAAGTATGGGAATTCCAGTTGTTCCCCTGTTCACCACCACTTAGCATTGTCAGTCTTTCTTGTTTCAGCCCTTCTGATGGGTGTATTAGGGTTCTCCAGAGAAACAGAACCAATAGGATGTATATACACACACACATAGGATATATACATATGTGTATATCCATAGAGAGAGAGAGAGAGACAGAGAGATGTTAAGGAATTGGCTCATGCAATTGTGAAGACTGGCGAGTTCAAAAGCTTCAGGATAGGCCAGCAGACTGGAGACCCAGGGAAGAATTGATGCTGCAGTTCAAGTCTGAAGGCCATTTGCTCCCAGAATTTTCCCTTCAAGGGAGGTTGTTCTTTTTCTCTTAAAGCCTTTAGCTGATTGGATAAGACCTACCCACATTATGGAAGGTAATCTACTCAAATTCCACTGGTTTAAATGTTAATCTCATCTTAAAAAACACCTTTACAGAAACATCTAGAGTAATGTTTGACCAAATGTCTGGGAATTGTGGCCTAGCTAAGTTGACACATAAAATTCTCTATCACAATATGATATTGCTTTCTTGTAATTTGCATTTCCCTGATGATTTATGAAGTTGAGCTTATTGCCCATTTGGATATCATGTTTTGTGTTTAAACCTCTTCTCTATTTATGTATGGAGTTCTCATTCGCTGAGGATTTCTTTACATATTCTGTATATTAGCTATTTGTTACTTCTGTGTATTGCAATTCTTTTTCTCATCTGTGGTTTACCTTTTTATACTGTCTATGGAGTATTTAATAAAAGTTTTTAATTTTAATGTAGTCCAATATATCAATATTTTTTCTTTAGAATTATACTTTTTGTGTTTGATTTAATAAATCTTTGCCTATTCCAAGATATTCTCCTCTGTAATCTTCTAGAAGCTTTATTGTTTTATCTTCACATTTAAATATTCAATCCACCTGGAATTGATTTTTATGACTAGAACAATGTACAGGGTCAAGATTAACTATTTTTCCATATGAATATCCAGTTCACTCTAGCTGAAACCTCCAATATAGTGTTGGATACAAACGACGATACTGAACATTCTTTTCTTGTTTCTGACCTCAAAGGAAAGTTTCAGTGTTTCACTATTAAGTATAATATTTGTGTAGGTTTGTTTTTTGTCATATCATTTATCAAATTAAGGAAGTTCCTTCAATTTTTAGTTTGCCAAGAGTTTTTGATAATAAATGGGTGTTAAATTTTATCCAATGCTTTTGCTGTAACCTATTGAAATGATTATATGATTTTACTCCCTGATTCTGTAAATGTGATAAATTACATTGATTGATTTCTAATGTTAAACCAACCCTCCATTCTGAATCCTACTTGCTTGGGACATATTATCATTCTATATGTTTAAGATACCCCTGAATTAGATTTATTGATGTTTTGTTTAGACTTGAGGGAGAATAGCTTATAACTTCTTTCTTATGTATTTGGTAGGATTCACTGATGAAGACACTTAGGCATAGATGTTTTCTTTGTGAGAAGATCTTTGGTAGTTATAAGATTATTCAGATTTTCTATTTCTTTTTGGGTCAGTTTCAGTAAATTGTGTTCTTCTAGGGATTTGTCCATTCCTTCTATCTTTTAAAACTCCCCGGCAAAAATTGCTCAAATATACTTCCACTATCTTCTTAATGCCTGTATGAGCATAGTGTTCTCCCCATTCATTCCTGATATTTATAATTTATACTTTTTTTTTTCTGATTTGGTCTTGACAATAGGTTATAAACTTTATTATTCTTCAATGAATCAAATTTTGACTTTGTGGATTCCCTCTATTGTTTTCTAATTCTTTTTATAACTACCTGAGATGGATACTTAAGTCATTGATTTTAAGTCTTTCTTCTTTTCTAATGCAGGCATGTAAAGCTATACATTTTCCTCTGAGCATAGCTTTAGCTGCATCCCACAAGTTTAGTATGTCATATTTTCACTGTTAGACCTATGAGTTATGTATAAGTACACTGTTTCATTTCCAAACATTTGGGAACTTTCTAGTTTTTTTAAAAGTTATTCAGTTTTAACTTAATTCCATAGTGGTCAGTGACCATACTCTGAATTATTTCAGTCCTTTGAAATTTTCTGAAACTTGCTTTAGGACCCAGCATGTGGTCTACTTTGGGGAAATATCCATGTGCATTTGAAAAGTATGTTTATTCTGTAGTTCTTGGCTCTATATATGCAAATTAGATCAAATTTGTGAAGTGTCTCATCTATATTTCCTAATCAATGTATCCTTGTTGATTTTTTTTTGGTCTGTTTGTGCTGTCACTTAAATTAGGTCAGATTGTTCTATCAGTTACTGAGAGAGGTGTGCTAAAAAAATCTCCCACTATGGCTCTGAATTTGTTTATTTGTCTTTTTACTTCTGTCAATATTTGCTTTATATGTCTTTAACTGTTGTTAGGTGCCTACACATTTAGAATTGTTACATCTTCTGGTAGTTTGACCCTTTTATCTTTAGGAAGTGTTTCTCCTTATCTCTACTGATGCTTCTTGTCATATATTCTTGTGGTTAGTGTTTCGTGGTGTATCTTTTTCATTCTCTTACTTTCAACCTTTCTTCATCTTATTTTTATAATGTCTGTTGTAAGCAGCATATAGTTTTTTTGTAATTCTATAATATATTTTAAGAATCATGAGATAGTAATATTATTATTGTTTTATACAGTCAATATTCATTTTGGGTTACTTATACATTTACCCTTTCCATTGTTTTTCATTCATTCCTACATATGTATCTTCCATACTGAATTATTTTCCATCTACCTGAAGAACAACCTTTACATTTTGTGTTAGTGTGGTTCTATTGGTGATGAATTCACTCAGTTTTTATCTGATATGTGTTTTTTGTAACTGTATTTTTAAAGTATATTTTTGCTGGGTGTCAAATTCAAGGTTGCCAGCTATTTCCTTTCAGCACTTTGAAGAAATTCTCTTGTCTTAGGGCTTCTAGTATTTCTTTTGAGAAGCCAGCTTTGAATTGTATTACTGCTTTGAAATTAATGCATCTTTTTTCCTCTGCCTGTTTTTCAGATTTTCTTTCTGTCTTTGCTTTTTGGCAATTTTACCATGATATGACTAGGTATGGTTTTCTTTGCATCTATCCTTGAAGCTTGGGCTTCATAGTGCTTCTTGAATGTGTGATTTGATATCATTTCTCAGTTTTGGTAAATTCTAGGCCATTATCTTCAGCTATTGTTTCTGCTCCATTCTTTCCCGTCTTTCATGAGACTCCTCTACACATGTTAAATCTTTTAGTCTGCTCCATATATCTCTTTTGCTCTTTTCTATAGTTTCTGACCTTGTTTCTCTTGATGCTTCTGTCTGGTCGCTTTCTACTGCTCTGTAATCCTCTCTTCAGTACTAATCTGCCATTGAGTTCTAAATTTCAGTTATTATGTCTTTTGTTTCTGGAATTTCTATTTCCATTCTGCTGAATTTTCTTCTTCAGAATATTTTCTAGAACATATTGATCAAAGTTATTTTCAATCCCATTATGATAACTGTAACAACCTTTTTTCTTTCTTTTTCTTTTTGGTTGTTTGATTTTTGAATCCTGGTGTGCTGGGGAATTTTTTTTTTATTGAATGCCAGATGTTGTATAATTAAAATTGTAGAGATTATCTGAAGGTCCAGATGATATTGTCTTTATCCACAGGGAATTTGCTTTTGTTTCTGGGAGGCAGTTAAGGTAGGGGGAGTTCACCTTAATCCTATCAGGGATTGAGTTGATTTATAGCTTGGCTTCAGTCTTTATAAAGGCTGGTGTATATCTTGTTTGGTCTTACTCCTTAGAGTATAGCTCCTCAGGTGTCCCAACTTAAAGTCTAGGGCGTTTACTAGGGCCTCCTTTGCTGGCCCTGAACTCTGCTTTTTGCCCGTTAAGTCCCATGAGACTGCCTAAAGCTCTGCTCAACTTCTCAGCCTCCAGGCTGCTGCTCATAAGCCAGCAATGTCTGGTGGGGGAAAGCTATGCTGAGTAGTGAGTCATCTCAGTGCTTTTCTTGTCCCTGAAATCTTGGCCCCTCAAGGTCTTACCACCTCAGTAGCTCTCCAATTCTTTTGAACAGAATTTTTTCCTTTTTAATCCAATGTTTGATTTTTTTCTTGCCAGGAGAGACAACAGATCTGATACAAACTAGTTCCCCCATCCAGAACAGGGATGGGGCAAATGTAGGGAACTGCATGTACCCAGGTGCCTAACAGTGCCTGGCACACACAGGCATTCCATTCTCATTTGTTGTATAAATGAAGAAATAGCTAAATGAATGGTCAGACAAATACAGAAGGGTAGGGGTAGAAGGACTAAAGAGTGAAAATCCCACGAGAACCCTCTCTTCCACCAAGACCTTTACAAAGAGCACATTTCCTCATTTCTTGACTCTTCCTCTCTTCCAGCTTCACCCCCTCCCTACATGCAGCCTCCTGCTCACATCGCCCATACCTCATCTTCTCCATCCTCAGGAGGGTCTCATCGCTTGGTCCCTTCTTGTGTCTTAGAAACCCAAGCAATGTCTTTGGTGTCTTCCAGGCAGGCAGTGGCCTTCTCCCCTCTGTCCTAGCTGCTGGAGAGGGTGGTGGTCGGACTTGAGTCCCAAGAATGAGGGGAGATGTGAGTGTCCCACTTCCAGTTGGGTCTCTCTGTCAGCACAACTGTTTCTCTTTACTAAGTCACTTAGTGAAGGCAAACATTCCTTTCCTGTGGCTATGTACAGGTCAAACTCCTATGGAGAAAGAGCTATTGATTTCTCCTGTTATCATCGTTGGGGCTGGGCATTTAAATACAATCCTCTCCTGTCTCCCATCCCACCTTATTGCTGCCATTTCAAAAGAAGCCACCCCTGATGTTAAGTATGTTTCCAAGGGGTGGCACCAGCTTCCCCACATCAGCTCCACTGACTTCCTTTGACTTGAGTCTTCTGGTAACAGGAGAAGAGAGCTTGCTGACTCATCCCACCACTTACGCAGCCAACATTTCCTCCTACCTGCAGCTGGTAATCAGCCCTCTGAGCCAAGGTGTCCCACCTCCACTGTTCCATTGACATGACAAGGTCGTTCTCCACTTTTGACCTTGCTCTCCCTACTTAACACCCGTCCATGGCTCCCTGTTGCTCTGAGGACAAGATGCAATCTTCTTCATGGGCCTTGCAGGGCTCTCGGGGATCTGGCCTCTGCCTGCCTCCTCAGCCTCATCTCAGCTCTGCCCTTGCCCTCAACTGCTACCAAACCTCTTTCAGTTCCTCCAGGTGGGTTATTTGGCCCTTATGTGCATCCTGGAATAAATGTATTACAAATTATAATCACCTCTTTACAGGTCCAACTCCCCAGTAGACCATGTCTAGTTTGCTCTTCATTTAAGGGTTTACTTGTTCTTGCCTGTCTCCCTCACCAGACAGTGAACTTGATGAGATCAGGGGCAATGTTTCTGTTCACCATCATATCCCCAGTGCACAGCAGCATGCTCGACACATATCAAAGCGGAAGGCTCCAACAGCCCCATGTTTTCCTCCATACCACTGACTAACTTTTCCTGGACACTTTCTAATGAGCCAAATGGATCTGTGCTAAGCATTTACGTGGAGTGTGTAACTTAATTTTCAAGACCACTCCATGAGATAAGGACTTTATTCAATGGTGCAGGGACTGTTAGCCTCATTTTATGGTAAGGAGGTGGATGCACAGGAGAGGTTTAGGAGCTCAGCCAATGCCACTGTGGGAAAATCCTAGAGGAGGATTCAAATCTGGGCAGTGTGGTTCCAGTATCCACACCCTTAACCCTGACTCAAGACTGTCCCTGTCACAGCATCTGTCACACTGTGTGGGAGCTGCCCTTCTCCTCCCCTGGACCGAGCTTCTCCCTGATGGAAATTGGAATGGTGGACTCTTAAAGCAAGGAGCTTTTTTAGTTGCTCAGCCAACATCATCCACCAGGTGGCAGTCACAGCTGCCAGATAAAATTGCCTCTCCCTTTTATCCCCCCCCTTTAAGAGACAACCCAATTTTTATTTTTACCAAGGAGTGAGCAGCCTGAATTCAAACCTCGACTCTTTCGGTTGAGCTTTTTGAAAATGGCACTTGGAGAAAGTGCGTTTCCAACACATATGCACCATGGGGTGAGTGGCCCTGGCTGCTCTTGCCAGGGCACACGGAGAAGTGTAGGGCATGCTTGGCGGGTGCACCGTATAGGAGGACCAGGGGCAATTGTGTGAGATGCCAGTTCAGCCCACAAGAGAGGTGATTTGCTCCTCTCTCTTCCACCCCTCATCAAATAGCTGCAGGAGCTGAGAGGAACACCAAAGGATGCGTATTCCTAGTCATGAATTCCATTTGGCCAGCAGCAAGCTAGGGACATATAGTCCCCCAGGAGATAGCCGCAGATGACTCTCAGAAAAGGGCCTTCCCACCTCATCTGCTCCTCAAATGCTGTTTCTTCACTCTCCACTGGTTCTGCCACAGGCTCCTGGCAGCTTCTGCCATGTTCCTGAGAGAGGAAAATGTGGGGGAGCTGGAATGGTCCTTGCTGCTAAGCCAGCCCAACTTTCAAAAAGCTAACCCCAGGACTTCTCCAAGAAAGAAACATGCCCAGGCCAGTTCCATGGCAGGGGGAGGAGGGCAAGAGGGAAGGTATATTTCTTAAAATTAAGAAATTGTGATATGTTTAAAATGGTTACATTAAACAAATAAATGCTGTTAACTCCCAAGATACAACATAACAGATTTATGCTTTTCTCAAGAAAATACAGGAATTATTCTTAAGACTGGATTCTTTCTGTGTTACAGCAGAGGGTGTGATAATGGTGCCCAATGTAGCTGTCACGGATCTCTATGCCCCTTATTTAACCTTGAGACAATGTCAACCCTCTCCATTTTCTGCCCTTTGTGAAGGAGAGGACCTAGGGGCCCAGGAGGAGCGGCCATAGCCCCAGACTGAGTTTGTTGGAACTAAATGATGGGAGGACCTTACCCTATAGGGAACCGAGAGAGAATTCTCTAGACCTGGTAGCAGGGAAATTGAGCATTCCCTCCCTCCCCTGCTGCCTCACCACCACTAAACACACACACACACACACACACACACACACACACGTGTGCACCTAGGCTCCTGGTTTTTGAGCCCCATCTCAAAGATTAATTACGTTGTCTGTGTCATCCATCTATCTCATCTTCCTTCCTTACACCCTCTCCAAATCAGAAGAACGCTTAATCAGAATCAGAGCCCGTTCGATGCACTGAGTGCCACTCACTACTTGTTAAAGCAAGATCTCTTGTGCCCTTTCAAACAAGCAAAGAATTTCATTGTGCCTTCAGAGGACAGGGAGGGGACTGGGGTAAAAATCTCCCTTTGTAATTGATACCCTCCTCCTGAAGCTTCTGTGTGTCTAGGTAGGATTAGAGCAGGCCTTGTTTCCTTCTGTTTCACGAAGGTTTTGCTTTAGCTGAAGTGTTCTAAGGGACCGGGATTAGTACTGCAAGGTAGTGTGTTTCCTCCAAAAATAGTCAAGCAGATGAGATTTTTCCAAAACCCAAGTCATTCTCACACATCTTCCTCACTCCCCACACTTCCTCTAACAGGTAGCCCTAGCATGCCCACCTCTCTCCGCTTGGCTGCCACCCTCCTGGCCCGAGCCACTGCCAGCCCTGGATTCCACTGTTGTCGTTCGCTGAGACCACTGCCCTCCCCTCCTAAGTGATTCTTCTACTCCCTCTCTTGCTCCTTTGCAATCTATTCTCCACACGATTGCCCAGATGATCACAGGACGTGGTCAGTCCCCGTCGCTCGCCTGTAGCTACTCTTCAGTGGCTCTCCATCTGATTTAAAATAAAATCCCAAGTATCCACCCTGGCTGAGAAGGCCCTTCTTTGGCTCCTTGCCCTCTCCGAAGTCGTCCTATGACCCTCTTCCCTGTCACTGTGCTCAGCCACACTGCCCTTCCTTCAATATATCAAGCTCAGTCTTTTTGCCTCAGGACTTTCACATGTTCTGTTCCCTCTGCCCAGAATGCTTTTTCCCTCAGGTTTCAGCATGGCTTGTTTTCCTCTGGTTATTCAGATCACAGCTTCAGTCTCACCTGTGAGAGGTGTCTTCTCTAATCTCCAAGTTAATGCAGCCCTCGCCCCCAGTCTCCACCAAATTATCCAGCCTTATGTTCCTCACAGGACTCAGCACTAACGTTGTTTTGTTTATGTGTGTGTTTACTTGTCGATTGTCTGATTTCCTCTCTGAATGTCAAGGCCAGCAGGACAGGGACTTTGCCAGCTTTACCCCCCTGACATCCCCAGAGCCTAGAACAGTGTGAATACTTGTTGGATGAATGACGGAATGAGTAAGGAAACTCCTTGATATAATTCTTCTTCGCAGATTGCCGCCTTTGATGAGCAGAGAGCAAGTTAAAAATTCACATTAGTTAGTGGTTCTATGAATAATCGTAATGCTTTATCTTTATACAGCATTATCCCCCGAGACCCTCCCAACAACTCCCTATGTTGAGGATGGGCATCATATTTCACTAATGCTCAGAGAGCTGAAATGACTCACAAAATCACACACACACACACACACACACACACACGCACACCCTCCAGGGCTCAAATCCAAGTCTTTGTCTCCAGAATGTTAACGCCAAGAACACAGAGACTTTGCTGTCTTGTCCCCACAGTATCCTCAGGGCCTAATAATATGTAAATATTTGTTGAATAAATGAATGAGCAGACTCCTGGACAGAATTCTCTCTCTGAGACTAAGGCAAATTTCTAAAAAATAGCAGATTCCAGCCTTTCGCCCTGTCTGGCTGGTCTGCTCAGGCACCAGAGGAGCCAGCTCTTTGCCCCTCCCTCCCGGCCCCGGGGCGTGGGTCCAGCACCTTCCAGTTCAGGAGGCGCACCCACACCCCAGCCGGATGCTGCTCTCTCGCACCTACACTCATCCTAGCCTTGACTCCAAGTTTCGAAAATCCAAGGCTTTCACAGGGACTAAGTTCTTGCTCCCCCAGCGTGGTTGAGAAGCAGCAGCAGTTGTGTTCACGGGGGGACTTGTCCAAGATGCAGTCTCAGGCCCCCAGTGGCGCTGAATCAGAACCTGCGTTTATCCCCAGAACGATATCCCCAGGTGACCTTGGTGCACGTTAGCACTGGAGGACCGAGCTGCCTTTATCAGGCATTCCGATCTCTATTTCGCTTGTGAAATACCTGAGCCTTGGGGCCCATGAGCTGTCAGCAATCCCGAAGCACAGCAATCCTCTTCATGGCAATTTTGAGTGCAGGCCTAGGAAAGAAGCAGCGTCAGGATCCTGTGAGTCACTCATTCAGCAAATATTTATTAAGCACTTAGGGTGTGCAAAGCACATGACAAGTCCTGAGGACACAAATATGAAGAAGACAATATTTATCTTCTCTCATCCTCCCCAAAATCAGCTAAACAAATTATATATGGTGATAATTACACACTGCAGTAAGTGCTAGTCAGCAGGAGTGCTTCTGATAACAAAGTGATGATGGTGGCAGGGGGCTTTAGAAAGAGTGATCCGGGAAGTGCTCTTGGAGGTGATGTCTGAGTTAAGTCCTGAAGGACGAATGAGGAGCCAGCTCTGTTCTGAGTTGAGTTGAAGGAGAAAGAGTGGAGCAGGACAGGCAGATAATTTCTCACCAAGGCAACAACAGGGGAGAAAACCCTGCCCCAGGACAAGGGGGCTTGCATTAGAGGAAGGAGAGAGGTCCCCTGCAGCGTGGCTGGAGCGCATGAGAGAGGGAGAGTAACAGGAGAGGAGCTTCAGGTGGAAGTCAGGGCCAGACTGTGCAGGGCCTGGGGGCACAGAAAACAAATGCAGAGTTTGTCTCCAGGGCTGTGGGAAGCTGTCAGAGGGTTTCAGCAAGGCAATGGCAAAGCCAGATTTCTGTCCACTCCAGAAAGGAATTGCAGCAGGGCGAGGATGGCAGCTGCGAGGTGACAGTGAGGGTTCTGCCGCAGAGGGCAGGGCGCTGGGCATCCACCTAGTTTGATCCTGACCACTGTCCTGGTCGGTGAGTATCACCGTCCTGTCCACACGGAGGCGCCGGGGTTGGTTGGTATTAGAGAGGGAGGGGAATTCCCAGGGTGGGACAAGAATGGTCACGATAGTGAGTCTCCAGTGGTTACCGTTTCAGTGCTCTTCTCGTGATTGCCTCATTTATTCCTACCTCAGCCCGACGAGGGATGAAGATATTATTATTTGCCCTTTCTGACCAATGAGACAACTGATACTCGAGGTTACCTAATGTGGCCAAAGTCCCTCTGCCAGAGGTGGCAAAGGGACAGAAATCCTGGGGTCTCACCCCAGAGCCGTGTCCCTAACCCCAGTGACCCCTGTCTTTGGGATATGAACCCAGCTTTGCCTAACTTCAAAACCCAAGTCGCCTCTGCTATCCCACGCTGTGCCTGGGTCCACCTTTGCCTATGTTTTGCCATTTATAAGGGCAAAGGGGAAATCACTGAGGAACTGAAAAATCATGTTTCCTCAAAGGCACTGTAACTGAGCTGTCAGCTGAGGGACACGAGGCCTACTTTCCAGCTCCCACCCGGCTCTTCCTGTTTGTTTCCCTAGAGAGAAAGATTCTCGGCTCATCTAAACGTCTGCAGAAAACCAAGGTCCCAGGACACAGTCCCTTGGAGTTTGTGTTCAGACTGAGCACAGCCTCAAACCCTCCGCTGCAGGGTATAGTTCCCACCGTGGCTGGAGTCCTGCCCTGAGGTGGAAAGAAAGATCGCAAGAACCGGGTGTGCGGCAGTGGGCGCTTGGCCTGGACTCGGAGATTTCTCCGTCCCCGTGGCGACTCTCGCAGGCTGGATCGGGCGGAAGCGTGAGAATGCACAGAAGAAAGATGACGTAGAAAGAGGAGCAGAGGGTTCCTGCCTGCTGCACAGGGACCCTGCCGCCCACTTCTGCCCCCAACCCAGCACAGGGAGGGCACTTTGTAATAATAGCAACAACAGTCGTTATGATGCTACAAATAATAGTGAGCACGTGTTGAGTACTTACTCTGCTAGACACGGTGCTAACTGCTATCAGAGTAAGACAATCATATAGACCTCAACTTCTGAAGATTACAGAGCTCCACTCTCCACATGTAATTCAAAGGAAAACGTATTATAATATAAAATAAGTAGAATGGAAACCAAGAAAGATTTCAGTTTTCCCTCCTCATGGGTGACTATAGCATCACTGCAAAATGGCCTAACCCTGGAGGAGAGGTGAGCTTGTGGCCAGGAGTGTGGAAGGCTGTGTCTCCAGTTCTGGGGGCGGTGTGTGGAGGGAGGCTGCTGTTGGCTTCTGGACACAAAATTGCATTTGATGATTGAATTCCACTTCCCTTCTCGTCGTGTCCTTCCATTCCTCCTACTCTCCCCCTTAACCCACCCTCCTTCCCCCAACCCTCTGACTCCCCTTGGGGAGGGCTGCCGATTCTGACATAAGTAGGACACCTTAGGGGACTGACTTACCTTCCAATTTTAAAATTTCATATTTAGTCTTTGTTAGATTTGAGTTCTTTGGGTGGCAAAGAAAAAGGAAGTTGCTGATGACTGTATTTGGCTGTGGCCTTAATGTCTCCCTCAGAAGGACATTTTGCTGCAAATCTATGTTCAAATGTTCTAAATTGGTTCTTCCAAGCTCTGCAGCATCACATCTGTTGAGGAACAGCTGTTCAGGCTGCAGCAACGACCAAAGCTGTGCATCCCGGAGCTCCGGAACTCTAAAGATGGCAAATGCTGCTTCTCTTTCTTTTTCAAATATAAAATCAGGAATATAAATTCTCTGAAGAAACCTATTTTAATGATTCTGACATCTCACTCCAGAAGCAAAATATCCAAGCACTGTTTTAAAATTCACCAGGAAAATTCATCAGTGAGAAAGCCTCTCCCCATTCCTTTGGATTTCAGGACTATTTTTTTGAGATTACAGAGACCGTGCAGAGTCTCAAAGGATAAGATGTGTGAGAAGAGGCTTGATATCTATATAGAATGTGCTGTTTAAGTATAGTTCTATAGAAAGAAGTAAAACCCTTTCTCCTTGGTGAGATTTGCCTTGAATGTAAAAAAGAAAAAGAAAACCCTGATGTATAGATGTATATATGTATCTAAATCTATCTGTCATCTGCCTACCTACCTACCTATCCACCCACTCATCCACCTATTCACCTATCTGTCCATCCTCCATCCATCCATCTATCCATCCTCCGACCATCCATCCATACATCTAGCTAGCTGGATATCCTTTCTTGGCACCCATGTGATTTTGGTTGGTTGGAACACTTCTTAGGGGACGATACAACTACCACAAAGAATAGCTATCCCATTGTTAAAGACATCCTTGTCAAACAAAATAAAGGGACATGATCTTTCGGTGGGTTTCTAAAATGGTATGGATCCTTTCGGTATAACTTGGTGATTTCTTAGTCGATGCAGGGGGGAAATGAAATTTCTCTTTCTTTGGTTGGAAACTTTTAAGGGGTGAATTGAAACAGGACCTGGAGTCTGTGTGCCTGGGTTTGAATCCTGGCTTTCCAGAGTGGTTAACCTTTTTGAACCTTGGCTGCCTTAAAATGCCCGTACGAACAGTATCCATTTCAGAGGGGTGTGGGAAAGTTGGAAGGGGAGAAACCTATAAGCATGGTGCCTGGCACTTGGTAAGCACTCCATCAATGCTAGTAGTTGTTATTATTGTTATTCTCACTCCCAGAACTGTTTGTGTTTCTGGAATTTTGGGGTTCGCAGTACTAGAGAAAAGGGCCATCCTTTTGCCTTGTTTCCTGCCCCAAACTGATGTGTGTCTTTCCTTGGTGGTGAAGTCAAAGAGAAAGGATATGCACTAAGAAGTCTGTAGTTCCTCAAAGTGAATAGAAATGACATTTCAACTCCCTTGCCCCTATTCCTGGAAATGTACACCCAAGTCTGGCCACTGAACCACAGACACACGTTCCTGGAGACCAGTAAGGCAGACAAGAACTGCAGAGGTGGGCCTGAGCCCCCAGGCTTGACAGACTGAGGAGCTTCCATCTGGCCTCTAATACCCAACTCTGCGGCTTGGAGCTAATCCCTTAAACAAGAGTCAGTTCCTAGGGAGCAAGTGGCCTCATTTTAGGACTTACAATCAAAACTCACATTCTTTCTAGCAAATCCTTTTCATCACCCTATTCTATACTTTCAAATATGACACCTTGCACCCAGATTAGGTTTAAGAATGACACTTTTGTTTCAAAAAGAAAACCCACCTTTTTTTTTTTTCAATCCTGTCCTTTGCTATTCTAGTGGCAGTGAGGTTTAAAGGGAAAGACTGTGGGATTTGGTGGATGGGGATTGGAATCCAGACTCCACCACATACTCACTGTCTAGACTTGCAAGTCACCCAATGGCTCCATGAGACAGTTCCATATCCCGGTCAGCACCTCCGCGGGTGTTAACCATCCTAACGTAGGTAAGTGCCTGACACACCACAGGTGATCAGAACCTCTTCGTCTTCCAGAACCCCGCGTTTCCGTCACTGCAGTCAGGAGAGCTGAGACTCACACAGGCCATTCCACATTCCTCCCGCAGCAGGTCTTTGGAGCCCAATCTTCGACCGACAGTTACACATATGCGTGGCCGCTTCCCTTTCCCCTCAAATGTGAGAGGTGAGCTACGCCTCCACCTGTTCAAACAAGGAGGCTTCGGGGCTTTACCGGATCCTGTCTGAAGCCTGTGACGCAGCTTCAGATTCATGTTACCACCAGTTCTCTTCCGGGGAACTTACTTCAGAACAAGCTCTAAAAGCCTTGCTGCCTTTAGTGAGTTGGGGGTGGGGGGAGGGCCTGGGGGGGTCGTTCCTGGGTATGTTTGGTTCTTTTCTCTCTTTTGGTGTTGGGGGTGGGGGTGGGAAAAGAGTTGAAAATAATCTCTGTAAAGTGGTGACACTGACGTTATTACAGTAGCGGAGCCCTGCTCACTGAGATAGAACGCCAGTGACAAGGATAAAGAAAGCTCGGGCTCAGCTCTTGGCATCTGTAGTCACTGATCATCACCCACCACCCCCCATCTACCCACACGCAGTTTGTCACTGACACCTAATCAGATTGTACGCAATAGAAAACACTGGCGGTTTGCGCACACGCTGGATTTGGACGCTGCTGTTCATTTTTAACTTCCTCGAGACAAACTGTACTTTTCCAACTCTGGTCACCACACTGAATCACAATAAGACACTTTTTCCAGCCAGCCAACAATGACACCCAATTTGCCTAGAAAAAGATTCGAACTTAAAATATCCCGACAAGACTCAGGCCTGCCAAAACAAAATGTTCTCTAATAGGAGAGACTGAATTGGTACTGCTAGATAAAGAGTTCATAGTAGGGCACAAACGTTCGTTTTCTGAATTCTTAGTTTATTCAAAGCCTGTGGTCCCTATTCTCAGAGCATGGGGCGGGGTGTGATGGAGGATATTTGCAAAGGAAAATTTTTGTAGGACGGAAATGATATGAATTATTAGAAAGATAGAACACATATCACCGAAATGGCAGATTCGAAGCACAGGCCGCTTGTGTGAAGTGGTATTTGTGACACTCGTGAGGAATACGGGCTGACCCGAACCAGGGGAGCATCATCAAAATAGCTTTGCAAGGCGCTCCTCACTCTGCGGAGCAACTCTCCTTTTTTCCCTTCTGGGTGGGAGAAGAGGAAGAAGGGAATTAAGGAGGTGAATTGGAAATGGGACGGGGGTCGGAAGCTAGGCAACTACGTAGAACCCCAGTGAAGTTAAATGGGGACAATGGCAACAGCCCTGGATATGACTAAGGAGGGACAGAACCAAGAACCTGGCAGACCGAAAAACAAAGTGGAGTTCTAAGACTTCCTGACACCAGTAAACGTACTAAAACACAGAGCAGGGTGTGTATCCCGAAGCATGTTCCATGGGATCCTGTATTACCTGTAAACAGTCTATAGTCAAAGAAATTCAGGGGGGAAAATACTGTCAACCAAGTCAGTAGGTTTCTTCACTGTAGAACTTCTCAAAGCCTTACCTATTTTGACTTCCCAAGGAATGGGGTGCCTTCTTTTCCAAGCTTATTTAATAGCAGAACTCTTTATTTTTTTGTCCTTTTCTTGTGGTAAGGACTATCTTAGTGCTCTGAAGATCATAATTTGGGAAATAAATATTAGGGTTTCTTGTTTATTATTCTGTCATTACAAACTTCAGGATAAAAAATTACCCTTTAAATGTTTTTAACTCACTTCATTGACATCTTCATTGTTCCTTAATTTTTTAAATCAGGAATTTACTTTCCCCATGACTTATGATCAGACTTTAAGGGTGTATTTCTTAAAATAAAAAAATAAAAAAAAATCCCTAAAAAATTTCCTTATTTTCCTTCTGGACTAGGTGTGGATACATACCCATTACCAAATGAGGTTATGAAATAATTTGATTAAGGATGATTAAGAATGGAGTTGAGAACTTTCCTTGTTGGGAGGGTTTAGGTAAACTGCCAGCAAATAAGTAAATGCAGCCCAGCCAGCCTCTCACACCCTTTCCAGATTCACCATTCTGTGATTTCAACACCAAAAGTATTATTTCAAGATACAGTTGTAAATAAATATCTCCTGAAATGAAGAAACTAAATCTACTCGTCTTTTTTTTTTTCTCTCTCCTACAGTGTTGAAACCATCCCAGAATGCCTAGGGATATCGCAGCGGTGGCATCAAATGCCACTCACACCTCCAGTATCCCTGGGGCTTCCTGAGGCCCTTCACTGATCTCTGAACATAAGCTTTGGCTACTGCCAGCAACAGCTCCTGTACCTTCCGGGCGAGCCTAGGCATCGCAGGTTCGGCCCGTATCCTCAAGAACCACTGGAGCTGGAAGAGCTGCATGTTGGGAAAGACAGTTTAGAAGCCAAAGACCTCTACAGTCCATCCGTCTCAGGACAAGAACTGCTTCTTCTAGTCTTAAGAACACTATATTCAAGGTAAGAAAGCAGAAATTAAATTTAACAAAACAGGATATTCTCAGTGTCCCATTTTATAATAAATCCTTAAGTTAAAACTTGGAACGTGCAATTTAAAATACAAATACTAACACATTACAGTGCTCAGTAGTCCACATGATTAATGGACCAAATCAAAGATAATACTTTCACTTCACATGCTACAAAGATTATACTCCCAGAGGCTACATCCTGTGATGCTAGGATGTGGGAGGAACTGGGGGTGAAGGTCAGAAGAGACTTGTTAACCAAAATCCTCTTGCAGAGTGGCCAAGAATCAAGGCTCTTCAATGACAAAGACCCAAAACTAAATCTCCCAAATACTGACTTTCCCTACGAAATAAATATTTGTTCCCTTTCATTGGATATCTGGCCTTAAGCAGGTGACTGAAGGGTTGGATCCTGGGCTTAGGCCTCGCACATGTACTGAAGGCTACAATGGAAAGATCTCTGCAGGGCAGCATGTGAGCTAACAGCGCAGGCGAAAGACGACACACTGACATCTGTGGGCTCACATGAGCAATGCTCACTTGCCACTAGGACTTACACGACTGGACATCTTCTCATATCGGTTCGTTCTGCCTTGGCCCAAGAGAATATTCCTAATTTTTTTTAAATGTTATAGTCTCAATCATGGAAGCATAATACACTTATGTTGAAAATAAATTAGTATATTAAAAGAAAGCTGAGTTAAAAGTTTTATTCATTCAACATCTCACATTACAAATATTTAAAAATTATATGCATACTGGTATAAATAGTCATTTGCAAACTATTTAATAACATTAATTTTCCACTAGCACTTCAACAAATGAACTCTTTTAAAAAAGGAACTGTGTTATATAACTTAAGAGTAGAACATACAAAAATAGGAACTTAACGTGAAAATGACTTTAATAAAAAATGAATTACCCTTATTTAAAATGCTATAATAAATACTACAACCTCCCCATACACAGTAAAAACTATATGGAAATTCAGCCAAGTAGTACAATTAACTGACATACTTAAATAACTTTTCCTTCTGATAATATGAGCAATACACTGGAAAAAAAAAACACATTAGGGATTAGTAAAAACTAGACACCCACTTGCTAAAAGTTTCACTTCCAAAAAATATAACAAAAATCTGATGAAAATTATAAAAACTAATTATACTTTAAATTTCAAAAATATAAAAAATAAAACAGTTGAATACAATATTGTCCCAATTCTTACAATGCTATCAATCACAGTAGCTTTAAAATAAGATAATAAAATAAAGCAAATGACCAAAACCTCTTTTATTCCATTTTTAAAAATAATCTCAAATTTACATTAGTAGAAAGATTGATTTCTGATTCTTTTCTTTAGAAACACCAGCAAGAAAGAGGATTACTCTTAACAGTAGAAAATGACATTTTTAAATGTCTGCAATTAAAAACAAAGAATTACACTGCAAAGATCTTTCAAAAGTTTGAAATAAGTATTGCACATAACTTGAAGTTAACTTGCCACAATTCATCACATTCAAGTTTTAAATCACCTTTTAACAGAAGATTCAACTCTTCAAAACAAAAGGGGTGCATTATCAAGTCTTTCCAACAGCACTCTCATAAAATGCTAAATTCATTCACTGCAAGTTTTATTTTGCATTCTGCAGAGGTCTGTGTATGGAGAAGTATATATATTATACCAAAGCATGGGGACCAGAGCGGGGAGGAAGAGGGTTCCTTTACATAGAAAATAATCAGAAACACTTTATTTTACATTGCAAAAATAACCATGTAATTACTCTGTAACTACATTGTAAGTACATGGCTAGTGCCATGCTAGTGCTCTAGAACTACATGCTTGGTAAATTGAAGTGATACCCTAAAATCTGTAAACTAGTTACATGTTAATTATGTTTTGAGTTACATGGTAACTCCCAACTACAATCCCATGTAATCTGAAGGACATGTAATCAATAAAGTTCAGAGTAAGAGATAATAATTGTTTATGCCCTGTAAATTGAAGTGTAACCAAATAATCTGTAAACACGCTTGTCACACAATCACAAGTAAATATTAGTAGAATAACAATTTCTTACATTAGTCATGCATACTAACATTACACACCTGTCCCACGGCAGGCTATTTTTTTTTCTTTATATATAATTTAAAAGAGCAGACATCTCTGAATCAAACACTTAACATCAATTTATTAATATTAAAAATGGCTAAACATTCACCAAAAATGTCTGCATTATGAATAATTTTAAAAACTTAGTAAGAAGCTGTAGACAATTTTGTTATTTTAAATTTCTACCCTATGCTTATACATTTAATTTTTTTTTTTTTAGGAACTACAGTGTTATCTGTCATTTTCATGCGAATTTTTTTCATTAATTGTGACTTTACATAGACTATTTCTTAAATTATAGGTACACCAATAGCTGGTGCTGGGGAAGGATGTTTAAGCAACATGCTTTCTCTTCTCTGCAGACTCTAAAATAGCATTGCCAGTGCACAACATTCATAATTTAAAATGTATGCAGAGCACTGAAATGTATAAAAAGCAGAATATAAGAAAATAAAATTTATTAAAATTATTTATATTAAAAAATGAAGTATATGAAGATCTCTCAGTAATAAAAGTACAAAAAGCTACTCTTTGCAATATGAAAAATTGAGGTATTGCATAAAGAGATATCCCGTCAGTGAAAAGTGTGCCTAAAAATGTTCACTGTTGGAAAAACAAGATATACAAAAGTAGTGCATAACAAATATACATTATGTGCATGACAAAATAAGTTAGCTACAAAAACACTGTACCGAAATTCAGCAGGTCATGTACAAAGGGAGAAATTATTATTCAAAGCTAGTTCTCAAACAGTGTTATTTCTTGTTAACTCATCACACCTGTTTACTGAGTAGGAACAGCACAATACCACACCCCAAGCCACCTACAAGCATTAAAAAGAATAAAAAGAGGCAAATGAATATTCCAATTAGAATTATGTAGTTCAGGAGAAAAGAAAAAAAGTCCCTAGCCAGCTACACAAGAGCACCCTCCATTCGCATGACTGCTTTCAACATTTGCAGGGAATTCTTTAAAAGCAGCTCCCTTTCTGTGTTTGACTATTAGACAGCAAATGCCTCCATTTTGACCTTTGGAACTTAACAGGTATATAGTTCATTAAAGCCTGTATTAAAAATAAAGGACTGCTTTTCCTAAAGATAGTCAGTAGGGGTCATCAGCCAGGTGGTTCCACCCTAGTGCTGGGGCAAGTCTTTGGTTTTGAAGGATCCAAGATGGTACTGTTAGGTAGCACAACTAGCAAGATTGCCGCTAGATTGTTTTCTTTACAGTTTTGCACACTGATAATAACCCTTTTAATGGTGGATAGGGCATTTACTAAGAGAATGTCAATTAAAATAAAAGTTACTTCCATGACCAGGGCTTCAAGAGACTATTTTAAATTTTCCCCTGAAGCATACTGTTCAACACGTAATAACGCCTTTCAAAGCTAGAATTTTATTTATAATAAAGCATGCATTACTTGATGAAGTTGGCACTTCAAACACTGACTATGTCCCATGCTAAGTTCTGAAACTGTAATGTTATTTTATTTTATAGGAAGAGTAAGATAAACATACATACCTTTGCACAGATTTACACAGTTACTTAGCTCAACAGTGCAAAACACTTTGCAACTACTTAACTTTTTTTAAACTTTTTTTTCATTTTCTATGTTACAACTAAATTACAGGATACCCAAAGTAACTTTTAAATCTAAAAGTAAGCCAATCAGCAGCCAATTTGTATATTGGTTTTGTCTTCCAGTTTTGGCTACAAGTGTACTATAACACCAAATCAAAAATGATATCCTTGAGGTATCTCTAGATCTGGTTTGTTTTTTTTAACGTCAAAATGGAGAGCAAAGGCTGACACCTGATGAGTGTTAGTAAATTAGGATATAGAGTTTATATATAACATCAAAAATAAAATTTATACATTTGTTCTTCAGGAGAGGAAATGCTAGTTTTCCCACCAGTTGTCATTAATTCTAGCTTTGGTAGGTTTCCTGGGGCTTTGACCAGATAAGTAAGTTTAAAAATAAATAAGTGCACTCCCCTCAGTAGTAAATTTACCCAATTTTTACATTCTAAATTTTAAAAAGTATTTAAAAGAAAATAAACCTAGCTCTGCCTACTTTCCTATTTTTTTCTGATGTGGTAGTAACTCTGAGGCATAATGAAATGATATTCAGCCTCTAAACCCTTAAAATTAGTTATAATGCTGCTTCAATCTTGTTCATGCATTTGTGTTTGCTTTAACATGCTCTTTCCTGTTAATAATTGTTAACTTCCTCCACTGCCGTTGAAAGAATAGAAAGGGGATTAAAAAAAGAGAGAGGCAAAAATGATGAAAGAAGAAAAAAGGAAAAGGCCAAAGCACTTCCCTGGGGGAGAAACTGTGTCAGGATTGACTGATAGTGTTATTGTTACATGGTTATTTTAATAAAAGTAGTCTTATATGTTATATTATTAACAATAATTTAATTAAAAACCCAAAATACTCTATTGTTTCATTTCTCTTTTAATATTTCTCTCTCTCCTCTAAGAAAATGTTGCAGGAAGTTTGGATCCTCTCGGTCTCCAGCAAAACAAGAGAATAAAACTTCCATGCAACATGATGGCAATATGAAAAAGGAGTTCATACATATTGTTTTCAGTGACACAAGAATCTACAAAACACCTATATTATAGGTCATTCTTTTCATTATACTATTAAGTTAACAGACTGCTACAAAAGGACATGCCAGCGTGAAGAGGTTGAGGAAGGGGTCAGAATTAACAGAAGAGTGCACTTATTCTGAGGCCTGAAAATGAGCACTGTAGTTATCCTTTAGTTCCAGCGGAATGAAATATGTCGAGGACGGTCACCACCTTCCTTCACCAGGGGCTTGTGGAATTCCCTGCCAGCACGAGAATGAATAGCAGCCCAGCAATATTCACAGTAATACTGCAGACAGGTAACATTAGCACAGAAAAATGGAGCAAATTTTCCTCCACAACGGGCCCCCTGACATTCATCACACAGCTGATCATCCAGGACATATGGCTTAACTTCCACCTGCAATCAGACATGAAAGGAGTTTACAGTTTCAGTGAATGAACGAGGCGACTTCTACTCTGTGTGTACATTTCCACCCACTGTCTGAATGGATCTGTGCCAAGGTGCCCCAAAGGAAGGGTCAATAATTCTTTTCCTGAAATTAAGATAGTCCATCTTTTAAGAATCTGGTAAGGTTTTTATACCCATCATTTTACATTTTTGTCATATTAAATGAATTTTTCAAAAGAAAAAAGGATTCCACCAGAAATAATAAAGTGAAGCCAACTGTGTAGACTAGAACAGTATGAGATTAAACCCACAGGAGAGTTTTCATAGACACAAACCATCATTTTAGTTAGAGGATCTGGATTTTTGTCATATGTGGAATTATAAATTAAGCAAAACCAACTACGAACTTCCCAGTTCCACAAAATAGCACGTCAATACTCAAATCAGAGAGAAGATGCCTGACTTCTGTGTCACAAGCTTCCGAGTTGTAGTAAAGCCTGGGTCATGGTTTCTATTTACAGTGAACACATCTTGGGTTATAATCACAAACCTGGAACACTGGGAAAGCAAGATGCAGCCATGGCACTCACAACCTAACGCCCTGCTTTGTTCTCTGTCAGTCCGTGAGAATGGTTCACTTCGGCCTAAAAGTCAGACGTGAATTTATAAAACTGGGCCTGTTCCAGTGTTCAATAGGCCAACCTGTCATTTGAGCCTCTTGAGCATTAAAAATAACCTGGGTATTAATTCACCAGTGAGAAAAGAGCTGGTTATTTTTAGTCCTGGAGAGACTCATGGTTGAAATCCCTTACACCAGGCTGTCACAGCACTGCTGCCACCCAGTTCTGACAGGGAATCCTGACAAAGGTTAGCTGTGAACAAAAGAAGAGTGACATGGAAGGCAGAAAAAGCAGACATAACAAGAGCACTAGGCTTCTGGCCCTGAGGACATTCATAACATCTACAGAATGGCAAGATCACGGGTCAAAGAATTTGATCATAGAGGAATACATATTAAGTCTGAATTTCTAATGACTAACCTTACAACTCTGAAACCTATGTTGGAATGAAGACATGAGGCAGGAGAGACTGTTTACTCACATGTACATATTTTTTAGTGTGAATGAAAAACAAGTGGGCATGTTAATGTGTACTGCAACTAATCTTGCCCCCTTCCTCCATGTTTATAATAGAATCTACACCTTTCTCTTTAATATGGTCACAGTATAATATGATGACCACTATGATCTTAAATTTTATACTGCTGCTGAAATAGAATATACATGACATGAAACATAAGCAATAAGTGTAAACCACTAGGTATTGACTTGATAGTTTCTACATTTTGAACTGGGAACAGTTCAATACAATCCATCGATCACAACCTTTTTAAGCACAGTGCCTCATAGTGTAGGATATCTAAGTTAGTCCTAATACAAGTACCAGTCTGCCATGACATAAGGAACTAACACCAGAATATAACAATGCATTGCTTCCTTCGTCAAGAAGGTCTTTCTATGAAAAAACAAATGTCAGCTGAACTAAACATTGTGCTTACTAATGTAACTGATTCACATTCTGGTGTAAATTCCTATCTCACCACAAACCAGTAACAAACTCTTTGCCAGTCGGTTCACGGGCCACACTTTGAGCAGTACTGCTGTAAGACAGAGTTCTATCTATGAGAACTTAACTTCTGAGGACAGGACTTCTTGTCCTGGGCACTAAAATGTTTGTTGAATGTAGGAAACACAAAGATAAGAAATAAATCTGCGAAAGCAAAGAAATAAGACATATAATGGAACATACAGTTTCAAATACAATACATTAGAAAACAAAGGAAAGAGCCATTTCTGAGGTTTTCTCCAGCCTTTGATTCAGAGGATAAACCCAAACAAAGAGGAACTTAAAAAGTGCTGAAAATAATGCTAATTATTACCTAATTTCAGGTGGTAGAATAGATTACAAATGGAAAGGTTGTGATTTCTTCTACTTAAATCTGCTATAGTGAAACATTTCTAAGACATGCAGTCCAAAAAGTGAATTTATTCAATCATTTGTTACACACTACACTGGAAAATAGGGCTTGCTGAGGTATTCATGATGTCCCAGGATTGAAGAAAAAAGAAAAAAGGTCAGGAGATCTCAAAGGCATTCATGTTTGTATACTCAGTATATTATAGTACAAAGGATTTGGTAAATCCTTGTTGAATGATTGACTAAATGAATAAATGAATGGGTGGAGGTGATAGCTTAGGAAAGAATAAACTGACTCAAATAAATTGATTAGTGTTCTAGTTAGACTACTCAAAAAAACTGAGAGATAGAAGAAATTCACAGGAAATTCTTAGATATATTATAGAGCATACATCTAATTGGTCCTATAGGCCTAATTGTCTGCTGTCAATTTATTGTCACATAAAATTTCCCCATTCCAATCTTGGTAATGACACATTTAGAGGGCCATTTCTAGAACTTTCCAGAATGCAGTCTAGGACTTACCCGTTTATCTATCTCTCCATGCTGCAGCTGAACAAAGCGGGCACTGATAGCAGCTATATAACTCTGTTGATTAGAGAATGCGACTCGCCCAGCTCCTTTTGGGTATTTCAGCTCAGGGTCAGTATCAATCCCAGCATAGCACACCCCTCCATACAGCCGATCCATTATCATTGCAAGTTCCACTAAATAAGAAAAAAGCAAAGGGGGTATTTGAAATCGGAAAATCCATTAGGCTCACCAAGGTTTCATCAAAAGCAGTTCATCCAAACTCTGAGCTCACATCATTATCATAATTATTACAATCAAACTTGTTATTACAACCAGTTGTCCACTGTGTTCATCTTTTAACTAAGAGCAGGGGCTTTGCTGAGTGTTTTATATATGTTCTCTTTTAACCTTCACAACAGCCCTATGATGTAGGTAGTAATTCCTGAGGAAACTGAGGCACAGAGAGGATGACCAACCTGTCCAAGGTCACAAATGGATAAGTGATAGCGCTGGGCCTGGCACCCTGGTTTGTCTGCTCTGTACCATGTTGCCGCCATATATTTACCAGTTAACAATGTATTGCTTCATAATCATTTGAACACTAGAAAACTGATTGGTAGACTCTTTGTTTGGGGATCCTTCTAGCTTATCTCCATGAAAACTTGTTTACCTTTCCCCACAGTCTAGTTATTTGCCAATTTTTCATATAAAAACTTGAAATAATGGATGTATCTTCTTCTCTATGAAATGTTACAATTTTGAAACTGCATTCTTGTTCATTTTATGTTCTTTATCTCACTTATACTATTAAACCTCAAATTACTTGAAGTTGGGGATGTAATTTCTTCTCTAAGTAGTGCTCTGAAAACACGACGCACTGCTGAGAACCCTACTATATTTCAGAGCTCAGTAAATAGCTGTTGAGCAAATGAGGACATGGAAACAAACACTCGATACATAATCTATTCTTAAAGAGATTTTTTAGATGATAATGATCATCAGCATTACGAGACACTACACTAAGCACTTTGCATTGGTTATCTTCTTTAATCCTCAAAGCAACTCTATATAAAGTAGGTATTTATTGTTCCATTTGACAGATGAGGAAATTGAGAATTAGAGAAATTTAGTAATTTGTCCAAGGTCACTCAACTATTAACTGGGAGCAGAATACATGAATTCAAACCCGCACACTTTGATTCTAGAACTCTCACTCTTAGACATTAATTCAAATACTTACAGAGAATTTATCCTGAAAAATGTTTGTATTTCTTACGCTAAAGGACAAAGGGGTTTTTTTTTGTTTGTTTAATCGTACCAGCTCGTAATGGTCGAGGAACACCACCAACAAATATAGTTTTTCGTGGGTCAAGAGGCTGTGAACCATCCATCACAAAGTCACTGTCACTGAGATTCCAAGGCCGAATCTGTACCTAGAAAGTATGCAAACCAAAATGTCTCATTCGCAATACAGACAATTACAGGGAAAAGAAGTTTAAAATTATTAAAGAATATTTTATTTTTAAAAGCAATAACCCACACCATTACAAATCAACAAAACTAGAAACAAATTAAAAATAGCATATCCCAACTCTTCATTTTATTTTTAAGAGTAAACTAGACCAAGATGGAAAGTTCAATTGCGTATTATAAGCCAAATCACTAACATGTCCTTAATTATCTGTAAGTTAATTAGCTGTTTTTCAGCTTATTTGGGCCTCTATCTCACCCAATCCCCCAATATCCACATAATTTAAATTTAGCACGGTATCTGACGTTGATTAGTACACTGTGCTAAGTAAACTAGGATTGTGTGCCCAATCCTATGTCTGGGAAATGCAAACTACTCCTGATACTAACAAGTCTGTTGCATTATTTCAAGATAAAAATATTAATGATATTTGTAGTAAACTTTTTTATGACAGTGTCCGTTAGATCAGTCAAGCATGCACCTCATTTTAATTGTTTGCATTTATTAATTGTTAAAATGCCCACACCAGGCTAGGCGTTGGTAGTAGGGTATTCCCAACATGCACATCAACAAAGTCTTAAGGTCAGAGGTTCAAAAGTCAAATACCTAGGAGACTGGGAGGGAACACAAACAAGCCAAGTAGAAAGAGTCTAGGTCGCAGGAACTCTGGGACAACCCTGACACCAAGAGGAGCTCCACAAATTACTGCTTGAGCTGAGACCATTGACAACTCTATTCTGCACTGTAACCCATCACTAGGTGCCGGCTGAGTGATAATAAATTGTTGATGTGCCACTTCGTCAAAACAGGCCAGTTGCTACTATTCCTAAAAACTAAATTTTATGATAAAGAAAAACTTTTTCAAAAAGAAAAAACAATATGCAATCTACAGGATAGAAGGGTAAATTGGTTCTATTCTAAAGGATAGAATTGGGTAAAATCTTGATCAAACAGAGAGAGGAGATAGAAAGACATATATATTTGCGATTTGAGTTTTATTCTTCAGAGGAAATTCAGCTACTTTATCTTTATCAAATGCATTATCAAGTGAAGTCTTCTAATAGTAAAGATTTACCAATATTTTAATTAACTAAAAATTCAGTATCAAAATAATGTGCACAAGTATACTGAATGTCAATGTTAGGAGCCTGACAACAACAAAATGTGACTTCGATTCTACTGACAAATGTGTCAATTAACAGACACGTCAAGATGTCTGTGGGTTTTTCAAACAGAGCAGAGATGGAGGCAAAAACAAGAAGATATCTTCATGCTAGACTACACTTACTGGCTTATCTTTGATAGTGGGACTTGATACACACAGGTAGAGTTTTCCATCTTCTTCAATACATGCATCAATGAGAGCCTGAACAGAGCTTTCATCTTGAAATAGCAGGAATGCATAGCCTGATAAAAAAGAAAAAAAAAAAGTATGTGTTTTCCTAATTTTTTTGGTAATTCTTCAACAGAAAAGAAGCATAAACTAAAACTAAAGAAGGGGAAAGGAATTTAAAAAAATGAAAACTTAATATTCCTACCCAAAGTCTGACAATATCAACATTAAGTTTGGTTTGATATCTTGAAACATTTTTTAGAGTATTTGAATCAAAAGTATATATTAGGTAGAAATTTTCAAGATGCATTTTGGAAAATATAAGTTTAACAATGGAAAATTTTACAATGAAGGTAAACATTTATGAAAAGGCTAAACATTAAACAATATAAGGATAAATTATACATGTATATTGAATCTTGAGAATTACCTTTAGGAGGAAAATAGGATTTGCTCTCTGCTTTATGAGGCCAATCCACAATCAGAGGGCCAAAGCGACGAAAACTAGCTGTGATCTCATCTAACGAATAACAGCAAAAAGTAGATTAATATTTTTATGATTACTTTTTGGAAATAGTTAAAAAAACAACAGTTTCAAATCTACTATTTACAAGAACAGTACAAAGAACTCCTGTATCCCCATTATCTAGATTTCCCAACTGATATTTTGCACATTTGCCTTCCTCTTCTTTCTTCTCTCTCTCCCTTCCTCCTTCTATCTGTATGTATGCATGAATCTACCTCTCTCTCTATTAATCTACCATCTTTTTCTGACATGACACTCTGTAACCCCAAAACATAACTGTTGATACCTACTCAAGGCAAGGTCACTTCCTTATATGCCACTATATAACCCTCCCAAACAGGAAATCAACACTGATACAATACTACCACCCAATTCACAGACTCCATCCCAATTTCAAACTATCCCAACACGATCTCTTTTTCCCTTGGTGATCCAGAATCCCATTCAGAACACATGCTGCATTTAGTTGTCACGTCCCTAGGGCGTCAGTCTTTTTCAGTTTGGAACAGCTCTTCATTCTTTCCTGTCTTTTACATCCTTGACAGGCCATTCATTCTGTGGGATGACTCTCAGCCTCGGTCTGTACTGTTTCCTCATGACCAGACTCATGCTATGCATTCTCAACAGGAACACCGCAGAACATGCCATGTTATCCTGTCCTACCCCTGCATGTTCATTTAGATCACCTGGTCAAGTTGATATCTGCCTGGTTTCTCTACCAGAAGGAAACCATTTTCCCTTTGTATTTGATTAGTATTTTGGTGGTGGGGGGGGGATATTGTGTTATCCATCAATATCCTATTCCTTCATCAGCCTTGGCATCCATTGAAGACTCCTGCCTATATCAACTACCACAATGACAATCGCCAAATGGTGATGATCTATTTCCATCATTCCTTCTACATTTATTAGTATTATACAATAAGGAAGAGTTTTCCCTTCTCTCCCATTTATTTAATCATGTATTTATTCATTTATATCAGTATAGACCTATTTTATTCAATGAGTTGTAATCTGATTCTCTTATTTATTTTGATAAATTTATCCCCCAAACTGTCCCTGATTTGGCTAGTGGGAGTTCCCATGCCCTTCTGACCTATCGCCATCATTATTTAAGCGCTTCCGTACTTTCTGATCCAAGAAGATACTCCAGGCCTTTCATCTGTTCTTTCTCTGCCCTAGCCCTAGAATCAGCCTTTTTTCTTTTTTGCCAAGAAGTCCTATTTCCTTTCGGTGACAAAAGATATTTAGAACTAAGACTTAGGTAATCCATACGCTCATGGCTAGTGGATATTTATTATTTCTAAGTTTTCTCAGTGGACAAAGCAAGGAGATATATGAATACACACATAACTCTTTCTATACCTGTGTGTGTTTATAAAAGTGAGTTCATATTGATACTTCCAATTCCACTCCCACATTTCATGGTTTTATTCTAGCCTTCCCCCTTCCCATGTTTGTAAATTCTCCTCTCACTGTGAGAAACTTAGCTCCCATTATCCTCAATATACAGATCTTCTTTGACTAACAATGGGGTTCTGTCCCAATAAACCCATCATAAATTGAAACTATTAAGTCAAAAATGCGTTTAGTCCACCTAACCTAATGAACATCATAGCTTAGCCCAGCCTACCTTAAACGTGTTCAGAACACTTACGTTAGCCTACAGCTGGGCAAAACCACCTAACACAGAGCCTATTTTTTTTTTTTTTTTTTTGTGGGGAAGACCAGCCCTGAGCTAACATCTGTTGCCAATCCTCCCCTTTTTGCTGAGGAAGACTGGCCCTGGGCTAACATCCGTGCCCATCTTCCTCCACTTTATATGGGACGCCACCACGGCATGGCTGACAGGCAGCGCGTCGGCGGGCGACCGGGATCCAAACTCGCAAACCCCGGGTTGCTAAGCGTGGACTAAACCGCTGCGCCACCGGGCGGCCCCTACAGAGCCTATTTTATAATAAAATGTTAAATATCTCATGTAATTTATTGAGTACTGTGCTGACAGTGACAAACAGAATGGGTGTGTGGGTACTGAACAGGTGTAAGTAAGTGTATTGGTTGTTCATCCTCGTGATTGTGTAGCTGACTGGGAGCCGTGCTTGCTGCTGCTGCCCAGCATCACAAGAGAGGATTGTACTGCATATGGCTAGATCAAAATTCAAAGTAGGGTTTCTGCTGAATGCGTATCACTTTTACACCATTGTAAAGTTGAAAAAATTGTAAGTTGAACCATCATAAGTCAGGGACTGTCTGTATTTACTTACTTGTTCAATGTAACCAATCCTTCAGCTACCCTGGTAGACTCTTCTACCTTCCACCTCTGCACCTCAGCCCTTGTTGTCCTAATTTATTGGACATCACACACGCTGCTGAGGCCTCTGAGCAGGCCCCCTCCCCATATATACCTACACACACTCCCTCCACTTGGCACCCTCTTCCCCCTCGCCAATCCACTTCCTTGGACACCAATATCTTTGAGCCTCGTGAGGAAAGGAAAGGAAGGGCACGTGGGATGGGCAGAGATCTGATCATATTTTACCAATAATTTTTTTGTGTGTGTGTGTGTGAGGAAGACCAGCCCTGAGCTAACATCTGTTGCTAATCCTCCTCTTTTTGCTGAGGAAGACCGGCCCTGGGCTAACATCCATGTCCATCTTCCTCCACTTTATATGGGACGCTGCCACAGCATGGCCGACAAGCAGTGCGTCAGCGGGCGCCCAGAATCCGAACCTGCGAACACCGGGCTGCCAAGCGCGAACTAAATCGCTGTGCCACCGGGCGGCCCCCTATATTTTACCAATAATTTAAATGATACTAGTTATGCTGTGTTATATATTTCGACAACTAATGAGTAGACTATAGGAAAATACATTTCCAAGGAACTTCTGGAAAGAGTAAGTAAGTGTGTAGGTAAGATCTGGGAGTAGTGCAGAACAGAGGAACAGAAAAGTAAGATGGGAATATGTTCAAATTCCAGTCTGGTAGAACTGTTTTTGTCTCCCCCAGATTGTGAAACAGCACAGTCTGTTCTGCTACAATACCTCTTTCTACAGTGCCATTTAGTTCATGGGAGATTTTTAAAAAGGTGAATGATGTCAGCATAACCTGGAAGTTGTACTGGTTCACAAATAATTTTTCCTAGGCATGGTGGGAATAGAATTATAAGCTTCATCAGGAAAGGAAAAAGCCCCCAGCCTGTCTGCTGTGCAGGCAGGAGCCCTCCCAGCTCTATTATAAGAAAATTAAAAATGAGCACTGCAACCAGGGCTCAATCGCCAAAGACACGCACTCCGAACCTTGCAGGGTGCTTATCTTCTGCGAGTTTGCACTTCCTCGGGTGCTCAGAGGTCCACTTCTGTCTGCACTGCCTCCAAGCTTGCAGGCCAGCATTTCTGCTCTGTTGGTTTTGTGCATTTTCAGTATTCCTTGAGGCAGCCTCAAACCATGCTGAGCTACTTGCCTGAACTGTCCAAGTTATTTCCAAGGTACTAATTCTCTTTTTGTTAGCCCTTCCAGTACAAAGTTCATTAGGTTCTAAATGATCTGCCTCTAACTCTGTTTCCCCCCATAAACTCTGTAATTTTTAGTGCACAATTCTGCAGAACACAATGTTCTTCAGGAATACATATTTCACATTATAGTAGAAGGGCCTGCCTCCCTAAATTACTACTGACTTATCAACATAAAGCAAGATAACTAACACAGTTCCCATTAATTATGCTCAGTTTAAACCACCTCCTTTGCCATACTGGTCAAATTTACCTGTGCTTCTAAGAATTTTAGGAACTGTACATTTAAGATTGATCAGTAATTTTCCCAAAAGATATATAGACTATATAGGCCAGAGAAGGAGTTTATCCCATGCAAGGTCAGATAAAGTTCAGTCTTCTCTTTTTGTAAGTAAGCATATAATTTACTCATTGAAGACCATTTGAGGCTCAGGAATGCTAAAGATTTGACCTTTAGGGGTCAAAAAACCTAGAATCCACAATACTAAGGATAATGAGGATTCCAGCTAAAGAAAAGAGAAGGCCACACCCAGGAGCTTACTAGAGAGGACAATACTGTGACCAGATGGTCAGCCCAGGATGAACACAAGCTATGCCCTCTGAGGACAGGATGGAGATTGATTCAGTCCAGCTTGAAATCTGAGCACAGTTTTCTTCAAGACATTTTATCATAGACAAAAAAACCCCTGTGTTTACTTCAGTCTTTGGCTCTTTGAAACCATTTTTGTCTAAACCTTCCAAAAGACGGATCATCTTAAGGAAATGTAGTGGCTCAATAAGTTTAATCTCAGTCTAAATGGGAAGTTACTAAACTTTGCTATTAGACCTTATAGATTTTTAGAGAAGACTGTTCTATTCTTCTATTCTTCATAACATTAATTAGTTTATTTCCATTTCCATTCAGGAAACCAAGACAAAAGAGATTAGGGGAAAAAGCAACCCAGGATTATATGGTTGCTATACGGTCTGCTATGTTGATTTTTATTAGGGTCACTTAGACCCACAGATGTATAAAATATTACTGGACAACTAGTCCTCTAAATCTTTGCACGCCTGGCTCCTTGCTCAGGTCTCAGCTCAAACATCATTTCCTCAAAGAGGATTTCCTTAACCACCTAATCTAAGAACACTCCCTGCATCGCTCTACCACACCACTCTGTTTTCTTTTCAACACTTATTCACTAATATTTTCTTGCATGTTTACATGTTTTTGAATCTGCCTTTTCCCATTAGAATGTAAACTCTATGAGAGCAGGGACTTCTATCTTGTTTACTACTGTAAATAAGCCTAAGAACAGGGCATGGCATTTAGAAAGCATGTAAATATTTGAGAAGTGAAAAAATACTCACAAAATGATATAACTCATACGATTCCCTACAACTGTAGGCTATACTTTTCAAAAGTTCATGCTTAATCTAAGATTTTAAGCTTTTAAAACAATTACATTTATGGAGCACTTACAAAAGGTAGGAAAGAAATAGGAAAATACATAATTAAATTTGGCCAAGGCAGCACACACAGACAAAAATATAGTTAGCATCTATCTTTGCCCATGATAGAATCCTTGAAAAGTTTTCCCAGTGACGTTTACTCTTTTTCCTCCAGTCCAATCACTTGCTTCAGCAGGTGCCCAAAGTCCTGCTCCTCTTCCTTCTGTGAACTATCCCTATATGCTACGAGAGGAAGGTATGACAAGAGAACCGTGCAATCAAAACTGAACACCTGGAGCAGACAAGACTGTTATAACAGCAGCAACCACTATCTATGGGTCACCTACTATGCGCCACAGTCCGGCATGGTGTTATAAATGGTTCTTTGTAAACATACCTTCATCAATGTCAGGAGGTAATCCACCCACAAACACCTTGCGAGAATATCGTTCCACTCTTTCTCCATTCTGGTGAGTGAAGCAGTGAGGTGAACCCAGGCCACTGTGAAGAGGTTGATCCCCACGGCCATCATCCAAGAATCCATCTTCCATTGGAAACAGTGAAGACTGACCTGGAAGAGAAAGCAGGAAAAAAAGCTAACAGAAAACGTTCCTTGCCACTGGTTATCTTGCACAAGGAAAACAGAAGATTCAATAAAACTGCTTTTATTTTTCTTGCTGAATAACAAATAGGATCACTTAGATATGCTCTTGAATTCCCATCACCTTAAAGTTCCAATTGAGTCAGGAGAAAGTACACGGTTAAATAGAGGGCTGCTCAACTATCCCCCCGGGATCCAGAAACTTGAGCAAGGTGCAATGGAAGTACAGTAGGAGAAAGCACACTGCCTTGGCAGGGCCCCATGGTCGTTGGCAACCTAGACATGTACACTACGTAGTAAATTGACTATCAGATGCTAGATCGCTTAAATTTCTCTAAAACATCAAATAATATAGCCTGCACAGTTACCTCTAAGAATGTCCTTAAAATGAACAGGTCGATTTTTAAAGTGAGCATTCACTAAGTTAGCTTAACTAATGGGATAGAATCAAAACCCATTTAATGCTGTTATCCAAATTCATTGTCTACTCTTATAGAACATAAGATTTTTAGGCATGTTAAAGATGTATTTTCTTTTAATTGAGTAATTACCAGCTACTACAGGTGCTATCTAATTCTAAAAACAAGTCATTAAGTTTGCTGTTTGAAAATCATGATATATCATATAGAATATATATGCAGAAAAGACCAGAGATGCCAATGTAGTTAACATTCTTCCCACATTTAACTGACAGCAGAATACAAACTTGTAAATCATAAGCAAAACACGGAGCCACAAGTAACTGCAGAATCTCTCAAGTATTGTTTTGTCACTTCAGGCTGCCAATTTACTTCTAGGTACTACATAAGGAATTTGTTAATGGATCCTGCAAAAATGTATCTTAAGTGCTCTTCCTTTATGGAAACCTTTCAATGTCCTTTTGTTGCCACACTTGTCTTCCTTTCAACTTTCATTACTAAATACAAATAATAACAGTATATTTGTTACAAATTTATCCTATAAAACCACAGCAAAAGAGTTACATAATGAAGATAAAAAATAACTAAAAAATTGGAGATTATTTCCTGAATGATCTTCAAAAATCACTTACATTTTAAAGCTGAGCTATTTAACTGTCTTACTTTCTCGTAAAAAGGCAAAACTATTACGGGTGGCAAAAATAAGGTTTATTCAGGCACCTCTAGGCAATGATTCTTAAAGTTCTCTAAAATTTCTAGAGCTTTTTCCCCCAATGTTTGAAATTTATAGGATTAGTCATTTATTTACCTAATCTCATTTTAAACCAATTATATTATGTTGACTTAGTTTAAAAAAGGATACATAAGGTATTCAAGTATAACGTTCTGAACCTCCAATATACTATAATCAGGTATTTTGAAACTAGTTGGATTATGCTTTCCTTTTTACAGATTCTCCTAAGAAATTCTTTTCAGAAAGGAAAAAAGGAAACAAATCTTCAGATATAAATGAGTTTAAAATATAATATAGGTAAATTATTTTGATTCAAATCTAAATCCTACCATTTTGACTCCTTCAAATTAAAATGTCTATAATGTTAACTATCACACATAAAGTAAAGGGATCATTTCCCCCTCCCCCTTCCCCACAAGGATTAGAAATTGAGCAAGCTTGGGTCCTCTCCAAATAAAAGTGATACATTCAAAAGTTAGAAACAATAATGTTACCTCTCCTGCGCCCATATGTCCTTGCTGCATGTCAAATGAGAAAAAAAACAACCTTTCAAACATTGTCAAAAGAATCAACTGTGATTTCATCGACTGGCTTTTGAAATTGAAAAAATTTGGCTATATATAATTTTGTCTCAAAAACAAATAATTTGGATGGTGAAAGGTCAATTGAATGCACTCTTTCTTTTTTTTAAGTTCTTCAAGGATACTGTAAAGCTGTATTGAACCTTAGTTGTTTTAAGGGGAGCTTTTTGCTCTAACAGTCACCCTAGGTCCAAATTAGCATGGAACTAAGGGAGTATATTATGTAACGTGATCTAAACCAACTACCACCACATTAATCTGATTTTTTCTCAGAATTCCCTGCTAACTGGCAATTCAGTAAATACTACAATATTTAATTCATGGCTTTTTCACCACTACAGGATAAACAGCAATTTTATACTTTCAATTAATCCCTAATAAAGAATGTTATAACAAATGAAATCTTTAGGCAATTCATAAAACTGCTTTTAGCCAAAGGTTTCTTGTCTCAAATCAAATCTTCCACTACGTCCCAAATATTGAAAAGTAAAAGGTTTGGCATTTTATCATCAAGTAGGTTGCAGCCAAGAAGAGAGGAAAAGTATATAATATATAATTATATGTATTTCCCTGAATACTCAGGAAATAGCAGTACAAACTTTTTAAATCAGGAAACTTTTGAAAAAAAAAATCTTCCCTGAGACAAATTGGCACTTATAAGCCCAGATTGTCCAAATACCTGAATTCTCTTCAACAAACATTTCTTGAATGCCTGATCTTGTTAGGCACTATGGATAAATAGCACGTGGCTCTGACTACACGGCCATATAAGCAAATAATGACAATGCAGCATGCCTACTGCTATACTAGTGACGTGTCAGGTGCAACAGAACAGAGGAGGAGCAGCAATGAGTTCTGATTCAAGAGTCAGAGAGAGGGAGGGGTGGCATTTGAGATGGACCTTAAAAGAAGAACAGAGAAAAGGCATTGCAGGCCTGGGAATGCTGCAAATAGGGGTGCTGTCATGTTCAGGGAAAGGTGCCCAGAACAGAAGCATCTGGAACAAGTGGGGTCTTGTCTGGAGAATAGGTTTAAATAGGAAGCTGGGATCAGTCTTCAAATTAGAAGGTGTAGCATCTTTAAGACGTCATTATACTAACTGGTCAGGGTTTTAATTCTTAGCCCACTAGATAAATGCTAACTAAGCACAACTCAGTTATAACTGAGTTATTAATATGACTTAGAATTACCAAGTGCATATTTCCCAAAATGAAATTATGTCTGATACCAAAATACATTTCTACCATTACTAGATAACACTGGATTTCACCAAACTACTTGGGCAAATGGATTAAAACAACATAAAATCTCCTTCAGCCATTAGGTTTCCACTTTAATAGGTCTTAAGTTTGGGTAAGGGAAAGGTATTTTCTGTCAACCTGACAAAGGTTAGAAAGACAAAGATATCACAAAAGCAGATGCTTGTTTAAGAACATTCTATTCATACAACTGCTTCAAAGACAAGGGAGTCTGGGGAAACGAATGATTTGAAAATCTTGGTTCTGTCAATCTTAAAAAGTTGTTTGATGCTGCCTGGACTTCTGAGAAACAGATATTTGAAAAGAGTAGGGTTTTAAAAGCTATAAAATTAACATAAAAATTCTCATAGTTTCCATTATTTCAAAAATAAATATAGTTTCAGGAACAGTAAAGGCTATAGATCAAAAGCAAAAATCAAATACTCTCAAAGTCTTCAAATGTGTACTTTCAAACTTTGATTTCTGTGCCACAAAATTAAGCTGGTTAATATAAAAGAATTCATGGTTAAAGTCTGAGATTAAATTCTGAAAACCATTTAGAAACATTTTCTGACATTAAGGGAAAATAGGTTATAGGTGTACAATGCTTATAACTATAAAAACTGCCCAATCAAATAGGGAAATTAAAATAAATTAGTACCAAAAAAATAAAAACAATGCCATTCTGGAGCACAGAAAATGGAAATGTTTAAAATTTTGATTTCCACTTACTATTATGCTGTTAATACTATACATTATTTTAAATGTAGATTTTGACAAATGACATATATACAGGAAAGTACACAAATCCTAAGTGTACAGTTCAATGAATTTTCCATAATGTTAACCCTCCTATGTAACCAGAACCCAGATAGTAACAGAATGGTAAATAGTGCCACTTCATTCTATGTATGAAAGACATACTAAGCACCTTTTCTCACCTATTTCAAATTATACTTGTTGCAAACATATTATGATGAAATACTTGTAACACAGATCCTCACCACTTTCCTGAGGAAAATGTCAGACAGATTTCCAATCTCATGATTATTAAGTGTTGCATATTTGATGTTTCTCAGACATCCCAACAAGTGGCAAGTAAAAACAAAACCACTTTAAATATGTTTAAAGAAATTTACATTTTGGAAAACTCCTAACTAAGTCAGCTGAAATCAACTCTGCTCAGAATATTTCTTTAATTACCAAAGAGTACACTTGTAAAAGATTTTAAAAATGCATGTCATTATTGAATAAAAATCTTCTAGTGCCCAGAGTTAAAATGAGTACTATTTATATGTTTATCTACTCTTATTTTTATTTCTTAGTTTAGATTTATAAAGTCCTCAATAATTTAATGTTCAGTCCTAATATGATTCAAGAATGTTCTAAATGGACTGGAAACATTACAGTTATAAATTTTTATAACTTCTGGATGCATGTTGTTATTAGATCTATTGATAAATACTTTATTTCCAAAATGCCTTTACAGAATTGCTTACAAATGCCCTATATTTATCATTAAATTCCTCCTAGTAAATATTCCACTAGTCTGGGATGCTAGACTTGCAAAGAAGATACAGAAATATTTATCACATTTTTTTCAATATACGTTATATATATATTTCTTTATAAAAATGAAAATATTATCTCTTAAACAGTATCTTTTTCTCATTTGTTGTAACATTTGTTATAGTCAAAAAAGAAACAAAGTAGCCACAATAGCAGTACATTCATAAGAAGAAATACCTAGTATGCAGCCATTTAAAAACTAAGGCACTAGTTGATACTTAAGCTAAGATGTAGTTTGCATGAGGTGCCTAGGTGTGTACTGTATGATTCTTATAGTGTAAATTTAAAAATAAAGAAAATATAAATAGATATGTGGGAATATGCCTGTATCTTTTTTCTAGAAACCACAAGAACCTTTGGGGAGAGGAACTGGGATGGGGAAAGAAAGAAGGATTTCACTTCTTGTTTTACCCCTTTCTGTACTATTTAAATTTATTATTATTGTGTACACTATATTACTATACTCATTAATTGTCCCTTTTTGGTTTTCTTCTTGGTACTTACATTAAAAACAAATTATATATTTTTTTAAAAAGCATCCTTTCCTACATGAGGGCATCTGATTGATTCTGTAAAGAATAGGACTTTAGGCCGTGAGGGATAAAATACTACTAAAAATACTACTAGGTTTTAGTAGGCAATGAAAGATTGATCCTATTCGGGCTACTCTGGCCTACCTCTGGCTCTCCATCTACCTCTCATTGCCCGCATCTTGAGAAAACAGATAGCAATGCTATTTGGAAAAACAAGGGAAGAGGGCTCAGATTAAAAGATGTTACCAATAACTGATTTTTCCAGTAGGACTGAAAAAAAATATGTATGTGGGGAATTAGTCAAATTAGTAAATCAGTTAAAAAGATACACATCAAAGGCTGGAAGCTAAATGCAGTTAATCTGTTAACAAAAGACTAAAGATGGTTGAAGCAAAAGCAATCATCACAAAGACCAAGGCATACAATTCAACAGAGGCAAAGACTCATTTTAAATGATTTTGTAAATCAACCCCTAATTTAACGGACTCATTGTCACAAAATTATTTTAGATGTATGCTTAATAGTTAGAATTTCCTATGTCACACTGGCTTGTGTTTATAGTAACTTGTTGGTACAATATTAAAAGAATGTTGATAAGATATAATAAAGATATGAGACTGTTATTTGTAAAGAGCTATTTTAGAGAAGGGCGGAGAATGTATCTCTAGTTTCTGTATATCCTTAACCCTCACATTCTTATTTACAAAAACGAGAGGTGATAAGAGAATAACAAAAGACATCATATGTATATATGATGGTCAGACAGTCAGATGCTCAGTAAACGATCATTTTCTCCCTTCCTAAAAAGTAAACTCATATGGTTATGCTGGTCTTCAACAATTACTCTCAGCTTTTCATTACTATTCTAAGGCTAACAACTGTAGAGCCCTTTAGAGTTTACAATATGTTGTCATATTTTTCACCAAGGGATCTTTCCACACGCTCCTTAGTGTAGCAACTGGAACCATATTATATACATTTTCAATAAGTGACTACAATCTACACTACTTCTGGGTAAAGTAAACCCTCCCTTTTCATAGATTTCTGCCCCATCCCCCTTTGGCAAACAATCTTCCTTCTTTCATTTCAAAGAGCTATAATTAAGAGATGCTGTTTGTTCTATGCTAACCTTTAAAAGATATCCGACTAACCCCCTCCCTCTGGGACAAGAAAATATTTCAGTAGATGCTGCTAAGTGAAAGACAGCCACAGAGGAAAGGAAATATATACATGAATCTGTTGAAATCTAATATATTTTGTTGTTGATCTATAACTTTCCCTGCCACAAGGTTCATTTTTGAAGCAGCTAATCCTAAGGGCTAAAGCAGTGGAATGGAAGTTGCGGGGGGGAAAGTACCACGCAAAAGCACTTTTATATACAGGTGGTGGTGGTTGCATGTTAGTTTTCTTGGGCAAAATAAAGCTTTAAGCTGGGTAAAAGAAAAATTTATCTTTTAATCTGATGTCTATCTCAGAGCTAAACCAAGACACACCAGAGGAATTAGAGGTAAGTCTAGCCTATGCTTAGCATTCCTTTCTGACTTAGCTGAGAAACTGAGTACATTTCAGGCTTATTTTTCATAACCATAAAATGGATATTCTAACTATATTCCTTTACATAAGATTAACTAGGAAAAGGTATCTGTTATGGAATGAATTGTGCTCCCTCCTCAAAATTCATATGCTTAAATCCTAACCTCCAGAAGCTCAGAATGTTACTATATTTGGAAACAGGGCCTTTAAAGAGGTGATTAAGGTTAAATGAGGTCACTGGGGTGGGCCCTAATCCATATGACTGATGTCCTTATAAGAAGAGATTAGGATACAGACATGCACAGAGGGAAAACCATGTGAAGACATAAAGAGAAGACAGCCATCTACAAGCCAAGGAGAGAGGCCTCAGAAGAAGTCAATCTTGCTGACATCTTGATCTCAGACTTCCAGCCTGCAGGACTGGAAATAAATTTCTGTTTAAGCCACCCAGTCTATGGTACTTGTTATGGCAGTCCTAGCAAACTAATGCAGTATCCAAAAAGTAGCTAGAAAGTTTGGGGTTTTCATACATTTAAAATCCAAGGATTTCCCCCAAGAATGCCCCTCAGAAAAATCTCTACAACTAACAACACAGCAATAAATTGAATAATTCCCTAGAATGTGCACTACAACATTCTTAGCTTAGCTATCAATTATTATTTGTTGCATTATACTGGCAGTGTCTTTTAAAAGTCATGAGTGTTATATGAAGGTCACTGTAATGAAAACTACTGATTGAGCATGGCCAAGGGAAAAAAAAAAGTAATTTGATCCACTGGATGAGTAAGTCCTTTTTTATCTTTGTACATGCAAATTCCAATATTTTCCAATATAAATTGCTGAAGCTGGTAGACTACCCTGAATCTTTTTCCTTTTTATTTATTTAGGATTTAAACCAGACTACTTTCCAAAAAGCTTTGAGATTGCCTGAAAATTTCAAAACAAGTTATACAATAAAAATCATAGTCAAAATTCAAATGTTAATGTGAGAAAGACAGTAAACAGTTCTTTCATATTTTTATCCAAACAAAACAAGAAACGGCTTTCTAGAGGCTTGGAAGAAAAAGCTCTGAAAGTTACAGTTGAAACAAAGTAGAGCAGCTATATATAATCACCTTTCTAAAGGTTTTTAAAAGCCTGAATATATGGTGGACAGGGAATAATAGCTCCTTATAGTTCCTAAAAGTCTTAAAATTGTATAATGAATATAAGGCAACACAGTGTATTAGGCTTTTGTTTTGAGTTTTAAGAAAAGGCTCCATGGATATAAGATGCGAAGAGACTGCATTTAAAAGTGAATATAGTAAGTTTTAGGTTGTCTATCTTAATAGACAAAGAAAGCATGTTCAACTATAAATAATTTTTACAAACTCATCTTAATTCCTTGTTTTGTGGGTTTTTTTCCTCATAAATCTTTAGCACTATTATTCCTAACCAAAAAAATAACATTCTAATTATTTTGATTTGACTATGTGCCAAGTGCTATGCTAAATTATTTAGATACATTTAACTTTCACCAAAATCCTATGAGATGGGTAGTATTTGTGATTTTTGTGTTTATCTTCATGCACAATTAATGCATTACACTAGATTTGCAATATGGGTACCTCCAAAACCTGAGCTAAGGTGAGGACAAAGCTATTAAGAATCAGTACACGAATGAGATCAATTTCTCTACAGAAGCAATCCACCAGAGAAGATGTTTCATAAATTTGACTGAAGAGAATGGCAATGCCTATGCCTAAATCAAGGTGACTAAGGAACTGTCTCAACATTCTTCCACCCCTACCTTGCTTTAATTTCATGATTTTTAAGCAATCTTCTATAATCTGGACTTTGTTATTGGAGAGAGAATGGTCTATCAGTCAACTTCAGCATCTGGTCTACCTAGAAGTTTTATTCCTTGTTATAAATATATAAATTGGTATCTGGTCCTAGTTGGTTGTTTTTTAAGAACTAACAGTTGATCAAATCAGACAAAATCTAGTTCTCGGACCCTGCAAAGCTGAATACTAGATCTGAGACCATGGAAGCCATAACACCACACTCTGGATCTTGCTTGAGAAGCCAGCAAGTTTCCCCTTTTTGATATCTCTTTGTTCTTTCTTTCTCTTTCTATCTTTCAGTTTGAGACAATGTTAACCTCAGCCAGTACTTTTATAAAATACAAAATTGCCGTGTATGCAACAGTAAAAACCATCTAGTCCCCTTGTAGAGTCTATGGACCAGTAAAATTTCAAAATATAGAAATTTGGGAGGGCCGGCCCTTGGCCTAGTTGTTAACTTTGGCCTGCTCCGCTTTGGCAACCTGGGTTTGGTTCCTGGGCACAGACCTACACCACTCGTTGTCAGCCATGCTGTGCCAGTGACCCACATATAAAAAATGGAGGAAGACTGGCAAAGATGTTAGCTCAGGACAAATCTTCCTCAAGCGAAAAGAGGAATATTGGCAATGGATGTTAGCTCAGGGCAAATCTTTCTTAGCAAAAAAAAAAATTAGAGGGGAGAAGTTTATTTTTCCTCTGCCAAGCAAGGGTCATTAAAAAAATAATCTATTCATTAAGAAAAGGATATTAACAGGGGGAAAAAAGAAAAAATGATCTTATAATAATAGACTCTACAAAAATTTAAGTTAATTTAACTTTAAGGAAAACCTACTAGAGAGTGTTTATTTTTCTCACCTCAAAAAAAATGGACCCCAGGGGCAAGTGAACTAATTTAGCAATGAGGAAATTGGGACAAAGAAGAGTTGATCACTTTGCCTAAGACCCCAGAGCAGTATCTCAAATCTTGGTTCACTGCAATTTCCAGCACACGAACCTGACTGGAACTTATCCACAGGAAAAGCTAAAACCATGCTACAATGGCAACACTTATATTATTCCCCCTATCCTGATGCCCCCTGTCACCACTGGGTTTGGTTTTTGGTCTACACATATTTATGCTGAAATATTATATTCTGGCATTATTTCTGGCAGCTGTAGCATGAAAAGAACAAAGTCTGACGAACAAGTGAGGTTTTTATAAACTGTATAGTCTCTAGAGGATCTAATGCACTCAGCAACTCTCATAAATCAAATTTCCTTCTAACTTTTCTTGGCTCAACAATCCCACATTCTACAGAACAATGATTTCAAACACTAACCAAAAAGAGATCCAGTCATAAAAATAATTTTTAATTCTCCACTCACAATATACCACAGACAAATAGAAGGGTTTTTTTGGTTTTGCTTGGTTTTGGGAATGATGAGAATATAGATATTTAGTCAAGAATACTTCTTAGAAGTGGTGGGACTTAAAATGAGTTTTGGCAAATGGAAAGCATCATGAACACAGAAATCTGAAATCCATATTCAATAGTAAATGAGTAGAAAAGAAGTAAACAAGACCTCTGTATTCCACCCAATTATTTGAAACTACAGTGGCATAAAACAGACACTTTTTGATTCTTTAATTGCTTCTGTGAGTAGATGTCCCCCCCCTTCCCTGTGAACTTTAGTTTGCTTCAGCATATGCTCATAGAAAGAGAACTCAACAGCACAATGGTAATGTTTAGAACAGGCAAGGACAATTTACCGAAGGCACTGTGAAGGCCAATAAAACTTCATTTTTCTTGTTCTCATTAGACAGCAAACAGTGAATGACCTTGCCCTTTGCAATGTCAGGCCCTGTGGTCTTAGGCTGCTTTTTCTGGGTTTAGATCTCTGATTACTCTCCCTTTCTCCTGGAACATTTTTCCAACTACATGGAAATGTTTTTTATGTTGACATTTCAAAGGTCATTCCACAGAAGCTAATGTTAGATTAAAGCCATTCTTATCATTATGGGATTCTCATTTATTCTCATTGTCACCAATTTCAAGACAGAATCAGTTGGCTCTCAAAGTTTAAAAAAGTTCCTGCCACAATTTGGAGGAAAAACAATTATCCACAAAATAGCCAACAGATTAAAGGCAACTTGCAATTATCATTACAGAACAAATGAATGTCATTTCCCACTTGTTGAAGCACAACTCCTGGATCTTCTCACCTAGCGCTACCATGTCCCGGTTCTGGGAACGTCACTAGGGAAATCAATGGTCACTTACCATTAATGAGCAGAGAGCTATCGGATCCTGGATATGAATAGTTTAGACGACCTGAAGGTAAAAGAAGGCCGTTACTAAATTTATGTTTTTCATGGATGGTCTAAACGTATTCAGTAACAAAGCTGAATTAAGCGCTTTAACAGGTCAGGCATTTATAAAAAGATATATTATGGGATAAGACTCTGCTGTTAATGAACACAGTGAGTCAGAGGACACATCAACTAGCATGTTCACAAACATTCAAAAAGGAAAAGTTTGAAAGTGGGAAAATAAAATATCCCTCATATTTAACTATTTGATCATTCTAATTTCCAAATCCCCATACAAAGTAATTGTCTTTATAACATTACATTCTCATATCAACTCATAACAATCTTCACATTTTTCCCCCATAAATGTGAAAAAATTTTTTCACGTGTGTAGTTTTTTGTTGTTTTTTAAATGTATGTAATTAGAGGGAATAGTTTTCTATATGATTTATAACAAAAGTGCCAGGCTTATGCCTACATGTACAGACACACTAATGGGTTTAAATTCACATTTTGGGGGGAAAGGACAGAAGGTAAAGAAAAACATATCGTGCTTCACATGACAGAAAATATCAAAGCACATAGCGCAATGCCCAGAGCACACAGGCACTCGATAAATGCTGGGTTAGTTTCCTCTTCAAATTTTGAAGTGGTTCAAAATCTAGTTTTGAACCTAAAATGGGCACTTTTTCATCAAAAAAGAATTTGTGAAGGTACTAAAATTTTTGGAGGATGTGCCATCTTCCAAATTGGTAGCCACAAATAAAGGGGGAGGGGGGAGAATAGCACTGGGACTTCTCCATTTACAAGGAATTACTTTCTGTTTTGGAAGAATGTCTCCAAGTAAGTTAAGGTATACAGATCACATCCCATGTACCTACTTTTGAGTGCACACATGTACCTAGTTCTACGCTATACGTTATAAAAATCATCATGGCAACATTTTCAAGTCTCCATATTCCACATGCCCATCTACACCCACCTTCTTAAGAACACTGAAGGACCCGCAACAAGTGTTGCTCATCTAAGGAATGATTAGGGGAACTTGATTATCTACCACAGTCCAGCACTCTATAAATCAGGGGCAGTGTGGAAACAGCAGTCTAAACTGCAATCCCACAGAATCATAGCAGATTCTCCATGGTTATGAAAAAATGGGTAAGCAGAGGTTCTCCCATGCCTTGAGGCTGGGGCAAGCCTTCCAAGATGCCAGGTAGACTCTACCTAGTTCCACGGAACACTATGGGAACCAGAGCTAATACAGGGTCCTATCAATCCAATAGCCATATATTTACAACTCTTTAGAAAGGAACTTTAGGCCTCAACTATCCTTCAATTTCTCAAAATTCTGCTTGTTTGAAATAGTCTTCAAAGAAATGAACTCATGCCGTGTAAAGAGAAAATTGTTCTCTATAGCTAATAGCTTTAATTAATCCATATCCAAAACTTGGAGTCTAATATGAAATAAAATCTGAACTTAGTAATTTTCCTACAACTTAAAACCAAATACAAGGATTGTTTTTATTATTGTTGTCAATTGTTCCACTTAAAATTTCAGCTTGTTCCTATTTAAGGAGTGGAGGTATGGATGGAGGTGGGGAAGGAGGAGGTAAAAATTAATTTGAGTATTTCAATTTCTTCCTAAAAATCAGCTTCATTATTTAATGCTAATGTACACAGCCAAGTATTAAAATCCAGTGAATTCCATCTGAACTGCTTTAACTACAAGCCTGGATCATATGACCTGTCACAAGTATATTTTTAAAAAAGCATATACTTGAGATGCTAGAATAAGAACATGACCTTAACTGTTAAAAACTTAGGAGGGGTGAGTACTGTTTCTGAATCAGTTAACTCAAAGTAGTAGCTGATTTTCTGTAACAAAATATATGTATAAATTTTATAGCTGCAAAACTCTCTAGTCAATGAACTAACAGATCTATCACACATACCATTTTTATTTATCACAAAACATTTTTTAAAAGATATAAATCAATAAAGAAGCAAAAATATTTAACTATATTAATCGAAGTTAAGAGGAAATGTTTTGTAATTTCCATGAAGATATTCAATTTTTTTAATGCTAACATTCCAACTGAAACCAGGGCTGTTCCATATGAACTATAATGCCTCTTATTTTGATGCCAGGAAGGGATAATTAACAAGGAGAATCCAAAAAACAAATTACCAAACTGGCTGGCCCAGTTTAACAAATCAAGTTCCACCTTATCGGAAACTCACTTTGTGGTTACCTTTTAAGGAGAGAGAGATAAGAAGAATATTTCAACTTGACAGCCACAAAAATGTCCCTTAACTCAGTTCTCAGAATTTGCCTCAAAGCACACATCCTATAGTGATCCCGCCCTCTTCCCCCAAGGTAGGTGACCTTGGACACCTTTTCCGCTCTTTAGACTTCTGAATACAGTAATTCTACCCTTCTGCTAAGACAATAGGGCACTGAAGAATCACTGACAAAGTTCATAGCTTAACTCTGAAAGTGATACTTGTTTTTAATTTTTTTTGACCCGGTCTTGTGATATGAGTCCTGTCAGGCTGGAAGCAATTCTGGCCTCTGAGCAACAAATACACCTGTGTATTTTGGTTTAACATTTTGCTAACCAATCAGTAATGTCTTCTACTTCAATTTTAAAATATAAGCAGTGACATTAAAAAACCCTTTTTTTTTCTTTTGTGAGGAAGATTAGCCCTTAGCTAACATCCACTGCCAATCTCCCTCTTTTTGCTGAGGAAGATTGGCCCTGAGCTAACATCTGTGCCCATGTTCCTCTACTTTATGTAGGACACCTGCCACAGCATGGCTTGATAAGCAGTGCATGGGTCCATGCCCGGGACCTGAACCCGCAAAGCCGGGGCCACTGCAGCGGAGCACATGAACCTAACCACTACACCACCAGGCCTGCCCCCAAACCGTTGTTTTTTTTTAAACTTTCATAATGCTTCCTTAACCTGTCTGCCCTATTCTTCTGTAAATTCTTTTTACAATTAAAATATCTAGAGCCATCCATTCACAACATCTATTATGGATAACATAGATCACTTCCTCTCTGGAAATCTTCCAAAAGCTCCCATTCTAAGTGCCATGGGCCTTTAAAGTTTTCTACGGCCTTTCACATTCTCCTTGCACTCCTTTCACTTATGCTCTAATATCCTCTCTGCTCTACGGATGCCAATTTACGCTGGCATTTCTGCATTTTCTATTCCATGGCTAAATCGCTGACAATCCCCTCCTCCCTCATCTGAGACAGTGGCCCTCTTTCTTTATTTCCAATGGAGGGTATTTTCAAAAATTTTTTTTTCTTTTCAGATTCACCTTTTTCCAGGGCACCTTTCCCAAAAAGGAAATCCCTTTTTCAGATTAAGTAACCAAATTTTATTTCTAGCTATGTTGCAACAGCCAATCTTCTTAGGTAATCATTTCAGCTACTGGCTAACTTATCTCTTATACATAATAGCCCCCTTAGGAACTAGAGGTTTTTTTACCTAGGTACCTTGAGTTTCCTGATTGGGCACCAGGTAAGCAAGCATTCAATGAGTTCATTTCACTGATCTTAAAACATCAGCATTTCACAAATGAATAAAGTGAAGTAAAATAAATATAACCAGGCTATCTGAATCTGAATATAACCCAGTGTTTGTGTGTTTTGTTGGGTTGGTTTTTTGATAACTCATCTATCTATAAACATAACTCAGGTTTTGGCATTTACAATTGAATTCCTCAAGGGAGAAGGAAGGCATTAGGATTTCAGGCAAGTTAACCTATTTGATGGATAAAATTCACTCTTTGAAGGTTTTTGGTATTGGCTGTGTTACAAATACAAAGAAATACTGCCTGATCAGCAGTCCTAATCTTAAGGGACGTTATGACAGGAAAGTAGTAGTCCCTGGATGCCAGATGTGGCATTTGGAGCCAGAAGCCTGGAAACATCATGCAGAAGGCATAGACTATATTTGGTGACATGACTCAACCTAGCCAAAGATAGGCAACTGATACAGTGTGACTCTGGGGAACTAAACTACCAAATTCCACAGCCTAGAAAAGATCCATATTCCTACTAGGCAATTCTATACTAGGCATTTGCAAGTTGGAGAGAACCAATGTTTACTAACCAGACTGACTAAGAATTGCAGGGGGGAGGAGGTGCCCAAAAGAACAGTATGTACAATCATACTCTTTTAAGACACTAACTAAAGTAACCTAGTCAATGAGATAAAAGGAGAAAAGACTAGAAGGAAATACTCTAATATATTAGCAGTATATGTATGTATTACTTTCAAAATTACATTAAAGTTATTTTCTAAAAAGTAACCCAGATATTATTGCTACTGATGATTCAGCAGGAAATGATATAATAAATGTTGCCATTTCAAACACACAAACAAATACCAAGAAATATCAAATGTTCTACAGTGCTATTAGATTTCATGCTATGACCTTCTCTTTTTCAGAGTCATGCGAGCGTCGTTGGCAACATGGTGCAGGCCGAGGAACAATGATAGCGGATAATTCTGCAAAGTTGTCCAAAATATAGCCATGTAGTCCTATAAAGTGACAAGCAGTGTGAAATTCTATTTTTTTTTTATTGACTCACACTATAAAAACTTAGATACTCCAAAGAAAAGCGAGGGGTTTTCGGTGGACACCACTAAAAATTTCTAATAGGGAAAAGATAAGTATAGGCTTAGGCCCAGTTTCTAAGGTAGGTCAAAGATTTATATACACAATATACACACACATATATATACATACAGATACATTTGTTGTTGCTGTTTAACTAGAGGTGCTCCTCCTGCTTCTGCTCCTGCTAATTTTATTTAGTTCATGTCTAAGTCAGTCAAAGCTATACTGCCATAAATAATTTTTGAAAGGAGGTGCTCCACCTGCCTTCCCAAATCTGCTGTTTTTACCAAAACTGCCCGAGACTTGCAGCAAGATGGCGCTGTGGGGACCTGGACAACGCACAGCAAAGCTCAAGAAATGTGTAATAAATTCAGTTTTTGCATACCAACTTTATACTTATACAAATGCAGAACACATATCAATATGAACTAATAAAAATGTGTTCAATGTTCTATCATTTAATGATATAAAGATAATTATTTTTAATAATTTATTCTATTGCCCTAAAAATAACTCCCCAAATCAAAATCAGTAACCTTATTCTACGTACTGACCTATCTGTGACACAACCAACTTCCATTAAAGATATTTCCCTGCAAAAAAAAAATCATGAAGGAGGAACTGGCCAGAACTGACATCAACTGGAGAGTCTTGCCCTGTCTCCCAAACAGCCATTTAGACTACACACACATACACACACACAAAGTTTAGGCTAAACAAAACCCTTCCCTGGAACAGATGTGTCTTTCAGTTTAAAAGCCAGGGCTTATAAAAATACTTGAATTCTCTTGCCTATCTCTTCAGTTCATCTCTCCACACTACTATTTGCCTTCCCACATTAGGTACTTCCAGGCATTCAAAACTACTGACCCATTAACTTTTACTTCTGGGTTCCTCCCTCAATCTGGAACGCCCTCCTTTCTCTCTGCCCCCAATGTCTCACCACTCAAGCCTCCACCTTTGCACCCAAGTAGCCTCTCTCTTAGGCCTCACATCTTATGGAAAGTCTTCCCTCCCCCAAGCCACCTGCTGGTCTGGTTCAGATACCCTATATGCTCCATACAATACCCTTTACAGTTATTACACTATATTTAAATTACCTATTTCTTTTTTTCTTTTTTCTTTTTTTTTTGGTGAGGAAGATTAGCCCTGAGCTAACATCTGTTGCCAATCCTCCTCTATTTGCTGAGGAAGACTAGCCCTGGGCCAACATGCGTGCCGATCTTCCTCTACTTTATATGTGGGATGCCTGCCGCAGCATGGCTTGATAAGCGGTGCGCAGTCCCTGCCCAGGATCTGAACCTGCAAACTCCAGGCAGCCGAAGCGGAGCGTGCGAACTTAACCACTACACCACCAGGCTGGCCCCCCTAAATTACCTATTTCTAAACCCTCTTCCTCTAGGGCAACAAGATCTTTGAGGATAGATTTTGGGTCTTGCATCCCAGAGCTAGGGGCAGCAAAAGATACTCAATAAATAGCTGATGAATGAATGAATGAAGCAAAGCCAGCAATTGGTGGTCTCTTTGCCATGGAGCATGCGGTGAAAAGGGCAGAGTCAGATCAATCCCATCTTGTGAGGTAGGTCAAATCACTCAGTTTCTCTGAACCTAAGTAAATGAGATATTTCCATTTACTTCACAAGGCTGTTGTAAGAAGTTCATGAGACAATTTTTTGCAGAAAGCCCAGAAAGTCCACAGTATATAGTAAGTGCTCAATTAATATTAATTTCTTTTCCCTTTCTAACTATAAACCAGAGATAACCAACAATTTTCCGCTTGTGAGAGAAAGAAAGAGGAAGGATTCCTTTCAGCCAAATAAGACCCAAACTGGAAACTTGGAGAAGGGAGTAGCCATCTGGGGGATTTTTCAGCTTCAGAGAAATGAGAGTTTGCTAATGTTTTTGGTTACAAACAGGAATATAATTCTTCTCTGCGGAAGAGAAAGGAAAAAAAACCTAACTCCTTAGTTTTTAATAGCCAAACTGGCAAAGCAGCAGAAGTATTTTAGGAAATGAAAACTTGGAAATTCAACTTAAAAATTGTCCTTTTAATAAAGCCAGGGAGGATATTCCTTTTGTGCCAAAACTCAGATTTAATTTTTGAATTGTGATATGGTAGTTGAAAAACAGGTTGTAACAGTGGCAAAAGAAAATAACATTTATCTATAAGATAAGTCAAGTCAATGGAATACATCTCTACAGACTGTGGAAGGTTTCATACAAAAGAAGGATGGCTTTAACTGTAACTCAGGGCAGGTGCAAAGTTGCAAGATCTAAAAGCATCTAAGAATTTCAGGCGGAAGGGAATGTCTAAAAGAAACTAGCAAAGAGCTGACCCAATTTAGGAATTCAGAAGATTTCCTACTGCCAGTAAACCTAACAACAAACCAGCAAGCAGGAAGGCTATTTTTATCCCTGCCAGAGGCCTTCTGACTCTGGATGCTACATTTAGAGGACAGAGCAACAAGATAACTTGCCTTAAGAGGATGTTATGATACCAGAGATTAATGGCAATTTTTCAGGCTTTAAAAAATGAGGCATAGTTTTTATCCAAACGAAACCAGCCGAAGTCAGTTAAAAAAAAGAAATGGATAGTATAACGGAAAGAAAAGTGGAAAAACAGACCAATGGGGAGTAGAAAAGTTTTAAGTAATCTAGAAAAAAGCCAAGGCAGTAAATTAAAATACACCTATCTTGCAAAAGATTGATTAAAAAAAGGTGTTACAAGAGACACATTTTAAAAGAACCAGTGAATAAACATAAAGAATTGTAGGACTGGCCCCAAGGTAAAAACAATTTTGAGTAACGGTTCTTTGTGTCGACATGAACATAAGAGAAGATCAAGACAAACTTATGAAATCCCTAGGGACTATCAGTTAAGTTGCCTGCAAAGATTGAGAACCTTAGAGATAAGAGAGAGAAGCTGCTCTTAAAATTGGTTACTGTAGTCCAAATCTCAAAGTGCAACCAGCAAAGTCAGTAGGTTGGCTTTCTGCATACACACCTATCATCAAATCGAATCACTTATTTAATATAAATTCTGATGACTTTATTGAAGCTTAATGAAAAATGTGCTTTAATTTCATATCTGATCTAATTTCACCTTTTGTTATTCTTCGGAAGGCTCAGTTCCTATTTTCTCCTATTGGTACTCAAGGCACTGAGTCTTCCTCTTATTTATTAGCCTTCAAAACTCAATAATAAACAGGCTGTTCAAAGATATCTGCTAATTATCTGGAGGATAAGCTGCATGAGGCCAGGAATCTTTGCTTTAATCCCTGATATATCCCAACAGCCTAAAATAGTGCCTGGCTCACAGCAGATGCTTGATATGTATTTGTTGTATGAATGGCCTCTCATAGCTTTAGACTTTTCGTAAATATCCAAAGTGGTTCTCAAAGTGAAGTGAAGATGGGGTGGGGAGGGAGAGCAGTATATCTGAATCACTTTGGGAATACACATGCTAAAGTCTCATGACAGACCTGGTGAATCAGAATCAGGGAAAAGAATAAGCTAGCTTGGAAAAGTTCCCTCAATGGTTCCATTTGACCTCCAACCCCAATAAGGCACCCTCAATAAGAAACTAGCAGGTGTGAGATCTGAATCTTTTATAGAAGATAATGATAAAATACAGATCTTAAATTCTGTACCCTGTCTCCCAAATACAAATTAAGAAACTAATGCCTACTCTCTGTCTAAAGTATACTGACAACAATGTTTAAGTTTTTTTTATTTTTGTTTCCCTCTTAAATGCTACACAATAAACACCCAAGCTATAGAACCAGGAGCCAGAAGCTGTGTGTTCCTATCTTGATCCTGTGGGTACCAATTGAGTGACTTTACAGAAGCTGTTGTATCTCTCTGAAATTTAATTTCTTCAACTTAAAATGGAGACCATAAAACTCATATAAAAAGTTCGTTTAAGGATTTAAGTTAGAGATAATTCTCAGAAGGGGCACAAAATAAAAATCAGAGAGATGGTATCAGAAGCAAGCGCCCTTTCACTTGGAACTGGTTGTTAACACTGCTTCCTATACAGAATGTCCAGGACTACCTCGAAAAATAAAAATGTAGACCAGCATCAAATGTGTTCTTTGATCTACTACTACCTGGTATTTGGGATATGCTAAATGTTTGTGGAACCAGAATATAAGCAGAGGCTAAAATGTAAGATACTTCCAAACCATGTGGCTTAAAGAAGGCTGTCTCCCCTCCTAACAACGGCTGCCACGTTACCCCATTCCAGGGTGCACCCTTCTTGTCATATAGCTCCCCCAGCCTCCTGGCATTGTGCTGGATGCAACCTAAACAGGCCACACTCCTCAAAGGGCAAAAAGACAGCTTCAGATGTCAGAGACAAAGTTCCAAAATGCTATTTGGTGGAGATAAATAATCTAGGATATGGTAAGCGACCTCCTCACTCCTCTCTGTCCTCCTCCTTACCATTTCCTCTATTAAATCCCTTTTTATATTCTTTTTGGTAATGGGAAACATTCTAACAGCAGGAGTTTAAAGCAGAACAATTACAGAAGTTCTCTAGGGCAATGTTTCATAACCTTTTATAATTATTAAGACCTACTTTGATCAAAATATTTCAGAGATTGGGGGCCGCTCGGTGGCGCAGCGGTTTAGTCCGCGCTTGGCAGCCCGGGGGTTCACAGGTTCGGATCCCGGGCGCCCGCCGACGCACTGCCTGTCAGCCATGCCGTGGCGGCGTCCCATATAAAGTGGAGGAAGATGGGCACGATGTTAGCCCAGGGCCAGTCTTCCTCAGCAAAAAAGGGGAGGATTGGTGACGGATGTTAGCTCAGGGCTGGTCTTCCCCACAAAAAAAAAAAAAAAATATTTCAGAGAGCCTCCCCACCATGGTAACAACTGAAGCTCCCAACCCCTACTCCAGTGACTACTACAAGTAAAACAACAATAGAAAACTTTAATAATAAAAGGCTACTATGAATTCAGCAACACTTTTAAATGTATTTTAATTGCATTACATCAGCAACTACATACTTTCGGAAGATATTCATGTATACATAAATGACATATCTATCATCTAACTGGAATGCACGGTCCTAATGGGTTCATAGGCCCAACAAATAATTCCCATGGCTGAAGAGGTCTGTGGGCCGCAAATTGAGAACAGAAACACTTCATGAGGCCAAGTTTAAACAACTGCTTCCTACACACAGTATTTTTAGGCCTATCTCAAAAAGAACAGATGCAGTCTAGACGCAGTCTTCACTCAACTGACTAAAGTTGATTGATTTCTGGTTACATCCCTTCTACACGCTACTCAATATTAAATACTGCCCCAAACAAACACATGCAATTCATGTGCTACTTTCAGTCATTAAACGATAAAAACCTTCAATTTTGTCACTAAGGAGTAACATGCCACAGAGACTATATGGAACTGCTGATAGTAACTTAAAGATCATTAAATTCATCCCTCCATATCGGGGAGGAAACCAAGATCTAGAGAGAAGTGACCTACCTAAGTCCACAAAACTGCTAATGGCAGAGCAGGGTTTGAACACAATCCTAACTAAATGCTTTTTTTTTACTTCTTACAATTTGGGAAAGTATGTTATAATCTAACAACTTCTGGTCATTTACAATAAAGAGATTAAGTGGCTGATTTAAATATTTCTATTTAATTAACCATGCCAGACATTTATTACTTGGAATATTATAGCCGTAGAAGTTATATATTTTTTTAGATTCTTTATACCTCAATTAATCATGGCTGCTCTTCAGAATTAACATTTGCACTTTATTGTTGGTTTCTCAAGAATTAAAAAAGGGTCCTCTAATTGGTTGATTCCTCCTCTTTCCCAACGTATAGCAACTGGCATCTGCCCAATTGGATTCCAAAGAGATTATGGAACTGCTTTCCCTTCAGAGCTCCACTAATGTTCTTAATTGACTGGTTACCAGGTAATACCCAGAATAAAACAAAGCCTTATTTAAAACAGAGTGCAATGGTGTGGGACTGAATTCAGAATCCGTCAATTAGACAAAATAATGAAGCCCAGAGGCAGGCTGGCCATCGCAATATCTGATTCAAAAAGTAATGATTAGTTTAAAACCAGTTAAAAAAGTATTCCTTTTGCAAATTTTTACTGCTGAACAGCAACAAATTCACTGAGTTTTTTCTCTTTTCTCTCTTTTAACTTTGGTAGTGAGGACAGTGGCAACACAAGGGGAAAAAATAAGGAGCAGAGGGTACAGAAATTCACAAATCAGACATGTCAGCTGATAAATAAATCAATCGCATACAATACTCAGATAGAAATTTCATGAGTATCAGGAAGAAATAATTTTGTGGCATGATTGTGCAACTGCTCTGCCCTTCCTATTGCTAAACTGAATGCAAAGAGAATCCTGGATATTTTTATGACAGCTATGAATCAGCTGGCATTGCTTCCCCTCCCTCAAAGTCAGCAAGTAATGTATTCCAGGATTATATAACAAGATCAAGAAAAGTCTTAAGACCTCCACAGACAACTCTCTATTGTATAACTCCATAATCAAAAGGGCTTTCATTATGCAGGTATTAGTATACAGGGCTGTTCTAATAGCTGTCAGAAAATGAGACAGCAAGTCACTTCTCCATAGAATTTTATAATATAGAAAGAAAAAAGAGAAAGATAATAAGTGACACCATCAAAAGGTACACAATATACTATTATTCATTTGGATGTGGAGCACGAACAAAATGGATCTCTAGAAATGTTCTGGACCTCCTTCTACTTTTTTATACTGTAGGGAGGGACCTAATATTTAACACTTACAAACTATTGACAAAGTCTGAAAACCTTACTACTTAAATATCATTCAGATTTCATTTCTGAATGGAAAATAATATTATTATTGTCTGTCCATATGGTTATAACTATACTTATTAAGTTGTATACAATATTTACCTGAAAATGTAAAACATTACAGAAAAGCAGAAAAGTGTTAATTTGCTACCTGATTGCTGCTTCCTTTCTGATTTGTTATTTCTAAGTGTTAACTGTCACATATAGTTTATTCCTTTACCAATCCCTGCCCTGAATATGTACCAAACAAAATTAAGTCACAACAGCCATAAAATATGTAAGCCTTAATACAATTGTAAAGAAAAAAAGTTAACGAGTTAAAAGAATCTTTTAAAGAAATGTTCAGGATCTTTAGCCTTCTCATAACATAAAAAGTCTACTATCACTTTCCCCCTGCCCCCTTTTATCCTCACCTCTCACCCAGGTATAATTAGAGTTGCAGCAATGTTTTAAGATGACCACTGAATTTTCATGGACTCAAAAGAAGATTCTTTGTGCTCAATGTTCAGGACTAAGATGAGGGGTCTGCTTAAGTAATTAGGGGCCCACATCATGGATGACATAAGACAAATTCCCCCTTTGTGACAACTGCTTATATGACTTTCAGAACAAATGAAAACAAGGGTCAGTATTCTATCACAAATGTGTGGATGGTAGAGGGGGGAAGATCACTCCTTTCTACTCACCAGTACATGTTATGTAAATAAACTGGGAGATGAGGGTCTGGACAAGGCACAAGAAGCGATTAGTACGAACCAAGTTGGTTTCAGTTCAGAGGCTAGATAGAGTAAGGCAGACCACTCCAAAGCCATGAGCACATCAGCGTTCACAAACATCACATTTTGTTCTCCCAGACATTTCCCTTTCCTCTCCTCCCTTTAAAAAGCAAACCAAACAAAAACCAACAGCAATCCCCAATCTGAAACAGTGTAGTCACACTGTTCAAAATCCACACCTTTTTAACTCTGCCTACACAGTGCTGTGAGGAACCCAACATCCTGACCAGCAGCAAACAAGAAGGAGACAGCGGGTCAAAATGAAGAATACACCCTGCCCCAGGAATACACCAGAAATCATCCCCACTACTCTGCCCTTGTCTTCCTCACAAAGGAAGTTACCTCAACACGAAGCCCAGGTCCCATCCTACGGCACAGCTAAGCCAAGCAAAAGAGAAAGACTGTTTAGGATGTTCCATTTCAGCAGCCAGGGAAGGGAGAGTGCAGAAGGATAGGAAACCACTTCATTTCTAAATAGCCACACACAAAGGTCACTGTAGCCCAGTGTAGATTGTATTCTTTGCTATGTACCTTACCCCATTAGTCGTGAGACTTCTAGAAGTAAAGCAATTTTCTACTCTCCCCAGAGCTCAGCCACTCCCCTGCTACGCTGCTTTGAATTACTTGGTATCATCCAAACAGAGCAAGAAAGAACCAGTCGAATTCAGGAAGACTCCTGCCTCCTTGCAGGGCAGCTGCCTAGTGGACTCCAAATCTTCAAGATTCCTAATATTTAAAGATCCCAATTCACCAGAAGACATCTGGTACCACGTAATGGTAATTTACTTGGATGGAGAAATCTGATTATGAATCCAAGTAAAATTAAAAGTATTAAAAGTAAAATTAGTTTGCATTATCAATTTCTTCTTTACGATACTTTGTATCATGTCCCATTAAATATCCCCTAAAGGAAAGTGTCCACTCTAATCCTTTAAAAAGTGAGGGAGAAGAGGGTTGCAGAGTAGCGCACAGGCACTAGTCAAATTGCCACAGACAAACTGATTTAAATAGAAAAAGGTTAAAACACTGTAAAAAATTATATCACCCCCCCACCATTTGCAATAAATCATTTTAATATTATAGCAACAACTTATTTTAGGAAGAGTTCTTTTTGTTTTTTCAAATTTTATTTACTCCGAAATTCAAATTTATAACTGAATAATATTAAATTTAGTCTTATTTTCAGCAACTCTCGTAGGTTTCTAGAGCTATCTCAGTCTACATAAAGTCAGTGTACAGTATCTGCTCTAAAACATCTGTATCAGTACACTTCTGTTCTTTAAAATAGAGAACCACACGACTGCAATTTATAGGAATATTAAGAGAACTGGGCATCAAAGGAAAATTTAAGGTTTCCTGGTTATTATTTATGGTATCCTTTTTTAAGTAGCACTAACTTCATTCTCCCTCTACTGTAAAGATATAGAATTTAAATAATTACCACACCAGTCACTCTCTTACAGTGACATAAAAAATCTTATATAAAATTAATTATATAAAATTGCGTACTAAACTTTCAACTGAGTTTCATGATTTTCTTCTAAAGAGAAGATATTATATAAATTCTTAAAGAAATTACTAGAAATTCTTTTGCTTAGCAACAAAGAAAAGAGGCACAGATGGAATCATCACTTGCCCGCTCATTTAAGCATTTGTTTCAAACAAATCCACAGCAATGAAAAATAGTGGGGGAAGGGCTCCCAAATTTAATGTGTAGATAAAGAAAGAAAAAAATATCAAAAGTGTTTTAAAATGCAAGGTCACAATACCTTAAGCAGTCAGGAATTAAATATGTAGTATTTTTGGAGTAGATCCAGCTCTGAAAATAAATTCTTACTAAATGAATACATGAAGCAAGTGAGGCAGTAATAGTAATGTCTAACTATGTAACATACTCCCACTACTTACTGTCCATATGCAATAGGTTTCTCGGGCACCATGGGGATATGTAAAAGACTGGCACTTTAAACAACTTGCATTTCTGAATGCAATCGTTACTGTTTACATTCAAATTAAATATTTTAAATGCCTGAAACTCAGAGGGATCGAGGTGGATACATTGAGTTCCCCCTTCCAAAAACTGAAAACAAGACATATTTTATAACAATATGACGAGAAAAGGACTCCAATTTCACAATATTCTGAGGAAAAATAAGATGTTCTGACTCATAATTTAGTTAATTAATATCTGAAGAAGAACCATAATGTTTTGATAGTTTACAGGTTGCCTTTGTTCTCTCAATAATTTTGCCGTCTCATTTGGCTTTCTAGTGAAATGAAGCAAACTGGATATTAAATTGTTTTCACATACAGGATTTAAAATACTTGACCACTATTATGAAACTGTGGCTTGTTCTACTCCATCTGACATCTGATAATTTTCAGGTACTGTTTTTTGTCTCTATATTCCAGTGCTGTTTCCCTCTGCTTCCATTCCATAAATGACTACTTCTTGGTTTTTATCTATATTCCTTTATTCCCTTCATGCACAGGAAAGAAAAAAAGGTTCTTTAGTCTTCAGAGGTCTCTCCTGCTATACACTGAATATAATACTGCTTCATGAATTTTTATTTCACTGTGTCCAACCTATGCTTCAGAAAGCTGAAAACAGATGTATTTGCATTTGGTTTTAATCTATTTCATGCTGCTCCATTTCTAAAAATTAAGTACCAATTTCACAGGAGAGAAAAAACGCAAATAACAGTAAGATACAATATTCCCCAAATAATCATCTGAGCATCTACAACAGTAAAAGATTTTTTCTGTCTGGGTGAAAAAAACACTTGATAAGCCTAATAATATTGTAGCAATGCGCAAGCTGCCACCTGGGAGATCAAAATTCAAAATTGGTCTGTAATGCAGGCTCTTAGATTATGAGACTGGGTGTGCAGTAAAGAAATGAAATCGGTCTCTGGGGAAGAGCTTCTGCAGATTGTCACTGGCGTTGGTTATGGAGGAGGCAACACGATTTTCGCGGATAAAAATAACATACAGCCATTCCAGCTGATCAGAGAAAGGTCTTGGAGATAAGGTGGAGGGAGGACCCTCTTCCTCTAAAAGAGAGAAGCCTGTGTACATGGAGAAAATGACAGTAGCCTTAAAATTCTTAGAAAAACTATTTAAAAATAAACTGTTAAAAAGCTAATATAAATTATGAAATGAAGGTTCGGTACTCCTTTTGCACATTTGTTAAAATGTTAAAAAAAAAAAAGATAAAAGGTTTCCAACAAGCCAGTTGGAATCAATAATACCTTCATAAAGAAACTCAAAAACTATATTTGAAGGTTCCTAAGCATATCAAGCATCTTGTCTGTTGATGGCAAAAATACAATTTTTAAACCCACTATAGTAAGATATTTTTTCCCAAAAGGAAAAGGCAAATTCAGTTTTCTGGGTTTTTTTTAATTGAAATGAATAATATAGCCATATCAATTCATTCAACTTGTAGTTCTTACATTAATTTTTGGCTTTATTATTTAAACGCATACACACAAATCACATTTCTATGAGGAACTGCAAATGAAAGATAAAAATAAATGAGGTCATTCATAATATATATTATGAAATTATTTTTAAGATAAAATGAGCCCTAATATAAAATTTGCCTCCATATGGTGGAGTCTTTTTTAAACAATTCTCAAATTAGTTCTTTTAATTGAATTTTTATATTTTATACTTCGTTTTCCTAAGTGGTATATTATTCTCTACCAGTCTCAGAGAATTAATGCCCATTTTCTGTTCTCTGTTTCTAAAGAAGCAGAGCACATGAAGAAGCTATTTATTTATTTTCAAAATGGATAAGCAGGTTTTATATACTTATTTTAAAAAGACAGTGTGTTTTTTTTTTAAAGATACTCAACTTTTATTATCACCTTTAAATAAAATCTCCCAATAGAACCACTGTTAAAATCAAGCTAGTTTTCCTAATAGCTATCTAAATCAGAGGAGAGTTTGACAAGAAATAAAGTATTCCCCTGAGCAAAACTACCTTTTGGTAGCAATAGACTACAGTGAAATAAAGTTCATCATCTTGGTTAAAAAAAAAAAAATCAAGCATAATTACAGTCTGGCACATTAGGACCATGAACTCATCTGTGAATTCTTTATTGCTCTTTGAAGGAAAAAATACACAAAGTTCATTTAACATACTTAAGTCACCTTGGTACTTAAACTTAAATTGAAACTGGCTCTCTCATTTGATAAGCATGAAAACAGACTTAATAGATGTTTAGTAATAATCGCTACCATTTATTGAGTGTCTTCTATGAACTAGGCAGTATGCTGGGTTTTATAGATACACCATATCATTTAATCCTCAAACAACCACAAACTGTAGTGGCAAAATGGCAATTTAAATCCAGATCTTTCTGACTCCAGAACCCATGGTCTTTCCATTCTACCACACTTCCTCTTATAAATCACAATTTTACAAAACCTTTATGTTAATCAGATTCATTTTTTTCTGTTATCAAACTTAATTTTGATTACCCCTAAAGAATCAGCCTAAAGAAACTTCATTTAGGTAAAAATTGGTAAGAACAAATTAAAAAGAGAATATGGAATAAATGCAGAACTTGACACAATAATTTAACAAACTAGGAGAGAGGAAATAAACCTGAGAGAGATGTCCTAGCTATATCTGATAAACCAAAGAAATGCTACTGTTAATCCTGTTAGAATAACATGTGCAAACCTTTATATCTAACCTAAATACTAGTTAGAGGCTTGCTCCTTAGAAGTATCACATAATAAATTATTTACATCTGCTGCTGTTTCTAAACTGTGTTTTCTCTGATAAAAGAAATAGGCACTTATGAAAATGAGTTCTAATTATTTATTATCCCTAGTATCTAGTACATAAGAGGCTCTCCAAAGGGAAAAAAAAAGGTTGCTGAAGGAATCAAACACATTAAAAACAAACAAAAGTCCTTTAGCTATTTTTTCTGTACTTAACTTTTAATTTTGAAATAATTACAGATTCACAGCAAGTTATAAAAAAATAGTAGAGAGAGATCGCGTGTACCATTTATCCAGTGTCCCCAGTTATGTAAGATGGTAACATCTTACATAACTGTAGTACCAAACCAGGAAACTGACATTGGTACAATCCACAGACCTCATTCAGATTTCTCCTTTAGCTACTTTTTAAGATTGTGCAGTTTTTTGGTGCTAGAAAGGGCCTTAGACTCTCCTCACTTTTCTGATGAAAAAACAAAAAGAAGGGTCGAAGAGGCTGAAGGACTACCCAAAGTCAGAGTGCTAAGAAGTGGCGAAAATAAAGCCAATTCTGAGAGGTCATCTTTACTCAGAAAGAGAGTATCCATCGGATTAGAGTCATCCATCAGAATTCCATGTGGAATTCAGTCAAGATCTTCAAAATATTCTTATTTCAAAGTTATCTCATCAGATGGATGCATATTTTTTTCACACATAATGTTTCATCTCTCTAGACCTCAAAAAGCTTTCCTCATTAAAAAAAGTTACCATTATCGGTCTGTTGAAAAATACTTGAGTTTGACTGCATCTGTAATGTGATAAATCAAACTCAAAGGACTACTAGGCCAGGCTGGTCACCCCTTGAAGCAACAGGCTGCCTTGCCACCTTTGACCCCAGTGCAAAGCTGTGTCTAGCACAAAGCAGGCTCACAAACACTGAATGAATGAGCGAATGAATGAATGAACAAACAAACAACTTAAGTGGGATGACATAATATACCAAACATTTCAAACTACTTTAAAAAAAAAAAAGACCCCTGCTTTTAGTAAACTGAGATATGTGTGCAGAAAAATACTTTATTTTTGTGGGGTAGTTTTCACAAAATCATAGCTGGAGGGGCCCTTGGAGAACATCTAGTCTGGTAATTCTCAGTCCTAGTTACACGTGAGCATCACCTGAGACATTAAAAACCAACATGCCAAGTCCCCCTCCACACCCTGGATGATGCCCAGGCATCTGTATCTTATTTTGAAAGCTCACCAATAAAAATCCGTTATTATAAGGGTGATTATAAGTTCCTTATTATAAAGGTAAAGAAATTGAAGCCTAGTCAAACTCAAATGTCTTAATCAAGACAACACAGCTAGTTAGTAATAGAATTGAGCCATAATCCAAATAGTAATAGCACTATTTTTTTCTTAACATAATACACAGAAAATATTTCAAGAATAACAAAATCTCATTTTAACTTTGAAACTGTTTTCAAAATGTGAAACTAGGCCAAAAAACCTATCAACATTTGAACTCTTCCTAGTGTCCAGTCACTGTCATGGGTGGATAGACATATAGGTTTGAGGCACTGAGCAGTTTTTGCCAGAGATATAAAAAAATGAGGTGTATGGTTCATGTCTTTTCAGTTAACTGCTCACCCTTAGCAATTAGTACTCTTGTAGTTCTCTTAATTGGTACTCTGATGGGCCTATAGTAGATGTTCATCAAATATGTCTGATTTTTTAACAAAAAGAGGTACATGTATAAAACTGATGAAACTGACTGGATACAAAATATGAATCCATAATACTTGCCACACTGCTCATCAGATCACATAGATAATACAAATTTTTAACTATATACTAAAATCAAATAGCAACATTTTAAAAATTACCTTTAATCGAATCATTTTCAGCTCTCATTATGTCAATGAGTGAACTCTCCAGTGAGTGCATGTCAAATGTCCTGGGGCGATCCTGTAAACACAAACAGCCACAAACCACTTTTAAAATAGCATTTAATTATAAAAGAAGCTGCATTCGATGGGACACAGATCAAAAAGTGGCAATTTTACTCCCTCTCTGTGTAAGGCACACTACACTCAGCCTCGGTATGGGCGAGTTCTGCATCCATGGATTCAACTAACCATGGACGGTTGTGTCTGTACTGAACATGTAAAGACTTTTTTTGTCATTATTCCCTAAACAATACAGTATAACAACTATTTACATAGCATTTACATTAGGTATTATAAGTAATCTAGAGATCATTTAAAGTATACGGGAGGATGTGCGTAGATTATCTGCAAATATTACACCATTCTACATAAGGGACTTGAGCAACCCTGAATTTTGGTATCCACGCAAGTCTTGGAACCAATCCCCCTTGGACACTGAGGGACAACTGTATTATATTTTATTTTTAACACTTAGAAGACATCAAAACCACAAAAGTAAGTACCCATGGCTCAGCAAAGAGTGATTTGATTTCTAATAATAATTTAAATAAAAACATTACTTTTACTAATAAAGCAGAAACAATTAAAACTAATTTCCATATTGTTAAGGACATTAAATAAACATAAAAATAAAATTCATAGTCTTTCCCTGACACTTAATATTGCAGTGACGTGGCAAAGCTTTCCAAACTTGTTCCAGCAGTTATCTACTAAAGTGGCATCCACGTGTGCTATTTAGAATAGCTGTATTTTCTTATAAGTCAAGGTTTGAAAATGGTCATCAAATGTCTGTAAGACCACTAAGTGGCAAAGTATTCTTGATTTTGCTGCCATTAAAATTAAAGGGAAGAAAGGGTGTGGAGAATACTGCTGGTCTAAACCCTGGCTTAACAGAATGCATTTCAAAAGTGGGTGAGGAATCTGAAAATATACAACGACCCAACTGCTCTGGCATTCTTCTGGATGAAAAGTACTAGCGATAACTAAAAATTAAAGTTTAGCTTGGTAAATGAAAACACTTTCAAATTAAAATTGTGAAAGGAAATAGTATCACGTTTCTGACCCACCTTAAGAATAAACATGTACACACACAAAGACCACAGCAAGTAAAGAAAAAGGGGCTTCCAAAGGAATTTGACAAGAAGAACTCTACAACCTTTTCTTCAATTATACTTTCTCTTACATCATTTTTTAACTCAAAGCTTTGGCTTTTTAAAAAAATTCACCTAACTTTATCCCCCCTCCTTTTTTTTAAACTTGTTTGAGATCTCCTTTTTCTACTTTCCTAGATAAGTTCTAGAACCTTAAGACTGATAGAGGATGTCCTCCACTCAAGAGAGCATTTTTTGATCAACCTGACACTTCTCTGTCCTTCCATAACACCACTCACCCAGTGCTATTATTAAATTTCCCTGAAATAGGGACTATTCCTCCTGACCCCACCCCACCACGTAGATATTCAGTAATGTTCACTGAGTGAACTGTTTCATGACACCAACATTTTTACCTCTGCAACCTGAGGAGTCCAAGGGCAGTTATATTTGGATATAACCCAATATTTAAAGTAGAGAGTATTACAGGTTTTTTTCCTGGGGGTGGGGAGGATGAAGATGGTTTGGGGAGCTGGTGCCTTAACATGCCATTCTGCTCGAAACTGGTATGACTCACTCCAAGACATCTTGCCCACTTTTCCTCCTGATTCTTTCCTCGCCATCCTCATCTCCTCAACATGGTCTACAGAGAGGCAGGAGGACATTGGCAGAATTAGAATTTCTAAGGGTTAGCATTTACAAAAGGGAGAGACGGTTCTGTTTTTATCCTTCCTCACCTCAAGCACTGAATCAGATCAAAACCCTTAATGCATATTCTTTTGGAAACAAAGTGGATTTGAGGCATAACTTGAGAAAGATGTTAACACAAAATCACACTATCTCATTCTACAGTAGCTGGATTTGTCCTCTTTTCAGTATTCTATGAAGCACACTCATCACTGGGCCATCCACTCTCTCCATCTCCAATAAATCAGTCTTGGAGGCAATACTTCTCAGTGTCTCAGTTCTTTGTCTATGTCCTCTGACTGCCAGCTTCCTGAGGGCAGGAAGTATGTCTTACATCAAATGTTCCCACTGCGTATAACTCCAAAGGGTGACTGCACCAAGATATTCATCTCCTCAGACCACAGTACTGCCCAGAGGGCCTGATGTGGCAGGAACTCCCCAGCAGATGATTTCTGTTTCAATATTATCATTTCCTATGTGTGCCATGATGTGAGACAAGTTGAGGAGTCTTGTCCTATATTTCTATATCACTGGGCCTAACACAGGATCTGGCAGGTAGAAAGCAGGCATACGTTTGCTAAATCAATGAATGAATGAATTCCTTCAAGTAATTCTTAAGTGTTTAAAATATTTCTTTTTTCCTACTTCCTTATCTTAGGGTTTATTTTTATATTTCTCCTCTCCCGCCATAGAGTTGTAGGTTTTCTTTTGTCAAAATAACTGTAATGGGGGGGGTACCCTCAGTTTATTATTATTTTTTTTATGCAACTAAAGCAGTAGCAACCTTGTGAACTTCCAGAACTTGCATTTTGCCAATCACCGAATGACAAGAGTCCCAAAGAAAAGCAATTGATAAAGAATATTACACAGTGTTTTTTGGTTTGTTTTATGATAGCTGTTTCCAGTAGAAAACAAGCTCCTTTTTACCTAAAATCTCTAAATGTGGTACTGGAATTTAGCAAAGCCACTTCATACCCTCCCCCAAGCATATTACCTAGAACATAAGGACTTTCGCTAAAATAACAAGCACTGACTTCAAATTGGTGGAGTACATTAAAACTACAAGGCTAAATGAAATTTAAAATTTTCAGTAATGCACTCTGGGATAAAAAAAGAAAACAACCCTCTATCCTTTTTGCACTTATACTAACTTTCCTTTCATTTGTCATGATTTAATACAAGGGTGACAAATACCAATATACAAACTCTGATCAACTGGTATTGCCTCTCAGATGCAACGTGCTGAGAAGGATTTTCAGGCTCTGTATGAATTCAGAAGGAAACAAGGTCTCAACAGACTGCTGATGATTACTAAGTGCAAGGTATAAGACTCAATGGCAAAGGTACCACAGTCTTGCCAACCCTGGACTAATATGTACTCTTCCCCACAATCCAAACTTATTAGCAATTATAATTATTATAAACTATTTTACATTTGTATAACATTTTATTTCCTATGATGCTTTGGTAATTCAAAGACTTCAAAAGTCACATATTTTGTCAGGTACATTCTGTTCTCAGAGAGGGTCCAAAGTTTATCATTCTTGATTTATTCCCTCACTGATCTTTTCTGTCATTTTAAACATCTAATTTTAAAAAAAGTAACTGTCTGTGCCATTAGGAAGTAGGTGGAGGGATAGAGACACAAATAAACCCAAGGAATAAGAACAACACAGACAATGCTGGTTTTCCCACCCACCAACCAAAGTGTCAAATCAGGAGTGCCTTGATTTCCGTATTTCATTTTTCAATTTTGCCTTTTTGGATTGCTAATTGGACCAAATATCATAACCACTAATCTATTTTCTAGGATCCATTTCCCAGAAAGTAAACTAACTATAAAATAGAAACCTTGTTAAGTGACAGCTCTTCTTAACTGAACATGAGCTGATGACCAAAATATGAACATCAGCATCAATCAGTGGAACAAGCAATAGACACTAGGAATCCCCAACTCTGCCACTGGCATGTCACATGAGCTTGGGCACTTTCATCCTGTAGATTTCTTGCCTGTTCTGAAAAAGGGAAGAGTTTGATTAGATCTCTAATATTCCCTCCCTAGCTCCAAAATACATTTGTATTCTAGCTTTCCAGTATCCTAAGATAGTCTGTGCTCTTTCAAGATTTGCAGTTTAAATTATGATGATTACGGCAGGAACCAAAAATGTGAATGAGAATGACTAATCAAAGTTCATCACTTTTTTGCCCACAAAAAAGTAGGGGTCAATGACAGATTAATAAGAAAATGAACCCTCAGAGTCTTAAAAGGACAGTCACTGCATTTTCATTACACTATACATAATGCAAAATAACAAGCTTTTTTGAAAAAAAGTACTTAAAACAATTTGTTGAAGGGCAATGTCCTGATTTCACATAAAAGGTCAAAGAATCTATTAGAAAACAAAAAACACCGACAACTATACTTGCTTCAACCCACCACTGCCAGTTTCTCATGGCAGCCCACAGGGAGAAAAGGTAGAAAAGCAGAACCACCCTCTATTGAGCAACTACTAAGTACCTGACATTATTCTAGGTATTTTATTAATACTGTCTTAATCCTCAAATCTCCTTGTAAGTTAGATTGTATTATTCCCCTTTTAATGACAAAACTAAGACTATGAAAATTCACAGTTTACTGCACAGACAAGGTTACTGCACAGTTCATCAGCTTAGATAGAATTCAAGCTCAAGTCTCACTCCAAAGCAGGCATCCCCTCCTTGGGTAAGGCAGCGGTCATGGCAGTCAAAGGACCACACTAATTAAGACATGCATTTGAATAAATGAGACACTGCTGTAAGGATCCTGGGAGCAGGAATGTGCTGGCGAGTGCCCAGCAAACAGCAGGCACTAAAATTTTACTCAATAAACGAAAGAAAGGACAAAATCTATGTATAAGAGTAATATAGGATGATACTAAAAACATAAGAAAAGAAGCCTTATCTTCCTTCTTCCTGTTGAGATGACAGATAGACGTGGTGCACAAATTAGAGACCTACCACAGATGCATCTCTAGGTTACCTACTGCCAACCACAGGAGTAGAAGCGGTAGTAACAGTAATAATAGCAGCAGTTAACATTTATCCAGCTCTAGTGCTTCACATGCATAATCTTATTTATTCTTTACAAAAATCCTATACAATTAGGTATGTTCAGTTATTACCCCATTTCACAGATGAAGAAACAGAAGCTTAGAGTGATTAAATAACTTTATCAATGTCAAGTAAGTGGAGGAGGCAGAATTTGAACTCAAGTCTCCGACTCTAGAACATGTGAGCTCAATAATCCTGAATGAAAATAAAAGAGCACCGATTATTTTCAAGGCTCAGCAAAGCAAACTTGATTACAATGCTTAGACCTTATTTTAGTTTGTAATCTTAACTGTTATATGTAAAATAATTGAGTTGCATGTCACTAACTGGTTGGTTTCAGTTTCTGTCATCTCTACTTCACAGGACAATTTCTAAAGGAAAAACCATAGAAGCCAATATGAAAATCAAAGTTGATAAAAATAACCTTCTGAAAAAAACAAATTACTATTTCAAAGAGCAGGAACCATCCTTTTATTATATACGTGAATAATCCTGACCGTCAGGGCAAAATAGGAGGACCTACATCAGCATATACTGATGACATGGCTTTTCATAACATTCCAGAAGTAGCCACAAGAAGCACGTGAACGTGTTGGTCTATTACTAACAGAAAGAACAATTAGAATGCAATTATATCACAAACCAAAATCATCATTCACGGCTTTTTTTTTTCATCCAGATGGATAATCTAAGTTGGTGTTTCTCATACTTGAGAGTACATCAGAATCTTCTGGAGGTCTTTTTAAAACATAGATTAGTGGGTCCACCCCCAAAGTTTCTTATTCAGTTGGTCTGGGTAGGGTCCAGGAATTCTCATTTCTAACAAGTTTCCGAGTGAAGCCAAGGACCACACTTTGCAGACCTCTGAGTTAAGCAAGTCCATTCAACAGGTTAACTCCGTTAGATACTTGGGGTGTGATTTGTAGTGTAAATCCTGGTTGCCCAGCCGTGATGCAGTACAGCTTAATTAAATATTCTATATGAGCCATTTTAAGGCTTCCTTATGAAGAGAAGGACTTTGCTTTCAAACCCAAAACAAAGCCCTCTCTTCCAAGCTCTAAAGTGCATAACTTGGAAAAAGATTACAATCAAGTTCAATTTTGACAAATCAACCACCACAACCACTCTATTATTGGTTCTTGTCCTTTTATACTTGCGTTAGTATGTTTTGGCATTATTAGACTGAGTCTAAAACACACAATGTAATTAACTGAATGTAACCACATTATTAAGAACCAAAGCCCAAATTCAGGTACTCCCTTTACTCATTCTTTCTATAAAGACAGGCGTTACTGTGATGGTCACTTCTTCAAACTGCTACGTATCTGTATCAGCCTATGAAGTTTCTCTTTCAGGCTTAAACTCTCCCCGGTAAAGAGGGGAAAGGAAAATATTTTGGTTTGAAAAGAAAGTCTATGCTAATGGGTCAGGTGCCAAAATAAATAGGAAGTTTGAGATGCCAGTAGAGCCCATAATTAATCAAAAGTAACTATGGGAGTTTTAATCCAAGATTTGCCAAAATGTAAATATTCTTCTTGGATTAAATATTTAAGCCCACAGACATCAAAAGTTGACTATCTTGTCAACTTTCAAGATTCTACATCCAGACGACCCTCACATCCCTGTGCAGGCCCCAAGTCCCCCCTCCCCATCTCCTAGCATGCTGACATCCCACATGATATTAACAAGCGCTCCTATGGCTATTCCCCCACTGGACTGCCAGCTCCACTCATCTCCATAGCCACAGATTGTAGCATATGAGTAGCATACAGTAAGTCCATCATCAGTGTCACCACCATTATTAAAGTGGCTAACATGTTCCTCCTGGCTCAGTGTTGTGCATCTTATATGAATTGTGCATGATTTACATACATTAGTTCCTCACAATGATCATGTAAAGTGGGTACAATTATCAACCCCATTTTAGGCAAATGAAACTATGAGAAGTTAACTAATTGCCTTCAAAGTCACACAGTAAGTGGCAGAGTCTGACTTCAGAGCAGAAGCTCAGAAAAGCAGTGCATTTAAATAAGCCTCATCGTGACCTAGAAATTTCAATCTATTAACACCTACAAGGTATGAAATCCTTCACGGTATAGAGCGCCTGAATGCAGAGAACAAGTGTCAGAGGTTAAAGTCCAAGAGGTAATTGTGTGAAGTAGGAGAAACCACATTTAGTAGCATGTCATATTTCTTAGCAGGTTCCGTCTTCAGTCAGTACTTTCTCATTATGACGGCTTTATAATGAAGGCGGAGTCTTACAGATCTTAGGCTACCAAATGCTCTCTAAGAGAATAATAAACTATAACTGAATGAAAGAATGTCTTCCGTGTATTACCTTGACTGGATCAGTCAACAGCTCCATTTGTTCCCATGTGAACTGAGGAATCAGATCTCTCCAGAAAGCCTTTGAGAAAATTTTCTTATTCCACCTTCACTAAAGAAACCATACTTATTTTGAACATTAGAAGTCCTTAAAGTGGTAAACATTTCTTATCACCACTTATCTGTATTAAAAAAACAAACTGGCATTCTAGACTTGATTACTCAGTTCCTGGATCAATAGACCCCTTCTTTTTGTTGACTATTTGCTCATTTTCACCTTGCCTGGCAAAGAAAGAATTAAAATCTATTCTAAGACCTGCGTTTAAATCACCACTTACTAGACAAATGATCTTGACACTGCAGCCTCTCTGAACCTTGATTTCATCAGCAAAATGAGGCTAACACCTCCCTTATAAAACTGTGGTATGGAGAAATGAGATAAGGTATGTAACAAGCCAGGCACAATGCCCAGCAGTTAAACATTCCCTCTGTCCCTTTTCTATTTGCTGCAAGAGCAAAAGAGCCTGAAACTAGCATTTTAAATTAGGTATTGTTTGTATCTGAATAATTCAGCTGTTCTGTGCTATTTCCTATAGTCCACTTTCATAGAGATAATCAGAATAAGCCAAAACCTGTGAACCCAAAAATATCAGTATAAGATTTCTCCTACCTAATAAGCTATGCACGGCAAGAGGTCATTAAGAAGTAGGTAAATACTACTAAAACTCAGCCCTAAGGAATGACGTCATGAACACCCTTCTGGCCATTCCTCTATCCTTGGCTGCTAACTGGCTGTCTGGGTTCCTCTGCCCCATGTCTGCTGGGCCTGGTGAGGGTCCAGAGGCAGCAGAGAGAATGGTCCACTCAAATGCACAATCTTTATTCCAAAACTGAGGCTGGTGTCCTGTAATCCATGACATCTCTTCTCTTTGGGGAGCCTTGACAGCAATGTCAAAAAGCGGCCTGTGCCCAGCTTCAGCCCTTCTGGGCACTCCCACTCCCACAGCCTTAGCTCTCCAGAGCTCCTGAGCAGAAGGAATGTCTCAACACTCAGGCACAAAGCAAGATGTCACCAGACTGTACACTTCATGAGAAGAAGGAGCACGTTTGCCTTGGTCACGTACTCCAGCATGTGGGCCACTGAAAGCATCAAATATTTGCGAGTTGAAAGAAAACAAGAGATGAAAAAGTTTGATGGAGTTCAAAGGCCCACAAAAGACCCCAAACCTCTAAACTCCTCTTAAAAAACAAAAGCAGACAAACTATAATACAACCAGAAAGCTCTTAGTCCTGCCCCGTTCTTTCTCCTTCAGAGATCCTTCCCACATGCCCCCAGAGGCCTGAACCTGAGGGAAAGCTGAGATGGACTGGACAACTGCTTCCCAAATTTTTGGTCACCAGCTGATGTTTGGGTGCTTTAGTTGGATCTCTTTTTTCTGATGGCCATGCGACCACCAGCACCCTTCTCCACCAGAAGGGAGGAGATGAGGCCAATAGTGGTCTCTTTAGAGATTAGCACAAGGTTGCATGGTGAAACAGGCTGAGCAGGTGCAGCAGGAATGTGGGCCTTGCTTCAATTTCTCACTATCTTTCTTGAAAAAACAACTAGAAAATAATTTTTTTGTTCTTAAGGGAAAAAAAAGACTCCTTATCTTTTAGAGACACATACTAAACCATTTACAGATGAAATGATATGACATCTGGGAACCGCTTCAAAAAACATGAAAGGGGAAACAGAGGGTGAGGAAGATAGAAGAAAAAGGACTGTCCAGGAGCTGATCATTGTTGAAGCCAGGTGACATGTACATGGGGGTTTGCTGTACAATTTTGTCTGCTATTGAATATGTTTACATTTTTCCATTTTAAGAAATTTAAGACATGGGAGAAAAAAACTTGACCAAAAGAGAAAAAATAAAAAAACTGATGGTCACTAAATTTTTCAGCAGTGTTCAAGAAAATGAATCACCTAGCCTGATTTCCACTATTATTTAAGTACAGTGACTTTATTAAAAAATATACATAGTTATTTATAAAATTCTTCTTCAAAATTAAGCTCAAATTACCACACACCAGTTATGCAATGGTTTTCACACTTTAAGAAACTGTGCTAGTCGCAAGATTTTGAATTAATATTTCTATTTGATGAATTGCTTTCTTATAACAACAGAATCTTTTGGAGGCCAAATATTAGACACATTTCATTTTATCCTGAAAAAGACCAGGTAAAAGAAATGAGAACAGGAAGGATCAGGAAGGTTGAATAGCCTGCCCAAGGCCACACAGCTAGTAAGCAGCAGAGCCACTTCCACACTACAATGAGGCGATTTTTCTGAGTAGCAACGTTCTTATATTGAGGTGGGTTTTTTTTCAAGATCCTTACAGACAGTAAGGTACTACATGCATTCCTCAAAAAACCTGAAATAACTATTATTACAAGTATATTACATAATATTTAAATATAAATATGGCTTTAAAATGTGTAATACTGAGGAATTAACTATAACTTAGTTTGGATCTAAGAAAAAAATAATGATTGGGATATATCTAGTAAATATTCAGCAAATAGAAATTGCCCAATCTAATTACTCTACAATAAGAAAAGTAGTTGTACATCTTAAGGCTTTAAACTTTAATAATTCAGTTTGTAAACATAAAACAGGATCCTATAAGTGGCTGATATAGTTTTTCTTTAACATGTAATGGGACCTGAATTCTGCTACCCAGAGGTTAAAGTTTGCCTTTTGTGGTACCATTTTGTCACAAAATTTAAATACGCACATGTTGTGTATGAGTGTACAAGGTAGCTTATACAAGTGTATATTTATAAATGTGACCATTAATAAAATATTTGGAAATGCCATTTACACTTGTTTTTGTTGTACCTAAAACTGAGTCTGTTACTTTGCTTTAAAGTTTAAACAGCTCATGGAATAAAATGAAATGAAACTATTGGGCTACTTGCTAATTTGTTTATAATGAGAAAAAAATGCATGTTCAGTATCAAAGATTAGCACAGATCAGAAATACATTATAAATCAAATCCAAACAATTTTTATGAGATATAGTCCTGTGCCTAGTCCATAACACAGCAGGTGCTCAATAAGTATGTGCTAAATAAATTAATTAAAATATTTTCAAAAAACAAAACAATTCCAGGATAAAAACTAAAATACACCCAATTCAAATTTATGGTAGCTTTTCCTATCTCTTACCAAAAAAAAAAAAATCACAAATTCTCCATTAAAATAGTCTCCTTTAATGTATACAAAAGCAATCAAATGTTCTAAATTTCTTAAAATAATTATAGGCAAAATCCTTCAAAATACTGAAAGAAATAGGCTGCCAATGCTAGTGAAAATTTAGGTATAATTATAAAACTTCTCTTCAAGAAAACTGATAATTCTGCTAAATGTTTTATCTGTCCTGGGTTGTATCTAGCTTATTCAAAAGGTACTCTGAGAAGTAAAGTGTATATAATAGGATAAGCAATATGAAGCACTGTTGAAAATTTTTCATAGATGCCCAAACTATATTTGTAATTACTTTCATTTCACGATTTTAGTCTAAAAAATATTAGAGAGCCATTTTTTAAATTAAAAAAAAAAGTTAAGCTACCTAATATGGCCACATACTTAAGGCACTACACAATACCTTTACTTCACTGTTAGGTATTATTATCTTGACGAGGTATTGTCTTCCTGAATTTAGGAGATTCGCTCAAGGTCACACCACTAATCAGAGTTCAGAGTCAAACTTAGGTCTGTTTGGATCCAGAGCCTGTGCGTCACTCTACCGCATTTTTGGCTCACAAAATAGCCTTTCTCAGTAATTATTCAAGTTTCACCGTCAGAAACTGATTAAAAATAGGATCTACATCTTTATCTTTCTATCTACTAAGAATTTTCTAAAAATCTAAAAGTGGAATTCCTTGTTTCAATAAGATAAAAAGTGATGAGACTCCACACTAAATTTGAAGTAAAATAAATTACATATTACTACAAATTTATAACGGGAAAAATACATTTGAATTCTGCAAGAATAATTTTTTGAACAATTAAATACAAAATAAAATGAGTTTCGTCAGGAAAAATTAAAATGAATGCTCACATTATGGGTTTTCTGCCTTAAAGAAAAACACATTATATACATTATCTGTGATGAGACCAAAAACCAACGTACAATATAGTGCTAAAAAAAGTGATAGTGCATCTCAAGCTTATTTTCCTTATATAGCAAGATAGAGAAAAGTCATAAGGAAAATAAATTTAGACTGTAAAATTCAAACTAGGCATATGTTATTTTAATACTACTTTTTCCATTTCTTTCTCATGAACACCAACAAGGATTCCTCTCAAAAGCTTAAACTCATGAAGTAAGTAGCATCTTTCTAGTTGCAACTAGCAACAACCACATTCACTAGGCTTGCAATAAACAGGTTTTCCTGAAAGATGATGGAACAATGTGTTGATTATATTCCATGGTTTCTCTGAAGACGACAACTAAAAATAATACAAAAACTCGACCCCACCCGTTTCGATTCCATCAGAAAAGCAACTGAACCTAGTTAAAAGGCTTTTTACAAAAAGGGGAAAAATTGTTATCTGGTAGGCTTTTCCCAAAGTGTTTCCAATATCTCAGTTCTGATGGAGCCAGAACCATCCAACACATACTTCACAATTTAAAAAAAAAAATAGTTTCCCCTCTTCTGATATAAATAAATACAAAGTCAAAGAAAATGCTTCCTATGCAAAGATCCCTCTTGGGACTATATTAAGAAACAAAAAACACAATGAAGTTGCACTTTAGACAATTTTAATAATTCACATGACTTGCAGAACTGAAGCAATGCAGTAACTTTCTGATTACAGATATAAGATGCCATATATAATTTTACAGATCAATAAACTGCCAACACAAAGAGAGTTATTAAAGTGACATGAATTATTTGCCTGGTTAAGACAACTTAACAAATCTGTGACGACTGTGTCTAAATTAAGAGCAAATGGGCTCTAGGTCCTAAAATGTCTCCCTATCAATCAAGTCTTAGGATCATCTTTGTGACAGACTTTGTCTTTTTTTTTTTTTTTTTTGCCTACTTCCTTCCTGGTTCTTAGCTAATGGAGGTAGGAGCATAACTGAGCTGAAGATAAGAGGGTATCAGAATATATACTACACAATTCTCCTTTACTTTCCTATAAGGACAGAAGATCTAGGCACCCCTCCAAAGAAGTGCTATATTCAAATACAACTACTGGCAGGTATCCCAATATATTATTTGGTTTGGACATCAGAATTCCAGGATGTGTTTGGCAGGACGGGTAGGATTTTTTTCCCCTTAATGTAAGGGTCAAATCATGCCTTTAGTTACATGAATATGGACTTTGTTTCTTCATTTTGAAATTGGGACAATAAAACCAAACCTCATAGGGTTGAGAAACCTATACAGGAAGTGAGATAACATATGTGAAAGCACCTAGTTCAGTGCCTGGTATACAGTATGTACTAAAAACAAATATTGACTTGAAAATTATCTAAGTTTATTATTTTAAAGTTGACAAATAAAGATATTCTATTCTTTTCTACTTTCAAAACTTAATCTATAATCAGCTTTTGATCATTATCTATCAATTATTCACTGTAAAAATGTTCCTCTCATCTTACATGCTTCTGGCAGGCATGCCCCCTGCCCTCTCACCTGTATCATGTCTTTGTGAAGAGGCACTGTAGTATGATTAAGAGCCACATCTTGCATGTGAATAGTAATAATAATAACAATAACAATAATTTCTATCTCATAGGATTGCTGAATGAATTAAATGAGTTAATACATGTAACACACTTAGAATATCATAGGCATGTTAGCTACTATTACATATACATTAGTTGTATCTAAAAACTGGATTTGAGGCATGTTATCTGAATTTACACAATGAAAACTTGAAGCAAAAATAACTTAGAAACAAATTTTTGTTTTGTTTTGTTTTGTTTTTGTTTTTGTTTTTGTGGGGAAGACCAGCCCTGAGCTAACATCTGTTGCCAATCCTCCCCTTTTTGCTGAGGAAGACTGGCCCTGGGCTAACATCCGTGCCCGTCTTCCTCCACTTTATATGGGACGCCGTCACGGCATGGCTGACAGGCAGTGCGTCCGCAGGCACCCGGGATCCGAACTCGCGAACCCCGGGCTGCCAGGCGCGAACTAAACCGCTGCGCCACCGGGCGGCCCCAGAAACAAATTTTAATACAAAAAAATCCCAAAATATAATACCTTGCCATAGCAATTATTTAGAGGATTATTCACATCTTCGCTCCTGCTCCATAAACACAGATAAAAGATTGGCTAAAAAAACCAATTAAAAATATTATCATTAATCTAAATTCACTGTATGTACCCCAAACCTGCATTAAAAATACGTAAAAACCATTCAGTTCACTTCAAATTAAAATAAACATTGCCCAGTATTAATTACACTTCGGGTAAATTATTTCCTTTTAATATAACAATACCATACTAGCCTTTGACTGAATACCACTATTATGATGCAGCTATGTAAGCTCTATCCTGTAATTTCTGTGGTAAATTTCAAGATCTTTCTATAACACCTAAGGAATTCTAATAGCAACTGAAATTAAATGACTAATATCCATAAAATTTCTTTCCTAAAATTAATAGTGCTTAAGGTAACAAATTTAAATAAGATAGCAGTGTTTAGAAAAAGGAGTGTGGATTGTGGTTGCAGCAGTTTAAATTTCACAGGAGCTTATGGTAGGATCACAAGCAACTTAGAAATCACGTAGGTCACCCCTGACATTTTATGAAGAAACTGAGACCCCCAAATGCCTTGATAATGCTAGGGCCGAGACGACAACCTAGGGCTCCTGGCACCCAGTCAGATAAATGTACCTCAAGTGTTTTCACATCAAATTTAACCAAGTAACTCATATCAACTCAAAACGGTATTTTTTTTTTGCCAAATAATTCAAAAGAATAATTGTGAAAAACACACACACACAAAGAACTGCATTTAAGTAAGCAACACAGTAGTCAGTTTATAACTTCTTATGGTATTTTCAAACCCAATTAGGAATTTCTTGTCATAAAGATTTTTTCAAATCACTTAAATTGTGATTTTCAAATCACCCCAACACTTGCTCTCAGCTCCCCCTGCCTCCCACATCCCTCTTCCTGTCCCTCTCCCTCTCTCTGTAACACACACACACACACACACACACAGGGACTCTCCTAAAAATGGTCGGGAAGGTGAGCAGAAATCAACAACTTACTTTCCAACCCTACCATATTTGATCCAGGTATACTGACTCATCCGTTTTTCATCCTCAGCATAATAGACAACAATTCTAAGGGAAGAGTTGGTTTCTAACAATATCTTTTAGTATCAGTCTTAGTCTACTGTATTATTATTTCATAAACCAGCTTAATCTCTAAAAAGCCACCTGACAGAAAAGATTTCACATGTCAAACACATTCCATGAGCCCCATAAAAATACTAATAATGTGCATATATGTATCATTTATTCATTTTCTGAAATTTTTGTTTTTCCCAAAGCAAAACTTTATCAAAAGTCAGTAAACTGAGAATGGAAAATAAACCATGAGGTCAACATAAGTTCATTCTGTCAGTGTATAGTAGCAAAATAAAAAAGAAAAGTATATTCAATTCTGAGCCAATCTTAATCCAGTTAAAATGTATGGAATGCCATCTTAGATTTTTTAAATTAGCAACATATGAATAATTCATAAAAGTTACCTCTGCATTAAATTTCCCTTAAATTTATGTTCAAAGGAACATCAGATGCAACTTTTTAAAAACAAACTTCATGGGATTGCCAATGTCTTAAACAGCCTTTCACAGGACCACTAAAGCACAATAATTACTCTCTTCAGTTTGAGTAAAAAACCCTTTCTAAAAACAAAAGCCAACAGCTTTTAGCTACTTAGACAAAAAATTATTTTAAAAAATCAAACAACTAAATTTAACCAAATATTTTAAGATCCTAATCATTACACCTGAATCCTTAGAGAAGGGATATTTAATTCCCTGGAATGGCATGGGTTTCTCTTAGCAAACTTCCCCTCCCACTAAGCAAATTATTAATTAAAACAGATAATTCTGCCTGTGCTGACATCATATCTGGAGACACTGCAACTATTTTGTAATCTGTTTTAGCCCTTGCAGAAAGATCTCTAGAATAACCCTCTAGCTGTAGCACATGTGTATGTGTACACATGTATGCATACATGTACACAGATATATTTTTAATCTCTGTTTTTTTAACCTAGAGTTTGCACTCTTATTAGCTGTGTGCTCTTGGGCAAGTTATTATATCTTTCTGATGCTCAGTTTTCTCATCTGTGAAAAGGGATAATAGAACTTATCTTGTGGGGTTGTTGTGAGGACTAACTCAATATTAGCTTATTATCCCATATAAATTTCCCAAACACATATAAATGATCATACCCCCAAAGTATACAAATTTAGTGGGGCATCTGATGTTCAATTAACTATGAAATTCCCTTTATCTCATATCTTATCACCTAGACTGGCTGCTCATTAATTCAAAAACATCAAACAACACGACTCTTGTAGAATATGGACACACTGCTGGCAAGAAAGACAAGTTATCTTCGCCTGAATCTATTTTTAGGAATGGTTTAATTATCTGTACCCCTAGTGTTAACACTAGAAAATAAACAAACGGGTGAAAAGCATCATAAAAGAGTCACTCTGAGATCAACAGTTTCATAGTATTCAAAAATAAAAGGGAATGAAGAAAACTTTGAGATCATTTCTCTAGCAATCCTTACGAACATAAAAGCAGGCCAGAATTTGCAAAGAGGTTTAAAAAGGAATTGCCGAATTGATGAATTCAGACCGTTCAGATTGCATGGTTCAGAGAGGCTCCAGGTTTAAAACGTAACCAGCGAGAAAACTATAATTCAATAGCTGGTTTTCAGTGAATCACTACCTTACAGTGGAGAAAGAAATCAATTTTTTTGGTTATACAGTTACTGCATATGGGGAGAAAATGCTCATCAGTTTCCACAATGAAATATATTTATATCTCTATATTATTTATTCTCACCTAAATAAGGGGGAAACCAACCCTGATTCTCTTGTCAGGCTAGAAAGGTCCTACAGTTAATAATTATGACATCACTAGCTACCTGGTATTCATAATTATGCCAATTCATACAGTTATCTATGAGAAGATTACAGTTAGAAGTTTACCAAAGAAATAGCTGAATATTTTGCTCCAAATTACACTCCTCTCCTGCCAAAATAATATCGAGTAATTAATGCATTTTCTAAGAAGAGCTCTGATGTGAATATGGACAATTCAAACTTTTAGTTAAATAGATAGTACACCAAACCGTTTCCTTATTCATCTTAATCTATTAATGGAACATAATCTTACCGGAAAAGGAAAAATGTTGTCAGCCCTGTTCAAACTATCTTCCATCCAGGATTTAGGAGCAAAGGCAGAGCTGGGACGAGCATACTTCTGGAGCTGAATATGATTGCTTGCAAAATTCTTCTTCAACGGCGAGATGGAGTTCAGGGGCGTTATTCCCCCATTCAACCCTCTGCGGTGATCTCGGCCTTGGGAACCTCCCCAGCCACCATATCCGCCTCCCCCCGGGCTCCAGGAAGAAGACGGTGTAGGAGAGGGACTCTGATAGCTGCTCCATGGAGAGGGGGGTTTGTTAAGATTATTTGCCAAATGAGGCAGCTGGTTAAAAGCAGCATTTCTATGTGTGAAAGGTGGGGGATGGGGACTGGCAGGAGACCTCCTTTGCTGCTGATGCTGGCTGTGATGATGCTGGAAATGAGGATGATGAGGGTGATGCTGGGAGAGAGGCCCGATCTGAGGGGAAAAGCTGCCTCCGAAGCCAGGGCTGACATGATGGGGAAAATTTTGAAACAACAGAGCACCGTTATTAGCCGAAGCAGCCGGGACCCCTCCCTGGTGAAAGAAACTTGCATCTTCATTGATGATTGTAGAGGAAGAAGGCGCTATTGCTGCTGACCAGTTACTGAAACCGGTAAGAGACGATGCACTAGACGTCAACGGTTGGGTGGAAGTACCTAGCCCCGTGGCTTCTTGATAATCAAACCCTGTCAACACTGGTGATTCGATTCTTATTTTCTCCTTCCCATTGCCATTTTCTGAAGAATTGTCCCCTTGATTTTCTTCAGATTTCGCCTTCTCCGTTTCAGGCAGTATTCCAGCTTCCTGACCTGGACTGGGGGAGAGCTGCTGCTTTTCTAAAGGGTCTTGCTGCTCCTGCTGCTGACTTTTTGCTTTTTCGGACCCTAAGATCTCATCCTGAATGTTATGGTTAGCCGGAGCAGGAAAGAGCCAAGCTGACCCGGCACTGCTGCCATTGGCAGCTGTGTTATTATTTATAAAAGCAGCAGGACTGGGGGTGGCATTTTGGTGATGGTGTGGAGGCTGCAAATGCGGATGGAATCTGACTGGAAAAGCAGATTTATTCCCAGTATTGCTTTGCACTAGCACTCCAAACCCGTAATCCCCCATTTATTACTTTTAGGATCAGAATCTTACAATAAAAAAGGACAACCTGATGTCTCACGCCTTTGTATCCTCTACCCCAAATTTCAGTTGTTTGTTTGAAATGTCGTATTTATAGCTAGCTCAAAGATCGCAGCTTATCACTTTAAATAGTCCTGATTTGGAATTCTGGTCTCTGAAAGAAAGAAAAAAAAAAACTGGAAAAAAATATCTCTTAAAACACTGACATGAATCCAACTGGGCTCATTTCTAGGAGGGAAGAAAAACGAAGAGGGCAAAAATCAAGTCTTTGGTTAGTAAAATAGGCGCTTTCTTTTTCCAAAGGAAAATGTACATGAATGACAAAAACACAGCTTCTCAAGCATCTATGGATGTAGAAGAATAAGCATTGCGCGGAGTAAAAATATATATATATAATTTAACAATCACATATGGTCTTCCTCAGCAGTTTAGATTCGCTCACATAAAAATCAGAATAGGGCTAAAGGGGAGAATACGTTCTTTTCTTGGCAGCTCGGTTAACAAAAATCAGAAATAATTTAAGAACATTATATATTATATATTTATATAGATAGATTATATTAGGTTCTCTGGGGCAGGAGAGGCAATCAGCACTGACTAATGGAGAGACGACTGCGGGGAGGTTTCTGCTGTTCCTGGTCCCGTTTCTGCTCTTTCACGGGGCGCAGTTCGGGCCTCCCGGGCTGCTCCCGAGGCTCCGGGTGCAGATCTTGCTGCGGTCGCTGTGCCTGGACTCCCCCCGGCTTCCTCTCCCCCATGAAACGGGCTGGAAACACCCGTGTGTCCCTGTCGGGGGGTCGCGCTCGGGAGGGATTAGCGAGACTCGCCCGGGGCGAGCGGGCGGCCCGGGTGCGCGGGGACCGCGGCGGCGACCTGGAAGGTCCTGCGGGTTCGGCCTCTTCCCCTCTCTGCGGCTCCGCGGTGTTTTTCCCTCATGGGACCCAGGGGCGGTTCGTTCGGTCCTCTCAGTTCGATTCTCCGCAGGGGGAAAAAGAGGACAAGGAAAAGCCCGCTAGTGTGGTTATTCTAAGAGAGAAGGCCTACCCGCTTTGCGCGCTCTCTCTGGTTTCCCCGATTTTTTAAAAAACTATAATTTAGAAGGCTTTTGTTTCTCCTCACGGTTGCTGGGCCGCCGTCGCCGCCGTCGCCTTAGCCCGGTCCCGCAGTCCCCGCGCTCGTGGTGGGGGACTCCGCCCGGCTCTTCTTCTCCCCTTCTTCCTCCTCGTCCTCCTCCGCTGTCGCCGCCGCCGCCGCCGCCACCGCCTCCCGGTGCCCGGGTCCCGCAGCCGCGGCTGAGTCCCTCTCCTCAGGACCGAGCCGAGTGAAATGACAACCAGCTGGAAAGACCGAGAGACACTTCCGGTTCGGGGAGGGCGGAGTGGGGTGCCGCGACGCCCCGCCCACCTTCCGGAAGGCCATTCCGCTGTTAGAATTTAGGCGAGGCCACGCCCCCCGGCTCAGGTCCCAGCCCAGGAAGGTCGGGAGGCTACCTCGAGAGACAGCCTTTCCGTCCGCGCCGGGCCCGGGGAGGCCCGGCCCCCGCTCCCCACCCCGAGTGAGCGCGGCGGGTCGCCATCTTTAGTGTGGGCAAAGGACTGCTGCGCTGTTTTCCCTTCCTAACCACGCTTTGCAGGAGGAGCATATAGGGACACGCGGAAGAGAACAGATGCCTCGAGCACCACAGAAAAGAGTCAAGGTGTTGGGGATCGGAGTGGCGACCCGTGAAACCGCGATGAACGGAAGAACTGCCCATAGTAAAGGTGGGTCCCCAGGCGTCACGTGCTTTGGACCCAGCTCCGCCCCAGAGGGATCTGGAAGGGGAGGCGGGTCTTCCCAGCAGATGTGTCGTGCCCAGAACTGCGTGTGGTCTTGTCCTGAATGTAGACCTCTGGCGGGACTCTCCCGTCACCTTTCATTCCCCCACCTCCACCCGCCCACCTTGGCTTAGGCTCCCGTCTGGTGCAGTCGCTCAGGCCCAAAGATACGTCTGCTGTAGGCGTCCGTGGCTGAGCCCTCATCTCCATCTGTTCTAGTCTGCCCTACACGCTGTACCAGATGGACATTTCCAAAACGAATATTTTACCGTGGTCTTCACCTGCTCAGATTTCTTCTGTGGCTGCCCATTACCCTGATGAAAAAAGCCAAACTCTCTCAGTCTGGTATTAAAGGACTTTCCACTCTGTGGGCACCGTATCTTCACACCTCGTGTCCCTACAGACGACCCCCACCAAGGTGCTCCAGACATACTCTCAGTGCCTTTTTACCTTCCCGTTCCTCTCTTCTCCACCTGGTAAACTATTTAGTTTTAGGAACCAGTTCAAAAGCTGCCAACCCTGTCTTCTGAGTTCTTTCTTGTGAGGGTCCGTGGCCCTATGTACATCTCATGCTTGTTTATCACCTCTGTTGTAATGGTCATGTATGTCCCCTGGACCTGTGCTCCACTGTGGGCTCTTTGAGAGGACTTTGTAGATAGGAAGAATCAGTGAACGAATGCTGAAGGAATGAATGAACAAATCAGCTACAATGAAGGCTTTTCCTGAATGACAGTACCCTTTTCAAGTCTGAATTATTTCATTCCTTATGCCATTTGGTTTGGAGCTCACACCTCTCAAACTTTCATCATTTAGGTTATTCATTTGCTGCTCCAGTGCGCCATGTCTTGTTCATCTTTGTACATGCTCACCACTATGACCACACTCAGGGCCTAGGGCAATGCTGTGCTCTCAGCACAGGCTCTAAAGATGTGGAATAAGTGAATGTTTTCCTTTAGTAGAGAATGGAAAATGAAAACAGAGTAGAGCCAGAGGGACTGTAGCAAGAGTAGCGAAAAAAAGAGAGATCAAAGACTTTTAAGAAGAATCTTATGAACAAAAGTAGCTTCCATTTCATTTCTATAGCTTTTGCTCAACTTCTGCTGTCTCAGTTTCTCGGTCCTCCAACACTTCCCTGTAGAACAGCTGTTTGGGGCTTTAATCAGTGATTTTATTCTCTTTCGTCGTATCATAAGCCTGAGTCACGACTCTGCAACCCTGCTTGGAGTTCCTTGAGGGCAGGGATTGGGTCTTGCTCTGCTGTTTATTCCCCACACTGGACATGCCTTGAGACTTAGCTGGTTCACTTAGGTGTCATTTCCTCCATAATGAGTTCCCTGACTGCCCCTCTCTCTAGCATCTTGGAGATTCCTCTCTTTTAATTACTGCTGGTTGTCAGTGGGTTAGTTTCTTGAGAGCAGAGGTTGTGTCTGATTTATCTTTGTGTCCCCAGTGGCCAGCAGAGGGTCTGGCACAGAGCAAACTCAGGACATGTTTATGGAATGAACGAATGAGTGTTCAGTGCCCAGTAGATGGTTGAGAGCCTTTTGCAGCTACCAATTCTCAGTGGTTAAAATGGCAGCCATGACTTGGAGGAAAGAGGACTATCTTTGGAACCAAACAGCTTAATTTGAATCCCAAGTTCTACTACTTCTTAGTTGTGCAGCCCTGGGCATCACCTCTACAAGCCCCTGGCTCCTCATAGATAAAATGTGAATATCTCCTCCTTGGCTAGGTTGGTAAATTACGTGAGCTACATGTGAGGTACTAGGCTCATATGAGGTTTTCAAAAATGTCAATTCCTTTTTAACATAGTAAGTGCAGAGAGCTACTTCACAAGTGTCTTTTGCTTAGAAGCAGCTGCGTGCATGAGTGAATCCAGGAACCTCTGTTGGTTTGTAGAGGGAGGAGGCACGCCTGAGCCACAGTCAGGTTGCTGCTAAGTCCGCCTGACTTTTTAAGGCTAAATCAAGTGTGGGCAGTAGATTTGGGCTGGCCTGCAGCTCAGATGATCACTATAGACGTCAGGCTCCTGGTTAGGGACTAGGAGTACGGGAGAAGGAAGGGGGAGCAATTCTCTTGAGTCGGTTGCCTACTCAGAAACCCAGGATACCCAGCTCAGGGCTGCCCTCCTTGAAAACATTCTGGCCTCAGAAACTCTCCCAGGTAACCATGACAACAATTCAGCAGCTCCATTTAGGATCTCCAAAGGGATCTACAGCTGCAGATGAGTGCCGGCTTGAACACTGCTGGCAGCAGAGCCTCCCAGGAAGCATGCTCACTGGGAAGCTTTCGGGTTGCAGAGAAAGCAAGCTCTGCCCAAACATTAAGGTGCTACCAGATTAAACAAACAAACTTCCTCCCTGTCCAGTGAGGGCTGATACTCCTTCAGAGAAGTTGTAGACTAGTGAATGCTTGTCCTCTGCTGGCTACTGCCCAGCCCCCTCTGGGGTTTGAGGTCAACCACACCCCAAACTCGGAGCCTCCCAGGAAGCAGGGCCCTAATATCTCCTTCACCAGCCTCTTTTAAAACTTGGCAGGCAATATAAATCTCACCCCATAATCACACAGAGTGAACTCTGCCCCAGTCCAGCTCTAATGTCCTCCACCACTGCCCTTGAAGCATACATTGTCAGCCTTCTGGAAACAGCACATACTCAAGCTCCCCAGGGGCCTGTCTGATGACTTCACCAATCAGGGCCACCACCCAAGGCCGCCCAGGTTGTGCACTATGCAACTCCATAAGGCACCACAGACTGTTATGTGAATGCCACCCCCTGTAGTTGTACAATGCAGCCACCCTGCTTCTGTTCATTTCCATAAGACACAGAGGCACATTATGGAAATATGACACCCATACAAAAAAGCCACCAGATACTACCATAAATTATATGAGCACATGCTCATCGCATGCAGAAATATTTAAAGCAGATGATCCTTTTAGAGTTGGTGGCCCAGGAGCTTTCTGTAATGGAATTGAAGGACACAGTGTCCTTGGTGGTGTTTTGGGTAGTAAGCTGTAGTGAGAAGACAAGTCCAGGCAGGTATATGGTCCAGTCCCCAAGAGATTAATACCCAGCAATTACTCTGCCTAGCAGCATTAATAAGCATTCTAATGTAGTGGCAGAATACATATTTTACTGAAACAAAAAAATATAATAATAATATTCAAAGGCAGGTCCTATGGAGGCAGGGGAAGAGAGAAGAGTGGAATTACTTTTGGAATATCCTCTTTTCCAGGAGTCCCTGAAAGCTCAGTACCAGAAGATGAGTTGGACAGAAGCAAAACCAAGCCCCCAGGCAGGTTTCATTAAACCCCACCTCTGATCTTCACTCTGTTTCAATATTGGAAAGTGTGTGTGTTTACTTAGAAAGCACCATTGGTTTTTTTTACAGTTAATTGCTGGGTTACATTTTCTCCTTTTGTTTGTTTTATAAGCTGTGCAAGCCCTCTGCATTTTAAACACTGTTTCCCTCTTGCTTTCCCATTTCAGGTATTATCATTAACAGAGTCCATGGTTAACAAGCCGTTTTGGTGGGGAGTGCTGAAGCCAGTTCCTCCAATGCATTGTTACTGAATAAATGGTTTGGAAAGGTCCAGGACACGGACACGCTTCACTTGAAATTGCTGTATCCTGGCAAAGATTTTGGTGAGCTGGAACAGGGAGTTGACCTTCCAAACTGTGACGTGCATCACATGGGATGACTTGGATTCTTTTGTGGCTCCAGCCACCTATGTGGACAGGCTGCTGACCTAGATTACCCCTTGCTATTTAAATTGGACACACTTCACTTCCCCGTATGAAAACTGTGGCCATGCTGCCAAACAGCTGCCATCTCACACCCTGTGGCTAGCTGGGAGAATTTTCACCTGTACTGCTGGAAAAAGAATACCTTTTCAGAGCTTGCAGGGAAGCTGCAGGGTCCAGAGGTCAGAGAGCTGGGAGTCAGAGAGCAAAATTCTACCCCCAACATAGCCATAAACTCACAGGCACTGGTCCAGTTTGTCTGATGATTTCCTTTCAGCCAGAATTTTTACTACCAAGAGTTTCACTTCGGAACCCTTAAGCAATAAATGTTCAAAGAAAGTCATCTATATAAAAAACCAAAGAGATGGTTCTTTCCTTTTATGTCCAAATTTCTGGCTCCTCTAGTCTTAGAATGTATATATGTTACTAAAGAACAATTATTGGAGTTGATTTGTAAGCATCCAACCTCAGACTTTAGTGTGCATCAGTCCCCATGGAACCCATCAAATGCAGATTCCAAGGCCCTTCCCCCAAGATATTCTGATTAAGTTTTCTCATGGCATTTTCTCACAAAGTTCTAAGGTACAAAAGATTTTCTCATAATAATGTAAGAGCACAGAAAAACCAAAATAGGAATAGCTAAAACAAAAGTTCCTTTCTCACATAAAAGAAGTTTGGGAGGGTAAGTATAGGGCTGGTGGAATGGTTCCAGGAAGTCATCAGAAACCAGTTTCCTTCTATCTCATATGCTCTTCCCTCCTCAAAATGTAACTTCTGCCTTTCTATCCAAGATGGCTGATCAAGCTTCAGCCATCACATCTATATTCCTGACCAAAGGAAGGAAGAAAAGATGAAGGACATAACCCTTCTCTCTGAGGAAACTTTTCAGAAGGCATACACATCATTTCCATTGGCCAGAACTTGGCCTTATGGCCACATCTAATGGCAAAAGAGGCTGGGAAGTATGGTCTTTACTTCACACTCATGTACTTAATTAAAAATTGACATTCTATTACCGAAGAAGCAAAGGAAGGTAGATATTGGGAGGAGAGGCCCAGAGAGGTGTAGTGACTCACCTGAGGTCTTATAGACAAGTCAATGCCCTCATTTTGCAATTGAGGAAACTGAGGTCCAGGGAAGGGCCTTATCTAAAATAACTCAGTTATTTTGCTCAGGTGTCTTGACTCAGAACTCTTTCCTCTATCGAGTGGTCCTCAAATTTTAGTACACATCAGAATCACCTGGAGAACTAGTTAAAACAAACCAGAATTTCTGATTGAATAGGTATGGGGTAGAGCCGAGAATTTGCATTTCTAACAAGTTTTCAGGTGATGATGATGTTGCTGGTTTGATGAATACACTTTGAGAACCATTGGTCCACAGGACATCCCATCTGGGTTTAACAAGGACCTTCAATACATTGTGGCCAAGTGAACCCATCACCTCCCTCCCAGCTTTAGTCCTCCTCCAATTTTCTCTAACTCACTCAATGGTACCATGATTCATTTTCTTGGTTGCTTAAGCCAAACTTAGGAGTCACCCTAAACTCCTCCTTCTCTTTCTCCATCCTCTTGTAATTGGTCCCCAGCTTTTCTTCATTATCTCCTCTCTCTCTCCATTGTCTACTTTGGTTCAAGCCTGATCATTTCTCACCTGGACTTTTTGCAAAAGTCATCTTCAGGCTTAATACCTGGCCTTGCTCACTGAGTTTTTCTAAATGGAGAGTCTACATTACTCCATTGCTTCAACACTTTCAGTGGCTTCCTGATGTATTTTTCAGACTTAAGTGATTTCATTCCAGCATCACAATTTTTGCCGTATTGGTGTAGCTTCTGCACTATCACTTATTTAATATTTTTCTGTAAGCTGGCTTACCTTTTTAAAACACTTAAATGAATATATGCTTGAAGCAACTTGATTTGCTACCCAAAATGAAAAACTAGTATCACTTGTTATAACCAAAAGGTAATTATCACATTTAAAACAATAAAAACAAAATAATGTTATTGAATTCTCCTGGATCCTGTATGCATATCAAAGGCCCTAAGTCTGAGGCCTTCCTTCTCTTTGTCAAAAACGAAGACTGATAAAGTTAGAGAGGTGCTGTAGACTTACTAGCCCAATCTTGAAAGGTTTCTTTACATAATTGGAAAGACTGAAAGAGAATGGAAAAGGAACTGAATTTCTCGTGGTGTGATTCAAGATTCCATACTGTCCTGACTCTCGGCCACCTGCAATCACTTCACGTACCCCACTGGGAAAGGACCCAGTGTCTGAAGAGTGCTGCCAGACTCCTTACCATACCCTCCCGCGCACTCGATGACCTGACAATTGCAGGACATTTCAGCATCATCTTTTCCAACTCTCTGAGCATTGTTCCAAGCATCCCGGAAACCTTGAGGTTCCACAAACTTACAAAGTCATGAATACCACTTGCTGCAAGTAACAGAATGCGTTAAGAGGGACTTAAACAATAAGAGGTGATTTTTCTCACATATCAATAAGTGTAGAGGTGGATGGTGGGTGGTTGCTGGTGCTGGATCCTCAGTGATGTCAGGGCTCTGGGTTGGAATCTCTAGATGTTCTTGGCCTTCCCTTCAGGGTCTTCAGATGTCTGCCACAGCCCCAGTTATCACATCGTGCCATTCAGAAGCAAGAAACCGACAGCTTCAAAGAGTTGAGAGTTCCTGGTCATGAGCTTTCCTCTGATCAGGGAGGAAGGGTCTTTCCCAATGGCCCTCCAACACACTTCCTATTATCTTTTTGGTCAGAACTGGGTCACATGCCTTGATCTAGACCAGACCTGGGCCCACTTTCCCTGCAACCAAAGAACTCCAGCATGAAACGTAAAACAATATCAGGATTCTGCTAGCAAAGGAGAAGGGCAAGTCTTTGGGGGAGTCAACAAGTGTCACCTATGCTCACCACACAACTTCCTTAGGCCTTTACTTGTGTCTGTTCGCCAAGAACACCTACTTTGTTTGCCAAGGGAGCTCCTACTCAAGCACCCTCACTGGCCTTCCCTGACCCCCCCAGCAGAGATGGGTGTCTTCTCTTAGGTTGGCACAGACACTTGGCCACATAATTGGCTATTATGTAATTGCCTCTTTAGATCCCACCCACTAGAGTTGCTCCTCCAGGTCAGGCACTCTTCTTTTCTCTTCTGTCTCCCCTGAGCCCAGCATTATGCCCAGCACATAGTAGGCCTTTAATGAGTGTTTGTTGAATTAAGGTTAAATTCATCAGTTTTTTTTCTTTCTTGTATACAAATCACAAGTAAGTCCAAAGTAATAAATGTTAGGTTGAATTTAACAACAAGCATACTTTGGAAAATCTTACAAATAGTGCTCTAGATTTTATTGTTGTTGTTTTGGGGAAAATATAGCAATCTCCTAATGGTGTACATGAAGTTACTATTGGCATAAAACTTCTGCCACACTGCTGAGCTTCCAGCACATCAGTCACTGTAAATCCTGGAGAGTGGATTTATAAACTTAGTAAACCATTTCAATCTTGTGTCAAACATTAGACAGGGTAATAGCTTCATCTGGCCGAGTCATCTTAGGTCCCGTTCCACAACTGCATTAAGCTAGTCTTCATTGATATACTCTCAATGTTAAACAGCTTCTTAATGACATGAATTGTCTTGAAGCCACTGGATAGTACACACACACACGTAGACATAAAGTTATCACCACCCAAAAACAACTGCAGAGGCAGTAATTATATAGTATTAATGAGCAATATCACATAGAATTGGATGTGCCAGTTTCTAATGTAGCTGAGTTGATTCTCAGTAATGGGCTTCTTGAAATGACCGGGCCCCCACAGAAGTAACTTCAGGTTCAACAGCCCATGTAAAATATAATAAATGCATAAATAATTTAGCAAGGGAAATAGGTAGCATTATGGCCACACTTCTGTGCTGCTGTTATTTAAAAGCCTGGCAGCTTGGTAGTTAGAAACCACTATGTCCAGGGGTGTTGTAATTCACCATTTGCTCAGAGTCAAAATGAGGCAGAGGAGAGCTCCAGGCCCCAGCTCATTTTTTATTTAGAGGCAATTTTTTTTTAATCCATTCAGCCATTTAAGTTCCAAAAAGAGAAAGAGGAAAAAGAAATAAACATGCTTCAAATTTGGAAGTTTAAAGGCTGGTTGGAATCCTCATTAGGCAAGGTCTGGGATAGATTTTTTAAGCGACTTTCTACAAACTTGTAAGCGCATAGTGAGAGTTTAAAAATTAGTTTCACTGTGTGAGTGTGTTTCTTTTTAATTTGTACAAGGTGGTTTATGAGGCAGTGTTTTTCAAGTCCTAATCCTTTTTGTATACACAGGCACCTCATTTGTGGTGTATTATTGTACTACCTATCTTATTTTTCACCCAACATTATTTGTAAATGGACTCAATTTTTAGAACTTAACTAAATAAGTTGAAAAGGAAAATTTTGTATCACTGATGTAAACAGAAAAATCAATATGTCATGCCATAAACAGATGCTGTCATTTATTTTTTCCTAACACACACTGAAATAAATACATATTGAGTCAAACCAATGCCTAGTAATTAAAATAAGAGTTCCTCTGTGTCCTACCTGGAAGGACCTCCAGGACTGTCAGTGGCACTTTTAGGAAAGCACTGGCTTACCAGTCAAGAACATAGACTTTTCAAATCAGGCAAGGTTGGTTCAAGTCCACCTCTGCCATTTGCCAGCTGAATGACTCAGGAGCAGGTCTTCTTGTCTCTCTGAGCCTCAGTTCCTGCGTCTGGAAAATAGGGATGAAAATTGTTGAGCAGTTAGTTGAGAGGATTGTGTGAGGTAATACATGTAAAACTGTTAGCACAGCACCTAACCTATAGCCGATGTCCAAGAAATGTCGGCTGTGATTATTATTAATTTGTGATTGGAGAGTTGTGGGTCACCACAGAGAACCAACCACCAATGATTTCAGTTCAGAACAAACAAAACGGGTTAGGTGTCTACTATGTGACAGGCTCTGTGGTAGGCCCTGGGGACATGGAGATAATTCTTGAAGTGACAGACATGTAAAGACCTAGTGACAGCCGTCTATGGAAAGTGCAGTGAGAATGTGCCCAGGTTATTATGGCAGGCCAGAGGAGAACATGAGGGAAGTCAGCATCAAGAAAGAAAAATGCACAGATCCATACATCAGGCCTTTCCCGATGGCTTATGGGGACGTACATCAGTACTGCAAGGTACCAAGTAAATTGGATTTCTGCTGGAAAATAGAAGACGCATGAAATTCAAACATATATACAGCAATGGAGACTTATCATCATTTACGTATGGGCTTAAGTGACATTTATAAATTGGTGAATATCATTTTGAAAACCAAATAGTGGTCAAGCAACATGTAAATGGAATTTTAATTTTCTTTCCTTCCATGGAGATCACAGGCAGGTGGTTCACAGATCTATTAGGTTTGGCCTGCAGAGTAATTTACATTTTTTAAAATTATTACTTGTTAACATGTAAAACATCATGCAATTTCATAAGGAAACCCAGCTTTGTGTCTTCTCTTTAAAAAGTGGAAGATGTGGCCATTTGGATTCTCACATATGGCAACTTGGGGCTGGAGTTGAGTGACTGCTGCTGTCTGTCGTAAGATGGGGCATCTGCTCTCCAGTTCACCATAGTCCCTACCCGCCCAGATGATAGTCCTGCCCTAACACCCAGGCAAGTGGGGCCCCTCCTCTGGCCCCTCTCCCTCCACATGCAGCCAGGAGTCCATGGAGCCAAGGGATGCCTGCACTGCCTCTTCCAGACCATGCTGCTGGTACCCGAGGACCCTGGAATTCCCTGCCCACGTGACCCGAGCCTGCTTCCAGAGCCTGCAGAGACCTCTTTCTTGGTCACTTCTCCCCAGGGCAAATAGCACTGTCAGGATGTATACTCCATGCCCGAGGGGTGGCCAAGAGAAAGCTGGGATGTTTTTCGAGGAGAGGCAAGGGAATTAAGCTTGAATGTGCAGCCAGGGTGTCCATCCACCTGCACAAAGCCCCTTGCTGTGTGAGAGGAGTCAGGCATGGGAAGAGAAGAAGAGCGGATGGTGTGTTGGGGGACCTTCGGCTGGGGACCAGTTCTCCTCATGTCATCATCTTCAGGTGAGGAAATGTGAGGAGTCTGAGAATCAGAAATTTGAATTCGGCCTTCCAGGTCATTATACAGTGTATTTGTTAAGGTAGGAGACTAGACGGTACTTCAATTTGTTAACTCGATTTATAACGTAAATATTTAGACATATGGTAAATGGACTTCCATTTATACTCTTTCCCTGGGCCTGCAAGTGTTAGCACATATTAGGAGTGGGCCCACTGGTGGTTTCACTGCTTTCTCCTTGCTGCCTGGCCCCTATTAGTACTTGAGTTTGTGGCTCCCGCTCGACTGTGATCTTCGTGAGGGCGGGAAGTGCACCAGACGCTCACCACCGTATCCTCTGCCCCTAGTCCGGTCTTTGGCACCTCCCAGGGTGCCCAACTAATAATGAATGAGTGACTGTAATCTGAGAATTAATATTAGTCCTCTTGGAATTATTTTCTCCTGTCATATATGTACACAAATTACAGATTATTTAAAATTTTCTCCTTAGAAATTTCATTAATTGCTAGAAATTTTTTTGGTTATTTCTATTTTTCCAATTTAAAATGAATTTAAATACACGGTAAAATACTCTGAAAGGTTTAAAAAGGTAAAAAGAAGAAGAAAACAACATCACACATAACCCTAACTCCACTAGTGCAACCATCATTAACATTTTGATGTATTTATTTCCGGTCTTTTTTCATATGTTTCTTTTCATAGTTGAGGTCCTACCCAGAGATTTATGACAGTAAGCTGCCATACTCCAACTATTTGAGCAGCTTTCTTGCTGCTGTTTGTCATTCTCTGTGGTGCATTTTAAAAGATAAATTGCATAAGAAACTTCTAGATTTCATGGAGAAATATTAAAGTGAGGAGTGTTATACACTTTCCAGAGAGGTGAATGATGTGGTTCTAAATTTTTGCATGTGAGTTTGTGATTTACCCTATTTACCAACTGTTCATCATTTTTATCAACATCGTGATCACCATCCAGGGTCAATTATTAGCCATCTAATTTTTTACAACCTCTTTCTGTTAAGCTCTGTATGAAGGATGCTGCATACACTTAGCCCCTTCCCTTTTGGAGCTGACAGACTGCCATGTATGCATGCCTGCTGTGCGGTCTGCAGTCTGCAAACATCGATCAGGTGATGCCCAGATGCTGGGCACCACTGAGATCCTCAGACTATCAGTGTAACAGGGGGGAGATGACTAAACTCCAAATTGCAATAAGCATGACAAGCCAATAAGTAAGGGTGCCATGGGGACACAGAAGAGAGGCTGCCTTACTCAGCCTGGGCTCTCAGGAGGGCTTCCAAGAAGAAGGGATATTTGAGCACTGTCTGGAAAGCTGAGCTGGGGGTTGGCAGGTGCAGAAAGGAATCAGGTGTCAGTTTGAGGCCCCTCGAGGGAGTGGCTGGTGAAGAGGAGAGCACCTAACCCGCATTCATTGACCATGCACTATGTATCAGGGGCCATGCAGGGTTCTCAGAAGACAGACATGGATGGGCTAATGAATGAATACGTGGACAGAACTTTGGGTGACATCCTACCTAATAGAACACTTCAGAACAACATGCTGATAATTAAGCCTAAATCTAAGACATTCTAGAATGTCTCTAATAAAAGTAATTGAAAATGTGCTCTACAATTTGTAGTATCTATTAAAATTAAAAATGTGCATATCCCATGACCCAGAAAGTCCATTTCTTGATTTCTACTATAGAGAAAAAACTTGTTCAAATTGTTTGCTTGTGTCAAAGGGTATACATTGCAGTACTATTTGTAAAAATGAAAAAAATTGGGATCAACCCAAATATTTATGCACAGAGGAATGGCTGTCAGAATTAGGCTATATCTGTCCCATGGAAATGTATGGAAAGTTAGAAAGAGTGTGGTAGATTTGTATATGCACATTAAAAGCTCCAAGACAGACAGCTGAAAGAAAAAAACAAGTCACATAAGACACATACAATATGACATCATTCATGTAAAAAAACCCACACACAAAAATACCACGTTTTCTATAGTTACAGAGAGAGGCAAGTTTTTATTAGTTAACAGATACACATTTTCTGTAAGCACAGATACCTAATTCAATGCACTGACAGAGGACTAATGCTGAACTGAAAACCATGGCTACCTCTGAGGGGCTCAGAGCAGAGCAGGTGGTTAAAAGGGATCTGGGCCTTACCTTTTAAAATCAAGGACCATGCGTTCTGTGAATTACTTCTGCAATTAAAGATTAATTAAAACAATGATGTTCTAACTTTCAGGGTAAATCAGCACCACCTATTTAGAAACAAATTGAGCAATATGAAACCAGACACTAAAATATCCCTACCCTGTGACCCAGTTACTTTCCTTTTAGGAGTCCATCCAAAGGAAATAACCCCAGAGAGCTGGAGATTTTCATACAAAGATGTTCAATGCAGTATTATTTATCACAGTGAAGAAAAACAGGAATCATCTGATATGTTCAATAATGGGTGAAAGCCTAAATGGTAAGTTTACGTAATAGAATGCTGGGTAGCCATCAAAACCTTGTTGCGGAAGAATTTTTATAGACTTGTAAAAGTGTTAAAATAATAGTAAGTCAGAATATAAAAATGTGAAGGTAGTGTGATCTCACATGTGCTATAAGCACAAATACACATACACAAGAGCCAGGGAGGTAGGGTAGGGGACCCAGGAGAGCGCTTTGACTGGGCCTCATGTTCATCTCAGGTCTCAGGTTTAGACTTTTGACATGATCTCTAAGTGAAGTTATATAAAGAATCATGGGGACGCTCTGAATAGTTACACATAGTCACAGATATCTCTTGCCCTTTATCATGTGACTCTGACTGTTACATGCAAACATTTAAAATACAGCACAATTTTTTTCCATCCTGCTTTAGTATTGCTTCACAAATAGAGGAAGCCCAGCCTGCTGTCAGTCGCTGAGAGGACCTGTTCTGCCACAGGCACAAAGGGTCAGAATGAAATACCCAAAATGGGCGTGTGCATGCTGGTTATCTCTTGGTAGTGGGATTGTAAATTTTTTTTAATGGATATTTTCTGCTTTTTCTAAATTTTCTAATGAGCATGTATATTTCTTTCATAATTTAAAAATAGCTCCTAGAGTAAAAATTTAAAAAAAACAAACAAAAAACCCAGAAGAGGAAATGTTCTCCTTTAAAACACAAAAGCAGCCCCTGGCTCTAGAATGTGCCACATCAGGATGTCCCCGGGCGGAGACCTCGGCAGGCTGGCACCAGGGCTGGACAGAAAGAATGCAGCTGGACCCTGCTCCAGTGTGTCACGGAAAGGCCAGTGACTCCTGCCCCCACCCCGCCCCACACTGCACTTCTGGGTGAGGCCAGAGCAGTTCCGCAGGCCAGAGGGGCAGGCTGATTCCCGTTCAAAGCCGAGAGACCTGATGGTTGGAGGGGGTGGGGACATAATCCAGGCTCCTGATAAACTGGGTGAACCTGGGGCCCTGGGTCCGTGGCTCTAAATCAGAGAGCACGAGAGCAAGGAGGAGCCACTCATTTGCAGGAACAAATGAGATACTCAGGTCGGGCTGATAAATAAATCCCTTTATCAGGGGACTTCAGAACAGAGGATTTATTTGCATGGATGGCAGACAAGCTGCACACGGGATGGCAGGCACAATAGGGTGAGAGAAGACAAGAACCACTAGATTGCAGTGGAATCTCTTATTAATAGATTTGGACCCTACTCTTGACAGGTTCGGGTGTGTGTGTGTGTGTGTGTGTGTGTGTGTGTGTGTGTGTGTGTGTGTGTGTGTGTGTGTGTGTGTGTGTGTGTGTGTGTTACAGACAACAAAAGTGAACACTCTTTCCAACTAGCCTCCACCCCCACCCCCCAGGCTGCTTCTTCCCACTCACAAAGCGAGTGTAACTGGTTCTAGCAGCAGAACAAACACAAGGCGTCCAGTTTTTCCCCTTGTGAGGAAATCGCTCCTGCCTCCTCACCGGAGGAACACAGGCACCGATGGGTCAGGGAGCAAGAGTGTGTCTGGTGGCGAACAGCTGGGGCCGGGAGCCAGCACCCTCATTAGAGGAAGCTGCTACTATTTCCAGCCTGCCTCTATTCAGTGAAAGCAGGTCATTACAAACACAGCGCATTTTTGCATATTAACCAAATTAAAATAATAATATGTTCTCTTCTTTCATGAGCTATACTGATAAATCCCAATTTATGAGTGAAACATGCTGATTAGTTAGTTAAAAAATAATTAGTCCCAGAATGTGTTTCTGAGTTGGAGACTTAATGAATGCACACATTTTCCCAGGTCCTCAGCACATTAGTCTTTTAAGAAAAATATTCATGAGAGACAAATGACGAAGTCACCTGATTTTATTTTTCTTTCTTGCTTGCTGTGTGGGGTAAAATTTGGATGTTACTTGGTGCCTGTCAGGCTGGGTCACTTTAGAAATGTGGATCCAAGCAATGGCTGTTACACTCAATTGAGATTTGATGCTCAGACTGTCAAGAGAAAACATCTCAGCTCAGAAGCTCCTTTCTGTCCTGGAGAGGACCTTCCAACTCTGTTGTGGCGCCTTCATATCTGGAGTGCAAAGACTAGTTATAGAAAGACCAGAGCAATGGAGAACCAGGGGCTAGCATCCACAAGACAGGAGTGGGGTCTATTAGATTTTCAATTGTGTTCCCACAGCTGGGAAAACCAATATTGGGTTTTGGACAAAATCTATGTGCTTTGGCCACTGAGAATCAGAATGTTCCATATACTCTAAGGACAAGGGGGCACAGGGATGACTGCCAAGCCAAGGGCCTTTAACTGAAAGACCGGCTGACCATTCCTAACCTGGGAGGCTGTACACAGCACAGTTGCACCTTACTGGGGCATTAAATTCTACAGCTTGTACTGCATCGTATATCATAAAACCACCCTTGAAATGCCTTAACTTGCCTATTAGACATGTGTGGGTCAGTAAGATTGTTTACCTTCTCTTGTTGGACCATATCACTGTTTCTTTGCTTGCATTTTGGAAGCTTATTGCATGGAAATCACACGTAACACCCTGAGATGCTCTGGCCATGAGAGGCCGCGGGAACAGAGATGCATGAGACTCCAGATTCAGCCCCCCCGCCCCGCCCCGTTACTACAGGGCGCAGAACCTTGAGAATTAGGATGAGAGGAATGGCGCAGGTGCTTACAATTTTGTTTTGTTTTCCAAGTGTGTATAGTGGAATTCACATAACGTAAACAGTCCTACCCCCCTGTAGAGGATGGGCTAAGAGAATGGGATTTGGACCCCGCTGTCCAAACTGTTATCTTATTTCTCTGGGTTTCAACCTGTGTATCTGTAACTTTGGGATAATAATAACTAACACCTACATAACACTTCCTGTGTGCTAGGGATTGTTCTAAGTGTTTTATATGTATCTTTATTCCTCTGATCTTGGCAATTTATTTACCCCTGACAAGGAGAATGGAATAATACAGTCTGTGTAAAGGCCTAGCCTACAGTCAATTGCAATAAATGGTGACTGTTTTCTTGCCTTATTGCTGCTCTTCAGTCTCATCTTCTATGACTCCCCATCAGACAGCCTCCACGTCACTCATTCACTCATCATTCTTTCATTAATTCAACAAATGTCTCCTGACCACTCTGGGCCTCTAAGGGATCATAGACAAAGAGGTCTCGATAGTTCCCCTAATGGACTCTCTCTCCCGCCCCTCTACCTTTAGCCTGGAGTCTGTACCTCTTGAAGTCTGCCTGAGGAACACGCCCTCATGACTCAGCTCAGATCACGGCCTCTGTGAAGCTCTCTCAGTCCCCACGAGCTGAGACTCATCCAATTCATGTAAAGGCTGGAAGCCGTTCTGATGGAGCAGGCAACCATTGTGCCTGGTCAGTCAGTACCCCTCGTAAAATATCTTGAAAATCCCCTCTGAGCCCTCCCGCCCGCTCCCCACACTGTGGTCCCACCGCACTCTGCCTATATCTCCATCTTGATTATCCTGTATGTTCACTGTTGGTTTTTCCTTGCCTGTCTCCCCTACCTGACTGTGAGCCCCTGGAGGGCAGGTCTATCACTCATCTTAGTAGCTAGCCCAGGGCTGGACAGTAGATGGTATCAATAATGCGGAGAGAGGTAGAAGGAGAGAGGAAGATGGGTAGAAGACAAGAAACGTGGGGGAAAAGAGAGCTGGTGTATTTTTGGCCCATGTGCCGATCACCATGAGGAAGTGGCCACAGGCTATAAAGCTGTCTTTATAGACACCTCCCCCAACCATCTGCCCCTAAAACTCTGGCAAAAGAAATCTCTGCCTTTCGTGTAAAAATTTTAGCTCATATGCAAATTGTATATGAGTGTTGAGTATCATCTGGGTTTTGCATTCGGAGAGAAAAAAAACTTCTCTTGCTCTTGCCTGTGTCTGTTCCATTGTCTGGCCCTTGAGGCTCTGGTCTGTGAGTGTCTGTGCCAGTGTATATGGCTGAGAATGGATGCTTTATGTGCAAAGGAAGCAAGGCTTTTCTTTGGCTGGTTCTCTGAACCCAGCTGCCAGTCACAGGGCTGGCTGCCTCCATCCGCTTCAAGGAAGTCTCACGCCTGTGTTGTAGCTCTGGATTGAGGCTGCTGCCCTTCCAGGCAGGCCTTTAGGACATCCCTTGAATCAGGAGTGTCCTGGGGCCTTGCAAGGCCCACACCCAAGTGCCAGGCAGCCCAGAGCAAGGGCACAGAGCCCTCAGATGCCTTCCTCCTCGGGAAGCCATGTGCTGCAGTGGAAAGGAGTCAGGCACACAATGCAAATCTGGCTGTAAGTCTCCAGGTGTGTGATCTTAGACAATCTTTTTGACCTCTCTGTGCCTCAGTTTTCTCAGAAAAATGGGGAGAACAGAATCGCCACCTCAATAGAATTGCTGTGAGGAACAGGTGAGATAATGCACCTGATCACATTTTGTGAATGGAAAGGTTAAATGTACATGTTGATTAATTATTAATGTGACAGGAAGTTAAAATTGAAGTGTTAGCCAAGGCACCAAGGTCCCACAACTGCTGGGGCAGGCCAGCCAAGTGCAGAATTTGTAAAAGGAAAACTCAGAAATCAGCCACACACTTTGCAAAGTTCTTCACCACTTTGGAGGGTAGGAAAGGGTTGGGTTGTTGAAATTGAGGGAAGATTTTGTGAAGACGTCTTTGGAAGAGGAGTTCTACCCTCAGCCCCTGTCCATCGGGACTCCCAGAGGGCTTGTTTTGTGTGCCTGCAGCTGGGGATGGTGGGCCTGGATCTGACTCACACTCACGGAGGCTACAGTGGCTGGTGGCAGCAGAGGAGGGGAAGTAGGGACATGACTTTAGGGTGGCAGGTCAGAAGTAGGTGACATGGGGGGAAGGGCTGTTATTGTCAGAACAGCAGTAGGAATGTCAGCCTGGGGTCACTGTGAGAGGAATCCTGTCCGGAATGAAGTGCCTGAAGGGAGAGGCAAGAGAAGGAATGGAGATCCATTACCCACATGAAAAGCCTGCCAGCACGGAGGGACTTATAATCATAGGTGGACTAGCAGGGACGTCTCCAGAAAGCCTGGTGCAAAACCATCAACTTAAAATGTCTGTCAGACTCAGAGAGAGCAAAGCCAGCCTTTGACAACACCAAACAATTGAGAACTTTCCAGTCCCCCTTGCCTTCCCTCTCTCTCCCCACCTGATCCTTGGAGGGACCAGAAAAGAGATTAATTAGCAAGCTAGTGGAGGAGCAGATACACCAAACCCACAGGATCCTGGCAGCAGGCCCTAGTGGGAAGAGGGGAGAAGATGTAAGTAATGAATTGAGGCAGTGTCCCTGACTTAAAGTGGCCACGGGACCTTTATTAACTAACGGTGACTAGAAAACTCATAGGTCTGCCCATATTCTCATTCTGGAGCAGGAACAGAGTGCCTGCAACGAATAGGTTTAAAGGAAAACGGGAGAGAAAATAAAGTTGCTTTTAGAAGAATCCTGCTCGTTCAACATATGGGTACATTGTTATTATCTAGCACTAACCATGTGCTGAGTGCTGTGCAGAGCACCATTTTCCAAATAATCCACAGACTAGGTGCTATTATGGTGTCCATTTTGCAAAGGAAGAAATTGAGGTTCAGAAAAGTTACATAACCTGCCACAGGTTGCAGGATGGGTGGGGAGGAGCCAGGATTGGGAGCAAGGCAGTCAGGCCCCAGAATTGCCATATCACCTTCTCACCTCAGTGGCTCAGCAGGCAGATCAGACAAGGCACCTGGGGAAGGACCAAAGTTGTCCCTCATGCGTCCAAGTCCACTTGGCTAAAAATACTTCAAGGGTTCACAGGAATTTTTACCAGTCTCTTTGGGAAGGACTTCAGGGGAACATTTTGGTTAGAATGACTTGGTTTTAAATATCAAGACCCACTCAAGCTAGCTTAAGGAGAAAGGAGGGGAGCGTTACCATAAGGATACAGGAGGTGTTCTGGAGGCCTGTCTGGACTGTTTCTGCCTCCCTCCCTTTCGTTTCTGCTTCTTATTCCCCCTTCTTTTTCCCTCTGCACATTCTTCAATCCATTTTCAGAACGTGGCTGCCTCAGCTCCCAGGTTAGGGGCACCTTAGTGCCAGCCCTGCAGAGACCAGTTGGCTGAATCCTGATTTGAAAAGAGTCAGTTAAATATGTACTGAGTACCTACTACTTGCCAGGCATTCTCTTAGGAATATAGCAGTGCACAAAATAGGAAGAAAAGAAACAAAACAAACCCTGCCCTTGTGGGGCGCCCCTTCCAGTGAGATTCTGATTGGTCTATCTTGGGTCAGCTGACCTCATCCCCTGGCCCAGTCAGACGTGCTCCGGGGCGGGGTCACCAAGTACAGCTGGGGTGGTTGAAAGCCCAGCCAGGGGACTGAGCCAGGTGTGGAATCCGGGGCTTCCTGTCCCTGAAGCCATCCGAACCAAAAGGTCTCAACCCACAGTCGAGTTGGTTCTCGCAAGGCTTCAGCCCTCCATAGTGGCAGCTGCCCACTGCTAGGTCCTTTTGGCTTTCTCTCTCTGGAAGACCCCTACCTCATCAGCCTTGTCCCCAGTCTCTTTCATGCTGGATTTGACACATGTTATCCTTTATCCCAGCCTCTTTTGTGTTGGATGAAGCTAGATCTTATTTTCCTATTGCTTTTTGTTTGTCTCTTCCTCTCCGTGTGAATGCTTTTCAGGGGGAAATGGGGCAGTCTCCCCCTGCCCTGGTGCAGGCAGCGAGTGGAGGCCAAGCCGGGCGATGACAGCACACACAGAGGACAGACTATATACTGGGACTCTTGTCCCCCCAGATGGTCTCCTCTGAGGCAGTGACACTGCTTTGTACAGCTGGGCCTGGCTGTGGGAGACCGGCTGAACCAGGCCTTGTCAAAGTCCCCACATCCTTCATTGTCCCACAGGTGGGGATGGTGATGACCAGGGCAATTAGGGTCCTCCCCTGCTTCCTGTTTGATGGCTACTGTGATCAGCTTCAGTAATGCCAGCTGCTGCTTTTCACTTGGCCGGGTTCTGGATCTCCTGCTTTCCTATCATTTCTACAGTCTTTTTTTCTTCTTTCTTTCCTTTTTTTTTTTTTTTTTTTTTTTAACGTGAGCTCCTGCGCATTCAGTAATGGAATAGATTACGTCAGATGCTGCATTTGCCAGCCTCAGTGCTAAGCTATGCTTCTCACCACTGCAACTGAGCGTCCGGCCTGGTTTATATCGGGATGGAGCTCGCAGTGCAGAATCTCCCAGACAGGTTTCTGTGGGATCCCCCAGTTTTGTCAGTTGAGATGTGGAGTACTCTGTGTTTTCCTGGTGGTTAAGAATATGAATTTCTGAGTCAGGGGAGACCAGAATTCAATACTGCCAGAGCCACTTCCTATGCGTGACCCTATGCGTGTGTAACTTAACCCTTGCTGCCCCAGTTTTCTCATGTAAAATTGATAATGGTTTCCTCCTTGCATCTTTGTAAGTTGAATTCGGGATAATGTATGTAAGGTGCTAGCCCTGGCACGTAGAAGTGACCCAACACATGGCAGCCATTGTTAATATATTTGTTACACCCCTTCTCGAACTTCCCCAACATAACCTCCACGGCCCTAGAGACAGTGCACTGAACCCAGGCTTTGGGGTCAGACAGACCTGCAGAGTTGTGACAGGCACATGTGCCTCTAGGATTGTTATGGGGATTACATGAGATAATGTGTGTAATCATAATAAACATGTGTATGTGCCTTACGCATCTGACTCGTTTACTCCTCACGGCAACTCTAAGAAGTGGGGGCAATTATTGTGAGCATTTTACACAGCGGGAGCCTGAGGCGTTAACAGGGCCTTAAGTAACTGGTTCAAGGTCACAAGCTAGTAAATGGATAAGGCAGGAAGTGGGTAGAGTAAGCACGTCCATCCGCTGTGTCAGTCCCTCTCTCTACCACGTGTCTGAAGTGCCTGGCACCTAGTAGGAGCTCAAAAAAATGTGAATTATATTTCTACACATGGCACATGTATAAACAACAAGGTGACAGAGCAGAATGGATGTTTGGGACAATATCTGTGTGAATCTTTGGGAATAAATTTAAGCCAGTGGTATGACCAAATCAGATGAAGAGTCCCTGCTGTATGCCAGGTGTTCTCCCGAGGGGTTGGCATGTGTAATTGCAAATTAATCCTGAAAACCACCTCATGTGGTAGATGAATAGGCCCTGGTGGTTCGTGTGAATTCTGTCCACATGTATATCTGAGGTCCTGATCTCAGATTAGGCCCGAAAACCACTTTTCCTTAGAACTGGGAGGAAAAGTGACTCCGTGGCTGGCCCAAACCAAACAGCAAACAGGATGTGCAAAGATCTGGAAGGACAGCCTTGTCATGGCCAAATTTCCAGCCTCATTTTCCACTGGTCCAGAAAAATGTATGCACAGAGCAAAGCAGGCTGAGAACCTGGAGGTGTCAGTCGGGGGCTGGCAGGAAACAGATGGCTCACTCACATTAGGCAATTTGAGGCGAGTTTAACAAAGGAGCTATTTACAAAGGTGTGGGGGCACCACAGGGATAGCGCAGTCCCTTGGGGCTGGCAATAGCAGAGTGCTGTCACCTCCCCTAGGCCTGAAAGGAGAGGAGATGGAGAGGTGACCGGAACCTGAAGCAGAGTCCTGTGTGGAGAGGTCCACCTGGCGGGAGCTGTGGCCTTTGGTAGAGGGACCCAGCCAACCCACAGTGGCCCAGCGAGGTGGAGGCAGGGGAATAAATACCCCAACCTCACTCTCCTCCCCACTTCCCATCTCCTTCTCAGGCTCCAACCAGGAACCAGAGGGCAAGGGTGGTCTCCGTTGATTCAGTCCACCAAGATCAGCCACCCCAGGGCACAGAGCGTGGTGGAAGTGGGTGGAGTGGGGGACTGAACAGGCAAAGGGAAGATTTCTGGAATATTGCTTCTCAGCTGGAACCACAGAGAGGCCATTGCCCCCCTGGGACTGGAGATTCGAAGGCAAAGAGATGTTTGGGATCTAAGTGATGGTGGCCTGTTTCTGGGATTGTGAAGTGGAATGGCTGGTGCACATTCAGACTTGTGCTGGCCAAGCTGGGAGTCTAATATCACCTTGTGTCCCTCTACACTTTGACTGGGGTCTCTTAAACAATTTGAATTGAAGCTCATTTTTCTCTATGGCTGTACTCTTCGAAGCCAGAAGTAGCTAAAGAGGACTTCACAAGCTCAGGAGCGTCTCTGACTACAGACTCACTCGGGTCCTTCACCCCTGGCATAAATTTCACTTCTTCTGTGATGTCTTTCTTGACATTTGTGTATGTCTGTCCCTCTGTCTGAAATGTGGACACCACAATGGCATGTTTTATTCATCTCCATATGCCAAGAACCTGACACGAGGCTGACATACTGTAGCATCCGATAAATATTCGTTCGATCTTTATGTCCCTGTAGTCCTCAGCAGATTCCAATTTAACCAGCATTTATTAAGCCCCCACTACTTTCCAAGCACTGTGTCAGGTCATTTTCATATGAATTCTTTAGTTTAATATTCCCATCGGCCTCGGTCATTATCCTCATTTTCACAAATGAGGAAACTGAGGCTCAGAGAGAGGAAGAGGCAGAAGCTGGATTTGCACAGAGTTCTGCTTCCCTGGCCTAATGCTCTTTTCTTTCCTGCTCAGAAGGTGTCCCTTGACTGGTCATTGAACAGTTACTTCATGCATATGCATGAGCTGACTGCATGAATGAGCCCAGCGGAGCCTCTGTGTGTCTGTGTACTTGGTGAAGCCCTGAACATCATCCGCAGGGCTGGCCTGCTCACACTGCTAGTCCCAGTCTGATGGCTGCTGCCAGCCAAAGTGCTCATGGGTATCCTCCTCATAAAGTCTACCTTAAACCCACCCTGCAATATGAGCATGAGACCAGGTCAGACAGGTGCTGCCCCTGAACTCGGCTCTAAATTGGATGCAGGAGCCTGGCCCTCTCACACTTGTCTTGCTCCTACTGATTCAAAACACACAATTTCTGACAGTTTCCTCTGTTGAATAGTGAAAACAAAATTGTCACATGCCTACCCTTTGGTCGTCCTATGATGGAGCTGCCAAAATTCTAATCATCCAATAAAATCCACCCGTCTCAGAAGAGCCTCAAATCCCCACTTACCAGAAAGAGAACAAAAGTTAAAAGCTGGTCCTTATTATGCATATTCCATATGCTCTGGACTTGCACATGGTTCTCTCAGTCTTCATAACGTCCCTGAAGATAGGAACTGTTGTTAGCTGTATTATACGGTTGATGGGCCTGAGGCTTTGGGTGGTGGGGCACTTGCCCAAAGCCACACATCTAGGAAGTGGCAGAGCCGGGACTCAGGGCAGACCTGACTTCTGGCTCTTGCCCACAGATGGGTCCAGCCCGAGGGAACTTTCTGCTGCTTCTAAGCCTGCTGGCCTCAATCACATAGTGTCACCTCAATTCCCTCTCATTACCTTCTGCCCTATTTTACTGAGGATTCAGGGCAGATTTGGATCTGGCCTAGAAAAACATCTTCCTGACCCCTCAGAGAGAGAGAGAGAGAGAGAGACAGGAATGTGTCTCTAGGCTGTTCTGTAAACCCTAAGGCACCTCCGTGACAAGCCTTTCTCCCTCCCGCCAGTCCTCAGGACACTTTATCTGCCCCTTCCTTGTCACAGCCTGCCTTGTTTATTTCTGCCCTATCTCCCCTTCTGGGCAGGGAGCTCTGCGTCTGATCCTTCAGTCTCCTCTCACACCCAAAGTCTCAGTGTCTGTCAACATTTACCAAGCACCGATTGCTCGCCAAGTTTTATGTCAGACACATTCACAGCTGTGACCACATTTCTTCTTCATGGCAAACCATGTGGCATACATCGTAGGATTAGCCCATTTTACAGATGAGGATACTGAGGCTGGGGGAGGTGAAAGAGCCAAGGCCACAGAGCTAGTAAAGGGCAGCACTGGGATTTGTTCTGCCCCACTATCGATTTTCTTTCTGCAACATCACAGTTGCCAAGCAAGCACTCAGTCAACGTTGGTTGAATGACAAAGGAAGGAAGCAAGGGAGGAGAAGGAGGAATACTGAAAAAAGTTCCAAGACAGCAAAGTAAGAGAAACAATAGAATATTTCAAAGCAGTAAATTAGTGGAAGATGAGAGAAATGAGTCTAGGGTATAACTTTCTTCTAAAGTCACAAAAATAAAAGCATACACCCAACATCAGAGAAGGACACACAGAAGCAGGTCAAATTTTAGCTTCAGAGTGGCTCTTTCTCTGGGCTCCCTGTGGGGACGGACACACTCAGATGTAGTCCCAACGTCAGCCATCAGGACGCACTGCGGGGCACAGAGTGCACTGTGCCGAAAGAGGAATACTCCTTTCAGTGAACTTGAGCAGTTTATGTGTGGTACACGTGTATGGACATGTGCAGTGGGGTTAGAGAAGCCACTGCCCTTGGAGTTAAATGACCAAAGTTCTCATTCCAGGTCTGTCCTTTCCTAGCTTCCCAGTCTTAGGTAAAGCCTCTTCTCTCTCTTAACCTCAGTTTTCTCATCTGTAAAATAGGGGGGATAAGGTTCCTCATTTCACAGGGGGTTAGTAAATCAAATTAAGCAAAGGAGTGAATAGAAGTCCGTAAGAGGGGCATATAAATGTTTCCCACGTCGTTCTGTCTAATTCCTTCATGCTGATGAAGACAGGCACGGCGGCCCTCTGCTGCCAGCTCCAGCTCAGCCGGGTCAGCGCATGGAGACAGTCCCGGGTCGTGGGGGTTTCCAGGGACTCTGGAGCCAGGCTGTTGGCACTGCCAACCTGGCATTGCCATTGCCAAGCTGGGTGACCTGGGGCAACTTACTTACCTCAATTTTCTCACCTGTAAAGTGGGAATAATTATAGGACATCCCTCTTTGAGTTCTGAAGACAAACTTAGAGGAAGGTAATAGTCTCCTGGATGGGATCTTCCCATTCATTTTCTAAAAAAAAACCCTGGAACCTTGGAACCCTGCCTAGCATATAGCAAGTGTTCAGGCAGTGTGAGTTATTTAGTTAGTGAGTATTATTATTTTTATGTGTTGAGTGTTTTCTTATGGCTACATTTCTACTGTTGCACTGTCCCCTCCTCCAGCTCCCCCATATTCCAGCTGCTGAGCTGGAGGACCCAGATCTGCAGCACAGAGAGGCGTTACTTAAGGGAGGAGAGAGCCTTGTCATCTTTCAGTGATGTCAGGAGGGCTCCTTATCAATAATTGAACAGTGTTTCCAGGAACCCAATCTAGAGAGTGCAGTGCCCTGGCTGCAGCAGGGCTTGGCCGGCTGGGGCTCCCGGAAGGCTCTGGGCACGGTGGGGACTGTTATCTGCCTGCTCTGTGGGCAGAGGGGTCTGGTTGCTGCTGGAAGGGCCCCTGTTACAGGGTGGGACTCAAGACCTTAGCCTGCCGCAGGGCGTTCCATCTTCCCCCAGGTCCTGCCCTCACAGCCCTGTTCCAGCCGCCCCAAATAGACACCCTATTCTTCACACAGTGTGCTCGAGCCCAGAGCCAGGAAGTCGTCCTGAACACCTCCCCGCCCCCACTGCTCACCTGCAAGCCACCTGTAAGTCCTGCTGATCTTGTTTTTAAGCATGACCCCAATCTGCCCCTTCCGTCCATTCTCAGTACCACCACCCTCATGCAGGCGTGCTGGGCCCCCACAGCAGCGTCTCACTCGCTTCCCCGGTCCCCACCTGCATACCCCCCACCACACACACAGCAGCTAAGAGTAATCTCTCTAATGCAAATCTGGTGATGTCACCTCCATGCTTAAACCCTTCGGTGCCTCTGTGCTGCGCTTGGGGAGATATTCAGGCCCTCCACATGTCCTCCAGGCTAACCTGCATCCAACTTCACCCAAGCCCTTCTTGTCTTCATTTGTGACCTCCCGGCCACAACCACCCTTGTATCAGGCCCTGTCACAGAGACTTCGCCCTCTGGGCCCGCGCCCTGCTTGTCCTCTGTTCCATGTCCTCCTACTTATCATGCGGTTCTCAGATACATCACCTCCTCAGAGAAGCCTTCCCTGACCCTACAGTCTGAAGAAGTGACCCCGCACCCTCAGCCCTTCCTCCCCCCACAGGCCCTGCATATTTCCACCGTGAGACTCACGCCAACAAGAAGGATTCTGTCATCCTATCAGCTTCCTTACTTATAGTCTGTCTCCCCCACTAGAAGGTGAGCCGCGGGGCCACAGATCCTGTCTGTCTTGCTCACAGCTATATCCTTAGGGCCTCCATATCTCCTGGTGACTGGAAGGTGGGCAGTAAATATTCATCGGACGGATGGCTGGAAGCCAGGGGGTTGTGTGGTGGAGTTTGGTGAGTGCTGGACTCAGAGTCTAGAGTCCTGGGCTTGAGTCCCTGTGCTGTGACCTGCTCCTGTGAGCGGTTAAGCCCGGCATTGTGCCTCTCTGAAGGTGCAGTTGAAGTCAGAGCCCTGGGGTCCAGCCCAGGCTCTGCCACTTGCGGGTGGTGTGAGCGTGGGCAGCTCACCTTATCCCTTCCAGCCTCCTTTTCTTCCTCTGTCAAAGGGAACTGGACTGTCTAAGTCACAGGAGAGTTGTCAGGATTTCCATGAAACGGAGTGTGGAGTCCATGCCTGTAGACAGAGCCTGGCACATTCTGGGGGTGATGGGATGGGAACCTAGGGTCTGCCCAATCCTGCAGGCATTCTGCACTGAGCGGGGCAGACACATCCTGTGTTCACCCCACAGAAGCCACAGCCAAAGGGGTGAAAAGCAGCCATCCATCTCGAAGCCTATTAGATGTGCCCCCTTCAAAGGAATCAAGCCACAGCAACAATGCCCAAAGTGTGTGCTTCCTCCCTTCCAGGAGGGAGAGTTCCCTCCAGACTTCACTGAGTTTCCCTTTGCGAAGGTGCTGCCTGGAGCTCAGAGAGCCCTTGGACCCTCAACCACAGGCTTTTCTCCTGCAAGGTGAGTGTCCATTATGCAAACTGGATATAACCCAATGGATTGTTTATGGTGTATAGTTGGCCTTACAGGGTCCCCTGAGGGAACCACAAGGACAGTATGGGAAAGACTTTGAAGTTGTAACATTTGCTTTGACTTTATCATAACACTGGCTGGAAAAGATAATAAAAAGGATAAAAAAATACATAAGATGCCTTGCACCAAGGTCAGAGCTGGTGGCCATAAGTGGGGGGTGGCATGGACATTTAGGTTTTATGGCTACGAAATCCCAGCTACAGAAACACCTTTACTGCTGGGACTCCTGTGGGAAAAATTATTTTTGTTATTGTAACTCTAAAGCTCTCTAGTCCAAATGCTTTTTTTTTTTTTTTTGCTCCCATTGAAACAATTTATGTTATAATCCTGACCCAGAACTCGGGGTTGTTCTCCATTAAAGCCAGAAAGGGCCGTTAATGTTTAGCAGATATGCTTCCCCCTGCTTGCCAGGATGTTGCATTTTTTTTTTTTTTTCGTCTTTGAGAAAACATTAATGTAGGCGAGGCACTTCACTCAGTGCCTGGTACATAGGAAGCACTCTGCAAACAGTAGCTGTCGCTATTCCTCCTACTGTTTTGTTAACAGTAGTGCATGTAGACGCACTTTGTAGTCAACAGCCCAGCCTCGGATCCTATTTTGGGGATGAAGTGAGAGGTAAAGGAACCCTAGGAGTCTGGAGTACGTTCTGATTGCTGGGATGGAGTGAATTTGGTTCCAGTGTCAGGTGACCTTTCACACGCCACCCTGTGTCCATCAGGGGATGCCTGGCTGCCTCTCACTCCTAAAGCTGATCCAGATGAGAAGCCCCCAGTTGGATGGGAGGAGGAGATTCATTTAAGCCTCATGGCAACCTGGGGAGGAGGGCTTATGTCCCCCAACTTACAGATAGAGAAACTGAGTCTCAGTGCAATTCAGTAACTCACCAGAGGAATATAGCTGGAAAGTGGCCAGGCTGCATTTGCACCCAGATCTTTATGACTCTAAAGACTGCAGTCCTCCACTGTCTGGAATCCATTCTCAGGTCTTGGCTACTTCTTTAGGAGCCTGCAGCAAGTTTGAGCTCGCAAAGTTTGCATTTGTTTAAAAAGTGGCATCTTAAGTTATGACATTTTTTAGTGTTCATCCCCCATTTGAGGCAGCTCTGCACTAGACCTCTGACTTTTCTGCCTCAGCTGGTCAGACCTCTCATCTGTAACCCAACCCACGATCCTAGCAGAGTCCAGTCAGTGTAAGTTATCTGCTGTCAGGGCTGCTTAAATATTTCATGGTGGCCTGGATCGAGGCAGAGGACTGATCGCTCTGCTCAGGAGGCAGGAGAGGCAGCTAATGGATCAGCCGCAGGCCCCAGATGTCCAGGGGTTGGGGATAGATGGCCCGTCAGACGAGGCAAGCAGACGACGGATGCTTCAGGTTAAGCATCTTGCTAAGGACAAGGCTGCCTGTTTATAAGAGGTCAAATTTTTAATGCCTGATTCGAAGGACCCTCGATGGACCCTAGAACCTGGACTTAGCAGAGAGTCACTTTAGTGTTTTCATAACCCTTATATCAGACCTTGAGTGATCATCTAAGAAACACACACACACACACACACACACCCCAGGAGGGGGCTGGCTGAGCACCCCAATCTGCATATGGGTAAATTGAGGCTCACAGAATTTAACTGATGTACTCTGGATTACCCTGGAGGTAATCGAAATTCTGAGATCTGATCCCAGTTTTCTCTCTCTCCATCTGAGAGAAGTAACAGGTTATTGACAAGATCTTAGAACCTGGAGACAGAGGAAACTTAGGTTCCCTTCCCATGTCTTCTGCTTACTGCCTATGCCCAGATCGCTTTCCCTGTCTGAGCTGCCATTTCCAGCTTCTGAGGAATTCTCGGGATCCATGATGCCATCACCGACATGACTTTTTTCCCCAAGCAGCACATTAGGTGGGGGCTACTGGCAGAGAAGACAGGGAGGTGGACCAGAGGGATGAGAAAGCCTTTCCAATTCTGTGCCCAGGATCTTGGCCCAGAGAACATTGTTGTCAATCCTGGGCAGAGAAATGAACTGCAGGAAGCTGCTTATGTGTTGGCTGTCTGTTTTTTAAGAGTTCAAGTGCAAAGAGAGAATGCTGATGGCTAGGGGAAAATGCCAGGGAGATTAATTGACTGGAAGTTGCATCTGTGAGCTATGGAGCCTGTGCTGCTAGGGAAACAAGGAGACTGAATCTGAAAAGAGGGAGGGGAAGAGTTCTGAAAGGTGGTGTCTAGCAAGGTGGGAGGTACTTTGGTTTAGAATGCCAGCTCTCCACTTCTCATTCACCCAGAAATGATTTACTGAGTGCCTACTGTATGTCAGGCTCTGAGCTAAGTCCTGGGAACACGAGATGAATAAGACAGACACATCTCTGGCCCTCTTGGGGGGGGGGGCTGTCGTCCCTAAACAAGAGAAGTTTAATGAGTTCCAAGGGTTCTGTTGGAAAGAGAATAGGATGGGATGGTGGGGCTGGCAGGAGGCGTGGCCAACAAGTAGGTGATGGGGAGTGGCCTCAGAGCTAGACCTGAAGGATGGGGTGGAGCCAGCCAGGGAGAGGGCCAGGCAGTGGAGAAGGCTGTGTAGTAAGTTAGGAGGCCTTCAGCTGACAGTCACAGAAGACCCAAACCCAAGTGGCTTAAATGATAAGGAAATTTCTGAGCTCCCTGAGCTGGGAGTTCTCAAATGAAGGGCAGAAAGTGGGGGGACACAGCAGTGCTCAACCATGTCCTTGGGGCCTGCGGTCCTTGTGTGTGTCAGCATCCCCAGTCTGGGTCCCCTCGTGGTTCTAGGATGGCTGCTAAAGTTCCAGGTGCATTCAGACCTGTGTCTAGGGGAAGGAATAAAACTTCTCTTGTGTCTTTTTCAAAAGAGAGGAAGCTTTCTCCAGGAGCCCCCCGGCACACTTTTCCTTAGACTAGAACTGGCTCACAAGCCTAGCCCCAAACCAATCACAAGTGAGAGAAATGGCATTATCCATGATTGGGTTGGGCATCTAATTGGGATGGGGTGGGCTAATCCCACCCCCCACCCCCGATTGGTTGGACACGTCTATCAAATCAGGGTTCTGTTAAGCCAGAGGGAGAGGGGAGGGAATGTGAACACGGCAACCAACAGTACCCTGTATAAATAGGAACAAGCTGGTGGTTAGAGGTGAGAGGGGAAGGCAAATATAGCAAGAGGAAGGTGTCCTAAGAGGAGGTGAGGTCAGGGAGATGGGCAGGAGACCCCTGATTTGCTTAAGAACAGGCTGAGTTACTCATCCATGAGAAATGAAGACGATAAGAATGTATTTGGTAAATATAAGACACCAACAATGATAAGGCACACCATTATTTTATAAACCACTAGGAAGGAATAACCACTGTCAAACCAGGACATGCTATCAATTGTAAATTATACTCTGACTTCTGAGATGTTAAAATGTGAAAAAAAAAATGTGCACGTTAAGAGTCATTGAAATGCAGTGGTACCAACCTCTGGGGCAGAGATAAAACTGGAATTTGAATCCAGACCCCCATGTTGTTGTTTCATTTCTGTTTTTCTTCCAATAGGATGATAAAGTTTTTGTGGGGTTTGTTATGACCAGACCTTAAGAGTAGGGCCGACATGTTTGACCCATGGTGGGGTGGAAAACATACGTGGCATAGAGTGAAAACAACCTAAGTTTGAGTTCCTCTTGGGCCACTCGGCTGTGATGGAAACTTGGACAAGACTCCTGCCCTCCTTGAGCATGTTTCCTCTTCTGCCTCTCCTGGGTGCTATAAGGATTCACAGAAGCAATGAGCAGGAGCCTTCTAGCCCCTCACCCGACACCTTAATAGTTGCCCAGTCAGTCCCCCTCCTTTCTCCCTTGTAACTGGGGAAAGATTCGAACATAGTTCCCCCGAGAACTATGAAGGAGCTTTTGCTCTCAACTCCCCTTCCAAACCCACTGGCCCTAATGAAACCCCATCTTGCATTTTGCCTTTGAGTCAACAGTCCCTAGAAGTGGACATCACATTGGACTATTCTGGACAGTGGCCGAATCAGCTCTGGCCAACCTACCACGTGACCCCAACGCATCTGCTATTTCGGTCACAGTCACCAAGTGCTTCCATCTAAACCTCTTGAGGCTACAAGGTACCAAATGTTTTGAATTAATTGGCTTCTATTTTCCTTCCTGTATGTGTGCCTCGGTGCCTTTTTAGGGCAAGACCGACTAGAGGAATCCTTCCTGAATTCTGGCAGCCCTGGTTCAACTCGGAGTTAATTATCTCTAATATGCTGTACAATTCCCTCTGTACCTTTTATCATGCGGAGTGGAGGCATAATTTATCCAAGCGTGTCACTGGAGACTTTTGTTTTTACAAAAAGAAAATTATTGTGTGTGCCTTATAAAAATATTCATTCAGTCTGTCACTGTTTATTCATGAGATGTTTATTGAGGACACGCCTCTGTGCCAAGCTGGGTCCCTCATAATTTATTACCATTCACTTCTCACAAGGCTATCAGGTCAGCAGTCTTATCCCCATTTGACAGAAGATAAAACTAAGTTCAGAATGAAGAGAGAGGTTCAAGTCTTTTGTCCCCAGCCCTACCTGCTTGGATGCCATCTGTCTACCAAGAGCTGTGTCCCTCTGTGACGGCAATTCCCGACAGACTTCAATACACGGTTTCCTGCCTGTGTCCCCTCGGCCCTAGGGCTGGTCCCAGCTTCCTTCTGTTGCCTCACCATCCCTGGTTTGTCCACTCTCCCTCTCCGAGCCTCCATATGTGGTCCCTTCCTGCAGTTCTCTTCATCAGGACCACGTGCGGTGGATGGCTTTCCTCCAGGACCCTGATGGATCCACTTGTCCAAGAGCATGCAGCTGATAACAAAGTGTGGCTCTGAGATTCCACATTCTCCATCTGTCCACTGTCTCTGTCATTCTGACCTCTCACCCCTGTTATCCTGAGAAGCTTATTTTTTTGAGCATAAGACAAAGAGAGCTGTGCTGTCTCTTTGAAGGTCTCTGGATTTCTGATAAGACAGTTAGAAGAAGGCAGGTCTTTTTAGAATCCAGTGATAGCGCATGTGTTTCACTTCCAAAATTCTATTCAAATTGACCCAATCGGTCACCTGGTTCCTTTTGAAAGAATCCTGTCCAGCTGGAGATTCACAAACGACTGTAGGGAGCTGTGTTAAGTTTCCTAGAGACGCTGTAGCATGGTGTACACACTGGGTGCTTAAAGCAACAGAAATGTGTTCTCTCTCAGTCCTGGAGGCCGCAAGTCCAATGTCATGGTGTCGGCAGGGCCATGGTCCCTCTGAGACTCTGCGTGGAATCCCTCCTGGCCTCTTCCAGCTTCTGGTGGTGGCTGGCGGTGCTTGGTACTCCTTGGCTTGCAGCTGCATCACTCCAACCTCTGCCCCCGTCGTCACATGGCCTCCTCCCCTGGGCGTCCGCGTCTTCTCGTCTTCTTATAAGGCACCAGTCCTGTTGGATTTGGGGCCCACCCTACTCCAGTGTGACTTCCTCTTAACTGGTTACATCTCTAATAGCCCTATGTCCAAATAAGGTCACTTTCTAAGGTACTGGGGGTCAGGACTTCCACATATCTTTTTGAGGGACACTATTTAACCAATAACAGAGCTATCACAGAAGACTTGGTGGGGGTCTGACTGCCACTTGGAGGTTGGTTTAGCAAAAAGATGTAAGAAAAGAAAACAATCAGGAGCTGCGATAAGCATTTAAGGGCAGCCTTTTCTTTTTTTCAAAGTGACTGTGGGCAATGTTTATACACATTGGCTCCCGTCAATTCATGTTCCCATTTGGAGTGACGAGGATAGTGGTGATTGGAGACTTAGAGAGGTGACAATTGGACAGATTGTCATTTTCATAGAACTAACAGGACCTGTGGAGGCATTCAGTACGTGTGTGTTAGTGACTGGGACATGATGGTAGGCTTTTTTTAAAAATCATCTTTTTGTCTTTCAGAGTAACATTTATTGATCTGTACCAGTCTGTGTAATACGCAAGAGCAGGAGACTGCAAGGGTAGAGCGGATAAGAAAAGCTCAGGGCAAGGGGGAAGGGGTCTGGAGGGAGACAGACTTTGGAGAGGCATTCTACAAAAATGTAAGCATCAGCTCCTCCCCCTCCCTCTCTTGTTTTCTCTCTCCCCTCCTTCTCCCTCCCTCCATCTATTCCTCTTCCAGGCTTCCTCTCCCCTCCTCAGTTGGCTCCCAATATATCCTATATTGTGATCTTGCTAAAAAAGGTTAGGCATTAGGCTGCCTGGAAGTCACAAAAATGAAACGATTCAGCCAAGCAGAAGCAGGGGTCACCAGGGCGAGGAGGCCTTGAGTGTGTGTAGAATGCATCATGTCCAGCAATGGCAGGACGTTGCCTGTCTCCAGTCTGAGCAGGCACTTAATGAACAAATGCAAAAGCGTTCCAAGGGTCGAGGGTCCTGGAGGAAACTGAGTCAGGGTGGAGAAAGAAGGACCCTGGGTCCCTGCCGTGTGCTCTTCTCAAGACTTCCTATTAAAGGAAAAATGAGATTGACTCTTTTGTTTTTAGCTGTGAATTATTTTAATGACCAACTATGTACTCATCAAAGTTAATTGTGACCAGGAAGAAAATTGTTTCAACCACATTTGAAGTTCTCACACTTAAATTCTTGGGGGTTTTTTTTGTTTTTTTTTTTTTTTTTAGAGAAAGAGAATACAGGTATGTCAGAAAAAATATTCACACAAAAAATATTCAGTGCCAAAATGTTAACAGTGAAGACATAGATTTCCCCTCCGCCTCTAATTCCTGGTCCCCAGAGGCAAGCTCTGTTATGGGTTTTCCTCAATGAACTATCTTCATAAAACAAAGGTCAATATCTTCTTTGCTGATAGTGTTCTAACTGTTCCAAATGAAAGTCTAAAGTAACACAAGAGGTGGTGGTGGTGGTTGTTTTTCCCACAAAATATAACTTGTTTCTCTGGGCCTGACTGAGCTTTTCTCCTTCACTCCACCTCGAGGTTAACCAGGAAGGCCAGGACACGTGACCAGCTAAGCCTGGAAACACCTTGTGATGTGGTGGTGTTACTCTCATCTACAGGTATAGTTATCCCCATTTTACTGAGGAGCAAACTGAGTTCCAAAAAGACTAGGTGACTTACCTAAGGTCATAAGAGAGACCAGGTCTGACCACAGGTCTAGCTGGCTCTCTTCAGTAGGAAGCTGCCTTCTCCCTTGTTCCAAGAAGACTATTGATCTATTTTGTGGTCAGTGATTCCCAAAGAAATAAATAAGTAAATGATTGAATCAATTGATTGATCAATCAATCCCCACAAGTATTTATTAAGCAGCTTTCATGTCTCTGCCTCTGTACTAGATGATTTAGGAGAATATGCAAGTAAGGGATGGCGTATACAAAGATGGCCGCATATTTTTTGCCTCTTCTTCCATGAAGCATCTGTTTAAAATCTGGACTGGCCTATGACTTGCTTTAACAAATAGGATTCAGCAGAAGTGATGCTGTGTAACTCCCGAGGCTGGGCCTTAGGAGATCTGCAGCCTCCACTTTCACACCTTTGGAATACTCCCTTTTGGAATCCAGCTGCCCATGCCACGTAGAGAGAGCACAGGAGAGCTGAGAAGCTCTGGTTGACAGCCCCAGCTGAACTCCCAGCTGACAGCCAGGACCAATGACCAACCATGAGAGTGAGCCATTTCAGCCAAGTTGAGCCTCTAGATGACAGCAGCCCCTGCCGACACCTCGTGGGGCAAAAGAACTGCCCAGCAGAGCCCAGTCAACCCACAGAGCCATGAGAGATAATCTATGGTTATTGCTTTAAGCCATTAAGTTTGGGGCTGGTTTGTTACATAGCACTTCCTTTGCCCTACAATAGCTTACAAACAAACGCCTGGTGATTTCATGTGCTGCTCTATACCCTTTTTATAAATTTGTTTTCTGTTTAAATAGGCTAGAGTTCTGATTGCAGTAGGAACCCTGACTGATGGGAGCCACTGAAGGGGTTTTTTGCTAAGGAGTGTCAGGATAAGTCTGCATTTTAGAAAGACGACTTTGGCTGTGACTTGAAGAAAAGCTGGGAGAGGGAGAAACAGGAGGCAGGGAGGCCAGTTAGGAGGCCACTGAGGATGATGATGATGTCAACTTGGCAGTGGCAGGGGGTAATGAGCACATTGGGGAGATACTGAGGATGTAGACTCTATGCGTCTTAGAGATACAGAGGGTGAGAGAGGTGGGAGTTCAGGAGGATATCTAAGTTTCTGACTTGATCAACTAGGTGGATGGAAGTGTCAGTTACAGCGATCGAGAGCCCTGGAGACAGAGGGCAAATATAAGTTTTCTTCTTTCCTTAGTGGTTAATAGTACTGAGCAGTTGCTGGGTTCAAATCCACCCCCCATTCTGTCCTCCGCCCTTGGGAGATCTGAAGCCTGGGTGCTCGTTCCAATAAGTATGTCTGATCATGCCACGTTTCTACGTAAGACCCTTCATGGCATCTCCTTCTTCCAGGTTGAATCCACAGTCCTCAGGGACTTGATCCTTACTCCTCCAGCCTCCTCCTTTCCCTCCCTCCATAACCTTTCTCTATGAGTTCCAGGAACAGGCAGGTCCCACCATGCACCATGCATGCTCTTGCCTGTTTCCAGGTCTTTGCTCCCATGACTCCTTTTGCAAGGATTGCCCTTCTTATGTCAAGATTCAGTCATCACCTTTCCAGAAGTTTTTCCATCTCAGGGTAGGTGCTCGTCCTCCGAGATCCGAGAATACCCTCTGTTTACTTCCAGAGCCGCCCTGATCAGATTCCATTGTAATGACCTGTTTATGTTTCTGGCTCTCCCACTGGACAGATGGAGAATTCCCTGAGTATTTGTGTCCTCAGAGCTGGCACAGAGCTGGGCCAGGGCTTTTCCCCGCGTTACCTCATTTCTTAGCCATACTATTATCATTGGCATTTTTACTATTGTTGTTGCTTCTCCTTTTGTGCTCCTGGGAAAACACTGTCCAAATGAATTCAGAGCTGTACCTAAGAAAAAACAAACACACAAACAGTGTTTCAGAATTGAAAAGCAAAATAAAGAAATAGGCCCAAAGTTTACACAAAACTTCCTCAGGTAGTGGTTTAAGCGAGAGGACAATTAATCCCCAGGTAGCATTTTACAACTAAAACAAGTCCCAGAGGACACGTGGAGACTCTGAGGAGGAGGAAATTGCACAGGAAAGTTGGGGAGCTTCAGCAAAACCAGCTTCTGGGAGGTAAAGAAGGTGACTTGTCCCCACCTCCTCGATTCCAGACCTCTTGCCCAGACTGCTCAGAGGCCCAGGGTCCACACCCACACCACACACCCAGGGAGGTGTGCCCCAGGCCTCCCTCCTGGGGCCACATCTCGGGCTGCAGAACACTGACTGCAGAGAAGTCCTACTGACTCTTGGTACTGTTAGCCCCATGGGAAAACTCAGATTCCTCCAAAAGCTCCCACAGTCCCCTTCCTGCCTTCCTCAGAGACTCTTGGCTGCAGATCTGGGGGCTAGAGCAGGGAATAGATGCTACTGGATCCCACCGTGAGCACTGCAGGCATTGGACCTGCGGGAACAGGGCTGGGTGGGGGAGGGTGCAAAATGCCAACTGGGACAAGGCTAGCAATACAAACAGGTGAACCGGGCCAGGGTAAGGTAATAGAGAATGTCAGGGAGTGAGGAGAATTAGGATGCCCTGCTCCAGCTAAATATAGCAGCTGCCACTTGGCTCCCACCGACTCTTGCCATGAAGGAATGTTGGGCCGAGGTGGCCAGATCTTCTCCTGTTTCTTCAGATGGACCTAGAAATCAGAATTTTAAGGTGAAATCTCCCAATATTAAATATCAAACATGAATTTATAAAATTTTAAAAATCTCTTCCCAAACAAGGCACAGGCCCACAGGTGTCCAGCTGGTAGCCTCTCTTTTACTGACATCATGTGTTCCAAATTATCATCCAAGTCTGAATGTTTGCTACTGCGGAAAGCCACAGAATCAAACTTTTACACCTTACCAGTTCTGGGTAATTGATAAATCTGCAGGTGGAACGAGGCAGTGGAGGATTTGGGGAGTCAGAAAAAAATGAGCTCAAATCTCAGCTCCGCTATTTCCTAGGTATGTGATCTTCACTGAGCTTTGCTTTTCACATCTGTAAAATGGGGACAATAATTGTAACAGACACTGTTGGTTGCCTGCAAGCAGCCATCCCCTCCCCCCACCCCCTGATTGGTTCTTGCTAATAGAAAATAATTTTGTTCGGGCCTTGGAGGAATAGCGGTGAGCTCAAGGGGATGAAGTGTGCTCAGTTGAAGTCACTGTAGGGACCCTATTCCACTTTGCCAATGATTTGCTTAGGGCCAGGCATGAGACCAGGTTTGGGCAATGAGTTGAGGAGTCTGCGGAGGAGGGTCCCGAGATATGCTTTCCTCCCTGACAACAGAGACAGTGATGAGGAAGAAGATCCCCTTTTCTGCCATCACGCTGTCCTTCCTGTTTGGACACTGCGAGGTGAGTATGTGATGCTTAAAGCTGAGTCAGCCATTTCGTGACCATGAGGGAAAAGTCAAGAGAATCAGAGAAATACTGATCCACGGTCCTGCCAGTGTGGAGTCTGCCTCCAAACATTTCATTGAGAAATAGTACAGGTCCTTATGGTTTAAGCCATTCTTTCTCAAACTTAAGCATGTGTCAGAATCTCTGGAGGTCTTATTAAAACATAGATTGCTGGCCTACTCCCTGAGTTTCTGATTCAGTAGGCCTGGAGCTGGCCTAACAATGTGCATTTCTGACAAGTTCCTGTGATGCTGGTGATGCTAGTGAACCCCATTTTGAGAACCACTCCTTAAGCCACTGTTAGCTGGATATCCTATTACGCTGATGAATACCCCCTAACAGATGTAATGATGCTTACTTGGGAGAGGCATTGTGGCCATTCGTGGAGATTCCATATGTATCAAGCAAAGCAATAGTCCACGCGTGGCCTTACTTTCATGCTGTCTTTCATTTTCATTTGAAGGTGTTGTCGTCCACCCAACCCAACCGGAGACAGGTCCAGCTAGAACGAATAGTCTGAAATGTACCTGGAGTGCTTCTCTCAACAAATATCCATTATCTTAATGGCAAAGACAATGAAATTTCTACTATGGAACTTCCAACGGAACATCTCACCTCCAGCATGCTTGAGAAATCTCCATGAAAAGTGCATTTTGGGACTGGCTTCTACCTTCAGTACAAAATGTCAATTCAGACCACTGGCAAATTTAGTCTATTGAGACACAGCTCTGATTTTACAGCATAAGGGCTAGTGGTCAAGAATTTTCCTGGACAGCCCTTTTCAGAAGCCTCCCGTGTGGTAACCTGGGACTTCTCTCATTTACTAGACGCCCACCTAGTCCTGCCCGGAAACCAGCACAAACTGTTTCCTATTATGTCCCGTCATGGTCAGAGTCTCCTCAAGGTTCCCCTCCCAGGCCTGCCTCAGGGACGCTCAGCCTGCTGTCCCCCTGTGACCACGCTCTTTCTCGTCTCTTTCCTTTTCACAGATGTCTCCAGTCCCACTTCTTATGAATCCTTTTCCCAGTCCCCAAGCCCTCCACATTTTCCTTTTTCAGGCTGTGCTGGTCTTTTCTGCCCAGTTGGAAGGGCCTCAAGGGGAGGCAGTGTAGACCAGTAGGAATGGTCTGGCTGAACCACCCTTAAGAGGCACCCCTGCCCTGCTCCCCATCCAGCTCTGGCTCCTCCTCAGAGGAGTCAGCAGGCCGAGGAGCCTCTGGGCAGCCAGCCTGGTAAACTTTAGTGTTCATATCCGCCACCTGGTGATCTTGCTAAAATGCTGATTCTGCCGGGGGGAGGGGGCGGGGACTCTGCAGGTGCTATAGATGCTGCTCGGCCACACTTGGGGTAGCAAAGTTCTAGACCTGGACGGCCAAAAAGGCAGCCGGTAGCTGTTGAGCCCCTGAAATGTGGCTAGACCTACCTGAGAGGTGCTGGCAAGGCAGAAAACATACTGGATTTCAAAGACTTAGAACAAAAAAAAGAGTCTAAACTTTCTCAAGAATAATTTTTTATAATTGATTACATGTTAAAATGGTAGTATTTTGGATATATTGGGTTAAATAAAATATATTGCTAAAATTAATTTTACCTGTTTCTTTTTACCTTTTTTTTTAACATGAGCTAAGAGTAAACTCTAAATTCCACATGTGGCTGGCATTTGTGGCTCACATTATATTTCTGTTAGCACTGTTCAGATCATGCTCCATGCACACATACTGGGGACCATGGATGCCTTGCCCAAATGGCTAAGACCCTATTTCTGGAGACTGCATAGATTCCTTCCCAGGGTCTGTCCTTCCAAAGGCTGAGCAAGCTGCCCTTGTGCAAGCTTCGAAGCCCAGTGGAGGCTAAAGGGCAGCTGTTGGTGGGGAGAATGAGTGGACGGTGGGGCTTGACCATGGGGCTGGGGTACCCTCAGGTGCTTGCCTACACGAGGCCCACCTCACTACAGAACAGGGGCCAAGGTGGGAGCAGGGGCCAGGTCTGGGGCCAGGGACCAGCTCTCCTATTTCACCAGATTTAGGCATGGAATTCGGAGGCATCTGAGATTTCTAAATTCCATCTTGGCCTTCCAGATCATTAGGCAGATATATTTTGTCAAGTTATGCAGGTAGAACATATTTTATTTAACAGTTTGTTAGCTTGATTTATAACTTGTTATATTTAGACATAATGATATGTGGGCCTCTAATTGTGCTCTTGCCCTGGGCAAGTAAGGCAATTACCATACAGCTTTGTAAGGGCCGTGATACAGGATGTACACCATGCACTGGGAGCGCAGGGGAGGGCTGTCTGCCTGCAACACAGTGGTCTTTGAGTAATATTGAAATCCAGAGGAGAGGGTCATAGCTGAGGGACTAGTACAGTGGGAAGAAGACAAACCCATCTATTTTTCCATGGCAGAAAAGCAGGAGGAATGTCCTGGACATGCAGCTGCAGGGTTGGGGATGGTGGTAAACAACACAGCCAACCCACTTTGCCTCCCTCCACTGCCTCACGTTTGCAGCCATGGAACATCTGGTTGTGACACTATCCATCTGCTTCTTTAGGGTAAACAAAGATCGATTAAATTCTGCGAGGGCCCAGGCTGGGCCCTAGTTCTTTTAAGCCTCCCGACAGCAGCAGCACACACCAGACGCGAGACTGCTTGGATCTGAATTCCAGGTCCCCCTCTCTGGGTCTCAGTTTCCCCATCAGTAAAATGGGCTCAATAATAATAGTACCATAAGAGGGTTCATAGGAAGATGAATTGAGATACTGTTTATGAAGGACCTAAAACAATGCCTGGCTCTGCATAAGTGCTATACAAACGCCAGTTCTTACTAACTCCATCTTACAGATGGGACACAAAGGTGTGGAGAGATAAAGTAATCTTGCTTAAGGATAACACCTGGTTTAACAACAGAGCTGAGGTTCGAACCCAGCTTTCCATCACTCCAAAGCCCCTGGTCTTTCCTGCTGTCACGTAGCCTCTCACATGGGAGCATTTCTCAACCACAAAGATAAATTCGTCTCCTCTTTCATGCAGGGTGCATTTGCTGAGCTGGAGAGAGGAGGCTAAAAATACCACCGGTGTCAATCTGACCCAGCGAGAAGGAGTGAGCCTTGGTTGGGTTGGGCACGGGAGGAAAGGCCCCGCTGCCCGTCTCCTTGCTTTGTCATCAAAGGCCTTTGGTCTGAAAACACACCTGAGCCTGTGATGAGCTTCTGAAATCGCATTGTGATGAGAACGGGAAGCCTTGCTGTGGCCCTGAATCCTCCTCAGTCTCCTCTCCTGCCGCCTCCCTCTGGCTCACCCCTGTGCCCCAGCCCCATGGAGCACGTTTCTGGTCCCGGAACAAGCTGAACCAGTGGGTGCCTCTTTAGGACCTCATGCACGTGCCCAGACCCAGATCTTCCCAGGGCTGGCTGCCAGCTCAAATGTCCCAATCAACGCAGCCTTTGCCACCACCCCACCTAAAGTGGCCTCTTCCACCTCCCCAAGCCAACCTACTCACTCTCTAGCACGGTACCCCTTTGTAGTCTGCAGAGCGCTTAGAGCAATCTGAACTCACATTGTCCATTTCTGCGTTAATCTATTTCTTGCACACTGTACTCTGGAGCCCGAGGACCAGAGCACTGTGTCCCCTCGCCCACTGCTGTGTCTCTGGAGCCTGCATTAAGCCTGATGCCTATTCATCCTCAAAAACAGTTTTTGAATAAATAAATGTATGCACGTAGGAATGAAGCCTCAGTTCTGGTCCTGACTGTGCCACTCACTCTCTGTGTGACCTCAGGAAAGTCCCTTTACCTCTGTAGGTCTCATTCTTCTCAATTATAAAATGAGGGGATTGCACTAAATTAGGACTTTTAAAGGTTTACTTTGTGGGTGACACTGAAAGTTTTAAGCAGGAGTGTCACATGCTCGTATTTGCATTAAAAACAAAAAGAAAGGCACTCTGGGATCCAGCAGAGAGAGGATCAAAGGTGCCCATTCTAGAGTCCAGGGAGTGGCGGGGAGGCTGTGACAGCTGTACAGACCAGAGAGAAATGAGTCACCCAGGCTTATCAGAAGACAGCGGAGAAAGCTCACAGCACTCTCCGGTGACAAACTGTCACCAGGGACACAAGCCCTCTGTAGAGTTATATATGCTGTGGTTGAAGCTTCTGTCTCTGCCTGTCTCTCTCTCTTGCTCTCTCACACACACACACACACACACACACACACACGCACGCGCACACTGACACCTCCCCCGCCCCGCTTCATTATCACCTGTGTTTACAGATTATGTGATTATGGCAGGTTAAAAAAATTAATATCTTGATAAATCATCTTCCCAATAACTATTTATATATAATTGACCCCTTTCTATGTGCAGCTAACAATGATACATACAATATTATGTATGTGTAATAATACAGTACAATAATACAATAAAGTAGAAAACTATAAATAGAGACCAAATCAAGATTAGGGAAAGATAGATTTAATAGATAAGACCAGAAAAAAAGTTAGAACATAGATAAGCAAACAAAGGATTCTAGGCTTTTATCAAAGTTAAGTCACAAATTTGGCTTTGAGTTTCCTAGTGGCCAAAATAAAAAGGAAAACATGCCAGCTACATTACTTGCATCATATAAGGAAAAGTTTACTAATATCTCAGGAGAAAAACTTTTCTTGGCACCTAAACTGGAAAGAAGTGTCTTACATGGGTTCTTATATAAAGAGAACTAAGTAATGTCATGTGCATTTTTCCAATTAAAAGTAGATATGAGTTGTATTAACAATCATTTTATGAGAGGAATACTTTTTGATTAAGAAAGGGAGACATAAGGATGAAGAGCTTATATCTGGGCTGCTTATGTATCTGCAACATGTGTTTGGATTTGGGGGGTATAAATTAATTAATCCAATAATGAGTTTTGAAATCAAATTTCCTCTCAGTAGAGAAATGAATGAAAAGAGCTATGATTTACTGAGTCTTTGTTAGGTGCCAGGCACCATGCTAAGCAGGTGACCTAAATGAGCTCAGTCCTCCAGCAGACCCGAGAGGTAGGATTATCATCCCATCAACTGATGGCTTAAGCTCGTTCCCATCCCTTGCTGGAGATTAGACAGCTCTCAATGCTGGTCCTTCTGACCCCAGATCCCTGCCCCAGAGTACCAGACTCTTCCTCTCTCCAGGCAGTCCGTTAAATGTACTGAGGATGTAGGTAATGGTCACACGGCCACTTTTATTTCATATCCAGCCCAAAAGGAAGAATTTTGCAGGAGATGTATTCCAGAATGAATGCACAAAAATGTCCACATCAGTCTCAGAGGGAGAAACTGATAATCCACCAAAGTTCAGCAGATTACTGTAACGTGGTGGCGTTTTATCCAGAAAGGATAAAATGCCCATGTTAGTAAGGCAGCAAATATGTCGCCATCACATTGCTGGTAAGATGGAGAGGGGGACAAGCCCTAGGCAGCCAGGCTGTTCAGCGGGACCCCATTTTCCTTGATTTGTCTGCATTGCACCTTAATGCCTGCCTCACTAGAAGACGAATACTTAAAATTAGAAATACCGTTATTTGGAGAATACATACGCAGAGCACCTTAAGTGTCAGCCTGACTTCTGGAGTCAGAAAGAATCGAGTTCAGTTCTTTGGCTGTGCTCTCACTGGATTCCTTTGGCAAGTTACTTACCCCTTCTCATAGTAATAGTGCTGACCCCACAGGATTATTGCAAGGGTGAAGCGAGATGCTGGAGGTTAAGTGTTTGGTCCCGTGTCTGGCACACGGCAAGTGCTTACTAGATGAGTGTTACAATTATTCACTAGCTTGGATTACAGCCCATCCCTAAACTAGTCACACTGGCCAGGGGAACGTTGTACTCTGATTGGCCAGGACTGGGTCGGAGTCACACTCCGCGAGATGATGCTGACGGCTGCACCGACCAGGCATTGCAGGAAAGCTAGGGGGAGAGTGTGAGAACCAGAGATTAGGAGACTCTTGCAGGTTTCTAGGCAAGAGATGAAGGTGGGGACCGTGGCTCTGAGTTGAGGAACAGCCATTGTGCATCTGGCAAACCGTGGGTAGCAAGGAATGAGTCCTCCCAGCTGTACTGGGAGCTCTGCTGCTTCTTATCCAAGTGGATAGGGAAGGAGAGCATCAGGCGGCCAAAGGTGGGGTAACCCAAACCAGGGGCTCTTGTAGAAGGCCAAATAACAGGCTGTCTTTCCTACACCAGGGCAACCACCTTTCATGGCGTCCTGGATTTCTAAGAAAGTGCACCCCATAGAAGGAGGGTGTACTGTTAAGCCAGAGCAGACTCAAGAGCACGCTGCCAGTTGTGCTAACCGCAGGTGACAGGCAGCCCTTTATGCATGCTAGGCACCGTCTTCCCCGAGCCTCTACTACTCATCCTCAATTGCAAGCAGGTCCCTGGGTTTCAAAACAGGAAGTAGCCCAACTTAAGTTGCTGCTCTTCCTGGCAGCTTCCCCTCCTGGCAGCTCCTCCTTCAGAGAAAGAGGTGAAGCAGTTGTTCTGCAAAGAGTGAGACAACACCCTTCGTGGAGCTCTGGGGCAGGAGACAGGATGTGTCATGGCACTGGACAGGGGACCTGGGAAGGGACAGCGTGGCAGAGTTTCCGCGTGGCCCACCACCTCCATACAAGGCACACTTGGGATTGATAAAGCAAGAATCTTACAAGAGGGGAAGGGACATGACAGACATTGAGAGCTGGCCATGTACGAGGTGTTTGGTTAGATATTTTATCTCTGAGATGCCTCTCAATGACCCCAAGCGGTGGGCATTGTGTCTCTTATTTGACAAGCTCAGAGTTAGTAAGTAGCACAGCCAGAACTCACATTTCTGTCAGACTCCAAAAGCCCATACTTTCTTAATCAATCACCTGGTTGTTTTCACCTCCACAGTGACCCCATGACTCCAGCTGAATTTTTCCCCCACTGATTGGGATGAACCAGTAGGAGAGCAGTCAGAGACCACCAGCATCTACTGCTGGGAGATAAGAATAGCCTTGTAGTTGTATGCACACATATGCGTGAACTTTGCATATTGTAGAGGGTAATGAAAACATCAGGGCTTATCACTCTGAGCAGCATTGCAGTTATCATACCGATTCCCCTCTTAAAGTAGGACATGCTAATTTCCTTGAAGTCAGGAAGCACCTCTATCAGTTTCATCTTGTTCACCCAAAGAATGGTATCTCACACGTGGCATGTGCTCCCTGTAAACTGCTTAACTGGAAATGAATTGAATTATACATTTTATCTGTGCTTCACAGTTCTTTGGAATTTAAAGGGAGCTGGTACTCCACAAATTTTATTGCCTCATCAATGTTAAAGAGCTTTTCAAAGGGGAACATTTCCTTTAAACTCCAAAGGGGTCGGTAAAAACTAGTTTGAAGGCGTATAAGGGCACGATATTTGGGCTCATTTTTCAGGAGGGGTTTCATGTCTAACACATACACAATTGTGCTGTGTCCAAGACACTTATTATGCTTTTCAGTTTGGCTTTGACGAGAGCCTGACCAACACCCAGAGACCTCTCCAGCATAAACTAAGGCTTGTCTTGCCAGAAACGAAAGTTCCCAGCCATTAATCAATGTCTAGTCCCTACTAGGCTGAGAATAGACCAGTTGCCTGTAAAGATGTTCAAGGAAACTTCCAGTGGCTTCCGGTAATAGCTAGCGTGAGTGGGAAAGACATAAACTATCATGGGGTGGGGTTGAGTGGATAGAATATGAAGGACCACTGTCAATGGTTTCATCCAAAGCAGGGTGTGATTTTCAGAAAAAAATAAAATAAAATAATAAAAAAAACATAGTAAGGTCAATGTCACTTCCCAGTTCATCCTGAGTTGGACCTCAAACAGTGATTCTTTGTTTTCAGTCTTTTCTATGAGGCAAGATGTGATTGCAACTGAAGTACATTGATTAACCCAAAATAACTTCCCTCAATTTGCTGGATGCTCAAGAATACTCTGGGGACCCTGCTTTTGTTTTGAGTTAGCCATTTGGGAGCTTGGCGCCGATCCTTGTGCAACCATTCAAACTGAGTGAACCAGAAAAATGTCAGGAACTACACAAGGACATATAGTACAGTTTAATTAGTTTAGAGAGAGGGTGGATCCCCTCCTTCTCCCTAAACATCACTCAAGCAAATTGTTTTTTTTATGGTCTTGTTAAAATAATTTCATGGTTGCAGCTTTGTTCTCATGCTAACTGAGCAGGACCGTGTGGGTTATTAAAAAGGGTAGTCAGCCTGGCAAAGGTGGGTGCATTCTCTTTGCTTTTAAGAAACATAGGGGTTTAATCACCTGGCTTGTGCAATGACATATGAAAGAACCCAATCTTGAATGTCAGTGCAAGGCTGAAGCTCCTATTAATAATAGTCACTAGCTAGGAAATTCTTCTGCTGACTCTGATCAGGAATTTTCCATAGTAACCGGGGCTGCCCACGGGTAGCCAGGCAGTGGGGATTTTCATTCCTTCACGCACATTCTTCTGTCCATCGTGGTAAGGAGAACATTACTTACTGGAACATGTGAGTGGAGTTATGCTCTCTGGGAGTGGAAACCTTGCTGTTCCTCCTCCTTGGGACAATTCCTCAAAGAGACTGGAGAACTGTTCTTTTTAAAGGAAGACAAGCCACCACAGTTTCAAAATATTGGTCTGTTGCATTTAATTCCAAGCCCCCAAGTCATTCTGGTGTCTCTCTGTCCTGTCATATAAGTCTCACGGTCATGACGACAATCAGGCCAGCCCTTCCACCTTATGTGGGAATGAACCAAGTTCTGATTGCACAGAGATGCCACCCCCCTGCTGAAGAAACTTCCATGGCTCCCCATGGCCCATGGAATGAAATTTGGACTTTTTACCCTGATGTTCAAGGTTGTTCATAATCTAGCCACAAACAATTGCTGGCTTCATTTCCCTTTCCCCATGCTGCCCTGGCTGGACCCCAGCTGCACTGGGTGGCTTTTTTGGGTTTCCTTAACAAGGAAGGCTCTTCTCTTGGTCTTAGAACCTCCTTCTCCAACCTCACACCCACTAGGATGGCTACTATCAAAATAACAGAAAAGAACAAGTGTTGGTGATATGTGGAGAAATCAGAACCCTTGTGCATTGCTGGTGGGAACATAAAATGGGACAGCTACTGTGGAAAATACTTTGTCAGTTCCTCAAAAAATTAAAAATAGAATTACCATATGATCCAGCAAATCCACTTCTGGGTATATACGCAAAATTGAAAACAAGGTCTCAGAGAGATATCTGTACACCATGTTCATAGCAGCATTATTCACAATAGCTAAAATGTGGAAGTAACCCAAGTGTCCATCAATGGATGAATAGATAAGCAAAATGTGGCATAAACAAAGAATGAAATATTATACAACTTTAAAAAAGAAGGAGATCTTGCAAAACCACACTAAGATATCACCTTATACCCGTTAGAATGGCTATAATCACCAAGACAAAAAATAATAAATGTTGGAGAGGACGTGGAGAAAAGGGAACCCTCATTCACTGCTGGTGGGAATGCAGACTGGTGCAGCCTCTATGGAAAACAGTATGGAGAGTCCTCAAAAAATTAAAAATAGAAATACCTTATGATCCAGCTAGCCCACTTCTGGGTATTTATCCAAAGATCCTGAAACCAACAATCCATAAAGGCTTATGCACCCCTATGTTCACTGCAGCATTATTCGCTATAGCCAAGATGTGGAAGCAACCCAAGTGTCCCTCGACTGATGATTGGTTAAAGAATATGTGGTGTATATATATATATATATATATATATATATATATATATATATATATACAATGGAATACGACTCAGCCATAAAAAAAGACAAAATCATCCCATTTGCAATGACATGGATGGACCTGGAGGGTATTATGTTAAGTGAAATAAGCCAGAGAAAGACAAACACTGCATAATTTCACTCACATGTGGAAGATCAACGAACTCACGGACAGAGAGAAGAGGTTGGTGGTTACTAGGGGGAAGGGGGTTGGGGGGTGGGCACAAGGGGTGAAGGGGAGCATGTATATGGTGACTGATAAACAATAACGTAGAACTAAATTTCACAGTGTTATAAACTATTGTGACATCAATAAAAGAAGAGGTGGGGCCGCCCGGTGGCGCAGCGGTTTAGTCCGCGCTTGGCAGCCCGGGGTTCGCGAGTTCGGATCCCGGGCGCCCGCCGACGCACTGCCTGTCAGCCATGCCGTGGCGGCGTCCCATATAAAGTGGAGGAAGATGGGCACGATGTTAGCCCAGGGCCAGTCTTCCTCAGCAAAAAGGGGAGGATTGGCGACGGATGTTAGCTCAGGGCTGGTCTTCCCCACAAAAAAAAATAAATAAAATAAAAAATAAATAAAAGAAGAGGAGATTTTGCAATATGCTACAATATGGATGAACCTTGAAGACGTTATGCTAAGTGAAATAAGTCAGACACAGAAAGACAAATACGGTACCTATATGAGAAGTCAAAATCATAGAGACAGAAAGTAGAATGGTGGTTGCCAGGGGCTGAAGGGAGGGGGAAAGGAGAGTTATTGTTCAATGACTACAGAGTTTCAGCTTTAAAAAGTGAAAAGAATTATGGAGATGGATGGTGGTGATGGTTGTACGCCATTATGAATATACTTAATACCATTGAACTGTACTACACTCAAAAATGGTTAAGGTGGTAAATTTCATGTTATGTGTGTTTTTACCACAATAAAAAGATTGGAAAAATAAAGAATGTTTTTCTCCACGACTTTTGGACAAAATCCTTTTTATGTTTCATCTTTTTAGGCAAAGTTCAAATGACATCTACTGTAGGGGCTTGAAGACTGTGCAGTAGGGACAGTGAGGCTGCCTCAACAGCACTTTGTATGCCTGCCTCTGACTGAAGCATCTATAGAAGGGTGTGCGTGTGTTTCTATCTGTAATGTAAAATTGCCTTTTAAGCCATTTCCCCTTCACAGAAGATGGTGACTCCCTGGAGCTTTGCTACTCCCAGTGAGGTTTGCAGCGTCAGCCTCACGTGGGAGTTTATTAGAAATGTACAATCTCAGGCCCCACCCCAGATCTACTGAATCAGAATCTGCATTTTTACCAAAGCTTCAGGCAAATCACTTGTGCTTTAAAGTTTGAGAAGCCCTGGTCTAGAGGGCCCAACTTCATGAGGGTCATCTTTAATTCCTCCATGGTACATGGTTCCACAGAAGAATCAGTGTGGAACTCTTTAAATATCACGCACAACTAGGCCTTATCTGATTCAGTAGGTCTGGGGTAAGCCCTGAGCAAGTGTATATTTTTAAAGTCCACAGGTGATTAAGGTGCACAGTTAGAGTAGAGAACATTGGCTTAGCCCAGTGGTTCTTGAACTTGAGTGTCGTATCAGAATTACCCAAAGGGCTTGTTAATACAGGTTGCTGGGTCCCACTCCAGAATTTCTGATGCAGTAGATCTGAGGTGGGGCTCAGAATTCGCATTTCTAGCAAGTTTCCCAGTGATGCTGATACTGCTAATGTAGGGACCACACTAACAGCCATTGGCTTAACACAAAGGAAATATTTGTTGGATGTATAAATGGAAGAGAAGATTAAAAAAATTTAGACTCAAGAAATGTCTAGTGTTTTAGTTATCAATTGTTGTGTAACTAGCCATCCCCAAACACAATGGCTTAAAACAACGATAATGTATGATCTTTCTCAATCCTGTGAGTTGACTGGTCTCAGCTGGGTGGTTCCTTCACTCCACATAGTGTAGCTGAGGGCACTCAGAAGGCTGCCTTCCACAGCGAGTTTGGCTGGAGCTACAATGCCCAAGATGGACTCTCACCTTCGAGGCGTCTTTCCATGCCATGGCTTCTACCCTCAGTAGTTGGGCCCAAGCTTCTTTAGAGCATGCTGCTGGCTTCCAAAAGGGAGAACACAGAAGCTGATGGTCTTCCTTTTAAGGCCTGGGCTTGGAAGCCCCAGAATGTCACTTTTGTCACATTCTATTAGTATCAACCAAGTCTCAAGGCCAGCTTAGATTCAAGGTGAGGGGACTAGACTTCACCTCTTAATGTGAGGAGCAGCAAAGAATTTGTAGCCATCATTAACCCACCATATCCAGTTTATTACAAAAGACAAATAAAGGGACTTAATGAGAAATACCTGAAATCCCATTAATCTGTCAGTTGGTCACACTAGCCACGTCTATTGCAGCCGTCTATTGCTCTCCACGCTGGACCTCTGTGGCTGGGAATCCAGCGGTGGGCATCAGCTTCGCTCAGTGTTCCTGCTCAGTCAAGCTCTCCTTGTGATCTCATTTGGACCCAGGCTTGCTTCCTGTTTCATCTATTATGCCAAAGATGGAAGGGTTTTGGGAAAAGTGGTTGTGAGTATAAAACAACACTTCACAGAGAGTTCTATAGGACTCAGATGCTGAGATAGTGAAAGCTCCTAATTAGTGCAATAAAACACCAATGAATCTTTTAACCCTTGATCAACAGATGGTAAAAAAATTAAAAAGTTTGGAGAATGAATGAAAAATTAAATGACTGTGATATAGGACTCTACTCATGGTCCATTCAGTCAGGAGTTGTTATTAGTAATAATATTATTTTGGTTTTTATTACTTTAATAACAAATTAATAACCATACTTTCTGTACAGCCTACAGAGCCCTGCTCAGGGGCTCTATCACATCTGATCATTTATAATCATCCATCAGGTGGTACTATTAGCCTCATCCTGCAGATGAGGAAACTGAGTTTCTAAGACTGGAAGTTGCCCAATGTCATGATAACTCAGTAGTTGCTGGAATTCAAACCCAGGACTCCTAGCCATGAACCTTTTCCATAATTCTATTTCAGGAAGTTCCCTCTAAGAAAGAACTTAATTAGACATCCTGTAGTCAGCCTAACATAGTAGGAGGAAATACAGTGTGATTTAGATCTCCATTACTTAAAGTGTGTGCTCGAATCAGCAGCATGAGCATCATGTGAGAGCTTCTTAGAAATGCTAAAGCTTAGGCCCCAACCCAGAACCTTCATTTTAACACAATCTCCAAGTGATTCTTATGTCACATAAAGCTTGAGAAGGACAGATTTAGGGCACAGTTTGGGAGTCAGACAGGCTGGGGTCAAATCCTATCTTTGTCGCTTACTGGCTGTATGACTTGGGCAAATAATTCTCTAAGCTGCAGTCTCTTTATCTGTGAAATAGTGATCACAAGAAGCACCTGCCCTCCCAAGGTTATTGTGAACATTCTAAAAGTTAATTCACATAAAGTGCTTCTCAGACTGCCTGGCTTATAGTAAGTGCTGAGCAAATGTGAGCTACTGTTATTACTGTTAAAAATAATAACCTTCCTGATCAACCAGCCAGATGGACCGTGATTCCCCGCTGTGAAGAGCAAAATTCTCCACACACACTCACAAACTGCGAAAGAAAGAAGAGACAGAGCCTTTGCCCTTGAGATGCTCTGGAGCCAAGAGAAAGGGAGGACAGATGCACAGAAAAACAGACAAGCAAACTTCTCCCTCAGAAATGTCCCCACGGAGCCCGCACTCTCGCAGGCTGGATGGGCTGTTTGATGAAGTGCCACAGGGATGAGGAATGGCTCTGGAGCTTGTTAACTAACTGATGAGTCAGGGGCGACAGCAACTGAAGCATGAAGATGGAAATACACAAACAGGCTCAGGGCAGCCAGGCCTGCGGGGCACACTTCCCCTCCTGTGTCCCCCACAATGAGCACACGGAGGGAGGAGGCAGACTGGGGACAAGTTTGGAGTGGGTGGGGGCAGTGTGAGGTTAGGGCTGGTCCTATTGGGCAACAGGGGACAATGGCGCCTGAGGGGCTGACTATACCAGGAGCTATAGGGGAATGCTGGGCTCTAAGTCCTGGGGGCAAGAAAATGGATTCCCAATCCAGAGGGGGTAATGGCAGGATAGATGTCAGCAGTCAGGGGTACACTGGCAAAGACTTGACATCCATGTGCCATAAGCACTACGAGGGGGAGTGGGGTCAAAGTGATGGTCAGGGTCCTGAGGGCTGCCTTGAATCATGACAATAATAATACTAACAAGTGACAGAATAACATAACAATAATAATAACATTTATCAAGGGCTTAGTACATGTCAGCATTTTCTATGTATTAACTCACTTCATCCTCACAAGTATGTGAAATCAGTACTTTCTTAAACAGGTGAGATAACCGAGAAATAGAGATGGTAAACTATTTGCTCATAATCACACAGCTAGTAAGTGGCACAGCCAGGCCGTTTGGTTCTCAGAACTGGCCTTCTTAACTATTAAACTAGACTGAATATCAGCTGGTCTTTGATGCTCGTTTTTTTGCGGGGGGGGGGGGCTGATATATGAGTTGGGTCTAGTTGGCTTAAGGAGCTCAAGGGAGAAAAAACTGGGATGACCTGTGACCCTGTCTTTTGAGGGGGTGGTCACTCTAAAGATGAGGTCACCTCCACTTCACTCTGTCTCAAGTTTCAGTCCACACGGGCAGATGCTGATAAGCGTCCATTGTGGGCCAGGCACTAAGCGGCCTCTGGGAGACACAATGGGTCAGGCACTATCCTGGCCCTGAGGCGTGCAGGGTCTCATAGATGCCTTGGGGTAACGTGTGTCAGAGAGGTGCAGACCATGGAGAGGCAGGAGAGGATGCTGTGGCTGTAATTTTCTTCTCAGCCAATGAAACCAAGATGGCAGAAGGGTTGGCGCCATCCTTTTTATCTAATTTCCTCCACGTCCTGGAGCTTTGTGAGTCTTTCCCCTAAGTCCAGTTCAGACATAAATTGCTTTACCTTCTCACCTTCTCCAATTTCTCCACACACCTCCTCCAGTCTCGTTTATGAAGTTCTCAGATCTGGTCCCAAATTAGGAAGAAGCTTTGGCAAAATCTCAGCTTATCCAGCATGTGTTTAGAAATGGCCCATGGCCGAAACAAGCCATGAGCAAGCCTCTCCTGTGGGAGTTGGCTAGGAACAATTAGTTGAAGAGGTAAAATGCCCTACACAGCAGTGAGAAAGAGACCTGGTCTTGGCTTGGAAGATCTCTGTGCAAATCCCAGCTCTGACACCTATTAGCAGTGGAGTCTTGGGTAGTGACTTACCCTCTTTAAGCCTGTGTTTCCCTGTCCTATGCAAAATCCTTCACCTGTACCCAGTGCCTGTAGGGACTCTGTATGATCTAGGCCCTGCTAACAGCTCCAGCCTCATTTCTCACCACTCCCTATTAATTAATATATTTTTGGCTGCAAATAACAGATGAGCAGTCACTTAAATCACAAGGATGTATGTTGTTTACTTGTAAAGAAATCTGGGGGTGCATGCTTCCAGGGTTGTTTCAGCAGCAGCTCAAGGTCTAGATATTGGTTCCACATCTCCCCAGTTCTCTCAGCCTTCCCCTTATTATCATAAGATGGCTGCCACAGCTCCAGGCATTACACTTACACATAACAGGGAGGAGCTCTCTTCATTGGCTTCTTTGTTTTAATCTGAAGTTCCCTAGGAGACTTCTCTTGACATCTTTTTGGATGACACTGTGTCACATGGCCATCTCTAGTTGCAAGGGAAGCTGGTAAAGAATATATCTTGCTTCTCTCTGTCGTGTAAAGCTGGTGAGGGAGAAATGGATTGCATGTCTGTTGAGTTGCCAACACTGTCTGCTATATCCCTAACCAAAATTTGCTCTCTCTAACACATCAATTCCCCCAATTCCACCAATGTTCCCCCCCAAAAAGCATATAATTTCAGCCTCTATGTCAGTGCATATGCTGGTTCCCTCTGCCTGGAATGCCTTTCATTCCCTTCTCCATCTGATAAACCCTTACTTACCTTCCAAGATTCAGCTCTGTGATGCCTCCCTCTAATATCACTTCCACTCTAAAGTCAGGGTTAGATGGACCTCCCCTCTTCCAACCAAAAGCTTCTCTGAATTATTTCTGTATCCTAGAGTCTACCATATTACCTACCATAAAACAGGTGCCCATTAAATGCTTATGAATAAATAAATGAAGATAATAGTTACCACCTCATAGTCATTGTGAAGTTGAAAATGAGATAGTTTATGGCAAATAGTATACATTTTTATTAATAATAATTGACATAATATTAGTAATTTCAGTCAGCATTTGTTGAGTACTTACTATATGAGCGCCACTATTCCAAAGACCTTACACACCTAACTCGTCTAATCCTAACAAAAACCCTCCAAAGTGACTCAATTAGTTAGCATAAGCTAGGTTTTGCTGAAGTAACAAACAGTGCTCAAACCTCCGTGGTTTACACACCAAAGATTTATTTCTCACTTGTGCTAGAAGTCTTTGTGAGTTGAGGGGATCTCTATCCATTTTAATCATTCAGGAACCCAAGTGACCATCTTGTTGTTGTGATATTCGGGGCACATGGCTTCAGTGGTGACTGTGGCAGAGAAAGAGAGCATGGAAAACCCATACCAGCTCTACATGCTCTGTCTAGAAGTGAGGCACATCGCTTCCACTTACATTTTATTGCTCAAGGCAAGTCCCCTGCTCGTGTGTAAGTTTAAGGGAGCATAGCTGAAGGAGTTGGTGAGCCGAGGTCAACAAACTTTTTCTGTCAAGGGTCACATAGTGACTCTTTTAGGCCTTGCAGGCCACAAGGTCTTTGTTACAATACTCAACTGCTGTAGTGCAAAAGCAGCCATAGACAATATGTCAGTGAATGAACACAGAGGTACTCCAATAAAACCTTATTTGCAAAAATATGGGGTGGGCCAGATTTGGCCAGAGGGCCATGGTCTGCTGACCCCTCAGTGAGAATCCTTGCTCATGACATCAAGGTTACCCTGAGCTCTGAAGATTGTGAAATGATGAACAAAAGTGAGTTATTATAACAATTTTCTACCAAATATCTGCTACAACATTCCCTCCCTAGCTGGCCACAGTCAAGTGACTTCCCAGAATTTAATGGGTCACTGAGCCTTCATCCAGCCAAGGTTAAGGGTAACTGGTTTCTCTTTGGGGCCTGGCTAATTATTACCGTACAAGTTTAAAGGGAATGACAGACAGGTAATTTTCTTACTAAAAATGAGAAGAGGAACCATACCAAGGGCCAAGCAAGCCGGTATTAAACCCCCATTAGCTGTGCGGGGTCATTTCTAATGGCACATTCACCGATGGGACAATTGTTCTGCTGGCCTGTGCGAACCAGCAGTCGAAATCAATGGGAGGCTCTGGGCACCAGAGCAGGTTTTTTCTGGGCCGCCTAGCCCAGACCTTGTTTTTCCAGCTGACACTCTGCCTGTGTCAGCTAATTCCTGCTTTGGAAAATGCATTCCAGGGCTAATAAACACTTTAAAGTCACACTATTTTCTCACCATGTTATTAAAACCCAAATGGCTTTGCTTATTCCTAATCTGACCAGGATATTTCCTGGCTAGCTCAGAAGTGGCCCGAATAATCACAGAATCTCGGTTTCCGATTGGGAAGACAAGGCCTAAGGTCCATCTGTGGATTAAATGTTTCTAAATGATTTAACAACAGAGAAGGCACGGCCGTGAGTGGGTGCACTAAAGGAAGAACATGAAGACCACAATTTTACTAAAATGCCCGTGTGTTGGGAAATCTGTAAGGCAGTGTTCATCTTTACTGCTCACCTCCTGCCTGTGGGAAGAGGGCCAAATCACTACACCTCACTGAGCCCCAGTTTCCACGTTTGTAAAATGGCGACAATGAGACCAGTTTCACAGTGTGATCATGAGGGAGGCAACGTGGTGTAAGTGTCCAGAAGGCCCGCCCTGAATGGCCGCTAGCATGGACGTAGGAGGGCCCTGGGTCTGACCGAGACAGAAACTGCCGAGAACTGGCTCCAGAAAACTGGCAGAATCAAACCCACGCTGAGCTCCCCAGTGCTAATGGGAAATTAATCAGGAGAAACAACAACCAGCCAGAACAATTAGAAGAATGAGCTGATGGAACCTGCCCATCCCGAGCTCCGCACATCCTGGGATGGCAACCAGTCCTCCCCCAGGCCGGTCACAGCTGCCTCAAGGGAGGAGGGCTGCGTGGGGGCAGAGGCAGAGCGTGCCTCATGTCACAGTCTCTATCTATATCTCCACCATCGTTCTCACAAATGCTGTGTTAGCTCACCAGAGAGGGCAGCCGGGGCCATCCATGGAGGCCTGGGGAGACTTGCGAATGTCCCCAGCAGGACAGGGCACCAAGATGCAGAGAAGGGCCGGATGTTGCCCTGGGCCCCAGCTCTTCCCTGACAGAGCTGCAGACAGGGGGCCGGACTAGAAGTTTCAGAAGTATGGATGGAATCATTTAGACACACACACACCCCTTGTTCAGATGAGAAAACTGAAGTCCAGAGAGAGTTAGTGATTTGTCTAAGGTCAGGCAGCAGGGTTGCGGCTAGGCTAGGAACTGAACTCACATCTCTTCCTACCGACCTGTCCACCTTGAAATCCCTTTAGAAACGGGCAGACACCAGAGTTGGGTTGGAGAGGCTGGGACTGACTGTGTTTGAGCAGAGGGGGACAGAGGAGTTCAAGAAAGCAGATTTCTAAAATTCTGAGCTAGGTAAAAGGAAAAATCTCTCCCCACCACAATGACACCCACATTGGAACAAGGGGCCCTCCCCCGCCCCACCCTCAGATTGTATTCACCACCCTGATTGTCGCCACCCAGAGGGAAGGGTTAGCTGCAGGTCCAGAAGACTGAACACAAACACTGTTTTTGCCTCATTTGCTTTGTGGAAAATTTTTGCATCCTGGCCCTCGTGTCTCCTGGCTGTGTGTCCTGAGCAAGTCACCTCCCGTCTCTGAGTTCCAATTTCTCCATCTGCAAAACTGGAGTGGCGTTAGAACTGGGAATCTTTTGTAAGTGGCAAAAGGTTAGAGAAATGTAAGGCTTTGACCAAGAGGCTTTGATTTCTTTGTAAAGCCAGTTGAGGCAGAGAATTCCCAGTTGGTAGCAGGTGTCTCTGTTCCTTAAAAAAAGGGTAGAGAAAAATACCAGGCGCCCATCCTGCAGAGCCTGGAACCCCCTTCCTGTTTTAACAACCTCCCTGCAAACCATCCGGGGGACGCAAACTCTCCTCCACTGAGATTTGCAGAAAATCGCATTCCAGGCCAACTCACCGACCATTAGCTACGCTGTCTTGTTTATCCTGCCCCGGCCTGGAATTTGGCCTCTTACAAAACCCAGGCTACAAAGGAGAACAGGTTGGACCAAAACTGCTTAGCATGTGAAGGAAGGCTTCCGGAGGCTGGGGGATGTTTATGAAACGGACACCGGGGCAGGGCCCACCCTTCTGTTGACACTGATTTGAGAGTTTGAGGTGTGATCTGACCCCCAGAGAGGACAGCTCCCAAATTCGGATAATTGGCCCCAGCCGAAAGTTGGGTCATTCCTGCCAATGAGGGCAGCATTCCCTTCAATGATTTGCCCTGTGGAGAGATTAGCATTTCCTGGTCACCTGCTGTGGGACGGGGGTTGTGTAATCCCCACAATTTCTCCAGGAAGGTTTTACAGAAGCAGAAGTTGGGCTTCTGATCCATTGAGTCACTCACCCGAGGTCACAGAGCCAGGAGGGCGGAGCAGACGGGCAACCGCTGTTCGTGTCTGCTGGCACACTCCCCCACCTCTCGCCTTTCTTGGGGTAACAAACCCAGCTGCCTGTCCACCTGGGGAGCACGAGACCCAAGCTAATAGAATCACAAGACCACATCCTCCTGGCAAAATCAGAGAGGAGCATGTGAGTGAGCAGGACCAATCAGACACTGCCGTAAGTGCTTCACATCTGGGAACACATCCATGCCTCCTAGCAACCCGATGATATAGATCTCCACTTCACAGGTGAACAAACCCAGGCACAGCAAAGTTAAGTAACTTGCTCAAGGCCACACAGGCAGTTAATGGAAGGGCTAGGATTCAAACTGAGTAGTCTGGCTTCAAAGGCCGTACTCTAACCACTAGGCTAGCCTGGGCCTGAGTACAACTGGGTGTGAACTGGGCTGTGGGACAGTCAACTGGCTCCTTTCTCTTTCAGTTCCACTGTACTGCTTCTCAGGGCTTTTGTTTTTCATGGGACCTCCCGGGCCCTCCTCCACTCTGCTTCTGGGTGTCATTCTAAACATTCGAGTGGAGTCAACCTGCCTCTCATAGCTTTCTGTCTCCTGTAACATCAAGCCCAAGTCCTTGGCCTACTGCTGCATCTGTTCCGCCTCTGTTCAGTGGCTCAACTACACACATACACACACAGAGACACACATACACCCCCCATCCTTGCAGACAGACCAAGTCACCTATGGTTTCTGCAAAATATTAGCTTTCTTTCTAGGGCAGTACTGTCCATATATATAATGGGAGCCACATATGTAATTTTAAGTTATCTAGTAGCCACATTAAAAAAGTAGAAAGAAACTAGTGAAAATAATTTTAGTATCATATTTAATATATTCAAAATATTAACTTTTCAGAATGTAATCAATATAAAACAAACTATTAACAAGTTTCTTATTTTTGTTCTAAATTTTTGCCACCTGCTATGAATTTTACGCTTATGGCACACCTCAGTTTGTACTAGCCACTTGTTTCTGGTGGCTACCAAACTGGAGAGCACCTTTAGAGTAAGGCTCCACAAACGTTGTCAAGTCACGTCGCACATAGGAAATGATCATGCTTGTATGGGATCCTGGGATAAACAGGTGAGCCTGCCAAGGGTGCTGTGTGGCCACCCATCACTGAAATTCACGGTCCAGCCATTTGCCTCTGGTTCTAAAGTCCACTCACACGAGCCCTTCTCAGGGTCTCAGCATCCCTTGCTGTGGGCCCTGGGAACTTGCGGAAACCTTGCACACCTGGTGCTGCCTCAGGCTCGTTTCACCAGCTGCTCACTGCTGCCCAGGCTGCACTGTTATCCCTGCACAGCTGGACATGGCCTTGCACAGTGTCCCCCTTCAGCTATGCAGCCTGCTCAAGACACCCAGGGAAGCAAGCCACAAGCACCCCTCCTCCCCCGCCCCATCCTGTGTTCTCAGGATCCTCCATCCCACCTGGAGGTTTCCACCATGCCCTCCTTCGGGGATCGTCTCTGATCCTGGGGAACCATACGCACATCCATCGGCCCTCTTCATCCCACCACCGTCTTCTGTATGGAACAATCTCAGGGGACAGAAGGTCTTCCCTTCCTCACCTCCCTCAGCTCAGGACTTCATAGAAGTCTAATCCTCCCTCTACCCGGGGGTGGCCTTCACCCTGCCCTTCCCCGAGGCCGTGACAGACAGGCGACAGGCAGACAACAATTCTGACAACTTGCCAATCGATAATGGAAGATCCACAAATATTATCCTGGTTTCAGTTGCTTTTCCAAACATTTCAACAGAAAGCTGCTCAGCAGAATAGAGGATCCTTATTTAACAGCCACCGCCCTCCTGAAAAGGCAGTCAGGGTTAGAAATGACAATTGTCTCCCCTGTTCCAGACATCCAGTGGTGATTATTAGGATGTTAATTATTCATTTAGTCAGCCATGGAAGAGAGGAGAAATACAACAACACAGTGAAGAATGGCGATTCTTGTCAGCGTGCGCACCTCCTCCCCACCTCGTCCCCACTGAGGCCTGGCGGAAACCGCCTCCCTACCGCGCGTAGCTGCCGGCTCGGTTTCCAGCACTCTCCTTCCCTTATATCCGTCCTAGAAACTCATTCTGATTCAATTTCCTCCACCAAACAACTCATCAGAGAAATGCAAATTAAAACAGCATTGAAGCCCCAATTTTACCTAATCTGACAAAACACAGAAAGTTGTGATAAGATCCAGTGTGTGCACCTTTTGACAACAACTTGGCAGTGAGCTGCAAGAGCTGTTAAAAAGTGTTCATACCCTTTGACCTGGAATTTATCCTACAGAAATAATTCCTAAACAGAAAAACCGCCACATGCATGTTCATTGTGGTGGTATTTCTAAGAGCTCTGAATTGGTAACCTCGAAACCAAACGACAGGGGAGAGGGGACGGGAGTGCAGTACCCTGAAGCAGTGTGATATTACGCAGTCATTACAAATGACGGGAAGATTGTGTAGCAACATCAAAAATGCTAGTAATTTGATGTTCACTATAAAAAGGCAGAATACCAAATTGTCTCCCTGCAAGTTCTCCCAGACCGCCACAGCCTGTGTTACCCAAATCCTGACCAGCTGTCCTCTCCTTCCCATCTTCCTGGCCCAGCCCCGTTCAGGCCTCTCTGTTGTTAGCACACGCGCAGTGGGAGTTCTCAGCACACAGACGCTCCTTGTCTGTCCACATATCCACTTCTGGCCCTAGAGAGTGCATTCTTGGAGGACGGGCACTCTGTTTTATCTCCCTGCTGCCTGGCACTTAATAAACGCTTGATAAATGTTTATTGAATTAAAGAACCAATGACGATAATTTTGGCTCTTGTTTATTGAGCACGTACTATGTGGCAGGCATGATGACTGGCATTTCCCATATATTATTTCACATTATTTTATTCTGAAATAATCTTACGAAGTTAATCCCCTTTGTACAGATGAGGAACCGAGGCTCAGAGAAGTTCTCACATACTCAAGCCCACACATTTCGTAAAGAGGAGAGACAGGATTTCAATCCAGCTCTGTCTGACTTCTGAGCCAGTGTTCTGTTTATTTCAAGATACAAGTGTGTGTGTGTATCTACCTATAACGGATGGGAAGAAAACATGGAAAAATAAATATGAATGATTTACCTGGCTGGTGAGTAGTGAGATGGTGGGTGATTTTTTTCCTGTTTTGTATATAATTTCTTTAAATGTTAGGGTGGGCTGAAAAGAGGAATCCATCTAGGTTCCAAGCCCTCCTGGGGTTGAGTCCGGGTAGCCTGAATATCTTAAAGGGAGGCAAGCCGTGTTGGTCAGTTGACTCCTTTTCTATTTACCTGTCAGGGCTCAGGGGACATTCAGTTCCAGAGATGACCATGTGAAGACCTGGGCCTGTGGTTAGTGGCAGGAGCAGGAAGTCTGTGCCACAGTGTGGCGTGCTGCCGACCAAGCCCGGCCCACCCGCCCATCATGCAGCGGCGAGTGTGGGGCAAGGATCTGCTCACCACTCCTGACATGCTGCTCTCACTGCCTTTGGTGGAAGCTGCACAGCTGCTGTTTGGGGTGCATTTCATCACAGGGGGTGTTGTGCTGGGTGGAGGCAGGGGTGCATGGAGGATGGAGGCATGCGCTGTGGCCACCATATCCATGCAAGTCCTGAGATTTAGGAGCTGATGTTATCTCTGAGTTGCAATAGAATTCAAAGAGAGTACTCACCACGCTGTTTTAAGCTTGTTTCTCGTTACTGTACTACTCTGCCTGTGTGTTATGAACTAATATTTTTAACAAATCCTGTAATTATCTTGTGACTAGCATAATTATATTGCTTTGTAACGGTTTTTCCATGTTGAAAGCATGAATTTGGTAAGTGCAAATGTTTAAAATATATCTCAGTTCTCCTAAATTTTGTTTCAGCATGTCTTCATTCTAAAAAATATACTTAGAAGTACTAAAAAATTTGAAGTGGCTCAGGCCCCTTTTATTCCCTGAGAAACCCAGGCCCTGGTGTCTGAGCTTACATGGGACAGAGACATGCTCATAGCTCTTAGTGCATTTTGGAGTGTTCAGTGTGCTTGCAAATGGAACCTATTCTCCACATTGAAAATAAAATAACATAGGGGCTGGCCTGGTGGTGTAGTGGTTAAGTTCTCGTGCTCTGCTTCAGAGGCCCAGGGTTTGCAAGTTCAGATCCCAGGTGCAAAGCTACACACCGCTCATCAAGCCCTGCTGTAGTGGTGTCCCACATACAAAACAGAGGAGGATTGGCAACAAGTGTTAGCTCAGGGCCAATCTTCCTCACCAAAAATAATAATAATAACAGATAGGGAAAAGCAGAAGATAAGATGAAAAGAAGCAAAATATAGGTTTTTAAAAGGGCAGTGGGGAACTTCCATTTTAAAATGGAGATCAGGGGACGGCCCAGTGGCGCAGTGGTTTAGTTTGCGCTTGGCAGCCCAGGGTTCGCGGGTTTGGATCCTGGACGCCCACCGACACACTGCTTGTCAGCCATGCTGTGGCAGTGTCCCATATAAAGTAGAGGAAGATGGGCACGGATGTTAGCCCAGGGTCGGTCTTTCTCAGCAAAAAGAGGAGGATTGGCAATGGATGTTAGCTCAGGGCTGGTCTTCCTCACAAAAAAATAATAATAATAAATAAATAAATAAAATGGAGATCAAATCCATTCACTTATATCTGCTTCTTCCTCAAACACCACTAAAATGATAAAGCAATATGAAAGGTATAAGTTTACAAAAACAAAAAGTAATAGGAACTTAGATATGCCAATTAATTTTATGAAAAAGGAAAGCAAATAGGTGAACAGTAACCAGCTTTGCTAACTAGAGAAAACTTTAACTTAAGCCTATAAAAGAGAAGCCACAGAACATCTCAGGAATTGGAGACACCAGGTAGCTTGGAGGTAGCATGAGGAGTAGAGCTGAAAATAGTAGGAATGGTTGAAGAAGCAGGAGACAGCAAGGACCAACATCACCACCACCATCACCACCATCACCACCACCACCACCACCATCACCACCACCGCCACCACCACCGCCACCGCCACCCCCACCACTGCCGCCACTGCCACCAGCACCACCACCACCACCATCACCACCACCACTACCACCACCACCACCATCACCACCACCACGACAACCATCACTACCACTGCCACCACCACCACCATCACTGTCATCACCACCATTCCCTCCCTCAACCAGTAAATCCAGACAACCATCCCTTCTCTGTCACAGCAAAAGCCTGGATGCTTTTCTTTGGGGAAAGATGAACTGGAGAGACACTATCACAGTTCGGGATAGAGGCAAAGACCTTATTTTATTAAAATGGGGGCATTAAATGAAAGTCTCCATATTGAAAACAGAGATCTGTACTGGGTACCAGGGAAATAACTCCCAGGCGGGAGGTTGGAGGACTCCTTTCTAGGGAAGATGATGAGCCTGAGAGCAAAACCAATTCACCACTATTTTGCACAATAGTGAAACTCACCAGTCAACAAGCCTCACTGATGAGCTCCCAAATCGCTTTTCAGCTCTTAAATGAACACCAACCAAAGCCACTAGACAACCAAACAAAGCCTCCAGAACAAGCCAAACAGAAAAGGGGAACTCTAAAGGCCTTTGCCCTCCCACAGTCTACAGAGGAAAACATCAGAAAAGCAAGCCGCAAGCCTTGGGCAGCAGGGCGCCTCGTTCCTATTATCTGCGACAAGGACACATTTGAAAACCTGTGGATTTGACTACCAGGTTAGGTCCTGGTATTTGTTGTTCATTTAATCTCCACAACAATCCTGCTAGGTATAAATTATTATCCTCATTTCATACACAGAATCTCAAAAAGTTATGGTATTAGGTCAAAACATGAAACACTTTTGTAAGTCGTTGCAATTTCCATGATTCAATCTAATATATGGTCTAAGGTCACACTGCAACTTCTTTTGGCCAAAGATATAAAATGTTAAAAGACAAGATGCCATCATCTGGGGTCTCAAATGTGCTATTTTTTCACACATTACCCTTCAATCTAAAAGGACAAAGAATATGCACCTTTGTAGTGGTTGCTGAAGCCCTCTGTCCCAGGTTGGCTGTGGTCGATTTGCAGCAAAACCATAGTGTTAGCGGTGAGGGAGTCTGTGTGTGTGTGTGTATCTGTGTGTGGTTTAGGTGAAGAAATCAAATTATTATATCACCCAAAGTCACAGAGAGACAGAGGATGCGTGTTGGTGGAGTGTGGGTTGGAAACAGAACGCTCACAGCCGGGTCTGCTCATCAGGCTGACTCTGCACGTAGTTGTGGCCCTTCGTAGAAAAGCACACTCCTTAGTGAGGTTTCAGGCACCAACCAAGGAGCTCCATTTTTCCTTCTGACCGCCCTTGTAAACTACTGGCTTGACTCCTTTCCCCCTGCGGCCTTGAATGAGCTCTTTGAGGGATGGAAACTCAGCCATAATTTCTTTGGTCACTCATCTTACATAATAACAAATCCTCCCCAGACACTTATAGTCCCAAGAATAGTCTCATTTCCATAATTAAAATTTCTAGTCTGGGTAATTGAAGAAGCTCCAGATTTTATTTAAAGTGAAGACATGTCTCCTCCCTGCAATTGGGGCCTGCTCGGGCTGGAGAGGCCACTTCCTAGGCCTCCTGTGGCTCCTCCAGCTGGAATGGAGGAGCCCATCTCCCTGACACCCATGGTCCCTGGCTTTGGTTTCCTCTGTCTCTGGCAGAGGTTTAAGCCTGGATCTCTCTCCTGGGTACTTTGTGGGTTCTTGATAAGACCCCTTTATCCTTGGGGATCTCCCAACTGCAATTCCTGTAAGGCAGGGATTATCTCTGCTGGCTGGCTCTGTACCAGTCCCTTCACCTCTTGTAGACTCATCATTGAGGTCATTGCTCCTGGGTGGTCTTTTCTGGGTAAAGTCTCCAGCCAGCTCTCTCTTCTGCATGGTCTACACATCCATGGGAAATACTTATGCATTCTCTACCCCAGCAAATGCTGGAGTTCTGTCCATTCCCGGCTCAGCAACCCTCCTCCCCTCTCCTCCCTTCTCAGCCCAGCCTCTTCTTGCCTGTAGACCTCCCAGATGGGGGGCCTGCCCCATGTGTTCCCCAAACTCTAGGTACATAGGCCAAGCTCTCTGAGTGCTCCTCTGAAGGTCTCCAGCCACAGGCTTAGGATGAGAAGGAAGTACTCCCATCACTTGCCTTGGGGAGAGGCCAAGAGAAAATGCCACAGCATTCCAACAACTTTTCCCAAGAATGTCTTTCTTGTCAATGTCTTCAACCTCAGTGCTTTTACACCCTCAGGTGTATTAGACCCAGGATTGAAAAGCTAGGTTTTGTCTCCCACCTCTGTAGTTCCTTGTAGGTGGAGTAGCTCCTCATTTTGCAATGGGTGAAGAATGTGCCACCTATTGTTTATTTTTGGCTTCTTGGGATCTCTGTAAAATTATCATGGAAGGGGTCCCATTCTGGTATATTGTTACACAAATGTGCTACATATGCAAGTATGCACTTGGCAGGTGTGGGACAGTGGAAGAAGGTCCTTGTGTATGGGTGTGTTTGTGCCTGTGGAGAGCATGTGGGGCTGGGTGTATGTGTATATGTATACACCTGTGTGTGTGGAAATGATCTCCGTAGGTGTATGTATGGTGTGTGCATGCATGTATGTGTGTGCACGCATGTGAAGAGTGTCCTTGTGCTGTTCGTGCATGTACAGATCTCATCTGTAAACGCCAAACCGTCACTTTTCCTCGTGGCCCCGCTTGCTCCACTACACATGGCTCCCTCCACAACCTCACAGGCCCCTCTGGTAAGCTGTGGAAGCAGAAGGCACTGAGCCCAGAGCGTAGGCCCTCACCAGCCTGGGACTGTAACATCCCCTTCTTACTGCGTGATGAAGTAGCAGGCACCCTGTGAGGCACACTGTTCTCTCCCTTAAGTAGAGCGAGGACTGGTCCTCCGCTCCCCACTGAGCAGACCTGGAACAATGATTTGATTTGCCTTAAAGCAAAAAGCACTTCCTCTCCCGGTTTTGTCTCTTAGCAGAATGCAAGGGGGAGAGAGCGAGAGAGATTCCTGCAAAGATTATCGCATTTGTTAATCGAGCTTATTTCCCCCTGATCTTTGCCCATGAACCACAGGAGCAGCCCATGTGAGTCTTAAGTACCTGCCGTGTGACTCACTCCTTCTCGTGTCTGTGGCATCACGGGGCAGTTAGAGCGATTGCACCAAGGTCACTGTGCGTGTGCACACGTGCATGTGTGTTCAGGCCTTGGTGAGGGCAATTGGATGTGTGGATGAATGTCACGGGAATATGTCTTCCTGGAGTGCTGGGGCCCATTTCCATGGCAACACACAGAGAAAGCCAGGGAATCGGGGAAAGGTTGCCAGATGCTATGGCCGGGGCAGGCTTGCCACAGCGCACAGGCAAGGGAAAAATCCCAGCTCAAGTGGGGAGGGGAGGGACGTTTGTGCTCTGCTTGAAAAGAATTTGCTGTTCATTCTGCTGCATGTGACCAGAAACCCAGCCACTCCTCCCCTCCCCGGGATGAGCATCTGCATTTCCACTGCCCCTTTCCCAGAGGATCCAGGGGTTCACCCTCGTACCCTGGGCAAACAGCAGCCCCGTTGGTAAAGGCACCAGCGAGAGGGGCTGGCTGTCAGATGGGGACTTGAGTCGGTCATTGCAGAAATGGGGAAAAGACCCAGTAAGTCTCACTCTCCAGTTTGGGCCGGGGCCATGGGATTACCCGGTAAACTCTCCCAGAGCAGTTGGTTTTGAGGTGATTAAGATGGTGATGCTCTTTCTTCTAGGAAAGACACAGCACAGCAAATCTCAACCATTCATAGACTCTTACAGCTGGAGAACCCCTGCAGGTCACCGCCTCTTTACAGATGGACACACTGAGACCATTCATTCATTCACTGGGCACATATTTACTAAGGACCTACCGTGTACTTGAGATGGGCTCCGGGAAGACAGCAATGCAAGAGTCAGGCAGGATCCCTGCCCTCATAGAGCTGATGTTTCAAGGGGGGTATTGACAATGAACAAGATTAGTAAGTGAGATATACAGCATGTCAGACAGCAATAGATGCTATGGAGAAAAATACAGCAAGGTAAAGTGCATAGAGGGAGGTGGGAAATTAGTGTAGGGATGCTACTCCTTATAAAGGAGGCAGAAAGGCCTCGTTGATAAGATGACCTATGAGTAAAGGTCTGAAAAATAGAGGGAGCACACCATGGAGGTATCAGCAGGAAGAGGGTTCTGGGCAGAGGGAGTGCAAGTGCAAAGGCCCTGGGGCAGGGGCCTGCTAAGCATGTTCAAAGGTCAGAAAGGCTGTAGCAGCATGGGCCAGTGGAAAGGCAGCAGGAGTTAAGGTCACAGACATAACAGTGCCAAGTTGTGTGGGCCCTGAAGGCCTCTCTAAGGACTTTACTTTTACCCGGAGAGAAAGGAAATGTTATTGGGCATTTTGATCACAGAAGAGACATGACCTTACTTATATATTATTTAAAAATTTTTTTTATTGTGGTAAAATACACATAATAAAATATGCCATCTTAACCTTTTTTGTTTGTTTGTTTTTTGGGAGAGGGGGTTTTGGTGTGTGAGGAAGACCAGCCCTGAGCTAATATCCTTTGCCAATCTCCTCTTTTCGCTGAGGAAGACTGGCCCTGGGCTAACATCCATGCCCATCTTCCTCTACTTTATATGGGACGTCACCGCGGCGTGGCTGACAAGCAGTGCATCGGCAGGCGCCCGGGATCCGAACCCGCGAACCCCTGGCTGCCAAAGCATGAACTAAACTGCCACGCCACTGGGCCGGCCCCATCTTAACCATTTTTAAGTGTACAGTTCAGTCATATTAAATGCATTCATAATGTACAACCATTACCACCATCTATCTCCATAATTCTTTTCATTTTTTAAAACAGAAACTCTACACACATTAAACAATGCCCTATTCCCCTCATGTCCCACCCTCTGGCACCCACCATCCTGCTCTCTGTCTCCTGGATTGTGACCACTCTAAGTACCTCATGTAAGTGGAATCACACAGTGTTTGTCTTTCTGTGGCTGGCTTATTTCACTCAGCACAATGTCCTCAAGGTTCATCCGTGTTGTAGCATATTGAAGAATCTCTTTCCTTTTTAAAGTTGAATAATATTCCACTGTATGTATATACCACATTTTGCCTATCCATTCCTCCACTGATAGACACTTGGGTTGCTTCCATGTTTCAGCTGCTGTGAATGATGCTGCTGTGAACATGGGTGTACAAATATCTCTTTGAGACCCTGCTTTCAATTCTTTTGGGTGTATGCCCAGAAGTGGCAATTCTATTTTGAATTTTTTGAGGAAGTGCAATACCGTTTTCCACAATGGCTTCCCCATTTTACATTCCCACCAATAATGTACAAAGGTTCTAATTTCTCTATATCCTCATCAACAAGTTGTTTTCTGATTTTTTTCTTGTTGTTGTAGCTATCCTAATGAGTGTGAGGTGGTATCTAATTGTATTTTTGATTTGTATTTCCCTAATGTTTAGTGTCTTGGTTCGTTCAGGCTGCTATGACAAAATACCACAGACCAACTGGCTTATAAATGACAGGAATTTATTTCTCACAGTTCTGGAGGCTGGAAGTCTGAGATCAGGGTGGCAGCGTGGTCAGGTGAGGGCCTCTTCCAGGTTGCAGGGTTCTTGCTGTGTCCTCCGTGGTGGAAGGAGCTTGGGATCTCTCTGGAGCCTCTTTTACAGGCCCTGCTCTCATTCACCAGGGCTCCACCCTCATCACTGAAGCACCTTCGAAGTCCCCATCTACTAATACCATCACCTTTGGGGATTAGAATTTCAACACACAGATTTTGGGGGGAGACAAATACTCAGACCATAGCATTAGCAAATGTTGAGCATCTTTTCCTGTGCTTACTGGCCATTTTATATCTTCTTTGGAGAATGTCTATTTAAGGTCTTCGCTCATTTTTGAATCTGGTTGTCTGTCTTTTTGTTGTTGAGTTTTAGTTCTCTATATATTCTGGATATTAATCCCTCATCAGATACAGATTGCAAATACGTTCTCCTATTGTGTGGGTTGCCTTTTTCTCTGTTAATAGTGTCTTTTGATGCACAAAATTTTTTAATTTTCATGAAATCCAATTTGTCAATTTTTTCTTCTGTCACCTGTGTTTTTGGTGTCATATCTAAGAAATCATTGTCAAACCCAATATTGGGAAGATTTTTGTCCTATGTTTTCTTCTAAGAATTTTATTGTTTTAGGTTTTAAATTTAGGCCTTTGATCCATTTTGAGTTAATTTTTGTATATACTGTGAAGTAAGGGTCCAACTTCATTCTTTCGCATGTGGATATCCAGTTTTCCCAGGACCATTTGTTGCAAAGACTATCCTTTCCCTCACTGAATAGTTTTGGCACCCTTGTCAAAAATCATTTGACTATATATGTGAGAGTTTATTTCTGGGGTCTCTATTCTATTCCATTGATCCATATGTCTGTCTTTATGCCAACAGCACACTGTTTTGATTACTGTAGCTTTGTAGTTAGTTTTGAAAGCAGTAAGTGTGAGTCCTCCAGCTTTGCCCTATTTCAAGGTTGTTTTGGCTATTGGGGTCCCCAGGGATTCCGTACAAATTTTAGGGTGGATTTTCTATTTCTGTAAAAAAGGTCACTGGGATTTTAATAGGGATTGCATTGAATCTGTAGATCATTTTTGGCGGTATTGACATTTTAACAATATTAATCCTTCCAATCCATGAACATGAGATGTGTTTCCATTTATTTATGTCTTTAATTTCTTTCAGCCATACTTTGTAGCTTTCATTGTGCAAGTCCTTTACCTCTTTGGTTAATCCCTAAGTATTTTATTCCTTTTGATGCTGTTGTAAGTGGAGTTGTTTTTGTAATCTCCTTTTCAGATTCTTCATTGTTAGCATACAGAAATACAACTGATTTTTGTGTGTGCACTTGTTCCCTGCTACTTTGCTGAATCCATTTATTAATCTAACAGGGTTTTTTTTGTGGAATCTTTATGGTTTTCTATATGTGAGATCATATCATCTGCAAAAAGATAATTTTACTTCTTCCTTTCCAATTTGCTTGCCTTTTGTTTCTTTTTCTTGCCTCATTGCAATGGCTAGAATCCTGGTATCATGTTGACTAGAAATGGCAAAGCAGCCTTCCTTGCTTTGTTCCTGATCTTAAAGGAAAAGCTTTCAGTCTTTCACCACTGAGTACGACCTTCACTGTTGGTTCTTCATATATTCTTGCTTACATTTTTACAGGATCACTCTGGCTGCTGTTTTGAAAATAAGTGACTGAGAGAGAGGGGTAAAAGACAGAAGCAGGGAGACCGCTCTCGGGCAATAGCAATAGTCCAGGCAAGGAGTGCTGGAGCTTGAAGCAAGACGGTATCAGTGAAAGGAAGTGAGTAGATTCCAGATATATTTTGAAGGCTGCACAGATGGGATTTACTAACAGAATGAATGTGGAATGTGAGAAAAAGAGAGAAGGTAAGGATGACCCCAAGGGTTTTGGTCTGAACAACTGGGAGTGGCCCTGCCATGTGCTGAGACGGGAGTTTATTTTGGGTATAGTAAGTTGGATCTCTTCCACATGCTCATCAAGATGCTGAGTTAGACATCTGTGTGGAGGTATCAAGTCGGGAGAGGACATATGAGTCTGGACTTCAGGGGAGAGGTCCAGGGTGGAGACATTAATCTGGGAGTCATCAATGAGTGGAGAAGTGAGGCAAGCACCGGGTTCCGGGTACATTAGCATCGAGAGTTCAGGAAGATGAGGGAAACCAGCAAAAGAGACTAAGATGTTAACTGACATCCCCGAAGCCAGATGAAGAAAGGGTTTCAGGAAGGAAAGAATGATCAACTGTGACAAACGCCACTGACAGTCAAACTGGGACCATTGGATTTAGCAATGGAGAGGCCAACCCGGGGTTGCGGGGGGGCCTTCACTGAGAATAGGGAAGACCGACAATAGCTCCAAATGCTTACACTTCAGATGTTTGCTTCCTTCACTCATTCCAACAGATGTTTATTGAGCACCTATGACAATAATAGCAGAGATAACATTTAAGTACATGCCTTGTGCCGGGCACTGAGTTTTACGTGAATATCTCCTGCAATACTCGCTTCCACGCTAAGAGATCAGCACAGTCGTTGCTCCCATTCATGCTGGAGTCCAGGTGGTAACCACAGGTCTCTCTCTTCAGAAGCCTGGAGTTTGTTTCATTTTAATTGTGATAAAAAAAACACAACATAAAATTTACCATTGTAACCATTTTTAAGCATACAGTTCAGTAGTGTTACGTACATTCACATTGTTGTGCAACACATTTTCAGAAATTTTTTATCTTGCAAAACTGAAACTCTGTCCCATTAAACAACTCCCCATTTCCCCCGCCCCCAGCCTGTGGCAACCACCATTCTACTTTCTGTTTCTATGAATTTAACAACTTTAGATACCGCATATAAGTGGAGTCACACAGTATTCGTCTTTTTGTGACCAGCTTATTTCACTTAGAATAATGTCCTCAAGGTTCATCCATGTTGTCACATGTGTTAGAATTTCCTTCTTTTTTAGGCAGAATAACATTCTATTGTATGCATATACCACATTTTGCTTATCCATTCGTCTCCGATGGACACTAGATTTGCTTCCACCTCTTGGCTACTGTGCATAATGCTATGAACACGAATGCGTGAACATCTCTTCAAGATCCTGCTTTCAATCATTTTGGACATATACATGAAGTCCAGATTCTTAACCAGCCCCCTATTAACACAGCAATGTCTGGGGGAGAGGTGGTCCCACCTTAATGGAGCGTGTCCACAGGGGACAAGACTGCACATGTGACTCCAGGTCTTCTGAGGGCTCTGCATAAAGACCAGGGGGACATGGATGGGAGAGCTTACCATGTGACCCGGAGGAGGAAGAAAGGTGAAGATATCCAGACCCTGCCCCTGAGATGCTCACAGAGTATAAAAAAGTAGGCAACCTTATTAGTCAAAGGGACTTAAACTCAATTTCTAACCTACAGATGGGGAAGTCGCGTGGTCTTAATGTACCCAGAGCAGACTGAATAAATGGTTGAGATTTACAATAGCAAAATAATGATGATGGTGACGATAACTATCCTTTACTGAGTGTTTACCCTGTGCTAGTCACTGCTGAGAGCTTGACACACATTATCTTATCGAATTCTTGCAACAACCTTTCGGTGTAAGGACTGTTATTATCCTGCTGTTACAGATGAGGAAACTGAGGCCGAGGGAGGTGAGCTCATTTGCTGGACCTTGAGGCCCGTGCTCTTGTAAGCCACTGCCTGCCTGCCCCAGGCCCCTGCCATCAGATTGCTGTGCCTTTGCCTCCTCTGGCAAGCCGGGTGAATCAGGCTTACGAAGGGGCCGCATGGGCCACACCCCGTCCCCAGCAGCATGGAGCCTTTGCCACAGACACAGACACCAGCAAATTTCAACACTCAAATTTCCTCACCTTCCTTTCCTAACATGTGACCTGCTGGCCCCATGATGAGGCCACAGTCGGGGAGAGGGGGTCAGAGAATGAGATGTGTAAGGGGATAGGCCTCACGTCTTGCCTGGACCACTACATCGCCTCCCCTCTGCTCCTTCGGCGTCCCCTGGCAATCTCTGTGCCACACAGCAGCCTCACTGGTCTTTCAAAAGAGCAAGTTTGATTACGTCACTCCCACACCTACAATCTTTCTGTAGTTCCCCACTGCTCCTAGAACAAAAGCTGAACTCCCTGCCCTGGCCTATGAGGTCCCATTAGCTGCTGGCCCTGCCCACCTGTCCCATGATCTCAGACCACTTGCCCACCGTGGTTGGATCAAGCCGGGTGGATCCTGCTCTCATCCTCTCTGAGCAAATGTCCCTATTCCAGGTCCCTCAGATAAGTGGAATCATATTGTATTTGTCCTTCTGGGTCTGGCTTATTTCATTTAGCATAATGTCCTCAAGTTTCATCCATGTTGTAGATGTGTCAGAATTTTCTTTTATTTTGAGATGAAATAATATTCCATTGTATGTATACGATATACGTTGTTTATTCATGACCGTGTTGATGGACAAATGGGTTGTTTCCACCTTTTGGCTATTTGAACAGTGCTGCTGCGAACGCCGATGTACAAGCGTCTGTGGGAGTCCCTGTTTTCAGTTCTTTGGGGTGTCACATAACCTTCTGAATTGTCTCTGTAACACACTACCACCTGGAATTACTTTGCTTATTCCTTGGTTTGCTAACTTGTTTTCCATCTCCCTCCCATAGTCTCCTTGGTACAGGAAACTTGCCTGTTTGGTTCATGGTTGTTATCAGAGTGACTATGACAGTGTCCAGCTCATGGGAGGTGCTCAATAAACAGTTTTAAAACGAACAAATGAGTAACACTGCAGATGGGCCAGCCTGTTGGGCACAAGACTAGTCACTTCTAAAATGAGGACATGTCTGAAAAACTAAAATGCTGACAGGTGTTCACAGACATTATTTTTAAATTTTTCCTTTTTTAAAGTCAGATTTAATATGAAATTTACAAAAGTCACAAGTGCAGCACAGTCCGTGAACACGAAGGCTGCCCGCACAATCAACCAAGCACTGGGAGCTTGGAGGACGAGATTGAATGAAGGAGAGATCAGACAAGTCTTCCTCCGACCCTCAGCGTGTCTGCACTGCTGAGGTCAGATGAAGTGAAGGTTTGGGGTGTCCTGAGACAAGGGCCCCGTCTCCCCCTCCCCATGGTGAGCACTAACTACCGCCGTCGGAGCACATGCTGTTTGCAGGCTGTTGTGAGTGTTTAGGAGAAAAAGTAGTCCTTCAAGGCCCAGTGACAACAGCATCGGGGCCAGTGCAGCAAGGTTGTGGGAGGGGCCAGGACTCCAGTTCAGCCTGCTCCTCCCTCCTCGGTTGGGCCCCAAGTGGTGTCACTTGACCCCTTCACTGTTCACGCCTTCTCCCTCTTTCCAAGCCAGCCCCGTAGGTCCAATCTCCTGTGTATCCTGCCCAGTACCCCTCCTTGCATGTGTTTGTATATGTGTGAGAGACAGAGTGTGTGTGTGTACGTGTGTGATATTGTGATTTATAATAGGAAATACATATTTGGTCTTCATCCCCATTTCTGGCACAGAGCTCCTAAAACCCTTGAAATTTCCCAAGTGAAAAGAGTGATAATCATGTCTTTTGTTATTTGTAACAGGCCCCTTTCAACCACATCTGAGTTTGTTAATGAGGTGACTTTTGGAAAGCTTCTAGTGATGGGGGCTGGTTGCCAGGGGAACCAAGCAGGAATATAGGGTTGGAACTTTTAGTCCCACCTCCTTGACGTCCAACAGAGGGGAGAGGGACTAGAGACTGAGTTCAGTCACCAGTGGCCAATGATTTAGTCAGTCATGCCTATGTAGTGAAGGCTCCACAAAAACCCAAAGGATGGAGTTCCTTCTGGGTTGGTGAACACGTGCTGATTCGGGAAGGTTGACGTGCTTAGAGAGGGCATGGAAGGCTCCGCGCCCTTTCCCCATGCCTTGCCCTGTATATATCTTCCATCTGGCTGTTCCTGAGTTTATCCTTTTGTAATAAACTGGTACTCTACTAAGTAAACTGTTTTCCTGAGTTCTGTGAGCTGCTCTAGAAAATTAATCAAACCCGAGGAGAGGGTTGTGGAAACCTCTGATTTATAGCTGATCGGCCAGAAGCATAAGTAACAACGTGGACTTGTGGCTGGCGTCTCAAGTGGGGCCAGTCCTGTGGGCCTGAGCCCTTAACCTGTGGATCTGATGCTATCGCCAGGTAGATAGTGTCAGAACTGAGTTAAATTGTAGGACACCCCGTCACTGTCCACTGAGAGTTGAGTTAACTGCCTGGTGGTGCTGGAAAAGGCACAATGAAATAGGTGTGTGTGAGCGAGACTACGTGTGCATATGTGTGTGGATGCGGGTGTGAAGTATGTGTCTGTGTGTGTACGTGAGTGGGCGTGTTTAACTGCGTGATCTTTGGACTCAGGTCTGGATCCAATACCGGTTGGGCCGTGCCACTTAGAAGCTGTGGGTCATTGGATGAGACACTTAAACTCTGTGAACCTCTGTTTTGCTTCCCATAAAAACAGATAAATAAAATAGAAACTTCTCCCCCTGCAGGATTTGTGAATTAAATGAGATAATGCCTTCCAGCACTGTGCATGTTGCCTGGCTCGGGCAAGTGCTAATAAACAGTGGTTGTCACTTTCATTCTTTTCCCTTTATTACTCAAATTCCTGACCAGGGATCTTGTTATCAGTCACCTCTTAAGCCCAATAAACTATACTCTGTTCTTATTCAGCTGGGGGTAGAGTGCAAGGGTGGGGACATTAGTCAAAGGAATGAGAGAAGTTTTATTTACTGAGCACATTTTCTAGCCGTCCTTTGTGTTTTATTTCCATTTCCTCACAGAATCCTCGCCTTGGCCCCATGAAGTTTGTTTAACAATGCCCAATTTACAGATGAGACACTTGAGTCTCCGAGAATAAGAGGTCGCACATCCAGCAGTAGCAGAGCTGGCATTTGAATCCAGGCAGAGGCACTTGAGGGCCATCGTTCCCTTCGCTCCCCGACACTGAAGGACGGCTCTAGGGTCAGCCCACGGGGCCACTGGGGACCGTCCCAGGCAGAGGACACAGTACAACGAGAGGCCCCGGGGAAGAGAGGAAGCGTGTATGCGATTCTGGAGCACAGAGGAAGGTGAAGAGGATGGGGCGAGGACTGAGGCTGGAAAGGTGTGAGGACCGGGTCACACAGGCCTGAGAGCCACACTGGGGAGCTGGAGCTTTATTCCAAGGCTGGGGGTTTTAAACAAGGAAATGAGGTCAGATGTGAGCTGAAGCAAAGTGATTTTTCCACATCCAATAAAAATAAACACAGAGCTACCGCAAGGAAGAATCCAGGAGAAATGGCAGTGGCCCGGGCTGGGAAGAGTGTCTCTGGGAAGTGTGTCTGAGGAAGCGACACCCGCTGAGAGCCTGCTGGCTCCTCACATTGCCCCATTTGACAAAGTCCCTCCGTCTCTAGGAGGTGGGGGGCTGGGACCCAGCGGCTGCCTCTCCATCTCTCACCACTCATAGCGAGTGGGTCTTGTGCTGCAGGCCAGAGTTCCCGGAACCCACACAGCGGCCAGTGGAGGGTCTCAGTGTGGTGGCCACAGGGCCTTCCTGCAGAAGGGAAGTCACCGGAAGAAGTGGGTGCCACAGCCATTAGGAACATACACTCACAGAGCGTCAGGATTACCGACTGAGGTGTTTTGTGTTTTGTGCTCCTGTACTCACTCTTCCTCCCGTTTTAACAGGTAGCCCTCTGCTATAAATAGAAAATGCTCAATGACAGGCCGCCTCCCTGGCTTTTGTATTTTAAAAGACTGAGTTGAGATTATTATACCAGCGGGAAGAGAGAGAGCCCAGTGCCTTTGAGTGCAATGGGACAGAGGGGGATCCCCGGCGACTGGGAAGGTAGTGGAGGCTGGCAATGCCGGTGGAGGCGGCCGGGTGGCACACTGAACTAAGGGAGGCCAGACCCCGGCACACAGGAGCAAGGATGCCTTCCTTCAGGGGACCCCGCAGGATGGACAAGGAGGAAACCAACGGTAGCCATGGCTGGAAGGATGGACTGAAGACTCATTTCAGATAGGAGCCTCCCAGACTGTGGGCTGCTCTAAACAACAGGGGTCCTCTCACCTCACCAACAACTGAGATCGAATTTCCAGCCCCTCAGCAAGAAATGTGCACTCAGGGTCAGATTGAATTAGACTTCAAGGAAATAAAATCATGTGACATTTCTTGCACAGTCAACTTTAAGGAGTGAGATTCATACCCCATGACATTATTAATAGGACTCGATCAGAACACTGAGGTCCTCATCAGAAGTTGTCAGGCTGGGAGCAGACCTTCACAGGAAACAGAGCTGGGCATCAAGACGTAGACCAGTCTCACAGGCGGGGGCTGCGGGAGGTGCCCCGGGCTGCAGGGGTCCAGAGCTGTCACTCCATGTCTCTCTGCCACTCCACGCTCGGCCCCGCTGCTCTCTGATCACAGGCTCGGCTCTCCCTCTACAGAACTGCATTGTCTGCAGGTTTTCCCTTCCTGCTTCAAGCTCTGGTCCAGCTCCCTCTACCACCTCCTGGGGAGGCGGGAGCCTGGAATGTTAAAGAGCCAGGTCACATCCTGTCTATGGAACTTTGTTACTACATTTGCCCGTGGAGTAACATTATAGACAAATTGCAACAAGGAAGCACATTCTACATCCACCACCCTCTTTCTCCCTCTCCCCCTAAATATATCCAGTGTGTCCATATTATTGATGAGAGGCCCATAATGAAGATTTAAAGTAACAGATAGACCTAATGGCAGATATATTGCTCATATGATCTCAATGGAGGTCCTTGTTAGGGGTCCTCAAAACCCATGTTAGATTCATTTCTTAAATTCTTTATCTTTTGTGCTAGTTCCAAGAAACACCTTGTTTCAGGATTACTAGAACTTATTTGGAATTTCCCACTGGAATTTTAGTATACAGTATATACACTGTATTGTATTTACATGAACAAAATAATATCACTTCTACAGATACCTTAAAATTATTTTCAATATATGTGTGATGAAAAATATTTTATCTTTTTCTAAATTTTTTCCTTGGAAAATTGGGATGTATCTCAATCAGCTGCATGTCATAACATGACAAATATGGTACTTCACTGAAACTGTTTCCCCACCTGTAAAAGTTCTTCTTCTTATAACATTGCATGTATAACACTATCTAATTGATCTGAAGACTGGATATCTTGGTTTAAACTCTCCTAAGGATTAATCTGATTGTTATGGAGTATGTCCCTCTAGGGTCAGGAGTCTTCTGGAGTCTGGTCCAATTTTCTTGGCCAGGGGAGAGGAGTCATGTGGTCCAAATGTGGCCACCAAGGCCAATCACGTGGCTGGCTGGTGGGGAGGCTGATTGCCAAGAAATTGTATGGGTAGGTTTGCAATGACACATGTGTCTGGAATCAGCAATAAGAGGAATTACAGCGCCAGAGCTGGAAAGGCAATTGAGCTGATGTGGCCCCATTGCTCCAATTTTACATGTTTAGAAACCGAGGCTCTAAGAAACACAGTGACCTGCTTGAGGTCACACAGTGAATTAGAGGCAGAGGCTGCTCCAGAAAACAGTTCTCTTCCCACCCCATGTTCTGTCCAATGGGGCAGGAGGCCTGCCGGGCATGGAGGGGAGCCATAGCTGACCCTCCCTCCACACCACCTTCCAGGCTCTTCCCTCAGAGCCTGTGAGTTCAAAGGTGTCACAGCCTCCTCCTGTCAACAGTCTGGAACCCCAGGAAGTGCTCCGCCTCCCGGCCCTCTGCCACTCATCCCCGGCCACCTGGACAACCAGCTTCCACCCATTCCCTCCAGCCGAGTGGGTCTGATTGCCACACATATCCCCTGTGCCTTCGCTCAGAGAGCAGTTCCCTCACCTGGAATGCCCTCCTTCTCCCCGCCTACCTGAATTCCACACACCCTGCTGCTGGCCACTGCCTCTAGGAGAGCTTCCCTGATGCTCACCCCATCACACCCCCACCTCCCAATTTCTGTGTCTTTTCCTCTGTCTGAATTCAATAGACCACTGCCTGCCCCGTCCACGGGGCACATAATGACATACTGCCTGCTAACTCTAATTCTCTCACGTGTTCTCTCTTGAGGTTAGACCTGTCTTAAACATTTTGCATCAACAAAGCACACAGTGCTGTGCCGGGGCTTCAAAGGTGCTCAGTAAATATTGGTTGAAGGAATGAGTGAGTGAGTGAAGGCACAAGTGAGTGGTTGGAGTGACCGTCAGGTGGGACCCTCCTGCCCCTCAGAATCCTGACAGTTGGACCAGCAGCTGCCTTCCTGGCCCCTGGACTTCCTGGGAAGGTGGTGAGGGCCCTGGTTTACACCAGTGACAGCAGCCCATCATGGACCCCGAGATGGGCCAGGCTGGAAGCTCCACATCCCCCACTGCCCAGTAAGGCTCACCACCACCCTGTTATCACTCCCATTTCACCAGTGAGGAAACTGAGGCTCAGAGACAGAATTGATTTGCTGGGGGCCACATGGGCAATCTGTTCCCTGTTGGGGAATCAGACTGGGGTGAGGCTGACCCCATGGCTGACCCACGGGGTGAGGCTGACCCCAAGTTGAGGTGCTCTGACCACCTACCTTGTGCAGAGGCCATGTGGACTGGGACCCAGGGATGCAAATGAGTAGGATGCTCCCCTGACCTCCAGGAGCACCTCAGGGGCCTGGTGGGCTGTGACCAGAGGCCAGCCCTGAGAAGACCATTGAAACCCAGGGTCCCACGTGCCCACCAGGACAGAGGCTAAACGGAGGGTGTGGGGGCATAAAAGAGAAGCTCTAAACCAAAGGAAGCAAGTGACCCCTCTCTGCATCGCGAGTCTCTGGGCCCTTTGACCTCAAACTTCCCTATAAGACAGGTGGGAAGAGGGTCCTGAGAGTCAGAGGCGATGACTGGCTCAAGGCCACTCAGAGGCCAGTTGGGGAACCTTCTTTCCCAGCCTCCTTCAGGCTAGCCCCTCTCTTTCCACTGTCCTGCAGGAAAATCCCGTTCCAGAGGGTCAGCTCTTGGTTTCCAAACACACCCCTATTTATTTGGCTGCCCCGCCTTTGCTCAGGCTGTTCCCCCTGCCCAAATGCCCTTTTCCCCCAGAAAACTCTCTAAGGCCCCTGCCTTGCAGGCCCAGCCCAGATCTCACTTCCTTTCAAAGCTTCTCCAGGTCTCCTCCAACCAGAATAAATCCCTCCACCCACCTCAAAGAATCTCTGCCGAGTTCATCCTCTGACTGAATACTTATCTAAATAAGAGCACAAGTGTCTGGCCCAACGCCTGGCACAGCATAGAGCCTCAGACCACACTCTCTGGAATGAAATGGCATTCAGCAAACTTTGGCAGAATGAAGGGGTGAATGAGTGAATGAACAAATGAATGGGTCTCTTGCCCACCTTTCAATGAGGTTGCAGGGATTCATCTCAGCGAGATGACCTACAAAGGTCCCAACACAGAGCTGGGCAGGGAGCAGGTGCCTGCACTGTGCTCACTGGCATGAGTTGGTTTGAAACAATACCGTCTCCTGGGCCACACCCGGCCAGCATAGCTAGGCTTCCTGAACCGGACAAACGCCAACACAAGGGCCCCAGCAGGCCGGGCACCGGGAGCTGCCCACTGAACTCTAGCAAGGAACAAAGTCTGCAGCCCCGCCCAGCCACCTCAGTCCTGCCAGCTCAGTGGCTGTCCACACCACCAGGCCTCCTGGGCCCTCAGTCTGAGGATGAAAAGGAAGGAGGAAAAGTCAGGTTCAACCAGATGGCCAAGCTGTTCTTGCAATGAGCACTTGAGGAGCCCTGGGGCTGGGGCTGGGGCTGAGGTCAGGAAGTGTGGCTGCAAAGCAGGCCAGGGTGCCTCGGGGTTAAGGGCACAGCCCTGGATCTGGATTCCAACATCGGCCTTGGGGGTACCAGCTGTTGTGACCCTGGGCAAGGCTGTCTCCCTCTCTGAGGCTCAGATCCCTCACCCATCAAAGGCAGTAACACTCAATTGCCACAGGTTAGTCTGCAGACAAACACTGACTTGGGGCATGTTCTTACCCTTGTATGGCATAACGAGAAAAGCAATGACAATGAACATATGTATATACATATGCATATATCTATACCTATGTCACCATAGATAGACAGACAGACACATGGATATGCACGTAGATAACACCATAGAAGGTTACCAATTGCCATCCCTTGAGAAGGATTGGCTTTTATTCTGAGATTATAGCCTTCCTCTATTTTTATTGTTGTAGTTAAGGGTGAAGGGCCTTTGAGCTTGCTGTCCCCTCTGACTAAAACCCTTAACCCACCCCACCCACCCCAGGACTCAGCCCCTCCCCAGCTTCAGAACTTGACTCAAATGTCTCCTTCTCAAGGACACCTTCACTGCCACCTTATTTACAATAGAGCACCCCCGTGCCCTGGCCCTTCCCGGACCTGTTTTTCCCTGTAGACTTACCACATCGGACCTGTTGTTTGTTTCCTGTTTGGTCCATTGCCTGCCTTCCCCAGGAGGGCAGGGATTTTTGTCTCTCTCGCTCACAGCGGTATCCCAGAACCTGAAATCATGCCTGGCACACAGCAGGCCCTCCACGAATATTTGTCAAATGAATAAACAATTGAATGGATATTTGTTTTTTAATGTTTTTCCTTGCAAAATAAAAAGTGAACAACACACTCACTTTTCAGCCTCCAAAATTGGGCTTGGAAAGGAGGGGATTTTACTGGTCTATGAAATCCTTAAATCACTGAGGAAATGTAGGTAAAAGTTTTGGCAGAGGTCATGGCCCGTGGTCAAGCTCACGAAATGGTCATAATGACTCCCCTCCCTCCTGTCCCTCCTCCCCCTCCTCCTCTGGCCTTATCTGTTCTCACCAGAGCTGTCCCCAAGACCTGCAGAGCTCACAGGAACACTCTGTCTTCTCCATTTGCCTAACTCACTTATTTTCTTTAAAGATCTTGATTACAGACCTGGCTTGGGAGAACCAACGGGCCGTAAACAGGCGTAATGAAGGGCTGGTCTGCCTGGGAGACCTAGAAACCTGTATCGGCAAGCTCACTCAAGATCTGACTGCTTTTACGATCCCAGGTCACACATCAAATAAATAAAAGGTTTTTGTTAGGTTGTTTGCTTCTCAGTTCTAGGCCTGCTGTTCAGGGAAGTCAAAGTGCTCAGTTCTGAGGATCGTTGTGGCCCTGGAGGTGCTGGCACCAGGCAGGAACTGGCCAGAGGAAGGGCAGGGTCAGCTTTAGGACCCTGGGCCAGAGTCGGAAGGAAGCTCAGAGACTGAACAGATTGACCCAGTCATTTTGCAGCTGGGGAGACTGAGGTCTGGAGAGGTTCTGGGACTGATTCAAGATCTCACTCAGAAATAGCAAAACAAGGAAGCTAATTTTTTTTTTCCTGATTCCCTGTCTAGCACCTTCTGACCAAGGCAAGAGGGGCTCCAGCCCCAGGCCCTGCAGTTCAGAGGACCCCACTCTCTCCCTCCCCCTCCGCACAAGTGAGGAGTCTTGGGGTGCATGGGATGTGCCCAGTTGGGGCCCATGCTCCTCCCCTCCAGGTGACACCCAGGGCCTCAGGACCCTGGGATTCCCTGGTAAATTTCTGGGCCACTTCCCAGGCCTCCACGATTCCATTTTCCAAGGGTGGGCCACGTGGCCAGTGGGTGCCGTTTGCTGGGCGGGGAAAACATGTGGTCTATCCCAGAGACCTGCCCAGAGGCCCCTGACCATGTGGGGAACGTGGACACTGGGGAAATCAGCTGCCATGCGCTGGTGCACTGGTGGGAAACCCCAAGTTGGGCCTTATTCCAGGTCATCAGGAAGCTCTGTTTGTTCTGTTAGGAGATAAAACATATTTTATTTAACAGTTTATTACCTTGATTTACGACTTTTGAAATATTTATTTGCCTGCTGTCCGGAGCACACCCTGCTGTGTGATGCAGCCTCCAGTGTGGTCTGGTCGGAGAGGAGACCCGCAGACTCCGTGGAGGCGGGAGTTGGAAGAAGGGAGTGGACATGGGGGGGAGGGGTGCTCCTTCTAGCGCAGGCATGTTGAGGCAACTCACGCTCAGGAGGCTTTGGCAGGGTCACACAGCCAGGAAGAGGACCAAAGGGCTTCCACTTTTCCCAAATTTTGAAATAACAAAAGGAGAGAGGGAAAGATTTTTTGACCCTCCTGGAAGGCCCCTTTAGCATCAGGCTGGGCATCTGCCTGGCTGTTTTACTGGGCCAGCCAGGGCGGGCAGGGGTCACATGCTGTTCTGCCTGGCTACTGCTACAGTCCAAACAACTTCTATGTCCTGATTTCTCAGGGAAAACCTTGATCAGGGTGGTAGGGGTGACAATGCAGGAAATAAAACCAGCACCCAGGTGTACCAGTGGTTACAGGAGGCTGGGGTGAGGTTTCCCAGGAAGTCGTGCTTCCCTGCATCTCTCCAGGGAGCCCGACTCTTTCTCAGATCATTTCCTACAGGAGGGAGACCCTCACTCTGCATGAGCTTTTGTTTGTTTCTGATGAAATGATCTGAACAAAAGGGTTCACTCAGACCTGGACACCCCCCTATTTAGAGCTTCTAAACATTGGTCCCTCTGCCGCCCCGGTCTCAGCTCATCCCATCTCCTCTCCCCATGCCCTGGGATCCACTTACAGTTTCCTGAGCAACCTTTGCACTTCTGCACACGCTGCTTCCCCCGGGATGCACTTTCCCTCCTTTCTCCACCACGACAGCCCTTTCTCCCTCAGAAGCCAGCTCAGTCCCAGTGCCCCTGTCCTCCCAGTTGCCCCAGGATGTGTCCTCCCTGCCTCCTCTGTACTCCCCAAGCCCCTGTGCTCCCTGCTATAAAGGGACTCTGTACACTGCGAGCTGATTGCTACCTGCCTGTCCCCTGGAGTAACTTGTGAGCAACTTGGGGGCAGGGACTGGATTTTATTCTCCTCTCTGTCCCATGGGCAACTCGGGCTAAAAGGGACCAGGAGCACAGTAGGTGCTCAGGAAAGTGGGCCGAGGGTGTAGTCCCCTCCCCCAAAGTGTGTGCTCTCAGGACGACCCTATTTACTATTCACATCCCTGAGGAGGACCGACCAGGACAGCTATTGTCATCTCCATTTTATCACCGTGCAGGTTGACAAGCACTTGACCATGCATATCTCTGGGGGCTGGCATGTCTGTGAGGCAGTCTGGTCTTTTCCCTGCTGGGCTGGAGGCCGGGGAGCCACAGCAGCCCTGGCAATGAGATGCCCAACTGAAGTGCAAGGTGGCATTTGACCTTTCTCTCAACAATTGCCAGACTTTGCCCCAAGGCGAGGAGGAAGAGTGAATGGTGGAGCTGGAGTGAGGAGACCAGAGACCCTCCCTCTCCCAGGGACTGGCAGGGGGCCAGGCCGGGATATTTCCAGGCAGGAGCTGGGTCCAGCCCCAGGGACACACCAGCACAGGGCTGGGGAGGAGGGAAAGGTCAGTTGCAAAACCCTGTGTGCAGCAGTCTTGCTGCTGAGTCATGCTCGGTAAGCCTGCTGGAGACCAAAGACAGGGGCCTCAGGCTCAAAACTGCCCTTTTAGTGCTGACCCTGCGGACTCCCTGGCCTTTCACATCCAGTCCTTCCTTGGGCCCTACTAATCCCCTCCTGTAGGGCACAGCTGTTGGGGATTTTTCCCAGCATACCTCCTTTTCTTTGGGTTCAGCACCCCCGTTATCCTTGGAGATCCTCTTCACCACCCTCAGCCCTGATAAGGTTGGATTCTCTCCTGCTCCCCAAATATCAGGGCTGGTCACATGGCCCAGGCTTAACAAATCAGAACATTCGCTCTTACACGTGATTGGCTCCAGGATGGGAACTTGATGGACATATAGCAAATGAGACTCAGTCCCGAGACTTTTGCCAGAAATGTTGGGAAAGAGATCTCTCTTTTCCTACAGGGATTGCTAGCTATGAATTTGTTAGCCCAGAGCAACTGGGGCCTCCACACACAGAGTGGTTGCCGGAGAATGTGGCCACCACAGAGAAAAGCAGGACCAAGAGAGCGTGTAAGGAGGAGGAGACCCAGCCTTCCAGTCACGTGTGTAACTCAAAGTGGACCTCTGAACTTTGCAGCTACATGGACTAATACTTTTCTCTTTGCTTGAGCATGTTTTAAAGTTGGGCTGTTGTCGTTTGCAAACAAAAGATTTCTGACTAACACCACCTGGATAATATTTATTCTGTCTATCTTCCTCCCTATTCTCACTCTCTACATCCTAGTTTAAACCTTGCCACTGGCCTTGACATCTCCCCCCTGGATTACTGTACCAGACCACAACTAATAATTAAAAGAGAATAACAGTAGTAGTTGAGCAACTGCTACTTGCACGCACTTCACAGGTATACAGTGACCCTGCAAGTTGATATTTGCGTCTTACTGATGAAGAGACCAAGGGTCAGAGAGATAGGGGACTTGTACACAGTTAGTAAGCAGCAGAGCTAAGATTTGAACTCAGATGGCCTGACTCAAATGCGCACGCTCTTTGATCACAGCCTCATTTAACCCTAGGTAGATTTGTTTCTTCCACGATGAGAGCAGAGTTTTAGGTGGGAACACTTTGGTCCCTCAGAAGCATAGACCCATGAGTGCAGTCAGACTCTGTCCAATATCCTGGACTTCAAGGACACTGTTTAGGGGGCACTAACTCCAAACTTGGTCCATCATTTTTCCTTCCCCCAATTTCCATACCCATCTTTAATTTTGCTGCCAAGTTCTCATTGGCCAGGATCAGGCCAGCTGCCCGTCGCTGTGCAATCACTGAGGTCAGATGTGCTGTCTGATTGGGTTGCCTTGGGTCACCTGCTCTGCCCTGGGTCTTGGTCAGTCCCACACAAACAAGGTGGATGGAAAGGGGGGAGATGACTCCTCAGAGGCAGATCAAGGTGCTGTCACCAGAGAGGGCAGCCACTCCTTCTCACCCCTGCTAAGACGCCAGCCACCCAAAGCAACAATCACGTATTTGGTTACACTGTGTGCCAAACCCCAGGCTGAGCACGAGAAAGACAAAGGGAGATTGGGCACAGATGTGTCACTGATCCAATGGTGGGGAGCTCACTGTCTGAGAGTAAGTGGACTATGGACGAACCACCAAATGTCATGGGATGAGGCCATAGCCGAGGAAGCACAGAGCACCATGGGAACAATTCAGTTTGCTTGAGGATGGGTGAGGGGGCATGGGAGAGGCCATGTTGAGGAGGTAACATGTGAGCTGGGCTTCAAAGGGTGTGACAGCTTTCGTCAGAAAGGGATGGTGGGGGACCAGCATTTCTGGCAGAGGCGAACAGCATGTGTAGAGGTACAGAGGCATGAGAAATCTGGTGTATTCTGGGAAGCGAATGTAGCTGAGTGATGATGCAAGACAAGGAAGGGGAGGAAGAGAAGGGGGGCTTAGCCTGAGAAATAAAGGAGGATAAAAGCAGAAAATTAATCGCTAGTAGTTTGGATGACTTTTCCTGGCTTTTTAGCTAAGCTTTGCTTAGGCAGCCCAAGAGGAAGTTGGTTCTTCTCCACTCCAAGGCCTCCCTCGGGAGAGGAAGGGTTAATTCAGAACAAGATGAAGACATGCCTGGGGAGCTGAGTGTGGAAGGGAGAGATCAAGGCAGCCTGAAACTTGAGCAAGGGAAAGGGGGCTGGGGAGGAGGGGGTAGACCAAGGAAGGGACAGGTCAGTTGCTGAGCTCAACAAGAAGTTCCACGCTGAGCCCTGCCCTGGACCTTGGACTTACAGAGACTGATCAGACAGAGCTCCTGGCTCCAAGGCTCACAGACTGACCAGGGACACACAAGTAGACAGCAAAGACAAAAGAATGGATTGAGGTCCGTGGCTTGGGCTGTCCAGCAGGGGTCTGTGGGAGTACCAGGAGCACCTATCCCAGCCCAGAGGCATGGAGAAGGCTTCCTAGAGGAGGTGACATTGGAACTGGGCCTTAAAGGATGACTAGGAGTTTGCTACCTAGAGACTGAGGAGCTCTCACAATTCCCGTGCCCTTTTAGATGAAGACCGACCACACTGTAGCTACTTGGGCAATGGCTGTCCTTTCTGCTGAGCCCCAAGGGGTGGAGATTCTGTCTGGTTCACTGAGTTATCTCCTATCCCGAAAAGAGCACCTGGTATAAAGGAGGTGCTCAGTATGTGCGTGGGCACACAAGACAGCAGCCTGTGCAAAGGCTCCATGGAGGGCGTGGACACAGGCAGCAGCACCAGCAGTGTGGTTGGGGATAAGGCGGTGGGACAAGCAGAGTCCAGGGCAGAAATGGCCTTGACTGCCCGTCTGAGCAGTTTGGATTTTATCCTCTAAACAGGGAGGGACGTGATCAAATTTGTATTTACTCATTTATTGACAAATATTTATTGAGCACCTACTGTGTGCTGAGTACTGCATTAGACCCTAGGGATAGCGTGGGAGCAAGACCAACTCCTCCCCACGTGGAGCCTACATTCTCATGGGAAAACAGCAAACTTGTAAGCAATGAAAAAATAATATGTTTTCAGCCAGTGATGAAGTGCTAGGTAGAAAAGCAAGGATGGCTAAGGGGCTAGAAATTGATGAGAAGGGGGAACTCAGTGCTAGCCGGTGAGTGGGTCAGACAGGATTGTGTTCAGCTGCAAGCAGCAGAAAGCCTGACTCACAGTAGCCTAACATATAAGAGTTTACCTACATCTTGCAAAAGGAAGTCCAAGAGGTAAGCAGTCCAGGGCTGGATGGAGACTCAGTGGTGACGTCAGGAAACCCAGTTCCTCCATCTTCCTCTTCCACTTCCTTAGCGTTACCTGATGCTTTAACTTTTTTTTTAACGGAGAGAATGAATTCACACATTTCATATTTATTTAAAAGTGCATAATTAAAAACACTTAAGTTGATGTCTGTGCTGACATGTAAATTTCTCCATCCAGAAAAATTCAGAAAAGTCTGAGGATCACAAAAATGACTGGTATGAGTTTTCTGAGGTGGAAAATAGGGAAAAGGGCCAAAGCCACATCTGGGTTTATGTGATATACGACTGGATGGCAGCAGTGTGTGTGTGCAAGGTAATCAATTCCTGCACTGAACTAACTCAGTGGAAGCAGATATTCGAAGCCAGAAATGGCCATGAGTGTACAACCTCCATCTTCCCACATCTTCCACAAAGAAACTTAGAAACATGTTAAGGAAAGCATCGGGCTTCCTAAATTTCATAAAATGGGAGATGTGGGACAAGCTGACTGCAGCTGACACTTGGTTTACAAAAAGATCACTCTGGGCTGGTGGAGAAGATGGATTTGAGGAGGAAAATCTGGAAGCAATAGTCCTGGGAGAGATGGGGAGGCATGGATTAGGGCAGGTGATGGGAAGAGAGAAGAGGTGGCAGCTCTCAGAACTATGGGGGAGAATGCTAAAATAGGGACAGTCAATGTAGAACTGAATGAAAGGCCACACTGAAGTGAGGGGACCCAAAAGCAGTTGCAAGAATTGGCGAGCCACTCCTGAGTCACCAACAATGTCAGGCCTGCTTTGGACAGTTGCCTCAAAGAGGCAGGTCCCAAGACGGCTCTTGGGGCTTTCTGGGTGCTAAGAAGTTCCTGAAGTCAGCCTGCCCTTCCTGTATTAGTGGAACTGCCAATCACAGAATCCAAACACCCCCTGGGTACTGGGCGTTCGTTAGTGTCTTGGAAACCAATGACAAGTCCATTAAAGACAAAAAATGTGGCACTAGATCTTTGGGGAGTTTGGGACAATGCAGACCAAGCAACCCAGCCTTGGGCCCTGGTCCCCGAACACCTGAGTTGGTCACTGATTGGGGGAGATTCTGAGAGGTTGGGGGGTAGTAAAAATTGCTCTAAAAAATTTGGGGCTATGCCTGTCATCTCCTCAGCAATGAAGGGCGGTTGATTAGCTTCAGGAAAGTTCCTTTCCAATAGATCATGAATGCATTTATTTTTCTTTAACCTAGCTAGCTAAACTGGTTCAGGTAATCAAATATTCCACCCTTCCTGGGCCAGGTACTGTTCTAAGCAACAAAACAGACAAAAGTCCCATCCCCGTCCCACAGAATGTAGATTTCTGGTAGGAGGAGACACCCCAAACCCCAAATAAACAAATAGTCTGTATATAGTATGGGAGTTGCTTCCTTTTGTTTTTCCATGTTAAGCAGAGCTCTGCAAACATCGTGGAAGTGTTGTGCACGTGCATCCTTCATTACATAATTCACTTACGAGTCGTGCTGCTTTCTTCTTCTTCAATCACAGAGTCCAAAGGAGATTCGGTCCAGACAGGTGCCAGTCAATCTGCAATAGGCAAAGTTCTGGGTGCTGTTGCCCTGATGTTTCTCATTCAAGCATTTGGGGGAATTAGACATGGAAGCCTTGAAACCCCAGAGGTGAAACGTCCAAAGATCAGTCAATTGACAAGCAAGACCCAGGGATCCCAACTCGCAGGCGGAGGTGGTGCACATCCTCCATTGCCTGACCATCAGGCGACCTGTTCTGTGCCCCGGACTGAGCTGGGGGCCCATGGCTAGACATGCACGTGTCTCAGGGTAAAGATGTTGTGTGCAGCACTTGATGGGTGACGGAGCACTTTCACATCTGTTATCTCACTCCACACTCCACGCGGGTTGCTAGAGTTAGCAGATAAAGTTACAGGACACCTAGTTAAATTTGAATGCAATGTTTGAGACATACTTTTACTAAAAAAATATCATTGTTTATCTGAAGTTCAAATTTAACTCAGTGTCTTAGTCCATTCTGGCTGCTCTAACAAAATACTGTAGACTAGGTGGCTTAAAAACAAGAATTTATTTCTCAAAGTCATGGAGGCTGGGAAGTCCAAGATCAAGGCGCCTGCAGATTTGGGGTCTGGTAAGGATCTGCTTCTTGGTTCACAGACAGCTGTCTTCTCGCTGTGCCCTCGCATGGTGGAAGGGAGGAGGGAGCTCCTGGCGGCCTCTTTTATATGGGCACCATTCCCACTCATGAGGGTTCCATCCTGACGACCCAAGCACCTCCTCCTAATACCGTCATGTTGGTGTGAGGATTTAACATACGAATTTGCGGGGGGACACAAACATTCAGTTTCGAGCACTGAGCATTCTGTATTTTATCTGGCAACCTTATCCCTACAACCCTCAGAGGTAGGCAAAATCAGTGTCCCATTTGATCACTGAGGTTCAGAAAGTAAACTGCCTAAAGTCCACAGACCAAAGGGGTGACAGAACTGGGCCCTTCCCCATTACTGGTCCCTGGTTCACTCCCGGGTGGCCTCTTCAAGGCGTCAAGGGGGCGCTGGGGTGAAGCGTGAGGATCTCTGAGCTGGGAGGAGAAGAAGTGTCAGGAGAGGCTGTCGAGGGGCCGATGATCATGACTAAAGGACCGTCTTCCTAGAAGAGGGCAGAGGAGGGAGGGTTTCCACTCTTAGTTGCGACATGTTTTCGGTTTTAGTTTACTGTACCAGGGCCTCAGCACCCCAGCCAGCAAGGCTGGGAATGCAGGAAGCCATCTGGAGCTGCGTGCTGAGTCACAGGGCCCGGAGGAAAACAAGAACATCGTGACGGCAGAGCAGGGGTGGGGAGAAACCTCCCTCGAGATGGTGGTGGGCACCGGAAATAGAAACCGCTCCCTTTGAAGCATCTGTTAGAAGGTTCAAGATCACCACATGATTGCAATCCAGTTCCTATTAAGCACCGACTGAATGCAGAGCTCTGTTCTGTGAGAATGTCAATAAATCAGGTGGCCTATAGAAGTTTCTGTTCATTTGTTTCTTTTTCAAATCCTGGTTCATCCTCTTCTCTTACTACCCGTCAGCCCTTGGGCAGTTTACTTAAACTTTCTGACTCTGTTTCCTCCCAAGTAATAATAATCCTTATCTCACTGCAGTAGTGTGAGATCACGTTTTTTAAAAGTGTCTTGCATAGGTCTAACACACAATAGGTGGTCAACAAATGGTAGGTCTTGTTATCATAGGGACATAAAAATATTTTCTTGTCAGGTTGGTGTAGGGATTAAATGAGATAATATATCTTCACTTTCAAGAGAGCCCTGGACCCAGGTCTTAGTGAGATTTCAGCTAATGAAAGATTCCTTCCTCCTCCTGCCCCTGGATCCTGAGATGACAGGTCCGTCCCCCCGGGTACTGGTCGGTACGGCTGAATACACGCACGCCGGCCGCTTCCACGGCACCTGTTCACTCCATTCCACAAACACACACCCTTTAACATTGTGCGAGTGACTGGCTCAGCCTCTGTAGAAGTAGAGAAGAATAAATTGAAGATAAATACTGCTACTTTTCTATTGTGTTTTTAGTATTTGCTCTGTGCCAGCTACGATGCTAAGTACTTTACATGTATTGAATTCTCCGAGCAATTCTTTCAGGTCAGTGCTATTACCATCCCATTTTATGGATGGGAAAACTGAGGCTCAGAAGGATTAAATATGTTGTGCAAATGCATGGAGCTGTAGGGAGCAGAGTCGAGGCTCAGTCCCAGGCCTGATTCTTCCAAAGGTCCTGACTACCATACAATGGACGAGCTTCCGGAGGGAGAAAAACTCTCAGCTAGAGATTTCAACTTATTCAGGCACAAACGTATATAAAGAGCACAGGGCAGTGAGAAGATTAAATGCCACAGGAGAGGTCGGTGATCAGAGTTACAGCAGTCCTGGGCTAGGAGGGGTCCCCGGGGGCTTCCTAGAAGATGGTGGTGGGGCGGGTAGCACTAGACCTCGGTCAAGGAGAAGGAGCCGAGTCCAGAGAAGGCAGGTGAGCAAGGCCCAGAGGACTTGGCAAGGTATGTGCGGGGTTCAGTGAGAGGCCAGCGGCTGAGCCTGAGGTGTGTTTTGGAGACCAAAAGGAGGAACACCCAGCTAGTGAAGTTTGGCTGGGGCAGGCTGTCCTCAGCTCCCAGAATGACAAACCCCTTGGCCCGGCTCAAGTGACTTCTAGCTCTGGTGCATCACTACTTAGAGGATTCCTGCGTTTCGTGTGTCGGGCCTGGGCAGCAGGGCTGGAACATGTACCTGTGGCTGGAAAGGAAGGAGGTGTCTGCAGAGTGAGCGGCATGACCTGTCTTGCCCAGTGGCCTCACCCTTAGCTCTCATGGGTAAGGAGACAGTGACATTCCCTTTGCCTTCAGAGGATTCCACTAAGAAGGCCACATGCTAAGGATCATTAAAGCAAACTCACAGATGGTACGACTTTCCTTCAAGTCAGTCTGGCAACATACAAGAGGGTTAAGACTATGCATACTTGGATCCCATGACTTCACCTCGGGAAACGGTCATGGAGGCTGCAAAACTGTGTGTGCGAGGATGGGCGCTGCAGCATCACTTACAAACACAGAATCGGAAACACCCAAGTAGGCAAGAACAGGGGCCTGGTTAAAAATGATGACACATCCACACGATGGAAAACTACACCATCGTTAAAAGTCATTGAGCTCACGTCATATGAAGTGAGAAAATCAAATTGCAAAACATGGATCTAGTATGATCCCAGCTTGAAAGTACATTAATCTAATTCATTCACTTAATTCACTTATTAAATAGTTAATGTACTGTGTGCCAGGCAATATTCTGGACACTGGGGACATGGAGGGGACAAGTCCAGCATATTATTTGGGGGAAGTCAGGCAACCAATATACACTCAGGAATAAACAAGGTGATTTCCGAGAGTAGGACAATGCCATGAGGAAAATACAAGATGGGCTAGTTTAGAGAGAATGATGAGGGAGGATTATCTGAGGAGGTGACATTTCGATTGTGACCGCATCCAGTCATGAGGATCCGGGGAATAGTATTTCAGGCAGAGGGACCAAGCCTCGAAGGGCGATGCCAGAGGAGTATTAGGGAAAAAATTACAGGAAGAGATGTAGTATGTGGGTGGGGAGAGGAGAAGCGGGAGAGAGGACGGCACAGGCCAGGTAATGTAGAGGTTGACAGCCGAGGGGAGATTAGGAGGAGTTTGGATCTTATTCCAAGTGCAGTGGGAGGCTACTGGATTTTAAGTCAGGCAATGATTATCTTTACATTTAGATTACATTTATGTAACCAGAAGGAAATACACCAACAGGTTAATAGTGATTATCAATGGGTAGTGGGGTAACAAACAATTTTCATTGTTTTCTGTGTGCTTTTCTGTAACTCCCAAACTTTTGTAACTAGAAACAAACAATAATATCTACTTTAAAAAAACCAGAGATCAATGTGAACAAACGGCTGCCATGCACGTGGGGCTCCACTGTGAAAAGTCTTTTGCCAACATAATCTCATTGGGATTTTGCAATAATCCTGTGAGTTAAATCAGGCCATTTAAATTAGCTCCATTTTGTAGGTGAGGAAATTGAGGTTGGAAGGGGCAAAGAGACTCTGGCAGAAGAAGTCAGGACAGTGATGGGAACCAAGGTTCTACAGCCTTGCCCAGGTTTCCTGATTCTGCCACACAGCCAGCCCATGGGCGGGTCTGCCTTAGATTTCCCCAGAATGCAGAGGCCCTGCCTGGGGAATAAGTCCATAGGACTACTCCCCTGCTTGGCGGGGGTTGGGGGGTGGGGTGGGGAGCAGGATGCTCCCACAGCCCCCAACGGCAGGTGACTCTTGCAAGAGCACGTGTGTGCAAGAAGAGGGGTCTTCCTGCACAATGCTCAATAAATGTTTGCTGAATTAATGAAATAGCTTGCTTTCAGGAAAATGCTGCTCTTGGGAGGTTACACTTTAGCAGCTGTGCAGTCTTAGGTTAATGATTCTACTCGTCAAGCCCCACATCCCGTGTAAAATGGAGATAAGGTCTGTGCGCACTCACCTCCCTGAAGTGCAGTGGTTAACGGTTGGGGGCAGGCTCTGGAGCCAGACGGCCTGGGCTTGAATCTGCCTTTTCCCTGTACTAGCTGTGACCTTGGAGAGCTCCTTAGCCTCTTAACGCCTCAGTTTTCTCATCTGTAAAGTGGGAATAATAATACTTGTCTCCTAGGGGGTTGTTAGGATTAAATGAAGGGATAAAGTGTTTTGAGGAGGTCTTGGCTGGTAGTAAGTGTTCCTCAAGTGTCTGATGTTACTAGCAGTGCGTTACAGGGCTGTCGAAAGGGTTAAGTGAGAGGCTTTCAGAAGCACATGAAAGCTCAGCCCAGGGATCAGTAACTAGGAGCCACTGCTGCTGCCCTTCTACCAACATTACCGCGGTTATTACTACGTTAGTGGCTTTTCATGGGAAACCTACACAAGTTCACTGTACGACTTTTTGTTCAGAAAGGAGTCTCCTTACCCACCAGGAGGGTCCTTTGCCGAGTTAGACAACAGATCCACTCTCTCTTGTATGTTCAAGGTCACGTGAAGAATTTCCTGGCATTTTGTCTGTCTCTAATTCATTTAAGCAGCCACCTTTTAAATTTCAGCCTTGACATTTGCTCAGTGACATGAATGTAGCCTGCTCTGCTGATTGGCCCTGGGGTCACCGCACCTCTGACATCCACCCCCATCTTCAAACCTCAATGGTTTGAAGGCCACTAATAATTTTGCAACAGCTGCATGCCACATGGTCTAACCTTTTCCTCATTTTTCCTTGTCTCACATTAAAACTTAAATACATTTACTCAAAAGGGAAACATACTCGTTACCATAAATGGAAAGCCAATACCACCTGTCACAAATAGAAGCTACCCATAAAAAGAAATACCATAAAAATAAAGAGACATTATTGAATTCTAGAGGAATCGGGTTTCCTATTGAAGACTCTGGGCTTGAGGTCTGTGATTTCCATTTAAAAGGGAGACTTGGAGAGGTGGTAGAGAGATGTGAAAGACTGTTAGTACCAAAGTGAGATTGTCTTCTTGGCATAACAAGGAGGATTGAAAGAGAATTTAAAGGGGAAAAACTCTCTAACCGTAGGATTCAATGTTTTTATTTCTTTGCTCACCTTCTAGAACTTTCTCCTGTCTGCCAGGGACAAGGGGCCCCCTTTTATGTGATTCAGTTCTTCATTGAGAAAAGCCAAGGAAAGAACAGCCTAGGAGAGAAGCCTCTGCTTCTCACTTACTAGTCATCTTAGGAAGATTCTTTCCTCTCCCTGGAACGAGGGAACTGAATTAGAGAAATCTTCTTCTCGGAGAATTTCCAGGCCCTAAAAATCTGTGAAGCTCCATCCAAAAGTGGGCTTGACCACACCTCAACGTGTCCTCACCTGCAGACGGAGCAGGGGTGAAATCACCCAGAGATGGGCCGGCGGGATGGTTTTGGCGGCTGGACCTCCACAAGAAGCAGAGATGTGGGATTCATCCATATCCACAAATAAGCTCACGTTTCCTGGAGGTGGATTTCCTGCTTGTTGAACCAAGCAGATGGCTGTGCGTGAGTTGAAAAGGGAAATGGCCACCCCCTCCCTGACCAGCATAGACCCTAGGAAGAAACGACTGGCTGAGAAGTTCTGGCCCCTCGTTCAGCAGCCCCGCAAATGTTTCCTTCATCAGAGAGCCTGGGAGGAGCCACTGAGGCATCGCCCCTGTTATTCTGGCTTTCATGTCTCCTCCTTGCTCCTAAATCGGCGGGATCTGCCGCACCTGTGCTGCATCCAGCTTTCTTAGCCTGACATTCAAGACCCCCTCCAGTCTAGCTCCACGCACATTTCCAGTCCTGGCCGCTGGGACTTCCTTCCTTGAATCCCCTGCTTCCGACAAGCTGGGTCCCCACACATTATAGGCATGAAGCAATGTTTTCGAATGAAAAAATATGCCTATGCTGGGCTGCCTCTCCCGTTCATTTCATCATATTTCTTGAGTGTGAGGGACAAATGGTGCTTGAAGACTTCCTATATGCCTGGCCCTAGTAGGGTGACCACTGTCTTGATTTGCTGGGAATTTTCCTGGTTTTAGCACTGGAAATATGTCTCAGGAAACCCCTAGGGACAAAGATAAATGGGGCCAGTTGGAAACCCTGCTGAGTTAGGCTCCATATGCTCCATCTTCACGGGACTTCCAATGTAGTGGGAGAGGCTGGCATCTCCTAGCTGCGGGTACGAGAGAGAGACACCCAGCTTATTTAATATCAAGTGGCGAGGGCAAAGAATCAGAAGTCCACACTCTTCTCCTGTTCACACTGCACTGCTTCTATTTTAATTGCGGTTTCAGATATCAGAAACCCACTCTGGTGAGTTAAATAGACATGAAAGGGCATTAGAAGGAAAAGCTGAAAACTAGGCTTCAGAAGAGAGAGAAACCATTGCTTCTCAGGGAGGTGAGAGTGAAAGATAATGCCGAACAAAAGAACATGCCTTGTTCCATTTCCAGTAGAAAAACTGACTCTAGCTGTGCTCTGCCCTTGGCTTTCTCTGCCCAGTACTCTAATTCCAGGAGGAAAGAATCTGACAGCCAAGCTTGGGTCTCACGCCAGCCCCTTGGCTGGCTAGAGGGGCACCATGATTAGAAATTCCATGAAAATTGTGTGCAGGGGGTATGGGGGCAGCATGGTTGCCAGCGGAAAATGGAAGAGCAGGATGCTGCGAAGGTGAAGGCCCCGGGTGCCTGCTCCTCTTCAAGAAGTGGCCCAGACATCTCCTTCCCTAGGGCCTCCTGCACTGTGGTCACTGCCTTTGAAGTAGCTCCCTGCTTACCTTCTGTCTGGAATATTTTGTTACCATGGATAGCCCCATGCTGACAGCTGCCTTCTCGGGCACATGCATCTTATCCACTGTTATCACCTTGGAGTGTCCACCACGTCCTTGGGCACAGCTGGTACAACACCTGGCACAGAGAAGAAACTCTGTGAGTGTTGCAAGTACTTTCTAGAAATTTCTAAGGAGCACATTGCTGTGATGATCCTGCCCTCCTTCGCCAGCCCATTGTCCTCCAGCCAGACCAGTCTTCTTCCTGCTTCTCAAACACTCAGCCCACTGTGTGATTCCTACCACCCGTGTTGCCTGCTTTGCTGAGCTCATGACTCAGTAGTTCTCGACCGAGGGGTGGTTTTGCCCTCGGGGACATTTGGCAACGTCCAGAGACAGTTTTTGGTTGTCACACTGGAGAGGGGGCTGCTACCGGCCTCTCACACGTAGAGGCTGGAAATGCTGCTCAACATCCTGTGACGCACAGGACAGGACCCTCAACAAAGAAGCATCAGGCCTCAAATGGCCCTCCAGCCGAGGCTAAGCCGTGGCTAAATGCCCACATCTCTGCTCAAAAGTCCTCCTCTCCAGGAAGCCTTCCCTGACCGGCGCCCAATTCTTTATCTCACGCCCCCTATTGTATTTTCTCGGTGGCATTTTGTCACCACCTAAATTGATGGTGTCTTTTTGTTCAGTTGCTTGTTTGGTGTCTGTCTCCTGTACTAGAAGGTCAGCCCTATGAGACTGGGCCTCTGTGGACCTTGTTCTCTGCTGGCTGCCCAGCATGGAGAGCAGCAGCTGGCACACCGTGGGCTGCTCAGTGAAAATGTGTTGGGTGAATGTTTAATAAAAGAGAGTCAACTCCTTAACTATCAGAGTTCAGAACGCTCAGCTCCTCTCCGGCCAGCTGTCTTTGTGTGTATGTGTTTATTTCCCCAGCCAGACCAAATGCAGCCTCTGTTGTTTGCTGGCTGCACAGACTTTGGCAAATTTCTTAAGACTCCTGGGCCTCAGTTTCTGCATCTGTAAAGTGGGACTGTTATTATTAGCCCCTTCCTCACAGAGATGTAATGGGGATGAAATAAATTAATCCCCCAAACACTTAAGAAAATGCCTGACTCAGAAGAGCCTCAGTAAGTGTCATCTGTCATCATCATCATGACTTGGCTGGGGTAGGTGGTGAGGATGACTCTGGGAACCGACCAGAAGATTAGGGGATTAATACAGCTTGCAAGGCCAAAGCCATCCTCACTCAGTTTTTCCAGCTCTTGCTCCATCCATGAAATAAACCGGATGAAGCCTTTATCCAGCTCTTGTTTTGAGAAGGCTAGCAGAGAGCATGGATTTAATGTGGCAGATGGTGCTGTCCGTGAATTATGAAACCAAAGGAGGAAATTAAAGTGCCCTATTGCAACAGATATGGGTCAGCAGGGGTAGAGGGCAGGGGTGGGGCATAAAGGAGGGCAGAGAAGGTGTTTTGTCAACTGGGCAATGGCTATTCTTGAGGGTAGCTGGAGTCTTAGAATAATATAACTTTATAGCCTAAAATAATTTTAGGCCACCCTCTTTATTTTGTATAGACAAATGGGGCCCAGAGAGGGAAAGTAACCCCCTAAGTCACACAGTCAGTGAGTGGCAGGGCAATCCACACCTTGATTCCGGGAACAGGGTTACTGTCGCTGCCCCAGGCCAAGGCCAGTGGCAGGCTCTGCCCCAGGGCATCCTGACTCTGGCCACCTCTACTCTGCCAGGGCCTCCTCGGGACGTTTACCTAAGGTCTCTTCCTAGCACTTCAGGAGGCATCAGAGCCAGAGCCCTGGAGCCATTCTGCCTGCGTCCCAATCCCACAACAAGGGGCAAATTTCTTACCTTCTTCCTTCTTGGAACCTCAGTTTCCTCGTCTGTAAAATAGGAATAATAATAAGTCCTACCTCACAGGGCCGCTGTGAGAATTTGATGTGTTGCCATCACACAAATTATTTAGCCCTGGCCTTGCCACATAGTAAATGCTCAATAAAAGGTTGGTTCTTAATGCAGCCCCAGAATCGAAGTCAGGGTCTAGCTGTCCTCTAGGCTGTGCCTCGGGGACAGTGCCTACCTATGGGGCATCTTTTTTTCTCTGTGCCTTGCTGGGGACTCTGTAGATGGTAGTGGCTGATGACTGCCTCCTTAGGGACACCCATTTCTCAGTAGGCACTGTGAGCATGAGAGAATGTGGCCAGCAATGCGTGTGACTCTTTGTCACTCGTTTAGACTTTAATCCTCAATGGATAAAACAGCCCTCCTGTCCTGTGAACTGGCCTCGTGATGAGGGCTGGGTTTGCTTTCCCAGCCTTTCTCTGCAGCACGGAGCCTTTCCCCCTTTCCCCAACCATGCTGTGGGCTATTTGCATTTAAATTGGTTTTCTCTCATTACAGAAATCTCTGAGGTCAGCTGGAGTTTCCATTTTCCTCAGAATCAGTTTGGAAGCTCCGTTTCTTGCTCAGGGTCCCTCACGCCCGCTTCCTCTCGCTGACGGTGAGAGGCGGTCACGTATGCTCCTCGTGGAGAGCAGAGAGCCTGAGAAAGCCGCCCAAATCCACACAAGCTTGGCGTGTTTCTCACGGGAGAAGGGGAGGGGGAGGGGCCGGAGGATTCTGGCCCCTGCGACTACAGGAAGGAGACCCTGAGGTGGTCCAGCTTCAGGATCCAGGCCTCATTTTCTCATTTATTCAAAAAGCACTGACTAAGCATGATGCTAGGTGCTTGGAGTGCAGAGATAAATAAGATGCGCTTGCTGCCTTCCAGGAGCTCCCTGTCTAGTAAAGGAGAGAGAAAAGCAAAAAAAAAAAAAAAAAAAAAAACCAGTCATTGCACAGTCTAACTGCTTTAATAAAGATCAGAATAGATTCCAGCTGGAGAAGAGGCTTTCCGATAGTGCTCACTGTAAAGCACGTCACACACACACGTGCACACACGCTCCCACCAGCGAACATGCCCACAGCGCCCACTGTGCAGCCAGCTGTCTTTCTCAGCAATATGTACGTTACTATAATATGTTAATACGTTCATTTAATCTCCGTGACAAACCGTGAAGAGAGTGCTGTCATTATCCCTGTTTTCCAGGTGAGGAAACAGAGGCATAAGAGACTCATCACTCGCCCGAGGTCGTTGCTAACAAACTGTAGGGCTGGACTTGACCCCGGCAGGGGGGCTCCACAGCCTGTGTTGCTCATCTTGTGTTATAACCACACCCGAAGAAAGCAGCGCACCTTTGTCTTCTACTCTAGTTCACTTGCGACAAGTGCTGGTCGGGATCCACTACGCTGGTGTTCTGAGCCGTCTCTGGGCTTGAGTCACGGTCTGTGGAGACTGACCTGAACCATAGAAGCAGTGCCTGAGTCCCCTGGGAGATCAGGGAGGGCGGAGCAGGGAGAAGATGCTTGTGGTGGACTTGAAGGATGACTAGGAATTTTCCAGATGGATCAGAGGAAGAACAGACTACTTCATGAAGGACAAGGCCAATCCCCCAAGTGTGAACAAGTGTGGAGGTCTAGGACTAGGGACCCCCAGTTGTGTGACATGCTGGGGTGTGACGGAGGCTCAGCAGGTGTGAGGCACGGGACCATGACAGGCCTTGAACGTCATGTACGTGGGCTCTGTCCTGAGGGCAGCGGGGAGCCGTGGAGAGGCTGGGCAGGAGAGGGACATAGCCTGTTAGAAAGATCACCGGCTCTCACGTGGAGGGCTGCCTGGATAGGGAGGCAAGGAGACAGCAGAATCAATAGCTATAACCAAAGGTGTAAGAGCTATAACTGATTGGGTACAATCCATAGGGTCAAGTGGCTTTTTTCCCTGCACAGAGGCCCCTCTGCTGCTCACCAACGTGTGTTGTGGAGCTACATCTACCCAGAGAGGACAGCTTTATCTACTTCACCCAGACACCTTCTGGGCCTGTGGTGGCCCTGGGGTGTGATAGTCAAGAGGGGCGGGGCCAGTGGCTTTTGAGAAGGCGACGGAGGACCAAATGTGTGAGATAAAGTGGAACGAATAATCTGGTTTTGGTGATCTACCCAAGGTCAGGGCCGAGGGAGAGAGAAGAGGTGGGGTGGTGCTCAGGGGTCTGGTTTAGCTCAACCAGGTTAGCTTTTATTCCTTCTTCAGTCTAACACTAGGGTCAGCAAAATTTTTCTGTAAAGGGCGGATAGAAAATATGTTAGACTTTGCAAGCCCTGTGGTCTCTGTCACAACTATTCAGCTCCGCCACTGTGGTGTGAAAGCAGCCACAGACAATGTGTACATAAATGGGCATGGCTGTGTTCCAATAAAACTTTATTTACAAAAAAAAGCCACTACAATGAGGTGGCCCATATGCCAAGCAGACTGCCAACTAGGTGTGCCGGGGGCTGTTGAGTGAGAGAAAGGCTCACGTCTCATCAGGTTCAGATAGACCACCTCTCTCTCCTTGAGCAATGCCCTCCGATCATGAAAAGACTCACCTGAAGTTGCAGAGTAATTCCGACATCCAGTCCCCAGAGCCCAGCTCTGGCAGGAAGGAGGCAGGTGTCTCCCTCCAGATCCTCAGTCTCTTTATCACAGTCACAGTGGAGGCCCTGGTCTGACACTACCATTGGTTACAAATCCAACACAACAGGAGCCCCAGCCCGCCTTCACTGAGCACTCACTCCACCAGGCGCTGGGACAAGGGCTTTCCTTGAGGGATCTCAGTGAATGCTGACGAAACCCCGGGGAGGCAGGTGTGTACTGTGATGATCCCCATTTTACAGACAAGGAGAGTGAGGCACAAAGAGGTTCAGTGTCTCCGGGGCTTGGAACTCAGGCAGTCCAAAACCGGACCCTGGGCCCCCAACTGCTCTCCAAAACTGATGCTGCACATCCTTGTAGACGCCCACAGTCTTTACAGCAAACCCACACATTAACCCTAAAACACAGGCTGAAGCTGGTCAAACACTTCTGTCGTCTGGCCGGCACTGTTGTTGGAGACAAGCAGTCAGAGGAGATAAACCCATCTGCTCCCAACCAAACCCGAATCACCAGGCACATCTCTCTGGGGACTCGGTTAGTGAGCAAAACAGTCGTCAGAGTGGGTTCAGACGGAGTGAACACATTGACATCTGAAGGTATTGCCGTCGGAGGGGTGGGGACGGAAAGTGAGAGGAGGCGCCTGGTCCCTGTGTGTTCACTCTGCAAACGTCCACCAAGGGCTCTGTGGTCCCCTTGCCTGTCCCTGCCCTCCTGGAGGGCACCGGCTGGAGGGAGCCAGGCACAGAGCAGACAATTCGAATGCCCTGGACGTCTTGCATGGTGAGATGAATCCAGGGTGCACTGGGGACACAGAGCAGGGACATCGGCCTCAGCCTGGGGAGAGGACCTGGAGCCCAGCCCAGGTGACCTGGGGGGTGGAATGGTGGTGAGGGACATTCCAGGGGAGGGAACAGCATCTTCCAAGACCAGGGGGGCGAGTCATGCTGGGGTGAGGAGATCATGTAGAAGAGATGCAGCTGGAGGGGCTGGAGCTAGGTCCTGGGGAAGTTGGCCCCCAGCAGTCAGCCTGGACCACTCTGTGCTGGAGGCCACCTTGTTCTCAGCTCCCCTCTGCAACTAGAACGGCCTCTGAGTTCTAGATGAAGTGCAGAGCATTTGCCAAGAATACAGTGATGCCAAGAACAGTGTGCTGAGGCTGCATCTTGAAATGGTAAAAACAAGTAATAGTAAATCACACCTACGATGCCTCTTTCACCCAGCACTTTCAGAGGCTCTATCTCGCTTATGCTCACTGAAAGTTTGAAAGTGGGCAGATATTAATTTTGCCATTGCTCCTGCTGTATTATTAAAAATACGAACAGGTCCCATTTTGGGGCCCCCACAGTGGCCAGCAGTGGCCTAATCCTTTGTATATAAAATCCTATTTAACAGAAGAGCAATCTGAGGCTGAGAGAGGTATAATAATTTGCTCAAGGTCATACACTGGGAAAAGAATGAAGCCAGGACTCACACCCGCATCTGCCTGACATCTGAGCCCAGAGTCCTCCCACTGGCTTCTCTGCCTTGACGTCATACAATTTAACGACTTTGTGGATTTCTGAGAACACTTTTTTCTATTATTATATTTACCCCTCCAAAGAACCCTCTGAATTTAGCAGGTAAAGAATCTTGGCTCAGAGGGTCAAAGTGTCCTCCCCAAGGCCACACAGCTTTAGCAGGGGCAACTGGAGACTTGACCCGAGGTCTTACCATTCCAAAGCCGAAGCTCCGTCTCCTTTACCACGGCTTCCAAGTCCATGGCAAAGAAGATGGACAGCTAATGTTCCACCGCGGTGTGATTCTTGAAAAAAACCCCGAACTCTTAATGTTCTCTTAATCTCTGCATTGGCAGGTATTCATCAAGCAACCAAAAGACAAATACCTAGGAGTGCAGAACGTGCAGATCACAGCCAACATGACATCACAAGGAGCAGGCTGTGCCAAGCAAATCTAATTTCCTCTGACGGAGAGGCAGGCGGGGAGACAACGCCAAAGACACAACGCTGTGGTTTCCCCAAGTCTAAGGACAAGTTCGATCAGCTCCAGGGAGACAGCTGGGGGCGAGGACGGGACGGGTCACACCACACACCTGCAGAGTGCACACATACACAGACACCCCCAGATATCGACACACATGCACACCCAAAGGCACACAGACCCACAGGCAGACACGCATAAATAAATACACACACAGACACGGAGAAACACACATATAAGTATAGACACACACACAGATATACAGACACACAGAGAGACACACACAAATACACATAGACAGACACGTAGACAGACAGACACACCCGCCTGCCTCCCCTCCACGTGCAGACATGCAAACACACAGACAGAGACACATGCATACATTCACACCTTTGCAGAAATAGGCATGGACACACACACATTCATAGACACACACACATACACCAAGACACACCTGGCAGCCCTCATTGCCACAGGTGCTGACTTTCCTCAACGCCCTCCTCTCTGTCTCTGAAATTACATCCTTCCCAAATTGGAGGTTCTGGAAAATGAATACCTCTGGTGTCAGTGCATATTCTCAACTCTGCCTAGACTGATGTCTTTATCCAGAAGCTTGGGAAACACACCCCGGCAGCTGTGTCTTGTTGAGAAGGGACACAGACTCTGGAGTCAGGCTGGTCTGAGCTCCAACTGAGGCTCTGTCACCCACTAGCTACGGGGACCTAAGCAGCTTTCTCCACCTTTCCAAGCCTCAGTTTTCTCATCTGCAGAAGGGGCTGACAACCCCTGTGATGAGCCTTTTGGCCTAGAGTCCCTTGAAGTCCTGGCATTCAGTGAGGACCTTCTATGCTAAGCACTTTCAGTTATTTGAATGTTTCCCTTACCAGGCTGGGGGCACCTTGTGGGCAGGGGTCTTGTCTGTTTCCACCTGACTCAGTCCCCAGGGCTCAGCACTGTCTGACAGGCACAAGGAGGTCCTGAGCAAACATTTGTGAAATGAATCAAACATGCCAGTATCCTGAGTATGTGACATGTGCCTGGCACGAAGGAGATGCTCAATTACAATAAAAGTGTGTTGAACAAAGTAATACATAAAGATGTAATAGCCACCGTGGACCAAGTTCTGACTCTACGTCAGGCTCATCCATGACCTCAGTCCCTCCTCTCCATGAAGTAGGCATTCATTTATAGACGAGGAAACCGAGAGCCAAAGAAGGTAAATAATTTGCCCAAGGTTACCCAGCGTCCTGGGTGGCAATTCAAACCCAGGACTCTGATTGCTAAATGCACGCTCAGAATCTAACTATAGAGCTCAGGAACAAATATTTTCCCCTAGTGACACAACTCAACTGGTGACTTCTACCTGCCTTATCCAGGTGTGGATTAAGTCTTTAGAATGAATCGTCACGTTATCTTCAATCCCGGGTTGACTTCTCAGTAACCAGCAGCTGTCTGGAGCATCTTCCATGTGGCCATGGTGTTGCATTTTAAACATACCACAGTCCAAAAGCCCCTGATCTCTACATTTCTCCTCTCTCCCTCTCAGCTAACATCCATCCATCTATCTATCCATCCATGCACTTATCTATCTATCTATCTGGCCATTTTCCACTTGAGGCCTAATCTGTCCCCATTCTGTAAACCACACAGCTCCATCCTCAATCTGTCAAATCTGTTTTCCTTTCTCTTGCATTAGTACAGTCCGTGGGTTTAAAACTAAACCAACCTGTAGGCCAATTAAGCTACTTTGCATAACAACTCCATTTGGCAGTGATTGATGGTGCACGGTTAGGTTAAGTATCTTGCAAATCCTGAAAGGTTCCTGCACTTGTACCCTCTGTGCTGCACACCTCAGACTTGCTCAACTCCCCCTCCAGCACCCCCTAGTTTCCCTGAAAAAAAAGGGTTTTGTGAAGGATCTTTGCCTCTGTCCGGGGCAGGCAGAATGGATACAGCCACAGGGCACTGAGGCCATAATTATCCTTCCCCACAAAGGAAAATAAAAATATCCAAAGATACTGGCCACCTGGCAGGCAGGGGACCGGGGCAGGCGGCCGTGACTCATCCGCACGCTGGGCAGCTGCTCTCCCTCTGCAAGCGGCTCGGCGCTTACTCACAGCTCTGCAGCCTAACGAGCAGGAGAACAGAGGCGTCTGAGGGCGAGGGAGGCTCTATTTCTGATAGCTTGAACCCTAAGATGACACAGGTGGCTTTTAAGACTTTTTTTAATCACGCGCTTGCTTCGCAATTGTGACTCTATTCACTGGGATAGCCCTGTGTGCACAGAGTAGACTAAAAATAAAACAGTAGCCAAGCAACCCATATTCTCCCTATTCTTGCCACCTCAAGCCCCTGTCCCCCTCAGCATCTGTGTGAAATTCTACCCTCAGCAGTTCATTTCCTGGGACTGAGCTTGGCGCTCTCCTGGGTTGTTCTTTAAAACGGCAACTTCCCCTCGTAGGGAGTAAGGTGGACGGACAGGAGGGGATGTGTGCTAACAGAGTAAAGAAGGGGACCACTGCGTGCCAGGCACTCTGCAAAGTCATCTCCCCGGACACTCACAGTCCCTGACTGTCTCCGTTTTAGAGACACTGAAAGGAACATTCAGAGAGGGGAAGTGACCTACTCAACATTCGCAGAACGGCCAGGCTTCCAGTGCAGGCCTGTGTGGCTCCAAAGGCTACACTCTTCCCTCCGGTACCTCCCAAATGGTTTACAGTCCTCCTAAAATGCGGCTGGACACACCACCCTCTGTCCACGTCGGGGCTGCAAATAAATGTCATCTCAAATGCCAATGCCAACACACTGCTTGAACCAGGAAAAATGTAATGTTTCCTGGAAAAACTGGTCTGTTTCACTGAAACGTTGAAATTTAGGATGCAGCATGCCTCTACCAGCAAGAGGAATCAGCACCAAGACCAAAAGTCCAGGGGACAGGGGGACAGAAAGAAAGTAAGCATCTGGGTCCCTGATTGGAGAGCCAAACCCGAGAGCAGCCCTGGAACTCTCTTCTTCAGTGATTCCCGGGGTCTGTATTTATCTGGGCCACAATCAGCTGCGTTTTGTCATCGTCTGCTGCAGAAACACCCCAGCTGACCACAGTTTATAGCAACTATTAGAAAGTGCTAGCGCTCTGAGGCTACCTCCTTCACACCCTTCTGATGTGGGCTTTTCTGCTCCAGAGCCTTCTGCTGAGGTTCAGAACGGCAGAACCGAGAGGCTCCTTATGCACAGAATTCTAACTCCAGCCTGGACTTCAGGCTCAGCTGACTCTTGCTTCCTCTCCAAAGTTTTATCCTTGGAGTCGCCATTCTGCCAACTGGGTAAATGGCACCATTTGAGGTTGTGGAGGCCCCCATCTCCCCTCAGCTACCACATCCGAATGGCCCTGCCCTCTAGTCTCCCGGAACCTGTCCCCTGTGCGCCATCTCCATCTTCCCACTGCAGCTCCGGGTGGCTGCACCAGGCTCCTCACTGGTACACTGCCTCCAGCCCATCCTCCACCCTGGCTCATAGAGAACATTCTAAAGCACAAAGCCGGCCATATCATCGTATGCTTAAAAATCCTCCCATGGGTCTAAATTTCCTGAAGGTAAAATCCAAATGCCTAGGCCTGACAGCTAGACCTTTCATTACCAGATCCCCTCTCCATCTTCTCTGTAGCTGCTCCAGAGACACGACCTGCCTTCCCTTCAGACAGACACGGGAGCTGCTCGGAGGCCTGCCTTCACACCGCCCCCCTTTCAACAGGCTCTTCTCTCCCCTGAACTGCCCTTCCCTGCTGATCCAACTCCACCCGTCCGTCCTTCAGCTCAGCTCTTGCCTCCCTGCTGGCCAGCCCAGATGGGGGTCCTCCCCTGGGCCTCCACACCCTCCCGTGTCCTCTTCACACTGGGTCAGGAGTCCTCCTTGGCTTTTGAGCTATCAAGATGAGATTCTCAGGAGACTGGAAAGAACCCATGGCTTAGCCAAAAACATTTGGAGGAAGACATCATGAGCAAAGCAAGGTGCTCCCCACACCCCTGCAGACCAGAAGAATGTTCCCAGGGTGACTTGGAAAAGGACTAGGAGGGGGAGAGGTGAGAACGTTGATGTCCCTGTGAAAGAGGCCTGCATGCTCTACTCCCAGGACCAGATGTGGGGACAAAGGTAAAGTCCCCAGAAGGGCGATCTGTGGGGTCTCAGAGCAGAAGGGAAGAGGGAGCCCCAGGGAGGCAGGAAGGCCCAATGGAGCAGAAGTGGCCACATGGCATGTCTGGGGCTCAGACATCTCGTGGAGCTTCCCACAATCCTACGAGGCATAAGAAGTAACACAATGATGCCCGTGAGCCCCAGAAGGTCACAGAAGTAACAGAGCCACCTGGCCTGAGACAGGCTGCAGATAGGGACAAGGTACAGCTCCATGGTGACCTGTGTTGACCAATGACTCAGAATGCTAAATGCCACTGAAGGTGACATCAAAGACCAGGTGGCCTTCCTCCCACCACTCCTGCACACCAAGCACAGATGCAATCTTTGGGGAACAGGAGGTGATAGATCAACTGTGATCCAGTCGCTACCTAACGGAGGCTCCAAATAGAAATGGAACTCAGGTGGAGGTAAGGGGGAAATTTGTATTCATCCCACACCCGAGTTATGGACAGAAAATCACACCCATTACAAGTGAATGAATGAACACAGATAATAAAAACAACTTGGCCAGAAAAACACACATATTCAGAGCTGAGACCTTCCCTGAAATAGAGGTCCCTCCCTTTCCCGTTTTGACTGCTAGGGCAGCCCAGCATGATACACCAGGAATCTGTGAACTGGATCCAAAGTGTGTCTGTCTGAGGATTAGAGCTACTGCTAAACCGTCCCAGCCCAGCAAACCACACAAGAATGAGAGCCGAACGAGCAGAGTCCAGGCTTCTGCTTGAAGGTAACCTCTGGGGGCCACCCAGTGCCAAGCCATGTTTCAGGCACCTCTCCTTCCTGTGACTCCAGAGAAGGGTGGTCAGGAAAGGCTTCTCTGCAAAAATGAGGCTGCAGATGAAATCTGAGAATTAGTAGAACAGGCAGAGAAGGAAGGAAGAGTTACTAGACAGAGAGAACTGCATGTGCAAAGGCCCTGTGGTAAGAAGGAGCTGAGCTTGTTCGTGGAAAGAAATAAGCCCTTATGTCCGGAACCCTGAGACTGAAGGTGAATGGAAGAAGCAGGACATTGATTGATGCTTCTAAAATGTCCCATGCCCCTCCTCTTGAGTTTGGGCTGGATCTAGTGACTTGCTTCTAACGAATAGAATAAAATAGCGATGGGTTGCCACTCCCGAGATTAGGTTATAGAAGACTTCCCTCTTGCTCACACTCCATCTCTTGCTTTCTCACTTGCTTGTTCTTGTGGACTACACTATGGAGAAGTCTATTTGGCAAGAAACTGAGGGGGCCTCCAACCAGCAGCCAGTGAGAAGCTGAATCCGGCTGGCAACTGTGTGAGGGAGCCTGGAAGCCAATCCACCTGCATCGGACCTTGAGTTACCAGCCCCAGCTGGTAACTTGAACGCAGCCTTGAGGGAGACCCCCAGCCGGAGGCCCCAGCTGAGCCGCACCTGGATTCCTGACGCACAGAAACCGTGACATCATGAACCTGTGTTGTTTTCTAAGCCACTAAGTTTTGGGGTAACTACATAGAGATAGATAACTAATGCCGCTGATGAGGTAGGCAGGTGTCAGATAACACAAAATGTTAGACTTTGGTGGTTATCCTTAGGGTTTTAGTAGGCTCTCTGTCTGTTTTCAACCTGGGACCTGTGTGTAATCCATCCGAGCTTCTGAGGCTGAACCTTTCTGACCCATACGATCCACGTGCCATCTGCAGTTGGATGTAAGCTGATGTTCGGTTAACTAACATCTGCGTGGTAGGTGGGCGGTGGGAGGTTGGGAAGGACAGGAACCAACCTTGCTGACAACCTGTTGAGCACCAGGCTCTTGCTAAATGTTTCCCCCTGAGTATCACACTGATCCTTAAGGGAATTAACGCACCCCGAGGACTGCAGTTCAGTCACTCGCCCAAAGACACCCAGCCCGAAAGAGGTGGGGCCAGGATCTGACCGCAGCTCTGCTTTTGAGGTCAGCTGCATATCACAGCCCTCTGACACCACTCTCACCAATGGCCTTTCTAGAAACAGCTGGTCCACGGGGTGAGAACCAATAGTTGAGAAGGCAGAAAGACCTAGATGCTTTCTTGTTCCGGGGGAAAGAATCCTGATGTTGGTCCAGGAAAACCTTTCCAGTGAAAGTGAAGAAGCTGAAGCATTGGCTACGGCAGGGACAGCATTCTCCTATTTCTTCTTAGAAGTAGGATCCCTGTATTATTGGGGTATCCACCCACCCGGTACATTTCTCAGCCTCCCTTGCTGTAGGGGTGGCCAATAAGCTCTAAGTAGAAGTCACGAGGTGGAGCTTCTGGTAGTTTTTTTAAATGCTGACTCATCTGAGAGGTGCACCCTCTTGTACCTCCCCTTTCCCTTCCATGCCTGGGATGAGGGCATGATGGCTGGAGCTGTGGCAGCAGTTTATGTCCATGCAATGACCTTGATGATGGAAGCTACGCTCTCAGAACTCAAAGACAGAAGGAGCCTCGGCTCCTTGGAGGGGATGGTCAGGAGCCGCCATTCCAGCTCTGGACTCTGCATCAGGACTTCTTTCATATGAGAGAAAAGTAACTCTTTATCTTGATTAAGCCAACATTATCTGGGTTTTCTACTACAGGTAGCTGATCCCAGTCCTAAGTGATAGACTTGCATTCTTAGTAAGATATTTAAGCAGGATTTAGGGATTTCATTTTTAAATTTCCAGGACCCCAGACTCTCAGAGAAAGAGCTTCCCTTATGCCCTGCTTAGTTAAAAAGTTATCAGCATGCTCTCCAGAGGAGAGGGGGACTAAAATTTCCTATGCACCTACTGTACCCCATGCACTGTACTCGACTCATTATCTGTGTTTACTTCACAGTGTATTTGTGAGAGGGGATTATCATCCCATTTTACAGAAGAGGAAATGGAAGCTCAGATAGCATTCCCTGTCCAGGGAACACAGCTAGGATTTGAACCCACGCCTGTCTGACTGCACGGCCCATATTTTTCTGTTGCTTTCCTGCTGCCTACCTGGTCTACAACTCCGAGTCTAATTCAGGCAGGTGGGCCAGCCGGACCACGCTGAGGGCCCTGGATCTGGTTGCCCGGCCCTCACCCGAATCTTCCAACTGCAGCCCCCGGCTGAAATCTTCTCCACTGCAAGGTGACCAAAGCAGTCAGCCCAGCTGGTCCTCTCCCTAGCACACTGCCGTCCTGTCTACTGGCCATCTGGCCCTCATCTCTGTGATTCTCTGACTGTCCCTCCTCAAGGACCCTCTTAAAGGGACAAAGGCCCTCCTTGGTTTCAGTAAAGGACCTCTGTTCCTAAACTAGTACATTCCCAACCTTTACCAGGGCAAGCCTGCCAGAGGGAAGGCCAAAGCAGCAGGGATTTCTGGTAGCAACACAAGTCTATTTCTAACCTCGGATTACAGTGTCCGAAAGGATTACCTGTTCCAAGGAAACACATTCCCCCCGCCCCCGGCAGACATGTGACCAGAGCAGCCTGACTCCTCAGCAGGCTCTGAATATTCTCCACCCAAACTTGCTTCATCCTCTTTGAAACTCCTCTGTCTGTCCCAGGAGAGACTGGAAATACACTCTTTCTAGGAGCTGGTGGAAAATTAGCCCACATTAGGAGAGAGCTAGGTGATGCTGAATTGGGGACAGGAAGGTCCATTTGAAAGGAAAAAAATGTTCTTTGTAACCAGGACAAGGCTAAACATGCCTTCTCTCTATTGGTCCACATCTATGCCAGCCTCCCACTGGCATCCCTGGGTGTGCTGAGAATGGCTATGGATTTCTACAGAGACTGTCACCATGGCACTAGAGGCCTTATTCTGCTATTTCGAGAGGGAAAATAATCAAAAGGTCAAAGGAAAAAAATCTACTATAGGGCTTTTCAAACTACAGTTCAAATATTTATTAATGCTCTCGCATGTGCCTGGCACCAGATGAGATGCTGGCTACAGCAAGGTGGCCCCGGAGATTAACCTGAATTGCAGCCCCCACAAGTTAAGCCCAAGGCGAGGCACTGTCCATCCATGATCTGATTTCTCTCCCACAACAGCCTTGGAAGGGCAGCAGTGTGATCCCCATTTTGTCAACTGAACTAAAAATGAAGCTTAAGTAGCCTGCCTGAGTGCACCCAGGAGCTGGAATCAGGAGCGTGGTCCTGGACCAGGCCGAGTCCCAGCTGGAAGCAGAGGGTCCACGCAGAGGGGAATTCTGAATACGAGGTACTGCAAGGTCTGTTCACAGAGACGTGGAGTGAGTTAGGGAGCCGAAAGGGGCACTGAGGCAGCTGGACCAGCGCAGGGAGAAGCTCTTACTCCCACTGGCCTGAGGGGCCAGGAAAGGAAATAGTGTCACCAGCCCCATGGAGACTGCAGGCGAGGAAGGGGCCCTGGGCTTGGAGTAGGCAGAAGCTGGGCAGAGAGAGGATGGGGGAGGCGGCAAATGGAAAGTCACCAGCATATGTACACCTACTGACCACGCCTGGGTCATGGTCTCCCCCTTGGGTGGTGCCAAGCCCCTTCCAAGAGTGGAAGGGGGATGTTTCCCTGTAGGAATTGGCGATTACCACAGTAATTCTGGGTAACAACCACCAAACCTCGTGGCTTACACTAACAAGCAGTTTTTCCTTGCTCGTGAATCTGAGGACAAATTGTGCCCCTGCTGGGGTTGGCTGGGCTTGGCTCCAGGCTGCAGGTCGAGTTAGGTCTGCGCCATGTGCTCCTCATTCCGTGTGGACCAGGAGACATGATTTTCTCATCTTGGGTAACAGAAGCACAGCAGATGGAATCACACAAGCACATTTAGAATCTCGGCTCACCTCGTGCCCACCCACATCCCGTTGGTCAGCGCGAATCTCTTGACCAAGGTCACCAGCAGCGCCATGGGGACATGAACTGTAGTCACTCTGCTGAGAGGCACTGCAAACCCACGAGGTAAAGGGCGTGGATGTATCATCCTGTTAGAGGGGAGTGAGGAAGTGGAAGCAATGTTCCAATCTACCATATTCCCCCGCAGGAAAATAAAAATGTTAACACCAAAAGATGTAGGTTAAAAACAACCAATGTCCCCCACAGTGGTCTCACAGAGTATCCGTTGAGACAATCTGGAGAAGTGTGGGGGGAGGAGAGCATGTTGCTGGATTCCTTACTGTCCTCGCAGCAAGACTCAGAGAGTGCTTTTCAGTGAGAGGGTGGAGGCTGGAGGGGGGCAGGCCTCTAGGGGAGGCTTCAGGACTCTGACCTCAACAGTGTCCTATTCACGACATTTATGAATGTCATGGTGATCATTTCAGGACCAACTCTAGGTCCTGAAACACTTGGAATTCAAAAATATTGTGAATGGCACGTATGCGGGACTGAATCCAATAACATGATCTTCACAGGGGTAGTTGTCGGTCTTGCCTACGACTCAAAACTGGGACTCAAAACCGGGACTCAAAACCTGACCACACGGGCATAAGATGGGAGGATTTCACCTGGTTCTGTGCTTCTAAGTATAGCCCCTCTCTGAGCCTCAGCTGCTTCATCTGCAAAATGGGGCTAATGAGACCTGCCTCGGAGGGATGTGGCGGAGGTTCAAAGCAACACTGTGTGACCTGAGCCTGGAATCTAGGAGGTGCTCATGCGTGTTGGTGCCTGCTCATCCTTGCCTCAGTAGCGACAGATACGCCTGTCACCCAGGGATTCTCGTCGACTCCGTGATCCCGCTGCGTTGTGTGTGCCCAGCAGGAAAGCTGATGGAGCAAGCGCTCACTATGGAAGGTGAGAAGGCTGCTCATCCCTGCATTTCAGCCGTCATCAGCAGTGGCCCATTCCACTGTAGACATCTTGCCTAAAAGGGGACTTTGATAAAGGGTGGCATGTCCAGTAAGAGCCACAGGAAAGGGAAGGGAACTCAACATCCTTTCTAAGAAGAAGGTTGAAGGAACAGATGATCTGGAGGGAGGACAGAGTCATGATGCTAAATATTCCCCAGAGTGGTGTTGAAAGGAGTAAATTCTGTTTGGGGAGTGTTGTCTGCAACCTTGGAGCCAATGTCAGAGGCTGTTGGATGCAAATGGCAGGCTGGAGATTTGGCCTTAAAGTAGGGAAGGACTTTGAACCCATCACAGTTTTCTGAGTTTGGAATGTGCTGCCTTATCATGGGGCTTGGGTCAGACACACCTTGTTCAAATCCTGACTTAGCTGCTTACTCCCTGTGTGGCCTTGGGCAAATACTTCCATTTCTCTGGGCCTCTGCCTGGGTCATAGTTATGATCACATAAAATGCCCAGGAAGGGGTAACAGATGACAAAGATTCTCTGATTCTGCCTGCCAATAAGAATCACCGTTCCCTCCAAAAACAGGGAGAAGGAAATATGAGGGGAAATATTGACCCCTTGGCTCCATGGGAGAGTGAGAAAATGCGGGGATCCTTGTTCATCACCTGCCTCCCTACAAGATGGCAGGCTCCTGGGGGGAGAGGGAGGGTGAGGGCACTGTTTGCCTGTGGGGGCTATCCCTCCAGGACCTAGCACTTAGACCTGACACAATGGCAGCCTTTCATCAATATTGGAAAGAAAGAAAGAAGGAGGAAGAAGAGAGGAACGAAGAACATTCTATGTGCTAAACCCTCCTCCCTTACAGAATCTAATCTTCCCAAGTACCTGATAAATTGTAATTATCATCCCTCATTTTCTGAATAAGTGGAAACTGGGCTTAGCAAATTGCCTTTTGCAATTTATGAGAACTTGGGCAAGTTATTTAACTTCTCCATGCCTCAGTTTCCTCATCTGAAAAATACAGTTGATAATAATAACATCTAGCTCATAGATTTGTTATGTGAGTACTTTGACACATGATAAACTCTGACTAAATGTAACTATTGTTACCATGTTGTAAAGGGCAGCTTCAGGACTCAAAACCCAGTCTTTTTGGAAGATTCTTTCTACCAAACCATGCACCTCTGCAAACAAAGATTTAAGTGGTTTCATCACTGTGGTCATTGCCTGATATGTAAGTTAATTTTCAGTTATCTTCTTTCTCCAAAGTTGAGGCCTGAGCATAATTTTGGTAAGCCACAGATGTGTAAATTGCTCTAAGCTGGATTTTTTTGGAGGTGGTGAAAATGCGGCACGGAGCAGAGGAGGGAAAATAACTCTCATAAAATAGCGCCAAAGCAATAAACGCAGATCGTGAAATTCATGATGATGACAACCCAACAGTGTCCATGAATATTTGATCAAGTCTCTACCAGGAATGTGGCCTGGAATTTTCAGGCAGGCAGTGGTTTAGGCTTGCAAGTAATGCACACGCGGGAATGAAATTGACTCCCATACCCAGACATCCCTCTCACCTGAAATTCCTACCATGCCAACTTGAAGGAGGGGGGCTCAGCCAAAGGGACCAAGAGGTGAGGAGGAAGAGGGGTGCTACACACCACCCACACCTCCCCCCTATAGTGCCCCACATGGCCTGGCACTGATCTGAGATGATGCCATTAACAAGGGCCCAAAGCCACTTAGTCTGCTAGGGAAGAGTTTGGATAGTGTGAACTGGTCCCCAAGTCCCAAGCTGTCTTCCAGCCCCTCTCAGGGGCAGGTCTGGGAGCAGCTTAGGTTTCTGACTGAGCAACCAGCACAAACTGGGGCCTCTCTAAGCAGATCCAGTTACACCCCAGTGAGGCCCGCCTAAGCCAGGGACACTCAGGGACTCTGCCTAAACTGGGGGAGGTCAGGCTTTGGCTTTCTGGAGACCCCAGGCTGAGGGCCTATTGCTGCTCCTTAAAACTTCACTTAAGAAGGAGTACCTGGTTTGAACGCCAGATGTGCCACTTTCTAGTTCTGGGACCTGAGCAAGTCACCTAGACTCTCTGAGCCTCGGTTTCCTCATCGTTGGTGGGAGGATGATAAAAGTATCCGTCTCTTACATTTGGTAGGAGACACAAGTGAGATCAGCCTTACAGAATATTTTGCACAGTGCTTGGCCCACACTAAGTGCTTAATAAATATGAGCTGCTTCCATCATTTATCACCGTTGCTGCTGTTTAGGGTGTGTTCCTAGGAAACAGATGCTGTGTTGTATTGGCCAAGGCCATCTTTTTAGACCCGAACAGAACAATGACATAGTCTAGTGACCAACTATTTCTTAGGGACTGAGACTTTGGGGCCCAGATAAGCAACTTCCTCCAGGTCACACAGTCAGCTGGTGGCAGAGCTGAGCCCGCATCCAGGCCTTCTGAGCCTCCTCCTCCCCATCCTCCCCCTCCTCCTGATTGCACTGTCCAGTGTATAAAGTGTTTTCACATGTGTCTGTCCCCATAATGCCAGCCTACTGCAACCCCAAATTTGAAGCCACATGCAGAACAAAGGGAATCAGGTCCATGCAGCCTCATCTCCTTTTCCTTTGGCCTCTTTTGCATCTGGGAAGCTCCTCTGAGCTCTGGGAAGCCTTGACAATTAGCATCCTTTTGACAGGCTTTTTAATGTCCAAAGGGAATCAGCATTGTCTCCGGGATTTCAGTTTGCCCTTAAATTTCAGCCCTAAAACTCAATAATATCTCTGTTCTTCATTCCCTCCATTTCAAAGGAGGACTGGCGAAACACACCTACCTCCGAGTTCTTTTCATGGAAGTTAAAGCAAACGCACATGGCACAGGGGCTTTCCCCTCATGAGGAGGAGGAAAGGAATGGCAGGGTTTGTACAAGTCATGCCCCAGGCCCTGAGCTTGGTGCTAAAACATGAAGGTCACCTGTATTGTTATGAATGATGTTTTTTTTCCATGAACCTGCACTGCAGTCCTTATGTCACCAGCTACATGCCTCTAGAAACTCAAAGGTGGGTTCAGAAGCAATTAACTGTTTTTCCAAGTTGTTTCTTTTCCTTTTGTGTGTTAAGGAGATGTAACCACCACCATCCTGAAACTGACCAAGTGAGAAACTCAAGGGAGATGTAACCACAAACATCCTGAAACTGACCAAGCCTCCCCACAGAGCTGTGCCCCTGACCTTTGCCTTATTTTTAAGCAAAGATCTCTCCAGGAGGAGCTTAGGCCTTATTATGTGGAAGCACATCCTCCAACTGAGCCTGTGGAGGCAAATACCCACCTCTGGCTTTTGAATATTCATTTCCCAACCGAAATAAAAGTTCTTGCTTCCCTTTGTTCAGGGACATCATGACTTTGGAGATGATTCCTCATGGCCTCCCATTTGCTGCAAATACACTTTACTTTGTGAGACAACTTCCACTGGTGTAGAGTGTTATTTAACTCACCAGGAGGTAAGCCCACTTGGTTAGGTAACACTTACAAAACAATGTTTTGTCTTAAAACAAAATAAAAGACCTAAAACTATAACCCAAGAGATACATGATGGGGGCAGGGGGAGGGGTACAGGAGGCACAGGCTTTGAGCCCAGACAGACTTGAATTCAAGTCCCAGCTCTGCCATCCACTGGCCCTGAGACCTTGAACACATCACTGCACACCTTTGGACCTCAGTCTTCTCATCTGTAAAATAGGGGCAATACCACCCACCTCACAGGTTCTTTGTCTGACATAAAATGAGATGGTAAATGAAATGTACCAGATGCAGGAGATGTACACTCAATCAGAGCTTTCATTAACTGTGACCATCACCCTGGAGTAACTTCCCCAATGGCATTTAAGGCAGAATCCCGGGATGCTTCTGCTGCTAAGAGGAGCCTTGAAAAAAATCACTGAACCACTAAACCTCATTTTCCAGATGAGGAGACTGAGGCCCAGAAAAGTAAATTAGAATGGATGTAGGAAAACCAGGTGGAAATGTCACAGAAAATCTGTTCTTGAGCTGTTCCAGGGCCAGCACTACTGACTCGAGCTAGTGAGGGACACACAGTATGATCAGGATTTTGGAGACTTATTTACAAGGCCGGGGCCCACAACCTCGACCCCAGTGATGGCAGTGCCACAGCCAATGGTGCCACCTGTTCCACCAGGGGACTTTGGGCAGAGCAAACCAGGGGCTGGATGGTCCTGTCTTCAAGGCTGTGGGTCAAATGGCTGGTCAACAGAAGGTGTCCTTAGGTGAGTCCCCTTGCCATGAAATGAGAATAATACCTTCCCAAATTCATTGTAAAGGCAAACACTGTCTGGATGAGAAGAGCTGCTAACTCATCCGTGTGGCAGGCACCGTGCCGGGCACTTCCCGAGCATTTGCTCGTACATCTACCCCAACAGCCACAGGAGGCGGGAGTCATCATTTCCCCCCATTTGACAGATGTGGAAACTGAGGCTGCTAAGTGGAAAGAAGAGTGAGGCCTTGACCCCAGTCTGTCAGACTCCAGATTTCTGTGCTCTTAATCATGATGCTGCTCTGGGCACACCTTGCACCTGGCAGGCCCTTAGTAAGTGGCCGCCACAACCAGCAGTGACTAATAGACTAGCACAGAGAGGACAGCTCTGCTACCCCCAGAAGGGAAAGGCCCCTGCAATTCAGACTCTTGGACCCAAATTGTTTGGGTCCCAGCAGACTGCCCTCCCTAGCACCTCCAAGTGGGATGGAAGGGCTGGCAGATGGAAGGACAGGTTTCTTGTCTCCTGTATTAGTTGCAAGGGCTGCCACAACAAAGTACCAGACAGGGTGACTTAAACGATAGAAATTTATTTTGTCGCATTTCTGGAGCCTAGAAGTCCAAGATCAAGGTGTCGGCAGGGTTGGTTTCTTCTGAGGCCTCTCTGCTTGGCTTGTAGATGGCTGTCTTCTACCTGCGCCTTCACATGGTCTTCCCTCTGTGTGTCTGTGTCCTTATTCCCTCTTTATAAGGACATCAGTCATACTGGATTAGAACCCACCTGATATGACCTCATTTTACCTCTTTAAAGTTACCTCTTTGAAAACCTTATCTCCAACAGTCCCATTCTGCGGTAGGAGGGATTAGGACTCCAACATATGAATTTGGGGGGAACATTATTGAGCCTGTAACCCTTCCCCTGACTGTGAGGGGTCAGGGGGTCTTCCTGGGCCTCATGCTCTGGCCGGCCTCTCAGTGTCGGAGGCCTCTGGGCCCAGGGCTCTCGGCAGCCTCTGTGGCCGTTCACAGATGGGCAGGGCCTGCTCAGGTGCCATCCCCTCAAAGGGGCATTTCTGACCACTTGTCTGAAGAAGGACCCCGTCCCCACCCCACACGCTCTCGTCATCGTGTTTATCACCGCCTGAACTCTTGACGTGTTATCTGCTTACTTGTTTAAAGTCCATCTCCCCCACTAAAATGTCAGACCCACAAAGACAGAAGTTTTAGTTTGTCCCAGCTGCATCCCCAGCACTTAAAATAGCCCCTGGGCCAGGGGATGGGAGGGAGGGTGGGACAGGTGGAGCACAGGGGACTTTTCAGGCAGTGAACCTATTCTGTGATACTGTGACGGTGGATCCATGTCAGTATGCATTTGTTCAAACCCACAGAATGTACAACACAAAAAGTGAATCCTAATATAAACTCTGGGCTTTAGTTAATAATAATGTATCGGCATCGAGCCACAGGATTTTTCAGAGTCCCCAGCAGGACGGAGCCCAGCTGCCCATGGCAGGAACTTGTTCATTAGACGCCATCCAGTGGTTTTCCTCCCATCCCTGTGCCACTTCCCCACTCCCTCACCAAGCTTCCCGGGGTCACCTCCCAAATAAACTGCTTGCCCGAAATCCTCATGTCAGTGTCTGCTTCTGGGGGGACCCAAACTAAGACACTGTCCCCTGCACAACGTGGTACAGAGAGGGCTCTCCATAAATAGTGACTGCGGTTATCGTGAGTACTTTTAACCACAGCAATAGCAAGTCATGATGATGAATAACTGAGGCCCCAGGAGGGGAGGTCTCTTGCCCAAGTTCTCTTGTGGTGGGTAGATGGCAGAGGGGGTCGTAAGCTAGGTCTGGATGACACTAATGCCCGTGAGGTCACACCCACCCACAAACCTACCCACTGTGGGTTGAAATGCCTGCTGCAGATTCCCAGGGCTCCCAGGGAGCTGCTAGTGGAGGTCAGATGATAAGGACACTGGAGTCATCTTAGAGAGCTTCCTGGAGGAGGTGCCACTGGAGCCTCAGTGGAAGAGCACAGATTCTGGGGTCAAGCTTGGATATGTGGTTGGGTTCTGTGGCCCTGGGTGAGTCACTTTAACTGCACTGGATCTCAGTAGTCTCATTAGACAAGGGGAGTAACGGGCCCACCTCACAAGATTGTTAAGGAGACTAACAGAACAGGCTTTAGGGGTCGGCCTTTGGCCAAGTGGTTAAAGTTCTGTGCGCTTAGCTTTGGAGGCCTGGTTTATGGGTTCGGATCCTGGGCACAGACCTACACCACTCACCAACCATGCTGTGGTGGCATCCCACATACAAAATAGAGGAAGATGGGCATAGATGTTAGCTCAGGGCTAATCTTCCTCAAGCAAAAAAAGAGAAAGATTGGCGACAGATGTTAGCACAGGGTGAGTCTTCCTCAGCAAAAAAAAAAAAAAAAGACAGAGAACGGGTTTGAGTCTGAGACAGCTCTTAGCCAGGTTTCCAGTTCTGTCAGGTACAAGCTTAGAAAAGGTTTATGATCTCTCTAAGCCACAGTTCTCTCATCTGTAAGATGGAAATAACAGGACCTGCCAAATAGAATTGTAGTGAGAATTAAATAAGACAGCACATGGATGTTGCTCAGTACAGCACTCGAAATACAGGAAATGCTCACTAAATATTTGGTATTTTACATCAAGGTATTAGTGGCAGCGGGGTAAACTGGTGCAAACTATTTTGAATAATGATGTGGCAGATCAAATTTTAAATGCCTGTACCTCTGGCCCAGCAACTCCTCCTCTAGGAGTTCATCCCGAGGATCTATCAAGATTCATGTGTGAAGATGCTGATTGGAGCATCGTTTCTGACAGCAAAACCCTGGGAACAACTCAAATGCCCAGTGGTAGGGAACTGGCCTCTTCTATTGCAGCTGGACCCACAAAGAAAGAGCATGCAGGTGTTTGAAGGTGAAATGCAAGTTTGTGTGTGCATATGCAGAAAGATGTCCCTCCATGAAATATTGTGAAGTGAAAAAGCAAGTGGTGGAAGAGCTGTATATGTTAATCTGTCTTTGTTTAAAAAATAAAGGCATAGGGGCCGGCCCGGTGGCGCAGCGGTTTAGTTGGTGCTTTGGCAGCCCAGGGTTCGCCAGTTCAGATCCCGGGCACCCGCCAACGCACTGCTTGTCAAGCCGTGCTGTGGCGGCGTCCCATATAAAGTAGAGGAAGATGGGCACGGATGTTAGCCCAGGGCCAGTCTTCCTCAGCAAAAAAGAGGAGGATTGGCAACAGATGTTAGCTCGGGGCCGGTCTTCTTCACAAAAAACAAAAATAATTTAAAAAAAATAAAGGCATATACATGTGCTTAGAAATATTCTAAAAAAGATTTTCAAGAAACTATTAACAGTGAGTACTCTAGAGTGGTGGTTCTCAGCAGGGGTGATTTTTGCTCCCCAGGGACGTTTGACAAAGTCTGGAGACATTTCTGGTTGTCATGACGGTGGAGCGGGGGAGGGGTGTGCCACTGGCACCTAGTGGAAAGAGGCCAAGGATGCCGCTCAACATCCGACAGTGCACAGGACAGCCCCCACAACAGAGAATACTTGGCCCAAAATGTCACAGTGCTGAGGCGGAGAGCCCCCGCCCTGGAGAGAGAGGTGGGGCTCCTGAGCCTGGGGAGGAAGGCTTGTTCTTAATACGGCGCTTCTCTAGGGCCTGAATGTACTACATTGACAGGAGCAACAGTAACAATCCACCTGCTCTGAACGAGGACACGACGCCAGCACGGAGTAGGCCTTCTTTCCCCGAGTTTCAGTTTCTGCATCTGCAGAAATGGGCGTGTGACACCTGCTCTCGGGGGTGGCTGCAAGGCTAGCTTAAGACATAACATACCGTGTCGAGCGCTACCCCCATTTCAGTGAGCTGTGGTCACTCTGCAGGGGCAGGTGGAAGCAGCCCCAGGGACGCACCTGGTGTGCTGGAGGGCCAGCAGAAGTGGAAGATGGGCGTCAGCAGCTCGCGCTCTGGGGCCATGAAGCCTGCAGCTGTCAGAGGCACGGCGAGGGTGGGGCTTCAAGGTGGCTCCCTGAAAAACAGTCCGTAGGCGAGCTGTCAGCACCCGCTGCAGGAACAAAGAGCATAGGCACCTCTGACACAGAACAGAGGGTTCCGCACGGAGGGCGCCCAGCTGGCGACCGAGTGTGCACCTGAGGTCCTCACCTGCCAGTGTCAGCAGAGCCGGTTCAACTGTTTGGGAAAATGTCCTTTTTCCTAAATGGCTGACAACAAAAACCTAGTGTAGGGATAGTTACCACTGACTCCTATACGAACATTTTACCCAAAGTGTTCGTATTTAAGGCCCACAACCCCGAAGGACACAGGAACTGTCACTTTACAGGTGGAGAAATAGAGGCTCAAAGAGAATTGAGGTTCTCACGATCCCAGGTCCATCATTCAGGCCCTGGCGGTCTGACCCCAAGTCACTGACCTGCTTGGGGGGCAGCTGCCCCACATCCCTCTCTGCCTCTGGCTACTCTACTGCTGAAGATCAAGGGTCCCCAGCCACTTAGGCCAGGGACACTTCTGAAAGACACACCCTGGGTTTGAATAGCCACATCTTTGCCTGGGAAAGCAGAGTCGGGAACCCCACTGCTAATATTGATTTAGTTTCCCAGGGCACCGAACCTGACTTTGCTGGCTCCCTGCCAGACAGGGCTGCCAGATAAAATATACGACACTCCACTAAATGTCCCATACCTAAACTAAAAAAATAATTTGTTGTTTATCTGAAATTCAAATTTAACTGGGTTTCCAATATTTTTTATTTACTAAATCCAGCAACCCCACGGTCAGAGCAAGGAGGAAATTAATGCCCCATCTGTCCCGAGGAGCTGATCTCACCCGAGAGAGGTTCTGCACTTGTTACATCAGTCTTGCTCCCTTACCAAGGGAGCATGGAGACTGCTCAAAGGCCGTGGTGGTCGCTGGCCCCACAGTTTCCCAAGCTGGTTGGGAGGGACTTCTCTGGAAGCTGTTTGGCCCAGGCACCATGGAGGTGAAGGAGCTGAGAGCAGAGAGCAGAAGCTAGTGGAGTTTAAGCTTCAGGGTCCCTCTCTGGGCCAGGCCCCATCCAAGGCCCTATTTCATGTTTGTAAAAGTTTAGATGCTCTTTTTTTTTTTAAGATTTTATTTTTCTAGAGCAGTTTACAACAAAATTAAGAGGGAGGTACAGAGACTTACCATAGACCACCTGCCCCCACACGTGCATAACCTCCCACATGATAATGTCATGCACCCAAGTGGGACATTTGTTATGAACAAGGGACCGACATTGACACATCACAATCACCCAAAGTCCGTAGTTGACCTAAGGGTTCACTCTCGGTTCTGTATATTCTATGGGTTTTAACAAATGTACAATGACATGTATCCACCACTACGGTATCATCCAGAGTATTTTCACTGCCCTAAAAACTCTCTGTGCTCTGACTATTCATCTCCCCTAGCCCACTCCCGGCAACCACTGGTCTTTTTACTGTCTCCATAGTTTGCCCTTTTCAGAATGTCACATAGTTGGAATCACGCAGTATGTCACCTTTTCAGATTGACTTCTTTCACTCAACTCAAACATTTAAGTTTCCTCTATGTCTTTTCATGGCTTGATAGCTCATTCCTTTTTAGTGCTGAATAATATCCCATAATCTGGATGCACCACAGTTTATCTACTTACCTACTGAAGGACATCTTGGTTGCTTCCAGGTTTTGGCCATTATGAGTAAAGCTGCCTTAGACATCCCTGTGCAGGTTTGTGTGTAGAGTTTTCACCTACTTTGGGTGAATACCAAGGGCCTGTTTGCCAGATGATACGGTAAGAGTATGTTTAGTTTTGTAGAAAATTGCCAAATTATTTCCCAAAGTGGCCGTACCATTTTGCATTCCCATCAGCAAACCATGAGTTCCTGCTACTCCACATCCTCACCAGCATTTGGTGGTGTCAGTGTTCCAGATTTTGGCCATTCTAATAGGTGTGCGGTGGTATCTCATCGTTGTTTTAATTTGCATTTCCCTGATGACATATGATGTGGAGCATCTTCTCACGTGCTTCTTTGCCATCTATATATCTCTTTGGTAAGGTGTCTGTTAAGGTCTTTGGCCCATTTTTTTTAATCTATTGTTTGTTTTCTTATTGTTGAGTTTTAAGAGTTCTTTGCATGTTTTGGATAACAATCTTTTGTAAGATGTGTCTTTTGCAAATATTTTCTCCCAGTCTGTGGCTTGTCTTCTAATTCTCTTGACATTGTCTTTTGCAGAGCAGAAGCTTTTAATTTTAATGAAGTCCAGCTTATCAATCATTTCTTTCATGCTTGTGTCTTGGTGTTGAATCTAAAAAGGCATCACCATACCGAAGCTCACGGAGGTTTTCTCCTGTGTTCTCTTCTAGGAGTTTTGTAGCTTTGGGTTTTACGTTTAGGTACATGATCCATTTTGAGTTAATTTTTGTGAAGGATATAAGGTCTATGTCAACATTAATCTTTTCGCATGTGGATGTCCAGTTTCCAGCACGATTTTTTTGAAAACTATCTTTTCTCCATTGTTTTGTCTTTGCTCCTTTGTCGAAGATCAGTTGACTATATTTATGTGGGTCTATTTCTGGGCTCTCTCTTCTGTTCCGTTGATCTATTTGTCTATTCTTTTGCCAATATCACACTGCCTTGATGACTTAACTTTATAGTAAGTCTTGAAGTTGGGTAGTGTCAATCTTCCAACTTTCTTCTCTTCCTTCAGTATTGTGTTGATTATTCTGGATCATTTTTCCTCTCCATATAAATTTCAGAATCAGTCTGTTGAGATCCACAAAATCACTTGCTGGGATTTTGATAGAGATTGGATTAAATCTATAGATCAAGTTGGGAAGAACTGACATTTTGACAATATTGAGTCTTCCTATCCACGAACATTTATTTAGTAGCTCTTTGATTTCATTCATCAGAGTTTTGTAGTTTTCCTCATACAGATATTATACATATCTTGTTAGATTTATACCCAAGAATTTCATTTTACGGGGTGCTAATGTAAATGGTATTGTGTTTTTAACTTCAAATTCCACTTGTTCATTGTTAATATTTAGGAAAGCAATTGACTTTTATATATTAACTTTGTATCCTGCAATCTCACTATAAATACTCATTAATTCCAGGAGGGATGCTCTTTCCTAAAGAGGGGCCACAAACTGTATGGGCTCCAGGCTCCACTGAACCTAGATTGGGTCCTGGCTGAGAGGGAAGCACCTCCTCAGTTTGGAAGACCAATGGGTGATGCTGTTTATTGAGCATCTGCCACGTGCCCAGCTATAGCACGCTTAACCCTCACACTAATACCCTGGGCCAGGCCTCACTGTGGGCATTCTGCAAATGAGTAAATTGAGGCTCAGAGTGGTGGAGTTACTCTCCCGATGTCAGGAAGTGGCAGCAAAAGGGTTTGAACCCAAGTTTGAGTTTCCTCCTTGCTCTGAGCACAGTGCTCAGGGACTTGTTGCCCTGGGGGCTTCTGGGAGGAGCGAGTTGGCTCCCTAAGGGTCCCTGCTGATCTAAGCACAGTAGGAAGGGGCTGTCCCCTCAGGGAGAGCTGGGGCCCTAGCTAGGGCCAGAGCAGGAGAGGGTTCTAGGAGCACAAGTGAAAGTTTCAGAATTATGCTCAACAACTAAAAATATCATCAAGCACCAATTTTGTGCCAGGCACGGTTGCTAAGAGACTTCACTAGCATCATTTCATTTAACTCTCACAGCAAGACTGTGAGGCCAGTTTGATCACGAGCTGTATTTTGCAGATGAGAGAACCAAGGCTCAGAGAGATGATGTGGGTACCCAAGAGCACCCTGTGGGTAAGTAGAACTGGGGTTTGAGGCCAGGTTCTCCGGGAAAAGAGAGGTGGTTGGAAAGTCAGGAGAGAGGCAGTACCAGGCTCCTGTGTGGGTAGGTCCAGACTGTCATGTTAGTTTCCTATGGCTGCTGTAACAAATTACCATGAACACTGTGGTTTTAAAACAACCCAAATGTATTACCCTGCAGTTCTGGAGGTCAGAAGTCCAAAATGGGTCTCATTGGGCTGAAATCGAGGTAGTGGCTTGGTTGTGTTCCTTCTGGAGGCTTTAAGGAAGAATACATTCCTTTGCCTTTTCCATTTTCTAAAAGTCACTTACATCCTTGGCTCATGGCCCCTTCCTCCAGCTCCAAAGCCAGCAGCAAAGCATCTTCCAATCTCTCTCTGATGCTCACCTTCTGCCTCCTTCTTCCAACTTTTAAGGACCCTTGTAATTCATCAGGCCCTCACAGATATTGCAGGATCGTCTCCCTATCTCAACATCCTTAACTTCATCACATCTGTAAAGTCTCTTTTGCCATGTAAGGCAACGTAGTCACAAGTTTCAGGAATTAGGACATGCACATCTTTGGAGGGGCCTTGTTCTGGCTACTACAACTTCCTTGGCTTGCTGTGGGCTTTGTTCTGGAGGTGAGGGGTGAAGTCACTGGGCTGTTGTTGGGAGTAGGGATGGGTGGGACTGGGCTGGTGGATGAAGGGAAGCCATCGGAACAGGTGTCCCTTCAGTGGGGCCACGGGAGGGATGGTGGATAGTCCTCCCCGAGAGGTCTCTGTTCAAGAATCTGAGGAAAGCATAGTGGGTGCTGTCACCTTCTGAAGGAGGGGTGGTTCCTCCCCACTGAACCACGCCAGGGGCCACACAACTGGGCACAGCAACGTCAGGAGTGTCGTCCAGGTCTGCTTCAGCAGGCAGGAGTAGGGAGGAGCTCAGACAGGACAAGTGGAGAGGACTGGTGGTTCATGTCTGTTCAAGTTAGAACAGTGGGACCCTTTGACCTAGAAGTTCCATTCACATGAGTTTATTCTGCAAAAAGGCCCACCCATTTGTGAAATGATGTGTACAAACTTAACTATCACAAGATCATTTGTAAATTGGAGTTCATCAGTAGGGGACTATCTCGGTTGGACAGCCATATAACAGAATCCTATGCCGTCAGAAAAAAGGTGAAGATGCTCTTTACATACTGTCATGAAAGAATCTCTCAGACAGAAGGAAGGTACTTGATATTGCATGCTACAATAAGTGCAAAAATGGGCAAAGGGAAAAATATAAATACATAGGGTACTTATACATGCACAAAACATTGCTGGGAGAATATACAAGAAACTGACAGTTTTGGCTGCCTCCAGGGGGAGAAGTGGGCACCTCAGAGACAGGGTGGGAGGGAGAGTCTTCATGATTTACTTTTTTGCACTTTCAAAATTTTGAACCACATAAGTGTGTTACCTATCAATATATAAAAAAACTAAAACATTACTTTGAAAATTCTATGAAATTATATGCTCACAAAAATACTTAATTGTTTGAGTTGGAAGAAACCTCAGCTATTTGACTGACGTGAACCCTGAGTGATGGTCTCGAGCATGAGCTTCTGTCCGCAGTCCCCCTTTAAGGGCCGGGGTGAGCTTGATATCCACGACAGTCACTTCCCCCCACCATTTCCTCTTTCTCCACCTGGTACCAATCAGGCCAAGCATTTGGCAGTTTCTCAGCACACCTTGCTGGCTTTCCTTCAGATCTTTGCACACAATGGTCCCTCTATCAGAGTACCTGCCTTCCCCCTTCTTGCACCCCTTTCTGTTTTGTGTTTTTTTTTTGTGAGGAAGACCAGTCCTAAGCTAACATCTGTTGTCAATCCTCCTCTTTTTTGCTGAGGAAGACCAGCCCTGGGGTAACATCCGTGCCCGTCTTCCTCTACATTATATGGGACGCCGCCACAGCATGGCTGACAAGCAGTGCGTCAGCGGGTGCCCAGGATCTGAACCCGCGAACCCGGGGCTGCCAAACACGAACTAAACCGCTGAGCCACCGGGCAGCCCCTCTTACACCCCTTTCAACAACAATATTTGTGTTCTCCTCTTCTTCCTGACACTCAGCTGGACTACATTTCCCAGCATCCCTTGCAGTTAAGTGTGGCCAAGAGACTGAGTTCAGGCCAATGAGATGTGAGTGAAGTGATGTTGCTATATCCAGGCTCAGCCCAGTAAAACCTCCCATGCATAGTCCTGCTCCACACCTCCACCCACTCTCCGAAGAGAGGAGACTCCAAAGACCTATGTGAAGGTCCAGACGGAAGGAACCTGAGATGACTGGATGACTGTGTAGAGCAGAGTCCCACCAGCTTTTGGTGGACTGTGACATGAGCAAGAAACAGACTTGTATTAGCTTAGGCCATGAAGATTTGGGGTTGGCCTGCCTTGACTAACATCGGAATAACTCTGATTCATTCTTCAGGCGTTGGCTTAAATGTCTTTTGGGCTGACCTCCTGGTTGCCCTCCATACCTGGAGATGGGACAGAAAGGTGGCTGGACACAACCACAGTGTGTGCCTGGGGCTTGGCCTGGATTACCGCCAGAGAAGGGCAGATGGGCATTCACAGTGCATACCGCACTTGGCTGTAATATCTTGGAGCCAAGTTCCTTGAAAAGTTTCACTGGTATTTGCAGCTAGAGGGATTTAGGGTACCCAGAAGGAAGACGTGAGTTCAGTGCCCAAGGCTGAGCCATTCTACCAGGTTCCTTTCCTAGAGCATCCTTTCTGGTGTGGTTACAATGGCCACACCTATTCTGCAAAACTTGGCTTTTCTGAGGCTTGTTTTATGTTGACTACTATAATTAATGAATCACTAATTAACTTATTTGTTCACCTAACTTTTATTGAGCCCTTTCTCTGCAACAGGCCCTGGGCCGGGCACTGAGAGGGAAGAGAATAACATCCAGTGGCTGCCCTCATGGGGCTTACAGTTTAATGGGGAACCAGGTGTAATTATAATCCAGTGTGCTGAGCGCTAGGATTCGGGGTGGGGGGGTCCTTCAACATGGGGCTGTGCAGCCCAAAGGAGGGGCCCTGAAACTTACCTGAGAGGTCCAATCTGCTACCTTCAGGAAGAGTAGGCGTTACCCTGGAGAAGAGAAGGGAGGCAGACACAGCATTTGGAAAGATGGAGAAGTGAGGGAGTGTAGAATATCTGGTGGATTCACTTTACCTAACTCACAGCAATCTAATAGTGTCGTACATTCCTCAACTGCCGACTACATGCCAGGCATTGGGCCAGGCATCACCAATCTTCGTAAGAACTCTGTGAGGTGGGCACTCATGTCCTCTCCATTTAGGGATGCATTAGTGCCGAGGATTGAATTGCGTTCCCCTCCAAATTCATATGTTGAAGCCCTAACTCCCAGTGTGACTGTTTAGAGATAGGGCTTTTAGGAGGTAATTAAGGTTAAATGAGGTCATAGGTGGGGTTCTAATTCAACTGGACTGGTAGGCTTATGAGAAGAGGAGGAGAGAGCTCTCTAGTTCTACATGCGCACGTAGGAAGGAAAGGCCGTGTGAGCACACAGCAAGACGGCAGCCGTCTGCAACCCAGGAGGAGAGCCCTCGCCAGATGCCGAACGCTGCCAGTCCTTGATCTAGGAATTTCTAGCCTCTAGAACTGTGAGAAAAAACATTTGTCTTGTTTAAACCACCCAGACTATGGGGTTTGTTATGGCAGCATAAGCTGACTAATACAATTAGCATTATTTTTAGGTTCATTACCATCATCATCATCATTGGTTTAGCAGACGTTTCTTGACCACCTGGCATCCCTCCTGCTCCTTCCCTTGCCCAGGAGAAGCTGACTCAGGTGTCCATTGTTCCTCTGTGCTGCCCTGGGCCCTGGGCACACTGACCCCCACCTGCAACTCCAGGGGCGTGTCTGATTGGTCAAGGTCCTTCTACCTCCTGCCACAGTGACTTCTTCAGTCTCCTTCTTGGTCTTTCCTGGGTTCCTCCTCCTTTCCCAGTCTCTGCGTATTGAAGCCCTTCGGTTCTCTAGCTACACTCACTCCCCAGGTGATCACAGCCAGATTCACGGATTGAAATTCCATTTCAGTGGTTCTCACCCCTGGCTGCACAATGGAATTATGAGGGAAGCTTTTAGAATTCTCAGTGCCCAACCACACCCGACCAGGTCTATCAGACTCGGAGTTCTCCGCGTCATAGTGTTTAAAGCTCCCCACATTAATCCACCGATGTTGGGCTGGGAACCACTGCTGGAGGCAGGAGAAGAAGCAGGGGAACCATTAGAAGGCCTCAGGAGACCTGGAAGTCACGGGAACTTTGATGAGGATGGCAATAGAAGTGATGAGCATTCGTGGATTCCAGATATATTTTGAAGACAGAGTGAACAGGATCTTCTGAAATGGAGGTGAGATGTGAAACCAACAGACGAGTCAAGGCTCATTCCAAGGGTTTGGTCCTGGGAAACTGGCAGGATGGAAAGCCCACTCACTAAGACAGAGGATACGACAGGAACAGCAGATTTGGGGAAGGGGTCAGGAATTCGACTGAGGCCAGGTTAAGCTGGAGATGATTATTATGATTATGAGGCATCTAAAAGGAGACCTGGAGTGAGAAGCTGACTCAAATATGGACGTCCGGGGAGAATTTTAAGACAGAGATAAGGATTTGGGAGTCCTTGGCATATGGACCGCTGACCTTTAACCCCAAGTGCACATTAGAATCATGTGGATTCTGGGGAGCTTTAAGAATACTGGTCCCCAGGCCCCACCCCCAATCAGTTACATCAGAGCCTCTAGCACTGAGAGCCCAGCATCTGTATTTTTAAAGCTCTTCAGGTGATGCTAATGTGCAACCGAGATTGAAAACTGCTGTTTTAAAACTGGATCATATCCTTTCTCTGCTCAAACCCTCTATGGACTTCCTATTTAATTCAAAGTAGAAGCCAAAATCCTCACCACAGGCCTCAAGGGCTATACCACCTACTCTCCCCTTTGCCTCCCTGACCTCGTCTCCTACATTCTCCTCCTCACTCACTCTGCTTTAGTCACTTGGCTTCCTCATTCCTCAAGAGTATCAAGCATATTCCTGCCTCAGGGCCTTTGCACTGGCTGTTTGCCCTGCCTTACAGACTGCTCTTCCCCCAGATGCCCTCCCGGCCCACTCCCTCACCGCCTCAGTCTCTACTCAGCCCACCCCAGTTAACGCTGCAACTCCCCCCCCCCCCCCCCCCCCCCCCCGCTTATGATTCCCATCCCTCTTCTCTGCTTTATTTTTCTCCTTGGCACTTATCACATCTAAAAATACTGCATATTTTCCTGGTTTCCTTGTTTTTGTCTCCATCCTCCTGCTAGAATATAAGCCCATCTTTGGAACTTTTGTTTGTTTTTTTCATTGCTCTGCTACATGTAGTAGGCACTTCAGTATTTGTTGAAAGGAATCCTATCTTCAGCCAATAATAGCTACAGGGGCTGATTTAGGAGCGGGCAGGTGACCCCGTCTGGGCCAATGAGACGCAAAGGGGGATGTCTGGGGGTTTCGAAAAAAGCCACAGGAGGAGATGGTATGTGGATGCAAAGGTCGCAGCTGCCACGGCCACCGTCACCTGGGGGGGTGAGGGGACCCACGTGGAGGCAGAGGCCGTCTCACCCGCGGGGGCGTGGTTGAAGGAAAGGTGGGGTCTAGATTCGGACGATTCCCAAACTTGCCATTTCCTTGTTTAGGCCAGTCTGAGGTTTTTTTGTTTCTTTGTTTCATTTTTGTTTGTTTTTATTTTTAAGATTTCTAACTGTGTGGGAGGTAGTTGTGGTGTTTTTGAAACAAATCAGTCTCCGGCGCGACCCAGCTTTTTCTCGGGACATTGAAAGGCTTCATTTCTGCGCCCAAGACTCTGGCAGAACAGCAGGTCTGGAGCCAAGAGCAGGGGCAAGTCCAAGCTCCGCCATGAACCAGCAGGTCTGTTTCCCAGTCGGGGCCTCGGTTTCCCATTTTCTAAGGAAAGAAGTCCGACGGCTCCTCGTGGGCCCTCCCAGCTGCCAGAGCCCGTGACTGTCTGGGACGATGGGATTTCCTCCTCAGCCCAGCTCCTGCCTATGGTAAGCTGCTAGACCACGCTTGCCCAGTTGACCCCCGACCAAGGGGGCCAAATGAATTGTGTTCCCTGCTCCTCTCCACAGCACACATCGCCCTGCTGATTTCATCCGGGACATACTGTAGCCCAGGGAACGGTGACAGTGCAGGGGCAGAAGGAGGGGATGTTAGAGGGGGTCTCAACCCCCTCCAAAGTCTCAACTGAGGAAGATGCTGAAGGGCCTGGGAGAGAGGTTTCATATGAGTTCATTCCCTCACGTAACAAACAGCTACAGAGCGGTCATTGCAGGTGGGCCAGGCCCTCAGCAGGTGCCAGAGCCATGGGCTGCTGCAGTGAGTATAGTTAGTAATGACTCTGCGTCAGCAGTTACGCAAGCATTATCTCACTCTGTCTGCACAACATCTCCTGGGGTCGCTACCCTTTTTGTCTGTTTTGTACTGAAGGAAACAGGCCCAGAGAGGGTGAGAAGCATGCTCTGGGTCTCACAGAGCAAGAAAGTGCCCCAGCCAAGATGGGAACCCGGGTCGTCAGCTCCTGACTCCAGAGCTGTGCCTTTCACCTCTTCACGATAGCACCTGCCACAGAATCAGATCCCGCCCGTCCACTGATGAACACGGGCACGCACGTTTTTTGGGCGTCTACTCTGTGCCCAGTACTGTCCTGGGAGCTGGGGATACAGCCAAGAATCAGACCCTCCAGAGCCCATGGAGGGGCTCCCACATCTCCACAGGGTCCGGCTGGTGAGATGAACTTGGGGAAACCCACCGCCTGTCGGCCCAGTTGAAGCAAGGAGGCCTGTTCCTGCTCGGGCCCAGAGAGTTTGGCCCTCTCATTCATTCATTCATTAGCTCACTCATTCATTCACCCAACCCCCACACCCCACACCGTACCAGGCCCTGTGCAAGGACCTGGGGTACAACCTTGAACTGGAGAAACCCGGTCACGCCTCACCGAGCTGAGGGTCTGCAGCAGAGGCCGATGAGAGGGTTCCGGTGGGAAGGGCGCTGTGGGAACAGTAACATCGGGGGAGGAGTTAGAGGGACTGAGAGGGCAGTGAGGGTGGCGTCTTTAGACAGGGTGGCCAGGGAAGGCCTCTGGGGAGATGACTTTTACAGTGAGGCCAGAAAGACGAGACAGGACCAGCCCAGGGGAGCAGCAAGTACATCCTGCAGAGCTGGGAGGAAAGGAGCCGGTAGGGGGGACCAGAGGCCTGTCTAGACCGGGAGGCCAGTGGCTCCCGTGAGGCTGGGGGCATGGTCAGGCTCATGTCCGTAAGGAAGGGTTTGGAGCTGCCTCCAGGGCCGGGCTATTCCCTGACCCACGGGCTTTCTTGGAAAGATTCCAGCTCACAGACAGCTGTGACTGTAGTCAAGGCCCTTCTCTCTCCCTGGATTGGGCTGGGCACACGTCACCAGTCCCTGCTGTCACAAGTCAAGGAGTATGGCCTTCTCCAGAGAATGGCAGCCATGACCTGGTCCCCACCCTCTGTCCTTCACCTGGGGACGGGCACCCTTAGCTGGGCCTCCACATTCTTCAGATCATATGTTTCTTCTCCCAGCCCCATGGCTGGGGGCCTTATGAAGCCTTCTGTGCTACAGCAGAGAAAGGCTAAGAGCTTGGCCTGAGGTCGCTCAGCAGGTCCCCAGGGCAGATGGGTCTAGAATTCAGCCTTCTTCTCTTTTTCTGGCTAAGATCCTTCATCCTCAGAGGTCTCTCTTTGTGCAGAGTACATGCTTCCTTCTATTCGTGAACTCCTAGCCCCTCCTGGGCTTGAGTAAGGCAGATGTGGTGAAAGAGAAAGGTTTTCTCTGACCTGTCTGTGTTTTTCTTTGATTAATGTCTAATGTTCCCCTTTCTGTAATCATTCATCCATCATTTCTTTGTTCCATAGAGTCATTCATTCAACTGACTAAAGAATTACGAGGTACCCACTCTGTGAATTACCAGGAAGAACAAGCAGAAGCCCTGTGTTCCATGAGTTCACGTCTAGCCAAGGGGTCAAGGCATGGGGGACGGGCAGGATAGAAGGGGGGCAGTTATGATGGTTACCATATGATGTGATGGGATCTTATCAAAAGCATAAACAAATTGATGTTGGAGTACAGATGACAAAGTAACTAACTGCTTGGGGAGTCAGGGAAGGCTTCACAGAGGAGGTGACATTTGAGCTGAGCCTTGGAGAATCAAAAGGAGTTTGCTAAGCAAGTCACATAGGAGATTGGTGTTCTGGGAATAGGGACCTGCGTGTGCAAAAGCATGGCCATATGGAAGCCTGTTCAGGGAGGAAACAGGATGGAACCAAGCTCAAGAAAACAATCATAGCTACCGTTCATTGTTTGGAGTGACATATATCCACATGTCTGCATCCATTTAATCTTCACGACAAGCTGCAGAAGTATCATTTTCCCCATTTTATGGATGTAGAACTTGAGACTCAGAACAGTGAAGTCACTTGCCAAAGGTCACAGCTGAGCCAGAGGCAGAGCCAGAATTCAGACCAGGTCTGCCTGACTCTGTTGCCCTCTACTCTTCCAGCTCAAGCTGAGATGTCAGGATGAGGACAGTCGTGCCAAGGAACCCCAAGAAACCCTAACTTGTTCCAGAATCTACAGTGAGATGGCCTGGCAGCTTGGTGGCAGACATTCCAGAGTTCTCTTCTACGACCCTTTTCCTTGCCCTCCCTGTCAGGACTGAAGTCTTGGGCCCTGGCCCAGAAGGAGCCTCCTCCTTGACCCCTCTCTTCATCCGCCCACGGCAGGCAGGGCTAGTCTCAGCTGACCTTGCATTGGGGAGGGCCAGGGGAAGAGTCGACACTGTCTCATGTCCAAGGATGTCCCTGTGCACAGAGGCGAGGTCCTATCAGCAAGCGAAGGGGCCCCCAGAGCCGGGGTGCTGACGGGCTCATTCTCCAAAGCCAGGCAGCGTCTAATTACAGGCCGGCTCTGTGATGAGAGGCATGGTGGCTGGGACAACAGGAGTGGCTCTGGGGCAGAGAGAGGCAGTCGGCATCCAGGCCTGCAGGAGGGTTCGCGGGGCCCCCAGCTCAGCGTGCAGTGGACTCCAGACCACACAGCACGGGCCCCAGAGTGGGTGATGAGAAGATGGGCAGGAACTGTGCCGAATCCTGGCGGTGGGCCAGGTGCTGAGCTGGGACTTTTACCTCCACTCTCTCATGTAAACCCCTCATCCACCTGGAGAAACAGGTGTAATTCCTCCATTTTTCACGGGAGAGAATGAAGGCTTCCAGAAGTGAAGCAAACTGCTCAAAGTTCAGACACCAAAGAATGGTGGAATGGGATTTAAACTTGGGTCTGGGTGAATCCAAAAGCCTGCTTCCTTCCCAGGGGGAACAAAGGAAGAGGGGGTCCACTCTGGAGCTGAGAGAGACCGTGAGGAACAGGAGGGAATAGTGGAGAAGTGGAAAGTGGAGACGGCTTGGCCACGGGCTGGCTGGGGGACCCCTAATATATCTAGGACAGGAGCCCCAGGCATAATTTTGCACAGTAAAGCACAGGGTCACATCAGAAGGCACAGTGGTTTAGGACACCAGGGCTACAGACTGGGTACTCTTGTATTTTGCCATTCTTTGTTTTCTTCCCTTGCTTTCTTTGGGGTGTAAATCCCTAGGGAAGCAAACCACTCCTCACCCCCTCAAACCAGCAACAACTCAGGTGGCCTCCCTCTGACATCCTCAGAAAACCTCTCCCACGTGAGTCTCCTCCTTGGAGGGTCCAGGTGGTTCTTTACGAAGAGGGCCATGCTTTTCCCCGGGGCTTTGGGGCCTGTTAAGAAGAGATTCCGGTCGTCAGCGGCTTGGCTGCCTCTGCATGGGCCAAGGAGCTGTGACTAACCTCCATGAGCAAATGCTGGGCCCTCGTGACACATAAAGGCAGCCACCATGGCAGCTAACATTTTCAGCCCCACTAGGCAGCATCACCTGCTCCTGATTCACCTCGGGGCCTGCCGGGACTGTGGAGGCAGCTGCTCTCCTATGCTCGGATCACCACATGAGCCCCAAGGTCTGGCTGGAGTCCGTGTCTCCCAGTCTGGCAAGACCTTTCCCAGCACATTCTGGGTGTGTTTCAGGGCTCAGCTCCCTGCTTGTGAAATGCCCACTCACAGCTGGACAGCACCTGCCTGTGTCCCAGATGCTCTTCTGCATAGTTCAGTGACCTGGGAGGGTGAGCAAAGTTTGGAATGCAACCGACTGAGTTTCAAATCCTGGCTTTGCAAATTCTTAGTATGACCTTGGGCATTTGATGTCACCTCTGGGAGCCTCAGTTTCCTCATAGGTAAATTGGGTGATAATTGCCACCCCTCACATTTGCTCCTAATAGTGCTGCAGGGTTGTGTGAGACCTCGGGCTCTAGAAAAAGATGTCCCAATTTGAATCCTGGCTCTGCTGCCTGCCAGCAGGGTCATCTTGGGGGCCTTCTTTGGCCTCACTAGGCCTCAGTTTCCTCATCTGTAAAATGGGGATAATGATAGTATCTAATCCACGGGGTTGTGGTGAAGATCAAAGGCCACCTAAAATGCCCCCTCAGCCATTTAACTGAACCCCTTCACTGAGCTCTTACTCAGGGCTCCCCAGAAATCCAAAGGCCCTGAAGATGCCCAAGCTACTTACCTTTACTCTTTGTTAGGAACGCCATCCACTCAGACTCAAGTAATTGTCTTTCATCATTCAGGAATCAGAACAGATATTGTCACGTTACCTGCAAAATAGCTCTCTTCCCCAAACGGTAGCCAGGGAAATGGGCGGACAGGGCAGGGCTCCCTGTCGGCATCGGGAAGGCTGGTAGAGGAGTTGCACTCACTAACGACTATGTAAATGTCACACAGTAGGTCTTCACCTCAGGGGTGGCTGGCAGGGGCAACAGCAGCCTCCGCCTCCACCCAGAGGGGCCCACCGTCCTGGAGGACGGGTGTGGGATGAACCCCCAACACCGGCGGTGGTGCTGAGGGTCAGGGAGGGGCCTCACATGCTCTGTTCTCAGAGGCTCAGATCACATCTTGTGGTCCGTGGCCCCTTTGCCCTGCTGCAAAGGCCGCAGCAGCTGGCATTGCCATGGCAACCAGGCAGCGTCAACTTCCAATTCACCCCTGAATCTTCTATCACAACAGCAGAGCCACAGAAAACGTGTTTGGAGAGTGAGAGCCATGATCAGGAAATCACACCAGGGAACCACGGGGAGCTGAAAAGAACAGGCTGCAACGTCTCCTCCCTTTCTGGTTAACCGAGAACACAGCAAAAAAACATGAGATCAACCCAGACTCGGGCCCCAGACAGAGAAATGTTACTAAGACTCACCTGTGCTGGGAGACAGAGAGCAGGGATTACCGTTTCCACTGAGATGGCACTCACTCACTGTCATCTGCAGGCTCTGGGCGCAATGCTGGAGTGAGGAGCTAAGTTGCTGAGAAGAAAGCTGGGATCTGGTTATCAGTGGGAGGGAAGCACCTGGGACCCAGACTGGAGAGGACTTCACGGAAGGGAAGTCTGCAGTAGACTCTCAAGATTCCAATTCCAGGAGGCTCGTCAGCACTAAGTCCCTGGCATCGGGAAGACGGCTCCACACCCATCATCTCATGAGGGTCCTGGTCTCTCCTGGTCATTTTATAGTCAGCCACATAATTAATCTTCATGTTTCTAGTAGCCACATTAATAAAAGTAGGAAGAAACAGGTGAAATCAATTTTAACCATATATTCTATGGAATCCAGTCCATGCAAAATATTTCAACATATAATTGATACACAAATTGTTAATGAGACATTTTATATTCTTTTTTCTTACTGGGTCTTAGAAATCCAGGGTGTCTTTTATCCTTAGATCACATCTCAGTTTGGACGAGCACATCTCAAGTGCCCACTGACACGGCAGTTCTGATACTGGGGGTGGAGGCTGGGCTGTGTGAAACTTTGCCTCAGGTCACCCAGCTAGCACAGTTCAGAGCTGGGAATCCAGTCCAGGACTGTGGCCATGGCAGTGGTTTGAGCAGTGGGGATGGTCTTGGTGGGAGGTCTGCTGCAGCAGGGTTCCCCAATATCTGTTGACATTTGGGGTCTGATTATTCTTGGTTGTGGGGGACTATCCTATGCGTCATAGGATGTTTACAACATCCTTGGTCTCTACCCACTAGATGCCATTAGCATCCCCTGAAAATATCTCCAGACATTGCCAGGATGTCCCCTGCAGGGCAAACTCATCCCCATTTGAGAACCATGTGCTAGAGTAAGACAAAGAGATGAGGGGCAGGGAGGTGTGGGATTCCCTCATGTAGCCAAAGAGGGGAAAGGCAGGGGTGAGGCTGGGTCTCAGGGACAAGTGGAATCAGCTCCTGGACTATCAGCAAAACATTCTCTCTTCATCTCTCATTGTTGCTTCTCCTTGTCCATCGACCTTGCTGTGCTCTATAAGGCTGGAGCCAGGGCTGTCAGGCCCCAAGCTCCCAGGTCTGAGCATTACCACAGAGAAGGACTCTCTGCCCCTCATATTAGTGTTCATTCCCAAACTCCCAGGGCAGGTCTCTGATTGGCCCAACCTGGGTCACATGGCACTCCTGGTCTGGAGTGGGGCAGGGTTACCAGATCACGTGGTAGGAGCAGGGAGGGCAGTTCACCCGAAAAAGTGGGTAGAGAGCCGGGAAGAGAAAACAGTGGTCGTCCTCTTCAGGGCAGGGTGCCAGGAGCCAGGAGAAAGAGAGGATTGTGTGGGAGCAGCATGAGGGCTCACTTTCCTCCTCAGAAAACACGAGTGCAGGGGTGAGGTGGGGCAGGCAACGAGCTTGAAGCCCAGGACGAGACGATAACAGAATCGGATGATCCCTTCACTAAACTTTGAGCTTTTGGATGTCAGGAATCTCATTTTTTTTCTTTGGTATTCCCCTTAGCATGGAGCAGAGCACTGGGAAGTTAATAGACGTGATGGGTAATTTTATGTGTCGACTTGGAGGGTATTTTTAAATGAGATTAACATTTAAATCAGTGAACTTTGGGTAAAACAAACTGTCCTCCATAATACGGGTGGGCTTCATCCAATCAGTCAAAGGCTGGCCTCCAAGCAAGAGGAATTCTCCAGAAGACCGCCTTTGGATGTATTTGCACCATGGGCTCTCCTGGGTCTCCAGTCTGCCAGCTCACACTGCCAGTTTTGGACTTCTCAGCCTCCATAATTGTGTGAGCCAATACCTTATAATCAATCTCTTTCTCTATATATTTACATCCTGTTGGTTCTCTTTCTCTGGAGAACCCTGACTAACACAATAGGTTTTCATTAGCCACTTCTTGAATAAATAGGAGAAAAAGGAATTCATGTTTTCTGTAAGAGTCAGGAATAAATGAGTGTGTAAAGAAGGAACGTGGCAAAAAGAAGGTGGCATTTGATGAGGATCTTTCTTGTTTTCAGATGTTTGAGACACTGGACTATTGACCAGAGGAGGAGATGGCTTTAAATAAGAGCCACGTTGAGTACGGGGTGGAACAGGCTGGGTCCCAGTGGGGCTGGTGGCGGGGAGAGAGTGGGGCTGACTCAGAGCATGCTAGGTAGGACCTGCCGGGATTGGCCGCAAATGTTGGAGAAGCAGGAGGTAGAAGCCAAGTCGGACAGCTAAAGAGCTAGGCCAGGGCCTCGGGGAATGTGAATGGGAGCGGCCCATGGATGGTGACAGGAAGAAGGAGAAGGTTCCAGTGCACAATGATGAATTCTTAATGCAACCCAGCTTGATTGTACTCAGCTGTTGGGCACCTCGGGGGAAACGGGCAGACACCCTGAGGAACAGGGAACCTGAAATAAAAGGGGGTCCTGAAGGAAGCCCCAAGAGTCGGCGACCTCCCCAAGGAGAAGAGCAGAGGCCTGCCGTGGATGCCAGGGCGCCAGCCCTGGGAAGAGAGACAAAGCCAGCAAGAGAAAGGAAAGAGGCTTGGCTGGCAACACCACGCTAGCCCCACTAAGGGGCAGAGGCTCGTTCCTGAGACCCCTCTGCTCAGGGGACACGGGTGCAGGAAAGAGCTGAGCTCCCTCACGCTGTGCGTTGTGACCTGGGCCGCGACTGTGCTTCTCTAAGCCCAGCTCCCTTCTCTGTAACGCGTGGCTAGTAATTGCCACCCCACAGAGTGACTGTGAAGATCAGATGGGACTGTCATTGCTAGGCACGAGGCACTTAATATGTGTTGAATAAACCTCTTGGAAGGCCTGTAAGCCACTGCCTGGTCTTAGAGCGCATGTCCCCCTCTGCCCTGTATATGAGGAGGGCATCCCGGCCCTTCCTGCTCTAAGAGCTCCCATTGCTGGGCACTCCCCATGGGCCAAGCGCTTCATTAAGTGCTTTACACATTGTCACTCATGCCCCAAACAAGGCCCAAACCACCCTCGGGGTGGCACTAGCATTATCCCTATTTTGCAGATGAGGAAACTGAGGCTCAGAGACCCACCCAAAAGCGCACAGCTCCTAAGTGCTGCGGCAGTTTCAGATCCAGGCCGCTGGACTTCAGAGCCTGCTCAGCCACCCCGGGGTGTTCCACCACCACTCTGAGCTCCTTGAGGGCAGGGAGGCCTCACGGGAATCTAGTGCCACGCCTGACACGGCAGGAGTGGCAGACGCTCTGCAGAGAATTCAGACAGTGCGCTGGGATAGGGCTGGACTGGGCCCTCCTCAGAGTCATCAGTGCGTCTTCTTTCCACAGCAGCGAGGCTGTGGGGTGAGGCGGCCTACGCCTGAGCAACAAGGGTCAGTGAGTGACGGGCGAGAGGCGGAGAGCACTGAGCGGAGGCGGATGCGGGGCGCAGAATGTTGAAGCCGTCACTTACTAACTTCGGGGGCTTTGGGCCAGTTCCTTCACCTCCACTGGCTCAGTTCCCTCAAATGTTAGGCAGATAATGAAAATACCGACCACACAGGGTTGAATAGCACATTTAAAGCCTGGCACAGAGTGAGTGCTGAATACATGTGACTCATTTTAAGATGAAACACCGAGGCCTAGAAATGAAAGACAGCAGCTGCCACTTATCAGGCATCTGAGATGTTCCAGGCCCTTTCTCTGCCTTGTATTCATTGACCCTCGCCACCTGCCTGGGAGGCGGGGGTCATTATTCTACGTGACTGACAGATGAGGAACTTAAGGGACAGAGAGGGCAAGGGAGTGCTCCAGGTCACACAGCTGAATGACAAAGCCAAGACATCACTTTGTATTCTGACTCAAAATGCCACACCTTCTCCTGTCCCTCTCCTGTCTGTCTGGGGACACAGACCTGTTTGCCAGATGGCAGAGAACTCAAGACAGAGGAAGAGGAGAAGGAGAAAGAGAAGGAGGAGGACGGCAGGGGAGTGGTGACTCTCACTGGTTGGACCCTGGGAGGGGAGTTTTAGAAACGCTCTATTGCTCTGTGCCCTCGTTATCCCCATTGCCCAGACGAGGACCGCGACGTTCAACCACGTGGAGGGCCCTGCCCAAGGTCACACAGCCAGGAGGCACCGACCCCGGATTAGAACCAGATCTGACTCTGAACTCACTGAATGTGAAGCCCCCCTGCCTCTGCCCAGGGCACCTGGAGGAGGAGGAGGGGTAGGCTATGGGGAGTGGGCGGGGAGGTTACCATCTCAAGTACCAGGCGTCCAAAGAAGTGGTTGGGGGCCTGGAGCATTCAGGGGACCAGGATGCTGCTATGTGGATTCCTGAATCCCACGTGGATTATGAGAAGGGTTAGTTCCCTCCCAAGGGGTGCTGGGGGTAGAGCCGGGATTCACCCAGCACGCGGTCTGTGCTGCGCTCCTCTGAGCCCCCATCTCCCTCTGCACGCTTCCATTCCAGCTCCAGTCACACGGTCTGCTTTCTGTCTGTCTCCCCACTGGAATACTGGTTCCTAGAAGGAAGGAGCTGGGCCTGTCCATCTCTGTATGCCAGGCAAGTCACACGATGGGCATGTAGTATTTGAACCCACATCACATCCTCTGCTCCTCACACCCACCCCATCGCTCGCTGTCCACACACCTTTGTTCCTCAAAGAACGTGTCCCCACCTGACATCAGATATTTTTTTCATCTATTGGTTTATTGTCTATCTCCATCACATACGCTAGACTGTGCCAGTGAGAGACACTCGGTCGGTTTTGTACACGGCTGTGAGCACCTGGTAGAATTTCTGGCACATGAGAGGCACCTCACAAACACCTGCCAAATAATGGAGTGAACAGTGGGTGCATAACGTGGTTTTGTAAATGAGCGCCTGGGCAGCGGCGCACCGTGCATGTGTCACTGCACTCGACCCTCACACGCGGCTTTGGAGGGAAGCACTACCTACTTTTACAGATCAGATGAGAGAGAAGTGACTTGCCATGATCACACATCTAGTTGGTGGCAGAGGGGGAATTCAAGCCTGGCTCTGCCTGACTTCAAAGCTTGGGCCTGTTCCACTCCTCCCCGGGGCTCGAAGCTCATGGGGAAATCAGGAAAGTACGGTGCTCGCTTCGCCAGGAGGATGAGTGGCCTCGTTTTCTGGTTAGGGTTAGCTGGCTCACAAGATTTGTGACCTGGTGACCAGAGGATAAGGACCAACCAGGCTGATTGAAAGAAAGCACTGAGCTGCACCTGCTTAGTGAGTGTCTGTAAGTGTGGATGAGGCAGTTGACCTCACCCAGAAAGCCTCGTAACAGCGCTGCTGCTTTCATTTCCCGGTTTTACAGGGGCTCAGAGAGGTGAGGTAACTTGCCCAAAGCCACACAGCCAGTTCCTGGGAGAGCTGGGTGGTTTGATCCTAGCTCTACTTGACTCCAAAGCCTGTGTTTTCCCCAAGCTGTTTCTCTTTATGTTTTGTGCATGCATTGGCAAGTCCTGGAGTCAAATTGCCAAGCCACCCCATTGGCATCTGGTCTCATCCTATTCCCACAGGATTTCAGATCCTTGGCAGCTAATTCCAACTTCAGTGTGAGTTTAATAGTTTTAATATGGGCCTCTGGAGACTGAAACACCTTAGGGGTCTAATCAAATAAAGCTCTGAAGAAAATTCAAGCATTTGAGCAGAAGATGGGTGTAGTCAATAATCATGATCCTACCTGTCCAGAGCCACTCCCATTTTCTGGGAACACTCTGCCCCAACTTCAAGCACGAACCTCCATCTGGAGCGGCCACGTCTTACGTGACCCTGCTCCCCAACCTCTGTTGATTGGTCTAAACTGAGGCACTCATGGTACCCACCTACCTCAAGAACAGTTTTGATTGGTTCAATGCAGACCAATCAGAGACGTTCCCTAGGAGTTTTGAATGGGAAATGAGGGGGGAGGTTAGTCCCTCACTGGTGATAGGATGTGCAAGATAAGATGTTCAACTCAAGAATCAAGAGGCAACAGATTCTGAGAGAGAGATTTGAAGGTTGACACAACCTGCCTTGTGTCCCTAAGGACACACACGTGAGGCGAGGGGGTGGGAGTGTTCTGTGGACCCGCTGTTTGGTGCCACAGCCTTCCTCCCTTGGAGATTTCTTCATGGAAATGCTGCCTACACAGGGGCCAGCCTACACTTGTGCTCCACAATCCCCTCCAAAGGTTTTGCTTCTCACCTCTGGCCTGAGCCTTGGGAATCTGGGCCGCCAACTCCAGAATTCATGGCTGAGCTCAGAGCCCTCCTCTTGTTGTCTGAAATCCACCCACAGAGAATCTTCTCCCACCCAGGTCTGCTCCCTTCTCTCCAGAAGGCCGGGTATGCATGTGCACCCGGGCGCACAGCCACACTATGCACACGTGCACACACGCAGGCCTACGCCCGCCCGCCTCTCACAGGCACACTCCCATTTATAGGTACAAATTCACACATCGTAGAATACATTCTTATACTTGACTCTGGACCTCACACCGCCACTCATATGCGCACAAACACACTCTCCCCCATCGGGCACACAGGCACAGAACCGTTCAAAAATGCCTGTGTCATCACACACACACTCACACCCACACTCACACCCACATGTGCCTCTTCTATGGGACAACTGACTTTCCCTGGGAAGGATTTGTACCCCAGAATGTGCAAATTCAAGAGGGCAGGAGGCAGTTAGCAAATGGATGGTGGGCTGGGGTCAGAGAGGAACACGTGGCAGAAACAGAAACAGGCTTTAATCCCGAAAGGATGCAAGGAGGAGGTGGGTCTGCTTCTTTAGTGACACTAATAGCACCGTTTGCAAAACACCGTCTCGTGCCAGCCCTGTGCTAAGCAGGCTTTAGTCAAAAACCCTTCTCGAGGAGGCCTTCCCCAGCCACCAACCCAACCTTGCAAACCCCACCCTCTTACACACACATACACTCTCATGTGCACACACGCATGCATGTACACGTGTGCACACGCTCCCTAGCTCGTTGATCTCCTTAGCACTTGTAAGCACTAAAATACTCAAGATTTTATGCTTAAAAAAAATCTTATCCATTGTTTATTCTTTTACTCTAGAATAGATGTTTCCTGGAGGCACAGCTTTTTTCCTGTTTTGTTGACTGTTTCACCGCCAATACTGCAGTGACTAGCACATCGTAGGCAGTCAATAAAAATGTGGTTTTATTGGGGGCCGGCCCCTTAGTGGCTTAGTGGCTAAGTTCGTGTGCTCCGCTTTGGCAGCCCAGGGTTCGCAGGTTCAGATCCCGGGCCAGGACATACGCACCGCTTAACAAGCCATGCTGTGGCGGAGTCCCATATAAAGTAGGGGAATATGGGCACGGATGTTAGCCCAGGGCCAGTCTTCCTCAGCAAAAAGAGGAGAATTAGCAATGGATGTTACCTCAGGGCTAATCTTCCTCACATAAAAAAATGTGGTTTTATGAATATCTAATTTCATACTCTGGGCCAGACCATGAGGTAGGTACAGTTTGGACCCTCGTCTTACAGACGAGACAGTGGGGGCTTAGAGAGGGTAAGGGCTCACCTGCGGGCACACAGCCGCCAGGTCACAAGCCGGGTTCCTGCCTGGGCCGTTTGGTTCCAGAACCTGGGCTGTCAGGGCCGTGCTCACTTAACCAGCTGTGAGCAAGGGCAAGGTCACTGCTCTTATCTGGACTGAGGTTGCTCTTCTGCAAAATGAAGTTAAAGGAGATGTTTTCTCCAGCTTGGGACCGTGTGATTTCACAGCTGGCAGGTGTGAAGAACTCGGGGCTTGTCAAAGCATTTCCAAATAGCTTACCTGATTTGATTCGCACATCCCAGATGTTCTGCCCTTTCAGTGGGACCCTAGAGGCTCAGGAAGGTGAATACGTGGCCCAAGTCTCATCCCAGTTTAGCGGCGGGGCCAGCCATGAGCACCCGGTGTCCCCAGGGTCCTGGGTTGCCAGAATGGCAAACTTCCTCCAGCCTCCTCTGTCCAGGATGGATTGGGTTTGCTCCCTCAGAGAATTAAGAGCCCTTGCTACCTGCAGCTCTGCTCTGCTCTTTCTTTCATTCAACTAACATTGATAACACCTACCAGGGGCAGGCCCTGCGCCAGCCTCGAGGGCTGTAGGCCATCCCTCTCCCCATGAGTTTGTGTTCCAGAAGAGGAGCAGACAAGCCACTGCAGCCTGTGTGTGGCGGGTGGGCTGAGGGGGGAAGTTCAGGGACCCTTCGGGCACAGCGGCAGGGCCCCTCGGGGTACAGAAAGAGGAATGATGGCTTCCTGGAGACTGGTAGATTGGTAGGGATACATGAAGTGACGTGGGGAGGGTGTTCCTGCGCTGAAGTCCAGAGGTCAGTAAGTAGGCCACTGGGAGAACTCACCCCACCTTATCTGGACTGATGTCCCCACCAATCGGCTCTGGGGACACAGCCCTGCAGTCAGGGGCCACCGACTCTTCTCAGAAGGGGGCTCCTTGCAGCGTCACTGGAAGGCTGTCTGGTGTAGGACTCCCAGGACCCTCCCAGATTTGCCTCTGCCTGGCCTGCCTCCCTCATCTCCAGGGAAGCAGGATTCATCCTAGGCCTGATTTATTAGCCTGGTCCTGGAGTCATCCCAGATGCTGTCGCTGGTCTCATTTACTGACCCGCCTGAGGGCCGGGGAAGGAAATTCATTAGGCTGGGCGGAGCTGGCCGCCAGGCCCATCTGTCTGGGCGTCTGTCCCCCTCCCCGCCCCTCCCCTTCTATCCTCTCCACCTGCAAAAAGAGGCGTTCTGTGCCTGCGACCCTGCTCAGGGTCACCAAGGCAATGACACACTGAGCTGCTGGGTCCCCAGGGGAGGCTCCTGACTGAGGAGGAGGAGGCAGAGAGCTCCCTCAGAAGCTCCTTTGAGACCGCCCTCCAGCGCGGTATCCCCAGGCTACCCTGTCCCAGGAAACAAAACATTTTCCCTCTGGGGATGTGGAAACCTCTCTCCCGGTGACTGACGGCAGGTACACCAGACCTGCCCGTTCTTATGGAAAAGGTGTCTTCCTGCGCAAGTGGTCTGGAGATCCAGTCTTCTGACATAGACCACTACCTTTAAAGTAGAAGGCAAGAGGGGCCTCCAAAGCAAGATGATGTTAAGGAGTGTCGGGATCAAAGCTTTTTATCTGAATATGTACTAAATCACTTTTTAAATGTATAAATTTATAACTAGCATATCTAACCCTTGATTACTAACTGCTTTGAACAAAGCTTAAGTAGGTTTTTACATTTTTAAAAGCATATCAATTTAAGGGAAAACACTAACTAAATATCACTTATAGGAGGTATACAGATTTATCAAAAATACTGGAGTTTAGGATACCTTGCTTGAAAAGAAAAGGGCAGCGAATGCATTGCCAAGGTTAAACTTTTCTTGGGGTGAAGCAAACTTGATGAAGCCGGCCCATTTCGTGGAGGAAATTGCAACCCCAGGTAACTTGTGAAGCCGGCACCTGCTCTCCTCAGCACGCAGAAGGGAAACCACTGGAACCAGAGGTGGCATGTGCTCAGTGACCCTGGAGGTTTACACAAACACGGCCTCAGGCCTCAGTAAATGTTTAGCTCAGTGACTGGCTGGCAGGGGGATGAGGCCGAGGACCTCCGTCCCTGACAGCTGGCACCATGGGGACAGGAAGGGGCCCAGGTCCCACTCCTCTCCCCGTGGTTACCTCTTCTGACCTCAGGAAAGGTAAGGTGTTGAGACCCTCGGAGGCTGCAAGGAACAAATGAAGAGCAGAGTTTGCAGCTTGGTCTGTGTTAGTAACATCCTGGAGTCTCTCTCTCTCTCTCACACACACACCCACACACACACTCACACACACACCCAGAGTAATCACTGCACACAGTTGTCTCCATCTGCATGCACACACAGGCACACGGCCTATATGGTCACAGTATACATTTACATGTAGACACACTGATGCAGAGGTGTAGATATAGACACGCACACTCCCCACAAAAAATATGTACACATGAAAACACACCTTCATCCATGTGCATATACATGCACATAGACTCATTTCATACACGCATAGATATAACAGCCACACTCACAGTCACCTACACATACGTGTACACACAGATACGCAGCATTAACACAGTCAGAGATAAATATGCATGCAGACACATCTGCCTGGATAGTCAAACACAGGCAAACATATGGAGAAAGTCACCACATGCACAAAGAAAGACACCTATTCACAGAGACACAGCACACTTTCACACTGATATGCACATCCATGGATCCACTATGACACATACAGGTAAGCACATGCCTAGGTGAAGTCTCTCTCTCTCACACACACACACACACATACGCAGAGGAAGCAAATATACCCTCCCAGCTGTAGGAAAGAACAGCCCAATTCTGGCTTAGGAACGTCCCATCAGACATGACCGAGTCCACCTCCCAGGTGTCTCCTCTGCTGCCAGCTTCCCAGCTCACAGAGGATACCCAGGAGGAGGACCTGAGCCAGGTATCTGGGTGCAGGGAGGAAGACACCCCTGCTCCAGCTCCACAAGGAGCTCAGGGGCTGGGGGAACCTGAAGGAAACCTGTACACTGTCCCGGAGGTTCGTGGGAGGGACCGAGATCACACCACGACCTCCCCAGCTCACGCAAGTCTTTGGCACGTGGTTTGTATTAGACACCACCTCTGCTGCTATAGCATGAAACCAGCTGATCCACTGGCACTATCACAAGGGAGAAGGGGGAGCCAGAGACCATTTGGGGTCATGGAGTCAAGCAGACCTGAGTTCAGATGCTTCCTCCGCCACTCCACAGCTGTGGGTCTTGAGCAGTCACTTCACCTCTCTGAGCCTCAGTTTCCTCATCTGTTGAGTGGATGTAATAATACCAACGTCAAAGAACAGCTTTTCTCAGCCTTGGTGCCATTCCCATTTTGGACTGGATATTCTTTGGCGTGTGTGTGGTTGGGGGCCGTCCTGTGCAGAATGGGATGTTTAGCAGCATCCCTAGCCTCTACCCTCCCGATGCCAGGAGCACCCCCTTCCACATAGTGACAAAAAAAATGTCTCCAGACCTTGCCAAAGGGCCCCGGGGGGCAAAATCTGCCCCTGCTGAGAATCACTGCTATAAACGTTGACTCATTGTTGTTGTCGCCGTGACTATCGTCATCATCAGTATCATATCAGCAATGGGATAGTCAGAACAGAGAGGGGACCCAGGACTGTGCTGCCACAGTCACTTCCCTCTTCTCTCCTCCTTTCTTTGCCTTTTCTCTGCTTGTGCTCCTGAAGCCTGCACACCGGGCCAGGCCTGGCCCAGCTGAGCCGCCGGAGGGAAGGGGTTGAGGTGCCTGCATGTGGACGTGGGGTTGGAATTGCTTCCCGAGGGTGAGCAGACTGGCCTGGAGCAACTACATGCCTGGAAACCAGGCGTCCTGGGAAGCAGCTCAGGATGCACCCAACTTCTGGGTAACCTTGGGCGGAGTAGGGGTAGGGGTGGGGGTAGGGGGTGGGGACCAGGAAAGTCAGGATCAAAGAAAGCCACATGGGAAAGCAACGGAGCTGGACAAGTGACCTCTTGGAAAGTAACCGTGCCATATCTATTAAAATACAAAATATTCGTATCTTTTGACCATGTAATCACTTAGGCGAGAATCTAGCCTATACAACAAACACTGGTTTACAAGATTGGTACGTATTGTGTGGTTTTCACAGCACAGTTCATAGTGGCAAAGATCTGAAAATAACATTTGTATGTCCATCAACTGGTGAATGGTTGAATAAATTGTGAGTCATCCACCCAATGGAATATGATGCAGTTTTAAGAAGAAGTTAGCTGCACAGCCAATGATCTGGATTTATGTCTAGTATTATTGTTAAATGAGAAAAACAAGATACGGAATAATGTCAATAATGGGATCCCATTTTTTGGTAAAAAGCCCTATTTTTGTATGTGTTTGAGCACAAAGACTGCTAACATTAGACGCTAGAGAAAAAAGGTGAAATGAAATGAATAGGGAGAGATTACTTTACATATATATGTGTATATATATAGACACGTGTAATCATCGTATATTTTCACTCACAGTAATGTGTGAACACTACTTTCTTAATTTCTGCAGAAGAATTTAATAAGACATGTTTTTAAGTGAAAAGACAAGAGCTCAGTACTGAACCAATCTCCAAAGCTGAGGTTTTCAAGTGTGGCGGGCAACTCAGTCATTGCTTGATTCATTGGGCAAATATTTCCGGAGAATCTGCTGTGTGGCAGGCACTGCTCTAGGCAGAGTCGACGCAACAGGAAAGAAGATGCACACCAGCCTCTTGGGGCTCTCGTCCTAGGGGAGAAGCAGACAACAAACCGACAAACACGTCTGTGTATAAAGCGTTGTGAGGTCATATGTGCAAGAAAAATAGAGCAGCGCAGGGAACAGAGAGGGAAGAGCAGGGGCTTGTCTTTAAGGCAGTGTGGTCAGAGAAGGTCCCTGGGCAGATCTGAAGGGACTGAGGGAGCAAGGAGCCAGGCAGAGATCCGGGCAGGAGTTTCCCGCAGAAGACGTCCAAGGACAAACGCCCCGAGCGGACACTGAGCAGAAGGCGGTCAGTGCAGGAGATGGTGCTGTGCAGCCACAGGAAGGACTTCGGATTTCATTCCACATGAGGTGGGCAGCTTTGGAAGGTTTTGGGCAAGGTTATTCCCCCTGGCCAGGTTGACTGTGGAGTCTCAAATTTGTTCTAGAAAGGTGGGCTCCATTGTTCCTGGACTTCTTCAAGACTGCAGTCAGCCCAGGCCCTATGCTGGAGGGTCCGAGGAGAGGTTCAGCTGGGGCCCCCATGGGCTCCAGGAAGGAACTGCAGGTGAACGATGCCCCAGTCATTCTTGCAGATTAAAGCCACAATGAGATGACATTAGATGTGAAGCAAGAGGCACTTCACCCACTGCTGATGGAGAATCCTCGCGGAACAGGTCCTCTGGAAAGAGTTTGGCATTACTAGGTAAGCTGAGCACACACGTACCCTGGGACACACCTGTGGTCCTAGCTGTGTATCCTCCAGGAACCCTTGCACGTGAGTGCCAGGAGACATGCACACGAGTGCTCAGCAATACTCTCCACAGGAACAAAACGGGAACAACCCAAATGTCTACAGAGGGGAGAATGTGTGAGAAAACTGGGCTAGATGCCTCCCATGGAGCACAGCCCAGCAGTGCAAAACGAGTCAACTGCCGTGCCTGTGGGCTCGGGCGAACACCAAACCCCACTGTGAGTGAAGGAAGCACGTCAGAGCACACGTCCAGCGGGACGCTAGTTACACAAAGTCCCAGCCAGGCAAAGCCAGCTACACATGGTTTAGGAACCCACAGATAGGTCATAAAAGTATAAAGAAAAGCAAAGGAGGGATTAACACAAAATTCAAAATAAGGTGGATAGACTTTGTAATAAAAGAAAGTGAAAATAGTTGATACTTGGTTATATAACTCACTTAAAATTTATGAATGTCTTTGACTTGTTTTTTTGTTGCTAAACTACGGGTGCAGGTAAAATTGTCAGCAGACTAAATTAATCCCTCCCTTTTCCGCAGGATTGTAGGTTTCAAGCAAGAGTGCTCCACATGTGTTGTAGTGTTTCAGCCTTAAAATAAGCCACACGATTATACCCATTTCAGAGGCGAGCAGAGCGGGGCTCAAAGAAGTGTAGCCACTTACCCAAGTTTGCTGGGGATTCAAATCCAGGTCTGTATGACTTCAAAGCCAGAAAGAACTCAATGCATTTGAAGAACTGAAAATAGACCAGGGTGGCTGGAGGAGAGTGAGTGAGGGCTGGATGATGGAGGGATTTGTAGGTTATGGAGAGACACTTGGGTTTTATTAATGGTGCCCTGGGGAACAGCCAACAGGTTTTTAAGCAGAGGAGTGACAAGGCCAGATCTGCATTTTATAAACATATCTCCAGCTGCTTTGTCAAGAATAGATTGGAAAGGAGCAAGAGAGTATGTGGAGACCAGCAGGGGGATGGGCTGGACAGGGCAGACAGAGGGACGCTAACATATTCATGAGACATTTCAAGGAGAGTCACAGAATTTGGCAATGGGTTGAATTTGGAGCTCGAAAGAAGAGGTCAATCCAGGTTTCTGACTTCAACAACCGAGTAGAAAATAGTGACATTAGAAATAACTGAAGAAAAAAAGATTTGGGGGGAACGACTTTAATTAAATAGGCCTTCTGGTTTCTGTCCCCAGTTCCCACACTTGAGTAAGGGAACCACTATGAGCTGCATTGAGTCACCCCTTCCCTCTGTCAGAGCGTCCTCGTGGCCTGCTCATGCACCTCAGCTCTCTCTTCAGGTGAGTTCTTTCCTCGGGGCTCCCTCTGACCTTTGGGCTAACTGAGTCCCCAAGGGCCTGCTCAGGTCTGTCCGAAGCCTTGGGTGAGCCCAGGTCAGGCTGCCGAGCTGAGGCCCCTAATGCATTTGCTATTGTTCCTTCCTCTGGCCTTTTGTTAAGTCCTCTAGTCGCCTGCCTTTTACAAGGTTAGAGAGCATCCTCAAAAATCTGTACTGGCCCATGTGCCACCAAACATAGCTGTTTGGGTCTGCTAGAAGTCGGGTAGCAGCATTAAAAGCGACTGAACATATTTCCCCTTCCCCTGAGGATGGCCTGAGTTATTTAGTGATTTGCTGTCACTGGAGACAGTAGAACAGTGACCTGTGGAGTCAGACAGATCTGGGTTGGAAGCCAGTTTTGCCACATTCACAGGTGTGTGGTCTTGGGCGAGCTAGCACAGGGCCTGGCACATAGTAGGGCCTTACTTAATGGAAGGTAGTAGTGATTTGGGGAAACTGAGAAAGGAGAAGAGAATTTTAGCTGGAAGAGCCCTTAGAGATCTTCCTGCCATTATATGGACGGGGTAAACAGAGGCCTGAAGAGACTGAAGGTTTTGCCCAAGGATCCACCTTAGAGGGAGAACTCAGGAGTAAATGCCACCTGACTCCCAGCCCAGTTTCCCTCCAGACCTCCTCTGGGAGAGCTGTGGACACTAGTGGAGGCAGAAGGACCCACACAATGTGCATTTTCAGTTGATTGCAAGGTTGGCCCAGAGTAGAGGGGCACACGATGTCCCACGGCTGGATGGATTTTGCTTGTTTGCACTGGGCAGGAGGCACCATGTTTTGAAAAATATCTGAACTAGTTGCTGTAATTTACAAATCGGGAGGCATCATATAAAAGTCCAAATTTCTGGGGCTGGCCTGGTGGCGTAGTGGTTGAGTTCGCACGCTCCACTTTAGTGGCCCGGGGTTTCGCAGGTTCGGATCCCAGGCGTGGACAGACGCACCACTTGTCAAGCCATGCTTGACATGGTGGCATCCCATGTAAAGTAGAGGAAGATGGGCACGGATGTTAGCCCAGGGCCAGTCTTTCTCAGCAAAAAGAGGAAGATTGGCAATGGATATTAGCTCAGGGCTAGTCTTCCTCACACACACACAAAAATCCCAATTTCTTAATTTTTTTGAAAAATTAGAAAACATAGCCACCCTGAACCTGTATTCCTACATGGCAACAAGCAGTTCGAGTTAACCTGGTGCTGCTCCCTTTGGTTGGCTCTGTGCTGTCCAGTTTGCCACAGTCTCCACCCATCTCTATTGTCTCCTGGGGCACAACAGTCTGGTGTCATCTGCAGTTTACTATCATGCTGGAACTTCTGTGTTTCGAGCATGTTATGTGACCCACTCTGTCCTGTAGGCATGCATTCATGATTCTAGCCCTACAGTGTCTTCTTTAAAAAAATGTGTTAGGAGATAAAGCTAGCTACATGCTCTAACCCATCTGTTCCATGTTACCTGTTGTGTAATCCTGAGTCATTTCTCTCAAACTCTCCTGGCAAATGTGTTCCTTCTGAAATCTTCCTCCCACATCCATTTGGAAATAGAAAATCCTCCCTGTGGTCGTATTTGGGCCCTTCCTCTACATTTCCTGCTTTTCCTCCTCATTTGGATCTTGCCAAGGGTTATAATCCTCATTTTTCCACATTCTTTCCCTCCCCCACCCCAACCCCCTTGCCTGCCCATCACGTGCCTCTCCTTCTCTCCTCCCTGCAGAAGCCCAACCCTGTGCTCTGCACCCCCTGCTCTTCCTTTCTGCACCTGGGGGGCCAGAGGATCCGAGGACAGACAGCACTGCCAAGTATGCTATTTACTACGGGCAGAGGGAGGTCAGGTTTCCTGGGTTCCGTGGAGCAGAAAAGCCCCCCACTCCTATGGGTTGCTCTGGATGGTTGGATAATAAATCTTTACCTGCCTCCCCTGCACTTTTAGAGAAGAATAAATGACGACGTCCTGTCTAAGATATCTGGGGCCTCCCCACTTTGACCTCCTCTTCTATGGCCTCTATTTAGACCTGCACCACTTTCAAATTTGCTATGGTCTCCCAACCAGCCTCCCTGCCTCCACCTCATCCCCTCCTGTCCCTTTTCCAACCTGTCTCAAGTGTGACCATGTCTCCCCACTGCTTAAATGCCGTCAACAGCTCCCCGTCACCTTCAGAATAAAGCCTAAGGCCTGGGCCAACGGGGGCGGGGCATCAAACCTCCCAGCCTCATCTCTCACCACCCCATGAGCAGTGGCCGCTCAGGCCAGCACCCCACAGCTCTCACCTGGGCCTCTGCTTTGCCTGTGCTTCTTCCCCCACCAGGACAACCTCCTGACCAGGCTTCAGGCATCAGCTTCAACAGGACCTCCTCCCCGACTCTGTTCCTCTGCTGTTTTGCTCTTTCCCTGTGCTTACACCCCTCTGCTGGGTTCTGCCCGGTTGTACTGTGTTTACAGATCTGTCTCCCAGACTCTGGGGCTCTAAGACAAGGACCCTCTGGTTTGTCTGCGTCCTCAGAACCTGGCACTGGGCCTGGCATGAGGAACGGCTAATAAGACTTGAGGAATTGAAACAATGCAGCCCTGACTTTCAGCAAAGACATAGAGATACTGTTCATAATTGGAAAAGCTTCCCCTTGGGCCTTTTAGGAAGGCGTCTCCCGTTTCATACAAGGCCTGTTCTTCAAGGAGATGGCCGTGGACCTCCCTCTACTCTTGCCAGCCACAAGGCCTTTCCTCTCCTCCATTCCTCTCATAGGAATAGGTCCTTCCATCAGTGGGTGCAGGACACTTGACCACAAAGTGCCTTGAGTTACTACTGACCATTTTCTGGGTCTAGGTCTTGTGACTCCAAATGTACAGTAAGATCCTCAAGGGCAAGTCTGTAATATTCATCCATCCATCCATTCAGTCATCCATCTGGCCATCCATCTAACCATCCATCCATCCATCCAACCATCCATTTGACCATCCATCCATCCATTCATCCAATCAAGCATCTACACTGTACCACACACTCCAATGGGTGCTGGGGATAAAGTGGAGGGCAAAATCAGATGGGACCTCTGCCCTTACTGCAGCTAGCAGTGCAGTCTGGTGAAGAAGACAAGTAAACAGACAATTACAAATAAATGTAAAATAGCGACTGTGAGAAGGACCTTGAAGGAGAAATCAGCGGTGCTGTGACGGCCTGTAACAGGGAGGTTGGTCCTGGTGTGTGAGGGGCAGGAGAAGCCCAGCATGGTGGCAGCAGTGAGAACGTGGGGAGTGCGGTACGGAGGAGCAAGCGCTGCAGAGCTGGCCGCGCCCAGGAGCCCTTTCTTTGTGTATTAGCGACAGGAAGACACTGGCCTGTGTTTAGGCAGCATTATGCCACTGAGCCTGCACCCCAAATGTCTCTTTGTTCACTCATTTATACAAACATGCTCAATGATATATGTGCATTTTCCTGTGATGTCATTTTCTGTTATATAATACAAGTGTATATTTATATACCACATATGTCTATCTGTATATAAATGCACAGACACGCACACGTGCACTAGGCTTCTTCCTTTTCCCTGACACTCAGTCAACATAGGTAGTTGGTCCATTGGAATGAAGCCATCATAGTCATTTTCATAATTGTGTAACTGTCACATCTTATATTTTTATATTATATTATATATTTGATATTTATATAACTCTTTAGCGAGTGCCACTTTACCAGGAAAATCACATCCATTGTCTCTATTCCCCTCAACAGCCCCACAGGATAAGTCTTGTTTCCCCATTTCATAGACGTGGAGAGTGAGGCTCTGAGATATGAAGTCACTTGCCCAGTGTCACACTGCCAGAAGTGGGGGGAGACAGCACTGGAGCCCAGGTCTGCATGATTCCACCTCCATGCTGCCTCCTTTCTAGAATTTTAGGACCCAAAGAGACCAGAGAGAGTGGTCAGACAGCTGGCTGAGTTAGGAGCCGCTGTGCCTGCTGAAGAGTTTGCCTCTATTTAAAGAAAAAGCCATTCAGGGAATGGGGACCGTGACCGTGGCTGCACAGACCATCTGGGCTCTGGGGGCTCGATGGAGCTGCCCAGCCATCAACAGCCCCTGCACAATAGATCCGCTGACCCGGTGGTCAGAGGTGACCCCCAGAGGTCACTGGCCCCTAGCTGAGGAGAAGGAGCACAGATCTGTGCTCCTTTTTCCCGTGGACCACACAGGGAGGATGAGAGAGGACTCTGAACTCAGATGCACGACCTTAAGGCCCACTGGGAATTAGTCCCAGGCCTTTGGGGTCAGACTTAGATTCATATGCAACCAGCTCAGGTTATGTTCTGACATGTGTTAGGCACTTTCACCTGCATTGTTTCACCAATCCTTGTAGTGACCCTTGGAGAAGAGAACTATTAATATCCCCATTTCGAAAGAAAGAAAGGGAGGTTCAGAGAAGTTAAGTGTCTGACCCAAGCTCATAGAGCTCTAAGGAGTAGAATTCAACTCAGGACAGTTTAACATTCATTTATTCATTGATTCAGTAAATATTTATGGGGTGTCTACATACCAGGCACTGTTCTAGGCACTTGGAATACAGAGATAAACAAAACAGATAAAGTCCCATCCTCATGGAGCTGACATGTGAGTGCCACCGGGCCAGAGCCCGTGCAGTCACTACCAAAACAAAGAAAACGAAGACCCAATTCTCACCTTCGGGGCACTTGTAGTCCAGTGGAGGAGACACATACACAGGAAATTTAAAAGTGCTGTGGGAAGTTCAGGGCACTTTGATAGGGGTTAGCAGACTGGCTGTGAGAACAAAGGGTGCACATCAGGGAAGGCTTCCTGGAGGAGGTGTTACCTGAAATGAGCCCTGCAGGCTCAGTCAGGGACAGGAAAGTCTTTCCAGGTGGAATTCACAGCAGGAGATGGAATCCAAACCTGGTCTCTTTCGTTGCTGCACTCTGAGACCCAGACAAAGCTGCTGAGACCTGATTTGTTCTCCCAAGTACAGCTTAAGCAAAGGCCCAGAGGCAGAAGGCAGGTCTTTGCTTCAGGGAACTCTATCTCTGGTTACGACGGTCAGGGATGGACGTGGCTGAAGAGGAGAATGGGGTCAGATGGCCTCAGGCTTTCAGGGAGCACTGGTGAGTTTTAAGCAGAAAATGGCTCAATGCCATTGATGGTCTCAAAGATCCCTCTGGGGCTAAGTAGAGGCTGAAGGGGTGGGGGAAGGTTGGAGGCAAGGAGGGGGCCGCATGAGGGCCCAGGCAACCAGTGTGTGAGGCTGCTCAAATCCAGTGCTCTGAAAATTGTTCTTAATTTATCTTTCCAGAGGCGAAATTACCCTTGCTCATGGAAAACCAAGAAAAGGAAAAAGAAAGGAAGGAAGGGAGGGAGGAAGGAAATAAAAGGTGGGGAGAAATGTATCTTAACAGCAAAGTCAAGCCCAATGTTCTCTTTTCAACACATTTAATTATGAAATATTTCATACCAAGAAATGTATGCAGTTAGTATTAAATTATAAAGCGTGATAATAAACAAACACCTGTGCCCCCACCGTTCAGTGTAAGAACTAGAAACTGCCAAGGCAATCAAACCTAAGGTGGGGCCCTCCCCTGTCCCCCTCCACCCCACCACCAAGAGCTGGCCACTCCCTGAATTTCATTTTGGTTCTTTCTCTTCTTTTGTTTTTTGTATTCACCAAATATGAATGTGTCCCTAAAAATATAGTGTTTGATTCGAGTGTTTTCCAACTTTATTAAAAATGCATCTTAGACCCTTCTGCCACTGTGCATTTTTAAATTCAACACCATGTGTCTCAGATTCATCCATGTTGATGCACGTGGCTGTAATGTATTCGCTCTCACAAGCATATGGCATATTCCATTGTACACATATACCCCAACTTGTCTCTCCTTTCTCCCGGCCGTGGGCCTTGGGGTGGTGTCCAGCTATTTGCCATCTCACAGTGCTGGCATCGGCATTCGTGTGCGTGCTCCTGGAGCACACGTGCACCACTTTCTCTAGGACCCTTGGGGTAGAATTGCTGGGTTGTAGGTCCCGGTGCTCTTTCCACTTCTCCATCCTGAGAGGGGCCCAGCAGCCCCCAAATCGGTCTCTGTGCCGACTTGCTGAGAGCTCAGGGTGTGGCAGCCCTAGGCAGGCAGGCCCAGGCCAGGTCCCCAGCCATTTCCCAGGACTCGGCAGGCACCCCAGATGCCCCTCATCTGCCAGAAGACCAGCAATCCTCCAGCTGGCTACTAATTAGGTCACTAGAGTGTCACTCTCTCATCCTGAGTTTGTTCCATTTCCTTCAGCACTTGGGCCTAGTAAGGCTCTGTGCACAAGCCCCGGAGCCCATGGGAAACAGTAATAACAGAGCTGACTGTGCACCAGCCACTGCTCAGAGCACCTGACATATGCATTAACTCAGTCTTTATGACCGACAGCACGAGTAGGCACCATCATACTCCCCATTTTGCAGATAAGAAAGTAAAATGCTGAAGTTGAGGATCTTGCCCAGAGTAACACGTGCTAATGAGTGGTGAGACCAGACTTCAAACTCCGGCCCCTGCCCCTACATCCCCCGCCACTCTACTCGCCCATCTCCCACAAGAGGGAGAGAGCCAGCTCCTCACCCACTGCTGAATTCATCAGCATTCCTTTACTTGAAGGAAAAGAAAGAGAACTTGAATGAATGTCAGCAAAAAGGGGGACTGGATGACAAAAATAAACCCAGAAGAGACAGGTAGGGAGCAGACCTCCAGGCCCACCGGGTGGGGGTTGGCAAACACTATCAGAAGCCACTCCATCCCCGCCCCAACTCTCTGTCGTTCCCTCACCGCGAGAGGGGCCAGAATGCGGCTGCCTGCAGCTCCCACCTCACCTTTTGACAGATCTACAATTCCTGTTAAAAAACACACCCAAAGAAACAAACAGACCAAAGACCGGGGAAGGATGCTGATAGGCTCAGGGGAGGGTATTGGTTAGATCCACTTGGGCCACCTATCCTTTCCTGGAGCAATACCAGTGATCGGTGAGGTTGGGTCCTGGCATTGGCGTAGGGGGATCACAGGCCCCAGGCTGTAGCCACAAAGGCTGCATCTGTTCCCAGAAGGGGGACAGCACAGACACAACCCCCAGGGCCAGAGTCGGGGCTGAGTGATTGTGAGCAGGGCAACCAACCCACAGTGGTAGTTTCGTGTGCCACGGGGGCCCTGTCTGCACCAAGGAATGCAAGAAGCCTCAGGGGGCCCTGCCTCCCCTTTGGAAATTCATCACGGCATGGGCAGCTCTTCCTCCTGAGCAAGGCCTGGGTCTTTACCCAGGATTCAACGAGACTGAAAAGAATTCCTCTTTTAATAGCTTTCTATTTGGCATTCAGGGAAAAGAAGTTTCCACTTCATATTTTTAACCAACAAAACCTCCTTCCAAGCACCCTAACCCGTGGAGGGCCCTGGGACCAGCAGCGGGAATGTGGACGATGCTGGGACTCCGCAGCGGAGTGACAGAGCCTCAGGAGGGGCAGGGTCCCTTCTAGGCCTGCTGATTATGAGCACTGCAGCCCCGGGTGCCATCCACCCAGGCCACAGAGGAAGCCCAGGGAGGCGCACATCCTCACCCTCAAGGGGACTTGGCTTAGGGCACAGGGAAGGGAGGCAGAAAGCAGGGAGGGGGACACAGGATTTGACATGAGAAAATCCTGTGTGGGTTGGCCTGCCTCCTCACTGCCCATTTCCCCCGAGGCCCACCTGACTGTCACCCAGCTCTGCGCTCTGGCTACTCTGTGGACCCCGGCACAGGCCCCACGTGCTTGCAGTGAAACCAGGTCAGAGAGCGGCGGAGAAGCAACTCGGGAGTCAAGTGGACGCAAATCTGGACAGCAGAACAAAGCCAAGCTGGCGGCCAAGGAAACCCAATCCGCTTATGCCCCGGAGCCCCTGTGGCCGGAGCAGCCTCCTGACAGAGAAGAAAGGGTGCTTTCATGGGCCTGGCCCTGCCAGTGCCCTGCGCTCTCTGCAAGCGGCCCCCCTGCGGATCTGCTGGCCCCTCACCCTGCCGGGGGTGGGCATGGGGAAGGGCCCTTCCTCGGGCCTCAGAGGAGACGGGAGGCAGGAGGGGACATCAGGAGAAGCCACAGGCGATGCATGGCTTCAAGGGTAAAAGGCTCTGGAGACAAAAAAGACAGCGTGTGTTTGTCCTGGAAACTGGCTCGTGGACAGATTAAATTTAGGAGTAACTGGGGCAGATACGCAGGGAAGCATGTTCCCTTAATGAGCCCGTCTTTATTTAACTGCTTAATCATCTACTGGGCCAAAAGACCTGGAGGTGACTCCAAAAGTCGTGACGACGAAGATCGTGATGGATTGAGCCCTGTCGAGCCGTTGCGGGGCCGGGCTCCTGTGACATCAAGTCCCTGCCCGCGTTGTCCTTGTCATCCTGACGGGGCGAGGATGTGCTGCACTGACCGCCAGGATGACCCCCACGTGGCACAGCTGCTTTGCCCAGGAGCAGTTTTTCTTTGCCATTTCATTTGCCTAACAGGGAGGTGACTGGGATGGGCAAAGCTGATGTGGGCGGTGTTTCTCCCTCCGGCCCTGACACCACCTCCCTCCAGCCAGTTCCGGAGCCTCCAGCTCTCTGTGTCCCTCCACCTCTCTTCTCATCCACCCACCTGTTCACTCATTCAACAAGGTGTTTTCAGGCAATCAATATATGCCCTGCCTGGTGTTGAAGGATGGTGTGGAAAAAGTCCAGGGTGGTGGTTGCTTTCTTGATGCTTCTTATAGTCCAGCAGGGGAGGCTGACTTTACTCAAGTAATTCCACAGTTATATCATGACAAACTGCAATAAGCCTGCTGAAGAAAACTGGGTTCAGAGGGAGAGGGGAGGGACGGACAGGTGGAGCATTTTTAGGGCAGGGAAACTGTTCTGTATGACACAGTATTGGTAGATGTGGGCACTCCGCATTTGTCAAAACCCATGGAATGTGCATCACAAAGAGTGGACCCTAATGTGCACTACGGAATGTAGTTCATACCCATGTCTTGGTATTGGCTCAGCAGTTGTAACAAGTATACCTCACTGTGCACGATGGTAATAATAGGGAATCTTGGGGGGTAGGGAGAGGGGGTATATGGGAACTCTGTACTTCCTGTGCAATTTTTCCGTAGACCTAGAACTACTCTGAAGAATAAAGTCTATTTAACCAAAGTGAAGACAGCTATGAAAGACTAGAATCGGGAGCCTGATCTCCGCTCGGGTGTCTGCAGGGGTGCGGCTGGAAACCACACTCTGGTTGACCGTCATTCGACCTTGGTCACAGGTCTGCTTGCAGGTCTCACTTCCTCTGCAGGCAGGGGAGGGACCACTGTCTCGTGAGTGCCTATGTGCAGCTCATCGCCAGGCGCTGCCCACCTGTGACGTTTGCTGTGGGAGTAGGGGAAAGGGGTTTGTTTTTCCAGGGAATGTACCAGGACCAAGATAGGGAGAGGGCAGGAGAGGGGAATGTGTATAGTTCAAAACAATAGAGCCAGCATAATAATTTTATATTGGGGGGAAAAATCTTTTATTTCATAATACAAATTGTGGGGAAGCTGGACAAAGTGTTCTTGGCTGGTGTGTGTGCATGAAATGCTTACCATCGGGCCATGGAGAGGTGGGGCTTCTGAGGGGAAGGCAGAGATATGTGTACTTGGCAAAAGAGGACACAGACTAGAAAAGGTTGGGAAACACTGTACTATCATCTACGAACTCACCACCACACGGCGAGCAAGAGAACGTGACTCCCATTTTCCCGAAGAGGCAACTGGGGCTCAATAAGTTTAGGTCACACACCTATGTCCCACAGCTAAGATGTTGCAGAGGCACAATTTGAACCCCAACTAGACCCGCTAACGCAGTAGCCATCGTTGCCAGTACTGTGGCACAGGGGGTTCTAGTGGACACCAGTGGCGTTCCTTGGGAGACTGGAACTCGTGGGCTGAGAGTCAGCAGGTCAGCGGTCACCCTCTGCTGCTCTCCAGGAGAGAGGGGGACCTGCCATCTTGATGCTGTCCAGAAGCCAGAGGCGTCAGCCCAGGAACAGAGTAAAAGCCTCATTTGTCTGGACATCATTGACGCAGGACAGTTAACCCAGCCTGGCTGAGCCGAGGTCCAGGCTGTCCTAGGTGTTAGAAAGGTTTACGGGGGCCGCCTGGTGGCGCAGCGGTTTCGTCCGCGCTTGGCAGCCCAGGGTTCGCCGGTTCGGATCCCGGGCGCCCGCCGATGCACTGCCTGTCAGCCATGCCATGGCGGCGTCCCATATAAAGTGGAGGAAGATGGGCATGGATGTTAGCCCAGGGCCAGTCTTCCTCAGCAAAAAGAGGAGGATTGGCAACGGATGTTAGCTCAGGGCTGGTCTTCCTCGCAAAAAAAAAAGAGAAAGGTTTACGGAGCAACAATGGGAGGGCAGTAGTTAACCAATTTCAGCTAATTCTTCAGGTATTTTAGGTATCTGTTTTTCAAAAAAGTAGGAACTAATTAAATCACGTAGTAGGTGATTTCAAATGCATGTTTCTCTCTTCCTCTGAAAAGCAGGTTCCAGAGGACTTCCAAAGGGCTAAGTGCCATTAGCCATGTTAGGACGTGAAAGCAATAAACGTCTGGGAATGAACGTCAAGATGCGACACGACCTCCTCAGCACCGTCCAGCTGGACTCCTTGCCATGGTGGACATGTACCCTACCTGCGCTGCCCAATACAGTAGCCACTGGCCACACGTGGCCATCAAGCACTTGAAATGTGGCTGCTGCACAGGAGGAACTGCATGTTTAATTTTATCTAATTTCAATTAATCAGTTTATAGTAAACAGCCACCTGTGGCAGAGGCTACCACTTTGGACTTTGCAGACTTGGAGGGTTCCCTAATGTGGTGTGGCTTCTCTCCCCTTTTAGTCCAAAGGTTTACCCTCACCAGTGCAGCCATGACAAGCGCTCACCTCCCTAGATGGTCCACTGTCACAGATGCCTTTCTTGCCTGCTGTATTGGCACAAACCCTAGGCAGAGAACGCTTGAGGCCCAGAGAGGAAGGGTGACTTTCCCGAGGTCTCGCAGCCTCTGAGAGGCCGGATGGGACAGGGATCTGAGGCCCCTGCGTCCCGTGGGGTTTCCAGGGAGGCCTTGCTTCCCGCCTATGCCCTTGTGCTCCAAGCTCCTGGCAGAACAGGCGCTTATTCCTCCAGGTCAGTCAGCAAGGCTGGCTGGCAGAGGCCGCCAGAGGTAGAGCACTGGACCCGGCAGACGGGACCCTTCCCTGCCCCTCCACAGCTCCCAGCCCAGCGAGGAAATCACGGGCACCCAGCTGTCTGAGCTGAAAGGCTGGTGCTTTGGAGTCAAGGGGCCGAGTCAGGAGACCTCGATTCCCTGGTCTGATTCTCATAAGGTTCTCTGCACTGGGGAAAGAAAGGGAAGGAAAGAAAAAAAAAAGTTTCAACTGACGAATATGCCTGGGAATCACTGAAAACAGTACTTCTCCAGGAGCCTGACAAATGCTATTAGCATTTTAAGGAAGGGGACAAAGAGGAGGAAGGCGGGGGGAAGTGGACAGAGGTCTGGGTGTGGGGTTGGCCTGCCTTACTTCTAAATCCTTGCTCTGTCCCACTTACCAGCTGGGTGACTTTTGGCGGGAGCCTCTCCGAGCCTAAGTTTGTGCATCTGTGAAGTGGGGTGATGGGTCTGTGCCCAGCCTGGGCTGATGCCCCATGAACGACCGTTTCCTTTTCCTTCATCTAGCGCGAATATGGAGGGCAGGGAGGGGAGGCTGATCAGGGATTGTCTGGCTGACCAGCCTGGGCAGACCTTGATCACCAGGTAAGGAAGGAGGAGCCTCCAATCAACTGTCACCTGGTTTGCTGCAGAGCAGGCAACACCCTGGACGGTGGCGGAACTCAGCAAGCACACACACTGTGCCCCGAGCCTCCCAGCGCCCGGCTGCCCCAGGTTCTGGCCCCTCAGGCTGCCTGTCCCAGCTTGGGCTCCCTCCACGCCAGCACAGGACAGCTTCCAGGGGAGACCCAAGGCGGCCCTCAGGAAGGACAGGCTGGCCTGTGCACACGTCCACTCGTCAGGAGCCCACCATGGCCCCAGCCAAGGCTTTTAGGAGAACGTGACAGAGATAACCTGTCAGGAGTGAGCGTCAACATCCCTTCCTGTGCTCTTGCTGGTGGGGGCAAAATCAAATGTAACACCCCCTCCCTGAGGCCACATCTTTGGATGAAAAATCAAAGACCCAGGCTGAGTCCTGGCTCTGTGACCTTCCTGCTGTGGACAAGTCACCTCCCTTCAACTCCCACAGACTAGCTAAGAGACTTTAGGGAAGCCTGTTCAGCTATCCCGGCCTCGGTCTCCTCTTTAGAAAAATGGGGATGAAAATATCTACCTGTCCCACTTGGGCAGCCCCGGGCTTACAGCAGGCATCCTTCAGCTCAGTGGTTCTCACAGTGGGGTCCCTGGACCAGCAGCATCAGCATCCCCTGGGAACTTGCTAGAAATGCACATTCTCAGGCCTCACCCCAGACCTGCTGATTCAGAACTCTGGGGGTGGGGCCCAGTGATTTGTGAGTTTTAACAAGACCTCCTCCAGGGGTTTCTGACACTTGCTCGAGTTTGCAAAGCACTGGCATTAAGTGGTAGCTGTCTGGGGTTATTGATAGTCTCAAAAACCCTTCCAGCTCCCAGTCTGACCGTAGTTGGCTAAGGACAGGGCTTGGGGTCAGACAGACCTGGGAGAAGTCCCGGAGCCTCCGCTTCTAGCCAGTGGCCTTGGGCAAGCTGGTTGCTGTCTCTGAGCCTCAGTTTCCTCATCTTTGAAATGGGTGTACTACTTGACCTGCAGTTGCCATGGGGCGCCAAACGTAATTATCTCAGCGCCTGGAACACTGGAAGAGCTCAGTAACAGGTAGTTACTATTATTGTTGTTGTTTTCTTAAACAAGCAGGTACCAGGGATTTTTGTTCTTAAAAAGGGTCAGGTTTCTCTGGCATGAATCCCCGCCCACCCTGCCATCATGCACCAAATAGTGTTCCCATAAGGACTGGTGAGCAAATTGCCAAAGGGCCTCTGCTCCCCATCAGGTGGAAGGCTTTCCGTGTCTGATTTCAATTACCCAAGATTACAAAGGAGGGCCTCGGATGCGCCATATGGCCTGGGCCTGGCTGCCCCGACATCCTGCATGGTCGGAGGCTCTCGTGTGAGATATTAACATCATATCCCTTCCAAAAGCGATTACAGAGTCGCAGGCAGCAGAATGTCATTTGGTGGCCGCAGCCCGCTCTCATCAGCAGCAATGACTAAACAAGCTAATCAAATCAGCACAAATTTGCACACGGGCCCAGCAGCTGGGCCCGGAAATCGCCGAGGCGAAAGCATAATCCTGCTGTAAGATGACTTGACTAATGGGCTCCCATGGGCAGCCGGGCCCTGGTGGGCCGCCTGGCAAGTCTGCATGGTGAGGGCGGCTGCAACCAGAGGCAGCCACAGCCAGGGGCCCGGAAGGGACAGAGGCCACGTCAGCAATCAGCAAACGGAGGGGGAGAAGCAGAAAGGACAAACACCTGTGCATCAGTCTCTCCAACCTCACTCTGTGTGTGTGTTCCTGAGAATGTGGGCTCCGGAGGCTGCCTTGGTTCAAGTTTCAGTTCTGTCATTTGCTGTGTGTCCTTGAGCAATGTCTCTGAGCTCAATGTCCTCATTCATAAAATAGGGATAGTGAGTATTCTTAATTCTTGAGGTTGTTGTGGGGGTTAAATGAAATAATATACATCATGTCTGACACAGTGAGTGTTCAATAAACAGCAGTTGTTGTTATTATTATTATATCGTTCAACAGACTTCACCATGGACCTTCTCTGTGCCAGGCCCCAGGCTCTGGGAATGCTCAAGTCAAGGATGACTCTGTCCTTGCCTTCAAGGCACACATAACGTGCTGGGGGTGGCAGAGGAGTAACTAGAAAATGACAACAGCCGGTGATGAGCACTGCAAGAGAAGAAAGAGAGGGGCTGAGAGCACAGGCAGGGGGCACCCCAGCCTCGGGGACCCCAGAAATAGTCTGGGAGGAGGTGATACTACAGCTGAGTTTGGGAGAGCGAGTTGGGACTTCGTAGGAGCACAACAGCAGAGGCAGAGGCCGCAAGCCAGAGCTCAGAGCTTCCTGCAGGCGCCTGGCCAGCAGCGAGGGTCCCCTGAGGGGCGCCAGGCACCTGCTGCCTAGACAGCCGGGCAGCCAGCCCAAAGGCTGGGGCTTCTCAAGTCGGAGACGAGATGGGAAGTGCAGGCACGTCAGAGTCTGGGATGAAGGGACACGTTCTACTGGAGAACTCCATCCCCGAGTCAGGGATCCTGACATGTAACCCACGGTGGAAGCCAGGGGGCATTCCAGGCGGCAGGAGAAGAGTGCCAGCAGGCGCCTGCTGCCCTGGCCTCCGCGCCCGCGGCAGGCCTGTTTCTACTTCCGGGGTGGGAGGGGCCCCGCTCCGGGCTCCCGCCGTCAACCGCTTCCTTCCTACGTCACAGGTGGCCACGGCCACGGATGCCTACAAGATTATTGACTTAATACTTGTCTCTAAAACAGCCCCCTTTTAACAACTTAAACCACTAACTTAAACAAAAACTTTACACTACCATAACTGAAGGGCCAGTACCCTCTGCCACTGACGGAAGATAGCGGGACGAATAAAATGAAAACCAACAAGGTTACACAGCTCTCCTGATGTGTTCTCTCTCCCTGAGACTGGGGCTGAGGGGTGGGAGGGGATTAGCGTGTGTTCTGGAGGCGTTAAAGACCCCCCAGCACCGGGGTGAGACTCTCTCCCTATGTAACCACAGGGACTGAAGGAGACTTGCAGAGGGACTACAGTCCTCACTGGTTAACTCGGAGTTATTTAGTAGCAGGTGTGGGGCCACCTCCCTGTCCTTGCGGAGCACAGGTAACCATCCCATCTGCTGCCCTGCACTTTGGGAAATGCTGGCCCCAATAAGCTCAACAGCTGTTTCCAGCTATAAAACTCTTCGATGCTGTGAATTTTCCAACTTTTTAGAAGAGGTCGAAGTGACCAGACATGAACCTCAGGCCGTCCACCTGTCCTGTCTGAGCTCCTCCCTCCTCCCACCCACTGACGCAGACCCTCCCATGGCCCCACCTCAGGGACACCTGTTTCCATGGCCTCTCTTTGTCCACCAGCCCAGCAACCCCCCAACAACAGCCCAGTGACTTCACCCTTCACCCTAGAACAAAGCCCACAGGCCAGGGCAGCCCCTGATCGACCCACGCAGCAGCCCTGTGCTGCCTCCCTCCTGACTCCCCAGCTACTTCCCTCTCTCAGAAGACCTGGCTTCAAATTCCAGCTCTGCCACTGACTACTGGGGTCTTGGACAGCTCCCTTCACCTCTCTGAACCTCAGACTCTTCATCTGTAGTCAGGGTTATAACATAACTGACCTCATGGGGTCGCTTTGAGAATCAAATGAAATAATATCTGCAAACACACCAACCAAGATACTGCCCAATTGAACAAATAAATGAGGGAATAATTGAATGAATGAATGAACGAGCGTAGTAGGCTTGTAGTGGAGAGAGAACCAGATGTAAAGTCAAGACCTGGGTTCTAGTCCCAGCCCAGGGCTGACCCACTGTATAACCTTGGGTAAATCATTTTGCCTCTCTGGGTCTCAGTTTCCCCATCTGCCAAGCAAAGAGACTGGACTTGGATTACTGCAGAGGTTGTTTCCAACTTTAAATGGTAAACCACGATCCGGGGTGTGAGATCAGCAAGCATGATGATGGGCTCCTGCAAGCCCATAGTTTACCCGAAGCGCAGTCTACAGCCCGTCATCTCTCCAGCACTGGGCAGCGCAGCCAGGAGGGTGGTTAGTTGACTGGGCAGGAAAAAGCCATCTCTCTTTTGCAGCAGAGTCAGCAGAGCATTTAACAATGCAGGTGAAAGTAACAAGCCTGCTGTTTCCTAGCTGTGTGATGATCTCAAGAAAGTAATGTGAGTTGTGAGACTCAGTTTGCCTGGTCAGTAAAATGGGGATAATTTTACCATTCTCGGACACGTTCTGAGAATCGAATGTGTGCTGATTCTTACTACCTGCTGGTTCCTGCTACGTACACATAGCAAACTCTCAACAAATGGTCATATCCTTATTTTTTACATTTTTAATGATTGTTGTCCTGTTACTAACAGCCTTCACATTGAATGCAAGTGTCTAAAACTCAAGGCCAGAAGGGCCTCAGGTGAAGCCACAGGAGTTTGGAGGTGCTCTGGTCTCAGCCCCCCTCCACCACCACACCAGGGGCAGTCAAACCTGGATGGGCCCAGAAGGACAGCGGAGGGGCCAGGCCTCAGGGATGGACGGTGGCCTGTCTGCCTCCTGCCCCTTCTCAGCCCAGCTGAGCACACTCCTTCCCAAGCCCAGAGGCTGATGGAGACTCCCACCCCCAACATGCACCCCCTGACTCCTCTGAGGCCTGTGTCCCAGCCTTCACGAACAGAAATGAAGAATGCACAGGCAGGTGTGTGTGTGAGTCTGGGAGCACATGGCAGAGCGGTTACCACTGCTGAACAGGAAATGGGACCCTGCATCTGAATCTTGGTGCCATCACCCACAGACTGTGTGTGCAAATGACTCCACCCCTCTGTGCCTCAGTTTCCTCCTCTATAGTTGTGAGGATGACCTTGCATCATGCAGGGAGCCCAATGAGCACAGAATCTGGTTCAGGGTCACAGTCCACGCTCTGTCCATCCCAATCGTTTTGTTTTGTTGTAAGGGGAAGCAGGACAGTGTATGTCCCTTTCAGCCAATCCTGTTGGGTGGCAACCTGGGATCACTAACGGCCAAATCAGGAAGGGGGTGTTGGCTTGAACCAGCTCCTTCGCTTTCTGAACCAGGAGGCAGTACAACATGTGACATGGGTTCCAGGGAGGGATTCTCTGCTCTGGCTGCACATACAAATCTCCTGGGGAGGTTTGAAAACCCCAGTGCAGCGCCATACCCCAGGCCAACTGCTCCAGACTCACTGCGGGGGGTGGGGGGGCACCTGATTATTTAAAGCTCCCCAGGTGCTTCCAGTGCGGAGCCAGGGTTGAGAACCAGGCCTTGAGTCAAAAGGACTGGCCTTGGGGTCGGACAGGGCTGGGCTGAAATCCGGCCTCTATGACTTCTAAATGCGGCCCTGCGCCAGGCACTCTCCCCACCCGAGTCCTGGTCTGTTCCTCTGTGGAAAATCGGCAATAAGAATGCATCCTCACGAGGATGCCGTGGAGATTCACTGAGAGGGCAGCTGAGAGCCTAGGGCCCAGCACTTACTTAACTCAATAAGATCAGAGCTGGTTATCACGTGAGTCCTTCCAACAAAATTCATATTCACAATATAACATCAGGTAAAGGCAAATTCAGTCACAAATATTCAAGACCATAGCATTTGCTTACGTGTTTCTTTCTCTTTGCTTGTTGGTGTTTGTTAAACCCCACCTTGTTTTAGGAAACGTGAGCCTGCTGGTACATCTGCAAGACAAATGTTGTGAAGTATTCAAAGCAGCACTTTCCGCAGCAGACATGGAGCTGCATGGCCTGCTTCTTCACCGCTGTGTTTCTGGAAGTGTCTCCGTGAGCCGTTCAGCAGAGCTCGGCGCTAACCAAGTTGTACGGGGGGGATTCCCTCTGACAGCCGCTTCTTTCCATGCTCTCAGAAAGGCCTCACCCCCACCACCTGTTTGCCTGGTCTTGGAGAAGCTGCTTTTGGACCCTGCAAACCTGCCCTGGCTGTAGAGTGAACTTCGCTCATAAACCACAGATGCCTGGTACAGGGAGGATGGTGGAATGTTCCAGAAAGGACAGTGGGTGAGAAGGACTCAGGAGAGCTGGACTCCAGGCTTGCCACTCATGAAGCTCACTGGCTGTGTGGCTTCAAGCAGCATCTTCCACCCTGAGACTCCGTGTCCCGCTCTGTATAACGGGGTGGCCTGTGCTGCCTACCTACTTCGCCTACTTCTCGTGAGGTTTCGAGGCAAGAAGCTGTGTAAGAGCACTGTGTGAGCCTCCTGTGGCTGCCGCAATAAACTACCTGAACGGGGTGGCTTGAACAACAACGATGTATGCTCTCACGCTTCTGGGGGCCAGAAGTTCGAGATCAAGGCGTCGGTGGGGCCGTGCTCCTTTCAAAGGCTCTGGGAGAGAATCCTTCCTTCCTCTCCAGCCTCTGGTGGCTGTTGACGTTGCTTGGCTTGTGTCTATACCACTCCAATCTCTACCTCCAGTCATCGCCTCCTTCTCTCCTGTCTGTCTTCTCTGCGTCTCTTGTAAGGAATTCAGGGCCCACACAAATAATCCAGCATCATCTCCTCGTCTCAAGACCCCTCACTATCACATCCGCACAGACCCTTTTTCCAAATAAGGTCACATTCACAGGCTCCAGGGATTAGGACGTGGACATATCTTTTAGGGGGCCACCATTCATTCCACTACGGGCACCTTGTAAGCCACTTCAGTGTGTTTTGAACCACACTCTGTTCCGGGGAAGCAGATTTCACAGTGCATGCCATCCTGACGGGTTGGTGATGGTAGCCTGGAGAACAAGAGCACGCGGTCATTGAGTACCTACTATGTGCCAGGCAACGTGCTGAGTGCCTTACACAATTTATGTCCTTTTATCCTCACAACAACTCTCTACACCAAGTACTCCTGCCCCTTCCTCAGATGGGGAACCTGAGGCTCCGAGGGTTGGCCAAGGTCACTCACATAGTCAGGGGTGGAGCTGGGATTTGAACCCGGGCAGGCTCTGACTCCCTAGGCCACGCAAGTGACCACTGTTACCACCATGACGGCAATCACATCCACCAAGCCCGCAGGCCAGAAACCCCTGCTCCTCCTTCCCTGCGGTCCCCATCATCAGCATTGTCCTGCTGATTTTAACTCCTGCACAGCTCTCGAATCCACGCTCATATCTCCATCCCTGCACGAGGCCCCAGTTCAGGCCTTCATCACCTCGCTCCTGAACCACTGCTCAAGTCTGGGCTTCTGGTATTTTCTCAACTCCCTGCTCATTAAATCCAGCTTCCTCTCAACAGCTAGTGTGAATTTAGGAAAACTGAATTCCAGCCACGTCATTCCCCTACTTATGACCCTTCAGGGCCTGTGGGTCCAAGTTCAAGATCCTTGATTGTGTGTACAGTATAGACTACTGTCATCTGGCCCCATCCTGGCTTTCCTGCCTCACCTCCCACCCCTCCCTCAGTCACACACTAAGCTGCCCTAGCACTGATCTGGTTGTAGCTCCCCACCTCCAACATGTTTGCACCTCAGGGCCTTTGCACATGCAAGTGTCCCTGCCTGGAACACCATTCCCATCTTCTAGCCCCTCTGCCCCACTCTCCAGCCTGCGTACTCTGAGGGCAGGGACTGTGTTTGTCTCATTCACTGTTTTACCCCTGGCCTCAGCATAAAGCCTGGCTCACCATAGGGGATCAATAAATACTTGTGAATAATGAATGGGCAATTTGAAGAAGCCCTCAGGTTGAACTCAGTACCCCTTTTCTGGGCTCTGACAGCACGTGTTCCATTTGTGGTATTATATTGAAATTCTCCATCTCCCCCACCAGTCTGACAGCTCATCCAGGGCACAGGGGCTCAGTCTGAGGTTACAGGCTCAGGGCTCCAAAATTCTCCATGACATGTTTGCTTAGGCTTACTCCTTACCTTTCTTTCTTTTTTAAAAAAAGTTTTAATTAATTGCCAATAATGGGTGATTTCAAAAAAATTCAAAATCAGGCTTCTCTTGAAATATATTATGATCTGGCCACAGTGGGCCTGGTCGCCACTTGACAAGGATGGGCCAGAGTTGAGTAGCAGCTGCCCCTTCAGCCAGGACACCTGCTGCCCAGTCCCCACAGGCCCACCCAGCCCCCTTCACACATCTCTGTCACCTGCCTGGCCACCCTGGTATTTGAATTTTCGAGTCTCGGGACACATTGTATCCATCTGATAAACTCTTCTTTTAAATGTGTACTTGTTAGGTCTCTGATATGTGGCGTGCCTTACACACCAGGCCTAAGAAGCCAGCAATTAGTTGAATGAAACCCGCTTTTCTTAGCAAAGAGAGAAACAAGATCAACTGCAAAAGTCAAAGTGCCCATGAGATTTTTAAAACCACAAGTTGTCCAAAGTCAGCACAGGCGTGCTCATAACGGACGTGGGGATAGGCACCCTAGGGCAGTGTGTCCCCGGTTCTAACGCGTGCAGGAGTCACCGGGAGTCTGTGAAGAGGCAGACTCGGGTCAGTGGCTCCAGGCAGGGCCTGAGAAGCTGCATCTTGACAACTCCCAGGGGAGGACGACGCACACTCTTCCAGTAGCAAGGCTCTGTGACATCCACACACCAGACAAGAGAGGCCCCAAAGCCGGGGTGCCCCCCCCCCCCCGCTGCCTGGCCCCCTGGAAGGAACATCTGCCAGGTCATTCAGGTGTTCTTGGGATGACCACTTGCCTGGTGTCGCCATGAAAAAGGTAGGAAGCCTTCAAGAATGCCTAACTCCTTCATTTTAGTCCAGGAAAGAGAAACATGGTGAGCAAGGGACACGAGGGGCCGGGGGTGGGGGTGGGGGCCTTAGATATCCATGTCTTTGCAGCCACCTTCCCCACTCCCCACGGCTGACCCCCTTGAGTTCCCGAGTGAGTTATCCCACAGGGTCTCAGACTGTGACCCCACGTTGGGATAGAGGATGCTGCTAGGGGGACCAGACGATGGAGGTTCCGGTCAACCTTAGTCACAAACCCCAACTTGCGAGTCTGTTTTTTGGAGCAGCCGGCACAGTCAAGCTCCTGTCCCAGGCGCACTGTTTTTCCGCGCGGCAGGAGGGAAGGGCTCTGCCCTGCACCAGGGATCTCAGAGGAAGCAGAGAGAAAACTGACACACGGTACTGGTCCCCAGGGCTTCCCGCAGGGAGCTTGTAAACAGGAAGCTGCAGGTACGCTCCGCAGGGACACCCGGACTCTGCGGGGTTGTTTTACAGCCGTTTGGCTCATTCCGATAAGCGGGGGAGAGGATTATCAGAAACTCACGGCCCCTGCGCCGCCCACGGTTTGGGGATGGCTAGGCTGCGGGCAAGGATTTGTCCCTGGGGCGGGGCGGCGGGGTATAGACTGCAGGGGTGTGCCCTCTGACTCCCCTGGCCCACTTTCCCAAAATCCCCTCGGAATTCCCCAAATTCCCGTGCCACCCCCAAAAGACACATTTCTCAGGGCCATGAGGGTAGAGAAGCCGGCCCCCTGGATGGTGGCTGCAGCCGGCGCAGCTTTCAGCAGCAAGCGAGCGGGGGAAGGGGAGACGGGGTCCCCACTCTTGGCTTTCATTATTGTCCCGTGTCTTCAAAGTGCCAGGTCCGGAGGGGGCTGGGGAGAGAAGAGTTTGGGGGCTTGTTCAGCCTAGGTATACATAAATAGCAGCAACAAAATGTCCTTTATCAGCTATTTCCCAGGGAACAGGGAGAAAATTCTTCTCATTGCCAGATTATGAAAGAAGAGTCTCACCCTTCTGGGAAGCCCTCTCCCCTGTGCGGAACACTAAGTCCCTGTTCCCGACACCCAGCGCGAGGGTCCCTGCTGGGGAGAGGCAGGGCCGGCTGGATGACTTGGGCAGCTGCTAGGACAGGTTTGCTGCCAGCCCGAGCACAGAAATTCTTTCCTAGGAAAGGAGGTTACGTAGCCTGCTGGGTAAACTGGAAATTATTAACCTCAGGACGAGTAGAAGCAAAAAGAATTGAAAACTAGTTGTCGGCTTTACCGGGAGTTGTAAGCAGGCTGGGAAAAAAATGACACAACATATTTGAAATATTTTTTCCTGAACCAGGAAAAGGCATTTCCAAAAATTCTGTCAAGTAAAGCTCTCCAGTGTTCTCTCCTGCTGGTGTTTCAAGGATGTTTTGTTATTTCTTCACACACATGGCCTAGGAAATACTCAATATATTTTTCTTTTCTTTCTTCCTTTTTCTTTGCCCCAAAGAATTTGTCTTTCTAATCTGCCCAGTTCTTATTTTCTTTCTCTCTGTTTGTGATTTAGATAAAACAGTGACGTTAAAGGGCCTTTGAGACTATTTACATCAGAGAATTTGAGATTCTTTCTTATCATAAAAATAGTAGGTTCAACCTCCTGCAATCATTAACATTGTATCGAACATTTCCAGCGTGCCTGGATCTGGCCTTATGCCAGGGCTCCTCAGAGACTGTTGTGTGCTAATTTTATTTTTAATTGGATTTTGTTGTTGTCGAGTTGTATGAGTTCTTTATATATTTTGGATATTAATTCTTTGCCAGATATGTGGTTTGCAGATATTTTCTCTCATTCGGTAGGTTGCCTTTTCATTTTGTTAATTGTTTCTTTTGCTGTGCAGAGGCTTCTTAGTTTGATGTAGTCCCACTTGTTGATTTTCGCTTGTCCAGCAATCTTATTTCTGGGTATTCATCCAAAGGAAATGAAAACAGGATATCAAAGAGATATGTGCACCCCCAGTTATTAATGAATAACTGCACCATTATTCACAATAGCCAAGATACGAAAACAACCTAAGTGCCTGTCAGCATATGAATGGGTAGAGAAGGTGTGGTGTATATACAATGGAAGATTATTCAGCCATGAGAAAGAAGGAAATCCTGCCATTTGACAACATAGATGGAGCTAGAGGGCATTACGCTAAGTGAGGTAAGTCATAGAGAAAGACAAATACTGCATGGTATCACTTATATGAGGAATCTAAAAAAGCTGAACTCGCGGAAACAGAGAATAGAATGGTGGTTGCCAGGGGCTGATGGGTGGGGAAAATGTTTGTCAAAGGGTACAGTTAGAAGATGAATAAGTTCTGGAGATCTAATGCACAGCATTATGATTCTAGTCAACAAGACTGTATTATATACTTTAAAGTTGCTAAGAGACTAGATCTTAAATGTTCTCACCAGAAAAAAGAAATAACTATGTGACGCGATGGAGGTGTTAGCTAACATGCCGTGGTGGTAATCATATTGCAATAAATACAATAAATGTGGCAAGTCAACATGTTGTACACCTTAAACTTACACAATATTATATGTCAATTATATCGCAATTAAAAAAAAAAACACTGATGTGTGAACGAACGCCCCGGAGACCTTGTCAATGCAGCTGGATCAGCAGCCCTGGGGCCCGGGGTGTCTGCATTCCCAGCTCCCAGGTGATGCCAGTGGCTCCTGGACCACTCGTTGAGTAGCAAAACTGATACCCTGACCTCGTCTAATCCTCGTGTCAGGTTGGCAGCATGATTTTATTAAAAGAAGCTAAGGGTTTCTTCCTATAAAAAGGAGGAAGACAGGCCTTAAGCAATCTTCAGTCCTGGAACAGGAAGTGCTGACATGGAAAGGTGAGCAGATATAAATAAGATACCTGTGGGCCGGGACAAGCCCAGGCCTGCGACATCCTCCTGGAGCCGTGAAAGACCCAAGTATGGGCATTGGGCTTTGGAGACAGAAAGACACAGATTCGAGTTCCAGCTCTGCTACTTACTAGCTGGATGGCCCTGGGCAAGTCACGTCACCTCTCTGAGCCTTAGTTTCCCCATCTGTAAAATGAGGGTAAAACCTGCCACCCAGATTGTTGTAAAGAGCAGATGATTAAGCACATGTAGAGCACTTCACCTCTGCCCACCTAGTACCCGTGCAATAAACGGTAGCTATTCATTCGCTCAGCAAACTGAAGGAGCACCTACTAATTTCCAGGTCTGTTCTGCACACTAGAGAAATAAAGGGAAGACACTGATGTGGTCACCAAGATGATGACCTAATGACCCCCAAAGATGTCTGTGTCCTAACCCCTGGACCTTGTGAATGTGTTACCTTACACGGCAAAAGGGATTGTGCGGGCGTGATTAAGGTTAAGGACCTTGAGATGGGGAGAGAAGCCTGGATTATCCAGGTGTGTCCAGTCTAATCACATGGAGATGAAAGTGGAGACGCTTTCTCAGCTGTGGCCAGAGAGACGCAATACTGTTGCCTTTGAAGATGGAGGAGGGGCCACAAACCAAGGGATGTGGGCCGCCTCTAGAATCTGGAAAAGGCAAGGAAACGGATTCTTCCCTATAGCTTCCAAAAAGGAATGTAGCCCTGCAAGACATCGTGATTTGGGCCCAGTGTTGGTCTTGTTCTTCAGAACTGTAAGATAATGAATTTACGTTCTTTGAAGCTGCTGAGTTCGAGTTGGTTTGTTACAGCAGCCATAGGAAACTGACATAACTGGCAAGGTTCCTGTTCCCACAAAACTCACGTTTCCACTATGAAGAGACACGACAATCGAGTAAGTAGATAAATAAGCAAGGAAAGATTGGGTTACATGCCACGAAAATGTGGGGTGATGTGATAGAGAATGAGTTTGGGAAAATGGGTGCCCAGGATGCCCTCTCTGAGGAGGCGACGTTTCTACTAAACCCAAATAACCAACAAGAACAAGGCCGTGAATGAGCTGAAAACAGATGCAGGCAGAGGGCCAGCAAATGTGAGGCCTGAGGAGGGAACAGCTGGGTGTGTTTTCAAGTGGAAAGTGAGAGGGGAGTGGTACGTGAGGCAGGAGAGGCCCCTGGGGGGGCCAGACCCTAGGATTCTAAGTGTGATTTCTATTATTCTGGTATACCATCTAGTTCATTCTATATGTCAGAGAGAGTTGCCAAGACCTAGCAAGCACCAGGACCCAGCATATTAGTTTCCTAAGGTTGCCATAACAAAATACCATAGACTGGTGGTTTAAACAATAGTTTTTTCCTCACAGTTCTGGAGGCTAGAAGTCCAAGCTCAAGGTGTCTGCAGGGTTGGTTTCTTCTAAAGACTTCTCTCCTTGGCTTATAGATGGTCACATTTTCTGTGTCCTCACACGGTCATCCCTCTGTGTGTGTCTGCGTCCCAGTCTTCTCTTTTTATGAGGACACCAGTCGTATTGGATTGGGGCTCACCTATATGACCTCATTTTAATTTAATTACCTCTGTAAAGGTCTTGTCTCCAAATCCAGTCTAATTCCGGGGTGCTGGGGATTAGGATACAACATATGAATTTTGGAGGTATACGTTTCAGCCCTTAACTGAATGTTGCTTGTTGATGATGGTCGGGAGTGCATTACTAAAATGCGTCTTAGGAACAGAATTGTATGTGTTCGAAAGAAATCCCTTCCTATGCCACTGGATTGGGGTGGAGGAGCCCTCAAGAAGCAGGCTCTAAAGGTAAGCGTTGGCTGGCCTTCTGAGAAGATGAGATTCTGTAACCACAGAGCTGAGCAGCAAGGGCACTGGGTATGCGCGTCTCGGGCAAAGCGCAATTGTTCTGCAGTGGGGACTCAAGGCTGAGGGCTGCAGCGGGGAAGGGTCCGTGAGAGAAGACGGAGAGACCCAGGGCTGTGCGATGAAAAGGAGAAATTAGAAGCAGCATGTCTAATGGCAATTTAAAAAAAATTGATTGTGGAATGTGCAATAAAATTTTTTTTTCTTCTTGTGTCCTTTCTCACGAAATCAGTCAATTCCACATGACTTTGTGTGCATTATTTAGGGAGAGTTCAAAAAGGAGGACTGGCGATACCAATGTATAGTTGACATATACCATACTGTACACAATATAGAATATGGATGTGTTATGTAGGGCTCATAACGTTTGTATGGTAGAGTACAGTTGGTTTCAAACTTTTAACACAAGAATATTTGGTCCAAATAAATCTTACACCAACCAAAGTAGAGCTGCTGCCCATCTTCCCCTCGTGGAGACTTTCCTGAATTTTCCAGGGCTTCAAATGCACATTAAACTCCCCGGGGCACTGAGTATCTCCCGGATTCCCTCGAGCACTGGAGGGCTTCTGGATGAGGGTGTGGGTGGGCCCACAGACTCACCTGTGATGCTACCTCAAACACTCATGTCCCCCCCAGCTGTCCCCATTAGAAGAGCAGGGGACAAGTGCCCTTTGAAAACCACTGATCTATTGTGGTTTTAAATGCAGTTAACCCTGTCACGAAGAGGACTGGGGAGAAGACTGGCGTCCTCAAGCTTAGACTTGGGTTGGTTAGACGTGATGGGGCCCCGTTAAAGGTAGGCCAAGTCCCGCCTGCCTCCAACACCCGCTGGCATTTTGAGATTTGACTTAGTGATAATAATACTGCAACTTTTGGGTTATTTTTCACAACATGTCGTTTTGCTGGATCCACCCTGGCTGGAGCTGAGAGAAGCCGTGGCCTGGCTTGTGGGGCCCAGTCACCTGGAGACAGGATGCTCTCTGGCTAATGTTGCCAAACCCACAGTGAAATCTGATCCTTCGTGAGAATTTAGATGGACTCTCACAAAGGGCTTTTCAGGTCCGTCTACTTAGTGAGAATCAGCTATCAGCTATTCCCTCCTCGCAGAAGGGTATCAGATGCCATCCGGTGTGAAAAACCCACGACAAACAAGAAAGATTCACATTCATGGCTAGTACAAAACGATGAAACCCACTGAATTTCATTCAGGGAAAGCCCTATAGGAGTTGGAACAAATATTTGGGGAGCAGTGGGTGAGGGGTGTAGGTGATGGGAGATGCCGTAACTCAATTTCAGAGGCCATTGCCTGGAGCGCAACTCCAGAATACACCGTGAGTACTGCCCCCTGGAGTTGTGCGTTACTAGGTACTGGGGAGACCCCTAAATGGCATACAGTGGTAACAAATATGGTCCCTAAACTGCCTTCTGGCAAGGGTGGGCCCTGTTCCTGGAGGCAGTGTTGACAGAGCTCCAGGAATTGACTGGCTCTCAGTGAAGGGAGCAGCATTCCTTTGCAGGACAGAGGGTGACGGCGGGGAGGGGAAACTCCGTGGTGCTTGTAGGAGATTCTGTAGGATTTTGCTGCGAACTGTGGGGTGGGACTCTGCCCCCGATCGCACAGATCTTTGGTAAAATCTGTACAAATGGATTTTTCTGTGTGAGTAGCATCGAGAAGGCTGGTCCTGAGTCAGCACATATGGAGAAGGAGACATCCGACATGCAGTTTACCTGAGTGACAGCTCTTATTCACTCACTGAGCACCTACTGTATACAGGCAGCGAGGCAGGAACGGGGAACACATGTATTCTAAATAGACAAGACCGAATCTCTTTGTATGGCAAAACAGACATAATGGAAAATTCACCATTTTTAAGTGTGTGGCTCAGCAGTGTTAAGTACCTTCACGTGCATCCACAGAACTCTTTTCATCTCCCCAAACAGAAACTCTGTCCCCATTAAACAAGTCCCCATTCCTCTCCCCAGCCCCTGGCAACCACCATTCTACTTTCTGCCTCTATAAATTTGCCTACTCTATGAACCTCATGTACATGGAATCATACGGCGTTTGTCCTTTTGTGACTGGCTTATTTCACTTAGCATGAAGTCAAGGTTCAACCATGTTGTAGCGTGTGTCATAATTTCCTTCCTTTTTATGACTGAATAGTATTCCATGGTATACACACACACACACACACACACACACACACACCTTGTTGATCCATTCACCATCAATGGACACTTGGTTTGCCTCCACCTTTTGGCTATTGTGAATAATGCTGCTCTGAAGGCAGGTGTACAAATATCTGTTCGAGTTCCTGCTCTCAACTCTTTTAGGTGTATATCAGAAGTGGATTTGCCAGGTTATATGGTAATTCTATGTTTAATTTCTTGAGGAACCACCATACCGTTTTCCACAGTGACTCCACCGTTTTACTTCCCACCAGTAAAATACACAAGGGTTCCAATTTCTCCACATCCTCCTCAACACTTATTTTTATTTGTTTATTTTTTGCAGTAGCCATCCCAATGGGTATGACAGGATATTTCATTGTGGTTTTAATTTGCTTTTCCCTAATGATTAGTGATATTGAGCATCTTTTCATGTGCTTACTGGTCATTTGGAGAAATGTCTGTTCAAGTCCTTTGCCCATTTTTAAACTGGGTGGTTTGGTTTCTTGTTGGTGAATTGAGAAGTCTGAATTTTTAAGTCCCTGTAAGACCTACCTAATCTTTCTGTCCTTCGATTACTGAGTCCCTAAGACCACCCCATTAACAAACTAAACAGCCCACAACAAAGACTTCCATATGTCAAAAAACAAGCAGCATTTCCAAATCTTCCAACCTTACTCTGCTTAGATTCTGCTCAGAGCACCTTCAGCTTCTGAGAGAAAACAGAGATTAAGACCCAAGTGTAGGTTTATATTCCTCTCATCTTGCAGTTCTCCTCTGGGTGGCTCGCAATTTGCAGGGAGTGGAAATACCATTCACCCAGTTCCACAACTGCAGCTGCCGATGCTGAGGAACCCCAAAGCCACAGACATGCGCCCCATAGCAGCTGCCCTTTGACTTGAGTGTTTCCACTCACGGGCAGCTGGTTTTTCTTGGAAATCAAGGAAGATTGTGGGGTAAGTATTGAGAAAAATCGACCTCTTCTTGATATCTCAAAGCAAGATAGATTGAATTGGTGCAGGATGGAGGCTGTTCATTCTTAAGAATATCTTTTTCTTGCTTTAGTACATGCAAAATTGAGGCTAGAGGAGTTTGTTCTGAAAAGCTACACGATAATGTACCCAAATGTGTATTTTTAGCTCCAAGATATTTATATGTTCCTGGTCTTTGTACAGGTGTGTACAGTGTGTGTTACCTATATTACACAGCATTGTAGAATGTATCTTGCACGAATATGACACAGTGCATTAGACAGCTGACGATGGTGACGACATTAGGGAGGCTGGCTATGTGCCGGTCACCCTGCTAAGCATTTCATGTGCATCAAGAGCAGTAACACGGAAAGGGCACGAGCAGGAATCCCAACTCTGCCAATGACTAGCTTTGAGAATCGGAGACAGCTACTTAAGTCTCAGTTTCTTCATCTGAAAAATGGGGACAATATGATCATATTTCATCAATTCTAAGATGCACAATTTTTCACATTTTAACAGATCTGAAATCAGAACATGTCATACAACCAACAGAGTTTTAGATGGAATAAAAAATGGTATTACCTGTCCAACAATGTTTTATGAGGATTAAAGGAGATCATCACACGTATAAAATGCCTAGGCGTGGCTCTGACTCATGGTCCTAAAATACATATCAGCAAATAATACTTAACCCCTCTCTCCTGCCCTGGGCTCCCCCACAGCCACCTAGTGGGCATCTTCACTTGTCCAAGCAGGACCCTGACTTCCTCACCCCCCACCTGCTCCTCCCCAGTCTCTCCCTCCTTAGGAACGGCACCAGCTGCTCAAGGCCAAAAATGTAAGAGTCATTCCTGAGTCCTCTTTCCCTCACCCCAAGACAAAATCCATCCCCAAATCCTGTCGGCTCCATCTTCAGAATACATCAGGGTCTGACCACTTCTCACCACCCCTACTTGTACTCCCCCAGCCAGAGGCACCTTCTCCTGTTCCCTTTGCTATTACAACTGCCTCTTGACCCAGCTCCTGGCTTTCACCCTTGCTGTGTCCCCCTCGCCTGCAGACACCCTGCAGCCACACAGCAGCCAGAGGATCCTTTAAAATCTAAGTCCCTCTCCTGCTCGGAGACCTACTAGCCTCCATCCCACTCGGAGCACAGTCCATACCTTCACCTGCTACAAAGCCCTGCAGGACCTGGCCTCTCTAGCCTCTCATCCTCCCTTCTCATGTTGCTTCCCCTTGGGCAACGTGTCCCTTCCACTCTGACCTCCTTGCTGTCCTTGAACCTGCCAAGTTCATTCCCCCTTCAGAGCATTTGTAGTTGCTGTTCCCTCTGCCTGGGATGCTCTTCCCTCACCTCCTTCGGGTTTCTACATTTATGTGCAGGGAAGAATTATGGACTCAATTGTTTATTATCTCTCTCTCCTCCTAGGAGAAAATCTCCTTGAGGAGGTCAGAGACTGACCACCTTCCCTGCTGTATCTCCAGCACCCAACAGCGCTTGGCACATAGTAGGTGTGCAAAATATATGTGTTGAATGACTGAGGGAATGAATTAGTATGCATCAGGTATGCCTTCTAGACATATGGGATATGTTTGCATATATGTTATCTGCACATGTACTTACATGCACACACTATTCATATCTATATGTCTATATCTATATCCATATCCATATCTATATCTGTATTTATCTATAAAACACAAAGCAGGACATAGTCATTTGTAAAGGGATACAGACCAAGATATTATTTCTGGCTCTGTATCCATGGAGGAATCTTAGTGGCAAAACAATATTGTGCTTGAAGAAACAAAAGCCCAAGGTCACCCAACTACCACGTCCACCAGAGGCCAATTTTCTAATTGCCCTGGCTTGCCTCTTAAAAATCTCGGCATAAACTATGGGAAAGGAGAAAATAAGAGTCAAAGAATGTTAGAGCTAGAAGGCTCTTCAAGATCTTCTAGCCCAGAGTCAACAAAAAGTGTCCTGCCACTCTTCCCTCTTGTGCCCTGGGCAGACATCACTAACAGATCACAGTGCTTTTCCTCCACTGAACTTCTGAGTCCTCCTTAACATAGTGCTCCAGGCAGCCTCTGTCACTCAGCTGAAATGATTGGCATCCCAGATCTAACTCCCCCCAGTCAATTTTTGGATTGAGATTCTGAGGCCCAGAGAGGAGCCCTTGTTTATCCCAAATTGCATAGCATACCAGAGGCAAAGCCAGGCCACCATGGCTGGACGTCAGCTTTGGTTCCCAAGGTCAGACATCAAACAGGAAGGGAATTGAGAGTTAATCTTTAATATGAAGTTGCACAGTCAGAAAGTCATTTTTTTTAAATGATCTTTCATTACTTCTGATTACTTGAAAAATTTTCAATCACTTGCAGCCAAAGATAAGTCACTAGTAAAATGAGCTCAGGAACCAGAGCGCCGCTGGCTGCCAACAAGATGCTACGTAGAACGAGTTGCAGTCAAGAGACCAAGAGAAAGCCCTCCCTTTGGAAGATGGAGGGACAGTTCAGCAAAAACAGAGAGGGGCTGCGAAGACTGAACGGTGGGAAGTGAGGGCAGAGCAACACATTTTCCAACTAAAAATGGAAGTCCAATTTTATTCAGGTCTCCACCTCTCAGGCAAGGTAACCCTATCCCCAGTTCAAGACTAAATCCCGACTCTCTAAGCAGAATGTGCAGCCCCCCTCCCTCTGGCGATCATGAATGCAAAACTGCATGTGACACAATTCTGACCGCAGTCCTGCTGCAGGACTCTGGGGAGAGTTGGCTCACTTATAAAGTGAGAAAGTCAGTCTTTTTTTTTGCCTCTGACAAAAAGTTGTTGCCTCTGAGTGCAATGGCTGGCCTGTGGCAGCCATCTTGGCACCATGAGAGAAGCAGCCTGAAGCAGGACCGACAGGCCTTGGATGCCAGAGTGGAGGGATAGATGGAAACCAGATACTTGGTACCATGGAGAACCACAGAGTTAAACAGCCCTAGAGACACCCTGCCTTGATCATAGATCTTCCTTCGTGTTTAAACCATTTTCAGTTGGGGTTTCTGTTACCTGCCACCCAAAGCATCCTGACTGGTACATCAGGCTGCTTCTCATTTCCTCCTGACATGACAGGCCTGGTCATGTCTCTAGAGCTCTCTCGGCTCCCGGGAATTGCGCTCCCACTCTCCCAGCTGTGAACAACAGAGCGGACCCTTCTATTTGAGGGCAGCTGGAGGCTCCACCATTACCGAAATGTACTCCTGGTGCCTGAAATACCCCTCTGCATGAGGCATTGTTCTCTTTAGGTATGCAAATAGTTGTGGGATAGAGTAAATCCCCCTAGTCTGAAAAAACCAATGGTATCTCTTTAGAGTCTCTCCAACAGTACCTCCAAGAAACTCGGGCAGCGCATTCCTACCAGAGAAGAAGATGCCAAGACAGGAGATAGGTACAGGGGTTTCATTAAGGAAAAAGGGAGGGAGCAAGGGCCTGGAGAGCAGTCAGACCATGATGCACTCTGACCCCAAGTGAGGGAGAGAGGGGAGGAGGATTGGGCGGAAGCGTCCCAGACTGTGTGCTATCTCAAGGGGTCAGCAGGGTCATCCTGGAGCCAGTCTGCTGTCAGAGGAGTTCTGTGTCTGCCGGGGGGCCTTCCTTAGTATTCCTGCCACACTCAGTCACGGGCTGAGAGGTGTGGCCTTCCCACAGACAGAGCCGGGGCCCTTGGTCCCTGGTGCACCCTGGAAGTAGAGGGCTGCAGGGGGCATCCCGTGGTCATCACAGGGAGCTGGAAGAAACGGGCTTCTGGGCCTGGGGGGAGGGCAAGCGACACGGAGTCCAGTGGGGGGTCCAAGCCTGTGTGAGGGTCATGTGCCCTGCCCCACCTAGGCTCTCCGTCAACCTCCTCCAGTGATCGGCTCAGTCCACCACGCTTCACCTGGGCACCCGATTGTAGTCACCCTTGTGGGAACTCGAAGGCACGACGTGGTGTGGCCAAGGCCACATGAGAGAGAGAGCTGGGCTCGCGAGGTCCAGGCGCCACGAGCGGCCTGGGTGTTGGCGTCACTCTGGAGTTTCATGGGCCATGCAGTTTCAGGCAGTTTGAGGCAATTTCACCCAGGTCTCATGAGCCAGGAAGAACCCCAGCTGACCTCTGAGTTATTCATGGCATTTGAAGGATGTAAGCTTGGCTGCTGCATCAGAGATGCAAAACACAGTGGCTTCACCGAGAAGGCAGTTGACTCGTCCCTGCACATCAGTGCAGGTGCAGGCAGAGCCGGCCCAGGCTCGCGCTCTCTCGTTGCTCTGCCCTCCCTGGAGCCCTGCAGAATCCCACTGCCAGCAGAGGCTTATTGGTGGAATAATGTCTTAGCAGCACGTGTATGTGCCAGGCCCTGTTCTAAATACATTAGCGGTATTAATCCCTTACCCTGTCTCCCTGTGGAGTAGATAATATTATCTCCATTTTACAGAAACCGAAGCCAAAGAGGTTTCTCCATAATCTGTGCTCTTGATGACCACGCCTGTGAGCGAGATGGAAGGGGTGCGTGCCTGCCTCCCTTTAAGGACACGAGACAGTCACTGTTAGTCAGATGGCCACTCTTGGTTGCAGGGAAGCCTGAGAAATATAGTCTTTATGTGGACAGGCGTGTGCAACGACATTTCTGGTCCTCTGCCTGAAATGGCTCTCCCAAACCTTTTCTGTGGTTTCCGCCATCGTTACCATCATTCAACACTCAGCTCACCTGCACTGGCAAGAAACTCCCACTCCGACCCGGCTGGGTTAAATGCCCCCCTCCAGGCTCCCGTAAGCTGCTAGGATTCCTTCTATTTCAACTCTTATCATATTTTATTATAAGATCCTCCCTGGGCCCAACAGACCTACAGATGTGGTTTGTTTGACCCACACAGTTTTTAAAAAAAAACAGAAAAAAATAACACAACTTCCAAATATATGTTTTCTTTTAAAAAATCATAAGGCACAACAACACCAGGCAGTCAGTCCTGTGTAGTAACAGTCAACTGGGGCTGAGTAGCTTCCCAATGCCTGTGCAGAGGACGCATGTATGCCTTTCACACAGACCCCACCACTCCCTTTTGTCTCACACAGTGTCTGCTTCATTTGTTTATGTTTCCTGCCTGGCCCCTGTAGGAAGCAGCAATTGCAACCCCCTGGACTATGGGTTTCTTTGGGGGAAGGACATGTTCCATCCGGGTGTACTGTGCGCTTGGCACACCATCCATGCTCAAATAGTTTACTGAGCATGTGAATAATTCCACTGAAACCTTCAGGATGAAGCTGCATTGCACCACAGGCTTACATTCCACCCACACCTTCCCAACCCTTCTCCAAAGAATCTATATTTAATTGTCTTTGCAGAATTGGAGGCTGCAAGCAACTTCACACTGGAGATCCTCTCTGAACGTCAGAAATGCGGCAGCTTGGCTGGCTGCGTGCTCCACCCTTTTAATAGCCAGGCTGCCTCTGACAGCGTTTTCTGGGCAGCTGCATTGTTCATAGTGGCAGAGAAGCCAAAGGCCACCTTCTAAGTCAGACCTCCCCCTCGGCCTCGCCCGACCCTCCCTCTCCTGTCCTCTCTCTCGTCTCCTTCACTGCCCAGCACGCCCGCTGTCTAGTCTGCAGGATGGTTATTGATTTATTTTTTGTCAGTCCTAATTGGAGTGGTGGGGACTGGAAATCAGAGCCCTGGCCCTTGTGAAGGCGCTTTACCAGGGTCCCCGGGGAGAATCCCGTGCTGCTTGCAGCGCCAGAGGTCACCGTCACCTTGGCCTTGAGGTGGCCTGTTTACCAAAGTGAAATGAAGATCTCAGTCAGATGTCAGGGAAATGCTAATGGCTGGCGCCGGGCAGAGAGCCGGCCGGCCGAGCCCTCCTTCCCAATTCTGCAGCACAAAGGCCCCAGTGACTTAGCAACTCCGATAAGAGGTCAACAGGCAAATGTCAGGTCCCTGACTGAATGCTCCTCTTGGCCTGTTGTGGGCCTTCCCGAGCCCACCTCTCTCCCTCTTCCCTGGCCCTCCCCACGTCTGTTCAGCTGGAGGAAGGGTAGGTGTTTGTCTGAAACACTGGCCTGTCCTTTCTCTATCTCTGGCAGGAAAGAAAGACTGTCCCTCGGGTCCCAAGGTCTGGAAGCACAATGAGACCCGGCATCATTATCCTCCGGCCGTAGAGGGGGAACGCGGGGTGTTGACCGTGGTTCCCTCAGGAGCGTGGAGGGGCCTGGCTTCTGCAGCAGAGAAGGACGGGAAACAGCGGAGCCTGTTCATCACCGCAGGAGATCCCCACGCTGGGCCTCATTAAGAAGTCGCTCCCTGAAACAGGACCCCGGGCATCACATGGCCCAAGAGGGACTGGATGAAACAGGCCTCTGAGGTCTGCCCTGGGGGAGCCGCTCCTTTCGCATCCCTCCTAGTGCTTTTCCAGCGTGGGGGTTAGCATCTGAGAGGAGGTTCCCGGCCTGCGGGAGTCAGGCCCCACCTCTGACAGAGTGGGCCAGCAGGACGCGGTTCCCCTCCCTCATCCTCAGGCAGCCCCCTCCGGGCTTCAGCCGGCTCCTCCTTTGGGGTCTTTTGTGAGAAGCTAGAGAGTTATCGTCCTACTCTTCACCCAGGTTTTCCTGCAAACTCTCCTGCCCCTCACTCAGTCAACCTGCTCCCATCCTTCTCTGGGCTTTTCCTGCATTTGTCTGGATAAACCCACCCCTCCCGGGAACCCTGCCTAGCTTCTCTCTAAAGCCGGGCTGCTCTCTGATCTGTTGACGTCATTTCAGGGTAAAACAGCAGGAAAATGATGATCTCTTACATGTTTCCAGAAAGAAGTTTAAATTCTTACCAAGTTGCAAAGGGCTTCCTCGCCGCCTATGAAAGGGCAGTTTTGAAAACACGGTTTCATTTTTCCTGCCACGAGGGTGGGGAAGGAAAGAAAGCCCTCCTGGTTCCTTCAAGCCTGGAGCAGAACTTTCGGTGTCCATTGGCCACGCCAAGTTCCTTTTGTCGCTGCAGGTCACTGACACTATGATCATTTGGTGATCGCTGTAGGATTTTGCAGAGCAGGAGTGCAGAGTCCCAGAGAGGGGGCAGAACTGGGGGAGCAGCACTCACTGGCAACGGGGACTCGGGGGTTCTTTCAAAGATTGGAGGATGGTTGAAGAGCTCACCTGTGGGAAACACGGTCTGGGAGGCGAGGCTGACAGGAGATGAGGTCTCGGGTCTTGTTGTACGTGGCCTTCTCCCTTTTCATATCTCATGGGGGACGGGGGACCTCTGGGCAGTGGTGAGCACGGCATGAACTGTGGAGAAAATCACCCACTTAAAGTTCAGGCAAAGCAGTAACAAACAGTTTTCCCTTCTTCGGGAAATCAGGTGATGTCTGGAAGGCCTGGGCCTGTGCGTTTGGGTTTTCCGAGGATGGAGGGCTCCATAGGACTGGGGACTCACCCAGAATACCTGTGAGAACTCAACGCTCATCCCTCTATGCTGGCTGTTTTCCATTGTGCCCTCCACCTGCCCCCAGATCCATCCCCAACCCCAGAAGTTGGACCTCTCTGGACCCGATCGCCTTCTCTCTGGACCGCTGGTTTCTGGTTAGGTTTGCCCAATAGGAGGCCCTGAAAAGAAATAGGAAAGAAGGAGGAGAGAGAGGTGGGGGTATATCTTCCCTGTTCCCACCTTCCTAAGGCACATGTCTCTGGTGGTTGTGTGTCCATTCAAACCTAGAGATGGTGACGGCTTCCACTGTTGTTAGTTGTATCAGTTATCTATTGCTGTGTAACAAATGGCCCCAAACGTAGTGATTTAAAACAACCATCATTTCTTTGCAGGTGATTCCGCAGTTTGGGCTGGGCTCCCCTGGGCCGTTCTTCTGCTGGTCTTAGGGACTCCCTCACGTAGCTGCAGTCATGTGACAGCTTCACTAGGTGGATGGCCTGACCAGCAGCTGGTGTTGGCTGTTGGCTGGGTGCCTCGGTTCTCCTCCACGTGGCCTCTCTTATCCACTAGGCCAGACCAGGCTTCTTTCCATGGAAGTCTCAGGGCATCTTCCAAGAAGGTGAAGGCAGAAGTTGCAAGACTTCTAGAAGCCTTGTCTTGGACATCTCACAACACCACACCTGGCACATTCTAGTGGCCAAAGCAGGTCACTTACCAGGCCAGATTGGAGGAGTGGGAAACAGACTCTCTCTCTTAATGGAGCAGTTGCAAAGTCCCATGGCAAAGGGGTCTGGAAACTGGGATGGGAGGATTTTGTGACCATAACTTGCAATCTAGCACCATAGTCTTTTGATACCTCAAATTCTTTGGTCCCCTTACTTTTCACTTCTGTGTAAGTGGGCCCTTCATTAAAATCTCTTCAACAGAATCATCTGAGTAAAGTTCTGTTTCCTGCCAGGACCCTGACAAATACACCTTATAATAGTAACATTCTATTGAATGAATATTCGCAGTATAATTATTATTGCTGTTGTTTGTATGTTCCATGTATGAAATTGTTGACATGTAGGCCTTGTCTTGCTAGCAGTCTGATTTACAGTCACACTTATATCCCTTGTGCATTTACAATTGTGGCGTTTTATGTGCAATGCAGCCCTACACAAATGAAGACAAGCTGTCTCAGTAGGAGCAGCTAACACTTTTCCAGGAGGTACCATGGTCCAAACACTGTCTAAGAAGCCTGTGTGTTCAAGATCTGATTCGATGCTCACAGCAGCCCTGAGAATGAGACACCATATCATCACCACTTCACAGAGGAACAAACCAAGGCACAGAGAGGTTGAATAATTTGCTCAAAGTCACACAGCAACTAGGAGAATTGCTGTCAAATCTTCCCAAAGAAATTTTTCTGATTGTTTTCACATCGACGATATTTTTTCAGCTTGTGAAAAGTCAGAAATTTAAAAAATTTAAGAAGTTTGAATGGTATCCAACATCACATGCCATAAAAGGGGCATGATTTGTCTCTCTTTTGCAGGTGTCATTGACAACCATTTTGGAATGCTATGAAATATTTAGGGCATAAGTATAGAACATGTGTTAAATTTATCCCTGTTTGTGTTGGTTTCTATAGACAACTATGCTTCAGTGCCGTGGTCGGGAATGCCGCACTGAAAATCAGACGTGCAGTGTATCATTATGCCACTGTCACAGGTGCCCCGTGCGGCCTTTTCAGTGTCCCGATGGGGGTCTGCTTTGACTGGGCACTGTGCTCCAGTCATCCTCATGGGCTCGTGACTCGGGGCTGCTGGGGTTCATGATCAGACCCTCACACAGGTGAGTTTCTGGCGCCTGGTTAGTAAAACGTACTTTACAGAGCTCTCGGAACCTCCCTCCAGCTTTCCACGGGACTGAGGCTCCCCACACGGTGTCCAGAATATGCAAAAACCCTAGGAACAGTTTCTTGAGGAAGGGTCCCCTATTTTGTGGAAGCTGCCTCCTGTCATCGGAAGTAAAATGGTTTCGTCCCCCCGGGGAGCACTGCCACAGCTATCTGACTGGCGGTCCTGCTTCCCGCGTGTGCCCCTCCAATTGATTCTCCATCCAGGAAGTGGAGTGATCTTTTTAAAACACAAATCGGGTCCTCCGTCTCTCCCCTGCCTCCAAAACTACCACAAAATATTCAGCATCTCCTCCAAACTCCTTCCTGTGCTTGTGCCCACCTCTCTGACTTCATCCTGTGCTGTCTCCCCTTCTCGTCAGGCTGCGGCCTCACTTGCTTCCCTGATGCTTTGCAGATGGGTCAAGATCACTCCCTGCTCGGGGGGTTGTATTTGCTGTTCCCTCTACCTAGGATGCTGTTCCCTTGGATCTCTGTATGGCTGGCTCCTTCTCATCAGATCTCACATTGAATGTCACCTCCACAGAGAAGCCCTCCAGTCTTGCTCTTTCGTGTCACTCACTTTCACTTTGATCACAGCACTAATCACTCGCCAACATCTTTCTGACTACTTAACTGTGTCCTTTCCTTCCCCTGTGAGAAGATGAGCTCCATGAGGGCGGGAGCACTATCCAGGGTCACACACACAACCCACCAGTTCTGGGTCGGCCTCCAGGTGGCCCCTGGTCTACAGTCCTAGTCGCAGCAGCAGCCTGCTTCTTGAATAAGTGTTGGCATTTTGTTCTCAGCGGGTTTGGAAACCAGATCCCATTCCCACACCCCATGACTCAGCCGGCAGCAAGAGAGAAGGCTGGGCTGGGGACACAGGGGTGCCTTCGGTCTTCAGAGAGGTAGCAGCGCCCCAAGGAACGGAGCCACAGATGAAGGCTGAGAATGAAGCCCGTGTGCTGACCTGCTCCCGGAAGCCGACCCTCTCCTGGACGTTGCCGACTCTCAGCGTTCCACAGACTAGGCAGTCTTCCCGGCTTTTGAACGCCAGCATCGCCTAGCTACGGAATTACCAGGCAGATAGGGCTCGGGGGGTGAAATCAGATTTCCCTTTGCAGAGCAAAGACAAACACACACTCCGTCCTGGGAGAGCCCCGTCAGGAGGGCCCGCTTCTGGGCCAGGCGTTCAAAGCCATGGGCTGTCCTGCTTGCTTCAGTAGTTCCCGGCAGAGTACACGGAGTTCTCCAGCTTTGAAATCTAATTGCCTGCCCACGGCTGTGAATCCCATCTCCAAAGGCAAAAAAAAATTAGGGGGGGGTGGTGTGTGTGCGGGGGGGCAGTTCTCACAGAACCAGCCAAGATGAGCCCATTTAAGCTTTGACGTTATACCTTTTGGGGAGGCCAGTTTTTAAGAAAACTAGTCTGAGAAGCTCCTGTTCAAAAGAGAAAGATCTGTAAACACAGCTTCTGTCAGTAATGAGAAAATGGAAATCACAAGCAAAACCAGGAAACTCATTCCACCAGAATCTTAATGATCTCCAGAATAATTGTGCTGGTCTCTCAAATAGAGGAGTGGACGGTGACAGCTCCCGATTTTCATATGAGGGTCAGATGGGTTCATGTTTTTTTAATTGGGCTCATTTCTAAGCCATGTGCTTGTCATGACGCCTTAATCCTTCCCTGTCCGCCAGTGTGAAGGCTTTCTCTCTCCTTGTCTCCCTCAAACCAATGCAGCTTCTCAAAGGAGAAATGAGCTTCCGTCTCCTGCAAGCAGATTTCTTATCATATGACTGCTCCACTGGGGGTGAACTTGCATTTCTCTTGCATAAGAGAGCAATTTCCTGAAGAAAGAAAAGGCGGGGGGACCAAACTGCTTGCTGCTCCTTGTTTTCCATAGAAACATCTTCAGCGTCAGCTCCCGAAAATAATGGGAAAGAAGAGGCTTTATTTCAGGAGGATGAATATCAGTCTTTCAGATGGCAGTGAAATGTTTTCTTGCATTTGTTTTATTTTGTGAAACTTGTGAGAAGGAACAAATTCATTGACAAATTTTAAGGGTGCTCCAAACAAAATGATACCTTCTGGTAAGATCTCATAACAGGTTAACAATGATTAACAAATTAGAAAACTCTGCCATTATGGCTGGATATAAATTAGCGGCCTTCACTTAGGATGCTTAAAATGAGGAATGAGATCTTAAAGGTAATAAAAATAATAATGAGACTTGGGATAAAAAAAAGGAAAGTGTGATTTCTCAAGTGTGCTCAGAGGTGTGAAAGGTGACAGCAGCCATCAGTTAAATACAGAAGCGCCAGCTCTTTGACAGACGTTGACCATGCCATGCAGTCTCAGGGGACCTCAGATCTGTCTTGGCCATTTCACTTCCCTTCTAGGTTCTGGCTGCCAGCTTCGTTCCACCAAGAGGGCAGTGAGGGCAGCCCCAGGGCCAGTGTGAGGTGAGCTCTGCTTGTGGGGTGGGGGCTCAAAGACACAGGAAAGAGGGGGGAAGGAGAAAGGGAAGGAAGAGACCACCGTTCTCCATTCATTCGTTGACTTGATAAAAGCTTGTTGCTTGTGCTTGCTGCACACCCACTCTGTGCCAGCTCCTGCTGGGTGCCAGGGAGATAAGAGCAAGCAAAGCTAGACCCCACTCCAGCCCTCTTGGAGCTTACGGAGAAGACGACTTCAACCACATAGACACACAACAAATGCAAGGTTGTCGGTTTGCTGAGGCCACCAGGAGAAATGGGTGTGCAGGAATAACCGGGAGACGAGACTCGTGTGGTGCGTCAGGACGGCGTTCCTGGATGAGTGTTCATCATGTGTGAGTGCTTTTCACGCACCAGGTCCTGGCTAAGTTTTTTCAGCATCGTCTTATCCACCCCTTACCCCAACCCAGCGGCCGATGCTGCTGTAATCCCCTTACAGACGAGTACCCTCAGGCCCAGAGAGGGAATACTGCTTGCCAAGGGCACAGAGCTTATTATGTGGAAGAGCCCAGACACAGAGCCAGGTGGGCCGATCTCCAGAGCCCGGCCCCCTGACTCCCACCGCCAACGCAGCTGTCCCTGTGGTGGTGGAGACAGACGAGGCCGGCCTGCCCCCTCCTCTCCCACGTTGCCTCCTCCTCCCTCTCAGGCAGGCACAGGCACACACACACTCATCCTCTCACACGCACGCTCACACTCATACTCTCACGCACGCTCACACTCACTCTCTCGCATGCTCACACACTCTCACACGCACGCTCACACATACTCTCACATGCACGCTCACACATACATGCACGCTCATACTCATACCCTCACATGCACGCTCACACTCATACTCTCTCACACGCATGCTCACACACATACATGCACGCTCACACTCATACTCTCACACGCACGCTCACACACATACACGCATGCTCACACATACATGCACGCTCATACTCGCACACTCACACATACTCTCACACACGCTCACACTCTCACACGCATGCTCACACTCATACTCTCACACGCACGCTCACACACATACACGCACGTTCACACATACACACATGCTCACACTCATACTCTCACATGCACGCTCACACTCACACATGCACACTCATGCTCCCTCACATGCATGCTCACACACATACTCTCACACACACACTCAGGTACATACTCTTACACACACACTGTGTCACACACATTCTGTCACTCTCTCCTACATACATACCCTCATACACACACAATTCCCTCTCACTCATACAGTCTCATACACACATTCTCAGTCTCTTACACACTCATACACTCTCATACACACTCAATTCCCTCCCATGTACTCTCAGACACACATTCTCAGTCTCTTACACACTCAGACGTACTCACACGCACACACATACTCTCATGCACACACACTCTCAAACACACACACATACAATTCTCTCTTGCACACTCATATACACTCACACACGGTCACACACAAAATTGTCTCATATACTCTTACACACATTCTCATTCACTGACACATGCACAGTCTCACAATCACACACTCTGGCACACTCTTTGACTCATATGCACTCTCACACATACTCTGTCTTGCACATTCTCACAACTCTCTCACACACACAAACTCTCACACACACTCACACACACCCTGCCCTTCTGCTCCCAGAAGCCAAGGTGACCCTCAGCCTGCTGCAAGCTTCCCCACTGCCTTCCTCCCCAGTTGAAATGTTCCTTCAGGTCCAGCGCGATTCAGGCTATGAGCAGAGTGAGGTGCTGAGCTCCCACCAGGGATGTGGCCGAGTGGCCTGGAAGAAGGGGCATTTGACCTGGACCTTGGAGCATGAACAGGTGTTTGGCCCGGAGAGGAGAAAGAAACAGCTTTCCAGGCAGAGAAAGCTGCGTGTGGAAAAGCATGGGTGAGTGAGAAGCAGATCACATTTGGGGAAGGTGGATGACGTCCCTGGGCTGGGTGAGATGTCCCCCTGCTCTCATAGGGCCCCTCTCCACAGCCTGCTTCTCTGTTAGGATTCCCCGTCTCAGCAGAGGCACCGCCAGCCACCCAGGTGCACAAGCCACAAATACAGGCAGCACCCTGGTGCCTGCCCACTCACTCGTCCAAACTGTCACCAAATCCTCCTAAATATAGCCCAAGTCTGCCCACTTCTCCGCCCCCTCTTTGCCGCCGCTACCCTCCTTCGAGCACCCACCATCTCCTGGATGACCGTCATAGCCTCCTGACGGTTCCCCGCACCCACCAGGGTGCATCTACCACCCCGCGCCCTGTTCTCATGGAGCAGCCAGAGTGGCCTCCTTTCCACCTGTGGGACTCCCTGCTTGAAACTGCTCTCTAGGGCTCAGCTTGAACTCTTCCCTGATGAAGACTCCTGCCCCCAGACTAGTCAAATCCCCTGTTTTATGCTCATGACACGCTGTTCTTTTCCTCCCTGACACTCCGCAAAGTTTGCACTTCCACACGTGTCTGTGATTACTTGCTCTGACACATGGCGCTCCGGGAGGAAAGGGACTGCCACCACCCTCCCTGGTCCTGCACGTGGCAGGCCTGCAGTAAGTGTCTGTTGAGTGGACAGGCAGATGCTAAATGCTCAAAGGCCTGTAGGGGAGGGGGAAGGGACGGATTTCTGGAGGGTCTCAGTCACCACGCTGAGTGAGGCAAGGGATGGCACTGAGAGTCTCCTGGGACGGACGGGGTGCAGTGGCTTCTTCTTCCCTGGTTCAGGCAGGCTCTGGGAAATGGCCAGCTGGCTTTGGGCTCCCTGCAGGGTCCTTCTCCCCACCAGCAGGTCTGAGCTGCTGATGAAATGAGCTGACTGAGTGAAGTGACATGATTGGGAGGTGCACATGCTTGCCACCCAAAGCCACCCACAGCCAGGTGGCACCTTGGTCCCTCCCACATGCTTTGCTGCCCAAGGATGCCCGAGGCTCAGTGGGGCCCCAGAAGCTGGTAAGGTGACCAGCACCTTTGGGCTCCAGAAATCCCAGGAAGACAGCTGGGACCCCTTCTTGATGGGACAACGCTCATGGCATTCCTGCAGCTGTTGTGAGAAAAAGAGATAGACGTTCTTGCTCATGATGACTCCAGGCCACCAGGCCAGCCAGAGACCCCTGGCAGCTGTGTCAATGCGTCCAAGAAGGGAGGGTCCTTGGGATCCTCACACCATGGCCCGGCCAGAAACAAACCATGGAAAACATTGGTCCACTCATTCACCAGTGCAGTCAACACTGATGCGTTCCTTCCATGACCCAGGCCTGGTGCCGGACCCCGGGGACACAATCGTGGACGGGACCAAGCTGGTCCTGTCCTTGTGGCACTTATAGTTGGTGCAGGGCAAACAGGCAGAGTGCCAGCAGAGCCCGGCCCCTGGGCATGTTTTGTTTAACCTTAAAAGAAAATGGCTTCCAACATTTAAAAATCAGGCAATGCCATACCAAAGTTTAGGTTTCTGGCTTCTCTTGAAACAACTGGAAGATTTCGTTCCCACTTGGCATCAATTGCCCAGAGTGGGTGCTCTTGCCCCTCTGGATGGGCACGATCTCTGTAGCCCATCTCAGTGCCCACCCTCTCTGTGGCTCATTTCTACTAGTTCCTGGGCTCCAATGGTCCCTCGGTCAGCGTCTGAGAGGGGCAGACGGTCATCAGATGACCCTCCCTCTGGGGGATCACGTCTGCGGTGGGGGACACAGAAGAAAAGCACAGAGTACCCTGTGACTGGAGGAGGGTTCCTGACCCCCCGGCCTGACAGGGTTGAGCTCCCTCCCACAGGACACAGGGAACTTCCTGTTGGCCCCGGTTCTTCTGGGCCACCCGACCGTCTCCGGAGTGGAGGAACTTCAGACTCAGCAATGTTCTGGAGGCCAAACCAGTCACCCGGCCTCTCCCCAGCTCAGCTGCCATGGAGGGCATTCCAAGTTCTGACAGAGGCCCTGGCTCATTCGAGATGGGAGATGCTGACAAACCCATCCACTGAACACAGTGTCCTCAGCAACACCAGGCACGTCACCCACTGCACCCCTGATCTAAATCCTTCCATGACTCCCCATGTCCCCCACATGCCCGCCCTACCTCACCCCACTCTTCTGCCCACAGATCCCCTGTCCCAGCCGAACTGCCTCAGTGCCTGTCCTCCTGGACCCTGCACGCGCCCTCTTCCTTGCCTCAGTTCATCACTCCTCCCTGAACCCTTCCCTCTTCCTGCCTCGTCTGTTCCTCCCCGATCTGTCAAGACCAACTTCTCCAGGAGGCCTTTCCTGAGGCCCCCGCCCCATGTGACCACTCCCTCCTAAGTCCTTGTGTCTAAGTCAGGTTGTTTTCCATGACAAAAACCCAACTAGGAGAACAGGCTCACAAATCTCTGCATTCTGGGGCCAGAGTGGCATCCACACACGTGGACCTAGGGCTGGCAGAAGGAGGGCACAAGGCTGCCTCTTTCCGTCTCTCACCCAGCTTCCCTCGCTCACCTCTGGGCAGTCTCACTCTAGGCGGCAACCCCTGGAGGCTCTGGGCTCACTTCCTGCCAGCATGGCAGGCCCCGTGGAAAGAGAGGCCCTCTTTCCATTGCTCCAGCAAAAGTCCTTCAACCGACCCTCAGCAAGTTGACTTGGGTCATGTGCTCATCACGGAACCACTCACTGTGGCTTTGTACTTGCTGTTCCCTCTACCTAGGATGCTGTTCCCTCAGATCTCTGCGTCACTCTGTCCTTCTCATCAGATTTCACTTTGAATGTCACCTCCACAGAGAAGCCCTCCAGTCTTGCTCTTTCAAGTCACTCACTTTTGCTTTGATCACAGCAATGATCACTTGCCAACATCTTTCTGGTTATTTAGGGAGAAGGATCAGCCCCACCCAGACCACATGGAGTGAGACTAGAGGAAGCGTCCTTCCCCAGAGGAACAAGTTTCTGAAAGAAGAGGGCTTGCATGCTGGCCAGGCACACACAGAGGACGTCAGGCGGCCCTTTATACGTCATGTCTATAATTACCTTACTCAGCCAGTGCCCATGCCTAACTCACCTTTGCAGCCCCTCCAGGGCGTGGCATCAAGACTTACACAAAAGCTGATGGAATTAAGCTATAGTAATTGACATGAGCTCTGCTAGGAAAGACCCTGACATATGGATATTCTATCTCTAAACAGACAAAAGTTCCCCGGAGGAAGCCTGGCTTCTCTTTATTCAGTGTCACCTGCAGTCACCACAGTGCTAGGCACCTGGATGCCCAGTAACTATTTATGTGTTGACACCTTAGAGAAAGTCATGGAAAGAACACAGACTTCCCAGTCAGACAGAGCTGGGTTTAAATCAAGGCTCCATCTCTCAGCCGTGCATGTGTCAAGGAATTAGTCAGGGATCGAGTGAGAAAAGGCCACTAGGGAGCGTGGAACAAGGGCTTTATTTTTGGAGTTTGACTGTCACAGTGTGGGAGAAGGAAGGTCTGGCGGGGAGTGGGAGGGTCAGAGGGCTCCCTGGCCAGTCCATCTGGGAAGCTGAGTGGACTGGAAAGGGGGAGCTTGTGGAGGAGAATCCAGGGAGCTGCTGCCTCCGTGGTCTGCCGCAGGCATCTGGGGAGAAAAGCCGGACATGCAGAGGAAGAGAGCAAAGACCACGGGCAACATCGGCCCCTCTGTGTCTCGCTGCCACCACCTCCAACGAGGTCCACCTTGGAGAGCGTGGCTGCTGCCCACATCTCCCTCTGATGCTCACAGGTGCACCTCTTTTGACCAGCTCACACCCAGGGCCATGTGGGGAGGGGGGTTTTGGGCAACACAATTCCAGTCTTACCACGTCTACACAGTACAAACCACCACGGTCAGGTATAGCTCCCCTCTGAGCTTCTGCTTCCTCATCAACGAAATGGGATGTTAATGTTTAGCACAGGACTCAACAGGCATGTAATTATTATTTATTACTATTTTTATAATTAATATTTATTATTATCTATTAATCTTTACCAGAATCTTGGTTTACTTGTGGAAAATTTTGGCCCTTCCTTCTTACCACAGCAGTGCCTTTAAGAATTTCCATCCCTAATAATTTAGACAAAGAAATAAAAATACTTTATGATCTCCCTTATATATAGAATCTAAAAACATTGAACTCATAGAAACAGAGAGCAGATTGGTGGTTACCAGGGGCTGTGGGGTGGGGAAATAGGGGGATGCTAGCCAAAGGGCACAAACTTTCAGTTATAAGAGAGTAAGTTCTGGGGATCTAATGTACAGAGTGGGGACTATAGTTAACAATACTGTATTGTGCACTTGAAAGTTGCTATGAGAGCAGATCTTGAATGTTCTCACCAGAACAGCAGCAGCAGCAACATGGTGATTATGTGAGGTGAGGGACATGTTAACTAACCTTATTATGGTCAACATTTTACAACATATACGTGTACCAAATTATCACCACGTTGTATACCTCATACTTATACTGTGTTATATGTCAATTACGTCTCAATAAAGCTGGAAAGAAAAAAAAGAATTTCCAACCCCAAAGCCCCTGGCAGTGGCCTCTGGGGGCAACCATGACTACATTTAAGTCTCACACTTTAAGCAGCATTTAATTGTTGCCTCAGGAGTGGCTAACGTCTGTGGTGCTCTGGCCTTTTGCAGAACCAGGTTCCTCCTGGTTCCTCAAATGGTCCACGGGCCCATTCGGAGGTCATTCCCGTTTCCTGCCTGGCTTGCTTCTGGGGTCATATTGGCATGAGAATCAGACAGGTGGAAGTAAGGTTCCAAGCTTTCAGGCTCAGGGCTAGTCACCACTTGCAGCCTGGGGAGAGCCTCCACCGCCTTGGGGAGCCCCGACTCCACAGTTCCCAGCTACAATTTGCCTCCCCAAAGGATAAGACCAAATGAACGCCTTGCCAGGAAGCAACAGCCATCCTGTGACTTCAGAAAGCATCTTCTCCGGGGACTGCAGCACTGGCCCTTTAAGGCCCATGGGCTGTCTTCTGGGATGGGCCTGGAGGGGGCAGGGGAGAAGAAGGGACTTCTCTGCTGCCTGGGAGAGAGAGAAAGAGAGAGGAACAGTTGTGATACCATGGCAACGCTGAATACTCCAAAATAGATTTGTTTAATTTGGAGATTAATATTCAAGGAGACAGAAGGACAGCTTTCTCTGGGCTGCTCACAGGTCCCTGAAGGCCGGTTCAGATGAGAACTGGGCTGGGTGGATTGAGACCTAGTGGAGGGGTCCCCCTCCTCGGAGATGGGAAACAAGTAGGCGAGGGGAAGGGGCCAGTCCAAAGTCACTAGTTTATCAGCAGCAGCTCCAGCAAACAGATCATTGGTTCATTTGGTCGTTTAGGCAACAAATATTTATTGAGTGCCTACTGTGTACCAGGTGCTATTCTAGGTGCTGGGGTACGGCATGGATGAAGTGAAGGGTCAGTCGGTGGCACAGTAAATTTGTAAAACGGACCCTGTGCCAAGGTTGGTGCAAGTGCGTGGGTGCACGTCTTGATCTTTCCCAGAATCTGAGCAGCTATGTTCCCCTAGTGTAGGTGGGGAAACTGAGGCTCAGGGTTGCTCGGGCACTTGCCGAGGTCACACACCCAGTCTGCCTGAACTCAGCTCTCTGCCGCATCACCGCACACTCCCTTGGCTGGAGTGACTCTGCACCTGGGGCTGAGAGAGCCTGGTCGCCTATACCCATGGAAGCTGGGTCCCTGGGGTCTGAGAGGCTCATAGGAAAGAGTGCTGAGACGTGGGACCCCGTGGCAGCAGGTCCCATTGCCATAGGAGGCCACCTGCGTTGTGAAAACTGTGGAGGGAAGCAGGGATTGCTCTATGGTCAGAAAGATCTAAGTTCGAAGGCCAGCCACTTGACCTCTTGGGGCCCCCGTTTCCCCATCTGTACACTGGGGACAATAAGGTGGCTGGGAGATAAAGAGGACAGATGCACGTGGAGGTGCTGGTCCTGCGCCTGGCCCAGAGTAAGTGCTCACTGAACAGGTGCTGTGATGACAGCACGTGTGAAAGGGCAGGAGTCCCAGGGCAGGGCCTGTTCCCTGCCGGCTGCTGTGTCCCGTAGGACCTCCCTGCTACCTGAGAAGCAGGGGAGGCCCACCACTGCCCAGGGGTCAGCACAGCTCTTGCTCGGTTTCCACTGGCCAGGGGCCTAGGACCTATGAACCGTACACAACAACGATAGCACTGAGCCCCTCCAGAGAGTGTGCCATCACTGTGGCCTTTCCAGACCGATTCATGGAGAGTAGTGCTGGTGACACCTCACTTCCGGGGCGACCTTACAGTTTACACGGCACTGTCACATGGATTAGTCACTAATCCCAGGGCCTGAGTTTCAGAGCTGGGAGAGCCCCGTGAGGGTGAAGAATCAGCTAACCCAGTGGTTCCCAGGTTCACCTGGGAGTTTTTCAGATGCCAACATGAGAAGGCTTTCCCTTTGCATCCACACTTAGAACTCTCCAACTGTAAAAGGGCGTACTCAGTAAAGAGTTCCCCAGTGGCTCCTCCCCAGAAGCAACCACTCTTTCTTGTGTACCTTCCAGAAGGCAATTCATGCATGTGCAGGCAAAGTACTCTGTACACTCCTGGTTGCCCATCCTCACACCATTCTGCTCCCTGTTCTTCTCAGTTATCAGAGTGTTGTGGATGTATATACCAATATGTCAGGACATGAAGATAGAACTCGCCTTTTTAAATGGCTGCATAGTACTCCATTCTATGGAATTGGCTCCTTATTGATGGACATGTATTCCACTTATGTGCTCAAACAAGGCAGCAATGTTTCCTAGTACATACATTCCTCCACACGTAAATCTTTGTGTACTTTTGTGAGTGCACTAAAGGATATGAGGGAGGCCTAAAATGACAGATTCCTGGGCTTCTCAAAGATATTTTGATTCCATTGGCCTGGGGTGACACCAGAATCTGAGTTTTGAAAAGCATCCACATAATTTGGATGGACACCCACATTAGGAATTTCCTGGTTCATCTGTTAAACAGAAGCGTGCTGCCCTGAGAAAGTGAGTGGTCTGTGCCTGGCCCTTGGTGCCCAGGTCAGGTGCTGGGTCCACTGCAGTACCCCGGAGAGGGGACTTGCATTGTCACTGCTACCAGTGACCCAGCCTGGGCACCCCTGAGCGCATGCCAGGCTCTCTCAAGAGGCAGTGATCATCAGTCAAGTGGCCACGGAGCCTGGCTAATCCCGACCAGTCCTAATTTCACGTAATTTTATTACTTTTAATATCTGGAAGGACTTACAAAAAGCCAGTAACAGTGGCTGCCCCTGGGGAGAGGCCTGGGCATATGGGAATCAGGGTAAGGAAGGGGACTTTTCAATGATTAACATAGAAATTATTATTATTAAAAAAACCTGCTGGGTGAAGCACATAAATCACCATAGAACATCCCGGGCTGCTGCGTTCATCAACTGTATGATCTTAAACAAGTCACCGACCCTCTCTGAGCCTGTCAGGTGCTGCCGCGACGTCAGTGTGTCACAGGAGGTGGCAGATGAGTTAATGGATGTGAGACACTGATGTAGCCATAAAAAGCGACACGGCAGCAGCATGAAGCAGCATGAGACACGGAGAAGCAGGGGAGGCTCTTACTGTTTTCTGTAAAAGGGCAGGAGAACACAGATAAATGGAGCCGTGAGCTCGAGTCTGGCCACAAGGCGAGCTTGGGGGCAAGGGCAGTGAGGCTGCCTGGCCTCTCTGAGGGCCTGTGTGGCTGCCGTAGGCCTGGCTCGGCCTCCCTGGGGAAGTCTTCACCTTTGGGCCCTGGCCCCAGGGAGTGAGGTCATTCAGAGGGATGTTTTCTGCCTGGGATGGTGCCGTGGGCCACCCATATGCAGACAGGGTGACATCTGCTTCAGCCTGGGGGCCACGCTCCCTGGGAAGCCGCAGCATTTCACAGGATGATAAGAGCTCAGAGAAGCAAAAGCCAGCTGGGAGGTGGAAGATGGGCCCGGAGTCCCCAGTGAATGATCGTCATTATGGCAAAAAAATTGGAACATTTTTGGGGGCAGCCCGGTGGAGTAGCTGTTAAGTTTGTGCATTCAGCTTCGGCAGCCCAGGGTTCACTGGTTCGGATCCTGGGCACAGACCTACTCATGGCTTATCAAGCCATGCTGGGGTGGTGTCCCATACAGAAGAGCTACAACTCTACAACTATGATACACAACTATGCACTGGGGCTTTGGGGAGAAAAAAGAAAAAGAGGAAGATTGGCAACAGATGTTAGCGCAGGACCAATCTTCATCAAAAATAAAAAGGTGGAACATTTTGGAACCCTTTCTGGAGCTCACATTGAAAAAAAATTGCCTTTTTTCTGTCTAAACAAAGACAGTGGTGTGTTTCCCTTTCTAGAGCCTAAGATGGTTCTTTTGAAAGAAAGTCAAAAGCTGGGATTCTGTGGGTCAGACCTGGTATGTAAATGTCTTCCCCACCCTGCTTCCTCCTGACTCAGACAAAAACGAGGAATTTGAATACTTTGCACTTCTGAAATATTGAAGGATCTGGTGATCTTGGGTGATCTACACACCTGGCAGCAATAGGCATGGCCTTCATGGTGGGTGTCTCTGGTAGACGAGGCGAACTCCCTCCTGTTTGCCACAGTCTCCACCATCCCCAATCGCACCACAGCAGCCCACATCCCTCACACTTATGCTACTGTTGTAGCCCAACCTTGTGTCCTCAAATCTAGCTACCGTGCTAAAGCCCTCAAAAAGAATCAACACCAAATCCAGTGCCTGGCTCTGAAACATTTTGTGACTTCACCAAATGGTTTACCTTCCTAATACCGATTTCCATCATTAACTGCTGGCAAAATTAATTTCCCTGAGCACATCCTGGCCATAGGTCTGATGCTCTACCATTTAAGGACTGTGTGATTTAAGGAAAGCTACTTAATGTCTCTGAGCCTCTGTTTCCATAGGACTGATGTGAGTATGAAATTGTCTCATTATTATTATTCTGTTTCATGATTTTGTATGTTGACTGACTGGTTCTTTTGCTTCGCATTGTGTCAGCTGAGGCCCTGGGAGGGCTGGAAGGTCCAAAGCGTCTCGTATGGCTGGTAGGTGGCTCTGACCATCAGCTGGAGCTGTTGGCTGGGAATCTTGTTCTCCCCCCATGCACCCCTCCACAGGGCTGCTTGTGCTTCCTCACAGCGTAGCAGTGAGGGGCATTCCAAGAGGCAAAGACTTCTCTTAAGGCCCAGAAGTTACCCAGCGTCACCTCTGTCACATTATATTGATCATAACAGGTGTGAGGGCCAACCCCAAGGATTCAAGGCAAGGGCAAATGGACCTCACCTCTTGATGTGGACATGGAAGTTCTCCTCACAAAAAAGCATAGGAGATAGAGGACTTTTTGCAGCCAACTTGGAAAACACAGTTTCCTACAAATGGAATTCCACAGTGCCTAATGCACAGAAGACCTCATTCATTCTTTCATTCATTCCACACACATTTAGTAAGCACTCACTGTGTTCCAGGCCTTAAACCAGGCACTGGGAGGATGCAGGTGGTTCCAACCATCAGGGAACTCACAGTTCTGGGTGAGAAACAGGCAGGTAGAGCAGTAATTACAGCACAACATGGTACCTGCTTACCTACAGGCATGCATGGGGATTGGCAAATGGACTCACACTGGCCAACAGGAATCAGCCCGGGAGATTGGCTGAAAGAAAAGTTCTTTTTCACGGGAATATTAGGATGCCTGGAGCTGCTGGGGGCAGGTTTGCTGTCACATGGGATCTGCCAGCACCTGTCTTGCCATGTATGGGGAGGGCTTGCAACAGATATACCAACCAAATTTCCTTTTTATGCAAAGTAATTTGGGTTCAGGTTTCCCTCACTTCTTATCAAAGAGAACCCCTACAAATACTCCATTCTTGTGGCATTCATAGTCTAATGGAAGGGACCATTATATGCAGCAAATAATTATGTTTCAACGTTGTAAGGGATAAAACAGAGATGTGCGTGGGGTATTATGGAGGGAGGGATTGAGTTAATTTTCTTGGAGGCAGGTAAAGAAGTTCTGGAACGTTTCCTGGAGGAGGCTCCCCACCTACACATCTACCACAGGGCTGGTCAAATTAACAGATGCTCTGTACACTCCAGTGGAAGAAATGGCAGAGTCTAAAGACAAAACAAGTGGAGACCAGGCTATCCCACTGTAAATCTGCCCCCTTCCTAACTTCTTAATTCAGGGGTTTTTAGAATTGGCTGCCCTGGTGTCTGCATGACAGAAACAATCTCCTGAGCGAAAGCAGAGACTTTTAATAGACCTGCAGAGGTTAATGGGCTGACAGATCTTTGACATTCATTGCATTTTATGAGCTAGTGGATCTGAGTTAGAGAGCCAATCAGATGTTCCAAATCGATGGCCCCTTTGGGGCGCTGTCTTCACACAGAGCCATGAGGAGGTGACCTTGGATGCCTGACTCCTGAGAGAACAGAGAGAGGATGTCAGAATCATAGGAATTGCTAAACTGATCAAGGCCTGCACAGTGCCCCCGGGTCCCTCTGGCCCCCGGATGCTTTGCCCATAGCTTCTGTAATTGCACATTCCTTCCACCTCACCCTGCATGAACAGCCACACGCACCAGTCTCCTTTAAAAAAATCCCTTCCCTCGTTCCACAAACATCTGTGGAAAAGCTTTGCTATGTCACTCAATAAACAAACATTTCCTGGGCCACTACTCTGCGCCAGGCACAGTTCAGGCATAGGGGACCAGGGAAGATTGTGATGCGTTCCTTCTCTTCCAACAGCTTAGAGTCCTGGGGGACATTCTCAGAGACTCAGATCCTGTTCATGCCCCGTGATGGGGTTGGCAGAGGGGACCAGAGGAGAGCAAAGGTGGTAAGGTGGAAGGCATGCTGACTCTGGGGGATTAGGGAGGCCTTCCAAGTAGAGGGCGTTTTGGCCGGGTTCTGAAAGCTATGTAGGAGCTCACCAGACAGGCAAGAAGGAAAAGGGCATCCAGGTGGGGAACGAGGTGTATAACAAATACATAAATGCAGAGACACCAAGAGGCGGTCACTGGGGCGTGCGCAGTACAGCACGGACACATCACTTTTCTCCCTTGGCAAATCCTTTACTTTTCTCCTTTTCTCACTTTTCTCAGCTTGGCAAAAAGAAGAACTTAATAGCTGGGAAGAACAGGAAAAAGATACTGTCTTGCATTGCTTACACTGCTGGAAGGGATGAGAATTACAGTGGAGCTTTTTGAAAGTAATTCAGCAATATCTTTTCAAATTTAAAATATATGTAAAATATATATATATATATATATATATATATATATATTTTAAATATATGACATTTGACCCAGAAATTCCACTTTGGGGACTTAGGCCTATAGAAGATATTCATATTTTTTAAACACACATACAAAAAAATAAAACTTTAGTATCAAAGGCTGTATTTACACCGACATTTATTGTAGCATTGTTCATTGCGGGGAGATAAAAAGGAAACCACCTGAGTACTATCAGTTAGAGACTGTTTAAATAAAATGTGTCACATCCAGGTCATGGAATTCCATGAGCTATTGAAAAGGCTAAGCGAGATCCCTCCCCCACTGGCCTGGTACATTGTGGAAGCCCTCTTCTCAAACAGAGTTGTAGCAGGAGTTAGTAAAATAAAAGGCATGAAAAGGACACATTGTTTTAATTTTTTTAAGCTTAAAACCTATGAATGTACACTTCTAGATTTTTATGATTGCTCCCTTTGTGTTAAATTGGAAAATGTCACAACCTCCTCCCATTCCAGTATGCACATTCCCTTGTGATGTCACTTTACTCCTCCTTCCATCAAGAGGTGACATCTATTCCCCACCCCTTGAAACTGGGATGGCCTTGTGCAGCACTGTGGCCCACAGAATGCAGGAGAAGTGACCTTAAGAGACTTTTGAGGCCTTAAGAGACCTTGCAACTTTCATTTTTTGGCCCTCTTGGAACACTGCCCTGAGGCCACCACCTGAGGAGCTGATGTGGCCCACTGCAGGATAACAGGCAGCAAGGGGCAGAACTGAGGCGCCCCCGCTGAGAGCCAGCACCAACCGCCCGACAGACGAGCGAGGCCATCTTGGACCTTCCAGCCCAGTGGACTCTCCAGCTCAGTGCGGTCCTGTGAGAGAGCCAGGCAAAACCCTGAAATCCCGAGAGACAAGAGGTGTCTCAGTCTGCTCGGGCTGCTGAAACAAAGTACCGCAGACTGGGCGGCTTAAACAGCAGGCACTTCCTTCTCACGGCCTGGAAGCTGTAGTCTGAGGTCAAGGTGCTAGCGTGGTCGGGTTCTGGTGAGAGCCCTCTTCCCGCTTGCAGATGGCTGCCTTTTGCTGTGTCCTCACACGGTGGAGAGAGAGAGGGCTCCGGTCTCTTCTTCTTGGAAGGACACTAATCCCATTACGAGGGCTCCACCCCCAGGATCTCTCAAAGGCCCCACCTCCGAATACCGTCATATTGGGGGTTAGGGCTTCCATACGCGAATCTGAGGGGGACACAAACATTCAATGCATAGCAATAGGTTATTATTGTGTTAACCACTACTTTTTGGGGTGGTTTGTTACAAAGTAAAAGACAACTGATATACTCCTGACCTTGACCATTGTTTTGATAGCAAATATTTTTAGAAAGTTACATTTGGCAAATCTTTCCTAAGCATTTAACTTAATTTTCACAGAAATGAGATGCTCTTTCTTTTACATTCTCATTGCACTGATTTATAAAATATTTAATTGCAGAATTCCAGTTACAAGTATAATGGTATAAACAGGTTAAGGACCAACAAACACAACGTGACTCCTGAAAGCCCAGAAGTCAGCAGAGGGAGCAGAAGGGTGCAAACACACTAGAAAGAAGTCTGCTGGCCGAGGGCGTCAGCACGCCATGGACGTAACAGCACAGTTTCCTGGGAAATGGAGAGCACTGGTGAATCCAGCAACTCTCTGTAATAGAGGGTGGTAAAGAGTTTTTACCCTATTGTCAAATAAGCAAAGCAACTACAAAGAAATTTATATGGTGTGACCTAATTTTAGAAAAACACAAACAACATATTTGTACATATTAGCATGAACATGGAAAAGGTCTGGAAGGATACACGCCAGGCTATTATCATTGTCACCTCAGAGGATAGAAGTGGAAACAAAGAAGGAAATGGGGGAAAAAAGACAGTAACAGAATGGAAAATGTACACCACATTAGCAAAAATGAATATATGCAGGCCATAGATAAACATATCTATAATACCACCATCAACATGTAAAACTTGGATACAAACATTGAAGGTAAAATGGAAAAAGGAAAGGCGATGAGATAGTAACAATTTTCAGCTAGAATTTCTCTTAATAGAGTTTTTACAACAAAGAGAAGAGAAAAACAAAGCTATACTCTCAGATGCGTGCCATGGTACCTTGTGATATTTATGCCAACCACATATTATTACAATCCACAGGAAATAGTTTCTCCCTGGTCTCTGCGTATTTATTTGTGTATTTTTTTTATAGCATGCATTATCTTCTAGCTGGCTTTCTTTGCACACATTTTTATATTTTGTGATTTGACTGTAAGGTGTTTGAGGGTAATTGTTGTCTTCAAAGTGCCTTCTTCACAATAGGTGACCAACAAATGTCAGATGAAAAGAAAAAAAAAAAAAGGCTCATTTTGATGGCCGTGGATTGGAGGAGAGATTCGGGTAGTAGGGGATTTGATCTTCTAAAGAGCCCCGAGTGAGTGCATGGGTCAGGGTGCAGCCAGTGACAGGAGGGCCAGACTCCCCCCTGCTTAACTAATGAGGAAACAACGTGCTCTCACTTAACTGGACGTCCGGAGGAAGAGCAGCAGCAGTTCCAGGCATCACATCCAGACTCAAATGCTCCCAAAGAAAATGAGAATGGTTTCTTTCTGTGTCTCTTTCTTAGGAATATGAAAAGCTTTCCCAGAAGCCCCATCAGACTTTCCCTCATGTCTCATTGGCTATATTTGGGTCACATGCCCAAGCCTTGCCCAACCACTGGTAATTAGAAGAGGGCTACCATGATTGGCCTAGACCACCCATGGATCAATACCTGGTCCTATATACTTATGGTTAGTGTGCAGGTCTATCACGTGGAACTTACCACGCGATTTTGACAGCACCTGAGGTGGTCTATACTCTGTTCCACAAGATGAGTCCACTTCTCATATATCTGGATGCTATGCAAGGCCCAATTGCTATAAAAGTTTCTAAATACTTCCTCTCTGTTTCTGTACTTATCTCATTAAGTACCAGTAGCAAATGGTTTGTGGAACAGCCCTGGCCAATGGACCACACGTTGAGTAATACTGGCTTCGACTACTCAGAATCTCTTCTTGGACCTAAGATGGGGTCAGCTCCCTCTGACTTCTGTGGAGCTGGAGTGGAGGACTTGGAAAGTCAGGGAGATGTTGGCAAGGCTCAAAGGCAGAAAGGAAGTGGGGTAGGCAACCCGCAGTGTTCCTTACACTGCACTTCAACAACTGCTGCTGCGTGTGACCAGCTGACATTAGGTCACACTCCATCCACAACTTTGAGCACAACTCCACACACTGAGATGGTGTCCTCACTGCATTCAGCTGCCTTGTCCTTCTCTGGGGCAGAATGAGGTAAGACTCCCACTCCCAAGGGGTATCCAAGACGAGAAACAAAGAGTCTGGCCATGGGTGGCTTGGGAGGGAGGAGAGGATTATTGGGTTATCTGGGCTGCGTCAGTTAGGATAGGCCAGGTTATGCTGCAATAACAAACACCACCAGATTCTCAGTGGATTACGACAACAACATGGGTTAATTTCTCACCCATGCACATGTTCACTGTGAGTTGGCTGTGGCTCTGCTCCACATCTGCCTTACTCGGGGACCCAGGATGATGGAGTGGCCCTTACCTGGAACTCTGCTAATTTTGTGGCAGAGGGAAAAAGAACACGGGGAGCCACAAGATGATCCGTAAAGCTTTCCCCGAGAAATAATACGGTTCCCTCCTCCTATCACCCAGAGGAGTCCCTAAAACATTTTCCATGTCTAATGCCTTGTTTTTAAGCTGTGCTTGCTGAGAGGAACCAAGCAGAACATTGTCAGTCAGCCAAACTGCAGAACCGGTCCAAATCAGAAAGGTCCAAGACGGCGATGGGGTGCCGTGCACAAAAGGAAACGTGTGCAAAATGTGCGGTGTGCAAGAAGGGAAGATCCGCGCATGCCCCAAGTGTCCCCACTCTGAGCGATGACGTGGAGACTCCTCCCTCTTCACATCCCATGAGAACCCAGCTCACCTTCTCTTCGGGGAGGTGATTTAGAGCAGGAGCTCTGCCTCCTGCATTTGTTGATCAATGCATAGAGTTTCTGCTCTGCTGTTCTGAACCCGTCTTCTTCTATTGGCCTGAGCGGCTCTAGGCAAAAGGACCCACTTGCAGTCACCTGTCTCTTAGGGCTCGGTAACACTCCCACATTTCATTAACCATAACAAGTCACATGGCCAAGCCTGCAGCTAATGGAGCAGAGAAGAATAATCCTCCCCCAGGAGAAGCAGGGAGTGTTTTTGAACAAGAATATGATCTCTCACTGCCCACGTTCCTGAGCCCGAGCACATCTCGTGGAGAATGGTTCTCCCCTGACGTTGTCGAGATTGGAAAGTCTTTCCTGGCTGTGGACTCCATTTGATGTTTTGATGTGATTCTCCTCACAGAACAAATGCTAAAGAAATACAGAGTTGGGAAATGGAGCGGGGAGGGGTGCTGTCCACCTACAATGTGCTCGACACTCTGCTGGGTTTCTTCTGCACATTTTTAAGACATTCTTACCCTAACCATCTGAAGGCAGGCATAACTATCCCCACTTTACAGCAGAAAAAACTGAGGCTCAGAACAACTTGCCTAATTCTAAAAGCTAGTCAAGATAACAATAGTGATTATTTGTACTATCACCAGTATTATTAAAAAGGCTGCTTTTTATCAAGTGTTACTCTGTGTCCTGCACTGTTATATACTTTACTTGGATAATCTCATTTAAATTTCACAATAATCCTGTGACATAATTACTGTCATTTTATTTATTCTGTAGGTGGAGAAACCGAGGCTTAGAAAGGTAAAGGTTCCCAACTTGCAAAAAAGAGTAGAGCCCAAACAGAACCCAGGTCCGCCCAAACGCAAAGCTTGCCTTTAAGCCCGGAGCACGCCCCACTCAAGGATGGAAATCTGCGTGAGGGCATCACAGCCCCACCCAGGCCGTGCAGGAAGTGATGGGGGAGGCCTCCCCTGTGAGACAGAGGAGAGGAAAGGGCATTCCTGAGGGGGGGGAACAGGAGTATAACAACAGGCCAAGAGCCATTTGCATTCCGGCTCATTCCAGAGAATGAGACCCTTCTGCGTCTTCTCTACAGTGTTATTTTTGTTTCCTAATCTTTTGGCCATGGGATTTCCCAGCTGTGGTGAACATGTGTTGTTTTTCCTGTCCAGAATCCCTTCTTTTGGAAATGGCATGCTGATTTCCTTTGGGGAACAGCTCCTCCAACTTGGGTCCATGTGGGTTGTATGATCCTCTTGGAGCAGGCTTCTTTTTCTGCGCAGTCACTTGTGGCCCATCTTAGTTATAGAAATGGCAGGAAAGCAGACGCCCATTGTCCTGGGGAAAGGGAGAAGTAGGACTTATTTGGGGGCCAATGGCTGTCTCTATCCAAATCCCATGGTACAGAGATACAGGGTAGAGATAGCCTAGAAGCCATTGGTAACTGATTATTTGTTTGGGGGAAGAATTCTCCACCTCATGAGTCCACCTGGTGGGCAGGGACCACCTCCCACTACAAAAGCTGAAGTCCACTTCCCAGCCTTCCTCGTAGCTAGGGAGCGGCACTTGAGTTGGGCTTCTGCTATCAGACGTGCCCTCTCAGGACATCGATGTGGGTGCTGGTGACACAGAGAAGCAAGGACTGCAGAAAATCCACTTTGGCAAGGATGGCTGTCGAGAGCTGAATCAGGTTTCCAGAGGCAGTGTCGGCCCCTGGAACCAGGGTCCAGCCCTGCTGGGGTTGGTGGTGTCAGTGGCAGTGTCTGTGCCCAGCGGAGGAACAGGTGTGTGGTTTTGGAAACTGTTCTTAGCTGAGGGACCTCCGAGCCTGGGTCTCTAGCCCTCCTAGAGACTCTGGAAGCTACCCAACAAACAACCTTTAAGAAATTCTTTTCTGTTTCACCTGGCCAGGTTTGGTTCCTGTCTCCAAGCAAGGACAGAGAATGCAGAGCTGGCCATGAGAAAGAGATGCAAGAACGGCGGAGGTCCTCCAGAGCTCACTTCGCCCATCTTTGACGGCAGCCTGACCCGTGGAGACTGCTGAGGAACTTGAGTTTCTTCCACGATTCCACGGGAGGGAGAGGTGGGGAAGATGCTGGAGCCCGGGAGCCCGGGAGAGATGCTGAACACGCTGCTGAATTGGGCAATGGGGGCTTTGGTGTGCATGGCAAAAAGACAAGTGACCTCTTTTTTGCACCAGGCTGGGGAAAAAGTTATACCCATTCTGCTTCAATACTTTCATAAATGCATCTTCAGAGGTGAAATTCAGGCATTTGTGGTTAGTTGAAGGGGGGTAGGGGAAGGAGGTGAAAATTTGGGACAATGGAGCCTCTCCCAGCACTGAGAAAAGGATAAACTGATGGCCTACTCCACGCACTGTTCTGGGGCTAAGTGAGCTGGACAAATGGGTTAAACTGCACACCACGGGCCCTTCATGAAGGGGCAGGCAGAGGGGTCCTGGGGTTCAAAGAGCCCCTTCTGGGCCGGCACATGCCACAAAGTCAGGCTTCCATTAAGCCTCAGGCTTTAAAAACGCAGGGTCTGGTGAATTCCAGACATTCTGAGTGGCTACATGGACAGCATGCCCCCTGTTCCAGTGAGGAAAGCCCTCTGAAGGCTCTTCTGGAATTCGACTCATTTGTCCGTGGGTTGTTTTGAGATTTTTAGTGGAGAATCAGGGTCTTAATTCAGAGAAGCCAAGCGTATACATTTAAAATGCCAATAAGCAAAGACTCATTATTGATATGCCAGCCGTCCCACGCAGAACTCCTCGGCTCTAAATTTACAATTGCAGCCAATTTCTGAACTTCAAGTCCTCCTACGAGGCTGAGGTTGGGAGCCCCAGCAGGAGGAATTAGGTTGTTTTTTGGTTTCTGGTTAAAATGTTCTAAAATCAATTGTTCTGATGTTTGCACAACTCTATGAATAAACTGAAAAACCATTAACTTGTACACGTTAAAAGGGTGGATTATGAGGCTGGTCCAGTGGTGCAGTGATTAAGTTTGCCTGCTCTGCTTTGGTGGCCCAGGGTTCAAAGGTTCAGACCCTGGGCATGGACCTAGGTACCACTTATCAAGCCATGCTGTGCAGAGGTCCCACATATAAAGTGCAGGAAGATGGGTACAGATGTTAGCCCAGGGCCAATCTTCCTCAGCAAAAAAAAAAAGGGGGGGGTGGATTATATGGTACGTGAATTATATCTCAATAAAGCTGTTACTACGTTACACAAAAGGAGCATGGAAAGAGCAGACTAGGTTGGAGTCTCAGCCCTACTATGCGCTAGCTGTGGGACTTGAGGCTTGTCACCTAATCTGGCTGAGCTCGGTCCCTCAATCTCTAAGGTGATGAAACAGGATTAAATCATATTTATGTCATGGAATCAATATAAAGGGGAAATGAGAGGCCACCCATGACATTGCCTGGCCCATGGGTCACACTGGTAATTGTGTGCGCCTTATCAAGTCCCTGTTATGTACGGAACACTGGGGACACAGAGACAAATGAGACGACTCCTGCCTTCAAGGAGGAAGCTGGTTAGGGTGGGAGACAGGCAGTGACGCCATAGTGTCATCCGTGCTGTGATTCAGGGACCAGACTATGCAAGTGAAGATGGCCAGAGAGCTCGGGGAAGACAGATGTCACTCCCCAGACACACCTTCCCTGTCCCCAATCCCTGTACCCCAGTGCTGTCTGCCTCGGCACGGTCCTTTGTTCTCTCCCCAGCACCGTCTGGATATATTCTTGTTTGTTTACTAGGGTGCTTCCTTCACGCCTGTGTCTCTCCACCGAGACTGGCAGCTCCAGGAGAGCAGGGCCCTTGTCTGTCTCGGTCCTCAGTGCCCAGAACAGCGTCCCGTACTTAGTAGACTCTCAATAAAGATTTACTGAATGAAAGAAGGCATCAGGATGAGGCTTGGAGAATAAGTAGGAATTAGCCAAGTGAAGAAGTCAGAAAGAGTATTCCCGGCTGAGAGGGCAGCAGCCAAAGCCAGGGAGACCACAGACTGCACAGCTAAGGAGAGGGGATGGAGAGGAAGTGGCAGGAGAGGAAGAAGGAGACACAGGTGGGGCAGCCCCAGGACAAGCCTTGGCCCTCACTCGGGGCGGTGGGGGGGGGACGACTCTAATCACTATTGAGCTCCCCCTCTCTGTTGGCTCCAGTCTATGAAAACCCCCGCAGATCCTGGTATTCCTGCTGAGTGCAGTCAGTGCGTTTCTATAGCAACCATCACCATGGCACCAGAGGCCTGAATCCAACTTCCGGCTTTACTGAGGCCCTGAGCTCCTGTCCCCCTCCCCCAGCATCCTCCATCCCACAATGCAGAAAGGAGACAGGGCAGGGCTTCCACTCTGGGGTGTGGCTGGGGCCCTGCCAAGGAGGGCTGTGGCCAGGTGCAGGGCACAGGGTGAAAGGATTAAACATCAGATACGTCACAACAGATGCACCTGCCAAAGGCGGATGCAGACGGAACATTTACTAGCAATTTCCATTTGCATTGCTTTGCTCAGATATGGGATGGGGAGGTGGGTTTGAATATGCAGCCAGTGCTGGAGCAGACAGGCCTTCCTGTGGGCTGGCAGGGTGGGGCATGCAGCTCAGGGCAGCAGGCCTGGGAAAGAACCCAGCTCCCGTGGCTCGTAGACCTGTGGCCTCTCTGAGACTCACTCTTCTGTTCTGTAGAATGGGAACGATAAGCAACGATTCTATCAGCTCATTTCAGATATCAAAGAAACAAGCCCAGTGCCTTACACCTGGTAGGTACCTGATGAATATTTAGTGAGTGAATTAACAAAGAATGTAAAAAATAATGTCATCTCTCAGTCAACAAAGCTACAAGTCCCAGTCCCCTTCTCTCTTGACTCTCTTCCCTGCTCCACATTCTGTCCAAATCCAGTTCTGTCGCATGAATTTCAGATCCACCTCCTCTTCTCTGCCATGTCCCAGCCTCTCCCCCTGGAGGAGTAATCACAGGTTCCTGGGTCACAGACCTGAGTTCTAATCTAGCTGCTGTGACTTGCTTAATCTTGTGACCCTGGGCAAGTTGAGTCACTTCTCAACTGCCTACTTCCAGTGAGGTCCCTCCAGTTTCAAGACTCAGAAACCCAATCATGCCAGCTTAAGCCCAAAGAAGGGGTGAGGTTCGGGTTCCAGATTTAGCAAATAAAAATACAGGATGCCCAGTTAAACTGGAATTTCAGATAAACAACAAATAATTTTTCAGTATACATGTGTCTCAAACATTGCACAGGACATACTTACACCAAAAAAAATTTGTTGTTTATCAGAAATTCCACTTTAACTGGGCAACCTGTCTTTTATTTGTCAACCCAAGCTGGGGCGGATACTTACTAACTCATGAAACAAGCTGGATCTGGGAGTTCAGGTAACACCAAGAGGACTCACTCTTTCTCTCTCCTCCCATTCCCATTTCTGGGCTTTGCTTTCTACAGACTTGGGGAGCCTCACTCCTTGTGGGGACAAAAACAACCATCCATGCTCCCTGCTCCTTAGGGCTGGTTGTACAGAAGACAGACTCCATTCCTGCCTTCTACCCTCCTCCCCCCTCCCTCTCTCCCATCCATCCTGTGCCCATGCTGAGCCCTGTGCCTGCCTCAGTGACTGCCCTTGTCTACCATGCTGTTGTTAGCTCTGCGTCCCTCTAGACTTTACATCCATCATGGCCCAGCAGCTTTGTATGGTCTACCCTGCCCATTCTCCACCTCACCTCTCACCTCCGCCCACACCTCTTGCCTCCCTCGGGCCACCAACACACCAGCTCTCTGTCCTCTGGGCTTTCATGCACGCTTTTCCCATCCCGGGAGCACGCTGCACTGACCTTCTCCTCTCCCTTTCCCCCACCGGCTCCTTCTCCCCGCTCACGTCGCAGTGGACACAGCAAGACTTTGGAAGTCCCTTCTGACCACCGCAACCAAAGCCAGCCAGCTCTCCACGCCTGAGCCATTTTGGCTCTGGACTTCCGTTTCCTGATCTGTGGGGATAGGGGACTGGACCAGCCAGGGGCTGCAAACTCAAAGGACAGTAGAGTTTGGGCCAGGACTTTAAATAAATGGGGTCCCAGAGACAGCAGTCCCCGTCTGAAGGGAGCAGGCACAACTCGGTTCTGGCCCATGGTGGATGGGAAAGCAGGCCCAAGATCGCCAATGCTTCAGATTCTCCCAAAGAGCTAGAAATCTGCACGTATATGGGAAAATCTCTCAATTTTGAGTGGTGGCCCCCGTCCGTGACCTCTGGATTAGATGACCCAGCCCTGCGATCCGCGGCTGCATTCTCCAAGGGGTTCCTGGGAACCACCCGCAGTAGACAGCTGAGGGCTATGAAAACCCATTCTCTGGCCCCACCCAAATCTTTGGAGCCAGCCCCCAGGAATCTGCATTTTAGCAAGCACTCTCCAAAGGTGTGTATGTTCACTAAAATTTGAGAACTGCAAATCCTGGATTTTCCATTTTAATAGAGTCTCGCTCTTCATTTGCATCCATTACAGTGGGGGCAGGAGCACCTCCTCTTGAGCATTTTTCTCCCCGGACATGCCACCCCCCACCCACTGCCACCTCGGAGCGCAGCAGGAGAAGGAACTGAGGCTCCTGCCAGACGCCCATCACCGTGCCAGTTCCGACGTACAACCTGGAGGGCAGGGATCTCGAGGGAGACATTGGAGCACCCTGGGGATCTTTCCACCAGGCCAAACTCTCTCTCCCCAAATGGAAACAGAAAGAAGGTCCTCACCACATTGAGAGATTATTGTTCAGAGCTCCTCTTTCCTCTGATCAGAGGCTAACACTACCAGGCTGATCACCTGTGATGGGGAGAAGGATGTGGCAGAGCCTTGGGGAGGGAGGGGGAGAGCGAGTGGCTTTGATAAGAGCAGATGGCTCCTGGGAACGGGACAAGAGCTACACAGACATCAGCTCTGATGGACTCCCATGTTTGTTAGGAGCTGAGGGCACCTCACAGCAACAAGGATCGTGGCTGCCCACCTCTGTCCTTCACGGCCAAGTCCCCGTGCCCATCTCCCATCAGGTTTAGCTTGAGCTAATCACGATCATTACAAAGTCTCAAATCATGGGAGGCCTGTGCAACCGGCAGCTGAGGGTCCCACAGCACTTTGCTGCAGTTTCCATCTCTGGGTACGTTTACCTAGATCAGGGCACATGCTTATCATCTAGCCATGGTTTAGTGAGGGGCAGATTCAGAGTGAACATTTATTGAGCACGTACTGTGTGCTCTGTGCTGTGCTAGGCACAAATGACTGGAATTCGGTGTGCACTGCTCTAATGGAACAGAAAAGTCTTACTGCCCTCAAAGTGCTCTGGGAATAGAGCGGGGAGAGAGGTGACTCACCTGAGGAGGAATCAGGGCAAACTCTGCAGGGAGTGGCCCTGGGGCTAGGATGGGAAAGGTGTGTTGGCTCAGAGCCACACAGAGGAGAGAAGGCAAGGGCACTCCCTGTGGCATAAACTGTGTGCACGGAAGGAGACAGGTTCCGGCCCTGCCATTCTGCCTCCCTAACCCTTCCTGTCTGTTCCCTCAAACCCGGCGCTTCCCAAACTCGAGTCTTTCACATAAGCCCCTAACGTTTCTGCCATATCCATGTAGAACCTGTGCTCTGATTTATTGCACATTTTTCTTTAAGTCCACTCACGGGTTTTTATTTTATAAAATTTGTGTGAAGAATCTTTCTCTCACAACAGTAATTGGAAAATAGATTTCGCTTGCTATAAATAGATGGTCACGAAAAATAAGAAGATTGACAGCAAGATAGTGATGATGAAATCCAGCTGGGTTCTCAGCCTGCTCGCTCGTCATTAAAGAGAGAAGAGAGAGGGTTAGACAGGCGTCAGGGACACCTCAGCACCAGCTGGAGACTTTCTCTCTCATCTATTAGGATCGAGAGAGCACTGAAACAAGTCAGTACTTTCTTTCAGGCTTATCTGTGTCCCCCACTAAAGAAACCCCAGATACTACTGTTATTCCCCCCACTTTGAGACACTCTGTCCCAGCCAAAACCTGAGCCAAACCCCAACCATACGTGTGCCTCCACGGTCTCCTGCAGTGTTGGTGTGCAACTGTGCTCGCTGGAGACCTTGAACTCGGTGGCTGTGTCTAGGCCTGCTGTGGTGGGTGAGCACTTCGCATCATAGTAATAACCACAACCCCTGCAACAGTAGCAACAAGCTCCGCCATAGCCGACATGTATATAGTTCTTATTGCACACCAGGCACTGTTCTAAGCGTCTCCACATACTCAATTATTTAATTCTCACAAAAACATCTATGACAATGGTGCCATGATTATTCCCATTTTACAGATAAGAAAACTGAGGCAAGGAAAGGTTAAATACCCACCCAAGAACAATTCTATCCTTTTTCTATATTGGATTCCACATATAATCTCACTTGTTTATTCGTTCTTTCATCCAGTCCTTCAACAGATGTGCACTGAGTATCTTCTATGTTTCCCCTGATGCAATGCTTATTTCATTTTAAAATGAAACTTGCTGTTTCCAGCTCCTGCATGCTTTGACTAGCATCCCTCTGCTCCCTGCATCCTCAAATGGCCTCCCATGGCCTCTGTAGGCTGGGCCATAGTGCACTGCCCGGGTTGCCCATCAGTACTTGTTCCTCTGGCTTCCGGGAGTGTTGGCTGTGATGGCTGTCACTGAGTCCTTCCCTGGGAATTGCAGTGGACTGAAGAGGACTGTGTGGCCTTAGGTTCTGGCTCCTCCCCAGGGGCAGCCAGCAACAAGGGACTGACTATTGTGGGGGCACAAAACTAAGACCCCTTGATTCAATCCAGGACAACTCTGCAGGGCCGCCCCAGCTCCTGAAGCCCCTCGGGGGGTCAGCTAAGGCCTCTGTTGCAGCTGCATCACAGCCCAACTTCTTCTGCCAGCCCTGCCACACTCACCCTCACAGGTGTGTTTCCAGAGCCCGCTCCCCTGAACGCCATCTGTCTCAGAGTCTGTGGCCTGGGAAACTCCACCTAAGACCCCTTACAAAAGCATCTGTCCCCAGCCAGAGCTGCAACCAGCCCTGTGTCCCCTGCAGTTCCTCCCCAACTGAGAAAACCAAAGGGAGCCCGGGTGCATGGGACGTTCACAAAGGGCCTTGGTGGCACTGAAGCCCCAGGGTCACCTCAATCTCCACAAGCCCTGAAAGCCTTGGAGGTGGTTGGGTTTCTTTATTTATATGTTTTAGTACATTAGCTAATTAGCTTTGTTCCCAGGCCCCATTACTGTTTCCTCCAGTGTATCCTGGCCTCGACTCTAACGACAGGCAGCCACTCAGGCCCCCGGGAAGATGCTCTCTTTCAGGCCCACAGGGATCAGCCAGGGAAGGAGAGAGGAAGGAGAGGGGAGGTTGCATTACAGGGTGTCAGGGAGGGGTCACAGCTCCCCCACCTCTTTGTGCCTTTGAGCAAGGAGAGCACAGTCAGCATTTCCCCTCCTGCAGGAGGCGTCTTTCCCAGCCCAGCACAGGAAGGCCCAATGGTAAGTGGTCCACCTCCGCTCTATTCTTAAATGGCCCATCTTTAAAAATAGCCTACATCTGCCCCACGCCTGACCCCTAACATTTCTTACATTTAATTGCAAATTACTGTCTCAGCAATTCTGTAGGCTTCCCAATCTGGCCTAAACCCAACGATAAAGGCAGAAAACAAATGGAGGTAGATCCTGCAGTCTGCAGAGACGGTTTGGGATGTGGACGTGAGGCCTCACAGGTAATCCTGCTTAGCATAAACCCGGCAGGGGAACTCAGTTTGAAGGAGCTCCAAGGTCACCACGTCCAGCCCCTGCTGAGAGCCACAGGCAGTCCAGACACTATCTTCCGCAGGACGGGAAACAGAGTGACACTGGGACCAGGCAGCCTGACCTGTCATCAGCCCTGAAGGCCTGGACACCACACCTACTTAGTGAGTACCTACTATGTGCCAGGCCAGGAGCCAGTGGCTCTCAAAATCTTAGGGGTTAGGACGCCTTTACACTCCTAACAATTACTGAGGACCCCAAAGCACTTTAGCTTCTACTTACCATATAAGAAATTAAAACCAAAGGATTACACACATATTCACTTATTCACTCATTTAAAAATAACAATAACAAGGGGCCAGCCCAGTGGCATAGTGGTTAAGTTCCCACACTTTGCTTTGGCGGCCTGGGGTTTTCAGGTTTGGATCCCGGGCGTGGACTTAGGCACTGCTTGTCAAGCCATGCCATGGAGGCGTCCCATATAAAGTAGAGGAAGATGGGCATGGATGTTAGCCCAGGGCCAGTCTTCCTCAGCAAATACAGGAGGATTGGCAAGGGATGTTAGCTCAGGACTGGTCTTCCTCACCAAACAAGCCCATTACAATGTTAACATGTAACATATTTTATGAAAGTATACTATATTTTACAGAATGAAGACATTTAATGAGAAGAGCAACATTGTTTTGCATATTTGCGAATCTCTTTCATGTCCAGCTTAACTGAGATAGCTGGATTCTCAGATCTGCTTCTGCATTCAGTCTGGCACAATATCTTGTTCTGGTTAAAATGTATAAAGAAGGTGTGCCTCACACAGATATGTGGTTGGAAAAGGGAGAAGTATTTTAACAGCTTTCTCAGATAACGATGAATATTCTTTGGTACGACACCAAAACTTGACAAGTGGTGAAGTGTGGCTGCAATGTGAAATCTGAAACCATGTCAGTGAACTTTTCTACTCTGTCACGTTAAAACCCACTGGTCTGTCTTGTACTTTGAACGGATCTTTTAGCCATGCATGATTTTCTAACATCATTCATTGTTCATTTGAGACCGCTTCCCTGACTCACGCAGATCTTCCAAATATCGACGGATTTCATTATATGTATCAACAGTTCAGTCTTTAGAACCACCCCAGTTCTCATCTGAGACGTTTCCTGGGAAGATGTCAAGCTCACCATGGCAGATAAAGCTTTCCAAACCTCTGATTTTCACTCAACAGCTTGAATTTTATCATTGGCAACAAATACTGCCAGTTGCTTTCCTTAAAGTGGCAGGCCCACCTAGTTCATTTTTGGGAAAACATCTGCCAAAGGCCCAGATCTCAATAACCAAGGTTTGTCAGTTGTTCTTTCGTGAAAAAAGCAATGACTGACTCAGCTCTCAATTCAAACCATCATACACATGCTTTCCCTCGACATTGCCCTCAACCTGTGCTTTCGGATGCAGCCCAGTGCTTTATATGTACTTCCCACTCTTTTTTACACAGATTATTTAAAAAGACATGTACTTAAGGGTGGAGATTTCATAAAGTTAATCATTTTACTGCCTCAGTAAGGACATTCTTAGGTGAAACTGGCATGTGTTTTAATGCTCGTGTGTGATGGTGAAGAATACGATCAGTCCCGGTACACTTTGTGCCACTCCCTTGATTTGTACTAAGAAGCCAGCAGTTCACCCACCACCAGTGCAAATGTCAACAGGATAAAAAATGCAAATAATGTTTTAGAGTTATTGTGAAAATAGTCTTGACCTCAAAGACCCCCTGAAAGAGTCTGGGGGACCCCAGGGGTCTGCAGAGCACACCTGGAGAACTGCTAAGCTAGGGGAGGGCAGCAGTTTCTGTACCTCCAGAAAATTCCAAGCTGGCTGAGCAGATAGACCATAAATAGACACAATTACTACATGGTATGATGAAGGCCAGGACAGAGACATGGCAGAGAGAGAAACTTGCTTTGCACTGTGGAAACTGGCAAAGGTTTCACAGTGTAGGGAACTTTTGAAATGGGTCTTGAGGGTTGAGTAGGAGTTCATCCAGAAAGAGAAGGTGAATCTTTATACTACCAGTTTCAGAAGGACAGGTCCTAAGAAGGCACGGATTTTGGAAACAAGTACGAAGGAGAAAATAGAAGAATTCGTATTATTAATAATATTAATATTAACAATATTAATAATATTAATTAATAATATTAATAAGTAATAATATTGGTCACCATCATGGAACATCTACAATACACCTCCCACTTTATATACATTATCATATTTAATTCTCTCCAAAAGTCTATGAAATGCCTCTACGTATTCTCTTTGTTCAGAAAAGTTGAATAACTTCCTCAAGGACACAGAACAAAGTCATAGGGAAAATCAAGATTAAAACCAGAACTGCCTGTCTCCAAAGGCCACTTTTGTTCTTTCTACTTCCTTTCCTAAGCCAAGAGAAAGAGCAGTGTCCTGGGCCACCACAGCTCCAACCTTCAGCTATTCTCTACAGTTGATCAAAAAAGATCCAGTCCCTTCTACATGGCATTCAAGGCTTCCCAACCCAGCCCCTCCTCCCCTTTCTAGCGCTGCCTTCTATGAATCCCCAGTCGAGCCACACTGGGATCCTTTCTTTTCATCCAGACTTGCTTCTGGGCTTTTGCCTGAGCAATGACCGCCACCAGGAGTCCCTTCCCCCTTTCTTCTTCCATCTTGATCTACTGTTGGAATCCTACCAATCTTTTCAGGCTCAGACAAGCCCTCCTTTCTAATCCTCTGTGCCTCCTATTTGTGTTGATGTCATGCATCACGGTCTGCCTACAGCTAGGGACGAATTTATTTATCCACTCCTCAAACCTAATAGCCCCGTCACTGGACCGTAGTCTCTTTGATGGCTGGGACCACATTGACCTAAGAATATCATCTCTTGGTTTTGCACTTGCTCTTTGAGCCTCAGTTTCCCCCTCTATAAAATGGGGATGCCAGCACCCTACCTCACAGGGCTGTGGTGAGGAGTAAATGCATTCATGTATGTCGAGTGCTTAGAAAACTGCCTGGCACGTAGTAAGCACTCAATCGGTGTGAGCTGGTTCTGTTGTTATTATAGTAATAATAATTACTGTTGTTGAAGATCATTAAAGGGGAGGAGATGAGCACATTCCCACCCTGTACCAGTTTCATGGCCCACGTTCTCACAATAAGGGCAGGCTCTGTTAGCACCATGCATCTGAAGCCAGTCTAGAAGCATGAAAATACGTCCAGATATGTCTTACTTTGGTTTTCCTGCAAGCAGTTATGCCTGGGGGCTTATTCCAGTTGGGTCCCTCTATTCTGTTCCTCATGTCTGCCAAACCTCCAGGGACCTGCGAAGTCTGAAAATAACTGAACCAGGCCCTATAGCTGCGTCCCAGGGAACGCCAGGGGCCCTCAGAGCCCTGATTAAAGATGCAGCAGGGCTGGCCCCTCCTTCTTTTCTCAGTTCCACCCAACCACCCGGTGGGCTCCTTGGGTGAGGCAGCCGTGCAATCCTGCTCAGCACCTGAGGACAGAAGGACAATCGTGCATTAAGCTTTGATCTCTGATGCGAAGATCTCTGAGAGATCTTTGATCTCTCATTCTAATAAGCAGGAAGGAGAGCACTCCTGCCCCTGGGCTCTGCTCCACCTGAAGCTGGCTGGCGGATTTCTGTCAGCGTGCTGGGATTGTTTTTAAGGTTAGCGGACAAAGCGCCCCAGAATGCCAGCTGCCCTGGGTTTGGTTACTCTGTTCTTGATATGTGACAGCTCTTGGCATCATGTGAATTCTGAGGAAGGCAGGATGTTGTGTGCAAGCTTCAAAGGGCTTCAAGAAAATCAGTCACATTGGGGCTCCCGGGTCCTATTTCCAAACCCACCTCCTGCCTGCAGAGACCTTTATTAGAGACGGTGAACTCCGTGTAAAGACTTGCTAGAGATGATTCATCACTTCCAACTTGTTTCATCATCTTTCTAAGGTTGATACAAGGGTTCTGCCCAATGCCACCAAGAGGTACAATTTCTGTGGCCTTGGTCAGCCATGGTTGCCATGATGGCAGTGCTAGCACTTTTTACACACCAGCCACTGGGTGCAACTTCATATGCCTTGTTTAACTGAGCACAGCCCTCTGGGAAGACTCTGGATTTCTCTGTTTTACAGATTAGGAAACTGCAGCTCCGAGAGGATAAATCACTTGTCCAAAAGTCACACCTCCTGGAAGCGGGAACCAGGAACCAAGCCCAGCATGATCCGATTCCACAATGGGAGCACTTTCCCTCTCCACCTCCCCGGCCTCTGCCACCGTGTTAGCCGAAATGAACCGGGTAAAGTTGGAAGTAGTATTTTGGGGGAGTATCTACCTGCCCCAGACCTTTTACCCATGCACTATTTTCTTTTCTCCTGGAAACAGCCCTGTGAGGGAGGGACTATCACCTCCAGTTTATGAGAGGGTTCGGAGGCTCAACCTGTCCACTGACATGCGTGAAAGCCTTGAGCAGAGCAGGATCCAGACTCTCAAAGCTCAAAGCCCATGCCCTTTCCGCCATGCTCATCGCTTCCATTGTGCTGGGAGGGCCAAGGGAAACTCCTGTCCATGAGCATGGTTGACAGGGCTGGTCACTTCCGGTGAGAGGAGAGGGGAGAAAAAAGGTCTGATACCAAAAATATATGGGTGGAGGGGCTTCCACGAGAGGGAGAAGGACAGGGAGACAGGAAGGCAGGTCCCAGCTAGTGTGGGAACAGGGGATTAGGGGACAGACAGGGTGGTCCTGTGACCATGCCTGTTCTCCTTCCATCATGATCAGGAGGGCCTAACCCTCCAATTCCAGATCTTTCCAAACTTCAGGACCTAGTTTAAGCACCACACTGTCTACGGAGCCTCCCTCCAGCCCACGCTGACCCCAATCTCTGCTAGCGTTTTGAGTCTGTGCCTCTCCATCTGGCTTCCAGTGACGCAAAGCCACATATGGTGCTCTGTCTCGAGGGTCTTGAGATAGAAAGTTCCCATCAGATAGGAGGTTCCCATTGAAATAGGAAGCTGCTAAGAGGGAGGATATTGTCCTATTCATTCCTTTTTTATTCCTCTCAGAACCCAGAAGACTGGCAGAAATAAATACATGCTCAAATAAATACATGTGGTGTTGTACTGTTCCCATTTTATAGAGAAAAACAGGGGAACTCCTATAAATTAGGTCAGCAGCTCCGAGGTTATCTGATCTTCCTCTAACATTAAATCTCCTCATGGCTAGTACACCCAAATCAAAGCCAAATAAACGTGACTGATTTTAGAAGGAGGAGAAGGAGGAGAGGGAAGAGAGGGAGAAGGGGGAGGGGAGAAGTGGTGGGAAGACCGGGAGATGAGGGAGGAGGAGACGAGCAGTGGGAGGAGGCGGAGGGAGAAGATGACGAGTGGGAGGAGGAGGGGGAGGAGATGAAGAGAGAGGAGGAGGGGCTGAGGGGTGGGAGGAGGGGAGGAGATGAGAGGGGGAGGAGGAGGGGAGGAGGATTTTGCTCTGGAATAGGACACAGAACTTAAAACTAAAATGGGTACAAAATCACACTGGGGACAGAAATAGCACTCTTTTCTCAAGCATGAATTCTATTTTGCTTAATCTAAAAAGAGATTTTTCCGCCGTGCACACCTCGCCTCTGTGCCTGCTCCACCAAGATGTAGGATAACTGACTTCCTCGAGCGTGGAAACCAACCCGCCACAGCATGAGCTACATGTGGGAGCTGTCAGGTTAATCTCAACAGAAATGTGGGGACAAGGTCAAATTTTGAAGCAAAACAAAGCAGACAAGCGGGATTGCAGCTGGCCATCCCTCACGCGGCACGATGCGGGCAGTTGCCGTGAGGGTGCTCCAAGCAGGCAGCAGGAGCGCTTGCTTCCAGTTGACAGTCAACATCCCCGGCCCCCCGGTGCCCACCCCAGTGCCTGACACGGGAGATGCCCCACAAACATGTCACCCATTCGAATATGTGAGTTCACAAACACAGTCAGCAGATCATCAAATTTAACCACTCTCATTGACATCAGGATTCACAGCTAACTCACTCTCCTGACAACACGGTTTGCATGTATATTTGTTTGGGCACGTGTTGTTCACAATGGAAACTCAGAGGACACAGGCATTCTGGGTATTTACGTGTGACTGGGACCTTACCTGCATTATTCCTACCTGTACTGTCGGGTCAGGTGTGACCTAACGTGCCTCTGTAACACATGCTGCGTGTCTTGTTCTTGTCTTTTCTCTCACTTACCATGGTTCAGGCTTACCTATTTGTGTGTTTACTTATTTTGTGTCTGTTCACCTCCCTAAAAATACTGATGTCTGTGAGCACCAGGATCATTTCTGTTTTGTTCACCACGCAGTTCCCCGCATATAATACTAACCTGGCACTAATACAATGCCTGGCACGTGGTAGGTGCTTGACACCTTTATTGAATGAATGCATGAATAAGTGAATGCACGAACGGGGCTGGAGTAAACGTCTCTTAGCCTCTTAGCTCCTTCCTGAGACAGGAAGAGTCTCAGGTTCCATATCACCAGTGGGCCCGTGGCTGCCTGACCCCAAGTGGGCAGTGAATTGGCTTGTCATGCCAACAGGGTGTGGGGACCCCAGCTCCAACCTCCAGGGTGGCTGCAGGTCCTCTGTTTGGCACAGCTGGGACCAGGGAAGGCTTGGTCAGGGGGGCGAGCTCAGGCTGGGGGCCTGGAGGACGGGCCCAGCACGGAGCTTACTTGACCCCTGCCCTGATCAGGGCCTGGCATGGGAGAGGCATCTCCACCTCCAGCAGGCCTGGCAGCCAGTGCCAGCATGCGACCCGCACACGGAGGGCAGCAGGAGAGCCTGGTGGCGGGCAGGACAGCACATCCCCTGCCAGGTGTGACCCCAAGGTCGGGGAGACATGCCCTTTTGAGAAGGCGGGCCATCCATGAGAATTCTGAGCCTGGCGCACTACATCTCTGTTCTGAAAGACTTCCCTTGGAGGCAGTCACAGCAGACGCAGGGCAGAGAGGGGGCGGGAGCGAGCCTCCAGGAGACGGCGGGGAGAGCACTCCACCCCCAGCACACCTTCTGGACTCGGGGCCCAACCCCAATCCTCCTCCAGGCAGACTTCCTGTGAAATGGCTTCTCCAGTAGCTTCCCAGAACGCTTAGAATACAACCCAACTCCTGTAAGGCCTCCCCTCTGACCTCTGCCCTGCTGCTCCCTCAACCGCAGCCACACTAGCCACCCAGCCAGGCTTGTTCCCACCTCTAAGCCCCCAGGCCCCTCAGGTCTGAGTGTGGCTGGTTCCCTCTTATGCCACCTCCCAAAAGAGGCCTCCCTGACCACCGACTCACTGGACCCAGAACGACTCTGATCTTGATGTTGCTTGTTTGTTTCTTGCTTGCTTGTAAGCTCCAAGAACTGAGACCAGGCCACCTTTTACTTACTCTTTTAGCCCAAATCCCAGCACAGGGCGGCACATGGAATGCACTCGCTAAACATTTATGTGAAGGAGTGAGGGATCAGGTGACTGAGTGAACGCACACGTTCAGTTAAATGGTGAGGACCCAGATGGCTTCCCGGGCCCATTCAATGCCAGGCCTGTCCAGTGATGAGATTAATCCCAAGATCCATGGGATAGTGAGGGTAAGGCTCTCGAGAAGATTCTCCCTGCCGTGTCAGGATAGGCTGGGTCCAGGAGAGGCCTGGCAGTTTTTATTTTTACTGAGCACTGACTGTATGGCAAGCGTTTGACACGAGAGCCTTTGTTTAACTCGCAGCCTCCCTCCGAGTGGTCACCATGGTGATTCGATTTCACAGAAAAGGAGACAGACAGGGAGGGTGAGCAACTTGTTCAAGGTCCCGTGGCTGTGAAGTCACGGACCTCATTTGGCCTGCTCCTGGAGACCCAGTGCTCAGATGCTGCTCTCTCCTGCTCCCCTGCCCATCTCCAGGTCAGCATGCAAGTCCATGCCCAGAGGGGACAACCTGGGAAAAGAGCCCCCTGGATGCAGCTGTTCCTACTCCTTCAGCCAACAAGTATCTACCAGCCCTTGCTCTGTGTGGGTCCCAAGGCCAAGGGTGGGGACACAGAGCAGCGAGGCTGAGCCCCACTCTCCTGCAGCTCAGGGACACCCATGTCACAGTAAGTCATACTGCAGTGGTCTTCTAGAAAGTTTTTTCTTAATTAAGCGTGATTAAAATTCCTCGGGTTTGGGGGATTTCTTAAAATTCCTCAGAGGGGGTGGGCAGTGGTGATGGTATGTGGAGTTAGCACTGGTGTCTGAATTCAGGGGAGATGCTTGGGGTGGGAGAGGAGGACTTGGCCAGATAGCAAGCTGGCTCAGTGGGCTGGCCTCCCAGGGCTTGCCCCCGTTTGGAGCCATTTCCTCCCCAAATTCCTACTCCCCAGCCCTCCAGCCCTGAGCCCTGGACCCAGGCCGAGGCCCTGAGGACACCGCTGTGGGGAAATGTGCGCTCCTCAGCATTTTGTAGCAGGTCTCGGAGTACAGGCCCCAGGACCTCTGCTGAGACACAGGAATTTTTCAATTTGAAGCCCAGAGTTCATTCTTTCTCTCCCTCTTCCTCTCATTCATTCACTCCTGGCCAACTGCACATTCTCTCCTCCTCCCACCGCGAAGCCCACTGTCATTCTGGAGGCCTTTCAACCCACCGCACGCACAGCGGAGGCTCCCTCTTCCGGGTTTCTCTGTCGAATCGCTGGCAAGGACAACACGTTAGGAGCAGGATTTGGTAACTAACTTTTTAATTTCATGGCCGGAGGTTGTCAGGACAGTGCAGAGAAAGTTGCCAACGATTCGGAGAGCGGCCCATGAATCTAGGGCAGAGCAAGGACAAGGGGGCACTTCAGCTGGGGGGAGCACAGTGCTGGCAGCCACTTGGATGAGAAAGTTCTCTTCTTCCAAATTTCTTTGATTCGGATCCCGTGTTAATTTAAAAAGATCGATTCAGCAATTTTTCACCCTTCCTCAATAAAGCGCTTTAGATGGCTGAGAAAGAAAAGGAGAAGGGGTGCTCTGGGGATGCTTCTGCAGGGGGGATAAGGACCAGTTGATCACAGGTTGCTATGAAATGGGGGTCATAAATTTGAGGGAGAATTGTCCTTACAAATCACTTTTGCAAAGCTGGGTATACAGCACAAGTAGACCTCCAGATTAAGGCACACTGTCACAGTGAAAAGACCTGCATCCCAACCCCAAGCTCAGCCAGATTTGCTGTGCGGCTGTGGGTTAGGGGCTCTCCGTCTCTGAACTCTGCAAATTGAGAGGGTTGAATAAAACAATCCCTAATATTCTTTCCCACCCCTATGCTTCTCTGCTTTCATCAAACCCATCGGGAATCTTTTCATTACCGTAAACTGGGGTCTCTGGTCTCTTGGGAAGAACTCAGATGGGTCTGAATTGAGAGGACTGGTTTGTGACCCCCAGGGAGGTGAGCGATAGAATGGTGCCAGGAAGGGCAGTTCTATGTTGCCCTGTCACACCAACCACGATGCCCCAGCTGGATATCCTCAGGCAAGTTAACACTTAGAATAATAATGTAAACTTGCACTGGTGTTTTGTTTTATGGTTTCCAGAACTCTCTCGAATACGTTTCTTACAACGACCCTATAAGTGAGGTCCTATTATTTGCCCATTTTGATTATTTGATTATTTGCCATTGATAAGGAAAGTGAGGTTCACATGCCCAAAGGCTGACCAAGTCTGACCAGAACCCCCTGCCCAGCACCCTTTGGCTTGCTCTGGGCTAAGACAGACAGGGATTGCTCCCGGAGAAGCACCTTATGAAGGAGAAGAGAAGTCAGGTGCATCTTGTCAGTTCCCTCCCTCCTGCCTCCCTTGCAGCCTCAGATTGGCCCTTAATTGGCTGTATCAGTCCTAGGCTCTTAGTCTCAAACAACATAAACAGACTCTGGGTGATTTAAGCTGAAAGAGAATTTAACGGAAGGATATGAGCAGCTCACAGAATAGACAAGAAGGCTGGAGAACCAGGCTGAGTAGGTAGGCAAGAAAAAAGGGAGGTCACACAGCCAGACTCACAGCACAAACTCTTGCCCCAGAACCAGCCCAGCTATGTCCCCACTACAGCTGCTACAAACGCAGAGCCCCGGGTACCGCAGCCATCCCAGCACTATCTCTGCTGGACTTGGCTGTGTGCCTGCACCTGAGCTGCAAGGGAGGCTGGGAAAGCAGGCAGTTGGCACTCGCACCTTCTATACAAAGGCTCTGCCTCCCGAGTCTCAGAGGGTGCAGGATGCCCCCAGATAGAAAGGGCAGTGAGATGCCGGGCAGCCAAATAGATGGTGAACGTGCACCAGTCAGTTAGTCTAGATAACTCTGTGGTAACAAGAAACTTCTACATCTGAGTGGCTTGAAAACACCAAAAATTCATTTTTTGTTCACTCTACATATCCATCAAGGGTCAGCTGGGGGCTCTGCTCCAGGTCACCCTTAACCCAGAGCTCAGGCTGATGGAGCATCTACCATCTCAAATATTTCCCACTGTCACCATGGCAGAGGCAAAGAGATGTGGGGCAGCAATTAAAGGCTCTAGTTCAAAAGTGACACACGTCACTTCTACTCGCGGCTCACTGGCTGGAACTGGTCACGGAGCTCTGCCGTGGGGCCAGCAGGTGCAGTCCTGCCTTGCATCTAGAAGGCAGAGAGCTGGGAATACGTGGCGAATCGCATCAATGATGCCCACAGTCTACTGCAGGGAGCCTGCCCCCCGAGCCCTCCTAGGGAGGAAGGAGAAGAAAAAGACACTGAAGTGGAGGCAGGACCCCTGAGTGTCATTCCAGGTTGAGCCTCTCGGACCTGTCCATTCCCTTACCACTCCTGGGGCTGGAAGAAACCCCCACTGTGGGGTGTGGTCACAGGAGGCAGTCCACTCAAACTGTCCACAGCACAGCCCGCTAATGAAGCAGTGGAGGGGCTGGGGTAACCAGAGCCAGAAGCCGAGCCCCGCCTCCTGAATGTCAGACAGGAGGACAGCCTCATCCTTGCTCGCAGGCTCCTTAGCCCCTGCGCTTCTCCCCAGAAAGACAGGCACTTCTCAGTAGCCCGAGGCTCCCTCTGGAAATAAACCCTCTACTTGCAACCGGCTGACGGGCAGCAGGAGCTGGGACGTCTGGTGTGTCCACAGGCCTCTTGGGACCATACTCTGTTTCAGCCACAGAGAGGTGACAGGCCAGGCCGAGTCCCAGGACAATGCAGGGAAGCAAGGCACTAGGAGCCGGGGTCTGCCTGCACCTCTGAGGGGCATCACACATCTCGGGTCTGACTGGCCTCAGAGCCTCTCCTGAAGTTGTAATGCTGACACTTGTAAAAGGAGTGAAAACAGCTATTGGTACCATCTTGCCCAATGACCAACAGACTACACATCGAAGCTTCCTTCAGCACCCAGTCCAGGGAAGAGTGCAGTTGTAACTTCTGGGATAAGTGGGTTTCATAGAGCAGACCACTAGTTTCCTCCTAATATACATTTGCCACTTCTTCCTTACTGATTTGAACTCCAATTTTTAACTGGAGGCTGCACCAAAAAGCTCCAAGACGACATTTCTCAGCCTGCCCTGCAGCCGGCTATGGCCCACGCCCACCAGCCAGCGTGGATCATGAGGAAGCGCTTTCAAGATGGTGGAAGGGGGCTGGGAGCCTGTGGGTCATGGAGCCGCCCTATCAGCCCAGGACTGCCTTTCTCCACACTTTTCCATGAGATGGAGGAACTTCTGTCTCGTGTAAGCCACTGTTATTTTGTGGTTTACAGTTACTAGCAGCAAAATGCAACTGAAAACAGCTATAGTAGAGGCAGAAAAATAATTGTTAACCACACCTGTCTTCAAAGGAGTGTGGAGCTTGTTAAAAGGATGATGCTCATGTTTGGATGACCCCTTTCATGGGCCTAGAGATGCAAAAGTAGGCCTGGAGCTGCGTTTGGAAGAAAGAGCTTGAGAGCTGACCTCCAGCGCATCCCATCATGAGAATGTGGCATTCCACTGGCAAACCACGAGGGTGGGAGAGAAGAGGAGACTGGGCAGGGGAGAGATGAGAGGAAACACTGAGGTGGATGGAGGCTGGTGTACTCATGAGAAGAAACAGCTGACCCCAAATCCCTCAGGACATGGAAAAATCCTCTAAGAACAAGAAGGTTGGAAGTACAGTTTGCAGGTTGTTTCTTTTTCCTGTTGCTGAATGCCAGCCTCTCCTTGGATACCCCGAGAACTTCAACCAAAGAATCGAGATGCTGAATCCCACATGGAAACCCATACACTGAGTGAATACAGTAGAGGCAGGAGCTCTGGAGCAGAAGTGACCGGAGAATTTGCAGGAATCGTGGAGGGGGTCAGGCTTGGCCTTCTGCAGGAAATAGGATGGCTGTGGGGGGTGAGGAGTGAGCTCTCTAAGCTAGATCTCAAGGGGCAGGGACGCCCCAGCCAACATCGGCCACGTGAGATGACTCTTGTAGCTTCCTCACTGGGCTCCCTGCCTCCAGCTTCCCCCGGTCCAATCACATTGCGCTGTCGCAGAGAAATCTTTGTAAATTTCACACCTGATGCTGGTCCTGCCCTATTTAAAACCCTTGTCTCCACCCCAAGGTCAAGTTCAACCTCTGAAATGGTAGCAATTGAAGCCCCAGCCTACTTTATCACCCTCACCTCTTGCTGGTCCCCATCCCACCCCAAATATGTGCTCTGCAACCCCACGAAGCTCATGGGACTTGCAACCATTTTCAGAACATATCCGTGCTCTTCAAGCCTCGGCCTCTGCTCAAGCTGTACCCTCTGCCTGGGACCCTGAGCCTCTCCCTTCTCCACCTACTTATCCAGGAAAGGTTCTTAATTGCAAAAGAAATGAATTCTGGCTTATTTAAGCAGTAAAGGTATGTAGTAAAGCATATGGTGGGCTCTCAGACTCCCTGGAAGGACCAGAGATCCAGGCTTGGAGACAACATGCATAGGAGCCACACCCCAAATCACACCACTGGACATTCCATGGAGACACCACCGCCCGTGCTGGGACAGACGTGGCATCAGGTGCCTCAGACGCTGCCCACGCAGGAACTGGATGCCCTGTGGGGCTCCACCATGGCTGCCTCCCCTGGCTTGCTTCTTCCCGTGCCCACCTGCTGCATCAAAGTGCCAGAGTGGCCTCTGACGGCTTGAGTCAAGGCCACACGTTGGGAAGCTGGGAAATCAAGTCTCTGGGCTCTCAGGTAGAAGGGGCTCTGCTTCTTGCCAAGACTCATAAACTGAGGGACTGCCCAAATGCAGGAAGGGTGCTCAAAGGCACTTCTAAAGAAGGCAAATGCCCACTGCACTCATTAGAACCCCCTGGAACGCCACCTTCTCTGTGACGTACCCAAGGCTGCCTCAAGCAGAGTTACCTGAATCCCCTCTGCACCCTCAGTACCGACCCCCACCCTCAGCTGATGACCTCCCTCTAGGATGTGAACTCCCCCAGGGGAAGGGCCAAGGCAGAGTTCATATCTGTATCTCACCTGCCCCCACTGCCTCCCTCTGCACCTACAACAGAATACAGATATCAGATTTTTTTTTTTTTTTTTTTTTGGTGAGGAAGACCAGCCCTGAGCTAACATCCGTTGCTAATCCTCCTCTTTTTGCTGAGGAAGACTGGCCCTGGGCTAACATCCGTGCCCATCTTCCTCCACTTTATATGGGATGCCACCACGGCATGGCTGACAGGCAGTGCGTCGGCGGGCGTCCGGGATCCGAACCAGCGAACCCCGGGCTGCCAAGCGCGGACTAAACCGCTGCGCCACCGGGCTGGCCCCAGAGATACCAGATTTTTAAGTGAACAAATAAGTGTTCAGATCCTCTATCAAGGAATGTACTGCAAGAAGGACAAGGCTTTCTGCGGGTGTTGGGGGGGGAGTTGTCCCCAGTGGGTAATAATAATAACTACGATGTGTTGAGCACTTACTATGTACCGATTTCCATGCTAGGTACTTTATGTACAATATTTTATTTCTTCACAAAAATTCCAGGAAGTAGGGACTATTTTGACCCTCTTCGTTTTGCAGGTGGGCAAACTGAGGCCTGTTAGAGATGTCAATAACTTGCCAAAGACACTCAGCCAGCACTGCTGGGACTCAATCCCGGGCAGTCTGGCCCCAGTGCCTGGGCTTAAAACCGAAAGGCTACACCATAGGGTTGGCCAGAGAAGGCAATGCGAGGAAGTCAGGTGGCTGGCCCAGCACTCACTTCCTGTGTAAGCCCACAGGCACCTTCCAGAGCCTTCCTGCCTTGGTTGTCTCAAGGGGAGGGGAAGGACACAGGTTCTGGGAGCTCGCCGTTGCTCCCCATGCACCCCCGTCCGTGAGCCCAGAAGGATGTGAATGTCCCAGCATAGCCTGTAATGCCCAGGAGAGCAGCCAGCCTTCTCACTCTTCTCTCTAGATTGAATCAGCTTGCCCCTTTCACTAGACATCCTTTAGTAATAATAATCTGAAATGACAACGTGTTAAAAACACCACAACCTGAAATGTTATCTGAGATACGTGTTTGGTGGGAGGGGTGGTGACAGTATTGACTGGTGCTGTGGACTCCTGCTTATTAAAGTCCTGTTTTCTTAGTGCATAGTTGGATCCAATCTGTCATTAGAGAGGCTGGAAAACACCAGAAAGAAACAAACAAAAAGCAGCAGCCGAGATCACATGGCGCAGATGTAGCCCACACGCTACAGACAGGCAATCTCGAGAAACGCTGGATGCTCTGAATTAAGAAATGAACAGCTGTCCAGCCTAAGAATGAGCAAGACTCTTTGGATGAAGATATGGAAGCAAGAAGAAAAAGGACCACACCGTGAACATGAATAGGGACCAACAACTTGTCCGCCCCAAGTGGGTGTGGTGTCTGAACGCAGCCCTGGGTTCGGTCTGAGGGCTCTGCAATGCTCTTGCTTAAGGACCAGGATCTTGCATTAGAAGGATGGACGGTTACCACGGTAATTCACAGACTGCCTCCTAGCCCAGGTCTGTCATGTATTATGGACAGCTCCCTCGATTGTGCCTGACCCCTCTGAATATCGACTATCTCCTGACACTTGATCGAGGGCAGGATCAAAAATCTTAAATGGCCTTATCCTATACTTAGAAGAGCAAGTTTCTCCCATTCACTCATTCATTATTTTTTTCATTTATCCGTTAGATATTTACCAAGAGCCTGTATGTACCAGGCACTGTTCTAGGTGCTGGGAACACAGTGACGAAGGAAACACACCATCCCTGCCTTCATGGAATCTAGAGGTTAGTGGAGGAGACAGAGGTTGATCATATAACCTCCCAACCCAAATATAAATTCATGACTGCAATATGTTACTAAACATTTGCTAAGGAATGGAATTATGCTAAACAGATTGCCAAAATGGCGCTTAATCCTCTCCAAGGTCCTGAAGAGCTGAGTCTCAGAGAGGTGACGGCCCAGAGAAACAGAGCTGGAATTCCAACCCAGCGCCACCTGAGGCAAAATGCCCATGCACTTGGCTGCTTCTTTGTATCTCCCCTTGGCAACCTATGAATCTCATTTCTTTTCCAGCTCCCGCCCTTTCTCCTTTGAAATCTGAGTTTGGACTTGTGGAGTTTCCATCCTTTCATGCAGTCTTTGACATAAAATATTCCAGCACCTAATATGTGCAATTCACTGGGCTCAGGCAACTTAGACAAATTTTCACGGTGAGAACCAACAACGATTTTTTCCTAAAGAATACCTGAAAACCAGATTACTACCTGGGCCAAAGTAAAACAGTATTCTGTGTAGACATTGCTAAAGGCCCTGGGTTATTAATACAGCAATGCTGCCCTCTGGTGACCATTATTGTGTATTACACTTCCCTTAACTTGGGGGAGGAGTGCATTTTGGTTTTGTTTTTTCCTGAGGAAGACCAGCCCTGAGCTAACATCCGTTGCCAATCCTCCTCTCTCTTGGCTGAGAAAGACTGGCCCTAGGCTGACATCCGTGCCAATCTTCCTCTACTTTATATGGGACGCTGCCACAGCATGGCTGACAGTGTGTTGGCAGGCGCCGGGGATCCGAACCCGCGAACCCCAGGCTGCCAAAGCACAAACTAACCTGCTGTGCCACCCGGAGGAGTGCATTTTGGATGTGGTAGCCGCCTCCTATGGAAGTTAGGATGAATAAGCTTCCCCTAGGCTTGATCACCTTTGCTCCTCATCCTCCCACTCCACTCGATTTATGTCAATTCCACAGGCAAGGTCACAGGTATAGGGTGTAGCATCTTCTCACTGTTCAGAGTTCCAGCAACCTGAACACAGGGTCCCCACGACCCACAGTGAGATTGCCAAAGGGTGAACCGTCTGCTGCCAATCTCCAGGACCACTTAGCCATTAGGGGATGGCAGATTAATCCTTCTTTTCTGGAGGTTGTGGCTACAAATGACTCCGCACACACACTCTGACTCCATCCCATGACTATAGGAAACAGACAGGAACTTACGCATTCCCTTTGAGCTAGGTATTGTGCTACAGGCTGGAGACAACAGCGATGAACAAGTCGCGGTTCCAGCCCTAAAACCTACACTCTAGCAGGAGAAATAGGTGGCTAATCAGCCTATAAATTATTTAGTTTAATTACAATAATTGCTACATGAATAAGGCTCTGAGAGTCTATATCAGTGAGACAAGACCAGAACAGGTCTGAGGGTCAGAAAAGCTTTTCCTGAGGACAGAGACAGTGAGGTGTGCTGTGCCAAGAAGAACGGGCTGGTCCAAGTGACCGGGTAGCTTCAAGGAGACTGAACATGGGGCCCAGGCGGCCTGAACTGGGCTTCTCCTGGAGCTAAGGGTGATAAATGTGGGGTCAATTAGCAGGAATAGACATTAGGTAATCTCAAGGATGGTGAGGTATTAAGAAAGTTTATCATTAATCTACCCATTGAGGAAGATTGAGCTGATGTTAAAGGAGAAATATAAATACCTAAATATTTATTTTGACAATTAAACTCTCTTGAATAGGAAATGGAGGGGAGAGCATCCCGGAGCTCTATCTATTCTGCATCTTCCCAGGAGCTAAGGATGCTGCAGAATTTATTATTTACATCCCCCCACTGCTTATGTAAGATGAGGAAATAAAAAGAGCAGACACAATTGCCAGTGTTGTGGGTAGGAGTTGAACTAATAATGGGCAAAGGCTGAAAGGAAGAGAGGATAGTGGTGGCAGCCATGGGGTGCCAATGGTGAACTGTGGCTACAAAAAAATCAGGATATAAAGCCTTACCTAATGTCTGATGCCAGCTGGCTCTCAGGATGTAGTATACCTTAGGTTACACATTGCAAGATTTGGATTCAGGAAACCTGAGTCCAGATTCTCCTTTTCTGCCTCTAGTTGCATGATCAGGGCAACAGACTCTCTGTGCCTCCATTGCTTCATCTGTAAAATAGAAACGATAATAGTATCTACTTTTTAGATTGTCGTAAAGTAGCGTCTGCAAAGTGCTTAGCGTCACACCTGGCATATTCTAATTACTTGATATTAGTTTATTATTATTATTATTATTGACAATATTTAATCTGGGAGGAAATCCACACACGTAAGAGAATTCAGGGACACATTTTTTTCGTCACGATTTTCCAATTTTCTAAAATAAGTATGCATTGCTATTAAAATCAGAAATGGGTAAAATCCCACACTTTTTTTTTAAGGAAGGCTGGCCCTGAGCGAACATCTGTTGCCAATCTTCCTCTTTCTCTTTTTTCTCCCCAAAGCCCCAGTACCTAGTTGTATATCCTAGTTGTAGGTCCTTCTAGTTCTATGTGGGACGCTGCCTCAGCATGGCTTGCTGGCGGTGAATAGGTAGCGCCCAGGATCCTAACTGGCGAACCCCTGGCCTCTCAAGCCAAACGCGCGAACGTAACCGCTATGCCACCGGCCGTCCGCCCCCGACCCTCCACATTTCTGAATAACAGAAATTTGACCCGTCTACTGTTTCCTAAATTTCCTGGATCACAGTGTTCAAGGAGGTCACAAGTGTGCACGTTAAAAGCAGACTGTTAGGCCCCAACCCAGAAATACTGAATCAGAATCTCTAAGCGATAAACCTGTTCATCTATGCGTTTCATCGGCCCCACAGCTGATTCTTCTAGAGGCGCATTGTTGGGACACGCTAATGCGGAGCGAGGGCTGCAGTGACTGCGCGAGAAAGGCCAGCACAGGTTGCAGCAAACACGAGGGCCTGGGCCTACAATTCCCATCCTGCCCAGCGAACTGGCAACAAGCGGGTCCGGAGCCTGCCGGGAGTTGTAGTTTCCCCGGCCAGCCCTCAGCCTATAAGAAAGCCGAAGATGCTTGCCCAAAACTTCCCGCCCCACAATGCAAGGGACAGAGGTGACGTCATCTGCAGAGCGCCCGGGATGGAGCGGGTGGTTTCTGCCGCCTCTGCCACCACCTCTGCTGCCTCAGAACCTGCCTCCTCCACCTCCTTTCCTTCCTCCCCCTCCCCCGCCTCCTCCGCCTCCTCTACACGACCTCGGCCCTGTGTCCCTGAGAAGAGGCCGTATTCGGTCTCCTTCGCGGGCTCGGGGCGCAGCCATGGCGGACGGCGGCGGCGGCGGGGGCACGGGCGCAGTGGGCGGCGGTGGGGCGGGCCAGGCCTCGGCAGGGTCGGCGACAGGCGCGACGGGGGCTGGCGGGAGCGGCGGCCCCATCAACCCAGCCTCACTGCCTCCCGGCGACCCGCAGCTCATCGCGCTCATCGTGGAGCAGCTCAAGAGCCGGGGCCTGTTTGACAGCTTCCGCCGGGACTGCCTGGCCGACGTGGACACCAAGGTGAGCTGAGGCTGCCCGGGCCGAGGGGGTTCGGGCTGCGCGGGAGGCCGCCAGGGTTGCAGCTTTGCTTTTCCAAAGCAGAGAGAACAACGAAAGATACCTTACAGACCTCAGCAGTGAGGCACTAGACCGCTTGGGGCGGTACAGGGAGCTTTCTCAGTGATGCGCACGTGGGTTCGACTCCCCCGCCCATCACTGTTAGCAGAGTGACTTAGCCTAGTCGGTTCTCTGAACTTGGGGATTCAGTACTGGTTTTAGAGCCTAGACCCTATCTTTCTTTCCCACGATGGGACCCTTTTAAGCTCCTCAGTAACAAATCTCTATATGTTAAGTAAGCGTGAATGGTTTAGAATTTCCACCCATTCTCTGTTCACCATTAAGGAGCTGACATTAAACACAGAATGGCCTGAATGCACAACCATCAGCGGCTTATAACTATTTGTTCCTTTTGTCTAGCCCAGTGATTTGCAGGCTTGAGTATGCAGTTGAATTAAGGTACATTGTTGTAGAACCGGCCCCTTGTTTTGTCCTCCATCATGGATTACAGGGGATTTTGGTGTCTATTTTAGATTCTAATGCCATAGGTCAACCCCCTAGTGAAATGCTATTTCACTTTACCTACTTGCCAAGATCGTCTGGATTCAATGAAGTCATGTATGTTAGGTGTCAGACATGCAGTAGTTGTTGGAATGTTCGTTTTCTGCCTTTACAGAAGCTTCTTTAACGAGACTATGGTCGTAGATTTAGGAGGCTCTGTTACTGACTGGGCTCCTCTAGGGAAGTGGGAGCTCCTCTAGGCTCCTCCGCTGAGCCTTTCATGGAAATCTTTTGCCTACCTCACAGCAAGATTGTGAGCTTAAAACTAGACCTTAAGGATAGGGAAAGACCTAGTCCATTTATTCACTGAACTTTTACTGGCCTATTGTGTGCTGGGCTGCGTGGATACAGGAACAAGTCACTACTCAGTCCTCAAAGCTTGTACTCTAGGGTAGAAAACTGACATGAGACCAGACAGTATATATAGTAAGTGGTGTACTGTTATTCTCCAAGATGAAAAACCCAAGTAGAAGTGCTATCCTTGAAATGAGGTATTTAATGTTCCTTATTTATGGGTCCCACATATGTATTGACAGAGCTTTCACCTTTCCCAGGACTCTGGGTGTTCTCAACTTCACTCATATTTTTTATATTTCATTAGGTTTTGTGTGGCTTAACGTAGTACACTTGTTATTAAAAAAATCAGCATTGAGAAGCTATTGGAGAGAGAATTGGAACCTTCCCCACTTAACGCCACCTTAGTTGTTCCTCCTGGTAGTTACCACGCTGTTTTCATTCCTGAATCGAGTGTGTTTTTAGGTGCATCTTAAGTCCTTTGTTGCTTTAGCCCCATGTGATCCTTGGATCAGTAGCATCAGCATCACCGGAGATCTTGTTAAAAAAGTATATTCTTAGGCCCCTTCCCAGACTGCTGAAATATTTAGGGGAAAGTGTGCTGATGATTGTAATTTACTTTGCAATGCATCCAAAATATAAATAAATAGAGCAAACTGTTAGGTGAATGGAGAGAGGGATAGATAATACGATAAAATGTTCATGGCAGGCACATTAGGTCCTTTCACTTCATGAAGTGAGGGGATTATTCTGTATTGTCAGGATCTGTTCAGGTTTGGTGGTGACATTTGTTGTCCTTTGTCTTTTTTCAATAAACAGTAACATGTCAAACTGGGTGAGTTATTTTGAATAGTAGAAGGTATAGTATCAGGATGCATAGTTACAAGTGACAAGTCTCATTCTGGCTCCTTTGAACAAAGGGGAGACTCTTGACTTGGGGAGTCCGAAGAAGGGTTGAATGAACAAACAAATGGGTAGGGATGCATTTGGAACCAGGGGTGCTCCACTAGGGCTGTCTTTCATCTCTGTTCTTTATAACTGTTTACTGTCACTGCAGAGCAGAGTCATCCATTTGATTTTTAGTATCTCTTGATTACTTCCTAGTAATCAAGCCTTCCAGAGGAAGTAGCCTTCTAGGGGAAGGCTTCTTCCTCTAGAAAGGGAGTCGCGGCTCCAGTTCAAAAATCTCAGGGAATGTCTGCATTGTCTTAGCATGGGTCGGGCACCACCCTTGTGGCCAGGAGAACATGGCACCCCCTGCTCTACCATTGTGAAGAGAAGAAGATTGGTTACCAGGAAAAAGGAGTTGGTAGGCAGATAGTTACATGAGTGTCTGAATTTTACGGCTCACCCATCTCTCTGCCTTCTTTTTTCCGGGTTTAGTGGAAAGTCTTGATGTTTGTGAGTCAGTTCTCTTGGCCTTTTTGAAGAGTCCACTCATGGAGTTAAAATCTACTGATTCCTTTGTCAGTTTGGTTCATCTGACTTTTCTCAAACTATGGTTACAATAACACTGCATAATAAACCAGATCTCGGGAACTTTAACAAGCATTTGTTCTCATGCCGATAGGGCTGCTGGTCAGCTGAAGTTCACCTGATCTAGGTAGGCTTCAGCTGGGTGGCTCGGCTGTAGGCTGTCTGGGCCTGGGTCTAAGCTGTGGGCTGGTCATAGGTCTGCTACACAAGTACTCATCCTAGGTCCCAGGCTGAAGGGGCAGGGGCGACCCAGGATGTGCGCTCAGAGTGCCATCAGAGCACAAGAGCCAAGCCAGACAGTACAACCACACTTAAGGTTTCTTGTCACTAACATTCCATTGACCAGAGCAAATCCCTTGCTGAACTCAACGTCCCCGGGGTGGGGAAGTGTTTGCCCACATGGGAAGAGGCAAGGAGTGAAGTGCTGAACAGCAGTCACAGGATGACACCTGGTTTGGACAAGAGCAGCTCATAGCGCCAGAAGTTTTTGGAGGCTCAGGACATACATTCCTTGTGTTCATGAAGTTCCTTCTGATTTTGTTCGCCTGTTCCTGGTTGAGTCTAGAACATTTGGGATCAATAAGTGCCTCTCGTGTTCCCTTTTGGACTTATGTTGTGCTTCCTCTCAGCCTTTCTGAATGTTCCATAGGCTTTGACTTTGGTCTCCATTCTTGTGACATGCTGAGGTTTGGGTAGCCCTTTGTTTTATGCAGAGGGCTTTCCTGGACCCTTGTTTATTGCTGAGAACACCCTGTGAGGTGAGCAGGGCAGTCATATTTCAGTTTTACAGATGGAAATTACTAGACTCAGAGGTTGGGTGACTGGTTGAAAGTCAGAGAGCTGATAATCAATGGAGCCGGCTAGAACACAGTTCCTTTGATTCGGAAACAGCTTAGGTCTTAGTTTGGCTTTGCTATGTGGGCAAGTTGTTGCCTTTTTTCTAAGCCTAAATTTCTAATCTCTAAAATGAGGGTAGGAGAGAGCTAGTAGGACCTCCCTCGTAGAGTTACTTGAAAAGGAAATGGGATGATAAAATAAATCATCTGGCATTGTGTCCACCCCCCATAAGCAGGCATTTGTGTCAGTCCTTAATTCATGCTCTGCCGTGCTGCATGGTGATCTTCACAGTTACAGTGGAAGTGTATTTAAGGACTTGAAAGTCTATGTTTCTATGAAAAGCAGTGTTCTGAATGACTGATTACCAAAACTTTGGTGCATGTAACTTCTGACCTTGCCCCTTCTTTTTAATATTTTAGCCAGCTTACCAAAACCTGAGGCAGAAGGTGGATAATTTTGTGTCAACACATCTGGACAAGCAGGAATGGAATCCTACGATGAACAAAAACCAATTGCGAAATGGTCTGAGGCAGAGTGTGGTTCAGTAAGTAAGCAGAATTGAGAGCGAAGAGGCAGTCATAACACATGTGACGCACAAGAAGGCTGATGCAAGTTGCTGTTCGGTCAAGGGGGATGGTACTTTACAGTAAATATCACGTACAAGTTGCAGCAGACCACTCCTTTATTAAAATTAAGGTTCAAATAAACAACTCAATTAAAATTCTTGCTAGTTTATCCAACCTGTGTAGGCCTCCTGTGCACATCTCTACCAGGTATATCAAAAGATATTCCAAATTGCAAACATATTCCCTACTCTTTAAAGTTTTCGGTGTAGTCTGAACATGCACAGAAGTTTTATACAAGATATCCATGTTTGGATCCTGGGCAAGAGGAGCTGGATCTTTATTCTCACAGTGAGTGAGAGTTATACAAATTCTTTGAGTCCACACGGCCCCTCTAAAGTGTAATGGCAGCTTTAAAGAGGGTATGGCATCTTATTAAAGTGTGTCCTTCACAGTAACAAACTGAACCTTAATTAATAAGGTGCTGTTGATAGCTTATCCAAGTGACTTCCCACTGTCACTGAGCACAAGAGTGGAGGTTGGTCATGGAATCTTGGTCCTAAAATAAGCTTTTCCTAGTCTATTCAGAGTCTTTTTTTTACTCTTAATACTAATGCTTATGTTCAGACTTTCTTGATCTATTGAACTTCCCTCGGATATCTAAAAGCTTGTGAAGCCTGCCTGTTTAAAATAGAAATATCAGGGAATTATGCTGAGTAAAAAAAGCTAATATCAAAAAGATATCTGGTGTGTGACTCCATTTATATAACATTCGTGAACTAACATAATTATAGAAATGAAAAATAGATTAGTAATCGCTGGGGCTTAGGGCCAGGAGGAGGGGGGCAGTATGGCTAGAAAGGGGTAGCACAAGGGGGTCTTGTGATGGTACAGGTAAGTATCTTAATTGTGACAGTGGTTACATGAAGCTACTCCTGTGATAAAATTACACAGAGCCACCCGCACAGCTATAACTGAAATCTAAATAAGGTCAGGATTGTCCCAATATTTTCCTGGGTTCGATAGTGTACTGAATCTTTTTAAACAAAGAAAGCTAAGATTTGTAAAAGCTCTTGGAGAGTTAGGGAAGAAGAATGACATCAGAAGATGCCTGGTACCTCATCATTCTGGAATCACTACCCAGGGCCTTTGTTTCTCTAGGGAGCAGGCTGGTGGCATAGGGATCCTTCAGAAAGAAGGGGACAGTGGCTTTCACTTACTGGGCAGCTGTTACATGTGTGGCACTGGTCCTTACGTGTGTTGTTGCTTATCCTCACAAAAAGCCTATTTTACAGCTTAGGTAACAAACCTGTGTTTACCCTCCCTTTTAGAAGATTGGCCAGTATATTAAGAAAATAAAACACTGAGTATTTTGAAATATTTGGAAAGGTGCCATTAATGGTATGAAGACTCAGTGTTACTGTTAATTTTCAGTGAGCATTGATGCCGTTCTGGAGGTATGCACGTGGCACTTGTTTTTACATACTTTAATATGAAATGTGACACAGAAAAGTGCACAAAACAGAGTACAGTGTAACAAGTAATGAAAACATCCCAGTAATCACCAGCCAAGTTGAGCAATAGAACATTACCAGCACCATCCAAAACACCCTGGGCCCTGCTTTCCTTGATATACCTTCCTCCCCTCAGAAGTGCAATTGGGGCTGGCCGGGTGGCGTAGTGGTTAAGTTTGCGTGCTCTGCTTTGGTGGCCCGGGTTCGCAGGTTCAGATCCTGGGTGCAGACCTACATGCTGCTCATCAAGCCATTCTGTAGCGGCATCCCGCATGCAAAATGGGGGAGGATTGGCCAGTCTTCCTCACCAAAAAAAATTAATTAATTAAAGAGATATTACACTAATTAGGCTTATTTGGCATATCAAGTTAATGAGAAGCATGGTTGAATAAGCAATAGTAAACCTGTTTAAAAAAAAAGTTCACCATACTCCTGACTTGGAATTATTTCCTTGCTTTTTTCTTAGTTTTATCACCTGTGTAAATTTTCCTGCTTTTTGATTTGATACAGAATGTATTTAACCTGAACACATTAATTTGGATTCAGTGTTGGGGCATTTCTCTCTGACTCATGCTAATTTTGAATTTGAGGCAAATTCTGGTGAAGTTTGAAATGGAGATTTGCTGCTTAACCCTAGAGTGCCCTCACCGGGTGAGGTGCCGCGGCCCCAGCCTTGGCTCGCTGGCCTGGCCGCTCGGGCCCAGAGCTGTGTCCCAGTTCCACAGCGTGGCGGGCTCTCCAGGAAATCGGCTTCTACTGTTGAACCTAACTGTGACCAGAGGTGTCTTCACTACATGACTGTCTGTTCATTTCACCTTCTGTTTTAGGCTCCTGACAAGATTTCGTGATTCCCTCAAATGCTTTTACAATCTCCAGGAAAGTGAGCTACCCTTTCCTGGTACTTTGTTTTTCCTGATCAGGCTTTTACATCCAATAAAGACCCCTGTGAATCTGACTCAGGAAGCAGAGTGGTATAGTTGGAAAGCTGTTGGCTTGTGACTAAGTCTAGGTGGCTTTGCTTCCTGACTCAGCCACGGCCCGTCGCTGACCTCACTGTGCTCTCATGCTCTCTAAGGGCACACTGTCTAATGCAGGTCTACCGAAAGTGCCCTATGCACTAATGGCCTGTGTTTACATCTAGGCTTCCTGTTGATAAGCGGTGAGTTACCCCTGAATCTCGGGAGCACTTGATTCACTGGCCTGACCAGTTCAGGACCTGTTTCTCGTCTCACTTGTCACTGTGTCTATTCACTCATTTGTTTCCTTGGCTGTACCTGACATACCATTTGCCCAGTTGCTGCAGGATCTATTTTTACCCAAGCAAAGGCTTGAATGGCCTAAGAACTCTTCAAGTCTAAAGGAAAACTAAGCCTGTGATGGTATTTGCATATTTTAATCCATTGAGAAGAACACTTCACTTTGAACCTGCATGGACTATTTTCCAAACTCTTCAAATGTGATTTGTTTCCTGTCATAATAATCTTCCTCATTACCTGGCCCCGAGTGTTTGAATACAGACATTGGTAAATTTTGACCAATTTTTGCTCTACTTCAAAAAGGATTTAGGGTGTATTTTAGCCCCTTACTTGCTTAGAACCAATTTATTATCTGTTTCCTCATTCGCCTCCAGGTTACCCAGTATGTCTTGTGGGTAACTAACAACCACAGCTGATGGCCGTGTGGAGTTGCCAGTGATGTGAGCATTCCGGCCCTGACAGACTGTGTTGGGATTAGTAGCCAGATTGCTGCTGGAGGCTGCTTCTCCTGCCTGTTTTCAGTAAGAGAAGACATGTGGAAGGAGGTGGAGTCAAGGCTGAGGTCACTGGCTTGACAATGCAATTAAGGTTTCCAACTCTACATGTGTCTTCAAGTTCTTTCCTACCATGTCACTTGTTCTCTGTCTTCGGGACTGGGCACTTAGTTTTGTTTGGTTCCTTTGTACGAGGTTGAGGTGGTAGTGGATGAGGTTGTGAATTAGGAATAATCGCTGCTGGTTGTGAATTGCCCCTCAAAAGTAAAAATGGAATGGCTTGAAGTCTATTTGATAAGTGGATTGCCCTTTGAAAGAACTCCCTAGAAGGTCTATAGCTTTGACCAGGTGGACGTTTATTGGGCTGTCAGATGACACATGCTGGGAACTAAAGATGAGTTTAGAGGCACTAAATAACAGAATGATCTGTTTGTGTCCACAAGGTCAGGGATGTTGGAAGCTGGAGTGGACAGAATTATTTCTCAGGTGGTGGATCCCAAACTAAACCACATCTTCAGGCCACAGATAGAACGAGCAATTCATGAGTTCCTGGCTGCCCAGAAAAAAGAAGCTATACCAGCGCCCCCTCCAGAGCCTGAAAGCCAAGACCCTCCAGCTCCATCCCAGGATGCTTCCTAAGGTCCAGTATCCTGTCTTTTGCCCAGGAGCATTCATCTCTGGCTTTTAGATATATAAAATGGATAGAAAAGGGGTAAGCCTTTACTGGGGATCATTTCTTATCTATTCAGAAAAGTATTTACTGCACATGGACTGCACCTACTGTTTAAGAGTCATTTTTTACTGAGAGCTAATTAGTAGCATTTTCCTGTGTCAGTGAGCATGATTTTCTGTGCCACCACAGCTAAACATTTAAGCTATGAATAGATGCTTCATTAGAAACCAACTGGGATGATTGGTGTGCACAAGGGAGATTCAAATGAAAGTCTTGTTTTTCTGAAATTGGTTAAATGAGTCTCTCCCCTGGATGTGAGTTAACTTGGGTTTACAATTTAAATATAAAATCAAGCAGTGCCTTCTAAAGTGGCATCCTACATGGCATTCAAAGTCTGCTTTAAGCCCTCCTGGATTTCCTTGTATTTAAAGAGGTTTGAGTTTAGCACTATCAGTTACCATGAGATTCTTCTCTTATGAGCACTCCTTTTTTTATTGCATTTTAAATTAAATTTTAAAAATCAGCTGTAGATGCACAAAAGAATGCCTTTTTGCGGGTTTGGAGACATTAGTACATACGAGCAGTGATCAGCATGTACGCGGTGGACTCTTAGCCACTGTTGGTAACCACTGGAGTATGCCTTATCCCCTCATTCTACTTTGGTGTTCTCTTTGTAAGATGCTTTAAGATGTCTGTTATTCTTGATAAATAAGATAAGCATCAGCAAGTGAACAAAGCTAGAACATGAGGCTTGCATGGGGCAGTCACTTAAGAGAGAAACTCTCTCTGTGCCTATACTGGGAGAAGACCTCAATTCCACTATGGAGTGTAAAACATTCACTTCAAGGGTTTCTTTCAAGTTTAATTGTAAACTCCTTTAGAAACATAAAATTAAATGTAGTCTCTTACCAAAAACTAGCATTTTGATGGTATTCTTTTTTCTTTTTAGAATATGCCTGACACATTTTGGAAGCTCCATTGAATTAATGGTGAAGAAATGGATTCGGTTACATAAGAGTACAACTTCAGGATGAAGACAGGCCAAGGTCATCACTGATTTGAAGATTCATCCTTGACTGTGGGGTGGCGTCCAGATTGAACAGGGAGTGAGTTTGGCAGTAGGAAAGTTGACCATGTGTGCCCCTGCTTTGTGCTGTCATCTGGCCAGCCTGTTCAAGGGGATGGCACCCAGTAGACACTACAGAGATATAAAGAAACACTACATCAGCCTGGGGTTGTCCTGAAACAAATCTTTATACTTGAACTTGGAGACTGTGTGTGGATTTTAGGGTTTGTGCTTGGGGATAAACAAAAGCTACAATGAAGGAACATAAGCAGTCCCAAAGATACTTTTTCAAAGAATGACAGTAAAGGTTAGCTGGGAGTAGATATTTGACAGTGCTTATTTGATACTGTTTCTCAGAGTTGCAAACTAGAATGTACAAACCATTAGCATCAAATAACTTTAAAGTTGTTGTGACCCTCTTGTACATGAATCTTGTAGCTTCAGTTTCCTTTCCCCTGTAGGAGGTGAGAAAACATGGGTCCCTAGAATGTGTGAGCAAGTCCATGCAGTAGATATAAGGAAAAACATTCTCAGTCTCTCTGTCCAGGACTTTTTCGTATCCTGCAAGGGCTAGTTAGTCTTGGGTGTGTTTATTTTATTCTCATGTTTGTGTTTTTTAGAAAAATGAATAATAATAAATGGCTTAAGTTTTATAATAAAATCATTTGATACTCTTACTCTGAAGCTTCAGCTGAATCGTAGACCCCAGGGTGTGAAGAGTAACCTTTTTCCTCTGCCTGCATGTCATTCCTGTGCACAACACATGACTTAATGGCCGTGAAGGTTTGGTAGACATCCCTTGGAACTGCCCTCTCCCTGAAGCTAGTAGGTGTAGCCGGAAGTGGGCAGGCAGTTCCTCTCCTCCCCTGGACCATTATTGATGCCGGTCTTGAGTTGAGGGCAGTACGTTATATCAGTGTTTCTCAAACTTGCATGTACAGAAGTATCACATGGAGATCTTAGAAAAAATGCATATTCTGATTCAGAAGTTCTGGGGGGACCTGAGAATGTTGCTAATAAGCTCCAGGTGATGCTAATGCTGCTGGCCCTCGGCAATGCTTTGTATCCCAAGGTTTGGATGATATCAAAGGTTACTTCAAATGAAGTCTTTGGTTCTTAGTTGAGTCTACAAGTGCATATTGTTAATCTAATAAATTTTAATCTATTTAGTTGGTTCCCTATTAAACCACTTCCACCTTTACCATCAATCCCCCTACATTAGGACTGTACTGCCGTATTCAGTGAGATGTTTGGGCAGCATGTGCCCTCATTTTAAAGGAAGCTGGTCACTTGATTAGGGCAGGTGTGTTCTGCTTCCCACCTCCTAATGGGTGCTATTCCATTTCCAGCTGAAATTGGTTGCTGTCCTTTTCAGTTTGGGATTCAACAACCCAAATCCTCAGTGCCTGGAAAAGGTGTCTTCTAGTCTTCTTTACTCGACTAATAGGTAAACATGGAGTGACCAGTCTTACCAGTCCTATGCTTTATAGAGACGCTCTCAGGCTAACTAGTGTCCCCTCTTCATGACCATGAGCCCTCAGTGGGAAGCTCCTTCCCTGTGAGGTGTCTACTCCGGGAGGGAAATCTGCACAGCCACTTTCTGTTGACCCAACATCTTGCCCATAGTGCCCGCCCAACACTGACCTCAACTCAGCGGCAGAGAGGGCAAAATAGAGCAACCCAGACAAAGCTTCATCCTCTGCCCCCAAATGCCCAGCTGACTACATTTTGTATCTCTTGGCAGGCAGCTTTTGGTCCATCTCAGTTCTCTTTGCTTTTTCTGTTACTAGGGAAGGGTTACCAGTTGATGAGAAACACCCTAATTTTCACAGAATGTTAAATATGCCAAGATACAAAAGAGTTTTTATCATTGTGTTATATCCACCAAAAGGCACGTAGACTAGAGGTTATTTCATTTGAAAAGATTATCAAGTTATGGAAGTAACTGGACACATCACGACTGTTAGGACAGAGGACTGACTTTTGGCTCTTAGCTGAGCCAAATGACAAGTGCTCATATGCCCTTGGGTAAACAGTTAAATTGGCAGGCCAGGGAGGCAAACAGCCTCTGCCCCCCTCCTTGGAAACTGGGTACTACTAAGCCTATTTGCATTTTCAGTGAGTACTTATGTTTGGGTATTAGGCTAGCCACAGAGCCTAGAAAAGTCACGTGTATTCTGAGATAAAGTAGAAAAATTCCTCCCTGAGGAAGACAAGACCACCGAAAATACTTTGCCTTAGACGCTCTTGCTGTATTCATTCCAAAACAAGAAAGTAGTTGTCATGGACCTCAAGGCTTCTCCCTATAGCTGGAAAAAGTCTGCCATTTGCAAAAGCCCCATGAAGCACACAACTAACCTCTGTGAGACGTCAACAAATACTACCAACCTTTAAAAACCCTCAAAGCTGTAGAGTCACGAGGATATTAATGTAAGGGGACCCCATGCTCATTTTTGAAGTCCAGTTCTTTTGCCTGGGGCAACGTCTACAATTGCTGCTGGAGACCATTGCCCTTGGCACGTTTCCAGTTACTAGCCTAAATGCTTGATTGGTATTGCAACCCACCTTCTCCACCCAGTCATGACTGTTGTAGCTCTTTGTTGGCCTATAGTCAAGTTTGTGGCTCTTATCAGATTTTCAGGCATTGTTTCATCCTCTTTCTGCCATTTAGCCTTCTCTTCTATTTTCTCATTGAGGGGTGTAGGGGTTCCCATGCATTCTGTATCACTAGCACTGTGCACTGAATGAATACTAACAGATCCATTACGGCAGCGCTTCTGAAAGCAAAGTCCCCCGGCCAGCAGCAGCAGCACCCAGGACCTTGTTAGAACTGTGACCCGCTCCCCAGACCTGCTGATTCAGAGACCTGTGGAGAGGCCAACAAGCCCCCCAGGAGACCCTGATGCACACTAACAAGCATTCTTGTGTTAGGAGACCTTTCTGGAAAGCTGGTGATGTTGACTAGTAATGACAGTTTAATTGTATTAGTGGATAAACGTGTCTCTTCTAACGGCTCCTGGGGGGCAAAACTAGCGTGTCTGTTTTTTTTAAATTCTCCCATTAGTCCTTTGCAAGAACTGTGCTTTTGGACATTTTGACTTAGAAATGTCTGCATGTGACAAACCTAAGCTTTCAAAAGCTGTAAGCAGTCTTCTGAAGATGAATTTGCTAAGCAGCTCAAAACGTTGTCAGGAACTCTGCAGAAAGGCTTTCATTGGCTATTAAAGATGGAAGAGAGATGCCTGTAGGGGCCCAGCAAAGGTCAGGGCCTGGCTTGTGCCCGAGGCTGGCGCTGGATCAGCAGTGGCCAGGGCCAGGCGCTGCCTCCCTTGGCTGCCCTAAGTGTGCCAAGGACGGGCGGGGAGCAGACAGGAAAGCCGGCGCAGCCAAGCTTTTGTTGGCACTGCATTGCACCCTGTCCCTCACTTTACCTGTGGAGGAGCCAGGAGGTCAACTTTTATGGTCTTGTCACCAGGGATGGGCTTGGCTCCAAGGCCACATGGTCATAATTACTGTCATCTCAAATTGGTCACACGGCCTGAGGCCTAGACAGTCATTTCTGACTCCAGTCTCCAAACTGCCATTTGGCAATCCTTCCTGAAACATTGCTTTCATCAAGTATCTTCCTCACTTGTGAACCTTTGAAAGGAAGAAGTAAATGAACTAGGCACCTACCGGGTGGCAGACGTTTTCTTTCTTTTTTTATTTTTTACTTTTTATTATTTTATTGAAGTCACATTGGTTTATAGCCTTGTGTAAATTTCAAGTGTACATCATTCTATTTCAGCTTCTGTATAGACTGCATTGTGTTCATCACCAAAAGTCTAATTTCCATCTGTCATCATACATAGGTGCCCCTTTACCCCATTCACCCTCCCCCCACCCCCTTCCCCTCTGGTAACCACCAATCTGTTCTCCTTGTCTGTTTCTTTGCTAATCTTCCACGTATGAGTGAAATCATAATGGTATTTGTCTTTGTCTGGCTTATTTCGCTTAGCATAATACCCTCACAGTCCATTCATGTTGTCACAAATGGTACAATTTTGCCTTTTTTATGGCTGAGTAGTATTCCATTGTATATATATGCTACATCTTCTTTGTCCATTCATCCATTGTTGGGCACTTGGGTTGCTTCCAAGTCTTGGCTATTGTGAATAATGCTGCAGTGAACATAGGGGTTTGTATATCTTTTCCAATTAGTGTTTTCATGTTCTTTGGATAAATACCCAGAAACGGAATAGCTGGATCATGTGGTATTTCCACTTTTAAATTTTTTTTTTTTTTTTGTGAGGAAGACCAGCCCTGAGCTAACATCTGTGCCCATCTTCCTCTACTTTATATGGGACGCTGCCACAGCAAGGCTGACAAGCAGTGCATCGGCAGACACCTGGGATCCGAACCCGTGAACCCCGGGCTGCCAAGCGCGAACTAAACCACTGTGCCACTGGGCCGGCCCCTCTATTTTTAATTTTTTGAGAAATCTCCATACCGTTTTCCATAGTGGCTGCACCACTTTGCATTCCCACCAGGAGTGTGTGAGGGTTCTCTTTTCTCCACATCCTCTCCAACACCTGTTATTTCTTGTCTCTTTAATAATAGCATTTACATTTGCAACAAAAAGAATAAAATACCTAGGAATAAATTTAACCAAGAAGGTGAAAGACTTACATGCTGAAAACTATAAGACATCATTGAAAGAAATTGAAAAAGACATAAAGAAATGGAAAGATATTCCATGCTCATGGGTTAGAAGAGTAAACATAGTTAAAATGTCCGTATTACCTAAAGCAACTTATAGATTTAATGCAATCCCAATCAGAATCCCAATGACACTTTTCACAGAAATAGAACAAAGAATCCTAAAATTTATATGGAACAACAAAAGACCCTGAGTAGCCAGAGCAATCCTGAGAAAAAAGAACAAGACTGGAGGTATCACACTCCCTGAATTTAAAATATACTACAAAGCTATAGTAACCAAAACAACATAGGACTGGCAGAAAAACAGACACACAGATCAGTGGAAGAGACTTGAGAGCCCAGAAGTAAAACCACACATCTATGGACACTAATCTTTGACAAAGGAGCTAGAACATACAATGGGGAAAGGAAAGTCTCTTCAATGAATGGTGCTGGGAAAGCTGGGCAGCCACATGCAAAAGAATGAGAAAGTAGACCACTGTCTTACACTATACACAAAAATTAACACAAAAGGGGTTAAAGAATGTAAGACCTGAAACCATAAAACTAGAAGAAAATATAGGCAGTACCCTCTTTGACATTGGTCTTAGCAGTATCTTTGAATATCGAGTCTCCCCAGGCAAGGGAAACAAGAAAAAATAAAGAAATGGTACTACACCAGACTAAAAACCTTCTGCACGGCAAAGGAAACCATCAACAAAACAAAAAGACAACCTACCAACTGGGATAAAATACTTGCAAATCATATATCCAATAAGAAGTTAATTTCTCAAATATATAAAGAATTCATACAACTCAACAACAAAAAAAACAAACAACCCGATCAAAAAATGGGCAGAGGATATGAACAGACATTTTTCCAAAGAAGATACACAGATAGCCAACAAGCACATGAAAAAGATGTTCAATGTCACTAATTATTAGGGAAATGCAAATCAAAACTACAATGAAATACCACCTCACACCTGACAGAATGGCAGACATAGTCTTATGCACAATTTCATTTCATTCCTGTGACTCTGTTAGGTACGATTTATTCTCCATTCTATGGATGAGGAAACCAAGACTCAGGGAGGTAAAGCAACTTACTTATACAACTATTAAGTAGGGGAGCAAGGTTTGAACCAAGCTTCTCTGAATTCAAAGCCCATGATTCCGTGCCCCCCCACCCCCCTCCTCCCTCCCCATTTGCTACTCTGCCTCTCTGTTACTTAACGGAACAAGTTCAAACTTGTCAGTCCTCTGGGGTCCACACTTCATTCCAAATGTAGGCCAAAATCAAATCAACTTGACCTCTTACCACATCTCAACACATACCCTTAGTTCTAGCCAGGCTTTTCTCCCCACACTCGTGTAGATCCGATGGCAGAGTTTGCAAACTGTCAGGCTGGTCTGCTCTGCCCTCTAGCCATGTTTTGTTGGCAAAGGAGTTGAGATTGTTGTCTATTGTTTTGTCTTCGATTACTTACCAATATTTTTAAATGGGGAGATGTCCATATAGATTCATATTTCTGGCTCCTAATAAACAAATGTCAAGATTTGGCAACATTTTTGTACTTCCACTAGAAACAGTCAGCTAGAGCTCCATAGCAACTCATCGCTTTAGACCACATGTGGGACATCCAAATGCCACTGGCTGGCTTCACTCATTTCCATCAGCCTGCTGGCCCCTGAGGACACTGAGTTGGAGACATTTGCCCTAGAGCGTCATTGCCCTGTGATTACTTACGGTTATTCAAAAATATCTCTTTAGCTAGAGGGCCAGATCTTCTAGATTTTGATTTTCATAGACATAGAGACTAAGTTTTCAGCTACATGAGCCAGGTTGTAGAATTTTCAAGCTTGGAATGGAGTCTAAAGTTCCCTGTCTAATGCAACCCTCTGGGTGTCTAGATTGAGCCCATCCAAGGATGAGTGAAGGTAACAGGATATAGCACACAGAGGTAGGTTCAAATTAAAACTAGGATGCAGACTGAAAAACCAGCACACACTGTTCTCAGAAGCCCCTGGGATTCACCCCAAGTGCAGTCTCCCCAGGGCTAAAGCCAGAAACGGGCTTGTCTGTGTAGCCTAATCAATGTATGAAACTTAAAATTTTGTAAATGAGAGTGAAGAGTAGCAGAATACGCTACCCCAAAATATGCCGCTTTGCTATATGGATTATTTTGAGCTGTAGGCACTTGAAAACCAGCAAATGCAGGGAGAGGCTTTCTCTGAACTCCCTTCATCTGCCTAAGACAGATCATCCAAAAGGGGCGCAAGTGTCATAGATCCCCTCCCCAGAAGCTTCATCAACCAGCGAGGACCGGCTCTTACCAGGGGAGAGGAGACTAGTGGTGGACCCTACACCCAGGCAAACTTCATCACAAACTGTCAGACCTCCCATCTGTTCTTCTAAAGGCCCATTCATCTTTCCCCAAAATCATTTCTTCTCCCCTAAGAGGCCTACATCCCCCCTCTTCTTTCCCCATTATGCTGATATTTAGTCCTGAACTCTAAGCCACTTCAGGGAGTTGCTCATCTTCCCCTGGGTATCTCCTTTGTATACATGAGATCATCATGGTAACAACCTTCTGTTTTTCTCTTGTTAATCTGTCTTTTATTGCAGGGCTTTCGCTAAGAACTCAGAGGGGTATACAGAAAATTATTTTTCCTCCTCTATGAGAGCAATAGATTGGACGTGGTAGAAGGGAAACAATGGTTAGAGAGGCTGATGTGGCCAAGTTTCTCCAGCACTCTGAAGGGAGCAGCATTCAAGTTTCTAGACAGGTGATTCTGTAGGGAGGCGGGAGGAGTTCGATTCAGAATGGCCTGGAGTCTCAACGATGTCAGCATCCTCGCAACAATCACATGAGCTCACGTGGTGCGCTGGTTGAAGGCTCGGGATTTGAAAACTGACTGCCGCTTGTGCTCTGGAGCTGCACTAGTGATGAGAGATTAGGTTTCTGCTTCAGTTAGTGATAAAAGAAACACCAAAGTCTCATCAGCCTGACACAGCAAGTCCCTCAACTACACAAGATGGCTGTGATCCAGGCAACATTCCAGGGCAGATGTTCTTCAGACAGCAATTTATCATACTGGCTGCTTCGAGCTTTTAGCCCATCATTTTACCCCAAGACCTCTCGTACAAGAGCACAGAAGAGAAAGAGAACAACGGAAGATCTCACGTGAGGGATTAAATGATATGGTCTGTGAGTGACACATGTCACTTTCACTCACAGCCTATGGGTCAGAGCTAGGCACGTGGCCTTTCGTGACTGCAAGAGGACAGAGAGGTATAAACCCTCACAGGCCCAGAAGGAGAGGAGAACCAAGTATGGGTGAGTCCTAGAAGGCCACCTCAGAGTGCCCTCCTGACCGCCGAATAGACGGTGTATTCTTCCCACAAAGACACCAGTCCTGCTCCATGGAAGATGATCCAGAGGTGCATCTAGTGGCTGCATCCAACTCCACGTTCAGGATGTCTCTACATTAGTTGTTAGGTACCTCCTCTACTAGACCTAAGAACTAAAGAAAAACTAGAAAGAAAATTCATCTGCCTAATATCTCACCTAACACTCAACAGAGGAATAATTGGAAAGGGCAAAAAATGTAGAACACTGAAATTCCTGGCTCACAGCAATTCCAAATCCCACTGGGCAGTGGTTGTGAGGCCACTTAAACTAGGCATGGCAGATGTTCCTTGTATAGGCCGGGGTTCCATTCTTTGGGAGGAGCCCCCCGCCCCATTCTTCTCAGTGGCCTCTGGCTTCACCCTCTGCGAGATTCTTCCATTTCCATTATCATTCTTTGCCATCATCCTCTTTGGCCACACCCAAACAAGACACTGGCAAACCTGTTCTCCTTACTGGCTGTATAGCTTTCTCATTCCACATGCTCCAAGAGACTAGAGACCCAAGGGTCATTTTAAGTTTTGAACAGAGACTTTTGAAGCCTGGGCTCATGGCTTTTTTTGTCAGAATAACTCTCTCAAAAATGTAGCAGGAGTTTTACCTAACCGATTCCAATCAACAACTTGGGTTAGAAGCCACGCTCACAATTCTTTGTGAACCCCGATTCATAAATCTGTTGTATTTCTTTGCTTCCTTCCCACCACACTCTCTCTCAATTTAAGCCCTGAGTCTGTGGGGTTTGTGTGCAAAAGTTAAGTCTCACACTTTTCCCCCAGAGCCCTTTTGTCCAGCTTAGAAGTTTGCCTGGGCCTGACATCCTTAAACTGACCATTGCACAGAGGCCTTCATCACATAAGCGTTCTCTGTTTCCTTCGTTTAGGGCCCCAGATCAGTTTACTTATCCTGCACTACAAGTCCTCGAATATCTGGACTCTCCTTCTTCCCTTTGGTTTCTGCCTACAAACTGGAAAGCTTTTTTCCGAGCTCATCTTTTTCTTCTAAGACCTTGCCAATAAAGGCAATACCAACCACAACACACTATTGATGTTCCATATTCCAACCTCTTCCCTTGTAGCCACAGTTCATTAGGTCCTTGATCCGCCCCTGAGTTACTGCTGCCTGGTATATTCCGCTCTTACTTATGTTGACTTATTTGCATCTTTGCAGACTGCAACTAAAAAATGCCCTGACCAGCCTTCTAATGACGTCTGATTGATTTGTCCATTAGTGATCCCCCAATTGGTAGATTTTTCTTCAGCTGACAGATCAGGCTTGTACTTACTGCTTTTCTTAAATTAAACTCTTTATTTTGCAATAATTGTAGATTCACATGCAGTGGTAAGAAATCATACTGAGAGAGCCTATGCAAACACTTACGTTTACCTGGTTTCCCCATTGGTAACATTTTGCAAAACAATAAACCAGGACTGCTTTATTTAAAAACTGATGGCCTCTGCCTTTATTTCTGGCTATTTGCACATCAAAATATCTTTTGTGAGTTTGTCAGCACCATTATACTCAAGCTTACTTTTGTATTAAGGCTAGTCATTATATTTTCTTTTGATTTTGTTTGTTCATTTAATTCCAAAAAAAAAAAAAATTATTGAGCACTTGCAAGAATGCCAAGCAATACGCTTTGCTGTAGGATTACAACAGTGGTCACAAAAGCTTTCCAGTTTGTAGGCAGAAACCAAAGGGAAGAAGGAGAGTCCAGATATTCGAGGACTTGTAGTGCAGGATAAGTAAACTGATCTGGGGCCCTAAACGAAGGAAACAGAGAACGCTTATGTGATGAAGGCCTCTGTGCAAAAGACTTCCCCAAATCACAGATATATTCACTGGCTTCCCTGAAGCAAGGGGAAGTGGCGTTTTAAATGTTAAAATGCCACAGAGAGGAGAGGAAGACAAAGAGGGAGAAATCCGTTGAATTTATCAACGAGAGCCAGAGCAGTTGGATGGAGAGCTGGGGGCTAATGCAAGATGGCAGTGGGCTGAAGAGTGACCGAGAGAAGGAGGAAATGGAGGGTACCTGCTTGATAATTTGATTGATTGATTGAATTATTCGTTTATTTATTTATTTTATTTAAATAGATAATGCTTGTGTGTGGGAAGACATTCCAAGGGTACAAATGGATTTAACAGTGAGAAGTGTCCCACCAGTGTCCCTCCAATTTCCCAGACACCCTGCCTAGAAGCAATCGCTATTACCAGGTCCAGAGTTACCCCTCCAGAGAGTCTGTGCAGACATAACCATGTAAGCTTTTAAACAGTCGCGTGCCGCATAACGGCGTTTCAGTCAACGATGGACTGCACACAGGACGGTGGTCCCATAAGATTAGTACCATATAGCCCAGGTGTGTAGTAGGCTATCCCATCTAGGTTTGTGTGCGGATACTCTATGATGTTCACACAACAACAAAATCACCTAACGACACATTTCTCAGGACGTGTCCCCGGAGGTAAGCAACGCATGACTGTGTCTTCAGCTGGGATGCACTCCACCTCTCTAACAGTTCCCAGAAGTTCCTAGGGAGGAGAAGCTACAGAGCTCAGGAGCTGTGAGCGGCCAGCAGGGCTTAGGGGTGGGTAGAAGTGGGGCAATGAGGAAAATGACAGCCACTTGGCAGAGTTTGTGGAGTCAATGATGCATACTGACCAGAATGAGGGAGTTAACCTGTTTTGGGTGCTTACCATGTGCTGTCCACTGCAGCCACTACACCGAAGCGCTTCCCCACAGGGCCTCTGACTCTGTGCTATGAAGACAGTGCTGTTGTCCCCACTGACAAAGAAACAGCACTCGCCGGACATATTCAGTGACGAGTGTCAGAGCTGAGAGGTCTGGTCTGTCCAGCTCCAAAGCCTCCCCCCCCAACCTTTTTTATTGTGGTAAAACACACACAACATAAAACTTACCATTTTAACCATTCTTAAGTGTCCAGTTCAGTGGTATTAAGTGCATTCACATTATTGTGCAACCATCACCACCACCATCCACAGAACTCTTTTCGTCTTGCAAACTGAAACTGTGCCCAATCAATTCCAATTCCTCATTCACCCCTCCCCCGGCCCCCGGCAACCAGCATTCTCCGTCCTGTCTCTATGAGTCTGACTACTCTAGGAACCTCATCTAAGTGGAATCAGAAGAGTATCTGTCCTTTCGCAGCTGGCTTATTTCACTTAGCATAATGTCTTCAAGGTTCATCCATGTTGTAGCAGGTGTCAGAATTTCCTTCCTTTTTAAGGCTGAATATTATTCCAAGGTATGTGTACACCACATTTTGCAAAGCCTAGCTTTTAACCACAACAGTGAACAAAGATGCCTGACTCTCAGTAGATTTTTAATAACTTTTTAAAACTTATTTCTTTTTCCTTTCAAATAATTTCAAACTTACAGAAAAGTTGCAAGAATAGCACAGTTTTGGGGCCGGGGCGCAGCGGTTAAATTTGCGCTTTGGCAGCCAGGGGTTCGCAGGTTCGGATCCTGGGTGCCTGCCGATGCACTGCTTGTCAGCCATGCTGTGGCGGTGTCCCATATAAAGTAGAGGAGATGGGCACGGATGTTAGCCCAGGGCCAGTCTTCCTCAGCAGAAAGAGGAGGACTGGCAGCAGATGGTAGCTCAGGGCTGGTCTTCCTCACACACACACAAAAGAGTAGCACAGTTCTTCCCTGAACCATTTGAGAGCAGTTGTTGACCCAAGGCCCCATCACCCCAAGTACTTTAGCATGTAGTTCCTAGCAGTGAGGACAGCCTCCTACATGTCACAGTTAAAGCATCAGGAAGTTAACACTAACACATGACTACTGCCTAACCTCCAGACCTCATTTGAGTTTTGCCAGATGTCCTGATCACATCCTTTACAGCAAAAGGATTTAGCTCAGAATCCCATGTTGCATTTGGTTGTCACATCTCTTTTGTCTCCTTCTGTCTGGAATCGTTCTGTTTTAAGACTAGAGCCCAGATCTTTTACAGAACATCCCTTAAATTGGTTTGTCTGACGATTGTTCATAATTAGATTCAGATTCTGCCTTTTTGGCAGGAGTATCACAAAAGTGATGCTGTCTTCTTTTCACAGCATCCCATGAGGTGCGTGAGTGAGATTTGTCCCTTTGCTGGTGATGTTAACTTTGGTCACTTGGGTAAAGTCATGTCTGCTAGATTATTCTTGTCCCTTTGTGATTAATCAATATCTTGTGGGGAGGTACTTAAAGACTTTGTAAATGTTCTGCTCTTCATCAAACATTTACACCTACTGATGTTTCTCAGTTGAACCAAGTATCACTGTGACAATGGCCCAGTGGTGACTTTCTAATTCCATCCTTCCTTCTACATTTATTAGTTGGCAGCCTACTATAATAAAAAGCTTTCTCTTGTCCCCATTTATTCATTCACTTATTCATGTCTATCTGTATAGACCCGCAGGTTTCTGTTTTATTCGGTGTGTTCTATAATCTGGTGTTATCATTATTTCTTTTGATGCTCAAATTGTCCCAGAGTTGGCTGGTGAGTGGCCCTTTGGGCTGGCTTTTGTGTCCGTGGGACATTTCTCCATCTCGCTTTGAGCACTTCCTTACTTTCTGGCACAACGAGATGCTCCAGGATCATTTTTTACTTTCCCTGTCCCTGCCCTGGAATCTGCCATTTCTCCCAGGGGCCTTGACTCCTTCAGCTGGTATTTAAAAATCAGATCTGGGTGCTACATGCGTTGCTGCTCCCAGGTCCTCTCAGGGTTCAGTCTAGCCTCCTTCCTTCCTTTAGTTGGAATTCTGTTCCTACAACTCTCCCATTATCCTCATACTTTTACATTGGATCAATCACCTCTATACAGAACGAACTTCCACTGCTCCACCACCCCAAACCCACACAGATGTCCCCTCACCCCCCTGGCTCTGACACCCCACGCTGGTCTACTGTCCCCGTCCCATCTCCCTGGACGCTTACCCTGCGCAGCCCCCCCTGGAGGCTCAGCAACTATTTAAAAACCTTTGGCCTGATCCCTACTTTAAGGTCTGCTGGTGTGAACCGACAGCTCCTTCCTGGGAAGGGACTGGCCGGGGTGGTGACAATGAGATGAAGAGAAGATCAAGAGATGAAATGGCTGAAGCAGTGAATCAACACCATGTGACAGCCCCTGCCAGGGGGGCAGGTGGCTCGGCTGACTCCAGCCTTGGCTACAAGAGGAAGCAGTAGGGTTTTCTCCTGGAAGGGGGGTTAGAGCGGAGACAGCCGGCTTGCACTCAAGCTAGCACTTTGTTTCCTTCGTTCACACTGTCTCATCGTCTCCACCTGCCCCCATCGGCTTTTTTTTCTGCCGTGGCTCAGTGTCAATCACTCTGGTGACAGGCTGCCTATCTTTCTGATCCTGCCCAGGACTTATTCCTCATACACCAGGCTGGACCACCTCGAACACATCCACCAGATTCAGTGAAAGTCCGTGCAGCCATTTTCACACACTGTGGAAACTAACAGAAACTTATTTATATCCATAAGTTATTAATAAGCTAGGATTTTACTGGTTTCCATCCCGAGCACAAATCTCTCCACAAACGCTTGGGCAAGGGTGGATGAAAACACAGTGAGCATTATTGGATGAAATCGCCATAAAAGGACTATTGTAATACATCATTCCACTTTTCCTCATTAAGTCTACTCTGGGGACATCTTGTGGTTTGCAGTTGTAAAATGAGTCCCATCTGACCTGGAGACCCAGGACCACTTCCATCCTGCTTGGCCCAGCCTCCTGCCTCCCCACAAGTCCCCGAGGAAGATGTTTGCAGTCGATACTGGTAAAGCGGTCCTTTATTATCAGTGGGGGCTTTGGCCCCAAACCCTGACACAGAACTCCAGAGAGACCAGCTGGACCACACGTGGGGCTGTGTTTGCCCAAGCCCGCTCTAGGATGACATGGCCTTGAACCAAAGCCAGCTTTAAGACGGCCAGCTCCGCCTGTTTCCCTGTGCCTAAACCCAAGTCTTGGAACTTACCACTCCAGCGAGATACAAGGCCTCTCCCACCTGAGGCAGAAGAAGAGTGTGAGAAAGATGGACAGCAAGACAGGCACAGAGCAGGCCCCCAGTTCTGGAGTGGAGCTGAACTGAGCCCAGGAGCATGTCAGGACATGTCAGAACAGAGAGAGCCCCACGCTGGCAGCCGTGAGAGAGGGAGGGACAAGGTGAGAAATGGAGAGGGCTCCTCCAGGGCTAATAGAGCCAGGTCTTCTCTTCACTTGCCTCCTTAGCAGAAAAGAACAAGAAGGAGGATGCCAGGGCCTGCCCTGAGCCAGCTCTGTGCCCACTCTAATCTCAGGAGATGGAAGGCGATGACCAAGGACGCTGGACCTGTGACGGAGACTGGTGGCTCCATGCTGGCCCTGCGGCCCACCTAGAGCCCTGGAATTTGACCGGCTCCCACAGGGCTCGCTCCCCCTGGCGAGCGGGGGGTCTCGTTGGTGGGGTCAACTTGAGGGTAGAGTGGAGGGAGATGGAGGCCCGAGGGAGGGGCCTAAGGGTCGCAGAACCAGAGCAATGACTTCTCTCCTGCAAGAGGTCACGGGAGCCCAGCTCAAGGCACGGACTTTATCCTCAGAGGGAAGTAGAGCAAGATCCAAAAGATGTGGGGAAAGGGAAAAGAAAGATGGAAAATGTGGGGTATGACTCAACAGAGGCAAGGGAGAGAGAGGAGACAGAGGATCTGAGAGGAGAGGAGGTCCGAAGCCAGGCTCACCTGTTGGAGAGGGGTAGTCGGGACGCAGGAAATGGAATGGCAAGGGCCCTCAGAATTTGAAGGGTCTGCAGAAGGCGGGAGGCTGCAGCTGCTGGTCTGAGCTCTGCAGTGAAGCCCACCTGGGTTAACACATCAGATGGACCCCTCAGGAGCTGGGTGACCTTGGGCAAGTCCTCTGAACTCTCTGAGCCTCCATTGCCTCATCAGTAAATGGGGGAAACCCTAGTTTCTTCTTCACAGGCTGAGATAATGTCTGTCCAGAGATAATGGGCACAGCTCTTAGTCCTCTCTCAACCAAAGCGGCAGTTGTCACTGAGCCAAAGAGAGATGGCTGAGCCGGGGCAGAGGCGAGGCCAGGCCTTCTCAGATACACTCCATGTAGTTGTGCCAGAAGAGGGAAGCAGTGAGACTCTACCTGTCAGGAGGAAAACACCTGGCGTTTTCCTAGAAGAAAAGTTTCCATCAGAAGAGAGCTTCTTGGCCTGACCACCAGGCTCCTTCCCTCACAATTTGGAGGAGCTGGGTGATGTGCCCCAGCTCTGTCACTTCCTACTTGTGCAGCCATGGGCAAGTCACTGGTCCCCTCTGAACCTCAGTCTCTTCATCTATAAAATTGCTTTGAGGATTACAGATAATCTTTAAACAGAAACAATTGGTGTTAATTTTACCCAGGGAGGCAAAATAACCAAACTTCAGAGAGATCAGGGCTCAAATCCCAGCTCCCCCAAAAAGTAGCTAAGCAGCCCTGGACAAGTTCCTCAGCCTCTCTGTTTCCTCATCCATGGAGTAAGTAATTGAGATGATGCATGAGAAGCCCTTACTACAGTCTGGTATGTAGTAAGGACTTAAAGAGCAGTGGCTGTTATTATTACTGCCTGTCTGTTTCACTTTCACCCTGCCTTCTGTCTCACCCCACTTTTGACCCCAGTTTTCCAGCCAAGTGTGGTCTGAAAGCGGTCTTTGTGGGGCAGCCACCCAGGCCCAACCACAGCGTTGGTCTCCTCAGTGCTACCACCATAAACAGACAGAGGCAGTGTGAGTAAGCCCAGGAGGTCAGCTGGAGGGTGGCAGCCTGGTCTGATGGAAATAACAACAGAGCCCAGGGACAGGGCGGGCCACCAGAGACCCTTGGCCAGGCAGAGCAGCAAGGGAGTGCCGAAGCCAGGGGGCATCAAGGCTGTGTTCTCGGCTTCTGTCTCGCCTTTCCCCGGCTGGGCCTGGCCACTGCCCTGCCCTGGGTTCTTTGCTCCTCTTCTGACTCGGCCATGACCTTCCCAGAGCGAGCCCCCACCTCTCAGTGCTCTCGGCTTGCTGGCCCCCAGGTGTGTGACCACACAGCACTATCAACAGTAGTTCACACCCCAGGCACCTTATGCACCATCTCATCTAATACCCTCCCCACCCCAATGTGGTCAGTGCCATCACAGACAAAGAAAAACTGAGTCTCGGAGAAGTGACCAACCCCTGATCATAGAGCTGGTGAGAGACCCTGGAATTAGATCGACGTCTACCTCCAAACCTCAGCGTTCACTCTGCTCCACGCTGGAAAATCACCTCTGCTGCCCTGGAGTCAGCCCCCACAGGTCTCCGGCCACAGCTTCCCCTTCTTCCACTAGCGCCAAGCACACTCCAGCACCCCGAACGAAACAAGCGTGTCTGCTGAACACCTCCACAGATGGAAGCAGAAACAAGAACTAGAGTGGGAGATGCTTCTCTGAAGGAGAAGGGGATGGACTGAGCACGGATCAGTACTTCGCACGCCGCTTTGTGAGCACTAATTCATTTCACCTTCAAAACCACCCCACAGGGTCGGTGGTCTGAGTCTCATTTTACAGTTGAAGAAATAGAGACTAGAGGTTAAGTGAGGTGCTGCGGTTCCCGCACTCTGAAGAGGCAGGGCTGAGTGTGGCCCAGGGCTGGGATGCTGATGCCACGCTCAGCCCCTCTGCCTGGTGAGGACTACGGGGGGGCAGCCCTTGACAGCAGGCCCTGACGCCTTGCCCTCTGTGTGGCCACCACCCTGCGTGGACCTGGCAACAGATGTTCGCTCAGGGCCAATCTTCCTCACAAAAAAACAAAACGAAACACCACTATGCATTTATCTGAGCTAGTATTTGACCAACTGATACAAATGTCCCCTCTTCGTTGCTTGTGGATTTGGATACATTTGCACAAACTCTTACTTTTATTTTGTTTTACATATGAGATTGACATCAGGCCTTGATCTGGAACATTTGAGGAGGAGGGTCCCCAATTAGTCTTGGTTTTTGAGTCACTTTGCTTTCTTTCTGTTTAAGGTGAAACAACACGAAGCAGGTAATTTTAAATGCCAAAGCCGAGACTGTTCTGTGTTGCCAGGGAAAAGCACAGAGCAGAGCTTCTCGGAAGCCTGAGGGCGAAGATAAAAATGGAAATGACTAGTGGGTGCTAGAAAAGCGCCATTCCCGGGAGGGAGCTCGGAGCTCAGAGCGTGTGCTCAGGGTGTGGAGGGGCCCAGAGAGAGAGCTGTCCCCTCACGAGAGCTGGGGACGGGCCTGTAGGCCTGGCCAAGGGACCCGGCAGAGACCAAAGGCAGCACCCACTCAGTCACGCCACATACACCTTTCACCTGTACCTCGGGGAGACAGGCCCCGGTGTCCCCTGCATTTGGGGGAACTCACTTCGATGTGGGATACAGACGCAGAGATGAAGTAGTGTAGCAGAACCTCACAAGGACACCACCACCCTGCTTTCAGTTCTGCACATGGAACAATGGAGAAAATGTCCTCCTCTGAGGGAGAACACTATTTCCTTGAAAGAAGTATTCTGATAGAATGATTGGGATGGGCGGTGAGACCTTTCGCACGTGCACAAATGAAGAAGGATTTGACTAAGTGGTACAGAGTCAAGGAGACAGGGACAGGACTGTGTCTTCTCCCAAGGAGAAGACGAGTAAGACTGGAGATGAGATACGGGCGCGCTGGGCCACCAGGCGAGGGCCAGAGAGCAACAGCCTGGTGGCAGAATGACCAAAGAGAATGTGAGGGAGCAGAACTTTCTCACAGGAGATCCTCAGCGTGTTTTTTATTATTGTGGAGAGCGCAATGTAACGTGAGGCCGCGGGCCCGCTCACTCACTCTTGAGTAAAGCCAACATTGGTCACTTCTGCTTCTGTGGGAGTGCATGGGTTTGAGAGCACTGAGAGGGGCTGGGTTTGATAAAAATAGTAGCTGCCAATTGCCGGGCATCAGGCTATGTGCTTTACACAGACTGACCCATTTAATCCTCACGACAATCCTATAAGGTGGGTCCTATCATTGTCCCCACTTTCCAGGTGAGGAAAGTGAGGCGCAAAGAGAGGAAACAACTTGCGGAGGCTTGCAGTCAGTGGGTGCTGGGGCTGTTATTTGAGCCCAGGGCACAAAAGACCCTGCCCCAGGCCACATACTTTAGAGGCCCCTGCCCAGCTGTCCTCTGGCTGTGCTCTCCCCATGGGGCACGGACCAAGGGATGTGTCCACCTGGACCCCATGTCCCTCCCCGCTACTTCTAGACCATGCCCTGGATACTCAGTACCTCAGAATCTCCTCCCCAAATGGTTCTGTCAGGTGAGACCAGGGTGACCCTGATCAAAGTATGTGGGAAGGAATGGACGTCGAGGGCCCCACAGACAACTCACCCTATCAGTCTGCTTGGGCTGCTCCCACAAAACACCACAGACTGTGTGCCTTAAATGACAGAAATGTATTTTCTCACAGTTCTGGAGGCTGGAATTCCAAGACCAGGCTGCCAGCATGGCGGGGTTCTGGGGACCGTCCTCTCCCTGCTTGCAAACTGCCACCTTCTCACCGTGTCCCCAGATGAAGAGAGAGCACACAAGCTGTCTGGTGTCTCTTCTTATAAAGACACTAATTCAATCAGATCAGGACCCTAGCTAACCTTAGTTACTCCCACAAAGGCCCTATCTCCAAATACAGTCCTGTTGGGGGTTAGGGCTTCAGCATATGAATTGGGGGGCGGGGACACAAACATTCAGTCCATAACACTTACCAAGCAAAACATGAGAGTCTAGGTGGTGAATGATTCAGGCTCAACACCTAAAAGCTGGTGGAAGCTGCTTAGGGTCTCATTTGGGGGAGTAACGTCTGAACATGATCCAAGGGAGCCAACTTTGGGCCCCAAGCGTGGGACCCCACTGCAGACACAGCAGATACAGAGGAGCAAGGACCTCCCCACTGTGGTCTCCAGTCCATGGGGCTGTGCAGGACTGGTGTTCAACAGCGCCTTCTGGTGGTGCAGGGAGGCAAGTGCAAAGAGGGCTGTTGACTCTCCAGTTCTCTCTGCTTCTGTATTTCAGAAGCAGGACTAAGTGAGACTCTGTGGTTTTTGGAAAATTCAAAAGCAAGACATTAAACTTTATAATAATAGAGTTTGAGGGGGAGGGAGAATTCAAGTGATTAATTAGAAAAAATAGATATGACCAGATTCATCCCCTAAGTTATTGGTATAGGTTGTACTAGTTCCACAGGAAATTAATGTATCTGCATGGTTGTTAAGCAACTTGGTAACAAAAGGTTTTCAGCTGCTCAGACTGGCTACCCCTTTAACACCGAATGCTGGCAAGAATGTGGAGCAACAGGAACTCTCATTCATTGCTGGTGGGAATGCAAAATGGTACAACCAGTTTGGAAGACAGTTTGGTGGTTTCTTACAAAACTAAACATACTCTCACCATACAATCCAGAAATCACACTCCCTGGTATTTACCCAGAGGAGTTGAAAACTTATCTCCACACAAAAACCTGCACACAGATGTTTACAGCAGCTTTATTCCTAATTACCAAAACTTGGAAGCAACCAAGATGTCACTCAACCGGTAGGTCAATGGATAAATAAACCGTCGTACATCCAGACAGTGGAATGTTATTCAGCGCTAAAAAGAAATGAGCTGTCAAGCCATAAAAAGACATGGAGGAAACTTAAATGCAATTACTAAGTGAAGAAGCCCATCTGAAAAGTCTACGTACTGTATGATCCCAACTACATGACATTCTGGAAAAGGCAAAACTATGAAGACAGTAAAAGATCAGTGGTTTCCAGAGGTTGGAGGAGATCAATAGGCAGAGCACAGAGGATTTTTAGGGCAGTGAAAATACTCTATATGATATAGTGGTGGATACATGTTATTATACATTTGTCCAAACCCATAGAATGTGCAACACAAGAGTGACCCCTAATGTGAACTATGGACTCTGGGTGATAATGACGTATCAATGTAGGTCCACGTATTATAACAAATGTCCCACTCTGCTGGGGGACGTTGATAATGGGGGAGGCTGTGCATGTGTGGGGACAGGGGGTATATGGGAAATCTCTGTGCCCTACTCTCTATTTTTGCTGTGAATCTAAAACTGCTCTAAAAAAATAAAGTCTTTTAAAATAAAGTAGTGGAAATGTGGAATAGTTTAAGGTTTTAATAATAGTTTAGTTTTAATAGTTTTGAGAGTCAAGAGCTGGATCTGTGTGACAAAAGAGGAACTGTATTCTTCACCACTGACTGTCTTTGTTTTCTCCAATCTGCTATTCTTCAGACAGTGTGCAGACCTCATGCCACGTCATCCTCCCCTGCGATTAGAGAAACGGAGGGGCAGAGAGGTGCCAGTGAATTGTCCAGGGTCAGACAGCAGGTAAGTGGGGGATCTAGGACTCCAGCCAGTTTGTCAGCACCCTGCCTGTCTCTGTAGGAGGGTGGGAAGCCTGTGGCGGGCACTGGGGAGTGTCTGAAAGCTAATTTCACTATATACCGCTAGGAGGGCAACGGCTTGCCTAGACGTCTCTTCTCAGTTCACTCAGGAATGCAGCTCTAGACCTGTCCACAGACAGCCATCGGAGAATATTTTCTGTCCAATTGCAATGGGTTTGTGCACAGGGCACATGACCTCAGCCAGAAACATGCATCTCAGGCCTCGGAATCTGAAGGCAGCTCAAGGTCGGAACAATCCAGAATACAATGTCCCCTGCAGCCTGCGTGCCCGGAGTGTGGGCAGAGATCATGGCCCGGACAGCACCAAGGAAGGATGGCGATGTGACTGTAACAAACGGAAACCTCAGTCTCTCCTGGGAACAAACCTGGGCCCTTAAATGGTACCAGCTCCAGCTTGGCGGGGACTGCACGACCGTAGCCAGGCTCTCACTGAACTCCTTGACATTCACAGCGAGTGATCTCCACAATCAAAAGGACAGACTTAAGTGGCCATAAAGCTTCCCAGGGCTGGACAAATTTTGGCAATTGCAGCATTTTATTAGATGGCTGGCCCTCTGCAATAAAAATAACCTTTGTATTTAGTAGCCAGATCTTGTTTTTTCCAAATTGCTTTTGCCTTTCATTAAACAGCCCAATCCAGAAGAGTCTTTCCTTTCACCACAGAGTGGAAAAATTCTTGGTGGCATTCTCCCAGAGCTGGGACCTGCTCAGGAATCCTGAGGGCCCCGTGGCCCCTGACCAGGTGAGTCCGGGGCGTTCCCTGGAGAGCACGTCCTTTCAGGTCTGGGCCCACAGCTCCGCGCCGGCCACTCATCCAAAGACACGAGAGGAAGGAGAAGAGACACTTTTGGGACAGATGATTTTGCTGTGGTTTTGTAACTTTGACTTTTTTTTTTTAACAGTCTTCTCAGACCAAAAGACAGAAAACTTTTCTGCTATTGTTTGGGAAACTCTGAGTATACCGGGTCAGGATTCCGGGGCACGTTGATGGGCACGAGTGGTACAGGGAGATGTCCAGGGGCCCGCCCCCTCTTTCACTGTGCTTGTGAGGAAGGGACAGGCAGGGCAAACTCTCCTTCCCCTCTCCTTCTCCCGAGGGGCACCAGCCCCCTCTGGCCCTAATGGGCACAGGGGCAACTCCGGGTCTGGTGACATTTCCCCACCCCACTGACCCCTGTGGTTGATTACAGATTTTAAATGAATGGTTCCAATCTCCCGTGCAGCAGAATTCCAAATAATTCATGTAGCTCTTCACCCTCAGGGAGGGCTTTGTACGTGTGGTTGCACAGTGACTTCCCTCCACAGAGGACATATGGAGAGGGGAAAAGGTCACCGGACAGTGTCAAGGCCTGGCAAACGCTGCCTTGGCCGGGTGACCGAGGTCAACCTCAGCAGTGACAAGTCATGTTGACATGATGTGGTGTGAATGGCACTTCATCTCTGTGGTCTTCCTCCCAAAACCTATAACCTCAGTCAATCATGAGAAAAATAACAGACGAATTCCAGTCAAGGGACATTCCACAAGACCCCTGACCAGCACGCCTCAAATGTCAAGTCATCAGAAACAAGGGAAAGAGAAACTGTCACGGCCGAGAGGAGCCTGAGGAGACATGGTCACTGAATGTAAGGTGGTGTCCTGGAGGGGATCCTGGAGCGGAGAAAGGACATGAGGTAAAACTACGGAAATCTGAATTCACATTAGTTAACAACAAGGCATCAATACTGTTCATGAACTGTGACGTGTGCCACACTAATATGACATGTTACGAACAGAGGAGACTGTGTGTGGCATAGAGGGGAACTCCTTGTACTGTTTTTGCAATTTTTCTGTAAATCTAACACTGCTTGAACATTAAGTTTATTTTAAAAAATGAATGGTTTTGGTTTCACCTTTTGCCTTCTCTGTTTGTCTTCTCATCACCTTCTCACCACCTTGGCATCTTAGCTGGTCTGACAGTCTATTTTATACATGTATATACTTATCTATTTTGCTTTCCCACTTTGGAGATATTTATATCAATTTAATCTATCAAGCCGGTAATCGACCCCAAGATGGACACGGGGGTACCCCTCGGTCTTCCTCAGGCATTTTCAGGGAGCTCCTGAGGGTTCAGGGGCACCATCCTGTTCGAATGCTTCTTGCAGCTACTATACAAAGTCAGGTGTCTCACAGGAACTGGGATTCTCCATTGGTTCCTACTGGAAGCTATGAGTGGTAAATGAAGAATAATAAAAAGAATGTTTGTGACTTTTACTGCTAATATCCTGTGGACTGTTTTGAAAGGCAGATGATACAAGAGGCCCCCAGCCACTCAATAGAATTGGACTGCACCCCAATCCCATGGCCCTGGCAGTTCAAAGCCTCTCAGAATTATGCGGCTACCCAGGGAAGCAAGAGACTTAATTTCCCCAGCTTCGTTCTCTCTCTGCATTTCTGCCTCTGTGTATGCAGGCTCCAGGAAACTCGTCTCCTTCCTTGATTTCCACAAATCAAGTGAGATTTCCAGAAATCTCACTGACACCAGGCATTTTTAGAATAAAGAGACGTTTTTGGAATTCAAGGGCATGGTGGGAGGAGGACTGGAGGAGGACTTGACATCTCAGCAACTCAAACACTTTCCATTAGACACTAGACATTCCTATTCTTGAATGGCCACCTGCTATGGGGTCTCAAGGGACTTCCCAGTGGTCCTTTTGCCCCACCAGATCCCCAACATCACCCCACTCTCGGCTCTTCTCTATGTCTCCCTCTTAGGAAAAAAAATCAAGAATCACTCATTTTCTCATGCAGAACAGCTCAGCTGTATTTTTATTGCTTGGGTTCTTGTCCACACCCTTGTTATCTGGGGCACATCTTACTCCCCAAGCAGCGCACCAAGGTATTTTCCCAAAGACAGTCCCCTTCCTAAGAGGGGTCCTGCTGCCAGCAGTAAGAAAATCTCTGCCTGATCATGTCTAGCATCCACGTATCAGCTCGTCCTCTACCCTGGCCCTGCTCCTTCTACATTCATCTACCCTCTCCCATCCAAGAATAAAAACCCTAGCTTTTAATGTTAATGTTTGAAGGTGGGTTCCTATAAAATGCCTATCCATATCACCATCCTATTAAGCTCCTATCCATAAACTTCCTTCAGTCAAAGTTGTAGTTGAGGCAAATGCACTTCGCTGCCTTGGATTACATACACATTTCTACTCGACTCTGAAGGGAAACTAACCAAGTGCAGAACCACAGTTCTTACTGCCCGTGTCAATCTCATCTTTGGGTAAAAATTTACTCCTGTAAATATTAAAGTCAACAATAAAAAGAATAAGATAATAAAAATATGTTTGGGCTCCTATAGAATTACTTTTTCTTAATCATGCTTTGGTATTTTGCCCTGGGCATTGAAAGATGCCATGAGGGGATGTCATAAGAAACTCAGTTTTACTTACTATGGGGATGTTGCTGAGGATAACACTGTTTGGATCCTGTTTCCTTCTTTGCTTTGACTGCTAGGGAGCTCAAGTTGTAGCCCATCCTGATTAACTAATTGGAATCTTATGACAAACATGGTACAATAACCTCACATACCATACAACTCATCCAATTAAAGTATAAGCTTCAATGGCTTTTAGTATATTCACATAGTTGTGCATCCATCACCACAATCAATATTAGAACATCTTCATTACTCCAAAAAGGAATCCCACACCCCTTAGGCATCACCCCTCAATTCCCCCATTTCCCCCAGCCTTAAGCAACCACTAATCTACTTTCTCTCTATATAGATTTGTCTGTTCTGCCTATTACAAATTTGCCTATTATATATAAATGGAATCATACAATATGTGGCCCTTTGTCACTAGCATAATGTTTTCAAGGTTCATCCATGTTGTAACATATATCAGCACTTTATTCCTTTTTATTGCTGAATAATATTCAATTGTGTGGATAGACTCTTGGGTTGTTTCCACTTTTTTCTATTATGAATAATGCTTCTAGGAACATTTTGTACAAGTTTTTGTGGGGACATAAGTTCTCGTTTCTCTTGGATGTATACCTAGCAGTGGAATTGCTGGATCATACAGTAGCTCTATGTTTTCCATCTGAGGAGTTGCCAGTCTGTTTCCTTCTTTGCTTTGACTGTTTTCCAAAGTGCTGCACCATTTCATCTTCCCACCAGCAGTCCGTGAGGGCTCTAGTTTCTCCACATCACTTGTTCTGATCCATCTTTGACTACAGCCATCCCAGTGGGTTTGGAGTGGTGTCTCACTATGGTTTTGATTTGCATTTCCCTGATGACTAACGACGTTGAGCATCTTTTCATCTGCTTATTTGCCATTTATATATCTTCTTTGGAGAAATGTCTATTCAGATCCTTTGCCCATTTTGTTAATTGGGTTGTTTGTCTTTTTATTATTGAGTTGTAATAGTTTATAAATTCTAGATACAAGTCCCTCATCAGATACATGATTTGCAACATTTTTCTCCGGTTCTGGAGATTGTCTTTTCATTTTCTTGTTGATGTCCTTTGAAGCCCAAAAGTTTTTCATTTTAATGATGTCCAGTTTATTTTTTCTTTTATTGCTTGTGCTTTTGGTATCATTTCTAAGAAATTATTGTCTAATCCAAGGTCCCAAAGATTTATACTTCGGTTTTCTTCTAAGAGTTTTACAATTGCAGCAATTCCATTTAGGTCTTTGATTCATTTTGAATTAATTTTTATACATGACGTGAGGTAGGAGTCCAAATTCATCATTTTGCATGTGGATATCCAGTTGTCCCAACACCATTTATTGAAAAGATTATTCTTCCCCCCATTTAATTGTCTTGGCACTTTCATCAAAAATCAGTTGACCATAAATGTGAGGTCTATTTCTGGAGTCTCAATTCTACTCCACATCTGTCTCTCCTGAGGACAGCACCACACTGTCTGATTATTGTAGTTTTCTAATAAGTGTTGAAATCAGGAAGTGTGCATCCTCTAACCTTGTTCTTTTTCAAGATTGTTTTGGCTATTTGGGGTCCCTTGAATTTCCATATGAATTTTAGCATCAGCTTGTCAGTTTCTGCAAAGAAGCTACCTGGGATTTGACAGGGATTGCTTTGAATCTGTGGGTAAATTTGGAGAGTACTGCCATCTGTATTAGCTCGCTGGGGCTGCCATAATAAAGTACCACAAATTGGGCGGCTTAAACAACAGAAATGTATTGTCTCAGTGCTGGAGGCGAGAAGTCTGAGATCAAGGTGTTGGCAGGGTTGGCTCCTTCTGCGGGCTGTGAGGGAACGTCTGCTCCAGGCCTCTCCCCTTGCTCTTGCTGGTTTGCTGCCACCTCTGGCATTCCTGGTCATGTAGACGCATCACTCCGATCTCTGCCTCCCCTCACAGGAGTGAAGATATCCTTTGTATAACAACATGTTCTTTTAATCAAGACACCAGTCATACTGGATTAGGCCCACTCTAGTAACCATATCTTCACTGGATCATTTGCAAAGACCCTATTTCCAAACGAGGTCACCTTCACAGGGAGTGGGGGTTAAGATCTTCACACCTTTTGGGGGGACACAATTCAACCCTAGTCGTCTTAACAATATTAAGTCTTCCAATCCATGAACACGAGATGTCTTTCCATTTATTTAGGTCTTTAATTTCTTTCAACACTGTTTTGCAGTTTTCAGACTATATGTTTTACAATTCTTTTCATTTTTTTCTTGTATTTTTCTTTTTGATGTTACTATTACAAATAGAATTGTTTTGTTAATTTCATTTGCTGTTTACTCATTGCTACCGTATCAAAACACAATTGACTTTTGTATATTGATCTTGTAGCCTGCAACCTTGCTGAGTTTGTTTATTAGTTCCAACAGTTTTTTAGTGGATTCCTTAGGGTTTTCTATCTACAAATAGAGAGTTTTACTTTTTCTGTTCCAATATGGATGCATTTTATTTCATTTTCTTTCCTATGAATTTTCATTTGTCCTGATTTCTGTATTAATTTTTCTCTTTTTTTTTTTTTTTCGCTGAGGAAGATTCACCCTGAGCTAACATCTGTGCCCATCTTCCCCTATCTTTTTGTATGTGGGACACGGCTTCAGCATGGCTGGTAAATGGAGTAGGTCTGCGCCCGGGATCCAAACCTGTGAACCTGGGCTGCAGAAGTAGAGCACATGGAACTTTAGCCACTCGGCCACAGGGCCGGGCCCCTAAATTTTCTTCTTTTTAATGTGGTACATATTTATGTAAGCCATCCCAAATCATTTGGTGGAATCTAAATAAACACATTTAAAAACGCAATTCATACTTTATTAATACAGTACTTTTTCTTCTTTTCAATTCACTCAGAAGCCCTGAATTTTGACAATGAATTCTTCCTGTGCAGAAACTTTAGGAAAAAGAAACAAAATTCCTAATGATGTGGCAATTTAATTACTTACCAAATATTGGTAGCAGCCATTATCCTTCAAAATGATGCTTTGGAAGAAGGGTGATATATAAATAGATTTCATCCTAGAAAAACCCACTAAAATTTTTTTTTAAATTATAATGGCACCAGGTTATCGTGTTGTCATTAAGAAAGGAACTAGGAACTCCAAGTTTGTGAAATGGTCTGTGACACATGGTGAGTTGGACGTTGTTCTTTGCCCTCCCCCAGGGCAGGCCTGTGAGTTCCTTCATTTCCAGCCCCGGTGCTGGTACTGTGTCTGACATACAATGAGTATTTAGTGAATGCTGGTCGATTCTAATTCAGCTAAGCCGATTTTGCTATCTTCTGACCTAAGAATTACATTTTAATGTATTTCTAACCTCAAATGATTTTCTCTCTGACCACATATTAATATATCCATAACCACTTTAACGGTGGCCAAGTTGACGCTCCTACAGCTATGTGGCACTTCTAGGCTATAGAACCAGTGAATGAGAAGCTCAAGTCCCTCCGGCTGCCTGTCAGCCGCACAGACTCTGCTCTGGAATTCTCCAGGGATGGACTGGCCTCTCCCAGGGGACGGGGCTTGCATGGATAGACCCAGGAATTTTCAGAAGAGTGGCAGGACGGCTCGGTTCACAGGACCCTCTACATTTCTGTGCCTCCAAGCCTCACCAGAGTTCAGTGTAGGCCTCTCGTTCTTTGCTGCCTTTTATCCCTGTTCCTGTTATTTATTGCTGGTCCACAAAGCACCCCAAACTTCGTGGCTTTGTCATCCCACAGTTCTGTGGGTCAGGCATTTAACGGGACTCAGCGGGTTGATTCTTCTGCTCCATGTGGAACCCACCGAGGTCACTCAGTGTAAAAGCTTGTGAGTGGGCTGGTCTGGTCTAGAGGGTCTGAGATGGCTTTATTTACACGTCTGGTGACTTTCAGGGTTGAGGCCTGGTTGGAAGGCTGGGCTCAACTGGGACCACCAACTGGAGTGCCTAAACACGACCTCTCCAGCATAGGGGTGTCGGGAGGGTTGGTTTATGGCAGCTCGGAGCTCCCAAAGACAGGGTTCCATGAAAGAGGAGGTAGAAACAGCTGACCTCTTAAGGCCCAGACCTGGAAACTGACATCACATCACTTCTGCAGTATTCTACTGGCCAAGGCAGTCAGAAGCCCACCTGGGGATGTAGACCCCACTTCTGGAGGGAAGCAGTGCCAAAGAATTTGGACCCACCCACTACAACCTCCACTTCCCCTCACAACCCCTCCCCTCATAGGCAGCCTTTCTGCATGTTTCACATGCATCATGGAATTGGAATGTTGTCTGTTCTGTAAATTATGTCAGTCTGCGTGTACATCACATCCCCTGCTCTGATTGAGGGGGCCTCCAGGGACAGCCACCTGAGTGGCCTGCAACCTCCCTGCCAGAAACGATGCTGATGAGCATCTTCTCACATGTTCCTTTAGCACAGTGTCTCTGGCGTACACCAGGGCCTGGCACTGCTGGGCCAGCAGCAGGGAATTCACAGGTCACCTTGAATCATCGCTGTCAGGCTGCTCTGCACGACAGCAGCTCCTGCACACACTCCCCTGCAGGGAACCAGGGGTCCCCTTCTCCTGCCGCCACTTGGCATCACCCGACTTTCTAATTTTCACTAATCCGGTGGGGGTACCCAGTAAAGCTGCACACTGAGGTTTTAAAAAAAGCCTCCTCTCCTTTTGGGAAAATGTGAGGGAAGGAGGGAAGGAGAGAAGAGGCAGCTGTCTGGCTGGGTGGAAACGGCAAGTGAAGTCTTCTGGACTGCTCGGGACCCTGCACAATCCCAGAGGCAGACAGAGCAGTCACGGGTCACCTTGTGGACAAAGGCAGAATGCAGCGGGACATCCAGAACTTGGCGTCCCAGGCTGCCTGGCTGGAAGGTGTCCCTTCCACACTGCAAGGCTGGCTGTGCTGCCTCCTGAGGGTCCTGGGGTCCGAGGGTGGGTGGACCACCGGGCTTGGCCTCACCAGGACTCCTCCTCCTGGTTCTCCCAGTCCCTTCCCTGGGATAGAGGCTTGATCTTTAGGGGGACCTATATTATTTTGTTTTCATCTTCTCCTCCTTTGCTCTCTCTCTGGTTCCCTTCCTCCCTTCCTCCTGCCCTCCTTCTTCTCCTGCTCTCCCCACAGAACAGATGTGGCCCAAACCCAGGTCTTTAGGAATATCTGCTAAGACACCAGTTGCCTTCCTCCAGAACCAGGGAACCCCTGACCCCTGTGACTATTGCGTTTCATCCAAGGACCTCGGCTCTCTGGCCAGAATATTTGCACTGAAATCAGTAGGGTCCTCTAGCTATTAAGATAACTTGCTAAAATCCCTGAAGGTTTGCACACGTAGAAAGAAAAGGGAGATGCTATTTTTTTAAACACTGGCTGCAATTGGAGCTGGCTTGCCTAGAAGGAGTGCAGTCACTCAGTTCTTCACAGGGAGAGCACATCTCTTTTGGGACTACCCGGACACACGGGAGATGCGTAGAAAAATTGTTCTGACTAGGGAACAGCAGTTTGGAACAGCTGCATGCTGACCGCTGGAGGAAGCAGGGTCTGTAGGAGTCCACCCGGGGACTTCACGGCGGGGTAATTTACTGCAGGGATGACACCCTGTGTTAACTGCAGACCTTCGGGAAACATCTGCTAAACCTGACAGCTGTGTGCTGTGGTCATCGAAACCAGCATTAAGTTGACATGACAGAAGGAGACAGTCCTGGGGGAGACAGGAATAAGATGGAGTGCACTGTGAGAACAGGAAATCGGAGGCAGGAAGTGACCAGTGAAGTATAAGCCCTGGGAGTAGGGGGGTGGGGGTGGGGATCTGGGAACGTTTGGGAAAGGGCCCCTGGCTTCTCCATAATATGTGGATGTGGATGGAGCTCTTGTAAGGAGGACCCCAGACTGGTGAATGTGGGGATATGCATCTGGGACACACGCGTGCACACAAACACACACACACCCCTCTGCAGGACCACTTCTCTTTGATCAGTGGTTCTCAACCTTGGCCGCAAATTTGAATTGTCTGGGGGCTTTAAAAATATGCCTAGCTTCCCCCTCCAGCAGAGCAGTGACATCGGCATCCCTGGGCAGGACCCAGGCAGCAGGTTTTCAGAGCTCCCCGTGACTTGGGTGTAGGCAGGTTGAGCAGTGCTGTCCTAGATCAAGGAACCCTGCGACCCCAGCTGCAGAGAAAACAGGCGCCACTTAGGCCTCCCGCAGGGAAAGACGCACCCGACCTTCTCCCTCTCATCCTGCACTCCCCCGACCTTCTCCCTCCTTTCCTCCCTCCCCATCCCAACAGGAACTCCTCCTACGGGCAGGACACATAAAATACAAGAATTTGAATTTCAGATAAACCGCGAATAATTTTTTCGTATGAGACGTTCCATGAAATCATGCAACATACTCATACTAAGAAAATTATTGGTTATTTATCTAAAATTCAAACTTAACAGGGCATCCTGCGTTTTTAGCTGCTAAATCTGATAACCCTAGATAGGGACGACTTAAAAACAATAAGGGGAAAGGCTTCTTCCCGCACAGAACAGAGATCTGACAAGACCACCAGCACCGGACCTAGAGTCAAACCGCGGGTCCCAGGGCTGAGCCCCTGTGAAAATCAGCAAATTCTGCTTTCCCTCCCGCGCCCCCGCCGCGTCACGGGCCCTCAGCACAACGAGTTACCACCACCAGAGGGCGCACTATGAGCAGGCGGGAGGAAGGAGCTCGGGGGAGGCAGCCGGGAGACCCCCAACCAGGATGCTCACGGACCGAGGAAGGAAGCAACGCCCAAAAGAGCATCAGTGCTCAAGCAGTGGGTTAGAGGGAAATGGCTTCCTCTTTTAAACTAAATCCCCTTGACGACAGTCAAGATGAAATCAGCGAGTAGGCTATGCCCAGGGTAGAATGGTAAGAATTCAAACTGGCAGATGTTTCTTGTATAGTGGTTTATTGTTTGTTTTAATCGCACGAATGAGATAGTCAAAACATTGAGAGTTAAACGTGCAAGCCCCCCTCTGACACCTCCATCCCACCTGCTCCCTGAGTAACAAGGGTTACATATTTGCTGTGGATCCTCCCAGAACTTTTTCTATACATGTGAACCCGTGTATGCATGTAAATGATTTGGGTCTGTGGGCAAAATTCTTTACATAAATGCCATCACAGCAGGTATGTGTGTGTACACACACACACACACATATATATACATATATATATACACACACACACATATATATACACATATTTCTGGAAATTGCTTTTTTCATGTAATAAATTTTGAGGACCATTCTATGATATACATAATACTAATTTCATTTTATCTTCACAATGACCCTATGAGGCAAGGACTATTGTTATTGTCCATTTTACAGATGGAGAAACTACCGCACAGAGAGGTTAAATGACTTGCCTAAGATCACACAGCAAGTAAGTGGCCAAGCTGGGTTTTAAGCCTAGGCCATCTGTCTTCGGAGCACAAATGCTTAACCATTCTTCTGGAATGCTTCATTTTAACCAGGCATCACAGACCATGCTAGGCACGGGCCATAGTGTATTTGACCACTGTCTTCTGGACGCGTATTTAGCTGTGTCCAGGACTCCACTGGTACCAAGGCCGCCGCAATGGGGACCCGGTGCAGCGGTGGGCGGGGCTCTGCAGGGTAGACCGGAGGTGGGGCATGCGCAGGTCACATTTCTGCAGATACTGCCTCATTTCACTCCCCATCCCCCTCGCTGCCGCCAAAGGCCTGCCGGGAGGAAGGGACAGCCTGTGGAGAGGTACAGGGCTGTGGCTGCGGGAATGACAAGAAGTCCCACGAGGCTGCAGGGAGGGGTTTGGTGCCGACTGTGAATGTTATTTATTTTATTCTCTGCAAATTTAACGGGCAATACAATGCTATTTCATTGTGGTTTTAGTTTGCATCCCCCCCCCCCATTACCGAGGACCACAAGCACCTTTTTGTATGTTTATGAGCCATTTGTATTTTTATGCTGTGAACTTTATGTGCATATTCTTGCTCCACTTTCCCAGCGGGACGTTTATCTCTGTGATTTGTAGGTGCTCTGATATGACAGGATATTAGTCCTTTGTCAGTTATGAATGCTGCAAATATCATCTCACACTCCCGCTACTCACACAAACACAAATTTTGATAATAGTGATCAGGAGTGTCAAAGGGGGCAAGAGGACTCCTCAGGCTCAGCAGGTGAAAGCGTAAATGGGACAGCCTCTTGGAAGGACAGCTTGACCATAGACACCAAATGTGCATCCCCATTGATGCCGCCATTCCCTTTCTGTCCTAAAAAATGGCCATGTATATAGACAACAATTTAGCTACAAAGATGCTCATTCCAGCTGTGTTAATAAGGTAAAAATTTAAGAAACACTTAAATATCCAGCAATACAACATTGGGTAAATAAATTATGTTTTTCTCACTTGCAGGAATACAATGGTGCCATTTAAAAAGATGTGATAGAAGCACATTTTGTGACTGTACTACCAAGTGAAAAAATAGAGGGCATGAATGATTTTGTCCAGTATTATCCAATTTTTGTAAAAATTTTAAAAGTTCAGACTGATATACCCCAAAATGTTGACAGTGTTTTTTCTCTGAGTGGAGCTATTAGGGGATAGTTTTACTGTCTTCTTTTTGCTAATCTGAATTTTCCTAAATTTCTATAAATAGCATAAATTACTTTCATAATAAGAAACATATATATATATTTTTCTCTCTAACTATGTGTGGTAGCCAGCTCCCACATGGCCCTCAGCCAGCCTCACCTCCTGGCGTTCGTGCTCCCGTGCACTCTCCTCTCACACTGCGTCAGAGCTGGTCACTGTGACCCATGGACTGCTGCAGAAGGGAGGGTGTGTGACGTCCAAGGCTAAGGCAGAGAGAGGGCACCGTGACTTCCACCTCTTCTCTTGGCTCACTCGCTCTGACCGCAAAGTCTCATGTTGTGAGGTCGCCCGAGCAGCCGTATGGAGAGGCCCACGTGGAGGGAAATCAAGGCCTTCGCCACAACCAGCACCACCGTGCCACTCGTCTGAGTGAGCCGCCTTGGAAGTGGGTCCTCCAGCCCTGGCCAGCCTTCAGATGACCCGCCACCCCCGCCGATATCTGACTTCCAGACTCATGGAAATTGGGAAAGATAATCCATGTGTGCTGTGGTTTTAAGCCACTAAGTTTTGGGGTAATTCGTTATACAGCAGTAGATAACGAAGATCAAGTGGGGTGCCTCTGGAACATAAGCCTGAAAATGTGGGGGTGGCTTTGGAACTGGGCCGTGGGCAGAGCTGGGAGGCCTTGGAAGAAAGTGTCCAGGAAAGTCAAAAGGGCATCAAATTGGCAGGAGGAGGATGCTGGTGAGGATTTAAAGGAAAATGTATTAGAAACTGGAAGAAAGGGGACTTCTGTTATGGAGAGGCAGAAATTTGGCAACACTGCAGCAACGTGGAAGGTGGAGAATGCACCCCAGCGTCGGGTGATCTAGGTAAGGATGTAGCTTCCCGACAAGTCCAGGCACTGGGATACTCAGCTCAGGGCATGTGACTCGTCACACAGAGGATCAGGTCTCATCCAGCAACACGAGCTGTGCCCCCCGGCCTCGGTGGGGCTGGCAGATTGGGAAGGTGGAGGGTTGTGCTTCTGGCTGATTCCCAGCTGGGTGTCAGAGAGCTTGGGAGTGAGACAAGATCGGGTTCATGTCCCGCAGAGTCTAGAGCAGATGAGGCCCTCAGTACACTGCTGAGGAAGGGAGGGAAGTGGGGGTACCCAAGGGGAGCTCTGGATCAACCCTCAGCCCTGCCCAGTGGCCTGCCTGGGCTACGAGAAGCCTGTAAACTTAGTAACAGAGCAAATGTTCCAGAGCTAGGGTGTGCTGTCTCCCTCAGGCGGAGGGCTCTGGATAGGATTTGCACACTGGAGGTCTCTCCATATTATTCTCCCTCGTGACAGAAGCCGCTAGCACGCATGCTGTCCAGATGGTGGGGCATGTGATGGCCTGAACTTTAAAATGATTTGCCTTTATCGTAATACATATTTGTCCTTCTGCTTGTCCAGCATCTTTGAACACCTTTCTTAGCTTTGGAGAATTCTCTCCTTCTGGGTCCCTGACTCCCCGGAAGAGCCAGAAAATCTGTTTCCCAGAGCCAGGGGGAAGGCCGTGCAGGCCCACCAGTCAGATGCCCAGCAGCAGACTTTGATTCAGAGCCAGTGGCTCTAGATGGAGCAGGGAGGTGGCAGGGTCCAGTGGCAGAGGATCCAAGGGAGCGTCCGGCCCATATGTGTGGTGGCTCTGCTCGGCACTGGCCACAGTGTCATTCCCCGGAGCTGCCCTATGGTGGCACATTTGGGCTGTGTCCCCACTGCACATCCTCTCAGCCTGAACCCCAGGCTGCTCAAGAAATGCTGGGAGCCCCTCAATATCTTGTAATAAATTCCATTTCTGCTTAAACTCATGCCCCGCAAACCTCGTTAATCCTCTGCCCTCCTCTCCTACTTCTCGCTCATCCACTCCCACCACACTGGACTTCTTGCTGTTCTTTGAACCTGCAAGAATGCTCCCTGCCTCAGGGCCTGTGTGCTGGCTGTTCCCTCTGTCTAGCATGCTTTTCCGCAGATGCCCGCATGACATAAGCCCTCGCCTCTTCAGAACTTCGTTAGAATGGCATTTTCTGAATTGCCCTTTCCTGATGACCCAATTTGCAACTCCTCCAGCACACCCAATCTCCCTTGCCTGCTCGTTTTTTCCCTTTTTGTCTATAGCAGCTATCTCCTCTAACATTGACCTCTCATCTGATCATTTAAGTCTTTCTCCATGTGGGCAGGAATCTTGGTCTGTTTTGTTCAAAGATGTTTCCCCTGAACCTAAAACAGTGCTTGTCACATTGTGGACCCTCAAGAAATATTTGTTGAAGGAATGAATGAATGAATGAATTGAAATGGATGATTAGGGGAAGCTTCACTGAATGGTGACAGTTAACCAGGTCACGTAGGAAGAGGTTGAGCAATGGGGATATCTGGGGGGGAACATTCAGGCAGAGGGGACAGTCAGTGCAAAGGTCCTGAGGTGGAAGCATGCTGATATGTTTCAGCAACAGCAAAGAAGCCAGTGTGGCTGGAAAAGAGTGAGGACAAGAGGGTGGAGAAGAGATCAGAGAGGTAGGGGAGGCATTTACTCTGAGACAGAAAACCGCTAGGGAGTTTAGAGCAGGGAGGTGACATGATCTAATTTATGATTTATGAACATCATTCTGTCTGCTGTATAGAAAATAGACTCCGGGGGAGGCAGAGAAGAAGCAGGGAGACCAGTTAGGAAATGTCTGTGCTCCTCCAGGTGGGAGACCGGGGGCACAGCCATGGAGGTGGTGAGAAGAGGATGGGTTTGGAATATATTTTGAAGGAAGAGCTGATCAGACTTTGTCTCGGATCGCATGTGGAGGATGAGAGAGGAGAGAGGCATCACAGGCAACTCCAGGTCTCAGCCTGAGCTGCAGTGCTGAGAGGCGGGCGGTGTGAGGAGAAACCTGAAAAGTGCGGGGGGACACCAGGAGAGAGGTGTCTGGGAAGCCAGATGAAGATGAGTGAAGGAGGGGGGCGCCGTGGGCTGTGCCCAATGCACCAACGGGTCCGGGGTGCTGAGAAGGGCTGCAAGGGCGAGGGTCGTGTAAGGCACCCAGCACGGCCCCAGTAGAGAAGGCGCTTCACCGACACTCAGAAGGCACTCGGAATAACCCTCAAGAACAAGGCTTTTCCTTGTCTTCTGCCTTCTTACCAAGCCTGGGGGACCTGGGGTCACAGGGCGGGACTGGAGTCCCAGCTTTGTCACCACAGGCACCTTCCTCCTCAAGTTGAGACTCTGTCCTTTGGTGTAAATAGGACTAGAGAGTCCTGCTGGGAGAGTTGGGAGAGACTGAACAAGAGCTCTCCAGGCATATTGATAAGTGGGAATGATGATTTCATTGAGGAAAATGAAGGACAGACCCCTGAGGGGTGCGCTCCCTACTGTGGGAGACGTCCCTCTGGGCAAGAGAGCGGAGAGGGTGAGGGAGAACATTTGTACTTCTTTCTTGTGTAATAGGGATCAACAAAAAATGCTCCAAGGGACATTATTGCAACAACTGGTGAAAGCTGAGTGAGGTCTGTGATGATGCGGTAGTATTGCAGCCACGTTACTGTTCCTGACTGATAAGGGGACTGCGTCATGGGAGAGAAGGACCCTGCTTTAGGACATACCCACTGAACCACTTATGGGTGAGAGAGCATCATGTCTGCAACTCACTCTCAAATGGCTCAGGCTTTACCATAATAATATGTATTTAGAGAGAGAGCAAAATGATAACGCTAATGTGGCAAAATATTCACAATTGATGGATCAGATAAAAGGGAGATGAAAGTCTGTGCTATTCCTGCAGCTGTTCAGTAAGTTCGGAATTATTTCAAAACAAGAGTTGTCTAAAAGACCTTAAAAATGTTTGTAGTGTGTTCTTGGGTATTGCTTGACTCTTGTTCGGTGAGAATACACGTATGTGTTACCAGAGAGTTCAGGGTTTTTAACGGTTAAATAGACACCGTACGTGAAACTTACCATGAACTGTAAGTCATAAGTGTTCAATATGAATTATTATATTTGCTTGTCATTCTACTGATTAATGTGATTATTATACTTATTATTATTGATGTTGCTGATATTTCGAGTAGCTCTCGAGTTTCAGGAGTGTTCGCTGGGGCGCGGGTCAGGTCATTTTCCAGCTTCCCCACCCTGGGCCCCCACGGCCCGCACGCCGGCTTTCGGCAGTGCCTCCCTCTGTCCACTGGAGGGCGCCCGGGACCCCCTCCTTGCCGGCGCCGAGCCGCGGGACCTCTGTCCGCTGGGGCTGAAGGGAGCCCGTGAAGCCGGTGCCGCGGCTCTGGAGTCTGGGGTCCAACTCACTCCCCTGATCCTTTCTTATTTTCTTCCTACAGAGTTTGCTGTTGGCTCAAGGGTGACATTGAAAATGCATAAAATTCAAGAATTAATCCTAGAGACTGGATCTGGGGAAATACATTTAAGTCAACGAGTGCAGACCACCTACTCCACGACCTTGAACGGGCCTACAGGGGGCGGCAATGGAGCAGCTGTGGGCCAGATTTGGCCCCCAGCTGTCCTCTGTTTAGCCTTCATGCTGTCTGAAAAGTGAATTGGAGATTAATATTTTAAAGTTGGGAGATTTCACATAAAATCCAGGTTTCTGTCTTTGCTTATAAGATGGGGTGAAAGGAGCCCACATCCTCACATGGTGACACCTCTCTGGAGCTGTGGAGCGGTTGCCCCCTTTGGACTGGGCATATACTCCCGCTCACCACAGTCCCCACCAGCCCCTACTGCATCACCATGGGGCCACCTCACTGCCTGTCACCTGTTGTGTCTGCTATGTCACCTGCCTGGCCCTGTGGGCATCTGGCTTTGCCAGCCAGACCTACAGGAAAGCCTAGATTAGTCAGATATCCTGAGAATGAGCCAGTTCCCATCAGTCACATTTTCTGGTCAACTGCCATTTAAGAAAAACCCTTGAGGTTGCCAGGTTTTCTGGGAATAAATTTTTTTTAAATTATATAATATGTTGCCATGCCTCCGTGTCATCATTACAACCAGGTGGAAACATTGAGGCAGACACTTGAGTTCAAGCCTGGGCCACCTTGAACAGTCACTTAACCTTTCTGTGCCTTAGTTTCCTTGTCTGTATAATGGGGGTATTAACAGCCTCGTACAATGCTTTGGGAATGAGAGAGACAATCCACGTCAAAGAACTTAGCCAGCGCCCGGCACAGAGTAAGAGCCAAATGAGCGTTAGCTGTTATTGTTAATCATTACAGAGGGCCGCCGAGCCCGTGGGAAAATGAGGTCAGTGGTTCTCCAACTCGAGTGCACATCACAGTCACCTGAGCCAGGCGGGCACACAGGTGGCTGGCCCACCCCCAGAGTTTCTGATTCAGTACGTCTGGGCTGGGGCCTGAGACTGCGCCTTTTTGAGCAGGTTCACAGGCGATTGCTAATCTGCTGACCACACTTTGAAAACTGCCCCTTAGAGGCAAGCTCACCAGTTCAAAAAGTGTGCCTACACATGTGCTTATTTCTCTTTGAGAGAGTTGTGGTAAGTCTTAAGAGAATTAGCACATAGAAAATGCTTAAAAGAATGCCTAGCAAATAATGCTCAATACGTTAGAATTATTACTAATTAAATAGAGAATAACCAGGAAAATCTAAAACTAAAGAGAAGGACAGAGGGAGAAGGGAACACTGGGCCTTTGGGCCAGGAGCTTTGCAGGACCGCCCTGTTTTCATCCCTCGACAAGCCTGTGAAGAAGGAACGTGGGAGGAAAACAGTTCTCAGAAGTGAGGGCCATACCCCGGCCGCCCAGGTCCGTCTGCTCCATGGGTCTGGGGTCTTCACACTCTCCATGTCCCTCTGAGCCGTAGCTAATCCAAGTTTCACCCCTTGATCTAGCAGCGGCCCTGTCCGGAGTATCTACAAAGGGCCTGTCCCCTGTGGTCCAAGATCAGAGTCCACGGCACACGATACCGAGTTGGGAGGAGAGGCACGCGGGTCAAATGGGAAGGAGGTGCAGAGGAACGCCTCTGGGCAGGGGGCCTTGCACCACCAGTTGGCCCCGGTTTGGGGCAGGGTCCCCAAGGGAGGCAGGTCTGTCCGTGACCTAATCCCACCCTTCGCCTCCCTGATTAGTGAAGGGCAAATGGCCCCAAATCATCCCCGAATCCAAACCCCCAGAGCCAGAGTTTTGGATGGGCTGATCCTAGACCCCCAAAAGGCTCACACCCATTTCCAGGAACTGCAGGGTGGATATGCCCCAGTTTGTGAGGCCCCTTAAGCCAAGGATGGCTGCTGGCGGGATGCAGGGACAGGGCATGGGTGTCACACGTTATGCATGGAGCCCCTTACAGTGTGCGATCGAGCAGGGATGAGAAGAGAAAGGGGCCCCTGTGGTGGGGAGCTGCCTCTCTCTGTGGGGGCCACACTCCAATCACAGCTTCAAGACCTCTGAGGACCTTGAACTTGAAGCTGTCCTTCCAGAGGGTTGGAAGGCACGTTTGTCAGGAGAAGCCCTTAGAGCATATCGTGCTTACTGGCCCTTAGCTTGATTAGAACTCTGAACTGCTCAGACATGATGTGGGTCCTCCCTTTTCGTGCTCCCGCCTGGGCCAGGCGCTTGCAGGGACAGACCTGAGCACCAGCACCCAGAACGCTGCTGGCGCGTGCAGTAGGTGCTCCAAAGATCTCAGGTGGAACAATGAACTTGGGGGGTTACCGGGCACGGAGTGCTAGGGGCTGACCGCGACGAAGTGCAGATTTCTTGCACTTGCGCAGTAGCGGGGCTGGAGTCCAACTCACGTGCCTGTGGCACTGGAAGGGGTAGGTTGTCCCGTGCTCAGGCGTCAGCAGAGCCCAGACGACGACGCCCCCAGGCTCCAGAATGTCTCGGCGTCGCAGACGAAAGGTGCTGGCTTCACATGTTCGCCACTGAGCGAACGTGGCTTTGCACCGGCTAAACTTCGAGATTTAACTTTGTGACGAGGCCACTGCCCGGAGTCTAAGAGCCCCGGGAGTCTTGGGAAAGGGCTCCGGAAGGACTCCAGGAAGCCGGGTACCTGGGACGCGTGTGTGGGGTGGCTTGGACACAGGCGCACGTGTCACACGGCGGTGAGCTGGCACTCACACCGGCCTCTCGTCGGCAAGGAGCGGGAAGCCCCCGGACTGGTGCATCCGCGGTCGCTGTCTGCTCTGATCTGGCTGGATCCTGTCTCTTCCAGCATCCGGACTGAGCTGAACCTAACCTTCTGCCCTCTGCCCTCTGCCCTCTGCCCTCTCCCAGGCTGCTCTGTGGGCCCAGAGCTCTTGTTGCTGCTTGCATCTCCCACTGCTCATTGTAAGTCACGGAGTGCTCAACTACTGACTTCTAAAGAGACTCCGTTTTCCTCCAACATGCTCTGCAAAATCCTGCTCTGGATCTGACTGCCCGGCTGGCTTCTCTGTAGTCTCTGTTTGTGTGAAGGCTTGCTGCTCTCACTCTCCCTGTGATATCCTGGAAATTACTCCGTCTTCATTAGGCCAGGTCAAGGATGCTCCTTAAAAGGGGAAAAGCTAGATGGAGTATCCCTTTGCCCTTTCCTTCATCCTCCTTTCTGGAACACATAAGAGATAGCTGGTGTTCCAACAGCCTCCTTGGGCCATGAGGCAAACTAGAGGATGAAAGTAAAGGCTAACGATGGTGAAGCAGGTACAGTAAAGGAAGCTGGTGCCCCAGTGACCATGGAACCACCACACCAGCCTGGACTGACTACTTGTAGAACTGTTTTAAATGAGAGAAAAATCAGCATTATTGGGTGTAAACTACTGCTCTTCTAGGCACGGTGCTTTCATAGCAGCTGAACTTAATGTTAACACAGAGAGTGTCTCTCCCTGGGCTGACTTCTGGCTGAGATGCCTCTTCCTTTCTCTCTCCATGCAGAACTGGCACCCAGTGAACTGCTCAGCCCACTTTGTGGGCCAGAATGTTCTGTTTTTTGAGTTTTTGTCCCACCAGGGATAACCACCACCCTGGCTCCTAACACTAGGAATTCCTTTTTTGACCCTCCTAGAAATGGCATCATGCCAAGTGTACTCTCTTGCATCTAGCTTCTTCTGCTCACCGTCACATCTGGGAGGTTCTCTGCTGCGTAGAGCTCTTGGTGGGCATGTGGGTTGTTTCCAGTCTGGAGGTGTTAGAGATGGTGCTGCCTTAAACATTCCTGCGTGCATTTCTTGATTCCTGGATGTACATGTTTCTGCTGGGTGTACGCCTAGTGAAGAGCTGGGTCAGGGGGCAGGCACACGTGCAGCCTTAGCAGCAACTGCCAGAGAGTTTTCCAAAGTTATTGCAGCAACTGACATCCCCCACCACCCGGCACAGGGTGAGAGCTCCTGCTGCCCTGCTTCCTCGCCAACACTTAGTATTGTCTGCCTGTTTCATTTTAGCCATTCTGGAGGGTGTGCTCTGGTATCACATGGTGGTCATTGGCCATTTGGAGATCCTCTTTTGTGAACTGTCTGCTCAAATCTTCTGCCCAGTTTTCTGCTGAGTCATTTGCCTTTTCTCTTTCTGATTTATAGCTCTTTATGTATCCTGGATATGAGTTCTTTGATGAATATATGGATTACAACTATCTTCTCTCATTCTGTGACTTGTATTTTCACTCTCCTAAATGTGTCGTTTGATGAAACAGAATCTTAAGAGAGTAAAATTCATCAACTTTTCCTTTAAGGTTAATAATTTTTGGTCCTGAGTAATCTTTGCTTACCTCTTTGTTTTCTTCTAGAAACGTTATAATTTAACCTTTCATTTTTTGATTTATAACCTCACACACCTTTTGAATGACCCATCAGATATCCATGTAGGTGAAAAACCTGTTTATAATGGCCTCACCTAAAGCCTAACTCAGCTTTACACATAAACACAAAGTGGTTTTTTTTTGCACAGTTTAATACACCTGAGTTTCCCAGAATGTGACTCCTGTGTAAATTTAGAGAAGATTGCATTTCGTTGTATTTGGAACTCTACCAAGATTTGAATCACCATTTCAGAAAAAGTACTTCACTGACAGCAAAGCTGCTCGAGGTACAGGAGTACCTGTGTCTGTCTACATTTCTAGATGATTCTGTGTTTTAAATAGACATGCATTCTTAGTTGACTCTTATTTCAAACTATTAACTGTGAAGGAAGTTTCAACAATCTTCAATTGATTATTGCCTTATTTCTCTTAAATCCACACTTATTCATGACAACCCAGAGCACATGTTGACCACTTCAAATATATCCCCTAGTGAGGCCATGCCCTGTGTCTAGGCATTGGCCCCCATATATTATTTTATCATAAATTACTTTTATTGCTCTTTTCTACTACAACTTGGGCATTATATTAACTTGGGGGAGAGAATTATGTGTGTAGATACATTTCGTTTCACTTCAGGACAGTAAAGGGGATTTTACAAAGAATTTCCTACAAGAAGCAGCCACAGGGTCTGATAGGGCGAGGGCCGGTGGAATCGACTCTGCCCAGGGGCCTCCCATTTCAAATCAAATGGGGACATTACGGTGTTTTCCTAACACAGGAGCAGTTTTCTCCTAAAATGGAATTCCTATTGGGTGAACCAATTTTACAGTAACAGCAATGTTTTTCTTCTCATTACATTTGTGAAATAGAAGGTGCTACACCAACCCCAGAAGAAAGAACACATGAGGGGCCCTACTGCTCAAGGCCACCTCCCTCCTTCCACCACCTGCCTGCTGGAGATCATGCACGGGCCCGCACTGGGTCTTCACTGGGTCTAGTTTCACCGGTAGAAAGGTCTAAGTTCAAGCCCCAGGTCTGCCCCAACTAGCTGTGTGGCTTTGGGCAGTGTGTTTACCCTCTCTGAGCCCATAGCTACATTCATAAATGAGTGAAAGAAAACTTACTTGGCATATTTGTGAAAGTCAAAAGGTAGTAACTGCGATTGTTTACTGAGTGCTGCCTAGAGGCCACCTCCTGTGCTGAATACCTGTGAGAGTCATCTCCTTTCACCCTCACAACCCCGCCGTGAGGATGTGGCCCACTGTTATCCCCATGTTACAGGTGAGAAAAGCAGAAGCACAGAGAGGGTAAGAAAATCGCCCTAGGTCACACAGTTGGTCAATGGCAAAGCTGAGAGTCAAACCCAGGCAGTCTGACTGGTTCCCATGAGATGAAAACTTGTAGGGAAAACAGCGCCCAGCACAGGGAGACAGCACGGCAGCTCCCGGCTCCTCTCAGGTGTCCACTGCTTGTGCAGCTCTGAACTCCTCCATGTATTATTGCTTTCTCTCTTTCCCTCCCCCCCAGAACTGGTGCATGCCTTTGGTTTAACTCCACTTACTGTAGGTCATAGTGGCTTTTAAACAAGTTGATTTCTAACATCCTAAATTTGGCCGGGCTTGTCAATAGAACACTAGTAAAAGTGATGTTATTTTTAATTTACCTGCGAATGATATAGGGAAGTCTGTGTTTGCACTGGAATTCGTGTTGGTATTTACCTAAAAAAATCCAATCCCATAAGCAACAAAAAGCACACTATGTCGAAAATATTTCCAAGCCCCAGGCCACTTATGCCTGGAAATGCTTGACGCGGGGACACACAACTGCCCGCCGAGCGCTGGCTGTAACAGGATTTGACCTGCGTGTCTCTAGAGTCTTAAGAATGTTCTCCGATGCAGACCAAGCTCAGGTATGGTAAATAAAGTGGCCTCCAGCACAAAACAGACTCCATTTCCCAGCAGGTGTGGCTGCTGAAATGTTCCATTTCGGGAACGACTGCAGGTCGGAGAGTTTGAGGGAGCTGTCACACAAGGTCGTGCCATGGCAGCCATCGACCATGTGGAGTCATGTGGTCTTTGGCCAACAGCAGGACGCCGGGCTTCACAGCGGAGTTTCAGGGAGAGTCTCTGCTATCACCCGGTGGTCAAGACCCCTTGGGTGTCTGGGCTTCTGCTTCCCTGCCCCTCACAGGAGAAGGCTGAACTCAGAGCTTCTCTAAAGCCCCCAGGTCTACGCTTCTAGCGGCTGAGGGGTCACCGCTTCCCGTGACTTTGGGTGGGTGGGCGCGGGATCTCGCTGTGAACAAGCCAGGACTCCCTTCCTTTCTAGTGACGCGGGCCCAGACAGCACCGCTCTGAGCCCAGCGTCCTTAGTCAAATCGGGAATTACGATCCTGACCTCACAGATAACACTGAAAAGGCTTACACACAAAACAGGTCAGTGCTTGCTCTCACACGTTTGCCCTCCTTCTCTTTTCACCACATTCCCCCCTCTTGGCCCCTGACCCTCCAGTACAGCCACCACCACCCACGCCCGTGCCAGCCCAGCCTGTCTTCCCTTGGCAGTTCTGAGCGTCTAGACTCTCAACTCTTCTGCCCCAAACTGGCCCCCCCCACCAGACCAACCATCACAATGGGGACCACCTGATAAACTGAACACTTACGCCTGTCACTTCCCCGGAGCATTTGCATTAAGAATCCTAACAGTAGAATTTCAGTGCATAGAACAGAGAGGAATCAGTAATTTACATGTGACAACATGTAATGAAAACTTCCATTCCTTGAAGATGCTGGAAAAAGAAGCACTTGGAATGGCTTCTCTTTTCAGTGTACATTATTCACACGAGTAACTGGTCCCTCCATGTGACTTATCTGGTTCCATGATCTGTCTCTTTTTCCTCTTGGCAGAACAACCCACTTTTCTAGATCCATCTCAGGAGTTTTACTAGTGGGTGAAGGCTTAGAGCTGGGATTCTTGTTTGCTTTCTCCAGTCAGCCACCCCAAATTCTTTTTGGAAGTAGGTGGAGCATAAATGAAAAGTTGGTAAACAAAATTCTTTCTTTGGTCTCGTATGGACAGGCCTTGCTCTCTTCGGGCAGCTTTATGGCTCCCAACTGTAATTATTGGTTGCTTTTTAAAGTGTCCCTCTGAACTGAGAATCTTCAGTTGTTCTAAATTCATCTAGGATCCTTCTGGACCCAGGAATTAAAGGTGACTCTTCACTCCTCTAAGTCAGAGACTGCCTCGTCTAGCGAAACATTCCAGGGCTGTCGGCGTGTTGTGTGGCCAGAGGGGCCAATTAAAGCTAAGTCCCAGCATCCTCGAAGTGGGAGTTCAAGGTGGTCTTGGGAAGCCTTGAGTGTGATCTCCAGCCTAGAGGACCTTCTCTCCTATAGCCCTGATCCCTGGGGTCCTGGAGCAATGGAAATTAGGGCAGAGACCATTGGGCCAAAAGTATCGTAGGTGGTTTATTGGTCACAAAGACCCTCTAACGTCGTGGGATCTGGGTAATGACCTAAACCAGTCCTGACTTCTGGAAGAGAGAGAGGCTGTTCCCAAAGATTCTACAGACTCTACTCTGTTCTAGTAGATGCAGAGCTCCCTTCCACCAATCCCACCTCCCTCCCAACACAACAGCTTATGGGGGATTGAGGGTGGGGTGTGAGTCTGATCAGGACTTTGCAATCTTTGCTCTTTAATAACAATCATGAAAATAACAAGTGACATTTATGGAGCACCTTACATGCATCCTCACAACAACTCTAAGAAGTAGGTACCACTATCATCCCCACTTTATAGAAGAGAAGACTGAGGCCAAGAGTGACAAATAAGTTCCTCAGGGTTAGTGACAGAGATTCAAACCCAGATCTGAGTGGCCCCACAAGCCTCACTTTTAACACCTGCACGAATCTGCTGCCTGCTTTGCCCTGAGCCTGCGAGTTCCATATCTCACTGTTCCACACAGGCTGACCAGGTTCCTGCTGCCCACACCAAACCCTGGAGACCCTAAATCCACACTCCAGAGGAGGGGGACATGGAGGGCATAGGGATAGAAGGGCTGACTCTGGGGACAGATGGTCCAGGTTGGAATCCAGCTCCAGGGCTAATTCGCGGTGTGGCTGGGGGCAAGTTACTTAAACTTTCTGTGCCTTTGTGTTCCTGTCCATGCAGAGGAGGAAGAAGCCCTTATCAGGTTGTCGCGGAGAGGGGAGGAGTGATATGTGTCAAGCACACGGTGGGTGTTCGGCACACTGGAAGAACTGCATAAACGGGGGCATTTGGTCAGCTCCGCCACCTCTACTCAGCTGCCCGCTCAGCGCCTCCACCCTGACACCTAACAACTCAGACTGGCTTAGTCAAAGCTGAACTCCTCATTTTCCCTCCCAGACCTGCTCTCCCCCACTCTTGCCCACCCCAACACCTGGCACTTTGCTCTTCTAGGAGCTAAAGTCAAAAACGTTGAAGTCATCCTGGACCCCTCTCTTTCCTGCACACCTCACATCTAACTCACCTGCAAATCCTTCTAGCTTTACCTTTAAAATATATCCAGAATCCAGGGGCGGGGCCGGTGGCATAGTGGTTAAGTTCCCACACTCCACTTTGGCGGCCTGGGGTTCACGGGTTCGGATCCCAGGTGTGGACCTACACACCACTTGTCAGGCTACGCTGTGGTGGTGTCCCATATACAATGTAGCAGAAGATGGGCTCGGGGACACAGATGTTAGCTCGGGCACAATCCCTCACCAAAAATAATATATCTCCAGAATCCAGCCCTATCTCACCACCTCCACTGCTGCCTGGTCCGGGCCAATACCATCTCTCCCCTGGTGCCTCCAGCAGCCTCCCTGCTGGGCTCTCTGCTTCTTCTCTTGCCCGTGACCGTCTTCTTCTGCTGTCGTCAGAACAACCCAGGACACATCTTGTAACTCCACTCAAGACTCCCGCGTGGCTCCCATCTCACCCAGAGTAAATGTCAACTTCTAATCTCGGGCCCTCCAAACTGGTCCCCTCCTGCACTTCCTCTCCCTCTTCCTCTCCAGCCTCACTGGTCTCCTGCTTTCCCTCCTAGAGCCTTCGGCCCTGTCTTTCCCTCTCTGGAAAACTGCCCCCCCACACACACCTGCATGCCTTATTCCTTCACCTGCTGTGGTCTCTGCTCTCACACCACCTCATCAAGGTAGGTTCGCTGACCACCCTAAATAAAACAAGTCCCCAGGTTGTCTCTTGACTGCACGTGTCACAAACCTATAAATCACCAACTGCCCCCTCCAATCCTGCTTTATTTCCTCCCAGTATCACCTGTGGGATGGGCCTTCCTCAGACCAGGTGAAGGAGGGGCAGAAAGAAGTGGCAAAGTGCTTGAGAAAAGCATCAGATGGAAATATGATTCCTTTGGTTATACAGGAAGATACTATTGTACAAATAAATATATTTTATGTTTTTCGCTGGACAGTACATGATTGGTCCAAAGTGCTATTTTGGACTAAGTAATGCTGAGGAAGATGTTTTGGAACAGACTTGAGACATACTCAACCTCCCTTCCAAAATAACACCCAAGATAAGGTTGGAAATGCAAACCAGGCCCTCCTGAGTCAGGGGGTCGGACTGAACACCAGCACCTGACTGCAGTCCCTCAGGAAGCCTTGCTGAAACTATCATGATGGGTTTTTTTTTTAAGACATAAACCTAAAGGCGAGATGAGAGAGGTGAAAATAACAAAACTCTGGGAGCCGGAAAGCTTATGAATAAGAAGTAACTGACCGAGCGGCCATACAGAGCTGGGCTCCACGCTCGCCACAGGGAAATCCATGAACCAATTGGATTTATGCAGGAGAAGGCTCAGAAAAACTCAGGAACCTGGGGCACTGAGAGTGAAGCTGCAGGGAGGAGAGTGTAAAATGAGGGAGGTTGGCTGAAATCTGTTCAGCAGTAGTTAGATGCCAGGATCCCCAACCCCACTCTACATGGCGCGGTACCTGCCCTCCCCACTCTGGCAGAGACTGACCATTCGCTTTCCAGGGAGGGCAAACCTTGGAACTCTGGGCTGTGTGACATCAGAGCCAGCTGAGACCCAGTGTATCAAACCGGAAGCAGGGGCATTCAGTGACTGTGGACATACTTGCTGTTGACACCCCTCTCCATCCCTCTTCCCCTGTTGGGCTCCCAGAATTCTGGCAGCCAGGCCTTTGCCCTCTAGATGGGGGGAGGAAGACTCTTCTCTGCTACGTCTGACAAACTCAGTTGGAAATATCTGAAGACATTCCGATATTAGGGGCTCATGGGCTCCCCGAAGCACGGCACTCCACAATAACTCACAGTCAAGAAGCTCCACCTATTCAGACAACCATGGACGAACAGACAGCTGAGGAAGACCTCCACAAGGCAGAGAACAAAATAAAGAAAAGCAACTTGGAAGAAACAAAAATTAGGCAAGGAGAAGAAAACTTCCAAAAACTATTATCGATGACTTTTGAGAGAGAAGAAAAGATGTCACATCCATGGAACAAGAACAGAATGCTATAAAAAAAGAACACTTATAGAACAAAAAATATTCCTTGAAAATTAAAAATGTGAAAATGGAAATAAAAAACTTTGTAAACGATTGGAAGATAAAATCAAAGGAAAGTTTTAGAAAGTAAGGCAGAAAAACAAAGAGATAGGAAACAGGAAAGAAAAGAGAAAATAATTAGATGACCAGTCCAAGAAGTCTAACATGCAAATAAGAAGAGTATGACAAAGCAAGAAGAGTGAAAACAGAGAGGAGGGGATATTCATCAACAAAGCAATACAAGAATACCCAAACTTGAAGAGCATGAATCTCGAGATTGAAAGGGAACTTCAAGTTTGCAGCACAATGGAAAAAACATACTCACACCAAGGATATTATAATGAAATTTCCAGAACACTGGGAATAAAGAAAACCTACCACGCTTCTGAAGGGTAGGAAAAAACAGGCATGTACGACGGATCAGGAATTAGACTGAATTTGGAATTCTCAACAGGACACAGACAGAAAAACAAACGAAAAACAACGAGGCAGTGGCTTCAAAATTCTAAAGGAGAATTATTTCCAACCTAGATTTCTATATCCAGCCCAATTATCACTCGTGTGTAAGAACAGAATAAAAATAATTCAGACACGCAAATTCTCGAAAAAAATTTAACTTCCACATGCTTTTTCCCAGGAAGCCATTGGAGGTATTCTACCAGATGAAGGAGTAAACTAAAGAGAAACAAAAGACATGTCACATGTGTTAGTTCCCTAGGGCTGCCACAGCAACGTGCCTCAAACTGGGGAGTTTAACACAACAGAAGTTTATTGTCTCATAGTCCTAGAGGCTAGAAATCCAAAATCTTGGTGTCGGCAGGGCCATGCTTTCTCTGAAGCCTCGAGGGGAGGATCCTTCCTTGCCTCTTCCAGCTCCTGTGGCAGCAGAACTCCACTCTCTGCCTCGGTCCTCACATGGCTGTCTTCCCTCTGTGTTGTCATATAGTCTCCCCTCTGTGCATGTCTGTCTCTGTATCTCTTCTCCTTTTCTTATAAGGACATCAGTCACATTGGGTTAAGGGCCCACCCTACTCCAACATGACCTCATCTTAACTAATTACATCTACAATGAGCCTATTTCCAAATAATGTCACATTTGAATGTCCTGGAAAAGACATGAGTTTAGTGGGGGACAATATTTAATCCAGTCGACATACAGAAACAGGAGGTGAGAGGAAGTCTCTGGATGATGGTGAAGGACTAGCCCAGGCTGACCACTGTGTACCAGGGCAGAGGGCAACCAGCCCAAACTGGGCAGGTGAGATGATCATAGATTTTGTCAGAAAGGTGAAACTGAGATTTAGGGATTGAATTAATGATAAATACACAGAAAATTGAGCAAACAAACAACAGCAACAATAAAAAGGCAATTATTAATTCCAGGAAAAACAAAAGATTACTTCATAGCCACAGCTCTGCAAGGCACACATAAACATACATAAGAAACAATGAACGCTTATCCAGCCAAAACCACAATACAAATATACAGGGAGGGTGGGGGGATGGGAAGTGGTGGAAGTGGAGGGAGGAAAGAGTGATAAGTCCTTATCTTCCACAGTTAACAAAGAAGGCCAAAACCTGAAAGAGCTGGAATTAGCAATTCAAGTATGTAGAGAGATGTGGAGTACATATTAAAAGAGTTAAAACATTGTCCCTGGAGAAGGGGAAATGGGAGGAGGACTGAGGAATGTTGTTTGTCTTAAACCTTGTAGAACTAGTTGAACTGTACATATGCATAACCTCAACTAGAAAAAAAACCAAAACAAGAGAGAGACACAAATTGGGCCAAATCATCAACAGCCTTGTGCAATGCACACTACCCATAAGTATATTTTATAATTAACGCATTTTATGATGGAATTCTAAAGTCAGCTTAGACCAAGGGCAATTTTGCTTCCCCTCACCCCACCCCAGAGGACACTTGACAATGTCTGGAAGCATTTTTGGTTGTCACAGCCGGGGGAGGGGTGCTACTGGCATCCAGTGGGCGAGACCAGGGATGCTGCTGAACATGGTGCAATGTGCAGAGTGCAGTACCCACCACAGAGAATTTGTTCAACAACTAACAAAAAGGAAGGATCTAGCCCAAAATGTCAATAGGGCCAATGTTGAGAAACCCTTGCTCAACAGATGGCTGGGAAGAGAAGGCCCAGTGAGAAGGTCTGGGAAAACGGTCTCTCCACTCACACGACACTTCTGACACCAGATGTCTGGGCTTTTCCCCCACTGACCAATTCTCTGGTTCTCTGTGGACACAGCTGGGTGTTAGCGTCACATCCCACAAGTTAAGGCTCAGTCCACCAAGACTGCCCCCACTCTAGATGCCAGTCTCAAGTCCTAGGCCTCCCGTATTTCCAATCAACTGGGTGTAAATCAGGGGTTCCCATGGCCCCTTTCTCATGTTCAGTAATTTACTAGAATGTCTCACAGAACTCAGGAAGGCATCTTACTTACATTTACCAGTTTATTATAAAGGATACAACTCAGGAACAGCCAGATGGAAGAGACACATAGGGCAAAGTATGGGGGAGGGGTGGCGGGTGCTTCCCTGCCCTCTCCAGGTGCACCACCCTCCTGCACCTCCATATGTCATCAGCCCCAGAAGCTCTGAACCCGATCCCTTTAGGTTTTTATGGAGCCTTTATTCCATAGGCATGATTGATTAACTCAGCCTCCAATCCCTCTTCCCCCCAGGAGGTCAGGGGGTGGTGCTGAAAGTTCCAACCCTCTAATCACCTGGTTGGTTCTCCTTGCAACCAGCCCCTATCCTTAGGGGCTTTCCAAAAGTCACCTCAGGAACATAAACTCGGTGTGGTTGAAAGGGACTTGTTATGAATAACAAAAGACACTCCCTTCACCTTTATGGCTCTTATCATTTAGGAAATTCCAGGGTTTTAGGAGCTTCCTGCCAGGAGCAGGGATGAAGCCCAAATGTTTATTTCTTATTATAAATGACACTATCACAGGAAGTTGTTGAGCTCTAGGTAAGAAATCACAAAAGACTGAATTCAAAGTGTTCTAAGGTGGACCCCACAGGACTGGAGACTGGATATAGGTGGTGACAGTGGAGTCAAGGCTGACTTTTCCCACTTGGGTATTTAGGCGGATGTTGATACCATAAACCAAAACCAGGAAAAGGGTGTAGGGGGAGAAGAAAAACAGTTTAGTTGGTTTAGTCTGAGTTACTTAGAGGCTATGGAAGGTCAAGGGGGAGATGGTTAGTGGGTAGGGTTCTGGACTTAGGACAGAGGTCTCGAGGGTGGACATGTATGTGGCAGTCACCCACATTTAGAAATAGGGTTTCCTGAGGGCTTTATTTTAAGCCACTGTTTACCCACTAGCATAGTGGCTGACACTTAGTAGAAAATTCATATTAAAGGTGTATTGACTGAATAAAGGAAAGTCACCTATACTAGTTTCCTCTGGCTGCTACAACAAATTACCACTGTGGAGGATCAGAATTCGCCACCCCAAAATGTGTCTCTCTGGCTTGATTATTTTTAAGAACAAAAGACTCTGAAAGAAACTTTGCCCTTCCCCCTAACTGCCTAAGAGAATTTAAGATAGAAGCCCTGTCCCAGGACAGGCCATCTCCATAGATAACTCTGGGTGTGACAGACGGAGGATCCTTGCTAAGCCCATTTTTACCAAACTTCTGTCTCTCTCATCACATCGTCTATAGATGCCCCAGCAAACATTTGTTTACCAAACATTTGCTTTTCCTTCTCCATGTCAATTGCCTTCCTCCCCTTTGAAGTCCCAAACCACTACCCCCAACATCTTTCTTTGTCTTTAGCTGAAGATGGTATTTAAGGTGGTGGCTTCAGCCATTTTGGCGAGTTACTCAGTTTTCCTGGGTCTCTCCCATGTACACGTTATAAAGCTTTGTTCGACTTTCTCCTGTTATTCTGTCTCATGTCAATTTAGTTCTTAGACCAGCCAGAGGACCTAGAGGGTACAGGAATAGTTCTTCCTCCCCTACTCCACAAACTGGGTGGCTTAAAACACCAGAAATTTACTCTTTCACAGTTTTGAGGCAAAAAGTATAAAATCAGTATCACCAGGCTGAAATCAAGGTGCCAGCAGGGCCACACCCCCTCCAGAGGCGCTAGGGGAGAATTGTCTCCTGCCTCTTCCAGCTCCTGGTGGCTGCCAGCGCTCCTTGGCTTGTGGCTGCTCCCTCCAGTCTCTGTTGCCGTCTTCACATTGACTTTTCCCTGCGTGTCTAATCTCCCTCTGCCTCTCTTTTATGAGGACACTTGTGGATCTGCCCAGATAACCCAGGAAAATCTCATCTCAAAATCCTTAATTTAATCACATCCACAAAAACTTTACCATGTAAGGTAACACTTGCAGGCTCCAGGAGAATCCTGGAGTAACCTGATACCTTGGGGGCCACCATTCAGCTCACCACCGGGATCTGGACTGCAGGCCCCTGGGAAAATGAACCTTAAAATACTCAAACTGAAGACGTGATGGGAAGACCGACTAACCTAAATTTTGTGGTGGTTTTAAAATGTCTACAGATCATTTGATACCCCTCTCTTCAAAAGGTGGATTCTAATTTCCCTCCCCTGGAATGTGGGCTGGACTTAGTGACTCACTTCTAACAAACACAATCAAGTGGAGGTGACAGTGTGTGACTATGAAGACTAGGCCATAAAAGGCCCTGTGACTTCCTCCTTGCTCACTTTCTCTTCCATCTCTTGCTGTTGGGACAGCCAGCCACCACGTTGTGAGAATGCTCAGTGGCCTGTGGAGAGGTCAGCGTAGGGAAGAACTGAGGGCTCCTGCCAATAGGACGTGAAAGTGGATCCTGCAGCCCCAGGCGAGCCCTCGGTTGCCTGAAACCTGGTCCCACATCTGCCTGCAGCCTCATGAGACACACTGAATTAGAACCGCCCGGCTAAGATGCTCCAGAATTCCTGACCTGCAGAAACTGTGAGATAATAGGTGCTTCTTATTGGAAGCCATGAAGTTTTGGGAGGATTCACTCTGCGGCCACAGATAACTAATACAAATGGGCAATGAGAAAGAGGTGAAAACAGCAATAGCAAAGCAAAACCAAAGGGAGAGAGAAGGAGGCAAGATGTCGGTGGGAAGGGCAGGGCCGAGAGAAATAATTCCAACAACGGTGGCGTGGACCCTGGAAGGCCTTTGCTCTGAGTTCCTCTACGATCAAGTGGACTGTTACATACTTCCAAAAATATTTGGCCTGAGGATGAAAGAAGAGAACTGAGTTGTATTAGAAAAGGTGCACATAAGGGGGAAAAATAACAACAAAACCAAACCAAATAACCCACATTCTGGCATTGCACTATTTTCCTGGGTGACGCTATAGTCCTGATTAATACTTACATACGTGTCTGGTGCTGTACCCACACACAATTAGGTATTATTATGCCTATTTTTGATGAGGAAACCGAGGCTTCCAGAGTTGATGTGTTTTCTCTATGGTCCACGGAGCCAGGACGTGAACCCAGATCAGGCTGATTTCAAAATGCACGTTAATCCACCGCACCACCCACGTCTCTTTGTAGAACATTTATTTACATTCCTTGGGATTGTTTGAATTCTCTCCCCTCTGCCTTCTTACTAAGAACTCTGCCAGTGTTCCTCCTCCTCCCACCCCTAACGAATCCTTTAATTATTGTTCATTCCTGAAATTGATTGTCTGCATATTTCACTGGGGAGACCCAGAAAGCCCTCAGAGGGGTGGAATGCAGGAACTATGAATTTAAAGCTTCTCCAAGACTCTTCCTCATTCTCCTCCCCCGATCTGGACGTGCAGCTATTCTGCCTGGCAACCTGCCTTCTCCCTCAGCACCTCCCCACCCCTTCGGAGCTGCGTCTGGCCGAGCACAGCATTCTCTCAGCCCCATTCCCCCTGGAAAATGTTGAGTCTGCGTTGACACTGACACCCATTAGGGAGCCGTGCAGCTGTTCCCATGCAGCCAGTGCAAAGGCCTTCCGGAAATTGTTTGCATTCACGTGCATTCTGTAAGGCCTGGCAGCTCTGCAGGGCCTGGCACCCCAGGACCGAGGCTGGGGGCGGGATGCACATTAGCTTTACTCTTCTTTTCCCCCTCTGTGACTCCCTGAAGGTCTAGTAAATTCAGTTAATAGCTAAGAAAGACAGGTAGTTCCTTCCTGCTACCTAGAATAAGCTGGAGGGAGGGAGGTTACATCTTTTTTGTTCTTTGTGGTTATGGATATCTATTGTCATATTATTTAGATCTCATTTGATTTAAGTTGCATAAATCCAATTCCAACTGGATTTGGCAAAAAGAGGAGTTTAATAACAGGGTATTGGAGTATCTCTAAGTAAGCTGAAGAAAGGGCAGGGATGCTGCCAGATGGGGTCACCATGTACAGTTGTGCAAGCTGCACACTGTGCATCCCCACGGGCCACTGTCACATGGTGGCCATATGAATGTCACTTCCTGGAGTTGTGCAGGGCATAACTTGTCTAGCTCTTCTCGGTGTCCTTCCTCCACGTTTCAGGAATAACTGGAAGAAGGGTCTCAAATGCCACCAGGACTCTCTCTCCCTCTCTGAAATGGGCTTCTCTCCGAGTTTTAACTAAATCCCTCCCACTGTGGCCTGGTTTCATCCAAGTGGTGAGTGAAAAATTGTCTGTGAATGGTTCCTTACTTCCAGCACCAAGGAGGAACTGACTCGCGATGTTATTGGTCCCAGCTTCAAAATTTCTAGGGAAGAACTCTGATTGGCCTATTTGAACTTGGCACCCATCTTTCCACCAATCAAGGAGCTAGATGGCTCAGAGATGGGCACTACCTTTGCCTTAGCCTGAGCCAGATTCCCACTTGGACCCAGTGTGTCTGCCCAGTAGGAGGCAGCAGATGTAAGAGCATGGCCTTTGGGGAATTTAAGGCTTTTAACCCCTGCTAACTGGTCTTTATTATTGTAACCTCCAGACCTTTCAGGAGAGCTAAATATCTAACAGTGGGTAGGACAATATGGAAGTAAAATTGCTCTATCTTAAGAGTGGGCGTGAATTAAACTAATCTCTGGGACTTGCCTTTTGATGGGATCTTAAGAGTTTGGGCAAAGTGGGAGCTATATTCATATTGTCAATATTATGGGGGACATTATGATGCTTGTGCAGTTACTTGCAGGTGGCTCCTAACCTCTCTGTCTCGAAGGCAGAAAATATCAATTCTTTTCCCAAATTAACTGCCCACTGATGCTTGGCAACTGCCTCCTTCAAGGGCCAGAGAGAAGAAACAACAATCTCTAATTGTCCAGTGTATTTCCCCTCTACCCCCTCCATAGCCTTTCATCTCCAACACAAGTTTGTAGGGTGTCCCCCCCTTGCCCTTTAATATTGCTACCCGCCCCGTTGCACTCTCCATATCTTTTTTGAACCCCCAACTCTCATCAGTCACCATAGTTCAGCAATTTGAACATTAAGGCCCAAGAAGGATTCTCTGGGTGTCACAAAATCCAGGGGTTCCCCTGAAAGGGACTGGGGGCACATGTGGAATGAAGGAAAACAAATACAGCTGCCACGTGCCATAAGTATTCTGAGACCATTTTGTCCACATGTAACCAGGGGGTGCATGACGATTAATGACCAAAATAAACAGTCATCAATTATGATGATGGTAATTATGCTTTTGAAATTAGCCTGGGAAAGGATGACTGAGGCAATTTTTTATTCCAGCTCAGGAAAATGGAACGCCAGCTGGGGCTAATAAGAGCTTTCATGAAAGAGCTGAGTTCCATCCAGGGCTGCGAAGAAAGCCCTCTCTGTCCTGTGGCCCGGCCCGGCCCTGACATGCCTTCTGCTTTTTAACAAGAACTGAAAAGTGGCGAGACAGACAGTTCTTGCCTTGGCACCAGGCGGAGTCGGCCTTTGAAAAGGCAGTGATTATTTTCAATGGCCCAGCGCGGGGGAGGTTCGTTTCCTTTGCCCCTGTCTCCATGCGCCTCCGTTCCAGCACCCCAGGCGCTGAGTACCTGGAGCTGACTGGGGCGGTTGGCGGCGGCGGATGACCCAGGGCAGAGGGTCTGGACAGGGGAGGACGGGCCAGGGCAGTTGCAGAGACTGGCTGGGTAGGGAGACAGAGGGAAAAAAAAGTGGTTTCTGTACAAGGGGCTGTGTGTCCTTCCCAGCACTTCAGTCGCCCCAGTAGCTGCTGCGGAGATGGTCACTAATATTTACCTGCCAGCTCTTCCTCCCCAGAGGGCATATTTACCCAGGCCCGGGGCGGCCCTCACAGCCCCGCCCGGTTAGTGGGAATAAAATTTACAGCTCTGATAGAGACTCACCACCCAAACCTCGGATAGAGGGTCACTACCTAAAGGCAGATCAAAGCCCCAGCTTCATTGGTGGCTCTTAGCCGGGGGTGATTTTGCCCCCCAGAGGACGTCTGGCAATGTCTGGAGACATTTTTGGCTGTCACAACTGAGGTGGGGAATGCTACAAGCATCTAATGAGTAGGGCCCAGGGATGCTGCTCAACATCCTACAATATACGCAGGAAAGAACTTTCCCACCCAAAACGTCACTGGTGCGGAATATGAGAAACGCGGGCTTAATTACCAGCTAAGCAAGCATCTAATCACCCTGCAAAGCCTGGCTTCCTGGAGGATTGTGTGTCGGGGGTGTGGAAGGCTGATGGTGCGGTCTGCGACACCCCTCTCTGGCAGAAACAGCCAGCCAGAGGCCTAGCCGCACGCCTGCGCAGTAAGTCAGCAGTGACCCCGCCTCCTGGCGCCGGCTCTGGCCAATCAGATTAGCGGCTCCAGGGGAAACTAAGGCAACGGAGGAGGTTGCAGAAGCTCCCTTCCTAGCACTTCTGCCGGAAGGGAGGACGTTCCTCCTGTGTGAGCGGAGAAGGGACTCAGGGAGAAAAGAAAAGAGGGTCCCTCCACAGGCCAATTCGGGTTGTTTGATAATCTCCAGAGTTCGATGGACCCAGGAAGTGGTCCTAAGAGGTGCAGGTATGGCCGAGAGTTGAAAAGAATCCTCAAACACGGCCCTCGTCTCAACGTTCATTTGGCAGTTGCATACACGGCCTTGTGCTGGGAGCTTTGCATACCCTGTCTGATTCCATCCATACAACAGGGCTGCAAGATTTTCATTCCCACTTCACAGGTGAGGAAAGTGAGACTCAGGAAGGGTAAGTGACTTGTCCGAGGCCACAGAGCTGGTCAGTGGAGGAGCTGGGGTTGGAAGCCAGCATGATGTAAGACAATTTGGAGCCTCCCTGGTGTCTAAAGAGGACTGGAGACCGGAAGGGACCAGACAACATTGGATGACTGGACTGAAGGGAGAGTGGGAAAGGGTGAGCTCTAATAGAACCTGGATACGTTGGGCTGGAAAGAGCTGAGCTGAGAGCAGAGATATATGCGGGTTGTGGAGAGAGGAACGATGAGCTCTATCACCAAATCCCCATACCACAAATTTAAGTTGTGCCCTTTGAATCTTTGACTCGGTCCGACAGAGTAATCTTATAGAACTCATCAACTCAAAATCAAATAATTTTACTGTAAAAAATGGAGTTTATTTAGACTTCACATAAGTTCTAGAGACTCGGGTGGTGGGAGCAGAGGACTATGATTTACTGAATGCCAACTATGCCAGGCATTCTGTTAGGCCTGGGCAGGGGAGGACGGGCCAGGGCAGTTGATTCTATTGGTCCCTCCCCAGAAGCCCATGAGATGCCCTTAGCCCCATTGTTAGGGACTGAAAAACTGCCAGGGGCAGAGCCCTAACATGCGCTTATGCATAATGCCCTGGTGCTTGGCAAGATGCGTCACTAGTAAGGGGTACTGGGCTATAATGGGGGCATAGCTCCACTGGGGCTACTGTCAGAGAAGATCCTCAGGGGATCCCACAACACTCTGGAGAGCTTCTAGAGACAGGATTCTGAGGCACACACCCAGTCAGCCTGATTAGTAATGCAGACGTTGGCTTCTAAAGAGCCCACACACACCAGGACAACTCTGGTCTCCATTTGGTGTCCTCAGAAAAAGGGCCTGTTCTTCCTTTTTCTTTCCTCCCTGCCCTGACCCATTGCAGGGTCAGGAAATTCTTCCATATAGACACCCTCAGGCTGCGGCGTAAGCCAATTTCCTCCTCTCCAGGCCGGAGTGGAGATGAAGAACAGCTGGTGGCCACCGTCTCTAAAAATCTTTCATAAACCTGAAGACCCATTATATAATCAGCCTTCCCTAAGTGAAATAATCCCAGTTCCTTTAAACACTTCTCAGAGATCATTTATTAGCCAGGTTTCCTTTGCAAAGTAGTTGACCACTTTGGAAATTCTCTTTGTTCCTCTTAAGGTGCAGAGACCACAATCAGACACGATGCTGAGTCCATCACTCAGCAGAACAAGAGCTCTCTCACAAATGTCAGAGGGTGATTTTCCCAGTAAAGCCAACAGGGAAGAAATGGTGACAGGGTGAAAAGCTCTCAAGACACCTGAGTTCAAGTCCCTGCTTCTCCTCATACTAGGTGTGTGACTTCAGGCCAATCAACTGCACTTGCAAGACCTCCATTTCCTTATCTCCAAAGCAGGAAGACTGACTCCTCCATAAGGCTCTAATGAGATAAGGGGAGGTAAGTGCTTGGCACCAGTAGGAACTATCTACCTGGTAGCTGTTGTGACTTGACTGTTATGCCCTCTCTCCCCACCATGAAGTGTAGCCACTTCCTTATTACAAAGACAGCAAACCAAAGACAGGAAGTTCCTCCCTGGCCCCGTCTGCCTCCTGAAGAAGTGAGCCCGCTGCCTGGATGTGTTTGAACCAGACTGCTCAGACCTCCCAGGGCTGTCGGGGAAGGAGCTTCTACTTTGGGTAGTAATGGGCTTGGTGACCTCTTAAAATTCCTTTCAACTCCAAAATTCTATTTAAAACCCAGGCCAACCCGGGCTCTCACCCCTTATCCATCTTCCACAAAGAAACCCGACCAGATTTCCACAGGGGAAATGCAGGAGAGGTGATACCCCGCACCCCTCACAACACACCTCCATGCCTTATCACACGGGCCTATCCCCCAAGTTCCCGTTCTCTCAAGCTGCCCCTGGTAGTCTTCCTCTTCTAAACTCCCCCACAAATGCTCCATCTCCTTTCAATTGGGTCAAGCAATGCAGCTTTGCCCTCAAACATGTCAACTATAGCCAGCTAACATAATCCACCCTCCTTAGTAGGCAGTTTAGAGACCATCCACTCTTCCTGGAGCATGGCTTCTGGGACTTTATGCCACAACTAAAGAGACTTATCACAGAATTCATTTCCTCTACACACAAAATTTTTTCTGAGAGGAAATCCTATAATCCAATTTTCTCCATCTTCTTGCATACAATTTAACGACTCTGTCTCCAGTTCCAAGAGCTTGTATTACATCCTTGTAAAACAAACTATGCCAACAAATATTTATATTTGTATATTTTAAAAATGCCTTTGCACTTTTTATCTATTGACTGTATGGTACCCTGTCTGGACATGTAGAGCATCTAATAGAGCTAGGCTGCAGCATCACAACTTATCCATAGGTGGCACCAGCTCACACACTTTTATAAAATGTGTGGGCATAAAATGGAACTTAAGATAGAGGTTTCAGGTTATGTGAAATGACTTAGCCGCGTTCTTCTCTGCTTTGGGAAACTCAAAACTTACTGACTATCCTTCCAGTAAAAGGGAGTAGCTGAACTAGACTCCTTCTTTCCAAGGCTCCAGTTGACAGAACACTTTCACAGTTGACTTGCCATGTGGATTTCTCAAAGAGCGATCTCTTCCCCACAGCACAAGTCAGGCTTTCAGTTCTTCCTGCCAGGTCATAGTCAGCAAGTGTTCCCAACATCTCTTAGGTCACACGTCAGGGAAACCTCAAAGGGCAGCGAGACCCCAGGATGCAATGATTTTGCTGTTTAGACACAGGCATGGCTGTCTGTTGAAATGAGTTGGCCTCCTGCCCCCAGAAGGCAATGTGATTCCTTCTCAGCCAGGAGACAACTGCCTAAGCTGGACATTGCCCACCAGTATCGTCCAGATAGGCGATCCTGGCTCCTTATAAATCCTCCCTCACAGTTATAATTTTTAATAGCAATTGCAAAGCAGCTTTGGGGTGAATCAAAGGAAACGCATTGGACAGCATTTGAAAAACAATCTAGGCCAACATACTGCCTCCATCCAGGACCGCGGCTTAAATGAAGGTGGACTTCACCAGGAGAAATTGCTTCTCCAGCCTCTGCAGCCGGGTTAGAAGTGGGGCTGTGATGAGTTAGAGGGGAGAGTTAGCTGACAGCCTTCTTGGTGCACTTTGGTGGGTAGCCTGCCTCTAGAAGATGCAGTGCAGGCCCTTGCCTATTTTGGTAGAAAATGATATGCTACGACATGGCTTGATCAATGGTGAAATCCCTCCCCTGCACAGTCCCTTTCTGCACACTCCTCCCTTTTCCCACTGGCACTGGCATGTGACCTTCTCATTCCTACCAAATTTGCCAGTCAAACCAGAAAAGTTAATTTGTCAGAGAGGAAAGAACATCAGAATCTCTTTGAAATAGAGGTGCTGTTTCCTGGTTCCAGAGCATCCAGTCACCACAAAAGCATTGGTCCTCTGTTCATGTGAACATATAATTAGGTGATGGAAGAGGGGCTCCAGAAGGGACACAGACCTACCCAGGAGCAGAGCTTTAAAGGCACATGCTGACTTACTCGGTTATTCCCTCACTGATTTACTCAGCTAATGCTCTCTTGCCCCTCTTGGTTTCAGGCCCCAGTGCTGTGGGCTGAGGACTCAGAGATGAGGAGCACTCAGTCACTGTGTTTTAGTCACCAATTGCTGTGTAACAAAATACCCTAGCACTTAGCAGCTTAACACAGCCCTTTGATTATGCTCTTGTATTCCTGTGGTCAGGAATTCATTCAGGGCACAGCAAGATTAGCTCCTTGATATCTGGGACCTCAGCTGGAGAGACTTGAAGCCCAGAGGTGACTTGCAACTGGGGAACAGCATCGTCTACAGGTCTGGATTGGGAAGACTTGAAGACTAAGCCTGCAGACCTGAGCACGTGGCCACTCCATGTGGCTTGGCCTTCTCACAACATGGCAGCTTCGAGCAGTCGTACCCTTCACATAGTAGCACAGGGTGCAAAGTGCTAGTGTCCCAGACAACAAGGAGGAAGCCACCTTGCCCTTTAGGATGCAACCTTGGAAGTTATGTGGGATCAGTTTGCCCTATTCTGCTGCCCAGAGCCATCATAAGCCCTGTATACGTAAGGGGAGGGGACATAGACACCACCTCTCATGGGAGGAGTGCCCAGTCACATTGTAGAAGAGCATGTGTGATGGAATATTCTGCTATAGCCATCTTTGGAAAATAAGATTTGCCACTTGCTGTTCGTGACAGACACGATAAGACATGCCTCTGGAGGTCACATCCCCAAGTGCGTTAGTCATCGTCGTTCATTCATTCGCTTGCTCACGTGGAACCCAGACGGCAACTGCAGCTTCAGTTCATGAGATCATGACCGGATGACCTCTGACCCACAGGTCCATGGCTTCGGAAAGCCCGAGCCTCCCCAACTTTTCTGCAGTCTCCCCTTCTCTGCTGAGTCAGAGCTCGGCTGTGCAAATGCAGGTGTGAAACTCATCTGCTTTGTGGGGGAGTGGGGAAAAGGGATTTACGTTGCATATCTCGTGCAAACAGTTAAAAAACCCATATTAGAAGTGTCTGTTCTCCATAGTCCTTTCCAACACTGCCCGCCCCACACACACATGCACACACATGCATCACCTGGGATTTCTCCCCCTTTCCTCCTGGCCATTAGCTCCAGCCTCTACGGCTCCTTCTTCGCCTCCCCTAATCCCCACACCCGGGGATCCTCGCTTCCTACCCTCTGTTTGCAGAGCAAGTTAGCACTCTGCCTAGTTTCCCAGATGTGCTCACAGAAGCTTTTCAACATGCTGAGCAGAGCCAAGGCCTTCCCAGGACCGCAGCCCACCCCGACGAGAGCACAGAAATCACACCATGTCCTGCTCGCCGTCGCTCCTTCAACAAGGAGGGATGGGGCACCTACTGTGCGCCAGGCATGGGGTGGCGTAGAGGACTTCAGACTCTATTCTGTGCCCCTCTGAATTCTATTGTGTGACAGCTGCTTTCATCTTGTTGATGGAAGAACGCCTAGAAATACTATTATTAGTGTGTTTGCTGCGGTGGTTACACATTTTGCCTCAACAGATCCCTTTCACCTGTGCAAGAGATTTTGTCATTTACTATGAGCTCCACTCCCCCAACTTCAGTCATTTGTAAACTATCTTTATGATTTTTGCCATAAGTGTAGACCACCTGTGTTCTTTTGGCTTTATATAAGTTTTTTAAATGACTCACTTTCTTTTCTTACCATTTAAAAAAACTTTATATCACTATAATCCCTTGCCATGAATAGAAGGCAACCCTAAAATTAAATTTAATTTTAAAACTATGCTATGAAATTTTAACTAAAGACAAAAACTTGAGCCTGTGCCTGCTCGCTTCTTGTTAAAGAGGGATCATAGGCTGTATGGGGCAGGTGTTAAAGACAGTCTGGCACCACACTGAGACCTGCTCCTGGGTGTGATCCAGATAGTTAAACAGGGAGGAGGATCCTCCCTGAGGGATGTAGTACAATTTCACTCCATCTCTGTGTACCACCCACAGCCATCTCAGGTACCACCAGGGACTTCTGTCTAAATCAGTCAGGATAGCCACGTTGTGCTGTAGTAACAAACAACACTCAAATCTCAGTGCTTAAAACACAAAGGTTATTTCTTGACCACATCCATTGCGGGCTGGCAGGGTCCCCGCTTGTTCTTGTTGCTCAGGGTTCCAGGCTAATGAAGCAGCCCCCATCGTGAACATTGAGGGTCATTGTGCCAGAGGGTAAGGAGAGAGGGATGTGAAGAGTGCACTGGATTTTAACGCTTCCACCCAGCAGTGAACACCCTCCACTTCTGCTCAGTATTCAATGGCTAAGCAAGTCACATGGCCAGCCCTGACTTCACCTGGGCAGGAAGTACAATCCTACCACGTCCTGGAAGGAGAGAGAGCTGGAATATTTGTGAACCGCCATACAGACTTCCATCCCACCCCATGCACTGAGAACACCACCCCTAACCGTTGGGTCCCAGTCTCTCCAGGCTTTCTCTACACCACCTGCCAGGCAAACCAGACCACTCACCACTCTATGGCCATGACCGTGCTCGCAATCGCCTTCCTCTGCCTCTGCTCATGGCTCCCACTGACTGGAACACCCTCTCTCTGCCTCCCATCCTATTCACCCTCCAAGATTCTACCTGTTCCTGAGGCTGTGGCAGCCCCCAAAACTGAAAGTACTATCTCTCTTTCTGTGTGTGTGTGTGTCTGTGTGTGTGTCCTCCTAGGGTAACCGTATAGATTTTCAGAGCTAGAAGGGATGGACCCCCTCTTTTATAGCAGGGTTTCCCAACCCCAACACTGTTGACATTTGGGCAGGATGACTCTCTCTTGTCCTGCCCATTGTAGGGTGTTTTGCGGCATCCCTAGCCTTTACTTAGGTGCCGGTGGCAACTCCTCCCTCCAATTGTGACAATCAAAAATACCTCAAGACAGGGAATGTCCCTTGGGAGGGGAAACAAAATTTTCCCCAGTTGAGAACTACTGTTTTACAGGGCAGCCAACAGGAGTTAAATACTGTGCCCAAATGTGTGCCAAGGTGACATGGTGGGGTAATGGCTGAAGGGGCTGGAGAAATGCAGGCTCTTGACCCCCCCATCTAGTGTTTTTGGCACTGGTGCACAGGGTTAGGCTGGGAGGGAAATGACTGGGAAATGAGGGAAATGGGCTGGGCTCATAGCCTTTTGACACATCTGATGTGCCTATTGAATACTTCCATAAAGAAATACACTCTCTCTTATTTAAGAAAATAACACACACAGACTTCTTGGTCTGTCTTAACATTTTTCAACTATTGATATAATTAAGAGGACAAGAAGTATTTCATTTTCCTTCAGTTCTACCATAAGGAAAGAGTAGTGTTAATCCAATGGCAACTGAGGATGTTAAGAGAGAGACACTAGGGAGTACTGGGGACTGTGTAAAACTGGAGACTATGCCCCATCTAAAAGGCCAAGTGTTCTAGCAACTTGTTAGGATTTTTCAAAGAGATGAAATCCGGATTTTAATGAGATATCTCCTGCTTTTTAGAGGCTGAAAACTAATTTAATTCTTTTTTTTTAATGTGCAAGCCCAAACTATAGGCGACACAAAATACCAAGTTTGGCCTTCGGGCCACGCAGGTGTGCCACCTCTACATTACACAAGCGACTACATTGTGAACCCATAGAGACATGTTGTAGCCGCAGCTCACAACCTACTCTCAGTGTCAGAGTCGTCTGAGGGGCTTTTAATACTATAGAGTCTCAGACCCCACTTCAGCTCTGCCAACTGGAAAGCCCCCGGGGTGGGCAAAGCTTGTGTTTTTGTTTTTGCAAAGCTTCTCGATGATTCTGATGCAACAGGTCCTTGACAGGGTTGGGAACCACTGTATCTACTCCCACCTCCCCTCCCCACACTGTGAGCTCCTCGGGGGGCCACATCCTATCCTTCATGTCTTCCTAGCGCCAGCACCGAACAGCACAGACTGGGTGCTCTTTAAACATCTACTCAAACTGAATCGCCAGAAAGGTTGAAGTAGTAATTGCTTCCAGACTTTTCTCTTGGATCTCATTTTTTAAAAATCTCTGTGGTATTTGGTTGCAACATTCTTATATCAACTCCAAGGTTCCTTGGAGGAAAGATGGCTGAGGAGGGCAGGGGAAGGGACGGTGGGCAAGTCACGTTATCACCACTTTTTTAAATAAAAAGAAAAAGTCTGTGATGAGGCCTCAGTTCCAGGAAGGCTGGATGGACCTTCCTGCCAAGTGCTTGCTCTTGGACAAACCTTCCTCTGGCTCCCCAGAGGGCAAGCAAGTTGTGGCTTCTTCTTGCATGGGCCTCCCTGGGAAGAGACGCTCCTTCGGCATCATTTATTAAATCCAGCAAATTTTAAATCCACCCACACCTCTTTCCAGCAGTTCCACATCAAGGAAATTCCTTTCCAGATATGTTAGGACAAAGAAACAAAGATGTAGTTAGAAGAATGCTGCAGCATTATTTGAGGGAGTGAAGTTGTGGACAAGACCGAAGTGCCCATCAATGGGACACGGGTAAAACTGACTCCAGTCCATCCGTACAATGTGAGACCAGCCAGCAAACTGGTCTCAAACTTTAGGTTATAATTCCCTCAGAAAGGAGCACCATGCATGCTTTAAGAATAGATATGTAGGCACTGATACTGAAAGATGCTCAGGATACAGTGCTTAAGGACACAGCAGTTCCAGAATGGTATGTATGTCACAGGGTTCCAACAGCAAGCAAAGGGCACACTCCAAAGTGTGCAAAGATGTGAAAATGGTGTCGGGAAGCTGGGCAGGTACAGTGCTGGGGCGAGACTAAGGGAACCAACAGGGGTTGTGAAGCACCCAGGGAGCAGTGACAGCAGGAAGTCACTGCCCTGCCTCGGCCTCAGGGGACAAGGGGAGGCCCAGGGTTACTAGAGTCCAGAGAGAGCTGGACTGCAGACCCAACACGGCTTGCAACCTCAGGGAGTCCGGCCACTTTGAGAACCACAGGGAGGTCAGGCAGAAGCAGGAGGGGAGGAGGAGTAAACACCTTGGCCTCCTTCTCCTCCCACCCTTCCATCTCCTGCCAGTGCCTCCCATTGGCCAACCCACCCAGAAGCCAGAGACCCTGGGAGTCAGGGCACTCCATCTGTAGGGGTCGGCCTCCCAGACACAGAGCAGGGCAGAGAAGGGCAGAGGATGATTGTAGCCCTGGGGGAGTGGAGGCAAATGAAGAAAAGCCACCAGAAGCGTGTTTAGATCCCACTTGTGTAAATTATATCTACATCTTTTCACACACATAAAAATACCTGAGGACACGTAGCAAACCACCCAGTGGCCTTCTCTGGGAGTGGAATTTGGGAGTGGAGGAGATGTTCGAGGGAAAGGAGAGTGTGACTTTATGCATTTTTGTACTCTGGGAATCTAACAATGAGCAGGAGGTATCTTTAGAATAAAAAGTGTCGTCATCGACTCTGCAGTGCTGGACACCGGAAATGCCAGGGAGAGAAAATCTTCCCTGACTCTGTAGACCCAGCGGGGCCCTCTGAGATGCTCCCAGGGATCCTGGCGGGGAAAACCGTGGAGGCGAAGGCTTGGAGGCTGGAAAGCCAATGGGGCATCGGGAACAGCCAGCACACCACTGTGGCCACACTGTGGGTGTGAGGGCAGGGCAGGGTCTACGTGCGGCCCGACAGGTAGATCAGTACATGACCCGAAGGATCTTGAATGCCAGGAGGAGGGGGCTCTTTCTGCTAGGAGGTCCTGTGCTTCCGGGGCTTACTTCCAGCTCTGTCACTTGGCTGTGGACCCTTGGGCAATTTACATGACCTCTGAGCCTCAGCTTCCTCCTCAGGAAGACCAGACTAATAACCCTCCCTCATCTTGCAGGGTTGCTACAAGGATTAAATGAGATGTTTGTACAGTACCTGGTACCTAATAAACCCTAAATTAATCACTGGTATTATTATTGTTGTTGTTGTTGTTAGCATAGGCCAAGCTCATGGTGGATGCTAACCTGAGGTCCGTCGTTCAGCTGGGATCCCGGGGCAAGCAAGGTAAAGGCCCCAGGGTCCTCCCATTGGAGGCAGTCGATGTTATGCATTCTGTGGTCACACAGTGTCCCACTCACCCCAGCCAGCTGTCTGACAGTCTGTAAACAGATGGCGGGCGGGGTGGCCAGTGAGATAGTGCAGATGGCACTGAGCAAATCCAGCCGCACTTTTGGGAAAACAAGTCAGAGGTGATGGGGGCCCCTGTGGACATCTTTGTCTGTGACAGACAGCACACCCAGGGAGGCCTCCGAGGGAAATTATGAGACGTACCAGACCCTGGCGTGCCTCGCCAAGAACTAGCTCCACCCTCGATTTCCATGGCTCATTGCCACAGAGACATTGCAGACTGTCAGAGGTCACCCTGGCAGGGCTCGCAGCACAGACTATGTGGGCCTTCAAAGGTCTGGTATCTCAAAGAGCCTTGTCTTCTCAGCTCCCTCCCCTGAGGCCTTACCCAGTTTCTGGCTCCCTCCTGCTTCATTCACCTGTGTGCTCCTTGGGGTCCTTGGGGCAGACACACAGCCAGGGATAGGTGGTTGTTTGAACACAGAGATGCCCATGTGGCATGGTGGGAAGAGGGGGAGGATAGGGGCAACCACGGCAGAGTGTCCGGGGAGTCTTGGGGTGGGAAGTCAGACCCGGCCTCCGGCTGGAGTCAGAAGAGGCCCACCTTTGCTGCCATCTGTCCTGCCACCTCCTCCCAGCTTACTGCCTCTGCTCCCTCTGGACTTGTTCCTTGAACAAGGCAAGCTCCACCAGGACTCCATGCCTCTGCATTTCTCTCTTTACCCGGCTGACTTCTTCCCGTCTGCCAAGAGCTAATGCAGATGTCACGGTCTCCGAAAGCCTTCTCTCCTCCTTAACAGAGTCAATCATTACCTCCTTTGTGCCCTCACAGCACTTGATACACCTGCTCCACAGTGCTGTCATATCCCTCTGCCATGTTTGAACTACCCGCGACTCCACAATACACACACGCACAAACACACCTACTTTCTTCACCCTCCATTCTAAGGTTGATTCTAAAGCTTTAACTGAAGAAACTGGGTGGTCTTGATTTTCACCATCATAGGCAAGGCCATTCAAAGGAAACCAAGGTTTACACTAATCCTATGCCGACAGAGACACACACATTAGTACCACCATTACTACTACCAGTCACAGTGAGAGTGAACATTCAAATCCATTGGGGGAGCGCTGTGCTTATTATGATGCCTGCGTTATCTCTAATCCTGGGGATAATCCCATTGGGTAGCTACTATTATCCTTATTTTATAGGTAAGAAACCTGCATCCCAGAGAGGAAAGGTGACTTTCTCAGTCACCCAGCTAGTAAGTGGCTGACCCGGCTCTCAAATCCAGCCATGGCTCCAAGAGATTACGTAACCTCCCAAGCACCCTGCTCTTAAGCTTTCTTTCTAAGCAACAGGCAACTTTCCCACTTCCTGTCACACCCACACCTTAGCTGCTGAGGTTGCACAAAGCCAGTGCTCCCCAATTTGTGTGATGGAGCAATAGTTTCTCTGGAGACTCTGTTTCCCATCCACAGAAACTTCCTCAGTTTTCCTTCTTTTGCTGCCCACTTCCACTGCTCTCAATGCTTATTACAATGTGTTGTCACTAGAAAGCTTTCGTTCTCCTCGTCTTCTGTGGTCATCCAGGCCTTCGGTGCAAATATGCCCAGCAACATCACAACATCTTCTTGGGGCCTTCCTCAGCAGCCAGTCAGGCCCACACTGACCCCTGCTTCCCTTGCTACCGCACCCAGTAGGCGTGAGTGCTGAAGGCCAAGGAGCCGGTTGGGCCTGGGATTTGGAGCAGTAACCCTGAAGTCCAGCTGCCTTGGCCAAAGGCCAGCTCTGTCACTTGCTACCCCTGTAACCTTGGGCAAGTATGTTCCGCCGCTGAGTCTTATGTCTCTCCTGTATTAGTTAGGAATAATACAATGACTTATTTTCTCGGGTTGTTGTAATGAAAAAAGGAGATGGTCAGTACAAAGAGTTTAGCACAGGCCCTCTCACATAGTAAGTACTCATTAAATGCTAATTTATAGTATTAAAAAAGTGTTTATGTGCCAGGCAGTTTTCACAGTAGGTTGGGGGAGGGAGGCCAAGACCCACAAATCGATCACTTGACATGACACGTCAGTGCTGGAGTGGAGAGTGCTGTGGAATGGCGTTCACCCATCGTGGCTTCAGATGAGGCTCCAGGGGAGATGCCATCAACTGACTGTGAAGGATGGCACACGCCACTTCACATTTGTTATGACTGGTTGGGGTTATTCTCAAATTGCTTCTCACGTGGATTTATTTTGTCTCTTCCAACTTGAAGTCCGAAGTCTTCTCAACTAAAACCATATATATCCCTTTGCTTTCTCACTGCATCCCACCCTTGGGTCTCGCACTGCATCACTGATAGCTGTAGTCACATAAAGATCTGTTCTTTCCTAATATTTAGAAAAGCAAGAAGAGGGCAGACTGTTGAGGAACACCTTCTACAATGCCAGGCAACTCACCTGCAGTATCAGATTTAATCCACACAGTAGTTCTTTGAGATTACCATGCGATTACTCCCATTTTTAAGATGAAAAAACTAAGGGTCAGAGAGGAAATTTACAATTGGACATAACCATAGATGACATGGCTGGAGTCTGTTCCCAGATTCACCCTAGGCTTCCCACAGCCTCCCCAAAATGCCGAAACCACTATTTTCACATTGTTATGAGATTGAGAAAGAAGAAGAACCTCACAATATATCACAGAAGGAAATTAGATTGGGCCCACAGTGGTTTCTGCAGTCATTTTCATCGAACTCAGTCCCCTGTCATCTCTCTGATCACCTCTCATGTCAATAATCAATCAACACATTAACAGGGCCCCTTTCCATGAGCTGAGCGGCCATGATATTTGCTTTCCTAAGTCCCATTCAAGAAGCTGAGATCCATTTGCCTCCTTTTATTTCTTCCCGTCAATTCCCTTCTGGCCTGAATGGAGTGCCTTAGTGCTGGAAATCATACCACATTTCTCGGCAGTGTTTCCACCTTGGCCTTCACAAGGTCCTTCTCACCCACCACCTGCCAAACCAGGGATATGCACCCAAAGGGGCAGAACTGACCAGTCAGCCCCACCAGACCCAAGTCAATATAACTCACAGCTCAAGACTTAATTTAGAACTGCCCCCTCCCCCCCAGCCCCAGCCACCATGTACCTTGGCACTTATGTCTGTGGCTATCTTTCTGGCATGGGGATTTCTGCCAAGGTTATTTTAATGCTGACTGGCACCTCTGACTATTCTGGGAGAATATCTCTGGAGAGAAGAAGCTCGTGCCCAGGTCCCAAGACCTCTGGAATGTAACATTGGACCGTCCACAGTACATTGGTTTCCTGGGTGGGAGTCTGTACTGTGTACTCTACGGAGACCTGGAGAGATTTTCCCTCTCACATGTTACAGTGACTTAAATGCTCCCAGACTCTGCTGACCCACATTTCTAATCAGTCAATCTACCAAAACAAACCATAAGAAGGACTGAAGTACTGATACATGCTACAACATGGATGATCCTTGAAACATGCGAAGTGGAAGAAGCCAGACACAAATGGTCACATATTGTATCATTCAATTTATAAAAAATCTCCAGAATAGGCAAATTCATAGAGACAGGAAGCAGATTGGTGGTTACCAGGGGCTGGAGGGAGGGGGCATGAGGAGTGAGTGCATAAAGGGTATGGAGTTTTCTTTGGGAGTGATGAAAATGTTTTGGAACTAGATTGAGGTGATGGTTGCACAACTCTGTGAATGAACTAAATGCCACCAAACTGTATAATTTAAAATGGTCAATTTTATGTTACAGAAATTTCACCTCCATTCAAAAAAATACCCGATCACTACAAAAAGGATTTGATGTGGCTGACAGTGTTGCATGCATGCATCAGGATGCAAAATGAATGCAGTAAGAAATCGGGGCAAGAGGAAAATGGGGGTAGAAAGGAAAATGAATCCTGGGTGTGGTTAACAGGAAATCTGCAAGCCTTTAGTTATCATTTGATTATAAGAGGTGGCTACAGATTCAACTTGAACTTCCCAGTAACTGATGCAAAACGGAAGATATGAGTTCTCCGAAATTTGCAGAGTTCAAAGAATGGAATGAGTCAGGTGTTCAGAAAATGCTCTATTGATGGTTGGAAGAATTTAGGAGACCCTAAAGGGACCCCTTTAGAGATGGACTCCCTCTGGTGATGGGGTCTTCTGCAGTGCTCCTCTGTCTGGCTGTTCGCACACCAAGGCTCAAACACCAGCCCTTTCCTCTAAGAAGCAGGCTTGGCAAGCATCCCAGCCCATCCCTCCCAGGCCCATGAAGGAAACAATCCTATTCAGAAAAGTGTGGGACCCATGGACCCCACCCCGCAAAAAATAAACCAGAAATGTTGTATAGACAGTACATCATTCAACAGTGAGTTCACCTAATATTTGATGGGCAGCTACTCTTGTGCCCGACACTGCTTAGGTCCCAGGGACACAAAGGTCAGCAGAGCAAACCTCATGAAGTTTCCCTTCTAGAATGGGAGATAGACAATATATTTTTTAAATCACATAAATACATCATTGCTAATAGTATTTACTATGAAGAAAAAGGAGAGGAAACAGTGTGCAGGGATCAGAGGGGAGGGACTTGTTGTGGTGGCGTTTCAAGGAAGGCTTCTCTTAAGGTGGGGACATTTGAGATGAGATATGAGGGAGAGTTAGACCCGCAGAGAGAAGGAAAGGCTTCCAGACAGAGACAAGAACATGAGCAAAGGCCCTGAAGGGGGAGGGAGGGTCCCAGAGGGTGCCAGGAAGTGACAGAGAGTCAGTGGCAGTAAGGCAGAGAGTGACAGAGTGGAGGGAGAAGAGGCAGAGAGATGGACAAAGGCCAGGCCATGGCAGACTGAGGAGGAAGAGAAGAGCGTGCAGGTCCAGCTGCACTGCTGCCCACTCTGGGGTGCGGGGATTCAGAAAGATGGCCACCAGGATGGGGAAAGAAGCTGGCTTCAAAGACTAAGGGATGGTAGGATATTGTTTCATGCATTCGTCCCCAGGTGCAGGAGGGAAGATTCCAGAATCAACCAGGCCCTTGTCCTACTGGTAGTATTGGGCTGAAGGGTTCATACTATCACCTGGGGAGCCTTTCCTGGCTATTCCTCTGTGTATCATTGGCGTGTGTACCCAAAGTGCTGTTAACTCTTCTTCAGTGTTTACCTCCAATATCTGCAGGACCTTTCCTCACATCCCAGAAGCCTGGAGAATGCTGTTGGCTTCCATAGCAACCATTTATTGAGCCTTCGTTACCTGTTAGACCCTTCAGATGTCACAAGTGCTGTGTGAGACAGGCATTATTAGCTACATTTTAAAGATGAGAAACCTAAGACTGAGAGCAGTTGGAGTGTTTGCTTATGTGACTCAGGTACTAAGTGGAAATTCCAGATTTGAGCTCATGTCTTCCTGATTCCTCAAACTGCTGCCTTTCCAACCACAGTTCACTGACTGTCTGATGACCCTTGAGGTCACCCAAGGTATGCCTTCAACGGCTTTCAATCTTAGGTCTCATCTCTGCCTCCAACCAGCTCGTAGACCTTAAGAAAGGCACTGGATTATCCTTTCCTTTTAAAATAAAGAAGTTTCTCACTTAGAGTTTCCAAAATGCATTCCTCAACATTCTAGTCCCTCAACGCTCTCCATGAGAAAGCTATCCCATAGTCAAATCCACTGTAGAAATCTTGCATACTCAATCTCCTTCTTGATGATTCACAATGTGGTTAAGGCTTTGAGAAATCTCATACAGTCTGGCATTCTCCACACCTATTTGACCATGGAATTCTTTTGGTGTACAATACCTAAATCATCCTAGGAAACTAGTGTTCCAAAACACACACTTTAAGAAGCACTAGGCTTGATACTTAAGCACGGATTGCTGTTTTCCACATACCATTCTGGGCTCTGGAAAAAATGTAAATGGTGAAGATAAATGGATCCTTCCCTCAAAGAAATCCTACTCTGGCGGGTGACATAAACATGTCTACAATGAATTGTACTGTCATGTGCTAAGTTCCTAGCCTGTTGCCAAGGGACAGGCACTTGTTGGATGGGGGAGAACTGGAAGAGATGTCAGAGTAGAGTACTGAGATGACCTAGCAGAAGGAGCAGTGCATCCTGTGTGGGTGGGGAGGCACGGGGGTGGTCAGAAGGACCTGACAGAAGAGGTCACCAAGTGGGGCCTTGAAAGATAAGCCAAAAAGGGGAGTGGAAGAAGAGATGATGGGAATTTTACAGCCAAGGAGATGGATCAGCCAAGGCACAGAATGTTCAGGAAATGGTGAGTAATTTGACAAAGCTGATGGAAACCCAGCAGGGGGTTTGGGGGGAATGGGGTGGGGGTGGGAGGATCAGGGTGCTCTCTGAGAGAACATCCTCCTCTGAAAGGCTATGAGTTTATGCCCCAGGGACTCTCACTGCCTTTCTTGTCTGTGACACAGCTAGAATTCTTGATCTAGATTTTCTGACCACACCCTGCTGCTCTCCAAGGGTTCAACCACAAGGGTTCAGCCAAGCTCTAACCACAAAGAGTGGAGACACCATGGTCAGAGAGTAAAATACAACCCTGAGTTTGCCCCCTAGTTTTCCATATCTGGATTTCAAAGGTTACCTGGAGCTCTGCTTATCAGTTAGGAATACTTTAGGCTGCAAGGAACAGAAAATTCAACTAAAGTGACTTATTTTTTTTTTCCCTGTGGAATGGGAAGGGTCAAGGTGAGGTGGGAATGCTGGTATCTGGGAGTTGCCTCCACCCCACAGTATCCTCCTTTCAGGTATCTGCCCCAGAGCAGTTCAGTCATCTGGTCAACCCAACTCCCCATAGCCCTCTTCCTCACCAGGAAGGAGTTTACTTTTCTCACATGATACAGCTGGAGGTATGATATACTGGCTATAATTCAGCAGTCCAATGATGTCAGGACCACTGTCTTGGCAATTCTCTTCACCTTTCCATCTTGTTTTCAAGATCTCAGCTATAGACTCTACCCGTCATGCCTGCGCTCAAGGTGGAAATAAGGGAGAAGGGAGAAAGTACACACCTTCCAAAGAGCTGCCGAAGCTCCCCCATGTGCCCATGTTCATTGTGCAGAACGTGCTACATGACTGCCCCTAGTTGCAAGGATGTCACTGGGAACCGAGTTCACTGCTGCTCCGAAAAAAATCAGGGTGTGTCAGCAGGGAAGGGGGACATGGATACTATGTCAGTCATAAACAGTGTCTGCTATCCATGGACAATATAATTCTGCTCCCCTCTTGGGTGGAATTCTTGGTGTGGGCCCAATGACACAGTTCAGCCCCCATAAAATGACTGCTTCTTGGACATTTCTGCAAACCACTCAGTTCCCTTAAGGTTAATGCAAAAAGAATTTTACTGTTTAGATGATTTAAATGGACTCTGTGGGAATTTAAGGATTTCTTTAAAAGGCCTCAGGAAAAAGGCACGACTAATTATGTGCCTTGAACATAACACACAACAAACCCTGACCAGGGCACTTAACGTACAGGACAGCCCGTGCCCTTGGGGAGGTAATGCTCTGCCTTTCTCAGCAGAAGCTGGACATCAGCAGCATCTTTCGAATCTCTCATATTTCCCTTGCGGTGGATGGGGATGGGACTCCTTGCTTCATTTGAGAAAAGGTTAGAATGATTTAAAAGGAAGATTCAAAATAGATACAAAGAGAATGAAAGAAAGGCTGGGGAGGTCTCCGGGTGTAACATTATAATTGAGTCTTTCTTTGATTTTTGCTTTTCTAGTTCCTAAAATATTTTTGTAACAAAGGCTCGGTTTCCTGTTCTTAGTCTGCCCATCATCTGGAGCCTTTGGAGTAGGATAATGATGACTACCCTCTACTGAATGCTTATTATATACCAGAACCAATGCTAAGTGCTTTATATGCTCCATCCTCTTGGTCCTCGCAACTGCCCTGAAGAGTAAGCACTATCAGCATCCCATACTGCAGATGAGGAAACTGAGGCTCAGAGAGGCAGATTAACATGCCCAGGGCTATCACACATCAAGGTGCCAAGTTCCTAACCATCATACCATTCAGTGCCTGCAAGCTGTTGTTCAAGCCTAAGGAAACTAAAACTTGTCTTCAACTCAGAGCAGTGTTGAAGGCCTGGGTGGTGGCCCACACCTCGGGGCAGCCAGCCCCTGAACCCAACACAGGTGCTCACAGGAACCCCCACTGGGCTCTCTGCCAGCTCTGACCTGCAGTGCCCACAGCCATGGTCTGCTTACCTGTTTTCTTCACGCTGGAGGTGGGAATGGGGCAAGGGAACTAATGCGAATGGAGCTGCAGCTGAAGCCAGGCCTTAAGTAACATTTGATTTGAGTAACATTTGATCCTCATGACAGTTCAAAAGAAAATCTAGGAGACTGTTGATTGTAAAGGTCAGCCCTGCAGTCCAGCAGATTTGAATCCTGCCAGCTGTGTGACCTCAGGCAAGCTTCCTAACCTCTCTGAACCTCATTTCCTCTTCTGTAAAACAGTGCCTATCATGGGAATCTTATGAACACTAAAATAATCCACGGGAATAGTTTAGCACAACACCTAGTAGAACGTAAGCTATTGATCAATAACAGCTACTATCTGACTGCTACTATAGAGGGGAGGTTCTATTAGCCCTATTTCAAGGGTGAAGAAACCAAGGTAGCTTGCCCAGGTCACAGCTAGAAAGCGGCAGAGCCGGGATTAAAACCCGGCCTGAGCTGGCTCTCTGCGTGAGCCATGATGCGTCTTTCAGTCGGAAGCGACCATGGAGCGTCTACCGGAACCGGAGCGACGTCAGAGGCAGCCGTGTGTGCTGCTAGGGGAGGATGCGCGCTTTCCTTTGAAGGCGTAACCCTCGAGGAATGGGGTCTGAGCAGGGCCAGACCCTGGACAAAGGTGACTGTTAACAGACTCCCTTTTCACTCTCAGCAGCAAGGACATGGGGAGCCTGCATTCTGGGGGCTGCAGAGGGGAAAGTCATAAACCCTCTGGCGATGGCACCCAGCCCCCCGGGTCATATCTCCTGGAGGTGTCAGCACGTCATAAAGCATTCCTGCTGGGCCCAGGGCAGCTGCTCCTAATTTTGTCCAAGGTTCAGAAACAACAAGACACGTGGGCCTGCCACTGACTGTTCCCGTTCAAGTCTATGGAATTTCAGCTTCCAAGGCCTCCATCGGAAAACATTCAGAGACATTTCTCAGGCCAGAGCAGACTCGCTGCCAGGAGACTTCTCCCAAGTGCTCCTGACTTCTTCAAATAGGCCAAGAGGGTTTTTTTCCCCTTTGGGCACTAGAAAAGTACAGCAAGTGTTGTACATAAATGCAAACAGTAGGTACGAGGTGGCCAGGATGGTTTGGTTGTGACTTTTTCATTAGAGCATTGAAATAGATGACCAGGGCACTGCCTTCTGGGGTAGCTGCCAGTGTCTGCTGGGCAAGAGGCATGGGGGCCAGACGTGGTCGGTGTAGCTCTTTGGTGCTCTGCACACTGACACTCCAGCACGCAGAGAGCATGTTTAGCCAGGCTTTGTGGTGAGTTTATAAATCCCCATCCTTGTGCACAGAGAATTCTCTGCCACTGGCCTGCCCATCAGGATGCACACCATCAGCATGAGTGCCCTCTTCCTGAAGACCAGATGCCAGAAGTGCCAGTCAGGGGCCCAGAGGGGCAGCCTGGTCCCACCCAGGATGTGGAGGAAAAGCAATGGGCTGTGGCAGAAAGAGCAGCAGGTTTGGAAAAGAAGACCTGAGTCCAAATCCTGGTTTTCTCACTGACCTCCTTTGTGGCCTCAAGCAAGTCCCCTGCCTTCATCTGGAGAACAGGATTCATAATGCCCTTTCTGCTGTTTCATAGGGTTGGTCAAATGAGGAGCTGTGTCTGCGGGCTCTTCTTATCAGTAAAGGGCCCAGCACACAGGAGGTGCCCACCTAGTGTTTTTGGATGAAAAAGTGAATTAATGTCTTGGTACACTTTTAGGGGAACCTGAGGTTCTGAGAGGGGCACTTAGGATGTTCCTGGTTAAAGGCTGGGCCCATTGAAAGCAGTGGGTAGACATCCTCTATGATTTCCCCAGGGAGTGCAGGAATCCAGGATGCATCATCTTAAAGCCAACGCCAGGCCCATGGCACCCTGCTCTTTAAAACCCTCCAACAAGTCCCCACTGCACTGAGAACAAGCACTCAAATCCTGGCCACGGGCTTTAAAATATGGCTGCAGGTTGGCAGTCCCCCAGATATAGTGAATCAGAGCCTCTGAGACAAGACCGGCTGTTTTTAACAGTCCTCCAGGGATTCTGATGCATGGTTGAGAATCACGTCTCCAGGTCCCGGTGTAAAAATCTCTCTGTGGACTCTCAAGGCTGTGGAGCCTTCATTGTGACGTCAGGCTCCGGAGAGAGATTCTCCATTGAAGCCAGACCTGCTGAGAAATTGCAGCTCAAACTGGTAGACCATCAGGAGCTTCCACCAGTTCTGGAGAAGGGAAGGGACGTGATGGAGGTCTTGTTGCAGAAAGAGAATTCTGCTACTGTGTACAGAACGGATTTTAAAGGGATGGAGGCAGACCGATGGTGTACTAGTCTGGGTACCCTGTTATCAACTGGAATACTTTCAGCTGCAAGTAATGGATTATCAAGCGAAGGGTGGCTGAAACAAGACAGACTCTTACTATGTCACTTTGCCAGAAGCCCAGAGGAAGGCAGGGTCGGTCAGTGAGGTCTCAGGTCTTTCCATCTGGTGGCAGGTCATCCTTCATGGTCACAAGATGGCTGTTGCAGCCTCAAACACCATATGCTCACGTGACAGCATCCTAAGCATGAAGGAAACAAGCAGGACAATGAGGCCTTGACTCTTTTTATTAGGGAGGAAAAATGTATCCAGAAGTCTCCTGGCAGACTTTTGTCTACATCTCCTTGGTCAGCCTCTGGGAGCATGCCCACTTCCGGGGCAGTCACTGACAAAGGAGAAGGGGATGGCCACAGTCGGCTTTGATGCATCGTGAACAAAACCAAGGCTCCTAACGGAGGGGAAGGCAGGGAGAGAACGAGGGCAGTGAATCTGCTAACAACGAGGAGGATATTTCTTCAGAAGGGAATGAGCTCCGAGCCTGAAGTGCCAAGTTTAGAGGCCAGTGGGAGATGCCCTTGTAGATCATGGAGGATCCTGTACACAGAGATGGGAGCCTCAGAGGGGAAGGTGTTAGGGTGGGAGTTAAACCCACGTTAGAAAATAAACTCTGTGGAGAAGCAGAGGCAGAGGGAGAAGAGCAGAAGGAAGATTTCCCTATTTTGTAGGAGCCATTAGATGGACAGAGAAAGACAGCATGGTGCTGTGGATACCAGGGCCATATATGGGTGGGGTCCCTTCCCCACCCGAAATCTTTCAGAGATCTGAGCTAGGGGTGGGGGCAATTACTAGAGGCAGCTCAGCTCTTCAGGAGCTCTCAAATGCCCAGCTGGGCATGTGTCAATTTGGGGCAACCCCACATCGGGGTCCTCAGGTCCTGATCTAACACTTGGTCTTTAGGAGCCAAGAGAAAACGGCAGGCAGGGAGTTGGTGTGGAGAGTGTGTCGGGAAAACCAGGGTTCCGGGCTTGCCAAGAGCTTCCTTTCCAGTGTGATGCTGTGTGGGTAAGCTCTCTTTCCTGTGGAGAGGCAGGGAGATTTCCACCCCGCGTCCCAGGGCAGGCGCACCCCAAGGCTAGGGTGATCTGCCAGGCAAGTGGTCAGCCTTCAGGGCCCAGGAAGAGGGAGCCCGGCCTGTGGTGGGTTAGGAGGACTCCTAGTCAGGCTCCTAGACACCCCCACTTCCGCCGCTCCACCCGGCTCCATCCAAGAGGAAATGGATTCTGGGGATGCAGGGGTGGAGGGAGGGAGAGCAAAGGGCCTCCTCCTGAGGCAACTGCCCTGGGAGTCAGAGTCAGAGGTGGGGGGGTGGGGCATGTACGGGTTCTGCAGTGAGAGAGCTGGGAGAAGACTGTTCCATAGGGCAGTCGCCTCTCCCTTCACCGTTCACCACCTGGTACTGGCGTGCTGGAGGCGTCTGCCACGGTGGAGAGAGGAGAGGATTTTTAGCAAGCTGCAAACAGAACGGGTTCTGTACAGCCCTCTGTGAACTAGAGCTCAATTTCACTGGGAGCCTTTCTCCCCAGGCACCCGTGCCTGGAGGATTTACTGTTCTGCGGGTCTGTGTCAGCACGGCCACCTGCTGCACTCCCCAGGCCCTGGAACAGCCCGGGTCAACAGCTGCTTGCAGGCCTTCCCGGTCCCTCCTGGGGCCCCTTCCCTGCAGCCGCTCAGTGGACGGGCAGCTCGCCCAGCCTCTGAGCGCTCCCAGCGGCACCTCTCTCTTCCTGCCGCCCTGAGGCTCAGCCACACCTGCTGTCCTGCCTTCCCCAAGGGCTGCTGGCGCTGCCGCCTGTGTCTGTCATCGTCACTTACAGAGAAGGCCTCCCGCCCTGACCCCAGGACGCTGGGCTCCCCACTTAGAAATCACAAGTGTCTTCTGAAGCTTCAGCGTCCCTTCCTCCTGAGTCTCGCCACCCCATTGATCACTAGGAAGAGTGAGGAAGTCATTCGTCCTGTTCCCAGTGTCATTTCCATAATGGATCATGCCTCTACTTCTATTCACCCTTTGTGCTGCACAAAAACATTTTTTCCTCTTAGTAAATTTCTCTTCAAATTTTACAAAAGTAACACGTGTCCACCCTACTCAGTGATACCGCAGGAAGAGTAGAAAGAAAAAACTCATCACCTCTCCCCATTCCTTTTCATCTGCCCTTCCCAGGCCTAAAACAGACTGGGGAGGAAACTTCCTCCTCTCCTGCTCACATAAATATATGCAGATGTGTGCACAGGTAGCCTTTTGGCTTGGGGCTGGTAGTTTTTGCAAAACTGGATCCTATAATACGCATCCACGGCTTGCCTTTCTCTCTTAACAAGGCATCATAGCTTCCCTCAACAGGTAAAACCAAACACATTTTGGTATGTAGCTGTGTAATATTTCCATAGATTTGATGTGCCACAATTCATTTGTTCAACTGTCCCCCGCTCGTGGCTCTTTGTCAGTGTGAGCAAAGCCACAATGACCAGTCCTTGTCCCCCACGGGGCAGACTGCTCTCAGCACTCATCCCAGGTGCCCCTTCTCCACGTCTCTTGCATTCTTTCCCCCTCCCTTCCTATCTCCTCTCCATTTCTTGTCTGTAATTTCTGTCATTGCACTTAATAACCAGGTCTGATGTTCTTTTTTATTTTTCTGTTTATTACCTGTAAGGATTCTGGATTCTGGACCCAATTCCAATGTGTGTGACAGTTCCCCACACCACCAAGTAATTCTCCACACCAGCTGGGAGTCCTACTGTTCAACTCAATTCTGACACTGTCTACCTGGAGATAGCATCAGACCCACAGGTTAAGGGCTCAGTCCCACAAGACTGCTCCCACTTCAGAGGTCAATTACAAGTCCAGGTTGTCACTTGTGCTTCTGACCAACCAGCTATAAATCAGAGGTTCTCACGACCCTCTCTTTGGGTTCGATTTATCTGCTAGAGTGATTCACAGAACTCAGGAAGTCAGTTTACTTACTAGATCCCTGGTTTATTACAAAGGATATCAAAGGCTATGCAGCGAGATGAAGAGATACACAGGGTGAGGTCCCGAACAAAGGAGTTCTCGTGGAGTTTGAGGGCTGGCATGGTGGTACGGGGAAACATTCTGGTTCACCAACCTGGAAGCTCTCCACACTCCCTCTTACGGGGTTTTTATGGAGGTTTCATTATCTAAGCATAATTGATTAAATCATGGGCCATTGGCGATAGATTCAACCTCCAGCCCCTCTCCCCTCCCCTGAGGTCAGGGGGTCGGACTGAAAGTTCCAACCCTCTAATCAGTCATGGTTGGCTCTCCTGGCAACCAGCCCCCATGTTTAGGTGGGGTCCAAAAGTCACTTTATTAACATAACAAGAGACACCTTGTCACTCTCATCACTTAGGGAATTCCAAGGGTTTTAGGAGCTCTGCGTCAGAAACTGGGTCAAAGATCCAATGTATATTTCTTATTATAAATCACAATATCACCACCTGTATCTCCCGAGAGTCAGAAACTACTCAGGGCAAGATGGAACCCAGTGGGTATCAGTAACCGACTGTTATAGGAATGAATACATGAATCAACCCAGCGGGAAGGAGTGCCTTGTGCCTCTAAATCATTGCAGGTGTGATGGTTAAGAACATGGTTTTAAAAGCAGGTAAAAGCCGGGTTTACATCATTAGTGTAATTATTTACTAGCTGAGTAAATCTAGACAAGCTATCTGACACGCTGGAGCCTTAGTTTCATTCTTTATAAAATGGGAAGGTAATATTAGGGTTCTTGTAGTGCAGTACTACATAGTAACCATTCAGTCAGTGGTACCTTCTAGAAATGGTAATAGCAATAGTAATGATAATAATAAAACTCAATTAAATTAAACATTAATCCGAGCTCACAGATATTTTCAGAATGAGAAAGAAACTACCGTAAATCTTTGTAAGTGGGCTGAAAGTGATATCAGACATTGTAAGTGTAAGATATCACTTTGTAAGTGATATGAAAAAGAAGGTCAGGAGGAAGCGAACTGAGGCCAGGGAAATAGAGGCGATAAATGATGGCAAGGCCTGGAGACCCTAGAAGCAGTGTTTCCTGAACTTGCCCGAGCTTAACCATCAGAGAGCAGTGAGTGCACAGATTCCTAGGCCCTTCTCTTCGTTCAGTGGGTCTCCGGTGAGGCTGAGGGATTTGCATTTTAATAATCCCCCTGGAAGCTTCTGATGCACAGCCTGGTCTGGGGAGCATGCATGGAAATGGGTGAATCCAGCTGAGTTCTGGTCTCCTTGTTTTCCTCAAGAAGTGTCACAGTTTTAGGTTTCACATTTAGATATATGGTCCATTTTTACTTAACCTTGTATATGAGGTAAAGTGTGAATTAAAGGTGATTCTTTTTACATTTGCATATTCACCTGTTCTAGCACCATTTGTTGAAAAGGCCATTCTTCCCCCACTCAGTTTCCTTTGCACCTTTGTTGAAAATCCACTGGCACTATATGTGTGCATCTACTTATGGATGCTGTCCTGTTCCATTGATCTATTTGCTTGTCTTGATGCTAATACCACTCTGTCTCGATTACTGTAGCTTTATAATAAGTCTTAAAGTCCGATAATGTAAATCTTGCAACTTTGTTCTTTTTCAAACATGTTCTGGCTACTTAGGTCATTTGTATTTCCATATGAACTACAGAATCAGCTTATCAATTTCTTCTAAAAGGCCCGCAGGATTTTGATTTGAATTGTGTTGAATCAATAGATCAATTTGAAGAGAACAGACATCTTAACAATATTGAGTCTCTGATCCATAAACAGCATATCTTCCATAATTTAGCAATATTTTGAAGTTTTCAATGTACAAGTCTTGCACATATTTTGTCAGATTTATCCCTAAGTAGTTCAAATTTTTGAAGATTTTGTAAATGGTACTGATATTTAAATTTCAATTTCCTACTTTTTTATTGCTGGTACATATAAATATGATTAATTTTTGTGTATTGATCTTGTATCCTGCAAACTTGCTAAACTCACTAATTCAAGGTTTGTTTTGTTTTATTGGTAGATTCCAAAGGTATTCTACATAGATGGTAATGTTGTCTTCAAGTAAAGACAGTTTTACTTCTTGCTTTCTGATCCGTATGCCTTTTCTTTCTTTTTCTTGCCTCACTGCACTGGCTAAGACCTTCGGCACAGCCCTGAAGAGAAATGGCGAGAGTGAACCTTCTTGCCGAGTTCCTGATCTTAGGGAGAAAGAATTTAGTCTCTCGTCGGTAAGGATATTAGCTGTGGGCTTTTCACTGATTCCGTCTATCAGGTGGAAGAAGTTCCCTTCTTTTCCGAGTTTTAAGTGAAAATGAATGTTAGATTTGGTGAAATGCTTTTTCTGCATCTATTGAAATGAACATATGGTTTTCCTGTTGTAGTCTGTTAATATGCTGAATTACATTGATTGATTTCCAAATGTTAAACCAAACTTGCATTCCTGAGATGACCCCCTTGGTCATGATGTTCCATCTATCCATCTATCTATCTATCTATGTATCTATCTATCTATCTTCTATCCATCTATTTAGATTGGATTTGATAAAATTTTAAGAATTTTTGCATCTGTGTTCATAAGGGCTTTTGCTCTGAAGTTGTTGTTCTTGCTGTTTTCCCAGTGTCTTTGTCTGATTTTGGTATCAGAGTAATCATATAATGAATTGGGAAATATTTTCTTATATTCAATTTTCTCTATAATTTGTGCAGAACTAGTATAATTTCTTAAAATTTGGTAAAATTTACCAATGAAACCATCTGAGTATAAAGTTTTCTTTGTGGGAAAATTTTCAATTACAAATTAAATTTCTTTAATACACATAGGGCTATTCAGGTTATCGATTTCACCTTGAGGGAACATGTTGGTATCCTTCATGGAATTTGTCCATTTGATTTAAGTTGTTGAATTTTTTGGCATAAAGTTGTTCATAAGATCTCCTTATTATTCTTTTGATATCTGTAGAATCAATAGTTATCACCTCTCATTCCTGATATTGGTAATTTGAATCTTCTCTCTTTTTTCCCTGATCAGTTGCTTAAGAGATTTATAAATTTTATTGATCTTCTCAAATAACTATCTTTGGTTTCACTGATTTTCTTTAATATTTTGTTTTATACTCCATTTGTTTCTATTCTGATCATTATTTCCTGTCTTCTGCTTACGTTGGGTTTCATTTGCTCTTTTTTTTTTTTACTAGTTTCTTAAGGTGGAAACAAAGGTCATTGATTTGCAACTTTTCTTATTTTCTAAGATAGGCATTTAGTGCTATAAATTTTCCTCTAAATACCTCTTTAGCTTCTTCCCACAAATTTTCATATGCTGTCCTTTATTTTTCACTCATGTCAGGCGGAGGGAGTGGTCAACTGGATCAAATCCTGCTCGTGGATTGACAGATGAGGACTGAGCATTGACCTATGGAGTTAGTAACACAGAGGTTACTGGTGAACTTGGTTAGCTATTTTGGTGGCATGGTGAGAGACAAAAGCCTGATTAGAAGGACTCAAGAGAGAAAGTAGAGCTTGGGAGTATACATTTTCTTTGAGTTTTGTTTTATAAAGGAGCAGCAAAATAGGACAGAAGCTAAATGGGGAATGAAAGGTCAAGGGTAATCTGCTTTAAGAAGGGAAAAAAGTAGCATGTTTGAATGCTGATGAGAGTTATTTTGACTGTTTCTATTTAAAATTATTTAGCTCATTGCCTCTACTACTCCAGAATATATGCTTAGTCCTTTTTTCTTACTTTATCAACTCTAGATAATATCTCTAGACTCTAATATAAAAGATAAATATATGACTCAATTCTACTTCCTTGCTATCTCTCTCTGCCTTCCAAAATTTAATTTTGTGTGTGTGTGTGCTTTGTCCATTGATTACCTTGACAACTTTAAATACCCTACCTAAACCTCTGTTTCTTATTCCTTCACTTTTCATATGTATTTCAACCACTCATTTTGTAAGTTAAGATTATCAACACTCTTCCTTTCCCCAATCTTTTCTTTCTCTCTTCCCATTCCAACTTTGACTGGCAATAATTGTTTGTAGATTGAATCAAATTGATTAAAAATAAAGCATTAACATGTCTATAGTAATATAATTCATGTTGGGCCAAGTAGTGTGCTAAAATTAAATTGTCTTCTCCAGAAGTCACTTATCCATTTATTTATTTATTCATTCGTTCATTCAACAATTATTTACTGAATGTCTGCTACCTGCCTGGCACTGTTCTCACCACTAGAGATAGCAAAATGAAGAAGACAGATAAAATCCTTGCCCTGTGGAGCTGACATTCCACTAGAGAGGCAGGCAATAAACAAGTGAAGCAATAATATAACTCCAGATGGGGATAAGTGCTACAATGTAAAATAAAGTGGGGTAAGAATTTAGAAAGTAACAGCTGAGGGATGATTTAGATTGAACAGTCAGTTTCTGAACAGAGACCTGTGTGGAGTGAAGGAACAAGTCATCCAATAGCTGTTCATTGGACCACCTTACATCACAACACTTGGAACAGAAGAAGGAAAATGCCACAAACATAATAGTCAGGTGGATTTTCTTTTCTTACGTTCACCTTTTCTTTTCTTTTGCTCTACATTTGAACCATGATATGGCATTTTAGATGTTCCTATGTCCCTCCAACTGAGAATTGTGACATCCTTTTATTTGCAAAGGCAAGTTGCCAATGGCAAGACACCAAACAATTTAAATGTCAAGAACTTTGGTTGTCAATCACTGAATTTGATGGGTAAATATTTAAATGGTAATTCTAAGAAGATCTAATCTTCATCAAATCTTTTTTTTGCCACAGCCAACAAATAAAGGTCAAGGGGAACCCGTCTCCCTTTGAACATGCTCAAGAAACAGGAAGCTGTCTCCATTTGAAAGAAAAGTTCAGGATAATCCATCTTTCCAAAAGACTCTTCTTTATTACTTTGACAAGTTTAATTTAGTTCGGGTAGTTTGTGATCACATCTGGGCAAAACAGCACACTCGGTGAGAGCAAGGAGGCCTTGATGAATGGAGACCCCCAGCAGCCTTGGGAATGGAATCAGCAGGCAGCAGGGAGGCAGAGCTGCTGGTATTCTGATAGAATGACTGGGTCTGCAGATCACCCTGGTGAGAATGACTCCAGGTCTTCTGGTACATTTCTTACTTCCAAAGAACTTTTCAAACTTTTTCTATCTCAGTCTGTCTGCAAGGAAGATGAGATAAACTGGAGCATGGAATGCCACTGAATCAATCTACTACTCCATCTACAAGATCCCCGGCCCCCTTTGTGATGTAGTGCCTGACATGAGAAATGGACATTCCAGAGGTCCCTTCTGCCCTGGCTGAAGGAACTGGTGTCTGAGCACTCACTGTTTAGGAGAACAGAAGTGTCATGCAATGAAGTGGACAGCAAGGCAGTGAAGGGAACAGAGGACAATTTCTCTGTTATACACTAAGCTGATTGAATAGCCAATGGCCTTAAGAAACAGAATGAACCTTTAAATTCTCACTTCTACAATTCAATGATAGAAAAAGGTTTCAAGGATGTCACCATAATGACTTTTGGGCAGTAAGATGTGGGGGACCAGTAGGGAAAAGAGCTTTTACTTTTAATATTATATACTTCTACTTGTTTAAATGTTTTTACAATGATTCTGTATTCCTTTGGTTATTTAAAAGCTTTATAAACTAGTTTAGCTTTTATTAAAGCTAGTTCTAAGATCAGAAATCTGTCTCTTTCTCATGATAAAACTCCATTAGAACATTCACTGGCCTGGAACTGCATCTCTCTTAAGGCCCCATACAATGATTATACTTTGGAAATGTTTTTAAATTGGCAAATTGATTATAACAAATAGCTAAAATAAAAAGGGGTGACCTGGTGTGTCCTCTTTGCTGACATTTGAAGTATTTGTGAGCACTGTAAACTCTTAAGTGTGACCATCGTGGGCTTTGCAAATCAACATGACCCCAGAGTTGAACAGTAATCCAGATAGTCCAAAAAATCAAAACATACAAGTAGAAACTTCCACTTCTGGCCATCATGGAGTAACAGGGACCAGATTTACCCTCCTGCCTGAAACAACTACAAAACTGGACAAAAATATATGAAACAATGGCTTTCAACACACTGGACACCACGCAACAAAAGATAGTGACCCCAGCAAGACTGGAAACAAATGAGGTGAGCTCTGTGACTGTCCCAGCTTACCACCTTGAGGGCATTTCCAGGCTATGGCGTAGGGAGCAGGAACCACGCAGAGCCTGGAGGCCCCTCTGAGTTTGGGAGATAAAGCCAAGAGTACAGGGAGACCAGGGCAGTGAGAGTTTGCAGGGCACAGTAGCAGAAAGGAGACAGCTGCACAGAGAGAAACCCAGAAATCTGCAGAGTACCCTTGAGTATTCAGCAGAACAGTGACCAGTGTATGTTTGTGAAGAAACTACACAAGGCTGGGGAAAGAACCACCCAAAAGGACTGGAGGGAAGAGTGCCTGTTACAATCAGCCAGACTGGAAAACCTCATACTTCAAGGGGTATTGGGTAGAGCACTAAGAACAGTCTTACCTAAGTAGCAGAGAATAATTAGCCCTGGACAAAATGCTGCTCTGGTCCAGCCTAAAAGAAATTTAAAAGCAAGACCTGCCAAGATCAACTTGTGTCCAAGTAACCTAACCTCATTCTAGAATAAAGCTCAAAAATATTTATAGGAATACGAAAATATCCAGCAACAAAGAAGTAAAGTTCATAATGTCTGACATCCAATCAAAAATTACCAGGCATTCAAATGAGTAGGAAAATGTGGCCCAGAGGGAGTAGAGAAATCAACTGAAACTGACTCAGAAATGTCACAGGTTTTAGAATTAGCACATAAGAACATGTCAACAGTTATTATAACTGTATTCCATATGCTCAAAAGCTAAAGGAAACGTTGACCATGTTAAGTAAAAACATGGAAGACACAGAAAAAGATAATAAATCAACATCCTGAGATGAAAACTACAATGTCTGAGATGAAAAATACACTGTATGGGATTAATGACAGATTAGACATTGCAGAAAAGATTAGTGAACTTGAAAACATAGCAATAGAAAATATGAAAAGTAAAACACAGAGGAAAAAGTACACTAAAAAATGAACAGAGCATTTTTGAGTTGTGTGACAACTTCAAGCAGCCTAATATGTGTGTAATTTGAATGTCAAAGGAAGGAAATGAGGACAGAAAAAAAATTTGAGGAAATAATGGTAAAATATTTTCCAAATTTGGTGAAAAATAAAAACCTCAACTAACTAAAAAGCTCAACAAACTCCAAGAATAAGAAATACAAAGAATACTACTTCAAAATACATCATAATCCAATTGCTCAAAACCAGTGATAAACATCTTAAAAGCAACCAAAAGAAAAAAGATACTTTATTTACAGAGGAACAAAGATGAGCACGACAGGACATTTCTCATCAGAAATCATGCAAGCTAGAAGATAGGAGAGCAACATCTTTAAAGTACTGAGAGAAAAAAGCCTGTCAACCTAAAATTCTATACCCAGTGAAAATATCTTTCAAAAATCAAGGAAAAATAAAGACTTCATTTGAAAACGGAAAGAATTTTTCACCAGCAGATCTGTACTACAAGAAAAGTTAAAGGAATTCTTTCAGATAACAGATGGTAATATGGATCTATACAAAGAAATAAAAAACACTGAAAATGGTAACTATGTGGGCAAATATATGAGAGTTTTTTCTTAATACATAAATGTCTTTTAATTGATTGTTTAAACAGAAATAATAACATTGTATTGGTGGGTTTACAATATATGTACAAGTGAATTGTATAATGACAATAGCATAAAGGCTGGAGAGGAGAAATGGAAATATACTATTGGGAGATTCTTATACTACACATGAAGCAATATAATATTGTTTGAAGAAAGACTGTGATAAGATACTGATGAATACTATAAAGCCTAATGCTACCACTAAAATAACAACAACAACAAAGATTGTAGCTAATAGCAAACAAAGAAGATAAAATGGATTATAAAAAATAATCCAAAAGAAACCAGAAAAAGAGGAAAAAAGGAACAAAGAGAACATGGGAGACAAGAAAACAAATAGCAAGATGGTGGATTTAAACATAATAATAATCAGACTAAATGGAAATGATAAAATATCCCTATTAAAAGGCAGGAATTATCAGATAGTGTTAAAAAAAGCAAGACAACTATACACTGGCCACAAGAAACCCACTTTAAGTATAAAGACACAAATAGGTTAATAGTAAATGGATGGAAAAAGTTATACCATGCTAAATTAATCAAAAAACCTGGAGTGGCTACATTAATATCAGACAAATAGAATAATACCAGGGACAACAAAGCTCATTTCATAATGATAATGTGGTCAATTCATTAAAAGGACATAACACTCCTAAACATTTATGCATCTAATAACAGAGCTTCAAAATACATGAAGAAAAAACAAAAAAAAAACTGAAAGAAGGAATAGACAAATCCACAATTATAGTTGGAGATTTCTATACTTTTTCTCAATAATTGATAAAACAAGTGTATATAAAATCAGTAAAGATATAGAAGACTTGAACAACACTATCAACTAATCTGACCTAATAGACATTTAAAGGACACTTTATCCAACAACACTGGAATATACATTCTTTTCAAGTGCACCCAGAACATTTCCCAAGATAGACTATTTCTTGGCCATGAACCAAGTCTTAATAAATTTAAAAGAATTCAAGTCATACAAAGTATGTTCTCTGACAGCAATGAGATTAAATCAGAAATCAATAATAGAAAGATAACCAAATACTTGAAAACAAAATGATACACTCCTACATAACCCATGAGCTAAAGAATAAATCAATCAGGAAATTATAAAGCATTTGAACTGAATAAAATAATGAAAATATCACAATTTGTAGAATGCAGGTAAAGAAGGACTTAGAGTGAAATTTATAGCACCAAATGCCTAAGAAGAAATGTTTCAAATCAATGACACCAGCTTCCATCTTAAGCAACTAGAAAATAAAAAAGAGCAAATAAAACCCAAAGTAAATGGAAGAAAGAAAATAATGAAGACCAGTACCTAAATAAATGAAATTGAAAACAGGAAAAACAATGGAATAAAATCAATGAAACCAACAAACTTCTTTGTTCTTTGAGAAAATAATAATAAACATCTAGCCGACTCTTCAGGAAATAAGAGAGAAGACACAAATAACCAATATTAGAAATAAGAGAGGCGTCATCGGTACAGATTCTACAGATATTAAAAAGATAAAAGAATATTTTGAACAACATCATGCCAATACTTTCTGAGAGGAAATGGATAAATTCACTGAAAGACACAAACTACTAAAACTTATTTAAGAATAAATAGATACCCTGATAGCCCTATGTCTAACAAAAAAATTGATTTTGTAGTTTAAAACCTTCACACAAGCAAGCTTCAGGCCCAGATGGCTTCACTAGCGAGTTCTACCAACATTTAAGGAAGAATTAATACCAATTCTACACAATCTCTGAAACTACTGAAGATGAGGAAACACTTCCCAACTCATTCTACGAAGCCAGCATTACTGTGATCCCAAAACCAGACAGAGACATTACAAGAAAACTAGAGACCAATATCTCTCATGAGTATAGATAAAATAATCCTCAATAAAATATTAGCAAGTTGAATCTAGCATTATATATAAATAGGATCAATGTAATTCACCATAGTAGCAAAATAAAAAATAAAATCCATATGATCATCTCAATAGATGCAGAAACAGCATTTGAAAAAATCCAACCAATATCCATTCCTAACAAATTCTCAGAAAGCAAAGAATAGAAGAGACCTTCCTCAACTTGATAATGGGCATCTATTGAGGATAATGGGCATCTGTGAAAACCCTACACTCATGTCAAACAATGGTGACAGACTGAATGGAATGCACTCCCCGTAAGATCAAATCAGGAATGTTTACTTTCACGATTTCTATTCAGTTTTGTTCTAGAAGTTCTATCTAGTGCAATAAGGTAAGAAAAAAATTTATAAGGCATCCATTTCAGAAAGGAAGAAGTAAAACTGTCCTTATTTGCAGATATGATCGTCTATCCAGAGAATCTGATGGGATCCACCAAAGTAAAGGTACTAGAACTTATAACTGAGTTTAGCCAAGGTGCAGGATACAAGATCAATATAGAAAAATTAATTGTATTTTGAAATACTAGCAATGAACCATCAGAAATTGAAATTTTTAAAATAAATTTACAATAGCATAAAAATATTAACTATTTGGAGGTAAATCTGACAAAAGATATGCAAGACCTTTATACTGAAAATTAAAAATCACCAGTGAGAGAAATATATTTTTATGAGTCAGAAGACTCAGTGTTGTCAAGGTGCCAATTTTCCCTCAGATTGTTTTATAGATTCATTGAAATCCCGGCAATCCTTCTTATAGACATTAACAAGCTGATTTTAAAATTAATATTTAAATGTGAGTGATTTAGAATAGCCAAAACCACTTTCAAAAAGAAGAATAAATTTGGAGGACTAACACTACTTGATTTCAGAATTTAAGCTAGAGTAATCAAGGCAGTGGGCTTTTGCCATAAAGGCTAACAGTGGAACAGAGTCCAGAAAAGACCCATATATATGAAAATGGACAACTGATTTTCAACAGAGGTGCAAAAGCAACTGAGTGTATAAGTCTTTGTGACCTTGGGTCAGGCAAAGCCTTCTTAGATACACTAGAAAAGCATGATCCATAAGTGAAAAACATTGATAAGCTGGATTTCATTATAATTTGAAACTTTCGCTCTTCAAAAGACACAGTTAAGAGAATGAAAAGACAAACCACAGGCTGGCAGAAAATCACTGCAGATCACAAATCTAATAAAAGGTTGGTATCCAGAATATATAAAGAATGCTCAAAACTCAATAATAAGAAAACAAAAACTCAATAAACAAACAACCTAATAAAAAATGGGCAAAAGATTTGAATAGACACTTACCAAAGAAGATATACAGATGACTAGTCATAACATAAAAAGACACCCAAAATCAATAGTCATTGGGAAATACAAATTAAAACCATAATGAGATACCACTATTCACATGTTAGAGTGGCCAAAACTAAAAAGACTGACAATACCAAGTGTTGACAAGGATTCAGAGCAACTGGAATGCCACACAGTGCTGAGGGGAATGTAAAATGGTACCACTATGGGAAACAGTTTGACAGTTCCTAAAAATCTAAACTGACACCCAACACACGACCCAGAGAAACTGCTCTTAGGTGTTATTCCAGGAGAAATGAAAGCTTATGCCCATACAATGACTTATACTTGAATGTTTATAGCAGCTTCATTTGTAATAGCCCAAAACTGGAAACAACCCAAATGTCCATCAACAGGTAAATGAATAAATGATTGCAGTATATCCACACAATGGAACTCTACTCAGTGATAGAAAGGAATGCACGATTGCTCCAGGCAACAGATGGATGATTCTCAAAATAATTATGCTGAGGGAAAGAAATCGTACAAAATAGGGTACATTCTGTAGGATTCCATTTATATAAAACTCTAGAAAATGTGAACTACTCTATGGTGTTAGAAAGCAGAATAGTGGTTGCCTGGGGATGGGGGCACAGGTGTGGACTGGTGGCCAGGGGTGGGAAGGTGGACTCCAAAGGGTATAAGGAAATTTTAGAGGTAGTGGATATGGTCATTATCTTGATTGTGGTGATAGTTTCATGGGTGTATACATATGTCCAAGCTTATCAAACATACACTTAAAATATATGCAGTTTATTGTAAGTCAATTATACCTCAATAAAACTGTTAAAATATGCAAGGTTTTTCTTTTCGCTAATTTTTTTAATCATCAAAAGCATTTTAGCTCTTTAAATGCAGCTCTACACAATTACCTACACAAAGACAGCTCCAGCTTCGAGAATATATGATCTAACACATGCACGACTGACACGTATACACGTGTAGACAAAATACCCTAATCCACAAATCATTTAACGTTGAGATATGTTATGATAGTAATTCTCAGTTCTTTGACTAGGTGGATCCCTTTTTAATACCAAACCATTTGAAGACTTCACCCAACATGATATTATTATTGTTAGTACGCATTAATCAAGAAGATACATGATGACAATGAGCTCGTAGGACCTTAATGAGCACGTACATGTGAAAATGTATGTGTGTGTGTGAGGAAGACCAGCCCTGAGCTAACATCCGTTGCCAATACCCCTTTTTGCTGGGGAAGACTGGCCCTGGACTAACATCCATGCCCATCTTCCTCTACTTTATGTGGGACGCCGCCACGGCATGGCTGACAAGCAGTGCTCCTGGAACTAAACCGCTGCGCCACCAGGCCAGCCCCCGAAAATGTATTTTCTTAATCTCAAGGCAGTAACATAGATTTGTAAAATGGTAGCGTATATATTTTTTCTGGATCTTTCCTCTCCCCTGATCCTTCTCTCTGCTTAGGCACTAGGTCTACCAGCATACTTTGCACCTGGGTAGCGTTGACCTAGCAGTGGAGAAGTTAATTCTTAGCTTGTGAGTTTCAGAGGGAATTCAGAGCCTTCAAGGAAAAGGGGCTACAGAAAAGACTCAGGACATGAATAGCAGTTTGGGAAAAATGTGTAATGACGGAAGTACAGAGCAGAGTAAGGCTTCCAGTCCCAGAAGAGAAGCAACATGCCTGGTCAGTGGAAGGAATCAGAAAGAGGGAGAAAAGAGAGTTTGGATGAGGCCAGGTGCCTGAGAAGAGGCCCTCTGCCCTGCCACCCATGCTAAGTCCAGAGACAGGGCAGAGAAAACCATTTGCCCAATGGGTGTGCTGATCTGACGACTCAGGACACCTGTGCTCTCTTTCTTTGGGAAAGAGCTGGGAGCTGGCAAGACCCCAGACTTGCCCTTCCAGCATGGCACTGGAGCCAAAGAGGTATCTGAGAGGTGCAGATCTAGGTAGAAGAGTTGAAGACCATGTCACAAAGTTTCCTGCATCCCAGAGGGGTGTAGGAGTATTGTCCGACTCCTGGGCCGCCAAGAGAGGCATGGACGTGTCCCACATTGCTGGCAGGTGGGAATAGGCCGTGTAGTGCCAACCAGGAGACTGCAAGATGACCGCATGAACTGACACCCGAAAAATGGGTAGGGATGAGGTTGTCTCAGAGACTGCCTGCATGGTCCATGCCAGCTGAGGGCTGTTCCCCTCCTGATGCTAGGAGACACCCTAAGCACCTCAGAATAGCACATACAACTCTGGGAGAATTGAGGGAGACCCTGAAATGACTAAGTTTCCAATCCTCATAAAGTGAGGAATCTTTAAAAGACGAAGCCACTATAGGAGAACAATTGCATGTCTTTCACAATTGATTTTGTGGATTGAGAAATAAGAAAATGCTACTCTTTAGTGTTGACGTGTTATTTAGAAAGGATAGTGTGCTCATATGAAATTGCAAACCTCACAATCTGCCATGTCTATCCCAGAGGTTGGGAAGAGCTACATCCTATTTGGGTGTAAACTGCACAGCAGCTGCTAAAATACATAACAAAGCTACGGAGTGACAGACCCAAAGATCAATAGAAGAGGCTCAAGAGTCCAGAAATAGACCCACACAGATATGGTCAATTGATTGTTGACAAAGATGCAAAGGCAATTTTAAAAGATCATCTTTTTAACAAATGGTACTGAAACAATTGGACATTCATGTGCAAAAAAACCCCACTTTGACCCATATTCCCAGCTTTTCAAAAATTAATTCAAAATAGATCATAGACTAAAACTATAAACTAAAGATATAAAACTTTCAGAAGATAGTATAGGAAAAAATTTGGGGGATCTTGGATTGGGCAAAGAGTTCTTAAATATAACACCAAAAGCACAATCTATACAGAAAAAATGGATATATCAGACTTCATCAAATTTTAAAACGTTTGCTTCTCCATACACACCGTTAGTAGCATGAGAGGACAAGCCACACACTGGAGGAAAGTATTTGCAAATCACATACCTGACAAAGGACTTACATCCAGAATGTATAAAGAACTCTCAAAACTCAATAATAAGGAACAAACAACCCAATAAAAACATGGGCCAAAGATTTGAAGAGACATTTCACCAAGAAGATATATGGACGGCAAATAATCACATGGAAAGACGTTCAACATTTTTAGTCATTAAGGAAATACGGATTAAAACCACAATAAGATACAGTATGGCTAAAAATAGTTTTAAAAATGGACAGTACCAAATCCTAGGGAGGATGCAGAACTAAGGAGCTCTCAGGCACTGCTGGGCAGACTGCAGAATTGTACAGATACTTTGGAAAACAATTTTTCTGTTTCTGATAAAGTTAAACCCTCACCATATGACCCAGCAATCTCACTCCTAGGTGGAAACTTATGTTCACACAAAAGCCTGTATGTGAATGTTTATACTAGCTTTAATTATAATCACTGAAAACTGGAAACAACTTGTGATGGTTAATTTTGTGTATTAACTTGGCTGGGCCACAGTGCCCAGATATTTGATCAAACATTATTCTGGATGTTTCTGTGAGGGTGTTTTTGGATGAGATTAACATTCAAATTGGTGAACTCTGAGTAAAGCAGATTGCCCTCCAAGCAGTTGAAGGCCTGAACAGAATAAAAGACAGACCTTTCCCAAGCAAGAGGAAATTCTGCCAGCAGATGGACTTCAGACTTGAACTGTAACAGGGGCTCTTCCTGGGTCTCTGGCCTGCCATCCCACCCTGCAAATTTTGGACTTGCCAGCCTCCATAACCACATGGGCCTATTCTTTAAAATTAATCTTTCTCTCCAATATATATACATCCTATTGGTTCTGTTTTGCTGGAGAATTCTAATATACAACTCAAAAGTGTTTCAACTGGCGAATAGACAAACTGTGGTACAACCACTAATGGAATACTACGCAACAATAAAAAGCAATAGACTACAGCTACACGCAACAACATAGATGAATCTCAGATTCACTGTGCTAAGTGAAAAAGCCAGACTCAAAGATTACACGCTGTATGATTCCATTTATATGACATTCTTGTAAAGGCAAAACTGTAGCGATGGAGAACAGACTAGCAGCAGGAGGGGTTAATACAAAGGATCATTACATAGTTCCTTGAGGGGGACAGATCTGTTCTGTATCTTGATTGTGGTGGTGGTTACATGTCTCCATGCATTTGTCAAAACTAATAGAACACAAAAAGAGTGAATTTTACCACACATTAAAATAAAATATAAAAGAAAAATATATAATAAAATTGAGTGAGAATCTTGGTCCAGTACTAGAGGGGAGGAACCTAGAGAAAAGGCTCTCCCCTGCCATGTGTACCCCAATATCTCCTCCTGCCTCACCAATCCCAGACTCTTTCTGCCTAGAGCAGCACTGTCCAGATAGAAATATGACGTAGGCTCCATATTTTTACTAGTTAAGTAAGAAAGTCTAAAGAAATAAGTGAAAATAATTTTATATTTTGTTTAATCCAATAATCCAAAATATTATCATTCCAACATGTACTCAATATAAACAAAATAGTCATGAGATATTTTACTTTTTGGAACGAAATCTTTGAAACCCAGTGTGTATTTTATGCTCACGGTGCATCTCAATTTGGACGAGCACATTCTCAGTGCTCCAGTCAAGTGCTCCCACACTGCACAGCGCACATGTACAGCTGGTTCGCTCCACCCCCGGCACACAGGGTCCTCACCCCATGTCCAAGCAAGTCCTGCCCACCTTCAGAATCCTAGATTCTAAGGTCCTTGATATGAGAGGTTGACTCCCTGGATTCATAAAAATGAGAGGCCAGGGGAGGGGAGAAGCCCAAAGCTGGGAACCCAGGGCACCTGAATTGGTGGTCTGCCTGCAACAGGTGTTCCCAGTATCAGAGCTGCTGGAGGGAGGGAGACACGGATCCCATAGACAGAAACACTCTCTCCAGAGCCCAAGATGGTGCTCCAGCTCTCACTTGCAGACCTTTTCATTCTTTAGCCTGGCAGCTGGCAGCTCGGGAAGGTGCAGGGATTGATCTCCAGCACTGTGAACTGCTGCTGACATTCATCTCCCAAGGTTTGGGTGAGCTGCACCAGGTTGCTGTGGACACAAGGCTAGAACTTGGCCCTCAGTCTGCCTGCCTCTCTCTCTCATTCACTCATTCTCCCTCTCCCTCGAGAAGGGCCAGGATGGTAGACCTCCTGCCCCTAAGCATCAGGTGTTAGGGGTGCTCAAGATATTTACTTTCCTCTCCCTCCTGAAAAGTCCAGCTAAGACTGCTCAGAGCAAGCCCGAGCTGCCTCAGGTTAGAGGTTTTCTGACCCATTGGCTCTGACCCCAGCACTTCCCTGTGTGGACATAACCAGCACAGCTTAATTAACCGCCCAAGTTAAATCAGATGTAACCAGAGGCTGGGATCAGAGAGAATGAGACGGTCCTACCTGGAGAGGTACAGCCTGGATAGAGAAAGAGGATTAGGGAGACAGTCCAAAGTGGGGAGCAACCTTGGAGGGTGAGCCAGTCCTTAGCTCAGCTTCCTGGAAGGACTGGACCACAGCAGCCCCGAATGGACACCAGTTGTCGGCTGTGCATCCATTTCTCCTCCGTGGTTCAAGAGCCCCACACTCCCTGAGGAGAACCCCCTTCCCACACGCAGTTGGTGGTGGGGGGGGGTCAATCCCACTCTCAGCTGCAGCAAGTCAGTGAAGCTCTAACAGGCTGTAGTGATTAGCCAGGGAGGGGAGATGATTCATCTACACAATGAGACATAAAGGGTTTTTGCTGGGACTTCTGAGAGGGGAAAAGTTTCCTTGCTACAAAGAAGGATGCTTCTCACAACTTGGACATAATAAGAAAGCATGTAGGTCTCAGAAATCATCTTGCAACCAAGAGGGGAGACAGTTTTAGTTACAGGACGATTACTGAGGGATGAACTCTGTTGTACTAAATAAATAAATAGGCTGGATCATTAGTTTGAGATGCTGGATCAAGCCATACCTAAAGCTCATAAGACCTACCTCTGGACTGATGAGTAATATGAGCCAATAAATTCCTTTTATGGTTTAAGCCAATGTGAGTTAAAGCTTCTATCAGCTGTTACTGATATGCATTACAACAGATATGCATCCAAGAAAGACACTTTTCTGCTAACATCTTTACAAGTAAGCTTAAAATCAATCTTTAATAATATGGGACAATGTGGGCAATCAGAGTCAGGGATTCAGCTTCAGGTCTAATCCTCCCACTTATCCTGAGCTCAGCAATAATAACAGTGACAGTAACAACTACGACTGACTTCTCATTGACCATGCTGCACATATAGCATTGTAATCTCGACAAAGAGGAAGACAGAGTGCATTTCTTATTTTACCGATGAGGAAAAGTGAGGCTTATGGAGGTAAAAATAACTTGCTTAAGATCACAGAGTTAAGAAGCTGGTTATTTTTCTTTATGGCCCAGATGTGATCTGACTTATTTCGTCGTTTGCAGATCTCCCACACCGACGTGACAGTGCCGTGTGGACAGAGCCTGCGTCTCCTTCCCCGCTGGATCCCGGCCGCCCAGAGCAGCTGCTGGCACGGAGTACGCCCTCAGTAAAGACCGGCTGAGTATTAAATGAACGAGAGTCAAACCCAGGTCTGGCTCCAAAACCAGCTCTTTTCACAGCTCCAGACTGTCTCTCGTGCCCCCCGGGGGTGATGACGGGGGCCTCTCGCTGCTCCCTCTGACTTGGCGGAATATCTTGAATGGCTTCGGCCTTCCTTCACGGCCGCGTCATGTCAACCCCTGACCATCCCAGATCTGCTGTACGCTGTGTGCACCATGCGGAAACAAAGACCTAACAGAGACCCACTTGGCGGCAGACGCTGCGCTCAGTTCTTTACAGACATCACCTCATTCAGTCCCATGTCCACCTGTAAGGTGGGAGCATCGTCCCTATTTGGCAAATCAGGGCACTGAGGCACAGAGAGGTTACATGCTCTTAAACTCACAAACAGATTGAGGATTGTCCGACTCCACGTTTTTTACATATTTCTTTAAAAGCCACACCCTATAAATAATTTAATTATCCTTATGAATATCATGAAACCTATTTCATTGGGGTTTTAGTCAGAATACGTCATAAACAGTACAAAATGGACATTTGGTCATTCATTATCATTTCAACATGCACTTTTGAGCATCTGCTATGCGCCAGTACCATGCGAGGCACTGGGAACAGAGGCTGAATAAAATAGTCCTGTCCCTTCTCTCATGCTCAGTCCAGCACCAGCTGAGACTCTCCTGTCTCGGGGCGGGGCCGCTGGACACCCGGCACGTTAGTTAAAGTGGGCCAGCGTGCAGCAGCACACAGACCTTGCCTTGGTCGGGGCAGGCTAACTGCTCTAGGAACAACCTCAAACATCAGGGGCTAAAAGGAATAAAACGGATTTATCTCAAAGGCAAAGTCTGATGGTCATGTTCCTGGGTGGCTCTTCTCCAAGTGCTAATCCAGGGACCTAGACTCCTTTGACTGTGGCTCTGCCATCTTGTGGCTTCAGAGGTACCCTGGAATCAGCCGGCTAGAGAATGGATGGTTTTACACTGGAGATGTTTATGGCCTAGGCTTGCAAGTAGCACATCCTTTTCCCACAGTCCATTGGACAGAACGGAACCACATGATCATCCTAACTGTGAGGAAGGCTGGGAAATGTAGAGGAACTCGTGGAATTTAGTGCCCACCAAGAGTCTCTTTCACAGACTCCAAAAAGTCTAGGAATTTTTAAAAGAATTCCACAACTCCAAACATTCCAAATTTCTAAAGTGATATATGAAATTGAATCCTTTCTGCATAACAATCCAGGGTGAGGATTTGGGTCAGCAACAACTCTACTCCATATGATCATTCAGGGACCCAGGCTGGTGGCAGTTCTGCCATATTAAAAAGTCCTCGAAAGAGGTTTTAAGGGACAGAGCTGGAAGTTGCACTCAACTCTTCCACTCACATTCCACTGGTTAGAAATCAGTCATAAGATCATATATAATTGCAAGGGAAGTAGGAAATGCATTCTATATGTCAGGCAGAAGGGAGGAGTGGATTTTCCTGGCCGGCTGGAGGATTCTACCCCACCTGGATAGTTTCATTGGACCTGCCAAATACCAGTTACTCCTCGTCTCTCCCACTGATGTCCTTCCCTAGTCCCCACCTTCTGTGGCTTGACATGTGCATATCCAGGTATGTCTCCAACCTGACATCTCAGACAGTTTCCTAATTCTGGCGTCTAAGTATGAGTCCTCCCTTTCAACAAGGCGGTAATTTGAGAAATTACTGAACTTGCTGTCAACAGCAAACCCCATGTTCTTTTGCAATTCATTCATCTGGTGATATTTCACTTAGATTTCATTCTTCTCCGCTAGAGGAGGGCAAGAACTTGTTCAATGTTGCCAGCACCTAGAACAGAACGCTTGGTACTTTGTAGGCAACCCAGTAAATACCTGTTGATTGATTGTATGAATTCTCCTTCAGTCATAAAACCTTAGGAAGTTCATATCTGATGTTGAAAAAACCTTCCCTGACCCATTATACATGATCCCACCTCCCCAGTCCCGGGCAGAGGGGGAGCATCCCTGACCACAGCAACACCTCTTCCTGATGCTCACTGGCTCACTCACTCAGCTCTCACTTCTTTTCCACCTATGGAAAACGTTGAAGAAACCACATGCATCATAAGGCCCTTTTTTCCTCCTTTTTGTATTGCTGACTTACATGGAAACTGAAGCAAAGGAGCTTTCACAGTCTGCCTGACCTTCGCTTTCCAATTTTTGTCGTCCTTGGCTGTCAGTGTGGAACCCGCCATGGCTGAGATATGCGTTGCTGTGGAGCGAACCCTGAACTGAGCAGAAAAAGACTTGTTTGGGTTCCAGCTAAGCCACTTCATAGCCATGTGTTTTCTCTAAATCACCTCAAGGCTCTGAGCTTCAGCTTCCTCTTTGGTCAGCAGATAACAATCTACCATGTCATCTTCACAGGATTGTTGTAAAATTGCATTCCATGCACTCATTCAATAACTGTTTATTGGTGGCCTATTATATGCCAGACACTGACCTAGGTTCTGGAGGTCCATCAGTGAATAAAACAAACTTCCTGTGTCTCAGAGCTGATGGTGAAGGAAAGCAGACTGTAAATAAATCAACAAATGAACATATAATACATTAGGTGGTGGTGAGGGCTGTGGAGAAAAATGGCACAGGGTAAAGGCGATGAGAGCTCCCAGAAGGGGACATTGGAATAGAGGCCTGAAGGAAGGAAGTGAGTGAGCTATGCAAAGATATGAGGGAAGAGGAGGTAGAGCACATGCAAAGGCCCTGGGGTGACAGTATGCTTGGTATTTATGAGGAATAGCAGGGAGGCCAGTTTGGCTGGAGCAGAGTTAGTGGGGGAAGGGTGGTAGATGGTGAGGTCAGAAATGTAACATGAAACTAGATCAGTCAGAGCTCTACAGGCCATGGTAAAGATTTGGCTTTTACTCTAGGAAAATAGGAAGCCATTTTTGTCTTGAACATAGAAGTGATGTGATGTGCCATATGTTTTGTAAAGATCATTCCAGCAGCTCTGTGAACAGGCTGCACAGAATCTAGATCGGAAGCGCAGAAACCAGTCAGGAGGCCACTGCAATGAAGCAGGTGAGAGCTGACTGAGGCTTGGACCAGGCTGATAGCAGAGGAGGTGGTGAAAAGCGGTCAGGTTATGTATGTATTTGGAAGGCAGCATCAACAACCCTTCCTGATGGATTGGATAACAACTGTAAGAGAAAAGAGAGGAGTCCAGAATGACCCCAAGTTTTTGGCCTAAGAAGTGAGAAAATGGAGTTGCTACTTACCAAGATGAGGAAGACTACAGAAAGGACCACACAGAAGCTCTCACTACACTAGGCCCTCAGTTTTGGAAACATTAGTCTTGAGACGTTAGACATCCAAATGGTGATGCGTGACATCGGATATACGTATCTGGAGTTCAGGGAAGAGGTCCAGGGGGAGCTATAAATGTGGGAGTTGGCAGCCTATATAAAGCCTTGGGAATTGGTAAGATCACCTAAGGAGTGAGTAGAAGAGAAATGACTCTGGGGACTGAGCAAGAGGAAACTCCAATGATTAGAAGTCTGAGTAAAGAGAGAGGCACAGCAAAGAAAAACTAAACTCAGAAGCAGTCAGTGAGGTAGGAAGACGAACAGAGAGAGAGCAGTGAAGAAAGGGGGTCAGGAAGGAGGGCGAACTACCGTTTCCATTTATGATCCAGTAGCTCGGCCAAGCAGCATGATGGCAAATACAAACCCAAATATATCGGTATTCACACTAAATGTAAGTGGGTTAACTACTTCAACTAAAAGTCTATAATTACCAAACTAAATTAAAAAACAAAATCCAATTATATGTTGCTTACCAGAGATACACTATACATTAAATATAGGACACAGAGTAACTAAAAACTAAAGATGATAAATGACATCCCCTGCAAAGACTGTCCAAAAGAAAGCTGGTATAGCTATACAATGGCAAAGCAGACTCAAGGCAAGAAGCCTAATAAAGATATAAGTTTCATAATGATAAGAGGATTAATCCTTCAAAAAAATTCTCTATTTATATGTAAATAAAAAACAGCTACAAAATATATGAAACAAACATTGACAGAGTTATAAGAAAATATAGACAAATCCACACTCATAATGGGAAACCTTAACATGCTTCTCTCAATAAAAGATACAACAAGCAGGAAAAAAATCAGTAAGGATGTGTAAGATCTGAACCACACAATTAACAAGCTTGATATGTTGGCATGTACAGAACACTGCCCAAAAGAATGTACATTCTTTTCAAGTGTACATGGAACATTTATGCTGGCCATAAAAGAAGTTTCAAAGGATTAAAATCACCCAGAATATGTTCTCTGACCACAGAAGAATTAAGCTGGAAATCAATGAAATAAGCAGAAATTCCTCAAATGCTTGGAAATTTAGCAATATACTTTTAAGTAGGTCAAAGAAAAAAATTTCAATGGAAATTGGAAAATATCTTGAACTAAATGATAATGAAAATATAACACATCAAAACTTGGGGGATGTGGTTAAACCTCTGCTAACAGAAAAACTATAGCCTTAAATGCATATATTTAAAAAGAAGAAAGGATGAAAATTAATAATCTAGTTATCCATCTCAAAAAGAAGAAAGAGAACAGCAAATACACCTAAAGAAACGGGAAGGAAGAAAATAATAAAAACTAAAAGCAGTAATTAATTAAATTTAAAATATTCAAGAGAGAAAATCAACATGCTCAAATGTTGGCACTTGAAGAAGAATAACAAAAATGTTAGGTTTCTGGGGACCCTGATAAGATAGAAATAGAGAAGTCACCAATTACCAATTTGAATGAAAAAGAAGATGACAGTCCATATCCTACAGATATTTAAAAGATAATTCTAATATATTATGAACAATTTAATATTAATAAATTTAAAATTTTAGATAAAATGGAAAATCCTTAGAAAATCAAAACTGACACAAATAAAGTAAAAACCTAGAATAGTCCTATACTTATTAAAGATATTGAAGCTGAGGTTAACAATATCTATACAAGAATTCTCCAGACATAGATGGCTTTCCTCCAGATATTTATGGAAGAATCTTATATAAACAGTTGAAAAGACTAGGAAAAATAAAATATTTCCTAACTTGTTTAATGAGGCGATTGTAACCTTGACACCAAAAGCTGACCAGGACAGGAAGAAAAGTTACAGCTCAATGAGTCTTAAGAACAGTAATGCAAAAATACCAAACTAGCAAATTAGATTCAGTGAAAGACAAAAATGATAATGTCATGACCAAATTGGATTTGTTCCAGGAATGAAAGGACAGTTTCATATTCAAAATAAATTACTATACTTACCACATTAACAAAATAAAGGGTAAACTCATATGAGCAGTAGATGCAGTCAATACAGAAATAGCTTTTGATGAATTTCAATACCCATTCATGACTGCCAGAAAACCATCTCTGCAAACAGGAATAGAAGGGAACCTCTTTAACCCAATAAAGAGTGTTTCCAAAAAAACCTACAGCAAGTCATACTTAGTGAGACTATTGAAAGCTTTCTGCCTGAAAATGAGAGTGAACAAGGATGCCTGTTTTCACCACTTCTATTAAATATTAAACTGGAGGATCTAGTCAGTGCAAAAGGGCAAGAAAAAGAAAAGGCATAAAATTTGGAAGAGAAAAAAAACCCAACATTATTTGCAAAAAAAAAATATGATTCTTTAATATAATAAATACAAACGGATCTCCAGACAAACTATTAACCTTTAATAAATGAATTTAGAAAAGTCATCATTAATCAAGGTCACTGGATAGAAGGCCAACTGCATGTAAAAATCAACTGTGTTTCTATATAACTGCAAAAGGTATATGGCAAATAAAACTTCAAAAGGATACTGTTTATAGTAGCATAAAAATATCAAATATTAATGAGAGAAATTAATAAGGACCTAAATAAATGCAGGGAACATACCATACTCATGGACTGGAAGACTCAATACTGTAAAGATCTCAGTTTAATCCCAAATTTAACTATAGATTCAATGCAATTCAAATCAAATTTCTAAAAGATTTTCTGTGGAATTTGATGAGTCAATTGTTATATTTATATGGAAATGCAAAGGGCAAAAAAGCCAAGACAATCTTGAAGAAAAAGAACAAAGCTGGGGGTCTTCAACTATCAAATAACAAGACCTGTTATAAAGACAGTAAGTTGGCTATCATCAAAAAGACAAGAGACAACAAGTGCTGGTGAGCATGTGGAGAGAAGAGAGCCCTTGTGCACTGTTGGTGGGAATGTACATTGGTGCAGCCACTATGGAAAACAGTATGGAGGTTCCTCAGAAAAATTAAAAATAGAATTACCATATGACCCAGCAATTCCACTTCTGGGTATTTGTCCAAAGGAAATGAAAACACTAACTTCAAACAATATCTGCATCTCCATGTTCACTGCAGCCTTATTTACAATAGCCAAGATATGGAAACAACCTAAGTGTCCATTGACGGATCAAAGGATAAAGAAAATGTGGTGTGTGTGTGTGTGTGTGTGTGTGTGTGTGTGTGTGTGTGTGTGTGTATATATATACACACACACACACATATATATTTCATTTTATATACATATATATGTATATATAAAATGAAATATTATTCTGCCACAAAAAACAAGGAAATCTTGCCATTTACAACAACATGGATGAAACTTAAGGCCATTATGTCAAGTGAAATAAGTCAGAAAAAGACAAATATCATATGACCTCACTTATATGTGGAATCTAAAAAAAATAAACAAACTGAACTCATAGACACAGAGAACAAATTGTTGGTTACCAGAGGCAGGGGGATAAGGAGTGGGCGAAATGGGTGAAGAGGGTTCAAAGGCACAAACTTCCAGTTATAAGACAAATAAGTCCTGGAGAAGTAATGTACAGCATAGTGACTATAGTTAATAACACTGGATATTGAAAATTGCTAAAAGAGTAGATCTTAAAAGTTCTCATTACAAGAAAAAAACCAGGATGTTATTAGCCCAAGAATATAAAAATAAACTCATGAAATACAAAACAGAGGCCGGAAACAGACCCACACTATGCAGTCACATGATTGATGACAAAGGTGACACCAGAGTGCAGTGTAGGGAATGATGGTCTTTTTAATAAATGGTATGTGATCAACTGGGAAAAATGAGTTTTGATCACTACTACGCACCACACAATTCCAGATGGATTGTAGACCTAACTGTGAAAAGTAAAATAAAATAAAATTATGAAGCTTCTAGAAGAAAATACAGAAGATCTTCACAACCTTGGAGTGCTCAAAGATTACTCAAAAAAGAAACACACTAAACACATTAACCATACAAGAAATGATTGATAAATTGGATCTATTAAAATTACTAGACATATTAATTTTATCAAAAAAACCATTCAGAGACTGAAAAGATAATCCACAGTGAGAGAAGAGTGTAATACATATATTAGCTGAAGGAATCATACATAAAATATATAATAATTCCTGCAATTCAATATGAAAAATCCAAGTGAACCAACAGAAATATTAACAAAAAACTTGAATAAGCACTTCTCAAAAGAGGATATCCCAATGTGAACAGTACTCAATCTCATTAGTTATCACAGAAACACAGCTTAAAACCACAGTGAAAATACCAACCCCAGCACACACGCATCAGAATGGCTACAATAAAAAATCTTGACAATACGCAGTAATGGAGGGAGTATGGTGGAACTGGAACCGCAATAGGCATGTTAATGGCACAACCACTTTGGGAAACTGTTGATGTCTACCAAAGCTGAACACACACATACTCTATGATACAGAAATTCCATTCAAAGGTGTGTGTGTGTGTGTGTGTGTGTGTGTGTGTGTGTATATATATCCCCAAAAGTCATGTACAAAAACATTTCTAAAAGCACTATTCATAAGAGCTAAAAACTATTGGTGTAAAAATTTTATTAGCATAAAAATATAAAATATCTAAGAATGTTTGACAAATGATGTACAAGATCCCTACATACACAAACATTAATGAGAGAAACTAATGAATACCTACATCAATAGAAGGACATACCTAGGAATAAATCGAACTAACGATGCCCATCAAGAGTAGAATGGATCAATTGTGATATATTCAAATATTTGAATAATAACTGCAATAAGAACGTACAAATTACAACTTCACACAACATCAGTGAATTTCACAGATGTTGAGCAAAAGAAATCAAACACAAAAGCACACATATTGTATGATTCTATTTATATAAAGTTCAAAAACAGAACTAACTTTTGGTGGTAAAACTCAGGAGAGTGGTGGCTCTTGCGAGGACAATGACTGGGAAGGGGCATAAAGGGCTTCAGGGGTGTCATTAGGTTCTATTTTTTAACCTAAGTTCTAGTTACAAGCTCAGTGTTGAAAATTCATTGAAGAGTACCCTTGTGGTTCATATACTTTTATATATGTATGTTATACTTCCAGAAAAAGTTTACTAAAAAATAAAAGGGAAACAGATTAACACCATCACATGCTGATGCTTAGGACCTCAATGTCCTAAGGCCTTTGGCTTTTGAACATAAGTAACTATTTATTTACTCATTTATTTCTTCAACAAATATGCATTAAACACCTACAACAACACTCCTGATCTGGCAGCTTCTGTTTCAGTGCGAGGAGACTGACAGTAGACTGGGACAGACCATGTCATGGGCTCCCTCGTCCTCCAACTTCTGGAGGATTTGGCCAGTGGGAGCACTGGCAGGAGAGCCAGAGCTGGGGTATGTGTATTCCCTCCAGCTCCCCCGCTGCAGGATTCCCAAAGGCAGACTGTGTCCCTGATGGAAGGCCCCAGCTCCTGCCAGGCAGCCCTCTCCATCCAGCTTCCTTCTCCGGGCCCTCATGACTGCCCCCTCCACTTGCCCCCTCAAGCCCAGGGGTGGTGTCAGCTCCCAGATGAGGCCAGCACCAGGATTCTACAGCATCTGTATCGTTTCCCTAAATTCTGCCCCCACCTTTATAAATAGTCCCTTATTAAACTCCTCAAACTACCCATTTTGACTGCCCCTCTGTTTCCTATCAGGACCCTGATGGATGCACAAGATGAATTTCGGCCAAGGAGCAAAGAATGAAGGAAGATAAAGCAAGATGATGGGACGGAAAGCAGCTGGTGGGAGGGGGTTACTTTAGACAGGGTGGTCAGAGAAGGCTCCATTGGGAATGGAGATATTTCAGTTGGGAGCTGAGCAACAGTGGAGCCTGTCATGAGAAAAGCCAATTAAGTATCTTTCTTTGTCCTTTGAGATCCTGATTATACCCCTGAGTTAAAGTTTTCTTTACTGCAGCACTTCTCAGAGCGTTGAATGTACATGCTCTATAATTCTCTAGGAAGGGGTAACTAAGTAGCATTTCCCAGACTACACCTTTGACCCAGAACCTTTTTCTCTAGAACAGCATTGTCCAACCAAAACCTAATGCGAGCCACATATGTCATTTAAAAACTTTCAGTGGCCACATTAAAAAAATAAATAAAAACAAATTATCAAAATTATCAAAAATAATTTTGATAATATATTTTATTTAATATAATACATCCAAATATTATCAATGCAACACATAATCAATATAAAATTATTAATGAGATATTTTATGTTCTTTTTTGAAGACTAGTACTAAGGCTTTAAAATCTGGTGTGTTCTGTATGCTTCCAGCACATCTCGGTTCAGTCTGACCACATTCCAAGTACTTAGTAGCAACTCTAGAGCACCACCCGGGTCTTCTGTCCTGCAGGGCACTCTTCAGGAAACCCCGCCCCAAAAAGGGACCCATGGCTAGAACTTCCCCCAGGGCGACGAGCTAGGACACGATAGAGTCAGTAGAACAAGTTGTAAAAGGTGGCATCAGAAAATCGTGAGGAGTGTTGGGAAACATCTCCACCTGTGGAAGAATAAAAAACACATAAAAGGTAGGACATGCGGTGAAATCTTTCTTTTGGTACAGTGCTGTTTAGGTTATCCTTTGCTGTGTGATAAATCATCCCCAAACTTGGTGGCTTAAAAGAACAACAGTCATTCATTTGCTCACGATTTTGCAGTTGGGCAGGGCTTGGTGGGGACAGTCCACCTCTGCTCCATGTGGCATCAGCCGGGGCAGTTTGGCTGGAGTTGGAAGATGGACTTTTCAAGACGATTCACTCACGCGGCCGGCAAGCTGGCTCTGGCTGTCAGCCGGGAGTTCAGCTGGGCTATCAACACGTGAAGGAGAATCACCGGCTTCCCCGCGTGGCTGCTCAGGCTGCCTCCCGGCGCGGCAGCTGGGTTCCAGCAGGGAGATGGCAGAAGTAGCCAGTCCAGTCAAGGCCAGGCCTTGCACGGCACCACATCGTCTGTGCCCCAGTTCAGGGGGTGGAGAAACAGAGCCCATCTCTTGGTGTGGGGGGAGACAAAGAATGTGTCACGAAGAATCTTGGACCCACCACAGATGCTGTCATACTTTCACATCCATGTTTTCAGCTGATCCTCTCAGCAACATCTTTTCAGCTTTAATAACTTATTTCTTTAATAAACTTGAAATAAATATGACAAATCTTAACAATTATTTATGTATGTGTGGAACACAAATGTTTGCTAGAATCATCTCTGTACACTTTTTCCATTTTCTTCAAATTTTTAAAATTAATAGGCTTTATTTTTTAGAACAGTTTTAAATTTACAGAAAAATTGCAGAGATACTGCGGAGTTCCCACATGCTCTCCCACTCCTCACAAAGGGCCCCTGTTACTAGCATCTTACATCACTATGGTACATTTCTCACAGTGAATGAACCACTATTGATACTTCATTATTAATTAAATTCCACCGTTTATTCAGATTTCCTTGGTTTTAAGCTAATGTCCTTTTTCAGTTCCAGGATCCCATCCAGGAGGCCATATTGCATTTAGCTGTCATGTCCCCTTAGGTTACTCTCAGCTGTGACAGTTTCTCAGACTTTTCTTATTTGGATGACTGACTGTTGTGAAGAGCACTGGGATTTGTTTGGTGTTTTTCTCATGATTCGACTGAGGTTATGGGTTTGGGGGAGGAAGATCACAGAGGTAAAGTGCTATTTTCATCACAACATATCAAGGGTACATGCTATCGACATGCTTTAGGATGTTGGTGCTGACCTTGACCACCTGGCGGGGCTGGCGTTTGTCAGCTCTCCACTGGAAAGTTCCTCTGTTTTTCCCCTTTGCATAGCATCTTCTTCAGAAGCAAGTTGCTCTGTGCAGCCCACACTTGAGGAGTGGGGAGTTACGCTCCCTTCCTTTAGGACAAAGTACTACATAAGTTATTTGGAACTCATCTGCATGGGAGATTGGTCTCTTCTCCCCACTTTGTTAATTTATCGATCCTTTGTTTACATCAGTACGGACTTGTGGGTATTTATTTTATACTTTGGATTGTAATGCGACTTTATTTATTGCTCAACCTGTTCCGGCTTCGGGCCGCCGGGGGCTCTTTCATTTACTCAGCAATGTTTTGATTTGGACACTATCATGGCCACGAGAAAGATGAGAAAAAGGCAGTTCATTCAAGTGACGAGACACGACAGCCCACCTCTGACGTCCGGATCTCCACTGCTCACACTTAGCCCTTTGGTGCCGCCGGAGGACCGGTGAGGATCACCAGGCAGCTCCTGTGAGAAAGTCAGACAGGTCACTGCCAGTCGTAGGAGGTCCTTGTGTATGTGGCCTCTCTGTATTCTGAAAGCTCATAGCGAAGCAAAGGGTAATTACATACCCCAACAGAGAAACAAAAACCATCCGAACAGCACTGGGTCATAATGACGCGGTTCAAGGCCCCATAAATAGTGCTACCCTAGTCCTCAACCATCTCAGGAGCAAATTAAAGCTTGCCTCGGTGCCAGGCATGAACCTGCCGCCCCGCCCCTCCCCCGATGCTCCTCGGGTCTCCACTGGGAGTACCATCCACGACTGACGGACCGAGATCTGGGCACACTACACAACCCCAACGTGCAGGAGGTGAGCGTGCACCTCTCAAGACACAGTTTGTTCTCACAAGCAATCTCCACATCGGCTACAGACCCCAAGGAACGAGTGTCCTAACCAAGGGCAATGATCGTACAAATACTTCTCTTTTTATCCATCAGGGAACAATCTTGAGAAATAAACTGGCTCTGGATGGAAAGAATAAAAATGCCCCCACAAAGAAGGCTCCGTTTGAAGACACTTTCACACAGGGCAAATCCTTCAAGGGTCTAGTTTGTGTCACTGGATTAGACACATGGCTCCATGTGGAGGAAAAAGCTAGTTCAACCTTGAGCTCAATGACACGCTCAGGCAGTCAGTCATTCAAATGCATGTTTCAATACCTAAGTTCTCATTTACAAAGGGCAAATTCTGTATGGACTGCTATTAATGACTTTCTTAACACAGCAAATTCTTTTTTTCTCTTGAAGTCCAACACCTCTCTTCGCTAAGTATTTTTAAAACAAAACTTTATTGTAAGATATTCAAACATATAGGCAAGTCTCGAGAACATTAGCACATGCCTTGTAACCTCTAACCAATTTTACCAAGTCTTAATTTATGCCATACTTGCCACAGATCTGTTTTTTCAAGAAAGAAAACACCGCAGAACCCCTTGCAGCCTCTGTGTACATCCTCATTCTTGTCCCACTGCCCCCTCACCTGCTGATGCTGGTATTCCTGGCCATTCCCACCGGCCTCTTCTCTCCCTTGCACAACCTCTGCCACCTTCGCCTGGAGTGCAGCACGAGGTAGATGTAGCAGGACGTGTGTGCTGGAGGAGACCCGCCTGATGGAACTGCTCAGCCAGAGAACAGCCTGCTGAGCGCAACCGTTAGGAAGAGGAGATGGGGCCTGGAGGAGAGAACGGAGGAAAACTGGTGTAGGACTCGAGACACAATTCAACCTCCAGAAGACAAAATATGCTGCATCGGATAATATCATCTGTTTTGCCTAAAATCTCTTTTGTTTTTCTTAAGTTGCTGTGAAAATGATTTCACATGCCAATATTTTAAAAAATCTTATGTTCTTTGTTCTCTTAAGGAACTGGGGGACGGGAGGAGGCCTCAGAGCTGGAAGAGCAGAGGATGGCACAGTACCGGGACGTGTGGGTCGGCCCGTGCCGACTTGGCTGCATAATACTGCTAAGGTCCAGTGATGTATTAAGTGTTATCAGATTTGTAAAAAATGTTTGATAAGCTCAGGAACGTTTTGGCAGGCTAGTGGGTTCCAAAAATCTGTTTCTGCAAGATTTCTGCTGACTAAATTAATGCTATATGGATAGGTTCTTCAAGGATCAACTGAATCAAGTCATAAACAAACAAAAAAAGGCAAGGAGGACCCAAAACCGCACTCATTTGCTAAAATTCCAACCAAACTAAACATAAATTTTGTTATTGAACACTGAACTGAACCCAGTCCAAACATTTTCAAAATACCACTTGCCAGACTGGTTCTAACTGGAAGCCCACGTCTGCTTCCAACACTGCAGATGCAGACCCAAGTCCAGTCCCTGAATCGCTGTCACTGGAAGGGAAGGAAACTATGGAGGGTGTGCTTTATGCCAGGCACCGTTGTGGATGTTTCACTTTCTATACCTTATTTCATCCTCACAAAACCTTCTGAAGGATGGCATCAACCCCATTTGATAGATGACAACATCAGAACGCAGAGAGGTTAAGCAACCCGCACAGGGTAACACAGCCAGGAAGTAATGTATATGGGCAGGCCTTGGATTAAACACAACCATATGTGAGCTCCTATTTTTCTATGGTGGTCTCACTTGTGTTTGTGTGTTGGTTGGGCTGTTTCAGACTGCAGGGAACAGAGGTGCCCAGGCTCTCTCGGGACCTGAGGATGAATTAAAAGAATCCAGAGGAAGTAAAGGAGACCAGGAAATAAACGCAATCACAATAGCCAGACTCAGGCTTCTTGTAGAAGGTAACAGAGACCTGTCCCCTCAGAGGGACAATGTGGCTGCTGATTCTGGTGACACTGCCCCTCTCAACATATCCTTCCTCCCTCCCTCTCTCTCTCTCCCCCTCCGTCCCTCTCTCTCCCTCCCTCTCTCTCTCTCCCTCCGTCCCTCTCTCTCCCTCTCTCTCTCTCCTGCTCTGCTTATCTCATGGTTTCTGCCTCATGACTCCACATCTCAGTTCCCACCAACGCCTACTCAGTGTGCGTGTCTCCCTTTCTCAAAGGACACGTTGGTAAGGAGCCCTCCAATCTAGAGTGGCCAGGCACCTCATGGGTGGACATCCTCACAGTCCAGCCAATCAATCCTTGGTCCGATCACGTGTGACCAGGGTAGCAAGGTCACATGACACAAATGTGGTTAATTATACAGAAGATACCACTTTCCTCAGAGAGGAGGTGTGGGTCTGGCAGGCCCTTGGTGTCTCAGGGGCTTCCGAACTAGTTTCCTGTGGCTGCCCTAACAAATTCTCACAAATTCAGTGGCTTAGAAACAATAGATATTTATTCTCCCACACAGTTCAGGAGGCTGGAAGTCTGAAATCAAGGTGTCAGCAGGGCTGCCCTCCCTCCAAAGGCACCAGGGGAGACTCCTTCCTTGCTTCTTCCAGCTTCTGCCCGCCCCTGCATTCCTTGGCTTGTGGCTGCTTCCCGCCCATCTCTGCCTCTGTCTTCACATCGCCTTCTTCTCCCAGTGCGTCTCTGTGTCCTCTCCTCTTGTTATAAGAACACCAGTCATCGGATTTAGGGCCCATCCTAAATCCAGGATGACTTCAACCCCAGATCCTTAACTAATTACATCTGCAAAGACCCTATTTCCAGATAAAGTCACATTCTGGGTTTTTAGGTGGGTATGAATTTTGGGGGTACACCATTTAAACCATCATAGCTTCTCTTCAGTACAGTGTGGTGTCACACACACACCCCATGGGCTCCGAGAGAGCAGGGGTCATGCCTTTGTTACTTCTTGTGGGTCTGCCAGAGCATGGTGCCAGGTACTAATTAAATGCCTACTGACTGACCCAGAATACACCAGAAAAAAAATTCTGAAAAATCAATTGACACATCACTTAATTAAAGTCCCTACCTTTTGTATGTTGCTGTACCCATCTTTGTCATCCTGCATTCATCATGGCTGCCTGGCAGTAATTTTCTGGGCCACCCACACCACACAGCACCATCCACAGAGACATGGGGGTGCGACTTGGCGCTGTCTTCTGGACAGAGGTCTGCCACCATGGCTTCTCCCTCCTGGAGTCGACCTCGTGCCGTCTGGGCAGACCTAACCCCGCCTTCTAGTGTTTCCAGCCAACCGAGTCTCAGTCTCAAATCTACACCGAGGTTCTCTTCGTGTTCCTCTCCGTTGCTTGAAGAGATAGACGAGTCCTGTTCCAGCTCAGCCTTGTTCACTAAATGCTCTCTGGTGGGAAAACAAACCAAACCAAACCAAACCCCAGAACTCTGGTTTGGTTCTCAGTGATATAAAAAATATTTGGATTTGGTTCGAGGTTGAGCAAACTGGTGCAGTTTGTTCCGGTTTTTGGTTCACAGTTCAGGCCAAGTCCCCGCTCCAGACAGAAAGAATGTCCCTGGAATGCCTCTTCCAACTAGGGCTCCACAGCTGAAAGGGCTGGGTGTCCAGACGGAGGCCGCCTACTCAGGGACTTCCCTGCAGCTCCAAATGTGGGCCTGTGAGGCCTCGGGGACAGGGCCTGGCAGAGCATCTGGCCCAGTTCTCCTGAGCCTAGCCTGGAAGGCCACACTATCTCCCATGGCCTAGCAGCAGAATGCCATTGTCCCATGGGCCAGGCAGCAGTGCAGCCGAGCACAGCCTCAGCCCAAAGGACCCAGGAGAGGAGTGGAGGCAAGTGGGTGGTGGGTGTCGCTGCATAAATCTGCTGCAATCTCCACACAAGCACAGAGTCAGTGATCTCAATTGGGTGGGGCCCAGCAGAGAACCCAAATGACTAAGCAAATGTTTGGCTGAGCGGGAGACAATAGGGAATGGTGGGTCCTGGGGGAGCCGGCCAGAGGCATTCAAATTCAAACCGTTCTTAGCCTGGGGGCTCCTTCCGTGTGGCTGGCTGGGCTGAGAGGCCTTCAGAGCGCCACTCCATGCCTTCCTTCAGCAGGTGGAGGCTCAGAGCGGAGTTTCTGGGGGCCATGCAGCTCTTCCCTCCCCAGCCAGGAAGCAATGCAGGGCCAAGGACCAGGCAGCAGGAGTGCTCATCCCCAGGGAGTGACTTCAGGGGACAGAGCAGCTGGGGGAGTTGGGGACACTTGGCAGTGAATCATCAATGAGGAATTTTGAAAGGAAAACACATATTTCCACTCTAGTCTCCCTCCCATGCTGACCCACACATCAAAGGGGTCCTGGGATGCAGGGAACTAGTCAGCTGGGCTGATCAGCCTCACCCTGAATGCTGGAAACCCGAGGGCTGGGACCAAAAGTCACATCGCTGAGGGACTGCCCCAATTCTGCGGTGTGGGGAGAGACACACCTCAGGCCACCAGGCAGGGAGCTGGCAAACAGCCGATGGAAATGGAATTAAAGCCCCCAGAAGAGCTCTAGTCCGAACACCTCTATTTCGCATGATTATTTTTTCTCTCCTGACCCTTTACATAATCAACCGAAGGACAATCTTATCGAAGGCAACTCAGGTGTTCCCTGACTTAGCTCGAAGCCACCTTTATTCTGCCTCGGCTACAGGGATAGCAAACGCCGCCTGAGACACAATCCAGAAATATTTCCAAGTGCTGGCCACCCCGACAGGATCAGACCGCCAGCACATGCGAGTTCAGCTGGGTGTGCTGCGTGTTAAACTATGCTGGCTACGTGCTGGATTCAATTATAGGTTTTCTTGCACTTACATCTTCATTAGTTCTACATTGCTGAGTAGATGGAATGTGCTGTCAGCTTAAAAAAAGTGTTATTTTTTTCAAGGATTCAACACTGTCCAGTCCTATTAAAAAAAGAAAGGAAAAGAAAAAAACCTTGGCTCAAGCCTACGTTGCTAATGGGCATGGAATTGATTCACAAGTCCCCAACTCTAGTTATATAAAAATAATTACTGCAACCTAGAGTAATTGGTTCCATATTCAATATTCACAGAAGGCAGCACATGTTTTATATATATATATATGTGTGTGTGTGTGTGTGCGTGTGTGTGTGTGTGTGTGTGTGTGTATTGAATTGGGAGAGAAGAAAATATAAATGAAAAAAAAGAACTATCAGAGAACATTTAAACTACATACACACACACACACATCTCTTGAAAAAAATCTTTGGCTGTGATAAAGATCTTGAAAGAAAAATCAAAGCAGAGCCCCAGAGACCTCAGCATTCCGAGACTGGGGAGTGGGCAGTCTGGGCACAGGAAGTTACGAGGAGCAGGGTCTACGGCAGCCTCGGAGGCCCATTCCACGCTAGCAACTCTCCTGCTCAGCGGCAGAGCCTACCCCAAAGCCCTGACCCCTGTCTGTGGAGTTTCATATCATATTTGTGACTCTGGGGACTCCAGTTCCCACTCTGTCCCCCAAGCGGGTCCCACAGGACTAGAAAGTATTGGCACAAGAGGACACAGCACGGGATCGGATGGGACATTCCAACACAGCTCCAGAAACCACTTCAGGGAGGAAAGGGATCCATGGGGAAGGACTGTGGACCTGAAGGAACGTTTACGGACAAACAGAAAGACATTCAGAGCTGGAAACTCAGGAAGGCAGGCCTTCCCCGGTGACGTGGAGATGACGGAATTGATTTCACGGATCTAAACGTGAGACTGCACTGGTCTCTGTTACATTTCACGCTGGGTCGCAGCCTAAGATCTCTTGCAGCTTCTTTTCCTGTCATCCATAGAACTGCCTTCCTATCCTGGCTTTGTTTCACCTACCTTGCGTGTCTTTATCAAGGCCATTAATGAAAATGCCTCTCAGCCACCCAGGGACCTCCACGCAGATAAGCCCCCACCCATTTATCAAGAAGGGTTGTTCAACCAGGTGGATGTTCACCTACCTGCTCTTCACACAGTCCCCCATCTCACCTGCAAGGATAACACCCAATCAGGGGGGTTGAGAGGCAGGTATGACTTGGGAGTCAGGTTGCTAATGGTGTCTTCTCGTCGTTTGGGTTCACAAACAGTTAGGAAACATGGTGTGCTAACATGACCCGGTGGAGCATGCGTGCAATTCTGTGGACCCTGGCCCAGGCTACCATTGCAAATTCCACACAACGACTGGCGAGACCTCTGGCGTCTCCTCTGTGCTGTCTCTGGCCAGCCTCTGTGGATTCCCAGCCTGACAAGAGAGGCTCGTTTTAAAAATTCTGGCAGCTATGTGGGGTCTGTCACATGCTGTCTTTGATTTGGGGTCTTGATTTAAGTTCAAATCGTGTAATTTTCACTGGGTTCTGTCCGTGCCTCCTTCTCACCTGTGATTTGGTTCATCAAAGTCAGTCTTTCAGAAGGGTGTCAGGGCCCAACAGTCCTCAGGGGTGTTTCCTTGATATACGGCCCATAAGGAGAGCCAGGAGAAGCAGAAACACTCTCGTTCCTCTATCAAGAGGTTCAGCCCAAGGACATGAGACATTTTAAATAAGAGGATGAAAAAAATTAAATGTTTGAAGCAAATAACTGGAAACCCAGTTAACACACAATAAAAATGCATTTAGTCATTTGAGAAAAGACCTTGTGAGATTTGGGATGCTCCGGAGGTATAAAAGTGTTTAAATTCAGAACAGCTGGACTCAGCAGAGCCCCATGAGTGTTCCAGGGACCCGGCCGGAGGCAGACTTGGGGGTGACAGCCATGCTTCTCCCTGGGGGTATGGGGGGTGGGGGGCAGGGCTGTCTGCTCTCCCCACGGAAGAGTGGAGTTGCCGTGTGTTCCCGTTGTACAAACTGACTGCAGTTATGATTAGAAAGGGATCTGCTGCCAATTTGAGAATATATAGACCAGCAGGACTAGAGAATGAATTTCAGCTCCTTGTCCAGCTGGCTGAGAGGCAGCTGCTCATCGGAAATGTAAACGGAAGGTACGGGCTGAGAAATTAGAGGAGAAATCTGCCATCAGTCTTTCAGGGGAGGGTGAAGGGACTGTCCAAAGGTAGATTCTTTCAGAGTTCTGGCCTCAGTTTCCCTCCTTTTAAAATGCCACAGGGCTCAGGCAATTGTGAAGATTTAGTAAGATAATAACGCAAGCGGGAACACTATTGGGAGAGAGAGGAGGAGACAGAAAGAGAAAGAAAGAAAGGAGAGAGAGAAGACATTGCCTCTTCGACCACGGATCTGTACTGCCTGAGGCCAAACCAACCCCCTGGAAGGCAGAGTTGAGATAATTTTGTCCATTCAAAAAATATTTATTGTTCTGGATACTGTTCTAGGTGCCTAGGTTACAGGAGTGAATAAAACAGACGAAAATGCCTGCCCTCGTGGAAAGAAGTGAGAAAAGCAGTGCTGAACCCTGATTAAACTGTGCCTGAAGCCTTACCATCCCCAGACAACTCAGTTACCTGAGCCAACAAATTCCCATAGCGTTTAAGCCAGTTTGAGTTGGCTTTTTGGTTACTTGCAAAGCAAAGTATCCTAACTGCTACTGCCATCCTCTAGACATGGTGGCACCTGACCAAATCCTAGGTCTGGTCACATTTCACTCCACATTCAAATTAAGAAGGAAAACAAAGACAAATGCTCATGTCTCTATCTGAAAAACCAGCCACCTCTGGGTGGCACACAGCTCTTATAAATAGCCAGGAAGCAGATTCAGGCTGGAAAAGGAATTTTAACAATTTCAAGAAAACAAAAGACAAAAAGAAAAGAAAAAAGGGAAGAATTCCACAGGAAATTGAAGGGGAATTTGGGAGATAGAATGCAGCAAGCTTCATTGGACCTTGGCCAGAACAGCTGGCCAGAACAGCCTCCCCTTATTAAGAGCTGCAGGAGAGCCCGAGGGTCCCAGAGTACTAGGGCCTTCCCAGAGCCTCTGACTGGAGAGGAAGTTCTGGGTACAATTTATATACGTGGATCAGTGTTTTTTGTTCATTTTGTCCCCTGTTGCTCAGTTGGGAAAGATAATGCTCTGAATTTTAAGGATCTCCGAATGTTTTTCCCCCCAAAATCAGTGTTTTGTTCTCCACTTTCCTAGGGTTCATGAAATAAATCCCAGTTGTCTTGAAGTCTAATGGAATATGCCCCCCTAACTGAGGAGCAGGGCTAAGGAATATGATACAAATGTTCTCAGAAGGATTTGTAATAGCAACACACATACTCCTTCCCTTCTACTAGGAAGTAACCTAACAGCTAATTGTTGCCTTTTAATAAACCCTTTGGACCTTGTAAATTGCCACAGACATTCTGCTGTTTCTGCCTCACCAGCATGTACTCCTCCACCTTCTGTTAACAACACCCAATCTTCCTTGGGGAGCCAATCTTCCTCCATTTTCAGGCCCTGTGGTTCAGTTAGGTCTGACCCTATGCCTTGATGCAGACAGGGACAAGAGACCCAGACCCAGCCAATCAGAGCACCACACCCCCCTGGACACATGGTAATTAGCTTAAGGATGGTCACATGGCCCAAAGCAAGCCAATGGGAATCAGTCCAACAACTGGAGTTGAAATTATTGGAAAAGACACTGTCCCTTTCCACTGAGCCCACTTAGCTGATAGGATGCAAGTCCAGAGTCACCACAGTGCTAACAGGAAGGGAGCAGAACTGAGAGGGAGGGAGAGATGAATCGATTTCACATCTGGGTCTCCAGATCCAGCTATGCCTGCAGGCAGGCCTATCTATGGACCCTTTAAGATGTTTAAGCCAAAATTGTCCCTTTTTTGCTTAAAGCAGTTTATGTTTCTGTCATTTTCAACCCAACTTCCTGGCTAACTCATAAGTAAAGACTGCCTGGGTCTTCCCTACCTAGCTTATCCCTGCACAGAACACACTCAATCACCGCAGTTTAGAAACAGCTTGGGCCCCATTCACTCCTCAGGCATCTTCCAAATGCTGCTTCTCTTTAAGAAGATGCAGTGTTCACAATGCTGCCCTCCCTTCACTCTCCACTCCTAGGAACTCTGGTTGTTCTCGAAGCTGTGTTTGCAGACCCCACCCACCTCCGCTGACCCCATGGATCTGTAAATCCAGTGCAATTGCTGCAGCCCAAGGTCTTTTTTTAGAGGAACACAAACCCCAGTTGGTGCACATAATGTTCCTGTGGTGGCAGACAAAGGAGCACTCGCCAGAGTCCTGGTCAACATGAACTTACCTCGGGGTTTAGACTAATGCTCAGCTTGGCTTCAGAGAAGTTAGGAAGCTCTCGGGGGAAAAAGCAGCTATAGCATCAGGGAAAGAACATCAACAGGCCTTCTGTCACAGGCGTCTTTGAACTCTTTCCAGGCAGCTCGCTGAAACCCAGCTCCCGAGCCTGAGTCCTACCGTAATTACTGAGTGATTTCTACAAAATCTCATGATCAGATTTCTCTGTTCTTTTCAGGAAAGGCCATGGAGGACCCCATTACCAAGCTACACGTGGCCCTCAGATCAAGTGGTGTTCACATGTACACAGAGAAAGGCTGGCCTCAGGCCCCAATTACTGTCTACACCCTTCCAGAGAGAGCAGTGGGTTCTGCCAAAGCTCAAAGGGCACTGGTCGCTCAAAGGGCACTGGTCGCTCAAAGGGCGACCTCCTGCTCTGAGGGGCATGCGGTAGGCTGAATAACAGCTTCCAAAGATGTCCTCGTCCTAGTTCCTAGAACCTGTGAATGTGACCTTACATGGAGAAGGGGGCTCTGCAGATGTGATGAAGTTAAGGATCTTGAGATGGGAGATTATCCAGGTGGCTCAACGCAATCACAAGGATCCTTATAAGAGGGACGCGGGGTGGGTCAGAGTCAGAGGAGAAGACCGGGTGATGCTGGAAGCAGAGCTTGGAGTGATGTGCCTTGAAGATGGAGCAAGGGGCCATGAGTCAAGGAGTGCAGATGGCCTCTAGAAGGTGAAAAAGGCAGGGAAATGGATTCTCCTCTAAGGCCTCCAGAAGGCCAACACCTTGTCTGATCTCTGACTTCCGGCCTCCAGAGCTGTGCTATTTTAAACCACGACATCTGTGGTGCTAGGAAACTAATTCAGGTCACATGGTCAAGATGCCAGCAGCCACTCCCTGTGCTCGGCCCAAGCCAGCCTCTGGTCCTTGAGGTGAGGAAGAAGCCACAAGTGCACAACGGTCTCCCCATCCCACAGTACCCAGAACACGCTGGCTCTTCTCCTCCCCTGGAGGGGACCCTGGAGTTCAGACTCAAGAGCCCTGCAGTCAAACAGAACCGACTGGAGCCTCTGAGGAGCAGGGAGCTCGGCACTCCTGCACCAGTCACTGCCTCGGCTATAACTGGATAGGCTGTGGCATCTCCCACTGACACCTCCCTGCAGAAGCGCTGTACAGAGAAAGGAGGGCTGACACCTCGTGAAAGACGCACATCAAAGACGTGTTGATCGAATGAAGGAAAACCAGGTGTACTAGTTTCCTGTGGCTGCTGTAACAAATGACCACAACCTTAGTGGCTTAAAAAAATGGAAACTCATTCTCTTACAGTTCTGGAGGTCAGGAGTCCAAAAACAGTCTCCCTGGCTAAAGATGTCAGCAGGACTGGATCCTTTTGGTACCACTGAGGGGAGCATCAAATACAGAATCTAGAAAACGTGGTTATTGCAAAATCAATGAAAATAACTGCAAGCTAAATCAAAACCCACCAAAGAGAGGAGAGTAATCTATTTTCAATGGGGAGTTCTCTCTGGGGGAAGCCAAGCTAGTTTCTTGGGGCCCTTTGTGTCCTTTGTGCTAATGCTGTACTGACGAGAATTCTAGTGATCTGCCCTCAAGGTAATGTGCTCTTGTGACCCCTTTCCTCCGCCGGACCCTCAGCTGAGACTCCGTAAATTCTAACTGTGCTTCGTGCCCAGGAGCCAGGTAGGAGAGTGGCTTCTACTGGACGTGACCCAGTGGACTGTAGCCAGTCCCCACTGGCTTTCACCCAATCTCAGAAGCAGCCAAGTGCCCAGAGCAACCCTCCACTCCTACAGTCTTGCCTTATGACCAACAGAACAGAATGTTCCCTGTCCCCACAGACCAAACAAAGGCAGGGGAAAATGGCCCTAGAGCATGGCCGTTAATATGCCAACAGACTATGCCCTCTGTCAAGATGTTCTCATGGGCAAAAACTCCAACACAAAACCTCAAGATACAACTCCTCTTTCTCCCTAAATTAACATCAACACCTGAAGACAGACTATGCCTTGCAGTCAGCCCTACCATCATCATCATCCTATGAGCTACCATTTATCGAGTACTTATCCATGCCACTCTGCACACAATGTCTCGTTTAGTCCTTTCAACAGCGCTTCAAGTTGTGTTATTTGTAGTCCCATCATATAGATGAGGAAACTGGCATTCAGAGAGATGAAGTCACTCAGCCAAGTTCATTTACTCAATTCAATCCTTCATGTCCTTTCTAACCACTGCTACCCATACATATAGTTGCTGCACCATGTATGCTGGCTATTTCTTCAAAAATACTAACTAATAAGGGTTTTGGTTGGTTGGCTTTGTTTTGTTCTTGCTATTTCCCATAACCCCAAGATGAATCTCCCATTCATGCAGCTGCCAGGGTGTTCTGTCTTCTCGACCCCAAGGAAGAGATGACACTGCACAAGAATCTTCCCGGCTTGAGTTTCAAAAGTGTTAGTCCCTTCAAGGCCAGTAAAGGGTCTATTTGCAAAAACAACACAATAGACTTAGGAGAAGCTGTGATTAGGAAGAGCACAGCTTCCCACCATCTCCATCCCATCCCATATCCAGGTCAAGGTTCCCCAGACTCAGGGGAGGGAAGAGAGATGGAGGGAAAGCAAGGGATGAGATAGGCGGACCCTGTCTCTTGCCCTTGGACTTGACCCAAAGAGGATGACAGAGGCCCCAAACTTCAGTCTTTTTCCCAAAGTTCAGTCATTCATGTGTCAACATCTGTATTTTTGTTGTGACTTTTTACCTATAGCAGCATTATTCACTATTTCTTTTTAAAATAACTTTTTAAAACTTAGCTTCCTCCTAAGCAGTAATATTCTTAAAAGCATAGACTTGATGTGCTAATTATATTTTTCTAGTACTCACGAAAATAAATGCATAACAACTCTTTTGTTTAAATGCTTGTGTATCACCTAAATGCTTCCCCCTCCGGGGAAAAGCTGTGTTAATGTTGCCTCTCCCGGGTAATTACACTTTCAGAGCTGAGCCGGGGGAACAGGGTACATAATCAGGACGGAGGGTCTTCCGGAATGCCCTGGGCAACCACGAGGAAACCATAGGCCAGGGTGGGGTAGGTGCTGAAAATGCCAAGAAGACAGACGCTGACAACCCCAGATACAGCCACAGCATTCACCAAAGCATCGTGCTCTGTAAGACCATTGGTTTGTGACAAGCCAGCAAATAAACGCCTTCCAAATATTTCTAGGTACATACATGAGTTTACTATCATGAGAACACCCTGACCTTTGAATCTCATAGATAAAAAATGACCTGAGCTGTGGCATCCTTTTGGAAATTAATAAGAACACGCCCCCACTGAGCTATTTGGTTTTGCTCTGTCTACACACCCACATGCACACAAGGGCCAGGCAGACAGTGAGTGAAGTGGGTCTGGTGTCGGAAAAGCCACAAGGCAAGCAGGATGAGAAATGGCCACTGATGCTCAGCCTCAGGAAAGGGAAGGCAAGAGGGAGTGGTGAGAACTGTGGAGAACTGGGGAGCAGGCATCAGCTTTGCCTCAGTGCCAGACAATTGCTTCATGCCCAGCTAGGGACCCACTTTGTCCAGATCTCTTAAGGTAAGCTGGAAAAAGATATTGTCATGTACATAAGTGTTGACAATCCTAATTAAAAGAAGAAAACCCCCCAGCAAACACCATGTGGACCAAATTTGGCCACAGTTATAGCCTCTGTGTTTGGACCATGAGGGAAGGGACCATAGCTTACTTCTCTCTGGAGACAAAACTTTACACATCTGACCTCAGTCCCAAGAGCACCTGGAAGGAGGGCCCGGTTGTCCCCATCTTACAGGTGCAGTGATGTAGCATTGCGGTTAAAAGAACAGGCCCTAGTGCCTGGGTTCCTCAGCTGTGTGACCTTGGGCAAGTGACTTCATCTCTCTGTGCCTGTTTCCTCATCTATAAAGCAAGGTTGAAAATAATGGTAGTGTCAGGAGGGGAGTTAAATGAGATTATGTGTGTCCCCCTCTGGGCATGTATTAAACTTTAAAAACATATTGGTTCTTGATAAGTGACTTGCCTGAGGTCACACAGCTCAGACATATTAGAGCCCAGGCCAGCTGACTCCAAAACCAACGCTCTTTCCACCACACTACATGTCTTCCTGCCGCATGAACAGCAAATTATGTCATTATGTCTGCAAACCCCCAGCCAGTTTAACATTATGCCCAAATCGAACTTCCCAGAAAGTTACGCTGACACATATTTAGTAGTAGGCTTTGTCACTATTTCCCAGCCCGGGGATTCAGCTCAGGTGAGAGGTCTGTGGGGCCATAGGAAGAGCTCAGCACGTGAAGCCACGCGGGTCTGGATCCAGGCCCCAGCTGCATGACGTCCCCTCTCTGAGCTTCAGTATCCCCATCTGAGACATGGGTACAACAGTTACCCCCACTGAGCTGCAGTGAGATCTCGATGAAATAACATGGAGGCAAGCTCTTCAGAAACTGAGAAGTACCTCACAACTGCTAGCACGGTAGCTGAGGTCTACAATTATTTACCTACCTCATGGTAACACAGTCAGCATTTCTAGCTTTGGCTGGACAGGCCAGGCTGCAGCAGAGGGGCTCAGGAAGTGGCCCTGGGCCTCCTTGACCAAGGGTTGGAGGGGAGAGAAGAGGGGAGGGGTCTGCATCCACTGCCAGGATGCTGAGAGGTCAGATTGGATGGGAACTGGGGTGGGGCAACATTTACTCCTCCTCACTGAAGAATAAAGGGGCCCAGGCCTCCGCCTTCCAAATGAGGAATACAGAGGAGTCACTCAGCCGTTGTTATGTGGTTAATTAATTAACTGTTAAGCAAGGAAGTGTGGGGATACCTGACTAAAATAGAAGTGGCATTCAAAACATTAATGTCTAGGGGCCGGCCCTGTGGCCTAGTGGTTAAGTTCAGCACGCTCCACTTCCGTGGCCCGGGGTTCAGTTCCCAGGCGTAGACCCACACCACACATCGGCGGCCATACAAAATAGAGGAAGATTGGCACGGATGTTAGCTCAGGGTGACTCTTCCTCAACAAAAAAAAAAGAAAAGAAAAAAAAATTAATGTCTACAAACAGTACACTTAGGATGTGTGCATTTTATTGTATGTTCAAAAAAAACTGTAAGCAAATAGTGTGCTTTAGTTAACAGTACACATGCTGAAGTATACTGGGGGTGTGTACTGAAGCCTGCAACTTACTCTGAACGCACCCTAAAAGTTATAGATGGATGGATACAGAGAGGAAGGGCTAGATGGAGAGATATATGATAAAATCAAGTACAGTAAAATATTAATGCATGTGGAATCTAAATGGTAGGTATGCAAGGGCTCCCAATAAAATTCCTTCACCTTTTCTGCATTGTTTGAAATTTTTTATTAAAAAAGTTGATGCCTACAAAATAATTTTAACGACAAGAAAAAATACATATAATGACAAGCAGAAAAAGCAAACTATATGATCTCAACTATATAAAGGCTTTTCTACCACCAGGATGGGTTTTAGAAAAGACTCTCATTTGAAAAAAAGAAGAAAAAAACCAAACCTCTGCTGAAATATTATCATTAGAGATTCGTTTTTCTGCACCTTGAAGACTTCTGACCTTCCAGAATCCTCTTTTATGTTCAGGGTGGTATCAATCTTGGGGTACCCCTCAAGTTATTATCAGCATACATCTAAGAGGGAAAGGAACTGGAAACTAGCTGAGAGTAAAATGGATTTGGGGAGTAACAAGAGGTGAGAGGCGACCTCTGGGATATGGGAGGGAATGGGGTCAGGTGAAGACAAACCCCTCTTCTGAACATGGTCTTCCATTGGCTGCATGGGAACATTTGCCACATTATGTCATACAAACTGAGGCACAAAGGTGTAAAGAGACGTGCCTCAGGTCACAGAACGCTCCACCATATAAAAGTTGAGAGCAGCATCTTCACCGTCTCTGCCCTGGGGTCTGCTCTACCCCGCTCACCTGCCCCAGAGAACAGGAAGCCGGAGCCGGGAGCAGATGAGCTCAGGTGCGGTGGAGAATGCCGGGTTCGTGGCTTCCTTGAGGGCATTAATATCATCCCTGTAATTCCAAGTGGGCAAACACCTCTCTGATTCTCCATCATCACTCTCCAGAAAAGGCGTTCTAGCCTCCAGCTGCGGGGGGAAGAAAGACCAAAGGTATGCATGTTCCATCATCGTCTCTCCACCACCAGTCCTCAGGCAAATCTCTCTGCCACCAAGTTCACCTGTCACCTTTCTTACGTAGAAACCTGCGGCGGTGGGGGGGGGGGGGGGGGTTCATGGCTGGGCCAGGGAGGGACAACTGTTCTCTAGGCAGGTCCAGCATTCAGTGAGATGACCAGGGCCCCTCACATGACCCCCTGAAGACGCTCTGATGACAAGTCGGCTTGGAGACCTCGATTCCTGAAAATGCTAGTCGAACAGCCTCTTAACTTGGATACTCACTCAAGCATAGAATTACTAAGAACATCTTTGCCCAGTAAACTGCCCTTTTTTATCTTTATAAAATCTGGCTGTTCTTCCCAAAATGTTTTGACTAGAAAATTTTTAAATGTCTTAAACATATTTACGTGCACTTCTTTGAAACCAGGAGGATTTCAAGCACCACTTCGCTCAGAGAGCTTGCCCCGCTCCACACTGCAGGGGAGGGGAGGTCGGGGTCAGACAGCACAAGTCATAAAGCTGGAATTACAGAATGCCAACCCGAGGCCAGAGACACAAAGCAAGCACGTCACTCGCCTCAGACCAATGGATGTGGCCTCCAGGACTGGGTTCAACCCAAGAAGATAAACACTGAGGCAGAAGAGGTGAAATGAACCACATTTTAGAATCACTAAAAGCATATGCGATGCAAGTTCAGGATCATTCCATTGACAAACCTTTACTGAGCATCTACTAAGTATGGAGGTACAACCAGCGAGCAGTAGAAGGTGCACATAACCAGAGCCGCGCAGGCTAGGGGAGACCGCAACTCTACAGAGACGGAGCCCGCCATGGGGCTGGAGAGCTCAAGTAGGCAGCAGAAAGGTCAACTCGGGCTGCAGTCAGTGACCAGGACAAACCCCTTTTGCAGCCCAGTTCACAAGCCTCCTTCCTGGGTTTGGGACCTCACAGTGGCCACACGACAGCTTCCCAAAAGCAGGGAGTCCAGGATGTTGATGACGTGAGAAGCTGGAGGAAGGGAGAAGGGCAGCAAATGCAGAGTCCCTGGGCCTTCCATCTTCCTCACCTGAGGTGATCACCCCACTGAGAAACTTCTGTCCTAACCGCTCAGAGACATCCACACTCTTAACTCAGCAAACACCACTTCTGGTTCTTCCCAGGAATCCTGCGAGTTTGGCAGCTGCATGAACAACTGTGGACCGACCCTGTTAGAAAAGATGCCCCCAAATATCCTGACGATGAAACCACGTCAGATTGGCCCGCTCTTCTCCACAGAGCAGGGGGGAGGTCAGCTCGCACGAGGCGGTTCCGCTGAGCCCGGCCTCTCTGTCACCTAAGATGTGAGCTGTGCTTCTCCGCAGTCTGGGAAGGACGTATTGGGACTTCTTGGAACACAGAAGGCTCCCTGGCTTCTTGAACTTAATGAGGAGTGAGACGCTTTGCTTTGATCTCTGCCCCAAGCCATGGACTATCAAAATACTCTGGATTTGTATTTTTAGGCAAAATTGCACTGAGCGACTTAGCCAGGGTTGGCACCTCCCAGGTGTAGCATCCCTTGGCTGCCCACACCCAGCCTCGTAAGTCTGTGCCTTGGCTCGTCAGCCCCAAAGCAGGACATTAAAGGCGTATTGAGCTACATCTTTAATAATATTAAAAAAAATGTTTAAGAACCACCATAAAAATCCATTGGATGGCATTTTTTTTTCCACTTTGGCAAAACTAGAGTCATAGTCTATGTTATTACAAACTCAACCACAGGAGAAGAAAGTCGGCCAGTCACAATTTAGAAAATCACATTCCAATAGCACTGGAAGGGTGTATTAGCCGAGCAGAGATGGGTCCAGTCACATCTGTCTTTTTCCACAGACGCTGCTCCCCAGGCCACTATTGAGCAACCTGTCCTCTTCCCAAGCAGCCTCTGCATGCTCAAGACTGACCTGAAGCGATTCTCTGTTTTCTCAGACCTACAGACAGAGAGGCCTTGCACTGATATAATTTGAGAAGCCCCAGAGGAAGATCCCTTGACACACCTCCCACCCTACTCTGCCAATTTAGAAATTTGTTGAAGGGAATATCAACTCTCAAAGGTCCCTTATAAATGTAAGCTGCTCTTGGGAGAGATAATGCATTAAACCACATAGCCATTCATACTTTAGTATGAAGTAGTCTGATAACAGCTACCATTTATTAAGCATCTACTCTGGGTCAGGAATTGAAGCAGGCACTTTAGACACTCAATCAGATTTGAAGGAATTAAACACTGTAAAATTTTGATGAGAGAAAGTTTGGACATGTCTGAACAGCAAGGAGTTAGGATGGGGATGGTAGGCATGTGGACAAGATTGATACCACGAAGAGAGATAGAAGGTCAAGGGGACGTAATTAACTCTAACGGGGAACTCAAGATAGGCTTCACAGAGGTAATGTTGCAGCAGAATTTCGAAGGATGAAGAGCAGTTCAAAGGTAGCCACGGTGAAGAAGGGAATCCTGGTAGAAGAAAAAACATGGGAAAAGGTACAGGTATATAAAATAACATAGCGTATATATCAGTCTGAGTTCCAGCAGGAATACTCAAATTAAGAGAATCCAAGAAGGATTTAGTAAACAGACTATTGACAAAGGGGTGGGCAAGATATAGGGAAACCACGAGACGTAGTGCAGGACTCCAGGGGCTGTACCACCCCCGGACCCAAAAGGAGGAAGAGAGGCAGCAGTTACCTGAAGGCAGAAAGAGAAAATTACATAGAGAGGGCCACCCTGAGAGGATCCGATACTTCTAAGACATGCAGCCAACCTGAGATGAACCCACAGGGAGGGGTCCCTCCTCAGATCTCCTGTGGGCTCCCCATCCACCATGCCCAACGGGAAGCCTGGGATGCACCGTAGTCATCTAACTCCTGGGCTCGGAGCTGGGCAGAGCAGAGTGGAGGATGGGTCTGGGGTGGTGGCAACTGGAAAATACCCAAGTATGTGAGATGTGGCTGGAACATGGAGTACGGGTTGGGGGGGTGACAGAGGGACACAGAGCAGGAACATGATCACAAAGGAGCCTGTCTGTCAGGCTAAGAGTGAGTGGGAACCATTAACCTGACATGGTCATGGAGACACTGGCCACTGCAGGCCTTTGCTGAGGGCCCTGGCAACAGAAGTCCATCAGAAGGTGCCTGGCAGGCAGCCAATAACTCCTGAGCTGAGCCAACAGCTCCCCAAGCTTCCCAAGCTGCACTCTGGAAGACAACCCCAGCCGGTGTCGTCTCCTGGAGCTCCCGACCCTGCAGACGAGAGCCTGGGAGAACAGGGGGTGGGTTCTGCCAGTGGCTACCAAGGGAGCGCAACCTAGTACATCTTGAACCAGTTAAAACCAATCTATCTCTTTTATTTATATCCCATTCCACCTTTTCTTCCCTCCTCACGCGGGAAGAGAGCCCTGTAATGAGGGGCTCCGCGAGAGCAGGTTTCCCAGAAAGACGAAAAATGTCTGCCCGCTTCCCCCCTTGGAAACTGTCTTTCCAAGCCCCCAAGGGACAGCTCCAGGCGGCCAGCCGGGAAGCCAAGTCAGTCCTGCCCTGTAAGGCCTCAGAAAAAGACCAGCGCCAGGCCCTCACGTCTGGGAAACATTAAAAGCAATCTCTGAAGTGATTCATTAAAAGTCCTCCAGTGGCAGAAGACCATCACCCAGATGTGAAAATAAACACAGGGGGAAATTCCAGCATCAGAACGGTTTCAGTTCTTTAAACAAAGGCATGGCTATTTCAGGGAAGGGAAGGGCCTTTTAACTGTCTTTCCAAGCCCCCAGAATCCAAGTCAGACTTTCTCCATCCAGCAGGCAGGCAAATTCCCACGATGCCAGACTCAGAAAACTGTGAAAACACTCACTTGACTCTCTGGGGCCCTTCCCACTTGAACTTCTCCATGGCCCACGGGCCAAGGCCAGTCACCCAAGCTTACCAAGCTTCTGGTGGTGCAGCCTCCAGCTCAGCTTTTGTAAAGCACCAGAAATTAAAGCAGAAGCAATTGTTCCGTTCTGCTCTGAAAAAAACTTGCACAGAAAATAAATGGAGCATGAATAAATATCAAGCAAAACAGAGAGCATCTATATACCGATAAAAACATAGTAAAACTGGGAGAAAATGGGAGCACTTTTGGACACAGATCACATATTACCATGTACAGTATCTGGCAGAGTAAATGGCACATAGTAGGCATTTGATAAATTAAGTCAGGAGGGAAGGAAGGAGATTTTCAGCCCAGGAGAAAGTGGTCCAGGAATCCGGGAGTTACTGAAGGACCTGCTTTACTTGGAGGAACCCAGCAGAATCACAGCTGACCCCCCGCTTTCCACTCACTAACTGGTAAGGATTGGAAAAAGATCAGTTCCTTGAAGCCAAATTCAAATCTTTCCCAACAGAACATATTAAACTGCTCCTACACAGCTAGAATTTTTTTAAATTGTGGTAAAACACACATTATGTAAAATTTACCATCTGAACCATTTTTAAGTGTACAGTTCAGTGGTATTAAGCACATTGTTATGCTACCATCACCACCATCCATCTCCAGAACCCTTTTCATCTTGAAAAACTGAAAATGTGCACACATTAAACAATAACTCACTATTTCTGCCCCCGTCCCAGTGTCCGGCAACCACAGTTCTCCTTTCTGTCTCTATGAATCTGACTACTCCAGGTACTTCGTGTAGGTGAAATCATAGTCTTTGTCCTTTTGTGACCGGCTTGTTTCACTTAGCGTAATGTCCTCGAGTTTCATCCATGTTGTAGCATGTGTCAGAATTTCCTTCCTTTTTAAGATTAAATGAATACCATTGTATGTTTATACCACATTTTGTTTATCCATTCATCCATCGATTGACACTTGGCTGCTTCCACCTTTTAGCTATTGCAAATAATGCTGCTGTGAACATGGGTGTACAAATATGTCTTGGAGTCCCAGCTTTCAATTCTTTGGGGCATATACCACTGGGATTTCTTTCGAGCAATGAAATTTCCCCTGAAGGGCGTGAGTGGCTGGGGGAGAACCCAGCATTCTCTGAGATCGAGCACATCATCTATCCGTCAGACGGCTAGAGAACACAGCAATCGTGAACAGACTCACACTCAGGTCAGACTTCTAACTGGACACTGTGCGCACAGAGTGTTACGAACCTGTGAGAACCCACTCCTTGTCACAGCCAGCCACACGTTCCCAGTGCAGATCAGTGCACAGGGCAGGGTCTGGAAGCCTGAGAGACCCAGGTTCACATCTCAGGAGGAGCCCTTACTGCCACATGACTTGGGCAAAGCCGGAGAACCAACAAGATCCTCAGTGTCCTCCCCTGAGAAATGGAGATGATAAAATGCTCCTCACAAAGTCGAAGCGAAGGCTCTCGAGGAAGGATACAAGGTCCTGGTGTGTTGTTAGCACTCACCAAACACTGCCTTCCCTCCATTCTAAGGTACCTCCCCCTCTTCCTCAGTTTCACACTTCTGTCATCGTGTTTACGAATTCAGGGTGTGCATTACCAGATACCAACTCTATCACTACCTGTGAATTGAGTGAGCTCAGCCAAACTGCTCTGAAGAGATGATAGAATTTTCTCAAGAAGAAGCTGGTGTGAAGACCCCCCAGTAGCACTCGGGACCAGCACGTTCACCTGTCAAAGGTCCCTGTTCACCTCGGATGAAGGATTTCCAAAGAGTGAGTTCTCGGCCCAGTGCTATGTAGCAAAACTGTTAATAACGTAGCTGAGGAAAGACCCAGCAGCGGAGCATAAGGGTTGAGGGTAATGGTTCCGGAATTAGCAATCTTGGGTGTGACCATAAGAAAGTCACTTCATTTCTCCAAACCTCAGCTTCCTAATCTGTGAAATGGAACCAACAATAGTACTGCCTTCTAGGGTGGCTGTGAGGACTAAGAGATGGATAGTGTTGTAACGTGCTTGGAGCAGAACCCACACTGGGTCAGCTGTGGAACTCAGATGAGATGGGCCAGGTCCCCTCTCCCCTCAATCCTCAGGCATTTCTACAGGAAAGGGGATTTAACGGGAAGCTTGCACCATGCTCTGTCGCTTCTCCAAACTGTACCAGCAGCACCCTCCACATTTTCTTTCATCACCGTCAAGGCCTTGATCATAAAGTCTAGGAGAAATAAAAAGTAGCTCATCCACCCATTTGTTCATCCATCCGTCCATCCATCACACACCCACCCAACATTTATTGAATGCCTACCCTATCCCAAGCCTGACAGAGCCATTGGGAGCCAAGAGACAACAGAACAGACCTCTTCTCCACAGGAAGTCACAATAAAAGTAGAGGAGGAACAAAAGTAAGGACAAGAATAGCAAACACTGATTCAGGGCGATGTGCCAGGCACGGCTTCAATGCCTTTGCATAATTCACTTAATTCTCCCAACAGTCCTATGAGATAGCACTGTTATGATTCCCATTTTACAGATGTAGAAACGGGCGTATGGACAGTAACTTGCCCAAGGTCACAAAGCTGGTAAGTAGTAGAGCTGGGATTTGAACTCCAGCCCTCTGGCTCCAGAGTCCATGCTTTCAACTAGACTGAGAGTCAAAAAATTTTAACATCTGGTATGATATAGGCACCAACCCATCAGGACAAGTGCCGGTGATTTTGCGATGCTCTTATATGCCAGCTGAAAACCAACCAGCTGTGCATGAACCACTTTTAACCTCTAGACTGTAGGAACCTAACACTAATGGGAGTCCTGGGGCAGCGGTCAGGGGATCAGGCGTGGGAGCACAAAGGAGAGTGTCCAACAGCTCCCCAGAATCAGCAGGCAGCCAACTGCTTATGGGACTTCAACGCTCTGAAGGTGGACGGTGGGGAACATGTAAATTACACTCTTCGGCACAGTCCTTTACTATTCACGGAGAGCTGTTCTCACACACGACAGCTCCTTTAGCCTTCAAGAGAGCCCTGTGAAGGGCATCTAACTGCTGTTCCCACTTCACCAAGGAGCAACCTGAGGTTCAGTCGGGGGAAGTATCACAGCCAACTCCAAGCTGAGGATGCCCAGCACACCCATCTGTGTGTTCAACATGCATGAAAGAATTCTTTCCAAAGAAAACATCTTTGGCCCCATTCTGCATGGTCATCAAAAGCAATGGAGCTGGACCTGCGTACATTCTCTTTGTCTCCCACCAATGACCAGCCCAGATATCAGGGTCACTTCCTTTATTCTCTGCCCTGGTGTCCCCTCCTCAAGGTGGCCACATTGACTGCACTACCTAAACCTGTAATCGTGGGCCCTCCAGGGCCAGTTCAACCCACCCCATCTCTTATCAACAGAGTGACTAAGATTTGCCTTTCAGAAAATCTGCAAAGTCATGTAGCCAGGGCATGCGCAAAAAATGAATTGTGACCTGAAAGGACCACAGAACCAAAGGTCCTCTTTCCCACAGAACCCAAGGACCGGGACACGACCAGAACTTGAAAGTCAGACTCTTATCAGAAGTGAGGGGGTCCCTCACTCAGAAAGATCTGGTGTTAAAATTCTTTCCCGTCCTCATCAGAAATGTTTAGAACCCTATCACAAAAGTTTAGAACCATATCATCAAAGTTTAGAACGCTGTCATAAAGCCTTACCATAAATGCTTGAAGATCACCAATCAAAACCTGTCCCACCAGTGTTTCTGCATGCCAGCCTCTTCTCTCCAACCTCTTAAATTTCACCCCAAATCCTGAATCAAGGAGACGGATCTGAGGGCACATGCAGATCGATCTCCCAGAATAAAGCTGATCTCTTTTCCCAAAGGCTGATGCCATAATTAATTGGCTTGTTTATGCGCATCAGGCAGAGAACCCCAATTTTGCACAGTAATAAAACAATATCCCATCTCTCGCCACTGCTGTTCCCTGCTCCATTTTTCTTCAGGACGCTGTGGTTCTCTGGCATCATAGTGTTATTTGTTTAGAGTCTGTTTCTCCCCAATTGGCCTGTAAGCTCCGTGAGGGCAGGAAACTTATCCATTTTGTTCTTCACTGCATCCCAACACAGAACAGGTCCCAGGGCACCATAGGGGGTCACGGTTTAGTTCAATGAAAGAACAAATAAATGAATGAAAGATGGGTTAGGGAATTACCCCTTGTCTAAGAAGCTGGAAACAAGGACAAGGAACTCACCTGGGCTCCTCCCCCCAACAAATCTATGGTACCCGCCGGCTTGGCCTCAGGGCTAATAGGAACCCTTGACCTGTTGCCTTTCCTTTCCCAGGCCCCTTCCCTTTCAAGGACACTCTCCTAGGTGCCATACCCTTAAGAGGCCCCTCATTTCAAGGACCCTTTGGGATGGCAACCCATAGCCTCACTCCAGATCTTCTTTACTTACTCGCTTCTGATCACACAACGCATGTACCCTCCCTACTCCCACCCCATTGTAGTACCAGGCCCAGTCTGTCTCCCCAGGAACCTTGTAATGCTGTAAACTCATTCATGCACAGGTATTGATGAATGGTATCAGGCAACAGACGTGGTTTTTGAAGGGGTCCTCTAGTGACAATGTAGTGACACCCTAGAAAGGCTAATTGTAGGAGTTTCAGGGATCCTGGAAACTTAATATGCCTCATGATACACAGAATATTACCTGGGGATGCCATTAATTCCTTCATTTCTTCATTTAGTATCTGACCAAACATTTACTGAGCGCCTTCCGCCTGCTAGGAAATGTCCTGTGTGCTGAGGACACAAGAGTGAGCAAGACAGCCAAGGTCCCCGTTCTCAGAAAACCCACTGTCTAGCTGAGCAAGGAGAGCCATAAGCAAAGACCCTGCCAAGGAGTTTTAATTCTCATTCTTAGTATTATAATAGAGGGTGGGAACCCGTGTGTGGCCCAGAGGCAGCTACCCAAGAACGGGCCCTCGGGGAGGCCCACTGGAGAAACTGCAGTCGCACTGGCTGCTGGCGGCTGACCGGGGTCCAGCAGGGAGCTGGGGGATGCGGGCATTCCAGTAGCTGCGACGGTGCCGAGGTCTGAAAAGGCACAAGCCAGGCTGACCCTGGGCCCACCTGATTCATGGGACCCTCAACGGTGGCTGAAGCTCAGAACGGCCAAGGCATTTGTGCCGGGCAGTAGGAAAAAGCAACAGGACAGGGTGTCCTTGGGACCAAGTAGACGCCAGCAGCTCTTCCCTCCCTTTGGAAGGTTAGAAATCGAGTCTGTGTTCCTGGGGTTCTTCGTTCCCCAGGAAATTGCCTAAGTTCGTGATCATAACAACACAAGAGGCAAATCAGCTGTCTCTGCACCCAGTCTGCAGCGCCTCCTTGACCCTGGCACATCTGAGGAGTTGTTTCAACATCCCACCGCCCTTTCCCCTGCATGTCAAGGGAAAGAAAGCCTTTGGCATTAGCCACAGCAATTATGGGCAACCTGAGTTTTCTTTGACCTGCCAACTAAAGTAAGTGCCTTTTTGTAAAGATACCCAAGACTTGGCTTTTAATTCAGCTTGAACCCGAGTTTTCCTCCCAGGCACCATCTCCAACACGCTCAGGTGCCCGGTGGAGAGAATCAGAGCCCTTTCCTTTCCTGGCTTTCTCTGATACAACAAGCTTCCAGCGACCGTCAGAAAAGAAGGCAAGTAACACCCGTGGTGGAGACAAGCCTATGAAATTATTTCAAACATACAGCAAGGCACTGTACTCACTGCGAGACACACGCTGTTCCATGGACACAGGCCCATTCGTGAGTCACCAGGCATAATGGGGCATTGTTGAAAGTGCTGGGAACATGAGAATTTCCTCACTGCCCAGCCTGGGTAATGCTGAAGCTATGTTGGCCTCCAGAAATGAAGTCAGACAGACTCGGCCCAACTTCCATTGGCCAGGCCCATAGACCATAGGGCCACCGTGTCTCACGCTGACTTTTGTTAATGGGAGTCACCCCCAAGCTGTGTTTAAGGGTTGACCTCTCACCTGCATGTGCAAGGGAAGTGAGTGCTTTGACAAAGGACATGAACAGAACTCTGACCAGAGGGTCCGAGGCCATGTGAAAGGCTGTTTTAAAGACCCTCACACCAGAGTTCTGCACTAACAGAGAGATTGGTGGGAAGAGGAAAAACTCGCCCATGATTTGGTGTGACAAAGGGATATGGCAGGCATGCAGGCAACAATCCATCTAGAATAATACATAATAGCTCTCATTTCTTGAGGATCTATTATGGGCCAGGCACTGTTCAGTGCTTTATATGAATGACTTCATTTCTTTCTCACATCCCTAAGACAGGCAGACCATGCCACCTCATTTACAGAAGTAAGTTATACTCTGAGGGGTAACAGAACATGCCTATGTCACAGAGCTAGTGATTTGCAAACCCAGGATTTGAACTCAGGCCTGAAGGTCGTGCCCTCTCTTACCCAATGCACTATATCACGGGACAGAATTTGGAGGGAGGAAATTTGGTGGCTGAGTGTTATTTATTGCTGGGAGCGTGGTAGCTACTTAGTCCTGAATAAAGGGCAGCACGAGGACCCAGTTGCACAATCCCAGACCCTGAGCTCCTATCTCCCATGACCCTTTGCGTCTGTCTGTATCACAGCTCTTGTCACGTAACTCAACACCAAGATGGCTTGTTAGACCACTGTTTCCCCCACCAGATCCTGAGTCCACCAGAACAGGCACTCCATCGTATTGTCTGCATCTGCCACAACACCTGGAGTTGTGCTTGCACTCCAAACATTTTTGTGGGTCTGCATGAATGGACGGATAGATGGTTGCCCAGATGCGTGGATAATTCAGATGATCCAGGTTCAAGTCCAAGCTCAGTCACCGTCTGGCTGTGTGGCCTCGAGCAAGTAACTTCACATCACTGGGCCTCAGTTTTCTCATCTGTCCCGTTGAGAGGTTCAATGACAACTGCACCTACCAAATGTGAGACAGGTCCCACAAACGGAATGCAAAATGAACACTCTTTGTTTTTATTTTATTTCATTTAAGTTGATACAGATTTATTTTCTGACATAAAATATAACTAGCTCATCAAGCCTCTTAAGTTTTCTTTTGAAACGAGATTAAGGTAAAAAAAAGAGAAGTTGATTTTAAGAATCTATTCAACAATGTCCATTAATACTCAAATATTACAAATATTTGTGACAGTGACACAGCTGAGTGAGGTTTGGAAACCAGATTAGCTGATCTTTAACATCAATGCCAGGGTCTCAGTCTGTGCCTCTCATAGGTGGACCAGGAAGGGGCTACGAGCAGGCAGACACACATGGAGAAGTGAAGTGGTGATAGACACGACATTCTGGAATGGCCTTGGCCTCCACATTCAGCCTTCAGCATCTACTGGATGCCAACTCCATGCGTGGTACTGGGCTGCATGCCATGGTGACAGCCCTCAGATGTGAAAAACCACCTGAACAGGTGGATGGGGTGGGGCTGGTGGGACAGGACAACTAGAATTTGGCTTTGTCTTTTTAAAGTCTTACATTCTATCACTAAAATGACTGTAGGTAGGACTTTCTTGGCTTACATCGAATAAAACATAGACATGGGAAGCTTCCTAGAAGAGAGAAGACCTTTGAATTTACGCATCTGTTGAGGAGAGACAAGTAAAAGTTTGAACAAAATTAGCTCTAATTTCCCATCTAATCCTGACTTTGCTGGGTGATATCACCGACTGAGTATTAGACTTATTTGAATACTTATTACTCTGATTGAGAAGCTCATTAGTTAAAGCAACCTGGCCACTAATCATTTCACCTGGAAATTTCCCCTTAACCTGAGAACTTTTCTGCTGCTGCCTCATTTCCCAGAGTCACTAGCTCCTCTGGTTCCTCAGAACTCCTGGGGGTGGGAGTGGCGTCACCGAGAAGGGCTGAGGGGAAGATTCAGCAGTACAACTCCATCAGTTTCTCTCTATTTCCCAGTCAGGTGCTGGGCAAAGAGAGGGTGGGGTGGAGGAGGGCAAATTCTACCCACCTCCAAGCCAAGCAGCTCTGCTTGAACCCTGATCCATCCATGGACGGAAGCCAGAAGCATCACTGTTGTGCAGGAAGGAACCAGACATGTTTCCAGTGTTTGCCGGGAAGACTACTCAGATGAATATGGCTTCTCATGAAAATCAACCCAAAATAAATGGAAAAATGGCATCCCAACATTTCCTTTATGCCCACTGTATAATTTTCCTCTAGCTGGACATCCACTAGGATTTTCCCAATTTCTCCTAGATGTCTAGGCTAGAATATTAAAGAGTTCTGGATCTATTTTCAATGTTCTGGAGAGGGGTTCCCCATACCACCAAGAATTCTCAGACACCAACTAGGTGTCCTACAATTCAACTCAATTCTGATACTATCTACCTGGAGATAGCGTCAGATCCCACAGGTTACGGCTCAGTCCCACAAGACTGCCAGCCCCCACCCCGGCCCCTGCTGCCTCACTTCACCCAATCACAAGTCCAGGTTGTCACCTGTGTTTCTGAATGACTGGCTATAGATCAGAGGTTCCTAGGACTCCCTCCAAGGGTTCAACTAATTTGCTAGTGTAGGCCACAGAACTCAGAGAAACATTTTACCTACTACATCACTGGTTTAGTAGAAAAAGATATAACTCAGGTACAGCCAGATGGAAGAGATGCACAGGGCAAGGTATGGGGAAAGGGGGCGGAGCTCCCGTGCCCTCCCAGAGGATACCACTCTTCCAAATCTCCACGTGTTCACCAACCTGGAAGCTCTCCACACTCCACCCCGTTGTTTTGGGTTTTTATGGAGGCTTCATCACAAAGGTTTGACAGATTAAAGCATTAGCCATTGGTGACTGATTCAACCTCCAGGAGGGGGTGGGACTGAAAGTTCCAACCCTGTATTCATGGCTGGTTTCTTTGGCAACCAGCCCCCATCCTTAGGTGCTGTCCAAAAGTCACCTCATTAACATAAACACGGTTGTGGTGGAAAGGGGCTTGTTATGAATAACAAGACATCCATTTCACCTTTATGGCTCTGAAGTGATTTCAGTAACTAAGGACAAGAGACCAAATATTATAACAAAAGATGCTATCATTGCTCTTATCTTATCTCTCAGGAAATTCCAAGGGTTTTAGGAGCTCTGTGCCAGAAATGGGAACAAAGATCAAATATATATTTCTTATTACAAATCACGATATCACAAATGTGTTTTCACTGCTACTTGGAGACATTGCATGAAGACATATAAAACAAAACAGCAGTGGGTGGAGTTCCCATAGGAGGAATTTCCCAGTTGAACAAGAGTAATAAATACTGTTTGTTAAGCAAGTCCTGTGTACCTGCCAGGCACTGGGCTAGACACTGTTTATTATCTCAGGTCCTGATTTGGCTTCCTTATGTAGGTGTTATGGTTTCCATTTTACAGATGTAGAAACTGAGGCTGGGGTGAGGGTAGGAGTATGTGACTTGCCAGAAATCACACAACTAGTAAGTAGCAGAACTAGGATTCAAGCCCAGATCTGATTTCACACCCACACTTCTTGACCCTCATCACATCCCCCATCCCAGATGGTGCAGAATCTTGCCTCCTACCCCAACCCAGCTTCTGGAGGATCCTCTCCCCTCTTTCACCCTTTCTCCTCAGCCTGGTGTGTGTTCCCGCCTCCCTCCTCCTCCACATGAATTTGTCTCTGTCCTTCTAGAACCAGGCTATGGTTTTCCTTCTCCAAGAAGTCTTCCCAGCCTTCATTCACATGACCGTCCCTTTCTCTGACCTCCCATGACCTGGAAAGGCAATCACGGACAATTTGTCCCTTGAATGTAGGAAGAGGGAATGGATTTCAAGACTGTCTACTCCTACCCAAGTTCAGGAGCACAGCCACCAACTCTCTGGGTGTCAAGACCCCCACTCTCTGTCTCCAGGGGCTGCAGTGTGATGGACCTGGAGAGAACAGGGGTGTCCACACAGGGCAGTTTACACGGGACTTGGCAAAGTCTCCAGGCTCAGGTAAGTGTCATTCTGATGGATGATCCACGGGTGGCCAGAAGGCCATACACTGGAGTGACTAGACAAGGAGCTTTCAGGACCCCTCTGCAAAGGGCACATCCAGGAATGTGACAAAGCCCTGTGGGCATTGGGTCAGCTCCAGGCTGCTCCCCGAGGCTCTCTCTACTCGGACCCCATTCAGGTCTCCCTGTGTCACATTCGGCCCCACACCCACTCTTTCCCACCCTGTCCTCCAGCCCAGAGACCCTCCTATGGTCTGGGGTGGGGAGAGGCCCGTGAGGTTTCTCCTTCATCCTCATTCTAATCCTAATGTTACAGAAGATATTTTCCTCCCCACTCAGGCCCCACTTTGACTCACAGAGGCCTGTTTGATTGTCTCACCACTGGACATGGATTCAGGCCGGAGAGCAAGTAGATAAAATCAGGTCCAAGAAGCAGCCCACCTGAGCTTGAATCTCACCGCATTCTAGCTATGCAGCTTAGTCTAGTTTCTTAACCTCTCTGTGCTGAAGTCCCTTCATCCATAACCCAAGGTCCGAGCGGCAGCTGTTGTGTGAGGAGTAAATGGGTTCACACACAGCTCCCAGAACAGTGTTCGGCATGTGGTAAGCACTCCATACATGCTAGCTGTGGGTATTATCTTGCACTTTTTATTCCCACAATTAAAACCCGGCTTCTCTTGAAGTGTGGTAGCCTCTGTCTGACCCAAGGAGAAATCACATGCCAGGAATTGGGAAGAAAATGAAGCACAGAGGTGGCATCTGAAAGTTATAACCTCCCTACAGCCAGCATCAAACAGGGAGGGGCAGATGCTCACCCTGCACCCAAGGCCACACAGAGTCCCAGGGCAGGGGCAGGGAGAAGGCCCACAACTCAGCCCAGGACTCCCCAGCTCACATAGCCACGGGTCAGCAGAGTTCAACAAGATCTGCAGGTCACACATCCGAGACAATCACTATGACTGCCTCAAATGTCATTTCCTCATGTGTCAGATCAGGTCTGTAACAATATCGCCCTTGAGGAGATATTGGAATGGATTGGGAAAAGGAGACTTTTAACACCTGGAGAGGCTGTGACAATGGGCTGGATTAATACACGTAAAGAGCTTAGAAGGTACATGCACATCACACTTCCCAAATGTTAGAGCCTATTGTTATCTCGGTAATTCTTATTTTTCTTCTTTGTGCCTTTCTGCATTTTCCATTTTTCTATGATGAATATGTATTACTTTTACAACTAGGAAAATATGGGGAAATGACATGTTTTAAAGAAAAAAAACAGCAACAATTAAAGATAGACAATCAGTGCTGAAGGGAGTAAAGGATGGAGAGGATATATCCAGTTGGGGATAATTCAGGGCGGGCCTCATGGAAGCAGCAGCATTTGAGATGGGCTTTCAAGTCTGGGTAAAATCTCGCTAAGTGGTAAGGAGGCTGCCATGGGTATTAAGGTTCTCTAGTGCCCCCATGATGAGCTAAAGAAGAGGGAAATTGCTGCCAATGGAAAAGATGTGAGGAAAGAAAACCCAGTGATGCCAGTGAAGATTCAGGAAGAAGGTCCTGTGAGGGCACGTTTTCCAAAATTCCTATTTTCTGGCCAGATAGGAAGCTGGAGACAGAAACTGAGCAGGGTCTTTAAAATTGAAAAACCTTTCTTTGTTACTGATCTACGGTTAGAATTGGTGCTGGAAAACAAAAACTGATCATTTACAAGAGAAGAAATAAAAAATGGTCACTAAAACCATGGGGAAAATGGTGATGAAGTAAAACAGGCCAATGTACACAAGGATGGTTAGAGGGGGAAAGGGAAGCAGAAAAAGGAGGCCGCCAAGATTTATTCTCACACCCGCAGAAACAACAGAATTAAACGCAAGCCTTCCTGAGACAGTAGAGAGTACCATACTCTCCTCAGTCTCACCCCCAAGGCCCTTCCCTAAACGAGGGTCAATGACGGCCGCTCACCTCCCTGAGGAATGCACCACCTTCCTGGCCCTGGGAGCCCACTGTTCCCAGCTCTGCCAAAGGAGCCTTGTCGGGGCAGAGAACAAGGGTGTATGTCCTGCCCTAACGGAAGCAGCAGAACCTAAGGAAATGGCAAAACCAGGCCCGCTGGTGTAGGCAAGGAACTTAGAGCCCACGCATCCTCATGTCGTCCAATCTTCTCTTAAGGGAACCTCCAATGACACTTAAGCAAATCAACAGGCAGCGCTGTGGCATTTCAGTGTTCAGGGCAAGGATCCCACTTCTGTTGCCTCGAAGCACTGTAACGCCCGGCTGGAGCTCCCTCCTTGGAGTGTGCGCTCCCCCATCCATCCAGCAGGAGGGATGGCACAGCCCCTGCCAAGTGGTTGGGAGCATTAAAGAGAGTGAACACACGGCCTTAGCAGCCCTCGGTAAGGATCAGCAATCTGTGCTATCAAAAAGTCAGAGAGAAGGATGAGTGTGCACAAAAACGCACAGAGTGCGTCCTCCTGGCTGGAGGGCAATGGCTGGAAGTGGGATGTGCTGCTGAAGTCTTGAATTCCTCTGGATCTCTGCTTCAAAGTGCTCCTGGCCAGGGACAGGCTTTCCAGGTGTTAAAAGTCTCCTTTTCCCAATTGCATAACAGGAACGGGTGGTTCAGTGGGGACCTGGGCATGAAGAGCACTGGGGCTGGTGGGTCACATGCTGGGCCTGGCCCCTCCGCCAGACCTTAAGCAGCTTTTGCGGTTACCCTGGGCAAGAAGAGACCTCAGACATCGTCTGCAGCTCTGGACTAAGAAAGGGGCAAACTCGCCTGCTGGGGGCAGCTACAGGAGATTCGAAAGGCTTCAAGCTCAGTGAACTAATTCTACGTGAAGCAGAGATAATTTAAGAAAATGATGCCTATTATCTGGGACATTTGAGAACATGCCTGGCTCTTCTTGTCCTGTCCCCATCTTCCAGGTCACAAAATAAGCAGAAGAGCCTGACACTTGGGGACTAACTATTTGACTTAGGAACTAAAAAGCTGCTTCTACTGACTCAAATAAGGAGCCCCATTGTCTACCCTGAGTCCTCGACTCAACAACAACGGGGACACATTTCCCGCAACACGGCCTTTCATTCACTCATCTTCTTGCATCAAGTCACATACCGGGCAAGGCAGCCAGGAGTCAAGGTCTCCCTTCATTTCACCACATAAAATGCTGCCCAAGGAGCACCAATATATTCTGTGGTCTCTGCTTAATTCCATCTTCCTTTAGCAAAAGCCACTGACACTGTTAATTTGCTCTGAGACTCAGTGGAGAAGAGTAAACAAGTCACTTACATCAAACAAAATGAAGGTGGTGTTAGGTGGGACGCGAGGACGGCCACTGCGGACAGTGGCCAAGCACTGTGTCTGTCATCCCCTGGGAGACCAGTCCAAGGGAGGGTGCCGAAGATGCTGGCAGCTCAGGAAACACAAGTTTAGGATAAATTAAAGAAGCACGGCTTCTCATAGCAAGCAGGCAGTGCACGCTGGAAACAGTCAATGATTTTTAAATGTTTAAGCAAATTCATAGATGACACATCCAGAAGGGATTGTGAAAGGAACCTAGAATGGGCAACATGTTTACAAATTAGCAGAATGACCAAAGCGGATTTTCTTCCCTCTCCCCCACAAGCACGGTACCGCCATGGCTAGGCTGGGAAGCATTCCTGACCCAGGAGTTCACAATAATTAAATCACGAATATGACTCTTAATATGTCAGGAAAGCAAAGATATCACAACCACAAACCTTTCTAATAGTCGACTGTGCTAAGAATTTATGTGGTGTGCCTGACAAGATGGACATTGCTTCATCAATCACATTGATTATATGAAAAGTCCATTTTACTATGAAGCTACAACTAAGAAATACAATGTAATTGCAGTACCACTTGCCCTAAAGCTGACATGTTAGTTATAATACACATTATTACATTAGCACCAATTTGATTCGCCTTAAAATGTGGACGATTTGAGAAGAATGATTTCAACAATTCTGGTCTCTTTTGAAGGCAGTGCAGGAAAAACCAAATGGAGGCCCTCATTTCCCTTTGAGAAGTGGCCCTGCAGCAGGAGGGGGATTGGTATCAGTCCCCTGCCTCAGAGTCCTGCTCCTACTTTTAAGTGGTCTGAGAGCCCCCACCTTGATGGTGGTGGGCATGCCTGCAGCCGTGTCCCTCCTGCTTAGAAATCTCCTGGAGATTCCCCGGCCTTAGCTTGGATGCTTCAAATGCTGGAACACTCACTACAGGGCAGCTCCTTCCATCTTGCAAGACATCTAGTTTCCTCTAGTTATAATTCTGCATTCTTGGACACAAGGAAAGAAAGCTCATCTTCCTTTTGTAGGCCAGGCTATGCTAGTTAAAAAGGCCATTGGCTTCAAGGGAAAGAAAACCCAGCTCAAAGGGGACGAAACAATAAGATTTATAGACTCACGTGAGAGGCGGCCCTGAGTTGGGGTGGGCTTGCTGCAGAGTGGGGGAGATTGCCCTAGTGGCTCAGCCGTCTCCCACGCCTGGTTGCCCTTGTGGTCACAATGGCTGTCAACAGCCAGCAAGGCTACCTGCTTTCTTGCTCACTGTTGAAGGATGGTGGGGAGTGTACAGAGAGAATGTCCTTTCCTGAACCCGTCTCATCTAAGTGCAGACTGACTTTCCTAGAAGCCCCTACCAACCCCCTCCTTGCATCTCATTGGCCTGAAATGTCTTAGATCCGCCCATCTTTCAACCAATCACAGAGGCAAGGGGATAGGACTTCCCTGATGGGCTTGGCTGTAGACCAACCACTGCCCAGCTAGGCTGTGAGTCAATCTGCCAAACCCGGCTGCTGTTACACAATGGGAGAAGAGTACCTGGATGATGGAGGGGCAACCAACCACTGTGTCCACTCCGTGGTCCTTCTCTGTTCCCGGTTGGAAGGCCCAGCCCCTTCACCTGATCCTCTATAGGCATGATCCCTGGGCTTTTTCCCTGGGCAGGTCTGCCTGCCCTCCCCAGCACTCAGCACTTTGGGGGTGCTTACTTATGCAGGGGGGCCACTCTGCACCTGTGTGGCTACACTGGGCGTCCAGGAACACTGGCTAAGCCTGACTTGTGGCTTTTAGGACCATATCACGCTGGGGGCTTATACTGGACAAATCGCCGTGAACTTCAGTGAGGCTGGGTTTGCATTCCTGCTCTACCACTTACCGGATGTGTAACCCTGAGCAGGTTATCTCACCACCTTTTCCCTTGGTTTTCTCATCTGTAAAATGGGAATAATAATAGTACCTATCATATTGGATTATTTTGAAAAAATAAAGCATTCACTGTGTGGTGCACAAGTTCCTCATAGATCTTGGTATTGTTATTACTATTATTAATAAATTGGTTCTCTCTCATCTGGTACCAATATCAACCGCCAAGTGTATAGGAAAGTAAAGGCTTTCTGCTTCTCCTTCACTCACCCCAGACCCAGAAATGTGATCCCTGCCATCTGTGGACGACCAGTTGTGCAGAAGGCCCCACATTCTCTACAGGAGAAACTCACTGTCTCCCCTCCCAGAGCGTTCCCCTCCCTCTCTCCACCTGCTCCCCCGCTGCCCCCTGCCCCCCAGACTCTTGATATGTAACTGAACTAAGCAGAACAGCTCTATCACAACAGAAATACCCATTTACATTAACCGTGTGTCTTTTTTCTGCAACTTCAGCTGATACTTTGTGCCTCCATTACTCAAATGCATTACTGAAGTTAATTATAAGAAAAAAATATCAGAGCTGCTGGAGAGATAATTTTAATAGTGACCATTCATCTTGTAAAATACTCAGCTTTCCCCAGGAGCTAAAAAAGAAAGGTAACTCTCACACTCTATTTGTTTGCAAGTGTTTCTATGCTATGTGAGCTTCTCACACTGCACTGGAAGTCATGGAAACAATTACTGATATTGACATTTTTAAGCAGTTTTAAGAGATTTGCCAGGGCAGGAATGAGAGGGAAAACTAACTGCTCAGCTACTGTTTCCTCCTTGGGGTGAAAACCAGTGAATGAGTGGATCATGTTCCATATCTTAACACTTCCTTCCCGCCCAGGCTGCAAATTCCTGTTGTTCAGGAACTTTCTCGAGCTCCCACCCCCGAATCTGTCCAGCAGCCTCTTGCTTTGGCCTGATCCCCAGGGCTCTGTCCAATTGCCCTGATTCGATCTCACTCTGCCTAGCCCTCTGGACAGGCACTTGAGCCAGACTGGCCACCTGGCTGTCAGTTTGGCTCTCCCAACTCACCTTTAGCCCCATGCTCTGCAGCCCTCTGCTCACGCCTCTCCCCACCGTGCACTCTGCCCAACGTTTGCCCTCGTCACCTGCCTTTCCAGCAGGGGAGTCCAGACAGGTTAAGAATGGAGACCATCCTCAGCAGAGCAATACCTGAGAGGGTTCAGGGTACATCTCTCAACCTTGATTTTGACCTCAAGGAGGAAACTCATGTTCTTGCAAAGACATCTCCCTTATCATCACCATCAGAGACAGAAAGGGCTGGATGGATAGAAGCTAACTCTGCGCGAGAAGCCTGACACGGATGAGCTCTCATGAAGGAAAACATGGCAGACTGGACGATTGTTCCCATTTCTTCTCTTCTCCCTTTGCCATGTGGCCTTGCAGAGCAGGAGGAGGCTGAGAACCCACCCCCACTGTACTGACTCTGGGCTTGGCCATGTGCTTTGCTTTGGCCAAGGAATATTAGCACATATGACACAAGAGGGACTCTTCCAGGGCTTGCCCAGTTTGCGTTGCCCCCTTACATATTTCATGATCTGCCATGAGAAAGCCATGCCCCAGGCAACTGCTAGTCCAAAGAGACTTGGACCCAACCTGCAGCCTGGAGTCAAGCCTGGCCAATCCCAACCAAGACACAGTCAAGCCCAGACCTGTGAGCAAGAAAATAAATGTTTGTCGTTGTCTGTATGCAATAAAACCCAAAACGGAACAGCCACTGCCCAAGAACACCATTACTGGTGTCCCACATAGGGCTCCTTACACCCCAAATCAAGAGGTGACTGCAATCAACAAAATGAAAAGACAACCTGTGGAATGGGAGAAAATATTTGCAAACCACATATCTGATAAGGGGTTAATATCCAAAATGTATAAGGAAATCATACAACAGCAAAAAAGCCCAAATAATCCAATTTTTATTTTTACTTATTTATTTATTTATGTGTGTGTGTGTGTGTGTGTGTGTGTGTGTGTGTGTGTGTGTGAGGAAGACCAGCACTGAGCTAACATCTGTTGCTAATCCTTCTCTTCTTTTGCTGAGGAAGACTGGCCCTGTGCTAACATCCGTGCCCATCTTCCTCTACTTTATATGGGACGCCGCCACGGCATGGCCGATAAGCAATGCATCGGCCAGCGCCCGGGATCCGAACCCGCAAACCCCGGGCTGCCAAAGCGCAGACTAAACCACTGCGCCACCGGGCTGGCCCCTAAATAATCCAATTTTTAAATGGGCAAAGGACCTGAATAGACATTTTTCCAGAGAAGACGTACAGATGGCCAACAAGTACGTGAAAAGGTGCTCAACATCACTGATCATCAGGAAAATGCAAATCAAAACCAAGAGATGTCATCTCACACCTGTTAGAATGGCTATTATCAAAAAGACAAGATATGTATTGGTGAGAATGTGGAAAAAAAGGAACCCTATTGGTGGGAATGTAAATTGGTGCAGCCACTATGGAAAACAATTATGGAAACTCCTCAAAAAATTAAAAATAGAACTACCATATGATACAGCAATCCCACTTCTGGGTATATATCCAAAGGAAATGAAATCACTGTCTCAAAAGAGATATCTGCACTCCAATATTCATTGTAGCATATTTATAATAGCCGAGACATGGTGACAACCTAAGTGTCCATCAATGGATGAATGAATAAAGAAAATATCATGTGTGTGTGTGTGTATATATATATATATGTGATTGATATATACGTGATGGAATATTATTTAGTCATAAAAAAGAAGGAAATCCTGCTATTTGAGACAACATGGATGAACCTGGAGGGCATTATGCTAAGTGAAATAAGTCAGACAGAGAAATAAAAATACTGTATGGTCTCACTTATATGTGGAAGATAAAAAAACAGAACTCAGAGAAACAGATTGGTGGTTGCCAGGGCAAGCAGGTGGGGGAAATGGATGAAGGTGGTCAAAGGGCACCAACTTCCAGTACAAAATGAATAAGTTCTGAGGATCTAACACACAACATCGTGACCATGGTTAATGATACTGTATTGTATATTTGAAACTTGCTGAGGGAGTAGATTTTAAAAGTTCTCACCACACACAGAAAAAATGTAACCACTTGAGGTGACGGATGTTAACCGACCTTCTTGTGGTGATCATTTCACAATATATACATATATCAAATCACTACATTGTATACCTTAAACTTAACGCAATGTTGTATGTCACTTATATCACAATAAAGCTGAATAAAATAAAAGGATGCTAAATTTTTTTTTAAAAAAAGAGGTAACTGCAATCATCACAGGACAGAAGAGAGAAGAGCAGCCACTCCATCAATAGCCCCACAACACTTTCAATGATGATGGACCAAGGAAATAAAGAAATCAGAATCCTGGATGGGAGCTGGCTTCTGCCCTATTTCACATGCCCCACAAGGTGAACGATTGTTGGAGGGGATGCCTGCCCTGCATCCCTTTCCCCTTCCTCTGGCACCAGCCCCCAGACTCCCCTCTGGGGAGCTGCCACACCCTCACTATCAGCCCTGCGGTTTAGGAAGGCTCTCCCTGCTCTCTGGTTCTAGGTGTGGACTCATAGTCCTGGCCTGGCCACTCAGCATATCCCATCACCCTGGCCACAGTGAGTGGGTCAGGGATGGTCTTGTGACCTAGGCCAGACCCAAAAGACTTTTGTAAGAACTATTAGGGAGGAGGAACTCTCTTTACGGTAAGATTTGAGCCCAGAGCTTCCGGGGCCACCACACACAGACAGATTGTCCGAGAATAAAGCAAACACAGAGGAAAGCCAGGGCTAAAAGATGGAAAGAGATAGATGTCTGAAGACTTTGTGTGAGCATCTGGATCCAGCTGTGCCTGGAGTCAATCCTACTCTGAACACCTCAGATATGTGAGCCCATAAAATTCTTTTTGTTTCATCAGCCAGTGGAGTTGAGTTCTTTCCCTCCCCCACTGAAAGGGTCTTGACTGAGACACTGCCTTTGTTAGCCACACTGTCCAATTGCTTCTCTCCATCCTTCCATCTTTGAGGTCTAAATTTAATGTTAAGGAAAGGCGTAGAATCTTCATGCTCCTCTACTGAAATTTCCGTTGCCGGCCTCCACCATTTTGTGGAGCCAGTGATTCCAAACATTTGAGAGTGGCAAGTCCATCTGTTGGTCAGGAATATTGCATAGCATGTATTTATTTATGCGTGCATTTATTATTTTCTCAGCGAGTGGTTAACATCTCATTTTTGTTAGGAAAAAACATTCAGCATGTCACCACCTCATTTCCCCACCTTCCTCAGGATTCAGGAATATGACAAAGTTGAACTGAATATTTCTGAACTTTAGAGACTTAAAAACAAACCAAGCCATCTCCCTTGCAAAAAAAAAATAAAAAAACTATCTTGTCACAGAGGATCCTCTCCCCTTAAACGCATTCCAAAGCAATGGCACAAATGCATGCATCAGGCCACATGCCATCGGCTGCTGATTGAGGGCCATCTGAAGAACATGCTCCCCTTCCGCCACTCCCACCCAGCTGTCAGGGCTCCCCACTTGGAGTCCTCACGTTCCTGAAATGATATGGGCAGTGCAGATGTCACAGGGCTCACGCAAGGCATGACTGTGGCCTCAGCCCTTGAGTGCTCCCCTGCTCAGCTGTCACAGGTGATTGGGCCACTGGCCCAACGGAGGGCTCGCTTGGAAAGCACCCCCCCCCCCAAGACTCACAGAGTCGAGCTCCTGATGCTCCAGCAAGGCCCTTGTGGCTCTCTGGACTGGCCTTGCTAACCCCTCTGAAGTCACAGCCTTTAGTGTCATTCCTCTTTTTATTATTCTTTTTTTTAATTGTGATAAAATACACACGACATAAAATTTACCATTTTAACCATTTTTAAGTGTACAGTTCAGTAATGTTAAGTACATTCACATTCTCGTGCAACCAATCTCCAAACCTTTCCATCTTGCAAAACTGAAACTCTGTACTCATTAAGCAATAACCCCTCCTCCCCCAGCCCCTGGCAACTACCTTTCTACTTTCTGTCTCTGTGAATTTGACTCCTCTAGGTACCTCAGGTGAGTGGAATAATACAGTATTTGTCTTTTTGTGACTGGATTATTCACTTAGCATAGTGTTCTCAAGGTCCGTCCACATCGTAGCATGTGTCAGAATTTTCATCCTTTCAAGGCTGAGTAAGAGTCCATTGCATGTAGACACCACATTTTCTTTATCTGTTCATCCACTGACAGACACTGAGGCTGTTTCCACATCTTGGATATTACACATAGTGCTGCAGTGAACATGGGAGTGCTGATATCTCTTTGTAAGTTCTGTTGGATATACACCCAGAAGTGCAACTGCTGGATCATACGGTAGTTCTAGTTTTAACCTTTTGAAGAACTGCCATACTGTTTTTCACAGTGGCTGTACCACTTTGCATTCCCACCAACAGTGCACAAGTGTTCCCATTTCTCCACATTCCTCACCAACACTTGTTTTCTGGTTTTGTTTTGTTTTTGATAGTAGCCATACTAATGGATGTGAGGTGATACCTCATTGTGGTTGTGATTTTACTGATATTCTTGTTGTGATGTTACAGTAGTTACAGTAATGACACTGTAACTTTCCCCTGTTGCATCAAGCTGTGTGTGTGTGTGAATGTTTCAGAGGTGGGATCCTTTCAGCTTGAAGATACACGATTCTTGGTGTCTAACCAACTTGCTACAAATGGTCCAATTGCTTCCAAGTGAGAGATTCTGCTGTACAGTCACAGGGACCTGCAGCTCCTAAGTGATTCGTGCTACCCTCCCCTTTTCAGAAAAGGAAGTGGAAGCCCCCACAGGGATACTGTGATGGTTGAGAAATCTGAGATGGGCAAATCTGGATTGCAAACGTGGCTCTGCCACGCCCCAAATGTCAGACCATGCGGCTGTCTCTTGGCCTCTCAGAGCCTTGTTGTATTTTATTTTCTTCTAATTTGCAAAATGGAAATAGGAACAGTATCTATTTCACAGGGTTGTCATGATAGTTAAGCTGGATAACACACGTCAAATGCAGTGCCTGGCACACAGTCAGTGCTCAGTAAATGCTAGTGGCTGTTGTGGATATTGTTTTCTTATTCTTATTAAATAACTTGGCCAAGTCCCACGACTAGTGATTCGGGTTTCCTGGTTCCCAGCTTATGTTCTTGCTGTGATGACTCTTGACCCCACCTCCCCCAGTGGGTGTGCTCACTTAAGCAGCCTTGTCTTGGTTACTCGACTGTAACTGATTGCCTTGTTTCTAAAATGTACATTGAACCCAATCTCTCAGTGGTACACCTGACCAATGCCATGCACGAGGTCTGAGGACAGCTGTGGGAAGCCCCTGCTGGTTGTTACCGCAAATTCTGAACTGTCCAAGGTAGCAGAAGGCAAGGACTAAACAACAGACAGAAGGTGTGCAAGGTACTCAGGGGATGGAGTCTTGCAAGACCTTTGACCTCAAGGAAGTTCGCATGATCTGATCTGATGCTGTTCCTAAGTCCCTGGGGAGCTGCTTTCCCTTTGCATCGACTCTGTCATGCGTTTGTCTGATACTTTACACTTTACAAAGATTCGCCCATTGGATAAACACTTCTCAAGAACCTACTGTGATCAAACAAGATGATGTGTGAGGTGCCGGGACACACCAAAGAGCAAGATCAGAGGGTTGGGGAGCGAGACAGATATTCAGAAAATCACACAGAACAGTGGAAAACTGCAACTCTGCTCAGAGCAGGGAGAAGCACGGCACCCTGAGATGTGACGAGAGGAGCTCTCAGCTGAGATCCAAAGGACGGGCTGCAGGGTTGGGGAAGCAGCGAATAAAACAGAGGGCTGCTCCAGGCCGCTCTCCTGTCTGTGGGTCCCAAACACTTGCTGTGCTTCCATCCTTCAGCAACTCTGCTGCTCTTGAGGCTCAGGCATTTGGTGGACTCGGAGGATTATTCAAAGTACACAACCTGTCCATTAATACAAGAGTGCTTAAATAGAGTGTGGTTTCTCCATGCTGCAGAATACTATGTAGCTGTTAAAAGGAATTAACTAGAGCTGAAAGGGCCTATATAAAAAGATTACCACAGGGAGCTGGCCCGGTGGCGCAGCAGTTTAGTTCGCGCTTGGTAGCCCGGGGTTCGCGGGTTCGGATCCCGGGCGCCCGCCGATGCACTGCTTGTCAGCCATGCTGTGGCGGCGTCCCATATAAAGTAGAGGAAGATGGGCACGGATGTTAGCCCAGGGCCAGTCTTCCTCAAGCAAAAAAAAGAGAGGAAGATTAGCAATAGACATTAGCTCAGGGCTGGTCTTCCTCACCAAAAAAAAAAAACAAAAAAAAAGATTACCACAATCAATTAGGAAATGAAGAGATCCAGGTACAGAAATGTATTCCTAAATGATCCATTGATGTAAGAAAAAATAACATACACATACGTGGGCACATGCAGACTTATTTTTGGAAGGACACAAACTGTTTACATTAGTTTCTAGGGCTGTCATAACAAAGTACCACCAACTGAGTGGCTTAAACAACAGAAATCTGTTTTCTCACCGTTTGGGGGCCAGAGGCCTGAGACGGAGGTGTCGGCAGGGCTCTTCCTTCTGAGGCTGTGAGGGGAAGGTCTGTTTCAGGCCTCTCTCCTGGGCTCGCACATGTCGTCCTCGCTCTGTCTCTTCACAGAAGATTCCCTCTATGTGACTCTGGGTCCAAATTCCCCTTTTTATAAGGACACCAGTCACATCGGATTACGGCCCACCCTAATGACCCCACTTTAACTTGATCATCTCTGTAAAGACTCTGTCCCCAAATGAGGTCACATTCTAAGGTACCGGGAGTCAGGACTCCCACGTGTGAATTAGGGGAGGGCACAATTCAACCCATAACACTGTCAGCAGAGGGAGAGAGACTCCTCTTTCATTCCATACTTTTTCTGTAGAGTTTGAACTTCTACCAGGTGTGTGAATTTCTATCACAAAGAAAACAGTTTTTCATAGAAAAACCAATTAGAAATTTAAATCCCCCACAAAATCAACTGCCAAATGAAAGCACTGGGATTGTATATTGTAGGTCAAAGTCAGTGTCTCCATGTCTGAAATGAGAGGTATGTGCTGGATCAGAGGTCTCCAAGATGGAGACAACGTGCCTGAGAGAGAGAAATTGACCATCACTGATCTTGCACACCTCTAGTTATTTTTATTTTAATTTCTGTTTTGCTTTATGGTATGTGTGTGTGTATGTGTGTAGTGGTACATACTTAATCCTTTTGACTTTTGTGTGGCTTTGCCTTATAAGTGGTGTGCATGAGAAAGCCCTTCGGCCTCTTATTAAGCTTGATGTTTTCATGGGCAAAAAGGTCTTCTTAGTTTGGTTTCTTCCAGTAGTTGACTGTCCCGGTTGCTATTGTTGTGAGACAAATTGATGCAGCCCATGACTTCATGGGTCAGGACTTCAGGAGGGCTCAGCTGGGCAGTTCTTGCATGGGGTCTCTGATCTGTTGCAGACGGATGTTGGCTGGAGCTGGAGTCGTCTGAAGGCTTGGCTGGGCTGGATGTCCCGGGCTGTCCACTCACGTGGCTGATAGTTGGCGGCTGTCTGCTGAGAGCTCAGCAGGGCTGCCAGAACACCTACACATGTGCCTCTCCTGCATGGCAGTCACAGGGTATTCAAATGCCCTAAATGGTGGCTGTTTCGTCCTCAAGCAAATGTCCCAAAATTACTAGACAGAAGCTACACAACCTCTTCTGACCCAGCCTTGGAAGTTAAAGCATTACTATTACTGTATTGATTACAAGCCAGTCACCAGGATTCAAGGGCCCAGATTTGGCCCAGATTCAAGGGGAGGGACCAGACAGAAACTCATGACCTTTTTGACCTAGCTTTAGATGGTACACAGTGTATCAGTTGTCTATTGCTACATAACAAATTCCCCCAAAGCTTAACAGCTTAAAACAACAAACCTTAATGATCTCACAGTGTCTGTGGGTCAGGAATTCAGGGGTGGCTTAGCAGGTGCCTCTGACTCAAGAACACTTGTGAGACAGTGTTCAAGGCACCAGCCGTCATTGAAGGTTTGACAGGTGCTGGAGGGTCCGTTTCCAAGGTGGCTCACTCACATGGCCGTTGACAACAGGCCTCAGATCCTCACCCCATGGGTCTCTTCACAGGATTGTCTGAGTGTCCTGAGAGCATGGCAGCTGGCCTCCCTGAGAGTGATCAGAGAGGGAGAGAGGGAGGGAAAAAGAGAGACAGAGACAGAGAAAGAGAGAGAACAGGAAGATGCAGTACCTAATATGACCTAGCCACATATCACTTCAAACTAATTCTATTTGTTAAAACTGAGTCACTAAATCCAGCCCACACTCAAAGGAAGGGGCATTAGGCTCCAGTTTGTAGGGAGTGTCAAATAATTATAATTTGGGGACATTTTTAACCACCACCTACAATATCACAACTACTGCCTTCTAATAGTTACAGGTGAATCTCAGTCCAGATCCAAGGGGAGGAGACATAGATCCCACCTTCAGAAGAAGAAATGTCAACAAATTTTCAGACAGGGTCTTAGATACAGGGTCTCAGTCTGCTCAGGGCTGCTATAACAAATACCACAGACTGGGGGCTTAAACAACAGGCATTTATTTCTCACGGTTCTGGAGCTGGAAGTCCAAGATCAAATTGCCAGCACGTTTAGTTCTTGGCGAGGGCTCTCCTCCTGCCTTGCAGACAGCTGCCTTCTTGCTGTGTGCTCACATGGTGCAGAGACAGAGAGAACCCTGGTCTCTCTTCCTCTTCTTATAAGGGCACTAATCCCATCGTGAGGACCCCACCCTCAGGACCTCATCTAAACCTAATTACCTCCCAAAAGCCCCACCTCTGAATATCATCACATTGGGGATTGATTAGGACTTCAATGTATGAATTTGGGGGGGACACAAACATTTAGTCCATAACATTCTGCCCCTGACCCCCCAAAATTCATGTCCTTCTCACATACAAAGTACATTCATCACATCCCAACAGCCTCGAAAGTATTAAGTAGTTTCAGCATCAACTCGAAAGTCTAAAGCCCCAAGTCCCATCTAGATCAGATATCCACAGCGTACAGGTGGTTTACTTCAGAGGCCATCCCAGGAGTCACAAGTAGGGGAAGAGAGACAAGAAAGGGAGAAGAGGCAGCGACAGGCGGGTTATGCCTCCAGACAAATGGAGCTCAGTCCTGCTGGGGACTCCTCGGGATCCACGTTGAATCATTGGAGGGTGAGGAGGCCAGGGCATTTATTCATCTGCTCTCACCCCCAACTGGTTGAGGTTTTCCCCTGGAGGCATCAACAGCCCCAGAGAACGCCCCAGGGAGCTGGAGGTGGGAATCTGTCAGTGTGCTGGAAACTGTCCACCACAGCTGCAGGTGGACTCAAGTAGCCTGGGCGGATACAGAACAAGCCTCAACAGCATCTGCTGTGGAAGCTGTCACTGCCCACCATGAGATCATGGAGTGGCTTCTAAAGTAAGTGTCCTTACTGGTCAGGGAGAGGACTAGTGAGAAAAAGTCCCTGGGGCTGGGGACACAGGTTCTGTGATAGCCACAAATGCATGCAGAAATACTAACAAGTATTCAGGCCACAGAAGACTCTGATTCACTCACTCAACAGATATATACTGAGCACCTGCTGTATGCCAGGCACTGTGGTAGTCTCTGGAATAGAACAGTGGACAAAACAGACATTGTTTCTGACTTCACAGGGCTTACAGGCTAGCGGATGAGACCAGCATTTATCAAATAATCCTGCAACAAAATAAGTGACAATTGTGACAACTGGCTTAAAGGTACAAATCTACTGCCTGCAGATTCAATGGGGAGGAATGCATTTTCTGCAGAGAAGGACCATCCAAGACAGGTCAGGAATCTAGAGCCCTTGACAAAGCTGCAGAAGTCACCATGCATGGTCCCAGGACACCACAAAGACAGAGTGGATGGTTATTATGGACTGAATATTTGTGCCCTTCCAAAAGTCACACATTGAATCCCTAACCCCCAGTGTGATGGTATCAGGAGGTGGGGCCTTTGGGAGGTGTTTAGCTTTAAATGAGGTCGTGAGAGTGGAGCCTCATAATGGGATTAGTGCTCTTGTGTGTCTCTGCCATGTGAGGACATAGCAAGAAGGCAGCCATCCACAAGCCAGGAAGCAGGCCCTCACCAAGAGCTCAATCTGCCCACACCTTGACCTTGGAGTTCCGGCCTCCAGAACTGTGAGAAATAAATCTGGTGTTTAAGCCCCCAGTCTGCGGCATTCCATTACAGCAGCCTGAGCAGACGGAGACAGCGGGTTGGAAGTGGTTCTGAGCATGTGCTTGGGGACTCCTTCCTCACCCATGCAGGGAGCAATGCAGAAGCCTCTGGGGGATATGGGGGCCTTTCCACTAGTCAGGGCAGGACAAGAGTGTCTCCCTGAAATGGGACTTCTAGAAGGAAGGCTCAGTATCACTCCACCACAGACCTAGTCTTTAAAATACTTGTACTCAAAAGCAAGAAATACAACCAACACTCTAAGGATGATGGATTGCAAAGAGAGAAAAGTCTGGGCTCCCTGGTGACACTGTTGAACCCCTGCTCTAGTTCTGGACAACTCACTTCCAAACGTCTTATGTAAGCTAATTAAAAAATTTTATTGCTTGATCCACTGTAAATCAGGCTTGCTGTCACTTGCAGCCAAAAGTACCCCCAACTGATACAGCGTATCATTTTTCTCAAGACCCTTCATGGGAACGATTGTTGTTTCCGTGAAATAGTTAAGGAAACTGACGCCCAGAGAAGTGAACTGATGGGTCCAAGGCCACACAGCTCATGGAGCTGGAATTAGAACTCACAGCTTCTCGAAGCCACACTGGTACCAGACACCAGAGTGAGCACAGGTCCCATGGAGCCTTTACCACATGTTGTCATCTTACAGAGCTGTTTTTAGTCTCCAGATGCCATGAGGCACTGGATCGCCAGCTGCCACCTCCTAGCTCAGCGCCACTGGCATGATGGTCAGGACAGTGTCCTTTGCTGTCGTTGTGTGAGCCCAGAGGTCCCGCAGGCATTCTGCATCCCCGCCTTGATGCTTTGTACTGCTCCCTCCCTTCTTTGGACATTCTCATCTCCCAGCCCCTAGAACTTCCATTATGTCACCACATACACATATTCCTGCAATATTTAAAACAGTGGTTATGAAAATTATGTAATAACATTAGGACATTATATATTAAGTGGAAAAACAGGATACAAGTTGCATGCACAGAGATTTGAAGAAACACATAGGCACATGAAAAATGAAAGCAAAAACAGCAGACTGCTCGCTGAGATTGTGGTGGTGTGGGAAGACTGTGGGTGATTTTCTCCTTCCCTTGATTTTCCAAATTTTCTGGTATGTACTTATGATGAAAAAAATAGGTTAAAATGTTTTTAAAAATATGTCATTGTTTTTCTGGCCCCTCTCCTGGAAGGCAGCAGAGCAGAGCCTGCTAGTTAAAAGTATGAGCTCTCAAGCTTCATGGCCTGGGTTCAAATCCCAGCCCTACCACTTAAGAGCTGCATGACTCTCAGCGAGTTCCTTAACTATTCTGTGTTTCAGTTTCCCCATTGATAAAATGGGGCTAATAAGAGCACCTGTCTCATAGGGTGGTCCTGTCAACTAAGTCAGTCAATGTTTGCAAAGCACTTAGAACCGTGTACACAGGACACAGTACACAGCCTAGTACACAGTAAGTGCCATGCAAGCAGGTGTTAAATGCAAGCCATTTCGTTGTGCCTTCTCCACTGCGGGGCATCTTGGAAAGGACTGTGATGTATTAGCAGGACAAACCTCATGTTGTTCAGAGGGACCCAACTTGTAGAAGCTGCAAAGAGATGGATTTGTGATCAAAATAATAACTCTAGAGCTGTCTCACACTGAGCAGGCTGGAGGTGAACTCACTGGAAGGCTGCCTCTGATGCTTTATGGCTCATGAAGTATCCACAGGTAAGACCACTGGCAAATTAAGTGAAGGGAAGATGAGCAAACCTCATCCAGGGCAGAAAGGCCCAGAACAAGTCTTCCTCTGCTTAAATAGGATGAAGTCCTCTAGTGGCCAGGAGGTGACACTACAACTCCTCATCTGAGTCCCCACACAGGATGCCCAACGGTTGCTGGCGACCTCAAGCTGGGTTTGGTTTTGCCAAGTGTGTCAGGAGAGAATGGAGGGCTCCTTCTCTCGCTGTGGCTGAAAGAGCCAAAACACATTTCCTAACACCCATGACCTGTATGTTTGTGGCATAAGCCCACTTTATGCAGCTGATCTCTAGAAAGGAGGTCCCTTCCCTGGCACATTTGATGGCATGTGACACTTGTGTACACACTGTATCTGCTTAGAGGCAGGGTGTTTCTAAAAGGGTGGCTTAGAATGTGTCAGAGATAGGTGGGACCTTAATCTAGATTCTCTCGTTTCAACCCTTCACCTTACAGATGGGAGAAAACCCAGCAACATTTAGAATAGTGCCTGGAACACAGCAGGCACATTTTAAGTACTTGATGAGAATTTAGTGTCACTCTTTATCCTTGTCCTTACTTTAAGAGTGGATCTCATCAAAAAACTCACCTGATGATACACTAATTGCTCTTTCTTTCTCAACTTGCCATTGGTAAAATGCCCATGAAAACAGGAGGCTTTATTAGGAATAATCTTCCTTTACTTTTATATTTTATGTGTTAATGTATGGCTGGGAGAAAGAAAAAAAAACAGGTAGGAAGAGGAAGAAGAAACAGCCAAAAAAACAATAGTCCAGTGCAGGGCTCGCAAACTTTCTGTGAAGGACCAGACGGTAAATATTTTGGGTTTTGGAGGTCACGCGATCTGTCGTGACTACTCAACTCTGCCACTGCAGGAAAGCAGCCACAGACAATACACAAGTGAAGGGTGTGGCTGGGTTCCAATAAAACTTTATTTACAAAATAATCAGTGGGCTGGATTTGGCCTGCCAACCCTTCATCTAATGCAAGAATGATGACACTCTCATCCTTCACATATGACAGAAATGGTTAATTGATCATGGTGTCAATTTACTGCCTGAGTTCAAAACTCAGTTCCAGGCCCTTACTAAGTATACAACTTCAGGAAATTTGTTAACCTCTCCACGCTTCAGTTTGCTCATCTTTAAAATGGAGATAGTAATACTAGGTGCCTCAAGAGATTGCTACGAGGATTGAGCAAGACCATGATGGCGAATGCTCAGTACAGTGACTGGAATTTAATAAGCACACCACAAATGTTAGCTGTCTTCACCATCATCTTGGTTGTCATTGTCACCATCCGCCTCAACGGACTGACACAGTCGGGAGCATTACATGAGACAATGGACGTGAAAGTGCTTTGATACGACCCCACCAGGCAAACGGAAGGCCTCTTTCCCTGAAGTGCTTAAATGCACGACAATACCCCATCCACTCACTCCCCGTCGCTGAAATGCCAGGGGGAGCTGGATATATTCTTCTTGTGTTAGTGGAGCAGTTAGGGAAAGTGAGGCTCTAGAAAGCTTAGGATAATCATTAAAGGTGGCAGCTGACGGACTTGGTAAGGGGGCCCATGGAGAGCCAGGTTTCCACATTCCTTGCCAGCTTTTCTGCCTCCTATCAGCAACTTTGGATTCCAATGACCCTAATGGGCCCTGTTTGCTCAGGGATTTCTGAATATCTTCAGGAAATAGATCCTGAAATTTCTTTCAGATCAGCTCCCCCACCCTCCATTCTCCTGTCAACTTCAGCTACTGATTTCTGGTCTTCATTATCCGCTACCCAGCCTGTTACAACAGCCCCTTAACTGGTTCTTTTGACGCAGATGGATTTCTCCTGTCCAATCATCCATTGTCCACCCTCATCCTGGGTGATCTTTATAAAACATAGATCTGATTCTCAGGCTAAAGGTCTGCATTGTAAAAATTGCACATGGGACCTTCCACAATTTGGGTGCCCATCACTCACCAGTCCCAGCTCTAGTCCCTCTCACCCACCCTGTCCATCCCCAGGGACCTTTGACTCCATCTCTGGGGACGTGCCCAGCCTTTGCTCAGCTCCACAGGCTCCCCTCAGGAAGGCTCAACAGTGCCATCGCTGTTCCGGAGTAGGGACCCCAGAGCTCCCCATGCTCTTGGCAAGGCAGCACCCCTGCCCCCACCACACACATACCAGCACTCTTCGTCTCAACACCACAGTCTAGGAAATCTTCGAGACCAACTGCGTCATGCCCCAGCCACCGCCCAGAGCCATGGCTCCCAGCCATCCCCCATCACCTCGTCTTTCCTCCCCAAAGAGCTTTGTACACATCCTGCTGTGACCCAAGCTTACTATCCTGCCCCAGTTTCCCCACCTTTCCATGGGTTCTGTGGCTTTCACTGTCCATTCTCAGCAAACTTCTCTATTCTCAGCTGCTTCCCTGAATCCTCCCTCCACCATCCCTTAACTGAAACCCAGTTCTCTCCCGAAACCACTGCTTCCTCTGCTATCTGCTCAAGGGTGGCTCTTATCTTTCCCAAATGTCTTGTGTCCCTGGCCCAGAGATGAAAGAGACATCCTCCTCCCCACATTCAGGCCTTTATCTTTCCCATTTCCCTGAAAAGGCTCATCGACCTATAAGCTCACACCACTAGACCACCCAGGCCCTCCCTGCTCCAACCCTGTTGCACTTTACAGTTATCAATTAATTTAAATCTCACAAAACCCCATGAGGTAAGTATGATGAAAATCCTCACTTCACAAATAAGGAAACTGAGGCACAAAGAGGTTAAGTAGTTGCCAAAGATCACACGGATAAGACTCAAACTCAGGGAGCTGGCACTAGCGTCTGGCCTCTGAGCCACTCCACCCACCTGCCCCCAGGGATGGCGGCATGCTTCACCCAATCCCATTCCTTGAAGATTTTAGCACCTGCCTCACTGTCTCTCTTTCCAAAAAAGATTCTGTCATAGTGCTTAAGGATTTCACTTCCATGAAGACTATGCTCCCAACGCCCCTCCCACTAAGCTTCTCGGCCTCCTCGCCTCCAGCCCTCTTGTTCTTCATCCAATAACCTTAGTCAGATGCTTAGATCTTGTCCTTGGCAGTAACTCCATATTATGGACTGAATGACTGTGTTCCTCCAGAATTCATAGGTTGACGCCCAAACCCCCAATATGATGTTATTTGGACATGAGGCCTTAGGGAGGTTGTTAGGGTTGGACGAGGTCATGTGGGTGGGTTGCTCATGATGGGATTAGCGCCCTTATAAGAAGAGGCATCAGACAGCGTGCGCTCTTTCTCTCTCTCTCTGTCCCCTGCTCACACAAAGAAGAGGTCATGTAAGCACACAGGGAGATGGAGGTCTCCTACAAGTCAGGAGAAGAGGCCTCAGAATGAAACCTATCTTGCCAGTACTTTGATCTTGGGCTTCCCCACCTCCAGAGCTGTGAGATATAAACATCTGCTGTTTAAGCCACTCAGTGGGTGGTATTTTGTCATGGCCACCCTAAGAGACTAACACACTCCACTCTCTATAATCCCAACTTCAAACACCCCTCCCACAGACCACCGTCTCCTGTCTTTCCAGTTTACATCCTCTATGAACCCAACTCAAATCATCTTAAAAACCCATCAGAACCTCCATTATTGACCCAGCACCAAGAGAACCTGCCCATTTGCTTGGTTAGAATCCAGGGTCTATATTCCCTTCCATACACCCTCAATCCCCGTGCCCACAGCTCCTTCATCATTCTTGCCCAGCAAAACCCCAACCCTAATTAAGCCCAACCTTCCACCTACCCTGGGCCTGCCCCTCGCAGCTGAACACGACTGGAGAAACACACCCAGCCATGCTTCCGCGCCTCACTGCAACAATCACAACCTCAAATGTCCCTTGGCCCTGCCCAGCAATCCTCCGTTTCCCTGGTCAGGTCCTTCCCCCTTGCCTGGCAATGATTCTCTGTACCTTCCCCTCAAGCCCCCAACACTTCCTCCCTCTTCCTCACCCTCTTGCTTCTTCACTCCGTGAGTAACGGTGGCAGTCAGAAGGGGACTTCCACAGGCAACCCCCACTGGATCCACTCACCTACCTGCAGCTGCCCGTCTTCCTGCCTTCCTCTGTCCCTCAGTGGGCTCTTTGCAAAGGCCAGCCCTCCCTGAGGCCCTGGGTGCCACCACCTCGAGTCTCCTCCAGGGAACGACTCCTGCAGTTAAACCCCCTGGCTCCTGCATTATCGGTTTGTCCCTCTCTGCTGAATCTTTCCTATCATCTTACAAACATGCTGCTCTTTCTTCTATCTTAAAAAAATATTTCTTAACTACTTTGACCCCACATTCCTCTGCAGCTACCTCCATATTTCTTTGTTCTCCATCACAGAGTAGATTTTCCAAAACATTAACTGAACTTAGACTGTCTAGTTTCTCTTCCCACTCTCTCTCAACTGCACTCTAGTCAGGCTCTCAGCCTCACACTCCCCTGAAATGGCTCCTTCCGAGGCCACCAAAGACCCCTACAGTGCTCAATCCAGCGGTCAATGCTCAGCCCTCACTGCCTTGACCTGCCAGTGGCATTGACACAGATATCACATCCACCTCTTAAAATACAGCATGATCCAGAAAGAACCAAACACTTTCAAAAATGTACTAGTCAAAAATTGGTTTATGTATAAACAGGTAGTCAAAACCTATTCTTCACAGAACTATCATGGTTATTTCCATCGTCTTACAAATTCTCAATATGTGCCCTCGTGTCCCAGGGCCCATGTTGATCCTGGAAGGTATTTGTCCCAGACATGTGGAGCATATCACAATTGGAGATTGAAGTGGCAGCCATGATACATTTCTTCCTGTCTGCATAGTTGGGAGGAAGAAGTGGTATAAACCAAGATTCTTGAGTAACACAATTTTTATCTTGCTTACTGAATGATAAAATTGCTGTGATGTTCAATTCGTTTTGAGCTGACCTGCAGTTTCTTCACTTTGCTTCTGGGACGCCATGCTCATCAGGTTTCCTTCCTATCTCTCCAGCTGTTCCTTCTCAGCACCCTTCATCAGCTCCTTCTTGTCCCCCTGATCTTGTAACTCAGGCGTGTCCAAGAGCTCCAACCGTTCCTTCTCTGTGTCTGCTCTCACTCCTTGGTGTGCTCATCAGGCTCTTGGCTTTCAGTGCCATCTGTATGCCCCCGACTCCCAGATTTACATTTCCAGGCCAGGTGAGAAGCTCAAATGTCCAACTACCTGCCAGACACCACCCGCTGGGTGGCAACTAACAGGCATCTTGAACTCTTGATCTTCCCACACACATAAACCTGATTCTCCTCTCAGAAGATGTCCTTTTCATTCTATAGTTACTCAGGCCCAAACTCTTGGAGTCCTCCTCGACTCTTCTCTTTCTCTCACACCCTACATCTAGTCCCCCAGCAAAGGCTACCTTCACCATATGACAACCTCTTGCCCCTTCAAGCTCCCACCCTAGGCCAAGGCAGCTTCATTCCTTACTTGGATTATTGCAATAGACTGTTTCCAGATTCCCTGCTTCACTCTTGCCCCCTGAATTAGTTTCTTAGGTCTGCGGTAACAAATTTCCGCAAACTTCGTGGCTTCAAACAACAGAAATTTATTATCCCACAGTTCCAAAAGCCAGAAGTCCAAAGTCAAGGTGTTGGCCTGGCCGTGCTTCCTCCAAAGTCTTCAGGAGAGACTCCTTACTTGCCTCCTCCAGCTTCTGGTAGCTTCAGACATCCGTTGGCTTGTGGCTGCAGCATTCTGTTCTCTGCCTCCATTTTCACGTGGCTTTCTCCTCTGTGTCTGTGTCTTCTCTTCTTCTGTCTCTTATAAAACACTTGTGATTGGATCGGGTTCCACCCAGATAATCCAAGATGATCTCATCTAGAGATCCTTAACCTAATAACATCTGTAAAGACCCTTTTACCAAGCAAGGTCACATTCACAGGTCCTGGGAATTAGGATGTGGACATATCTTTTTGAGAACCACCATCTAACCCACTGAACCTCTCTAGAGGCTGTTCTCCATACAGCAGCCTTTAAAACCATATGTCAAATTGTGTCATGCCTTAAAACCCTCCACAGGCTCTCATGAGAGTGAAATCAGAGGTCCTCACCATGGCCCAGGAGACCCTTAGGACATGGTCCCCACTAACTCTCTGACCTCATTTTCTGCCCCTTGCCTCTCGCTCCCTCTGCTCTGGCCTCCCCGCCTCATCCCAGGGCCTCTGTCTTTGCTATTCGCTCTGCCTGGAGCACTCTCCCCCTCATGGCTCCATGGTTCACCCTCTCACATCCTCTCAGGTCTTTTCTCCACCATCACCTCCTAACACAGGTCTTCCCTCTGCTCCTGCCATGCTCTCTCCCCTTCATTTGCTTTGTTTTCCTTCATAGCATTTCTATTCTCTTCCATCATCAATTGTATCTTGCTTATTTGTTTATTTTCTGCCTCTTTACCAGAATGGAAGATCCACGGGGTCAGGGGCTTTGTTTTGCTCTTTGTGTGCTATGGGCTGAATGTTTGTGTCCCCCGAAAATTCACACGTTGATGCCCTAACCCCCAATGTGAAAGTATTTGGAGGTGGGGCCTTTGGTAATTGGTTTAGATGAGGTCATGAGGGTGAGGTCCTCATGATGGGACTAGTGTCCTTATAAGAAGAGACCAGAGAGCTTGCTCTTTCTCTCTCTCCACCACGTGAGGACACAGCAAGAAGGCAGCCATCTGCAAGAGAGCCCTCACCAGGAACAAAATCAGCCAGCACCTTGACCTTGGACCTCCCAGCCTTCAGAACTGCGAGGAATGGTGTTTGTTGTTTAAGCCACCCAGTCAATGGTATTTTGTCACAGCAGCCCAAGCTGACTAAGACTGACTGTGCATCTCTACCACCTAGAGCAGTGGGCAGTGGGCAGTGGATGCACTGCAAGCTCTCAAGGGCCTGTTTGGGACCTGAGCCAGCAGGCATCCCATGATGTGGGTGACCAGCAGGATCATTAACACACTTCCCCTCTGATCTGAACCACGTTTGTCACAAGTTGTCTACCGCATCACCACATTCTCCACCCACCCATTTGAGCAATGTTTATCGAGTGCCTTCCACATTTGCTAGGAAAGAGAACAAACCACAGTGAACAGGGCAGACAAGGCTGAGCCTTCAAGGAGCTGCATCCTAGTAGGGGAGACAGGTAACAGACAAAAACACAGAGAAACAAGCAAGTGTAGACAGATGAGAGCTGGAAAGGCAATAAATGGGTGAGGAGCCAGAGAACAACTGGGGAGGCCACTTTATCTAGTGATCAAGGAGGAGGAAAGGGCAAGTGCAAAGTGTCTGAGGAGCCAAAAGGTGCCATGTGGCCAGAAAGGAGTGCATGAGAGATGAATGGGAGGAGAGAAAGTGGGGGGAGCAGGTGGCGAAGACAGTCCAACAGTCGAGGCAAGAAATTTGGATTTTATTCCTAGTGCAGTGAGAAGCCTTTGAAGGGTATTAAGCGTGGGAATGAAGACCATCTAGTTGGCAGGCTAGCTAGGAGGCTGTGCCAGCTGGCCGGGAGAGAGCTAACGGTGTCCTGGACCAGAGAGATGGCTATGGAGTGGGAGAGAAGTGGCTGAGGATGTGGAGGGACTGGAGATGTATTGTGGAGATAGGGCAGTATATTAGTCAGGTTCTCCAGAGAAATAGAACCAACAGGATATCTATATCTATATGGATTTATTATGAGGAATTGGCTCAGGCAATTATGAAGGCTGAGAAGTCCCACGATCTGCCATTTGCAAGCTGGAGACCCAGGAAAGCTGGTGATGTAATTCACTCTGAGTCCAAAGGCCTAAGAGCAAGGGAAACTGATGGTGTAAATCCCAGTCCCAGTCCGAGGGCAGGAGGAAAAAAGAAGAGATGTCCCTGCTCAATCAATGAGGCAGAAAAAAGGACAAATTCCCCTTCCTCTGCCTTTTGTTCTACTCAGGCCCTCAACAGATTGGATGATGCCCACCCACATTGGGGAGGGTCTTCTACTTTTACTGAGTCCACAGATGCAAATGTAATCTCATCGGGAAACACCCTCAGACACACCCAGAAATAACGTTTAATCTGGGCACTCCACGGCCAGTCAAGGTGACACATGAAATTAACCATCGCAAGCCCACCCCTTGTCAACTTGGCCCCCAACCACATCTCCTTAAACCATACTTAATCTCCAAATAAGGACATTAACAGTAACACAATTCCACCTAACGTGATATAGCTATCCTGCATACAGCCGAAAACGCACTAACCCCTTCCCCAGAGGAGGAGATCAAGTCCTTGAGTGATATCTACTCTTCTTGATATCCCATAACTTAAATACTATGATGTAAAATAACAATACTTAAGTACTATGATATAAGGTCAATACATCTTACGTTACATGATAAGGGAATAAGAGAGGGAAGAAAACAAAGATACTTGAGATAAATATTAGATATATTAGATAGAAAGATACACACATATTTATAACAAAATAAGGAGGACATACTCATGACAATTACAGTCCTCATTTCTGCAACTAGTCACGTGGTCATAGCCGGTATTTATAATTACCTTCTTCTTCTTCTTCTTCTACCCATTCTGTATTCCCTTGGCCTTTGGTTGGCTGAGGTTCTTTATCTGGCAGGGTGACCTAAATCTTCATTCCTGAAGGGTCTGAGCTATTAGCAGTCCTGCCTAGACTGGGTTGTTGTGGTTTTCCACTTAATCACAGGGCATGGTAATTCTACGACATGCCCTAAGGGATCTCCTGTATTCCAGACATGCTCTTCCTCACTTCCATCGTGGAGTAGTAGTCCAATTTCCCCTTGGTAGTCAGGACCAATCACCCCAGCCAGCACAGTAACACCCTTCTTTGCCTGTTGATTCAGAGGCATGGGGAACTCAAAGTGGCCAGGTGGCAGTCCTAACTTCCAGTTCAATAGAATCATTGTTGTGTCTCCTGGTGGAACCATTCCTCCCTCTGGAACCAAGACGTCTAGGCTAGCAGAGCATAAAGTCGTGGGAACAGGAAGCAAAAATTTTGCTAGTGAGTCACTAGGGGTAATATTGAGCGGTACTACTCCCATTTCCACCCCCTTGATTCCTGGACCCATGAGTCCTGGCTATGGGAGAAACAGCACCATAGATTGCATGCTGATTCAGAGCATATGCAGCCTCCTGAAGAACCCTGTCTCAGCCCTGCAAGGTATTGTCACCTAGCTGGCACTGTAACTGAGTCTTCAAAAGGCCATTCTATATAGCCAGCTGCTTCAGGATGGTGGGGGACATGGTAAGACCAGAGAATTCCATGAGCATGGGCCCTTTACCACACTTCTTCTGCTGTGAAGTGAGTTCCTTGATCAGAAGCACTGCTGTGTGGAATACCATGACAGTAGATAAGGTGTTCTGTCAGTCCACGAATGGTAATTTTGGCAGACACATTGCATGCATAAGACAAATCCATATCCAGAGTTTCTATTCCAGTAAGGACAAAACACTGGCCCTTCCATGTTGGAAGTGGTCCAGTGTAATCAACCTGTCACCAGGTAGCTGACTTATCACCCCAGGGAGTGTGCCATATTGGGGGCCCCATGTTGGTCTCTGTTGCTGGCAGATTGGGCACACAGCAGTAGACACAGCCCGGTTGGCATGGTGAGTGGAAGTCCATGTTGCTGAGCCATGTGTAACCTCCGTGCCTGCCACCACGGCCACTTTGTCCATGAGCCCATTCGGTGATGACAGGGTGGCTGGGGAAAGAGGTGGACTGGTAACCACAGAGTGGGTCACCCTACCCACTTGATTATTAAAATCCTCCTCTGCTGAGGTCACCCTTTGGTGAGCATTCACATGGGACACAAATATCTTCATGTGTTTTGCCCATTCAGAGAGGTCTATCCATATATCTCTTCCCCAAATTTCTTTGTCACAAATTTTCCAATCATGTTCCTTCCAAGTGCTTGACCATTGAGCCAAACCATTGGCCACAGCCCATGAATTGATTATATGGAAATATGGCTACCTCTCCTCCCAAGCAAAGTGAAGGACCAGGTGCGCTGCTCAAAGTTCTGCCCACTGGGAGGATTTCCCTTCACCACTGTCCTTCAGGGATGTCTCAGAAATGGGTTGTAGTGCTGCAGCTGGCCACTTTACTGTGGTGCCTGCATATCGTGCATCACCATCCATAAACCAGGCCTGAGTCTTCTCTTCTTCTGTCAACTGATCATAGGGAACTCCCCATGAGGTCAGGCTGGGAAAGAGGAGGCAGTGTAGCAAGAGTGGGGCCCATGAGCATTTGGGCCACTGCATCATGTAACTCACTTGTGCCTTCAGGGCCTGCTGGGGCCCAGTCACATATATACCACTTCCATTTGATGACGGAGTGTTGCTGTGCATGCCCAGCTTTATGGCTGAGCAGGCCAGATAACACCCAGTTCATGATGAGCAGCTCAGGTCTTAGGGCAACTTGGTGGCCCATGGTCAAGTGTTCAGTCTCTACTGAGGCCCAGAAGTAGGCCAAGAGCTGTTTCTCGAAAGGAGAGTAGTTATCTGAGGGTGATGGTAGGGCCTTGCTCCAAAACCCTAAAGGCCTGCACTGGGATTCACCTATAGGAGCCTGCCATCGGCTCCCCACAGCATCCCCATCTGCCACTGACACTTCAAGTACCATTGGATCTGCAGGGTCATCTGCCCAAGTGGCACAGCAGCTTGCACTGAAGCCTGGACCTGCTGTGAAGCCTTCTCTTATTCTGGGCCCCACTCAAAATCAGCAGCTTTTTTGGGTCACTCAGTAAACGGGCTGGAGTAACACACCCAAATGTGGCAAGTGTTGCTTCTGAAACCCAAAGAAGCCCACTGGGCGTCGTGCCTCTTTCTTGGTTGTAGGAGAGGCCACATGCAACAACTTGTCGTTCACCTTAAAAGGGATATCTCAACATGCCCCACTCCACTGGACCCCTAGAAATTTCACTGAGGTAGAAAACTCCGGAATTTTAGTTGTATTTATTTCCCACTCTCTGACACAAAAATGTGTTTCCAGTAAGTCTAAAGTAGTTGCTACTTCTTGCTCACTAGGTCCAGTCAGCATAATGTCATCAATGTAATGGACCAGTGTGATGTCTTGTGGAAGGGAAAGGCGACCGAGGTGCCTGCAAACTAAATCATGACATAGGGCTGGAGAGCTAACACACCCCTGAGGTAGAATAGTGAATGTGTATCACTGGCCTCGCCAGCTGAAAGCAAACTGCCTCTGGTGGGCCTTATGGACAGGGATGGAGAAAAGGCATTTGCCAGATCAATAGCTGCATATCAGGTGCCAGGGGATGTGTTAATTTGCTCAAGCAATGAAACCACATCTGGTACCTCAGCTGCAATTGGAGTTACCACCTGGTTAAGCTTATGAGAATCCACTCCATTCTCCAAGATCCATCTGCCTTCTGCATGGGCCAAACAGGCGAGTTGCATGGGGTGTGGATAATCGTGCTAGTCAAGATGACACATAAAATTAACCATCACAGGCCATCAGGATATGAGTCCACAGGGAGCCTCACAGGCAGAAATGCGGGCATCCTGGAGAAACTACTGGAAGCCTTCGGAGCTAACGTGGAGGGCTCTTCATAATGAAAACAAGCCTAAGAAAGAGGCAAGGTCTCCTGCCACTTTCGCTATCACTTCATACAGAATAGGGTAGCATGTCGGTAACAGGAGGAATATGTTTTCCTCTGGGAAATGGAACCGTGTAGTCGTTAGGAGAAAAGTGGGGGTCATGGTGCCATTTTCTGTGGCCTGCATGGTGCTAAGGGGTGTTTGCCCTTGGAAAGTTCAGCAGAAACCAACCGCAGGTCATAAGGAGAGAGTGGATTGTGGTTGAAATCACCCGCCATCTCCCCATGTGGTGACAACTTTGTCCCATGTCCATTTAGCCAAGCTGAACAACATTTCTCAGAATTCTGTTCCATGTGCGTACAATTCTGGGCCACAAGAGCAACTTGTGCAGGACTTGGAGGGCAGCCATGCCCAGGCTCAGAAGCCACCTTCAGGGTCAAGTGCTGTTGCAGCTCAAGTGCATTGTCACTCACCTTGTCTGTGTGAGTTGGCAGCCAGGCTGCAGCTTCCCCAGCTCCTGCTGGATCCCCGCTTCAGCTCCGCTGAGTCCTGGGCCAGGTGTGTTGCTCCATGACAAAGGACAACCGCCTCTCCTGCAGGGCACCCACGTCCTGCCGTTGGGATGTTTGGAGATGGATGAGACTGATGTGGTCCCAGCTCCTCCTTGCGGGTCCCAGCTTGCCCAACTTCCCCCACTTCACATTCACCTTCTCTCTCCTACTGCCAGCCCTGCTGCTTCAGGCCTGGCACCAGATGCAGGAGCAATGGCCTTACAGAGTGTTGCACCAGCTCCCACTACTGCACAGGATCAGATCCCCATAGTCAATCTCTCACTCTGTATCAGGTTCTGCTCCTCTGATGGAACCCTGACTTCCACACCCCCCCACAACGCCCCCCTTCATGTCAGGCTACAGTCTGTAGAGTCTGCAGACCCATGAAACAGTCAACCCTTCTCTACGGGGAGGGTCCCAAGTAGGAGGTGGTGACAGGCAGGAGAGGCTCAGAGACAGAGCTGTGAGAAGGCTCTCGGGAGGATGGAAGAGAGGGGTGTCGGCGGAATGAGGGACATATTTGTGGGACCTCTCCAAAGGTCTGCCCCCACCCAACCTGTGCATACAGGGGATGAATCAGCTAAAGTCCTCTTTTCAGAGCCCTGGCTTTGACCTGTGCTTCTGTGAGAGGAAACTGCCCTGGCATTCTCCATATCCTAGCCTGGGGCAGGTACCACACGTGGGAGCTGGGCAGGTACCATACGTGCGAGCTGGGCACCTCCTGTACCTGATCGCTGGTGGGACACCTGCCTCCCGCATGGATGGCCGCGCAGAGAAGATTACAAAAGCAGAGGGGTCCCCAAGCCTGAGAGGCCCTCATCTTTCTGTTGCCCAGCAGGGAGAAAGGGAAACTCACACAGGACAGGAAGGAGGACCACACCGTGCCGGTTACATTTGTAACCAGGAAACTGATGCTGCCTCTCTGTCCACAGGAATCCTGGAGCAACACCTCCTTAAAAGAGCACGCGCCCTTGTAAAGTGTGAAGGGTGGTGACATCTCACCCCCTTGTCTCCTGTGCCCATTGGATGCCAATCACTGTTGCCCTGGCAACACTCACTCCCAGCTCTCCTGCCTCTGGAATTCAAGCCAGTCACTGACTTCACCATCTCCTCTTTGCTTGCAACTAATGGGAGGATCAACTGAACATGCTCGGACCAACCAAAGAATAAGGGGCCAGCTGTGACTTTGAGTGACAGTTCCTAGTTCTGCAGAAATTACAGAACTGGCCCAAACCATAGGGTTCCCAGGGGCTGGGACAAAAGGATGTCACTTCCCCAGCGGAGCCCCATTCTGGGCCACTGAGGATTCTGTGACCAAGGTCCAGAGAGGGTAGGCTCAGCAAGACCCTGACAGCCCGCTAAGGCTGCCACAACCTGGGCCCCTTTCTTTTCTGCTGTGTGTAGGATCCCTGTAAGTCCAGTATGATGCAATATTTTTTAAATCCTTTCTCAAAATGAAGGCTTTCTGATAAACCAACATATAAAATGGCCCCCAAAGGCTGTACTTCTCTAGGTACAATGCAGGTGCTGGGTACTGCACTGCCAAGTCCTCCAAAGCCCCCATCCACCCTGCATCCTCCCTGGAAGCACCTGAGGTGCCCCAGAGGAGGCCCGGACCCCGCAGAGCACAGAGCGGAACCATCTATCAGAAGAAGCCTAGAGTGAGCCCCACTGGGCGGCAGGCACGACCACTGCAAACTGTGGCATTGGTGTGGGTGAGAGGGGGTGAGGGCAGGGAGGCCGGGATGGGGAGTCAGGTTTAATAGTGCCAATAATAATTACAGACACCGTTTATTATACACCCGTAATATGCCAGGAAGCCTGGCAAGAAGGGAAATACTATTCTCATTTATAAATGAGGATTCTGGAGCACAAAAAAGCAATTTTCTGGGTCACACACACCTGAGATTCAAACTCAGGCATAGTGGCCTCCACAGCCCGTGCTCTTCTCTCTGTTACATGCTGTAGGGACATCATTGCCTTTGTCTCCCTGGCACCCCAATTCCTTTGGGGAACCTTCCCTGCCTGTTCCCATGGGACAGCCAATTACAGTAACCTGACCCTCTATCACTCACAGGGGTCAGCAGGCCTGGCCAATTACAATACTCCATCCCCCCAGAAACAGTGCTCGGGCCAAGGGGTTATGGATGACACAGTCAGGACCAATCAGAGTCCTAGGACAGGGACAGTCTCTCTTCCCACCTGGATTGCTAAACTGGGAATACCGGGATCTGGGGGGGCCCGCAGCCATCTTTCCAACCACGCAGTCTATGTGAGCTGGTCTTCAGAGAGAAGCTGAACAGAGGGGCAGATGTGAGCTGATAGACACAGGCCATGGGAGGGCACAGCCCATCCCCCATCCTGAAGCCTGGGTCCTGCAGCTCTGCTTTTGACCCTGTGGCCTCCCCTTTCCCCATCCCAGCTCTGTAAGCCAAGAATTCCTGGTTCCCTGTGTTTAAGTGTGACTCAAGCAGGTGCAGTAGTTTCTAACACATGTGCCATCTGCCACAACTAAGACAACCAGATGTGAGTGCGTAGACTCATCCCTTTCAGCCTGTGCCCGGGGAGTCTGAGGGGTTCTGTGGAGACTCCTCCAAAGGCCTCTTTGCCCCATTTCAACAAAAGAAGCTCCACTTTGATCTGCTTTGAAATTGGGCTTCCTCATCAGATTTGGATGGAAGAAAGCATAGCGCTCTCAAAACATAAAAAGAAAAACATAAGAGTTTGAAATCCCCTGCTCTCACTAATTTGGAACCAGTGAGTGTTTCACCATGGGATTGATGAGAAGAAGGAGACGATACTGGGAGAGGAGTAATCTCCCGGAGGTATTCAGGCAGATTAGAAGAGGTAAGATCCAGGGGTCACGAAGACTCAGGAAGTCTCCACCTCAGCAATCAGGCCCCAGGCAGCACCCGCTGCCTTGAATGCATCTTGAATCCCAAGCAGTCTTGGTTTTTCCAAAGTGAGATCTCAAGCCAATCTCCCCCAATAGCACATCAGGCGTTAGGAGACAAGATCACGGAGCCCAGGGCTGTGAGTCAGTAACAGCCCTGGGCAGCTGGAGAGCCATACGGGACCCTGGGAGAGGGGGGCAGGACCAGAGGAGAGCCAAGTGCAGGAAGAACCTTGCCTCCTGCCAGCTTTGTAAAACCCATGGAGGTGAGGTGCTGTGTGACCCCCAGAACAATTCGGTATGCTTCTCAGCAGACTCCTCCCCCAACCCAGCGTACAAGAACAAGGGATCAGGTGAGTCCAGATGGAGCCACGGTAACCAACTCGTCCCTGTCTGCCCAGGACTTTCCTGGTTTCAAAACTGAAAGTCCTGTTTCCCAGGAAACCCCGCCATCCTGGGAAAACTGGGATGGTTGGTCACCCTAGACAGCACTGAAAAATGCAGCTGAAGATGGGGAAAAAACCTGGCTTGTATCACAGGGCTGAGTGCAGTCTTGATGGGAAAAAAATAAGAATTCAGAGTTATCTGCTCATGGAATTTGTGGAGAGGCTGTCTCGGGGGAACTGGCTCTGCCCAGCAGAAGTAGGAACAGTACGTGTCCACAAGTGGTGCATCAGGGAAGCGTTCCTCTGTAATCTGCTTACCAAAAGTAAGACAAAATATGCATTTGTTTCTCCCTTGGAGTCTTCTTCCAAGTGGATCTCCAAAGTCTCTCCAACTTGGTGCTCTCAGTGCAGGAAGGAATTCCACCTGTTGCCACCACAGCTCTGCTTCTGCTGTGGGTTCTCAACTGTTTCAGGCCAACGGGGAGAGGGAAGAAAGGGAAACCAGGGCCCAAGAATCCTGCGTTTTCCTTTCTCACCTGGAAGCCATGAGGACTGAGCTGTGACCCACTGAGAACTTCATGACAAGCACAACTCTCCCCCACCACTAGGGTCAACTCCTGTCACCTCTCACAGCCTGTGCCAGCCGTACAGATTCTGTAACTTCTGGAATATACCCCTCCACCCTATCTGTCTGTCCTTTGTGAGTCAGTCACATGTCACTCCCCCTGGAAGCCTCCCATCACCCCCGAAACTGAAGCCTGCCCTGGGCCCTGATGGGTTTGCACTTTCTACACCTCCAAAGGGTCTGACCTTGGTGTGAGAGCACCTGACTGACTGCACAAGACTCTCCCCACTGGACTCTAACCTTGTTACCCATCCATCCACCAACACCTCACGCAGGGCTTAGGCCAGACGAGACACCACACACGGGCACGCAGGAGAGAGGGAGGGAGGGAGAACTCCATGGCCTTAGGACGTGAGGAAGGAAGAATGATCAGAGACCTTTTAGCCTCCAAAAGATAAATATAAGTCCTCCCAAGGGTACCAAATCAAAGGACAGAATGCAAACCTACCAACTCCTCATATTTATCCTGTCCCACCACACTAGAACACAAGGTCACTCCGAGGAGTTGAAGGGCAAGAGACCTAGAAGCGATGAAGGAAATGCCTTCAGATGCATCATAGAATCAATTTCTGGGATTCCACGTATGTTCGCCACAGCTGATGTTCTAAAGACATGGGCGATTCACGATTGTCAAGGCCAGGGCAGTTATGGGGCAATTATTCGGAGAAATAAAATATTAGGCTTCAGTTCCTGCCACTGGGCATGAAGGGCTTCCTGCTGCTCCAGGCCAGCCTTGCAGCCCCGAGTGACCACCCCTGACAAGGGCAACTGGGGGAAATCCCCCTTCCTCCCTTGCAAGGCCAGCTCAAATGTCTCTCCTCCAAGAAGCCTCCTGAACCCCCGGGAAGGGAGAGAACTTGGTTTTCTGAGTGCTCGGAGCTCTGGGAGAGGCAGAGAGCAGCTGGGCTCAGAGTGGACTCTGCAGCCAGTCTGCAGAGTTCGAATCCTTACTACCAACTTACTATCTGTGTGCCTGTGAACCAGTCACCTACCTCTCCCAACTCAGCTTCCTCACCTATAAAACACGGGTGGTAACAAAACCCGCCTCTCAGGGTGCTGTAACAGTGAGTTAATATATGCAAAATGCTAGGGACAGAGCCAGACTTGAAGCACTCATCATGCTAGTGTTTGATAATGTTATTATTACTATTATTTCTCTTAGGATGAAGATCGCATCCTTTCTCGCAGGATCGCCACTGTCGCTCTCTAGACTGGAGGCGTCTCAAGAAAAGAAATCATCGACGCAAACCTTTGTTCTGTTCTCAGCGTTGTGTGGTTCACACAGAGTAAATATAAATTGACAAATATTTCCTCGATGAACATGCAGGTGCGTTATAGAGAAGATGCTACCTGCCCCACTGCCCACAGAGGAAAAATAAAATCTTGGCACTAATAATATTCAACAACCCTTTTCCCCCAAGGAACTCGGACCACGACAGCATCTGCATTCAGGGGCCACAGGTCCGGGCTCACTTTTCTAGACTCCAATCCTCCTTACTCTCCTTTTTTTAACACTCTCGGCCCCCTCAACCCCCTTTTCCACAAACATAAAGGAGATGGATCATGTGGAAGCTACAGAGCTGAAGTCAGGAATCCGCGGTCAGTTGAATGAAGAGGAACCGCACAGCAGAGCAGAGAGACCTGCGTTCCAAGGCTGGCCCTGCTGCTTTACTGGCTCCACGGCCTTGGACAAGGTACTCCGAGCCTCTGAGCCCCAGTATTCCTCATGCAGGAGATGGAGCTAAGATATCAACCCCCAGTCGTGGCGAGGAATAAACGAGCATGCAAAAGGTGTGCATAGCATGAGGCCTGGCACACGGCAGAAGCTCTGGATTCTGCGGGCTGGGAGCACTTGGGGTGTTTGCAACTGCATGGCCCCCGAGGGCGGAGGGAGCAGCTCGTTTCCATTTGCCTTGGTTTACTTTCCCCAGAAGCCTGGTCCACCGCCGTGGGCGTACCGTTGGCACCCCACAAATATCTCAGAAGAAGTGCAAACTCATGCCTCTTCAAGGAGAAGATAGTTTAAGCACTTTCACGGTGGACTCAGGACTAGAATTCAGGCTTCCTGACTCCAACTCCCGAGTTGGAGACACAAGACTTGGGTCTCACAGCCAATGGCCACTCACAAAAGGACAAGAAAAGTCTGAGTGTGCCGGAGTCCCAATCTGCCTGGGCACGAATGGCCAGGTTTTCGAGATGGAAACAAAATAAAAGGAACGCCCATCAATAATGTGAACTGTTAAAACAAAACCAAGGAAAAATGCAGTCCCTGCCTCTCATCAGCAACCAGCATGAAGGGAAGAAAAGAGGAGGAGGCAGAGCAAACAAGAAGGAAGTGAAGGAAAATGAAAGAAAAAGAGCAATAGAAGCAGGAAAGAGAGCTGGGAAGGAACAAGGAGATTCCCTGAGAGTTACAGTAAGACAGGCAGGAAAATGCTAAAGAAATAGACAGTGAGGGCGTGAGTGCAGAAGGAGCAGGAGATAGCATCAGATTCCTCAGGTTGAGGGTTCAGTCCCAAAGATTGCCCGCCCTTCCCCGTCACATGCCAGTGGCAAGCCCTGGTTGTTAACTGGACTTCTGACCAACTCACTATAGATCAGAGGTTCCCACGACCCCCCCTTCTTGGGTTCAATTAATGTGCTAGAGTGGCTCACAGAACTCAGAGAAACATTTTACTTACTAGATCACTGGTTTTTTACAAAAGGATATAACTCAGGAACAGCCAAATAGAAGAGATGCATAGGGCAACCTATGAGGAAAGGGGGTGGGGCTTCCATGCCCCCCAGGAGTGCCCGCTCTTCCTGAATCTCCACGTGGTCACCAACCCAGAAGCTCTCCCAACCCAGTCCTTTTGGGTTTTTATGGAAGCTTCATTCATAAGCATGATGGATTAAATCATTGGCCATTGGCAATTGGTTCAACCTCAAGCCCCTTTCCCCTCCCCAGGGGTCAGGGGGTGGGACTGAAATTTCTATCCCTCTAAACACCTGCATGACTCTACTGGCAACCAGTTCCCATCCTTAGGTGCTGTCCAAAAGTCACCCCATTAACATAACAAAAAACACCTTTATCACTCTCAACACTTAGGAAATTCCAAGGATTTTGGGAACTGTGAGCCAGGATCTGTGGATAAAGACCAAAAATATATGAGACATACATTTTGGTCATCTGAATGACCAAAGACATAGTTCTTATAAATCACAATATTGCAATGCTACAACACAGATGGACCTTGGAAATGTTAAGTGAAATAAGCCAGACACAAAAGGACAAATATTGCATGATTCCACTTATATGAGGCACCTAGAATAGGCAAATTCAGGCAGAAAGCAGAGTGGTGGTTGCCAGGGGCTGGAGGGAGAGAGGAAGGGGAGTTATTATTTAACTGGTACAGAGTTTTTGTTGGGCATGATGAAATGTTTGGGTATATACATAGTGGTGATGGCTACCCCCCTAAATGTCAATGTATTTAATACCACTGAATTGTGCACTTACAAACCGTTAAAATGATAAATACTAGGTATATTTCACCACACAAAAAGACCGCTACACTTCATATACGTGTATTCCAGGAAACATCATTAGCCCCACTGTCACTGTGATCGAAACACCTTTTTCAGTTAGGAGGTGTAGCTGCATCCAGGGTACTACGCCAGGAGAGTGGCAGATCCTGATTCAAACTCAGGCCTGTGAATCCGGAGGCCAGGAATAAAGACCCCACCCCCCAGAAAGCAACCCCCCTCTAATAAGCCCATAAGTCCAGTTCTGCTTAGTCTGAGGACAGTCTCCACCCTACCCAGGGAGGGCTGCGGCTGCTGACCTCTTTACAGGGTGGCTCAAGGAGTTCAACAACAACCGGGGTAACTTGGGGCCGGTGTCCTTCCCGAGTCCGAGCTGGCCCCCGGTGCCCGTGGAGCCGCTCTGCCTGCAGAAAACACCCCAGCTCCCTTGTCTATAAAAAGCAACCAGCTCAGAAGGTGTGGCTGAAACCAGCAATGACAAAACCTCCCAAATCAAATGATGAATTTAATCCTATCTGGCATCAGGGAGCGTGGACAGGAACTGTCCTCTCCTCCCTTCCTACTCTGCGGCAGAATAAATATAGTTGCCCATGACACCAACTTTCCACCCTCCGTGCGTGCTGCCCTGTCCTGCTCCGCCAGGTGGGCTAGAACAACATGTTTGTGAAAAAGATTCCGCATTATATTCAGTAACATCAACAACCTTTGGATGGGGGTGGGCATGTTTCCATAGACTGTGGATTTTAGACTTTAAAGCATCCTTTGAGGTCATCTCACCAAATCTCTTCATTTTCCCCAAAGACAAAATATAGGGAGGGAACGGTGAGGATCATTGACTTTCAGAGTTCAATTGCCCTGGATGTGAACTTGACTTTGACACTTACTAGGTATATGGTCTTAAACAAGTTGAGCTATTGTTGTTGGGCCATGGTTTGCTCATCTGTAAAATGGGGATAATAGTACCAACCCTGTAAGTTGTGGTGAGTCTTAAATAAGATTCAATAATCTATGTCAAGAGCCTGGCACACACCTCTCTCACTGTGGTAGTTACTCTTCATCATCATCATCGTCATCACCAATGTCATCACGAAGCTAAGGCCCAGGGAGATGAAGGGTTGATCCAAAATCACACAGCTGTGGCTTGTGGCAAAACAGTGTCCCACACCAGTGGGTTTTTCCATTTCATCACCCTGAGACAGCACTATTGCCTGGGCCTAAAAATTTATAGCACTTCATGGAAAATATTTGAAATTATATGGCTTTTCCACATTTCCAAATTAGAAGTCCAGCTTGACGTCCAAGAGTCTTCAGCACAGAAACAAACTTTTCAGAGTTAAGATCTTGAAACCAAATAATGTGAGGCTGTTTGCTCTCTCCCTCCACGTCTGAAGCTGGAGTTCCCTAGGAGGATGGCCACGGAGCTGGAGATGGTCCAGAGCTCACCTGGTGGAGTAGGCACAGAACTGCCCAGGAAGGTGACTGAACTGCTGTTCAGAAAGCTAAAGGCCGGGAGGAGAGTTCAGATGAATTGCGAAGGGAATGGATAATAACAACCACAATGACAACATTTATTCAGCACTTACACCCATTACTTTTTTCAATCCTCCAATTCTATGAAATAGGCAAAATTATCACCCACATGAATGAGGATAATCTTACAAACTCCCTCCCCAATGACAGCTTTTCATGTCTCACTGCTAAGATCTCACCATCCCAGGATATCAGTTCATCTCCCCAAATCTCTGAACTGCCAGGCTCTCCCAGGTTATCTTTCCATCCAAAATGCCTTCCTCGTCTCTGCTTGCTATAATCTTATTCATCCTTCAAGGTTTAGCAGGAATGTTATGGTCTCAGACTTTCCCAGGTGTAATTATCCATTTTGCCATCTGACTCATTTGCCTGGAAGTTCAGCACTTACCATACTGTATTATAGTTAATTGTTTGTGTGTGTGCACACGTGTGTGTGTGTTTGCGCGCATGCTTTTACACTAGGGGTCAAGCTCAAGAAGGGCCAGAATCGTGTTTAATTGCCTCTATATATTGCTTAGTGTACATAAAAGATGGTCAAGAAAGATTTGCTGGAATTTTTTTTAATGTCCTTGGTCACACAGCTAGTACTTAGAGAAACTAGGACATCATCGACAGGGACTTGTCCCTCAGATCCAAGAGCTCATGTGATCTTTGGAAAGATAATATCTCCAAAGTTGTTGATGGTTAAAATGTGTACAAGTACAGTTTCAAACTAATAATTTACCCTTATGAGTCCACTGAACAAGTAGACAAAGGTATGTGTTCAAGGATGTTCATTACAGCTGTGTTTATAATGGAAAAAATGGAAGCAACCTAAACGACAAGATAAAGATTTCATCTCGGTGTGGACCTACAATGAAATGCTGCATTACTTTAAAAATGATTATGTACATCTCTGTGCACAGATATGGAAAGCTGTCTGTGATATATTCCTGACTGAAAGAACAAGTAGGTTACAAAACCACATCACTAATAGGATCTCACTTAGGTAAACTTTCACGACTACGAACATCAGCACACGTGCTTAGGCAGGTTTTGAAGTGGGTTCACCAAAATTAACAGTGATTATCTCTGTGAAGATATTGTAGGTAATTTTTACTTTCTTTTTATACATTTCTGTATTCATTAAACTTTTTACTTTGAAATGTATTGTTTATATAATCAGAAAAAAAAAACATTTTCATTTTGGAGAAAAAAATGTATATAACCTCCAAAGAGGTTTTATAAATTCACAGGTGACAAGACTCCAAACTGCTTCCTGAAGAGAATTAAGGACTCTTAAATGCAGTAGGTGTTGTCTCCTGTCCGGGAATCCTAACTTTCCCCTCTGAGAAATGGGCATGATGCTATTGCTCTGCCACAGGGCTGCAGCAAGGAACTAATGGGTTGAGACTCTTTCGAAAAGTAAAAGGCACAAAAGATGCAAAACACAGACTCTCTTAATGATTTAATCATTGTTTATTAAGAATTTGCAATAAACGAGGAAGGTATGCTTTAGGAGTTGCAATCTCAAAAGTCACCAGGGACCAGGCAGGTCAGAGGGACGGCAGGGGTCCAGAACCAGCAATCACTTGAGAGGAACCTGCAATCTAGATCTTTATGTGAACTTTCTCAATTTTTAAATGTTGGTATCTCATCTTAAAAATTTAAAACACTGTGCCATTGTTATAAAACACAGCCCCAAAACACACAATTGCAGTTTCTGGTATATATTCCCCTAACTTCACAGAAAGTTCAAAATTGACCAGTTTATCTCTTGTCCACCGACACAGCTACATATTGTCATCTCAAGACTCAAGTGCCTTCTGAATTAAAAATAAAGATCCAATTACACACAGTCTAACTTTAGAGTTGGATATTTTACTGCATCCTTGTTTTAACTGAGAGTTTCTAGATAACCTGAAGCAATTCATTATTAACCAAAATTTTGACTAATCAGAATACCCCACACATCCTAATCACGCCAATGACAGAATTCTAAATACATGTGTGCAGTACATTTACATTTGTATATATATGTATGTGTGTGTGTATAAATACTTGCAGATGTGTGTGTGTCCTTAGAGGTGTGTACACAAGAGTATGTTTCAAAGAGAAAGAAAGCACAATGGTCCTTTAAAAAAAAACTTCTGCTTTTTATTTTTAAGCCTAATCTGAAAGATATTAGCTAAACACAGTTAGGTAGAATATTAAAGAGGTTCAACCTCCAATTATAAGGTTAGTGCTTAATTGCTTCCAATATCATACTGAAATACAGGCAAATCGTCCCAAATAATTTACATATGTATGGAAGGATAGATGGACAGATGAATGGATCTGAATGGATATATAAATATATATCCAATATAATAAAAAAGAGAATGAAATCATAGATATGGAAAAAGAAGGCTGAGCTGCAGGATGGTGTCAGGGAAAGTCCACACACAGAGACTCAGGGTGCCAGCCCAACACAGTCACTATCTACAGGCTGCAAGTTCAGCTCCCAGCAGTCAAAAGAAAATTCCTCGTCACTTATTCCCAATGTGTCATGATTACAATCAACTCTCTTTGCTCTCCTGGCGACGAAACTAAATGTAATAAAGTCTCTCCTGTGACTCTAAGCTAAAGATGACAGATCAACTAAAAATATTCTGAAGAAATTAGAAAACAGAAGGCCAAGAATCTTGTTCTGTTCCTTTATTCAACATCCTGAGATTGTCTATACCCAGTTACGGAACTGTCCACTGACTTATTTTTTACCCCAAGACAGCCTCTGGTGTACACACACTAATCATCCACCCTCTCTCAAAACTACAATTTAAAAAAAAATAGGAAAGACTCCATTTTAAACTAGGTGAGCCTTTAATATGTGCAAAGGAGGAACGGTCCCAAAATACTCCTGCCCCACCTCTTCATCCCCACGCCCACCAGCTTCAGGAGGGACTTTCACCCTCGTCACGTTTCCAGGGTCCTAGGACTCGATGAAAGCCCCCTTGCTGCTTCTACCAAAACATTGTGCTGAGTGGTGTCTGTCTGGGGTTCAGCAACAGGGCTGCTTGGGGTGCCAAGCAGGGGAGAAGTCTGGGAAGTCTGGGGCAGCAGTGAAAAGCCCCTTTCAAGGAGTGTTATGGGCTGAATTGTATCCTCCCAAAATTCGTATATTGAAGTCCCAGTCCCCAATACCTCAGAATGTAACATATTTAAAAAGGTAATTAAGGTAAAATGAGGTCATTTGGATAAGCCCTAATCCAACATGACTGGTGTCCTTAGAAGAAGAGGAAAGAAGGACACAGACACACACAGAGGGAAGACCACGTGAGGACACAGGGAGAAGGTGGCCACCTACAAATCAAGGAGAGAGGCCTCAGAAGAAACCAATCTTGCTGACACCTTGATCTCGGCCTTCCAGCCTCCAGAACTGTGAGGAAATAAATTTCTGTTGTTGAAGCCGCCGAGTCTGTGGTACTTTGTTATGGTAGCCCTAGCAGACTAACACAGGAAGATTTAAAACAAAAACAAAAAACCTTGTTATTGGGGAAACCATCTTGATCATCATCTCGGCCCTTATGATGAAAGAGAACCTTTGAAGGAAGAAAGATGGCCTCCTGTGTATTGGGGCTGTACATTCTCAATCCATCCTTAAAATTTTGCTCTATTTTAGTGCCTTTCATTTAAAACCGGTTTTTGTTTGTTTGTTTATTTGCCCAGACTTAGATGTCTGCTGATTAAAAAATCTCACCAGTCATTTCCCGCCATATTGATGCTGACTTGCAACTCAAATGAATGTTTGACAACACGGCGGGTGAGAGGGAAGATGGGAGTGGGTAGGGTGAAGGTGGAGCTGGTGAGAGTGTGATGACCACTGTGAAATGCAAACAGGTGAATACAAATAATAGTGGTTTACCATGGCCCAGGTACTGGGCTGCACACTTGACATACATCAACTCACTCAGTCATGTTACCTTGCAAGTGCAAAAATGGACGTGGCAGGGTTACATGGTTTGTCCAAGGCCACAGACTTAAGTGGTGGAAGCAGGATGTGGACCCAGCCAGTCTGATTCCACAGCGCATACCCTTAACCCCCACCTCCCAGTGAGCTCCCCTTCCTCCCCAAAGGACTTCACTGAGCTCGGTACAAATTAGGACTCTCCCAGCCATGAGAGACCTACAGCTTAAACTCTCATAACACAGAAAGAGAGGGTGGATCTCGAAACAGGATTGAATCCAGGACTCCAATGAGTCATTGGGGCATTCCATCTCTCTTCTCTAAGCAGAGAATGTTGAAGGTTGGCGAAATCTGTCCTACAGTGATGGGCCCCCTCCACATGCTGGTGAAGGTGACCATGAGCAGCCCCAAGTTCACATTAAGCCAATATGCAAGCCCAGAGGCAAGAGGCAGGCATTCCCACCAGGACCAGGAGAAGCATGCTGGCCAGCAGGAGTCATGCCAGGACCGGTGACTGTCACCAGGGCAGTTACTTGATTGTCCAGGCCTGGGTCATGAGTCCACACAAGTGGCCAGGGCTGTGGTGGAAAGGCAGGTGGCAGTGTTTGTCACCAGGAGGAGGGGAAAGAGGACAAGTAGCATTAACTCCCTTAATTCAAAGACCCCCCACCACTGCTGAAGTGTGACCCGGGCAGGTGAAGGTGTTTGCCCAAGTGTTACAGCCAGGGAAGAGGAAAGCCGGGAGTCCAGGCCACAGGAAGCTACGAAAGAAGGGCTGATGTAGGAAGCACTCCAGGTACAGACGCTGCAGAACGCTAACACCTTTTGCATAAGAAATGGGAGAAACAAGAGTATATATTCAATTTGTATTTCAATAAAGAAACTGTGGAAGCAAGGATGCACCAAAAAACTAGTACAAGTGATTACCTACGGAGGCTGGGTGAACAGGGACAGGAATGGATGTGAGACTTCCCTCTGCATACCTCTATATATGGTTTTCATTTTTTAACTATTTCAAAGTATCACCAGTTTTTTTAATACAAATTAAATTAAAAATAAAGCCCAAAAATTATCCATAGGAAAAAAGATCGGAAGGAAATAGGCCAAAATGATCATAGCAGCTATCTTTGGATGTTAAGCCCAAGTATGACTTTTTCTCTTTGAACTTGTTTTCCAAATTTCCTAAAATGAACACATTGTTTTTCAAATTGAAAAGAAAAATAAACTAAAAAAGCCTGAACTAGATAAAATACTTTCAGAATTATGATTTCTGCTATTTACATGCATCAGTCACACGATATATGAAGCAGAAGTTATAATTCTGACAATATCCTATTGATTTATTTTCATTCTCTATATCAAGTTGTCCTGTAGCTCCCCACCCACTCACAGATTCCGAGGGCCAAGCAATTGCCGAGCTTTGAATTTCTAACAAGATTTATAATGGCAGCAGCAAGGAAATCGTTTTGAAAGTTAGGCTTTGTTGAGAAAAGGAATTTCTAAATTCCAAACTGCTTCCCTTGCAAAGAACAACACATGGTGGTCTAGACATACCAGCTACATTTAGAGAAAAGACAGGATTTGACAGGAGGGTAGTTCTCCAGGTCTCCTCTCCACAGGAAGGAGGAAAAGCCCTTCTGGTCTGAAGGGTGATGCTGAGGATGCAGGAGATTTAGACGAGATGGGATGGTGACACCCTCGGCCTGATCTCTGAAGAACACCGCAATCCCACCTCTTCCTGGGCCTTGGCTGGGGGGCCAGGGAGGGTCCAGCAAGAAAAGAGAAAGCCCAGATACACCAAGGGGGAAGGGAACCCCTAAAAGGGGCTGTATTATGTCCCCCCCAAATTCATATGTTCAAGTCCCAATGCCCAGTACTTCAAAATGTAACCATATTTGGAGATAAGGTCTTTAAAGAAGTGATTGAGGCCAGTGGGGTGGTGCCCTAAGCCAATATGACTGGTGTCCTTATAAGAAGAGGAAGAGACACCAGGGGTGCGTGTGAACAGAGGGACAACCAGTTGAGGACACAGTGTGGAAGCTCTCACCTGCAACCCAAGGAGAGAGGCCTCAGGAGAAACCAACCCTGCTGACATCTTGATCTTGGACTTCCAGCCAAGAACTTTGGGAAAATAAACTTCTATTGTTTAAGCCACCCAGTCTGTGGTATTTTGTTATGGCAGCCTGAGCAAATTAATACAGAAACCATCTTGAAGAACGTCCCCAGCGCAACATCAAGTGGTCAAGCAAAATGAGAACGCCATCTGGCATGGTTAGTTGTTCCTAGGAGTGAATATCAGTGCACCCCCAGAGGCATGCAGGGTGGGACCAGGCTGCACCCAAACACAGGCACCTCACGACCAAACGAAGCAGAGAGATCAAAGACTCCATTAGTGGGTGCTGGCGAGACCCACAAACAGACCAGAAAGGATGAGCAACCCTCACCCCACGGGATCTGCACAGGGTGCCAGGGACCTGGCCAGACCAGACACACCATAGCAGGGCCCACGGGACGGCTGCATGAGAAGTCCCCCACACTGCCACAATGCTACGAGAGCATCCTCCACATCTGGAGGCCCCCGGGGAAAAGGAAGGAGAAGGAAGGGATGGAGCCTTGAAAGACTATTTCCCCCAAAGAGATTGTTTTCATTCAGGAGCATTTAAGTTACCTTTAACTGAAGAGTTTGAGGTTTTTTCACCATATTTTTTTGTACCTCTGAACTGTTGTGGATTCACTTCCAACCAAACGGTGGTGTTACTGATGGTAAGAAGTCATCTCTAAATGAGACGGCAAGAAAAATGACCTAAACTTGGTCAAAGCAGTGAATAAGCTTAAGGCATCATAGCATAGAATCTGAACTGTCTTGAAGTCCATTCAAGTGGGTCGAGTTCCAGGAGCCCTGAAGGGGCTTGGGTAGCATGAGCCCCCTCTCGAGATGTGGCATGAACCCCAGAAACCACATTATATGAGGTTCTGGTCTGTCTCACCAGAGGGTGAGTTCCAGTCTAACGACTTGGAGGTCTTCCTGCTTTTTTCCATTTTTAAAAGAGCAGATGTTCTCCTGGGAAAGAGATATTTAGCTACCCAAACAAATCAGAGAAGTGGAGGAATGGAAATAAACCAGGCATCTGCCTGCCACCGTGGCAGTGCCCAGAGAAATCACATTAGCTGGAGGGGAACATCCGGCCGGGCGAGGGCCGCGCAGCCTGGCACAGTTCCTGTCCTAAGCGAACGACGAATACGACGGTCTTTGTTCTGGTTCTCGATGTGAAGGACGGGCTGTGGGGTTATTTGTCTAGTTTGTTGACTCTCATAAAAGACATTCATAAATTTATTCTTAGTGCCAGGGGTGCTCACCGGTGTCAGAGCGCAGTCCTTTCAGACAGTTGCTCCATGTTAAAACGAGCCACTCAGATGCATCTATAAATAATTGTCTGGGCTTCGTTTAGCTAACAAACGGCTTTTTCTCTCTCTCGCCTCTCTTTTTAAAATCAACTCTAAAATGATTTCATAAACAACGGGAGGAATTTCCCATTAATATTAAAGTGTGTCTGGGTCGGTCATTTTAATAGAACTTTCCAGAGGGAACAAGCAGTCCTTCCATCTTGTCCATGTGAAACCTGTTCCCTTTTCAGAACAAGACATTTGGCAGCCTGGTCCCACTAGGACCAGTCATAGCTTCCCCTCCCCACCATCCTATGTCCATCTCTTTCAACGCTTTGGCCAAAAAGGAGGAGCGCAGCGAGGCTGTGGACAGCAGCAGCCTGAGCCAGTCAGGAGAACGTGTCACCACTCCCGAGGCCTCCAGTACTCCTACTCTGACCTCAGATCTCTGGAATTTTACTTTTCAGGCCACCACCCCTCTAGGAGAGAAAGGTAGAGTTATGGCTGTGTCAGTTTAGTTGATGTAACAGAATTCCCTCCCGCCAGCCCCTGCAAATAACACTGGCTTAAAAGAAGACAGAAATTTATTTCTTTTTACATAAAAGTAGTCTAGAGATAGACAGCTTAGGGTGGGTGTAGTGGCTCCACAGTGTCACCTTCTGTCTTTGTACTTCACCATCCTTGGCATTTCACCTCATGGTCTAAGATGGTTGCTCAAGTCCAGGCATCATGTCTGCATTCCAAGCAGCCAGAAGAAGAAAGAAGGGATGAAGACTATTCCCTTCCATTTAAGGTCATTTCCTGAATTACCACAACATGCCTTCTTATACTTCATTGGGTAGAATTAATCAGATGACCTGACCTAGCTGCAAGGGAGGCTGGGACCAGCTAGGCAGCAGTGCTACTGGAGGGGGAAGAATGGACACTGGGAGGCCACGAGCCATCTCAGCCACAATGACTTGATCACCTCACATAGGGTCTTCCAGTGCCTACAACTCCAACCCCCCACACAGTCCTGCCATGGTTCTTTTTTCAAAGAGCTTCAGTTTTCACATCCCTTCTCTTTAAAACTCACCTTCTATCCTTCCCCTTTTCTTTCTCAGAGTTGGGATTCTGAGAAGTTGGACCAGCAGACTGAATTCAAGCTTAGCCCTCACCAGGTCAGGACTACATGTTGTCTTCGACTCCTGCCCTGTGAGCCTTCTCCCGCACTCTGAGGGTCTCAAGAAACCAGGCGTGGAAGTCATCCTCAGAGGGTCCCTGCAAGTGCACCTTGAAAGCAACACTCGAGTCTTGCTTCCTTCCTGCTGCACTCAGGGAGCCACACAAATCTTCCAGCCTCCACAGTCCACACTAGGGAAGGTACCTGGGGGAGGGCAAAGCCACTCTGGCCGGGATGAACAGTGAGCCCCATTGATGGAGGAAGCCACTGCCTGGACCGACCTGCAGACATCGTGGACAGTCTCCTGCTCCTTGGGTCCACCCTGCATTCTAAAGACCAAGCACAGCGTGGACCCCACACCTTGTCTGTGACCCCAGATACCGCCCCTGCCTTGCCATGTGGATTTCAGCAGACCATACACCGTCTGTATTAGCTGACCTCCTGGTGCCCTGCTCCCCTTTGGGGCCACTCTACCAGTCCAGCTCAGCGCCCGCTCCACTCCGCACCAGCCCCATTACTGCCAGCGACAAATGCTATCGAGCATCAAGTGTCAGAACAGTTTCTTCCACATGAACTCCACCTGCCCACACTGGGTGGGTCACCCAGTAGAGTGAGTGGTAAAAGGATACCCCAGCAGTTGTCATAGAAAGACAAAGTAAGAAGACTACAAGTAGGAATGCAAGGAGAAACAAGACACAAAGCAGCCTTTCTTAAATTGCATTCAATGACATACTGGTGCCATGCAGTGTTCATAGGCATTTCCATCCCAAAAGCATGGTCAGCTAAGTTTGGAAATTGCTGCTGCCAGAGATTCACACCTTAGCAAATTAAAGGTTCTGAGAAGGCCTGCAGTAACGAAGGCTCTTTCCCTATTTGGTCCAGCATTTCCTGAACCATCTAACTACCCCCTTTCCTTCTGGAATGCCTATTAACGTCTCATGAAACCAACATTCATCAGAACACTGAATGAGGCAGTAACGCACTGAGGGCCATAGCTACTTCTCGGGCTCTGGAACCAAACTACCAGCGTTCAAATCCCTGCTCCAGCACTTTTCAGTCGTGTGACCTTGGGCACGTTACTAAACCTCTTTGTGCTTTAATTTTCTCACCTGTAAAATGGGGGTAATAATAGCACCTGCTTCCTAAAGTGGTTGTGAACATTAAATAAGTTAATGCATGTGGAATGCTTAGAGCAGTTAGAATAAATGTTAGTGGAGAGGAAGATGATGAAGAAGAAGACGATAACAGTGATGCTGATGCTGATGAGCACAACCCTGCACTGGAACACTTCCCACAGCTTACAAGTCTGTTTTTCCCAGGGGTCAGGATTCTGCCTAAAATCATCTGTATGTCTCCAGCATCCAGCACAGGGCCTGGGTGCTCCATAAATGTTCGCTGAATGACTAACCAAACGGAAATGAGAAGAATATCATAACAAATCACGAAAAGCAACAGACTCTTTGGACAGTGGCTACAGGTGAAAACCAAAGCAGAATTTCCCCCCAAGGAACAGAACCCTGTTTATCTTCCCTAACATGCACACAGACTTCTAATGACCGCCTGGAGGGTGGGACAGGACAACTGCAGGTCACTCACTGTCCCGTGAGCTAGCATCCCACACTGACCTTTTTTCTCTTCAGAGCCAATTCATTGATCTGTCAGGTGGCCTGGGATAAGGTCAAGGGTGTTAACTGAACCATTCTGATCCTTGGTCTTGGGGAAAATGAATGAGAGAAGGTGAGCAGCTGGAGAGAGGGGGGGAGAGAGAGAGAAAGAGCCAGAAGCAGGAGCAGAAGCAGTGAGGTGGAGAGAGGTCATGTGGTGGGGCAGTTGCTCTGAAATCCCAGAGGGAATAATCTTGATGGAGCTTCTATCCTTTACAAGATCCAGGTCACAGCACAGTCCCCAATCTCGGAAGTCTCCTCTTACTTGAACCAACACCTGCTCCCTCCCCAGCACTGTATATCCTCCAGTGCTTCCTTAATTCTTCTATGGACACATCTATGCATCTACGCACCCACCCCGCACACGCTCATATTTTACGTAAGTGGTGATAAAGCTCACCTATAGCCCCTGCATCCCTTGTCAACCTTGCCTTAGGTCTGCCTGGGGAATGGAGGAGGGAGCCCCACCCAGTGCAAGGGGCCGAGGGAGCAGGAGGAAGCTGAGAGCAGCCTAGAGAAGCCACCAGTGCACAGTATGCAGAAGTCAGATGGCATCTCTCCTCCAGCAGAGCCTGCCCGTGGCTCCGCATTCTGTCTCATTAAAGCCGACGTCCTCACGGCCTCCAAGACTCCCACAGGATGGGCCTAGCTCACTCGGCTACCCTGCTAGCCCACCTCCTTCCACACACACACCCCACCACCATCTTGTGGCTCCCTTCACCCCAGCCTCCTTTCTCTCCCTAGAACATTGCAGGCACCTTCCCAACTTAGAGATTTCGTGCTGGCTGTTCCTCTGCCTGGGACACTTTTCCCCCAGGCAGCCCCCTCCTCTCCTTCAAGTCCCTGCCTCCCCAGTGAGGCCTCCCTCAGGTCCTGCTGCAACCTGCCAGCCCCAACCCACAGCCTGACCCCTCACCCTGCTCCAGCCTTTCCCCTTTCCATAGCACTTGGGGTTTTTTAACAGACGAAATCACTGGTTTACTCGTCAGGTTTATTGTTCACGGCCTGCACCCCGCAAGGGCAGCATCTTAGCCTATTTTGATCACCAATGCATCTCAAGTGCCTACAACACGCTCCCAATGGAACAGGCACTGGGTAAAACTTATGTGAATGGACATGTGGATGGATGGGCTCGGGGCAAGAAGCGATGAGTTACAACTTAGGGGAGACCAGATTTCCCGCAGTCACAAAAGGTAGGGGCTGGAGTGACTTAATCTGGATATTAAAGAAAGAGGTGGAGGGCCAGCCTGGTGGCACAGTGCTTTAGGTCGCGCAGGTTCGCGGGTTCGGATCCCGGGCGCTGGCTGACACATTGCTTGTCAGCCATGCTGTGGCGGTGTCCCATATAAAGTAGAGGAAGATGGGCATGGATGTTAGCCCAGGGCCAGTCTTCCTCAGCAAAAAAAAGAAAGAAAGAGGTGGAAGTCCAGGTCACTGAGATGGGGAAAGAGTATGTAGGGAGCAATACTCCCCAAACTAGTAACAGCAATTTCCTCCAGTGTTGGGATCACGAATGACTTGCGTTTTATGTTTTATATATTTTCTATTTTATACACATATAAAAATAAATGTAAGTATATATTTATATTTAAATATTTGTTGTTAGTTCCATTGAGCAGATTCCGACCCCTCATGACCCCGTCTACAGCAGAGCAGAACCCCTCCCGGTCTTTTCTTTTTCGTGCCATCCTCTCACCTTCCGGCGCTGTATCAGACAATGCTCTGTTGCTATTCATGGGGTTTTCACGGCCAATTTTTTTGGAAGTGAGTGACCAGGTCCTTCTTCCTTGTCTGTCTTAGTCCGTAAGATCCACTGAAATCTGTCCACCATGGGTGACCCTGCTGGTATTTGAAATACTGGTGGCACAGCTCTCAGCATCACAGCAGCACACAGCCACCACAGTGTGACAACCGGCAGATGGGGGGTGTGGTTCCCTGATGGGGAAACGAATACAGACCATGGTGGTGAGAGTGCCAAATCTTAGCCGCCAGACCACCAGGGCTGGCTATAAATATAAATATATATGATAATATATAACAGATACTATAAATATTACATTTTTTATATATTATATTTAAATATTATACATTTATAAATTTATATGTTATATATTGTTGGAATTTTTATAATGTGCCTAGATATAACTTTTGTAATATTAAATTGAAAGAGTAAAGTGAATGCATGCACACAGCAACACATTCCATGCTAGAGAGGAGACTTTGGCCCCTGAGATCTGAGCCCCTGGTTCCAGCCTCTGAAGTCAGGGACAGGTCACCATGAACATCAGGGGAGGAGGAGAGGTCCTTGGGTGCAACCACATGACCCTGTATGCCTGACTTTGGGGCCTGAGCCCCAGTCTTAACCTAGTCTCGTCTCCTTGAGAAAGTTTTATACACATACACGCGCGCATACACACACACACCACTCCAGGGATGAGGGTGACCCAGGCCTGGTCACACAGAGCATCAGGAATTCGTTCAGGGGTGGGCATGTGACAATCAGAATTCATCCCAGGGCCCTCACTGGAGGCCAAAGAGCAAATTGCTCTCTTCCATTGGAATTAAGTCTGCCCAGTGCTGCTGGCGGCCATCCTGCCACCATGAGGAGAGCACCAGCCTGAGGATGGAGCCAGCAGAGAAGAAGGCAGAGCCAAGAGGCACTGAGAGTCCCTGATGTGCCATTTGGACACCTGGCTGCAGCCATGCCTGAAGCTAACATTACCCCTGTCCTGCTCAGTGTGATGAGCTGGTTGTGTTTAGCTCAGTTTTCTTAGACCCAGTTAATACAGAGATCCCTGACATACAGACTTGGGTGTTTCCTACACTCTTCCTCATGGGGAGGAAGTCTGCTCATGGGCTCTCAGCAAGATCTCAGCAAGAAATATGTGGTGGTGTTTTGTGAACAGAAGAAACTACTGGAGCAGACAGTGTCCCTGTGCCTTTCAGACCACACCCCCACCCCAATGCCTTTTGCTGTTGCTGGTACCCACCCCCCACCTTGCATGTGTTTTTGTTTCCAAAAGCCTGAACCTCATGAAATGTGTGGGAGTTTATCTTCCTCTGGCTGGCCCTTAGCCTCTGACCGAAGGTCACAGGGTTATGAAAGCCCAGCTCTCTTGCTCAGAACCAACTCTGAAAGGTAAGTTATACCCCAGAGGCTCCTGCAGGATCAGGCTGAAGCCACCCTCGGGGGCTCTGTCTAAAGTCACTCTCTTGCTTGGCTTCATGTCCTGCTTCCCAACCCTTCCTGCTCTCCCTTGGGAGCACACACTTCATAAACCAGCTTCCCAAATCCTCTGAGGGACATAACTTAGACCCCAGGTGCAAACGGGCCAGGCCAGGGTGGCCCTGAGCACCCCCAAAGAGCATGGAGCCGGCGTGCCTAGAGATCATCTTTCCACTCGCCCCAGGAGACCACATGCAGCAGCACAGACTGTTGCTTCTCTCCCTCCTCCTACAGCCCCAGAGCAGCGAGTACGCTGCCTCCGGAATGCCCACCACCCGGGGCTGTCACATGGGGGAGGGAAACCAGCCTGGCTCCCTGCCCAAGAAGGACAGCATGGGTGACAAGGGACGCTAAGCCACATAGTCTTTCACCCCCACCCTGAGCCCTGGACTCAAGGGCAGCCTGCACAATGCACTCAGATTCCTCCCCTCTTCAAGCTGTCCTTGGTCTTACGGCACCGCCTCTGGAATGTTCAGTCACCAGTTCAACTACCATGGTCCAGTGACCCGGAACTCCACGAGGCAGCTCTCCAGACCCATCTTGGATGGGCCCCCGTGCCATGTGCCAGGACCACACAATGGGCACTGCAGCTTCCTCACTCGCAGGGGCACGGACAGCCAGAACTCAGTTTCTGGGCCTTTTGCGGTCACTCCATAAGCTTTTACTCAGAACTCAAGGAAGAGGAGGCTCTCACCTCTTGGTGGTGGTCCCTGTGCAGGTGGTCCTCCTGACTTAGTGGACAAAACGACCACAAGCGGTGTGTAAACCTTGTCCCAGCACTGAGTGGGTACTGCTGCTTCTGTCTTCTCAGGAGCCCTCCCCGCCTACCAGTAAGAACCCCAGACCACCCCATTTTGAAGGCTGCAGTGCTGACAGGTGGTGCAACAAAATAAACACATACACCTTGGCCACAGCAATGGGTTGGGGTAGCCCATGACCACAGCCAGGCAACGAGACCTGAGGGTGGACTCGGGGGACAGAGACACTTGCTTTCTGCTGGATGTGAAGCTGGGCGCACATAAGCCTGGGAAGGCCAGGAGCCACCATGGAGGGCTTGTTCGACGCATTCCCTTCTCTGTTGTTGTGGGGATTTTGCTGTTGTTTTCTTTGGTTTCCTGTTTAAGCCAGTTAGAACTGGGTTTTCCTGTCACTTGCAACTGAAAGCACAATAACTAATAGAAATACTGATGGATAGAGTACGAGAGAGAAAACCTCCCCCAGCCCCTGCCCATCACTAACTCGTCATATGCTTTGGTCAAGGCCCATAACAACTAAAACGAAGTCAGTGGACAGGTGATATACAGATCTCTTCCCGGGCTCTGAGCAGAACACACCAGGTTTGCTCTGCCTTCACCATCCTTTCCACAGAATTCTCCTTCAAAGCCCAGTGCAAACCCCCAGGAGGGCTGCCTCTCTCTCCCAAGCCCTTGGGAATTCCTCCCTGCTTTGAATTCCTGCAACATTTACCCATGCCGCTTATGGTTCTTACGCCACCTTGATATTTTCAGGTCAAGCCCATGCAATGTGCTGTGTCCCCTCAAAACTCCTAAGAGTAGCTAAGTGCATTACCATATTCCAGGCGCTGTGCTAAAGCCATTACATGCAGGCTCCTATATGACCCTCACAACCACCCTGCAGGTGGAGGATGGATACTGTCTCATCATTCCCGATTTAAAGATGAGGAAAAGAAACTTGAAGAAAATAAGTCACTTGCCAGAGGTCACTCAGCCAACCGTGCCAGGACAGGAATTCTTTGAGATGATAAACTTCTGGATCATATCACTCTGCTTCCCAGACACACACCCTCAGCTCGTCACGTATCGATTCCTCCCAAACACGCCGATGGATTCATCTGTTGTGAGCAGATTTCAGGAAAGTGCAGGTCAGGAAAGACCAAATGGCGCTTGGGGCTGCCTCTCCAGGGAGCCCAGGTTTGGAGTGCAGGCGGCTCCCCCTGCCCCAGGCCCGTCTGCTCTGCCCAGCTCCATCCTGTCCACACAGAGCCCCATTCACCATCCGGCCAGAGGTGAGGGGGCAGCTCTGGCAGCCGAGAAGGCAGCTGGGTAACAGACAACCGCTTCTCCCTGGAACAGAAGTAATTCAGAGCTCGCACTGTCCGTCCATGACCAAAACAACCCATACTCGTTAGCTGAACCCTGAGCTGGGCCCAAATGTTAATTTCTTACCAAACAGTGAAACAAACCAAAGCAGTTTTTTTCCAGAAAGAAAAAAAAGCAGACCAGTTTGAACCTGAGGTGAACCTGTATATTTTCTAAGACTACTGAACAAGAACAAAAATCAGACATCAAAATGTTCTGTGAACGAAACCAATAGTCATCCAGTCCGAGCTCTTGATTTGAAAAGACTTTCAGGAAGGAGCATTTTACCTCCCTGGGAGGCTCTGTGGGGTGTGTAATAGTGTTCTAAGGAACATTGTGTGAAGAATGGAGGCTGGCTTTTTTAAATGTGGTTTAGAAAATGTTATTTTATTTTAACCCTCCATAAAAATGAACTAGAAACTTTCAGAGCATTCACCTCCTCTTGTATTGACAAAAGCATTTCAAGGATTGATCCATTATAATAACACAGCCTAAAACATCAGCCGAGAGGACAGGGCCTTGGGTCCCAGCTGCCCAGATGACCTTAGGCACATTGCTCTGGGCTGTGGTCACCAGCAGTCAAGGGCAAGTATGGCACTTGAACAGCCTGACTCGGCCCACCTGATACTAGGCATGGAGGGTCCCCTCGGGCATGTCCCCTTTTAGAAGGCCTGACCTGCACAGAAACATCTGACACCAGATTTCGTACCCCAGAGGACAGCGCACTGGGCCAGCTGGACTGTCCGTTCTCATTCCAGCCCGGCCTCTGGACAAGCTGCTCGCAGGGTCCCAAGGCAGGAACCCAGAGGCCTATCTGCTGAGAGGCCCCCAGCCAGAAACCCATGCTGGCCATACCAATCGTACGGCCTGAAGAAAGAGAGTGCAGCGTGGGGAACGGGAGCTGACTGAATGAGCCACGACTGTCAGCTCTACATGCCATCACACATGGGCCATCACAGCGTAAACAAGTGAAAACAATCATTCCGTGGACCAAGGACCAATTACACCTGCTTTAAAGACCAAGGGCTTCCAAATGGCTACAGTAGTAACTCTGGGGTATAAGAAAGGACAGCAGGAGGCAGAAAGAGCTCTGCTGTCTATTTTATACTCATATCTATCATTTGGAGCCTTCATAAGGAGCATGCATGCATTGCATTTATAATGTCTAAAATAAAAGCTAAAATGCATGCATATACACGTGCTATGAGGTAAGCATATGATAAAGTCAGAAATCACAGAGGGAAGGATGGATGGACTTAACTTCATAAAATTGAAAAACTTCTATTTGTAAAAAAAAAGAAATTACCTTAAACTATAATAGGAGGGGGAAATATTTACAACATTAATGATGTTAATATTTACTATCCTTAACACATAAAAAGCACTTAGGGAAAAACCACACTCCAATAGAAAAATGAGCAAAAGATATAAATAAGCAATTCATGAAAGAAAAACTACATATGGCCACTAAACATAAAATATTCACCCTCACTAATAATTGAGGACACACAACGAAAAGTCAGATAACATGTTTGTCTTTCAAACTAGCAAATATGTTTCAAATTTTTTTATAATACTTGTTGATAAGAGGACAGACAGGTAAACATCCTCATACACTGTTCAAAGGAGGGTAAATTGTAAAACCTTTTTGGAGGGCAATATTGCGAAGTCTATTAATAACTTTTACAATATGCATAAACTTTGACATAGCAATTTCACTTCTAAGCATTTATCCCTAAGGAAAATCATCATGGCTAAAGATACATGCATTTGGATGTCCAGTGAAGCATTGTTTATAAAAGCAAAAAATTGGAAATAGCCTGACTGTCCAAACAATGAAGGACTGGTTTAATATATTATGGCATTATACACAGGGAATAACTATGCAGCTATTAAAATGATGATAGAGAAAAATATGAAACAACATGGAAACGTTCAGAATATACTAAGTGAAAAACACTGGTTGCAAATGGTTTGCACAATACGAACCCACTTTTATAAATAAATATAGGTATACATCTGCATTGAATTTTTAAATACCTGATTATAGGCTATTTTAATTTTCTCCTTTATGTTTTTCTGCACTTTTTGTAATTAAGAATCTGTATTTTTTAATAAAAAAATACCCAGTGCTGAAACACATCCAAGGATCATTTTTAAGTAAGCAATCAAGGAACAAACATCTTTAAATCAACAAGTTAAGAACCGAAGACATATCAAATAAGATAAAGTAGTATCAATTGTTCCAAATAACCCTTCCAATTAATCTTCTATGCCTTTTTTTGTAAGACCACTGAATCTGAGTTCATACAGATGAGGTCATTGCATTGCAAAACTTGCTGGACCAGGACTACATTCTAAAATCATAACCTACTCTTACCCACAGAAAAGAAGAAGAAGCTTGCTCCCTTGTTTTCCTAGAAGAAAACAATTGCATCTGGAGAACTCAAGGTGGAAAGGCTGAAGCCAGATTTCACAGGGGTCTGGGACCAGGACGGTTTTGTTCTCCGAGAGCACTGCTTTGTGCCAGCATGAAATTCAGATTTTCAAAGAAGGAAAGGGAAATACTTGAAGAGAAAATGCTATTTGCAAGCTGCAAAATACTGTGCAAGGCTAAGAAAAGAGATAAAATAGCAAAAAGGGAGAACTAGAGAGCCTCAGTGCCCTGCGTAGCGCTCCTGGGGCTAGAACTCACACACGCCTCGCACACGGTAGCTGCTCAGGAAATCCTGGCTGAATAAGATTGGTGGTGCATTTCACGAAGCTCCTCCCACAACTTCTATTTGACTACACGTCCTTAACGAGAAGTATTTTCCCTCTCAGTGGAAGCCAGCACACAACATTTAGGCCATAGGACAAAGACTTTTAGGACCATACAACATCTCAATTAAAGGGAAAGTTAGACACATGAGAACACAGGGCGCTAGTGGATTAATCCACTAATACCGCCTCTCCACTCTGTCTCTGGGGAGATCCTCCCAAGCAGGTGCCAACCTCCAGATAATATGAAGCATAACTGGCAAATCCACCAATTACTTCTTGTCAGGTACGTCTATGTGCTGGAAAGAAGGCCACCTGGGTTCATTCAAGTCCTTTGGGCAAGTTAGGAAGATAGTGTTTTCACTCATGTGAATTTCTATTATAATCTAATGAATGACTGTCTGCACACCAGAAATGCAATGTCTCCTATTATTGTATTATTGATCCTTCACAGGATCCAGACGATAGCCCCTCTTGATCTTTGACCTAACATGTAGTGAGAACTTCATTTCTAACGTACCATTTTTCAACTGAATAATGGGATTGTAAAAGAAATTTATCATCACTGGCTTTTAACTACCCTGGGGGTTTTTTTCCCACTGTTTGTGCATTTCCTACCAACCAAATCACAGACTGTTCAGATGGCTGATGAGCACAGTACATCATCTCGCTTGGAAATGATCTGCAGCTGAGCCTCTCTTAACCATAATTCTCACAGAAGGGGGTGTTCTGTTTTCTTTTAGAGACGTGCTTGGCAGAAAGCTAAAGAGAAAATTTCCTGAGGGAAAGCTTTTGTATACAAGGTGGGTTCTAGAAGGTCTTTGGAGGGGATCAGATGAAAGTTTGTCCAATGTGAAGATGCTAAGACACTCTAGCCAGTAAATGTTTGCAATGGGATTATGCTAGCGTATTAAGGTTTTTAGTCCTGAGAAATGGTATAAAGGAAAAGGAAAGAAAAAGGCCTTATGGCCAGAGCAGGGGGAGGACATCGAAAATCAGACAGACGTCGGAAAGTCAAAAACTCTTCCACGTCACTTTGTGCCAAATTGGGATGCTCACATTTAATGATCAGACTGGTTTGGTAAGCAACAATCACGGAGTGCAAATTGTTTAAAAACCACTTTACTAAAAGAATAGGGTTTGTTGTATAAATGTTCTTTGTCAAATACATGATGCTTGCCATTTTTGGCTGGAAATCTGGTTTATACTATTTATACAGAGATTTATGTAACTCATGGATGACTTTGTATATATTTGTGTGAGCCTGCTCACTCTCTTTTTGCATATGGTCAGCACTGAATATATGTTTGCTGTAGAAAGAGATAAATGGATGGCTGCCTTTGGAAAGCAAACATTTCCAAACATTTGGCCACAAAACTGGGAGAAATGCTGAAGATCTGATAGGATATGAACCTGATCCACTCTCATACAACCTGAAGGATTCCATCTGGAAATCTCCCCTCAGAAGACAAATATGTAAACAAAGGAAAAGAAGAAGTGGATCCACTGGGGAGTTTAAGAAGTTGGGAATAACGTTCATTTTCTTCTAGCTCATGTCCAGTAGGGTCAAGCAGTATCAGGTTTTGTCCCAAAACCTCTTCCCATGCCCCCGCCATGCTCCGTGGAGGGCCAGAGTGAATGGGTCAGCCCTTAACTGGGCACGCGAGGCCAGGACTCCAGTAGTCGGGGCCAGGCCATACAATACAACCAATGACTCTTCTCTGCCCAACTCTCATCCCATCTCAGGGATGAGACCCCCAAATCCAGGGAGGGTGGTGGAAGGATATGTGGTAATCCCCGCTGCCTAGAGCGGGGTTCCTCGAGGGTGGTAGGCAGGTTCACCACTGGACAAAGGCAAGATCAGTTTAGGTGGGGCTTAGTTGAATACTTATTGTTAAAGTAGCTATAAATTTATTTACATCCCTTATTTATATTTCCTAGGAAAATGATAATCAATCCATGAAACACTGCTTCAGATGAGTGTTCTCCAAGGTGAGACCCCACAAGCAACCCTTTCAAAAATGAGTTTGAGGTGAGGATGTAGTTAGGGAACAAGACTATGTGGCTCTAGCTTTTGGGATTTAGGGTCTTAAATTCTCTGTTTTCAGTCCTCCCCCTCCATTGGACTCCCGGGGTCCTACAGGCACACACAGAGTTAAGCAGTTAAATAGGTTTCGGAGAGACCACACACCATAGAGGTGTAAGTGCATCAGCCGTGAAAGACTCTGAGGGTTTGCAGTTTACAAAAAGAGCTTGCTTACCTTTGTTTCACCTTTTTTCCCATTATGCATATTATTATTCCACAGGACACACCTTCCAAGTTATTGCTCCACATTTTCTAAATTTTACCTTTGGGTAAAATCCGACCACGAAAAAGCTGACTGTTTGGGCCAGAGTGTTTTGGGTTCTTGTGCAATCGTTTTTACTGGAAGGGCCTCGCTTACATGGCATCTGCCTCCATGGAGGGGTTTTGTGGTGAGGGGTATAAAACTCATTGCCCCGTGTATTGCAGTGCTGCGGTAAGGAAGTCCTCGACTTCATCACACAGTGCTTCCTCCATGAAAACCCGGGGTAGAAACCTGCCCCGCCTCAGTTCTACTAAGAGCTGGGCTTCTCCTAAGCGAGCTGGCTTGGGTTCAGCTGATGGACAGCAGGAGTCCTCTTGTGGATTATATTTCCTTCTTTGCTTTGGCCACCACTAAGCTCACAGGCAAATCTGTAGCCCCCCTTTACAAACCGTGCAGGACTTTAAGGCTCAAATGTCTTTGCACAAGTCTACCTCTGACGCGTTCTTGTCTTACCCTTTTCTTCTTCACCCTGACATCCTTAGTTATGTGGGTTGTCCTGCTGTCTTCTACATGTCTGCTATTAGGTGTCCTGAATGAAGGAGGGATGGATTCATAGAGGTTTTGGCTCTCCTTTCACTCTGTGAAGACAGATCAGAGAAGGGAATCTGGGCCACAGGGTGGGAAAGGCCTGCCTGCACGTAGGAAAACAAACATTCTGCTTGTTCCATGGAGGAACATTTTGCATTTTTACATGGTTTGCTTTTTATACTTTTGGTAGATTGTGGTTTTCTGAAATTATTTGTTTGGGGGTAAATCATCGAAAGTGGTGTTTGTATATTGCTCGTCTATTTCAGTTTGTTTAATTTTTTTTAGTTCTTGTGTACTGAGAGCCTGGGTCTACATGTAGCCCACCTGCCCTCCAAATAAAAAAGCTGGGCCACTTCTCTGAAAATCTCAGAAGCCAATCCGGCCCCTCGTCCCTAGTCTCAGCTGAGGCCAGCGTCTTCCTGGCCTTCCACTCTCACCAGAACCCTTACTGCAACCTCCTGGCAGTCACGGCATTTTCACTTTAAGTGCCATGGCATACGTGGGGCACAGGGAGACACTCGAATCTTCTTTTATGGCATCAGCAGATAGTATTTCATTACAAATACTGTGCTTGGTTCCTTCCATGCATAATGGGGAGCACCATTCTCTCCATTTTACCAGCAAGGAAATCCAGACTTGGAGAGTTAAGTAACTTGAGTTTGCATTTCATCTTTCGTCAATCTCCCAGTCAGTGACGGGGAAGTTGGGAAGGTGAGAGACTAAAAATTCAGCTCAGAACTCAAGGAGCTCAGGTAGAAAGGCAGCATGAGATTAAATCATGGAATGTTTTTTTTCAGTGTCTCTGCCCCCTCCTTCTTCAGTTCCCCTCTTTCATTCTAAAAATGCTCTTTCTACTCCATTTTTTCCCTCCCCAGAATCTGCCAAGAGCCTCTACTGCCACTCTTCCCCACTGGCCCAGACCTCCTAATGTTTCCCTCCCCACTGCCACAGTCACCGTCCTTTCTTTCCATCTCTGCTTCAAGGTAAAGGGCCCTGGGGGGAGAGGGGAGTGCAATAAATTAATTCACTCCAAGGCAAGTAGGATGGCCCCTTCCTAATGTATTCTTACTCTCAGAAAGAGTTGATTCTCAAAGGAGATCACAGGAAAGCACCCACACCTTGACTCAAAGGAATAAAATCTCTGATGCAGGAAGTTCAGGCAGTAAGCGGGAGGTTGGGGAAATATTTCACGCTGCACAGGCCTCCTGGCGCCCTGACTCTCCCGCACGGAAAGTCTCAGGCCCCACACTGCAGTGCTGGAGAAAAGGAACCCCGTCCCTGTGTCCTCCACCCAGTGCTCAGTCACCTTTTGTGACTGGCGTATGACGATGGACAGAGCTATCACTCATGGAGGATAGCCTGGGGATGGGTCAGGATGTCAGAACTGCAGGGTTGCAGCCCACAGTAGCTGCCCTCAACTGGCCTGCCTTGAGCCAAACTGGGCCAGACCCAATTGCCCATCCTTCCCCAAGGAACCAGACCTGCCTCCAACAGGCAACTCATCAAAAGGCCTCGCCCCCACTGGGTCTCTGTGGCTCCACTGGTTCTCTGAGCCGCCTGGTTTCCTTGCCCAGCGAGTTTAATGCAGGCAGCCTCGGCCCCTAGTGGAGAGAGGAAAGCCATGCGCCTCCCAGCCGGGCTCCTGCCAGGACAAGGCAGCCCTCCATCAGCTGGGTACAGCGGGCCGTTGCAGAAAGGAGAAGGAGGCTCCGCCAGGCACATTTGCTCTTCCCCTAGTCTCCCCTGAGGGTCCTTGAAGGCCTTCACTCTAAGTTTTTCTGGCCTACCCAGTCCATGCCAAGTCTTGGACTGTGAGAGGTCAAATATGTGAATGAAAACGGAAAAAGCATGTCCGTGCACTCACTCTCTCAATGGGAGTACAAGGAGTTACAGGACCAGACACTGGGAGGGTTTATTCTTCCACAATGAGCCAGATGTTTGGCCTGGCCTGGATTGCTCAGGCCCAGTAAAATGCCTCAGACCCACTCGAGGTGAATCCCCTCGCCTAGTGGCTGTCACAGCTCCGCCACCCCGAGGAGGCAAATCACTCTCCCCAGGCCAAGAGCCGGCTTGATGTCCCATCTCTGGGGCTTAGCCTCTGACATGTTTGACATGTGGAGGACTTTTGCACTTGGTTTGGGGGTTTATTTGTTGCTTTCCCATAAACTGGCAAAAATTTAAGACAATTCCATTTTCCTGAATTCCTTAACTAGATGCATTTGTGCTCAGTGACTTACTCTGATACAAGGTTTCAAGGAAAGGCGACTGGGACTGGAAAAGATGAAGCCTGTCCCACAGAAAGGGCACAAAAGAACATTCCAGGCATTGGCCAGGTCTCCTGTTCCTTCAACACACCACATCAGTCTGGGCATCAGGACGGAAACATAAATAGGTCCCCCACACGTGGCCCTCCAGAACCTCCCCCAAGACTAGTGAGGGAGACAGATGTGGGGAAAAAAAGTACAGTATTTATGATTTGCCCTGGTGGAGGAACGAACCACGTGGTGGAGAAGCTCAGGGGAGGTGGCATTTTGTTTGAGTCTTGAAGAATGAGCAGAAGTCTCCTCCTCGGGGATGTTTTCAGAGGCAGCCTCATCTTGCCACAACCGTCCACAATTGGCTCAGTGCTCCAAGGCAGGCCAGGCATGTGCTTCCACTCCAGCCCTCGGCCAGGGGTCCACAGAGGCTGCTGCTGGCTCATGTGCCCCCCCCACTATGTCCACCTCCCCTGGATCAGGGGGAATGATGGGGGCAAGCACTGGAGCCAGCAGCAACGAAAGAGGATGGCCTAAGGGAGATAAATCCAGCCCCAGATGTTTCTTTGGGCCTCTAGAATATTTTTTAAAATTTTAATTAGTGCCATCATTTAAAAATTGGAATATTTTATATAAAATTTTTGTGAGTTTTCCTCTTCTCTGGAAAAACTAGAAGATACAATGATACAGGATCCATATTCTGGCATGGCAACTCTAGGCTGGGACTGACGGGGAGCTGCCCCCATCAGGTGGCGCATGTACCAGTTAGCCTTCACTGCGTAAGAAACCACTCCAAAGCTTAGTGGCTTAAAACAATAATCATTTATTAGCTATGATTCTGGGTGTCTGCGATCTGGGCTGGGCTCAGGTGAGCATTTCTTCAGCAGGTCTCGCCGAGGCTCACTCCTTCGGCTGCAGGCAGAGGCTGACAGGCTGCTGGACAGAATAGCTCGATTCTCCTCTGCATGACCTGTCCACAGGTAGCTTGATGCTCTTCCACCAGCAAGAGAGGGCAAGCCCCAACAGGCAACCCTTTTGTGAGCCTCTGCCTACATGCCTTTTATTAATCCAGATTCAAGGGTTAGAGAAATAGATTTCACCTCTTGGTACGAGAAGCTGCAAAGCATCCGTGGTTATTTTTTTCATGAGCTCTCCAGTTTACCATCAACCCCACCTTGCAGAAACTGGGGGTCAGTTGCCATTTCTCCTTGAACTTGAGCAACTGGTTTTCTTACATCTGGTCTTCCTCAAAACTTCACTATAGCTGGAGCCTTGTAGGCATCCACATTAAGGAACTAAACCTAGAACTCTTATCCTGCGACTTAGCTCAGAACAAGCATGCCTGACCCACCCACTCATGCCCATCGGAAGGCAAGATGGATTTGATGAAAATAAAACCCAGAAAGGATACAAAGTAGTAGGTGAAGGCTCTGCTCAGTGATGCCAAAGGAAGGTCAGGATGGCCAAGATCCCAGGTGGTGAACAGCAAAGCAGAGAGAGCAGTGGAAATGCTGAGACAGACCAGAGATCTGGTGAGAAAGGCATGATGGTGGAGGGCCGAGGGCAGGACACAGTGCAAGGTGTACGAGGTGGCCCCAGGAAGAACTCATAAAGAGGACAACTGCAGACAAGAAAAGACTGTCACAAACAGTCAGTTCTCACCAAATTGGCTCTGCAGCAGAGCACTCAGAGGTGGCAGAGAGCCAAGCCCGCATGCCCAGAGAAGTGGTGATGCCCCACACTGCACACTGCAGGGCATGTGGGGAACCCAGGGGATTGCAGAACAGGATGTGCGGGGATAAAACCTAGCCTCAGTGAGCAGAAGTTCCAGTACACAGTACAGAACATCTCCAGATGATACAAGAGATGGCTGGGGAGGGCTCAGGGCATAGGGGGAAGGGGCAAGATCTACCAGAACTAACAGGCAGCACCTGTTAGAACGAAAACGGTTGTCTTTCCCCCTCTTTTCATGGGAATTGTTTGCCTTTTGTTCCTAGGGATACAAAAGAGTGTCTGAAGTTAATAAATGTCTTAAAAGATGACGCTAGAATTCACATGCTAAAATATACATTGCAAAGAGGTGCACAACACCCCCTCTGAAGCATTCTTGACAAAAATGAATGAATCTAATGAAGCCTTTAGACTTAACTTCTAGCATACAGGAACTACTGGGGACAGAGGATCAGGTAAAGCAACACCATGAGGAAACACTCAGACATTCAGAATGTGGGACTTTGTTCAACTCAATTGACAATAATCTCATCATGGTTACTTAAAAAGGGGGAGGGAGACAACAGATTCTTCTAGAATGAGACTAAAGAGATATATCAAGCAAATACAAGGCAGGAATGCTGATTGGATTTTAATCCCCCCAAAACTAAACTCCCAGCCTTAAAAAAACATTTGGGAGATAATTAGGAAAACTGTAACATGGGTTGCATAGTAGACGGTATTAAGAAATGACTGTTTCTTAGGCATGATGGTAATGATATTATGTATATGTAGGAGAACCTTCCTAATTTGGGAGACACTAAATGCTAAAGTATTTAAGGTTTGTGCCAGTTACTAAAATACTGTCTCTGGGCTCCAAACTCACCTTTCTATACTTGGCCTTGAGTGCTGGGTCTGGGACTCTATAAACCATATGATAGGCTCTGCCAAAAGGGGGCACTAGAGAGAGCCTGCAAGGCCGGAGGAGGAAGAGGGAACTTGCTTTGTCCTCTCTACTTCCTGTTCCTGCTCTGCCTCTCAGCACTGCTGCTTCACCCTGGCGGCAGCCCTTCTTTCCCATAGCAGCTGCTGAATCCACCCCCGCAGAGACACCAGCACCCTCCCGCCAGCCCCCTCCTCAAAGGTCTGGTCCCAGCCCCACAGCTCAGAGACCAGCACCAGTCAAGCAGCCCCTCAGCCTCAGAGATCAGAATTTCAGTGACATGGAACCCTCCTCTAGGTTTCTAGATTAAGAATCCCAACCTTTTGCCTTTATGCCACCAGCCCCAAGGATGGTACCTGCTTCCTGAAATTGCCTCCTCCATGATTCCATGGGGTTCTAGTTACCTAGTTAATAACTTGATACCTAGTCAAGCCATTGTAATAAATTCTCTCTGCTCAAATAGCAGGTGTGGTTCCTGTCTCCTGAATGGGTGAAGTGTCATAATGTTTGCAACTCACTTTAAAAAGATTCAGCCAAAAGGAAAAAATGTAGATACATAGATAGATATACACATGTACAACTATAACACACCCACATGTACCCAAACCTATATTAAGACAAAGGAAATAGAAACAAAATTGTTGAATCTAGGTAGTGAATACAGAGGTGTTCATCACATTAGACCTTCACTTTTCTGTGAGTTTAAAATTTGTCATACTAAAAGGTTGAAAAAAAGAACAAACTAAGGATACTAATACCTACTTCCTGGTATTGTTATGAGAAGTCAGTTGAGATACCAATTAGGAAAAATAAAATACTTTGCCATTTTCCCGAGTACATCCGTGGTCCCAAAGGCCATTTACCCTTGAAAGGCTGGGGTCCTGCTAGTTGGGCTCCTCTCCTCTCCTGGATGGAGAAAGCACATGAATGTGTGCGCAGTAAACCAGCGTCTGCCGACAGCGGCTGCACATGCAGTCGCCCGTGGAGGCCCTGACTTGGCAGAGAATCGGGCCTGGGGGGCTTGCACACAGGACGCCTCAAATTATCCCAGCAGAAAAGAATCTGTGCCTTTATCGAAGAGGAAGAGGACATTCCACAAACTCCCCTGACAAATCGCTTAAATAATTATGATCATACCCATCAGTTCCAAATCTCTGAGCTAAATCCCTGTGCTCCAGATGAAGCCCCTTCTTCTTGCTCTTCCCTCCACCAGAGGCCCCTTTTTCCATGAAAGAAGGCCTCACTTATACTTTATTAAATTACCCTGCACCCATCTCTTGGCAGAGCACCATCAAGAACCCATAACCACTTGATTGTTCTTTCTTTTTTTAAATTTTTTGTCCAGTTTAACTGAGATATAATTGACATCTAACATTGCATTAGTTTAAGGTGTACAACATAATGATTTGATATATGTATACATTGCAAAATGATTACCATAATAAGACATGTTCTTTCTTTAACACTATCTTGCTTTTCCTCCAAGCCTCTGACCACTGGGCCACAGTGAAAGGCTAGCCTCTCTTTTGGTCCTGATCGCTATACCCCACATTGTGTTGGGTTTCCATCTGTTGTTTCTGGGTAGAGGTTTGTTTGCTTAATACTGTTGACTGATCAGTCTGTATCCCACTGCAGGCCACTTGGCTAATATTCTTTCTTTCATCCGCTGCACCCCTACTTGATCCGATTTGTGGTGAGCACTGTCTTAAGAAAAACATTTAGCTACCTCAGTCCCAGTGAAATTTCACTCAGACAAGGAAGGTGTGTGTGAATTCTAATATGACCTTAAAATAGAAAGCCAGGGAGTCGCCCTCCCATCTCTTGCAAAGCTTGTCATAGACATGACCATGAAAGAGGCAGCACCACGATGAAATAGCAGGCCCCACCTCAGGAAAGTGGGGGTCCAAAGTCTACGACCACCTGGCCCTCACTGCTCTGTGGTTTACTCTGTTGTTTCCTACATTTGAAGCAGCCTCCGTGTCTTGTCTGCCTCCTAAAAGCCTTCTCATCCAGTGAGGTCTGGCTCAACGGTTACATCCCTCATAAAGCTTTCCCTATTTCCTCCAGTGAGAAGACAAATGGCCAATAAACACATGAGAAGATGTTCGCCCTTACTTACAATCAGGAAAATGAATAAGACAATAAGACAACATTTTTCACCCCTGAAATTGTGTAAAAACAAAATGTTTGATAATACCAAGTATCAGAAAGGGTATGGAAAAATGAGGACTCTCATATCCTGTTTGTTGGGCTCTAAATTGGTGGAGCAACTGTGAAGAATAAATTGGCAGTATCTAGTAAAATTTCAAACATACACATCTTATGAACAAGCAATTCCACTTCTCATCACCCACCCTTGGAGAAATATTCCTTGCCCAAATGCACAATGAGTATGGACAAGAATGTTTACTGAGAGTTGCTTGAAACAGGAGCAAAGGGAACCAACCTAAACACCCATCAATAGGGCAATTGACAATCTATTGTGCAGCCATTCGATGAAATACCAAGCAGTAGTTAAAAAGAATACAATAGACAGAAGTAATGAGACCCAGTGGTGACGATCATGCTAGCATGCAGATCTTGGTCTATGACAGCATTCCCTACAAGAAACCAGAGCTCCTTGGAGAAATTGCAGATTCCAGGGCTGAGGCAGGATGAGCCTGGAACATTTTGTAATGCCAGTAAGTAATGAAGTACTCAAAAAAATGATGGGTACATGTCACAAGGACACAGAGGGGGCTTCCACTGACCTAATCTGGGACAATTTGGGCACTAACATAATTAAGGATAGTAATAAATTATAGACCATTGAAAAATTAGAAACCATGAGTCCATAATAAATAGATAAATACATAGGAGAGAAGGGAGGGTCCGGGCAGCAGAATGCCAAGCCCACTGGTGTATGTGGAGAGATTGTTACAGCTGGAAAATCATCATTTTGCAACTGTCATAATAAAGATTGGCTCAGGCAAGAATCATCAGTAGATGCTAAATCTGGGGGGAAGTGTTGATGAAGAGCGGGCTATTTGCACGGTCTTCAGTGTCTTCCAAGAGACACTTGGTTAGTTGCAAGGGGAAAACATAGTAACTGTATAGCAGACAAATCAGACAACATCTTAACTAGTGATCAAAATTAGCCATATGAGGGAGGCGCAGATGGATATTGTGAGCGTGCAGATGTGGCACCCATAGATATGGTATCCTGAGAAGGACTCATCACCTGTACAATATTCTGGCTGAAAATGCCTAACGTGAATCTAATCATCAATCTAATGATGAGAGAACATCAGAAAACTGAAAATAAGAAACAGCCCACTTTATACAAGTGACTGTATCCTTCAAAAGTGTCAGTATCATAAAATACAAAGAAAGACTGCAAAAATGTTCCCTGTGAATAGAAGAACAAAGAGACATGACAAGTAAATGCAGTATCTGATCCTAGACTGAATCCTAGATTGGGGGGGAAAGCACTACAAAGGACATTATTCAGTTAATTGACAAAAATGGAATATAGATGGTAGACTAGATAAAAGTAGCATATCGATATTAAATTTAGATAAGTTTATAACTACTATGACTATTTAAGAGAATATCTTTACTCTTAGGAAATATGCAGTGAAGTATTTAGGGGAATAGGAGGGACATGATGTATACTACTTATTCTCAAATGATTCAGAAATAAAATTACATTACATATAATTAAATTATGTTTTATATAACAAAATTACATTATATATAATGTGTGTGTGTATATATATATATATATATACATATATACACACTAACACGTCTTTGAACCATTCTTATTTTTGCAACTTTCTGTTTCAAAATAAGAAGTCGTTGCTTCAAAATAAAAAGTTGGGAAAAAAATGATGTAGCTACATGTACTAGTATAGAAAGAGCTCCAAATATACTGTTGAGTGAAAAGAGAAAATGTGCAAGATAATTCACTCAGTGTGATATTTCCCATATTACATCCATTTGTACGTAACACACACAGAAAGGTCTGGAAGAACACATGCTAAGTTGATTATATGCTTTACCTTTGGGGAAGAGGAGGCCAGGATAGCTGTTACAGAATACTTCAGCTTATCTGCAATATTTTTATTTTTTAGAAGAGTGTATTTATGAACTGCTCATGCAATTAGAAATAACTTTTTCTTAAGGTTAGGGTTGCCTTCCTCTCAATTCCCGTCGGTGAGGAGGATCACGGCTCAGGTCTTCTGAAACAGTACTCATTTAAACATGTGAGCCCATTCTGACATTTGACAGTCTCAGAACTATCTGGCCTTCGGGTTTGGGACATCTCGACAGGAAGTGGCAGCAGTGTGGGGTATTGGGAAAGACCCCGGGCTTCGGGGTCAGACAGAGCTAGTTTGAACCCTTGCCTCCATCACTCACCGACGGTGCAGTGTCGGCAAGAGACACACCTCTCTGAACCGCAGTTCCCTTACCTGTCAACAGGGAAAGCACTGCCTACAGAGCGGAGCTGCTAATCTTTGGGTACAATGTACAGAATTTATGGGTCCTTAGACAGCATGCACATAAAATGCCATGCCCATCCTGGGGCTGGCACAGAGCATCTCTTTACTGTTATTCATTCTACCTCTTTTTCGTGATTTGCCTGCATGCGCTTTCCCCCTGTGAGCCCAGAGGCTCTTAAGGAAGGGTCTATCCCTTATTCAGTTCTCTGCTTCCAACTGCCCCTCACAGAACACTCTGGACACTGGCACCTGACAAACATTTGGTAGCTGGGTAAATGAACTTTGTCACAAAAAATCTGGAGCAACATGTAAGTACGCTTTAAGACCCCAGGTTTATTTTAGAATTATCAAACATAAGTAGACATGGCCTCTGAAGTCACCGTGTAGAAATCTGTAAGTGCCAAGATGAAGAGCTGACCAATGACCCCACTGCCCCTGATCAAAGAGCACTGTGAGCATTCCTCAAAGCCAAAGGTGTTATTTAGTAATAGGTGTCATTTCAAAAGGTTCCAGGGTCACCAACGTTTGGGAAATGCCAAATTAGACAGAACTAAACAGGCTTCTTTACTGCAGGACTTAGTTTCTTTAATAGTGAGTATCATGACTTTCCAACAGTCAATATAATTTGCAATATATTCCCAGCTTATTTGACTATAAAACCTCCTTTCTGTCTTTTGAGGATCACAAGGCCTGGATCCCACAGAACATGCTTTGGAAAATGCTGCTCAAAGCTGTTTCTCCAGTGTCAGTGCATGGTAAGAATAGTACTTAGTGGAAATTTAACAGTATAACTTGCTCACCTCACCCAAGAGGGCAAGGGAATAATGTAAACCAAGAGCTTAAGGATGCTATCAATTTCCCTCATATTCCTTTTTTCCCTTTTTATTCAAGGAACGTGTGCAAAGAATCCTGACCAAAAAAAATCATGCTGATGACTCCAAAACTGAAAAGATAGATCCCAATTTCATTCTTCTAGTCATTTCAGCTTCACTTAATCCTGTGCACTCAATTCTACTCATCAGTGGATTGTACAATGGCTGAAATAGCCAGGATCCTGCACTATGGCCATGTCACAGACCACGTGTAGAAACACTTATCTCTAAACAGTCAATTGGAATATTTAAGCAAATGTTTGATAGGATTGGGCTGAGAAGACCAATAGCCGTGCTCATTATGACCTTAAAAATAGGCACTGAGACAGTCCAAATGATCTCCTTTTTATTCATTATCTCTGAGTAATGGAAATCTGTTATTTTAGCCCATCCAGTATCTGTGCTCCCCCTTTTTTGGTAACAACACACTTTTCCTTTGGGGAGTTGTTCTTCCCCTCCCGTGCCAACCGCCCCCACCCCCTGCATACAGTCTTGATGAGCCTGTCAATCAGGCGCCCTGGTTCCCCTGCTCAAGGAGTGGGTCCTGGACCCAAGAGAGGTCAGTTAGACCCTCTGTCACCCAGGAATTCTGAAGGTAGAGTACAGCAACACAAGACCTGCAAAGGTTAGGCTTGATGGGCTTGTCAGTAAAGCCCAGGAGACAGCATTTCGGTTCCACTTCCAGATCCCCAGCGCTGTCCTGGTTCCCCTCCTTCGTGTGACTCAGGCACTCAGCTTTTCTTTCGATCCTGTGAGTGCACCCAACGTCCTACTGATAAATTCCCAGAGTTTCTGTAACTTGCAGCTGAAGAAACTTGCCCGACACGCTGAGCAAAACAATCTCAGCAAATTCCTGCTCACCTTCCCCAGAAAGTCACCAGACTTAAATCTGCAAGTGGCCTGAAAGCTTCCCTCCTGGCCTAGCCTCCTCATTCTGCACAAGAAGGACACACCTTCTTGAAAGGTGAGGCAACCCAGCCCGTGTCCTTCAGCTCATTAGTGGTGGCTGCATTTCGTAACCAGATTTCCAAACTTCCATTTTCCATGGAGATGCAACCGAAACTGCTCTGGTTCAAAGGTCTGAATTGTGACTATTTTTCCTCCCCTCCTATACCAAAACTGGCCTCCGCCACCACTTATCAAATGCTGTGGGAAAGTGCAGGCATTCTTGAAATATTCCAGGGAGCATTTGCATTCCCCCAAAATGTTGACAGCCTGCCACTCATCACAGTCCCTCAGCTCCACGTTCTGAAGGCTCCTGCCTTTGGGAAGGAGCTCCAAGTAAGGGGTGTGGCAGTGCCCACTCTAGGGATCCTATCAGCGGCTCACCAGGGATCCCACATCAAGCCAAGGACGTTCTATTCTGAGTGTGGCCCCAGTATGTTCCATTTCATCTGCAGGGCACAAGTTTATTCTGGAGAGAGATGTTTTGGGCACATTTGTAGTAGCCAACGAGCAGTACCTCCTTATATGCAGAACACAAAATCATCACATAAACATCCGACCCAACTGCTAGTGTGGGGTTTAAAATAAATAAACTCACCCCTAAAATTACCTCCCTGGGCTGGCCGAGTTTGCACCTTGGAGTCACAGGCTGCAACCGTGGTACAGAGGCTGTAAAAATCGGCCCACAGCGATCTCTGGTTATTTGGGGACCGGCTGGGGACCAGAGCCTCCATTTTTCCCCGTGGAGTCAGAGGTCTTCACTGGTCACTGCACACACGTTCCAAATCTGCATCCTTTGGAAAAGCAGTGACAGAGGAGAGTTGGTTCAAGTTCTTCCCTGCAGTGCTGCTCGGGGCACAGTGGGAAAGGGAGTCAGGAAGCACGCTGCCCTGCCCAGACCCAGCCGGTCAGCCCTGGGCCTTTGCTCACGCTTTCCCTCTGCTCTGGAAGCCTTTTGTTTCCTTCTTCGTTTCAGGAATCATTCTCCAAACCCCACCTACCTCTCCACCACCCGACCTGATGCAGGTGTCTGAAGCCCATCCCACCCCACTGGGCTCCCCTGTGTAATAGAACTCCACCATGTGGCTCTTTCGGTGCCCAGTGACATGTCTCTCTCCCCCACTGGACAACTGTGAGCTCCTGAGAGCCAGGCCCGGGGTGCACTTGTCTCCATGACCCCAGGACCCAGCACAGCGTCATGCCCACAGCGGGCACTCGATGCAGATAACACAAAAGCACTACAGGCACAATGGCCACAGCTCCCAGCCCTGGGAGGGAGCAGCTCTATCAATGGGTCACAGCTCTGCCTATGACAGACCCGTCACGCCCAGGGAAGAGACGTCCTGGCCTCACTGTCGGCGACCTTTCACAAGGTCAGCATTCCCCAAAGTGTTGGGACAAGTGGTACCTTCAAAAGGCTGTAGAGAGTAACATTTGAGATCAAGGCATCCAGAACCAGAGAGCTGGGTTCTAATTCTGCCTCCACTACTCACTGGCTGTATGAACACGGGCAGGTTGACCTCTTGATGCCTCAATTTCTTAATCTGTGAAATGGTGGTCATTACAACACAACATCATAGAGTTGTTGTAATGACAAGTGAGTTAATCCACACAAAACACTTGGTGCCTTCACTACATTAAGTACAGGTTCTCAAGTAAAGTGAAATGGTTTAGGCGGTACCTGGACACAGCCTGAAATAACAGTAAATCAAGGAACCATTTTGTCCTCAATTCTCTTTCAAACTTTCTGATTACATCAAGGCAAAAGTCACAGTTTAATGTGAATATGACTTTAACACATCTCTGAAACCTGCTGCTCCCCCTTTTAACAAAAAGAAAGAAGGCCTAAGCTCCAGCCTTTGGCAGGTGAAATGATCCAGCTGAAATGCACAGTCACTTGGCCCTTCTTGTATGATTGCTATCGATTAACAGCAATTGACACTGGTTTTCTATTTATGATAGTGGAATAAATCTTCTATTGAGAATAAATCTATGGATATTAAACAGCGAGTAGGTTCAAAGAAAAATATGAAATCATGTAAGTAGTTGCAAATGTACTATGGCAAAAATCACGAAGGTGAGACCCAAATGCCTCAAGTGTGGAAAATACCCATATACACTAAGGGAGGACTGGGGTAGAAGTCCCACTAACGTGTGCAGCGCCCAGGGAGTGCTCAGGAGGATGACCAAGGGCAACGTCCTCCCTCCAGAGGAATCTGGGACCTCAAAGCACCCCCTGAAACAGAGCACAGGACAAGATGGCGACACTGCTGAACTTAGAGGTGGGTCTCCTGCCCCCGCCTGGGTGGAGGCCAGCAGTGGGTGGAGCAGTTCGGGAAGCTCCGAGGAAGAGGGTAGAGAGCTGCAGAGGGGGATTGGACTGGCAGCCATGAGCATCTATCACAAGGCAGGGAGTCTTGGAGAGAGAAAAGCAGATGTCATCGATCACCAACTGAGGGCTGGGCAAACGCCCGGTGCACCTCCCAGGAATCCGGAGTCTCCTGCTTTCCCTGCCAGCCATGCAACTGAGGGCGAGCACTGGAAGGAAGAGGTCTCAGGTGGAAAAGAAGCCCACTGGGCCTTTCCAAGCTGTTGCAAAACATCCTCGGGCACCTCTCTGCAAATGGGATACTCGACCCAGCCATGATCTGGGGATTCTTTGCCTTTTGGGTTCACCTATTTGTGATGTTTGTTGGAGGGGGCCATCGGTAAATAGGTCTAGCTTGCTTTTCAAATCAGCTGTGTTCCCTTTCCCTGTGACTCATAGGCCGGGCTCACCCACAGACATAGACAGCCCGCTCACTGTCCTCTGGCTGGCCAGGCACCAAAACCATGCCCTGGGTGTGCACGGGGAGGGGCGTGCAGAGGACTGGCTCTGCCTCGCCTTCCACCAGCACGGGCGACAACACAGAGGCCAGCGCTCCAGGAGCCCCCCGTCTCTGGGGCGAGAGTTAGGTGAATAACTGGCTCTGACACCACAACACCTACCACTTCTAAAGGGCCTGCGCCGTGCCGGGCACGTTACCTCCACCCTCACGAGGAACTGCCCATCTTACACACAAGGGACTTGGAGAGGCCAAATGACAAGCAGCCAGGAAGCAACACAGGCTGTTTTATGGACCCAGGTCCTTGTGCCTCACAGCCCACACTCGTGCCATCGCAGGGCCCCCAATGCCTTGCAAGGAAATGCGTGTCATGATGCTGCCATCCAGAGCATAGTGGGGGGACACTAATTTAATTCTGCTTAGGGAAACAGGAATCTCCAGGGAAGGTGACATTTGAGTTGAGACTTTAAGGACAAGTAATGACTTTGTTGGCAAAACAAAATAAGCTAGACTGTGTCTGTTTATTCTTTCCTTCGTTCATTCCATGCTATATTTCCAGGACTGTACTAGGTACTAAGAACATGGTGGTGAACAGACACAGCTCCTATCTCCAAAGAGCTTACTTCCTAGTGGAGGAGATAGAAAAAAAAAAAAACAATGAATAAAGTTGTTACTAATTGTGTGTGCTATAAGGAGATGTGTAAGGAACTGAAATGGAGAAAATCAAGGGAACCTATTTTAAGACAGTCAAGGGAGGTTTTTCTAAGGAGGTGAGTTTTTGCTGAGCCTGAAAGATGAGGTGAAGGTGCTATCCATGTAAAGTAAGGGGAGAGTGAGTGTTCTAGGCAGAGGGAACAGTGTGTGCAAAGGCCCTGGGGCTGGAAAGGGAATTGTGTGCTCACGGGACCAAAAGATGAGAATGTCTGGAAGCAAGTGAGCCCAAGGAAAAGTGTTGCTCAGGGGGAGGCTCGGAGAGAGGCCAGAGCCAGATGGTATAGGGTCTTACAGGCTGTGAAAAGAGTTTTATTCTAAGTGAAGTGGGAAGCTCCTGAAGAGTTTTCAGCTTGGAAGTTATACAATCCAATTTGCTTTCTGAGATCAGGCCCCGATCCCTCATCCGTAAAATGGGAGTAACGAAAAGAATGCATGAACAGTGCTGAGTACCCTCCCTGGTTGGAGAATGGATTGAAGGTGTTCTGAAATGTGAACTTGGATCAAGATCACCTGAGGTACTTGTTAAAATCAAGACTGCTGCCCCCTACTCCAGAGATTCTGATGCAGTTGGTCTGGGGGAGGCCCAAGGATGTGCATTGCTGACAAATCTCCAGGCGAAGCTGCTGCTCCTGGTCCGGGGACCCCACTTGGAGAACTCTGGGATTACAGAGATAGGGAAGTGGGAGGTGCCATGGGAAGGCTGCTGCGACTGTGAAGAGCTGGCGGAGTAGCAGGATGTCAGCGAGACGGACAAGAGTGGTCCAGAGCAGAAGAGTTCTATGTTGGAGGTCCCAAGGACAAGATGAGCTGAAAGACTGGATGTTGGGAATGAGGGAAAAGGAGAAATCAGGCAGGACGCTCCTAGATCTCTGGCTTGAGCACCTAGGCAATGACCGTGGCAGGAACTGAAAGGGGGACCTGGAGGAGGAGCAGACTAGAAGATAGGGGCCGAGACACACTGACTCGGAGAGCTCTGCAGCCCTGACATGGCAATGTTAAGCGGGCAGGCGGAGCCTTCATAGGGATGGCAATCACATCTACCTTGCTTTCTATTATATCCCCAGATCTCAGCCTAGCATCTCCTGGCACATAATAAATATTCAGAAAACCTCTGTTAAGGGTTGAAGAAAAAATGGAGGCTGAGGAACGAGGATAACCAAAGGCACTGGGGTATCAATATGCCGCCACGTTTGAGGAAAGCACGACAGTCACTCTACTGAGGCTAAGCCACGAGCTCCACCACCTCCCGAGACGTACAGTGAAGTGGAAGATGGGGCAGAACAGAAGACAGGAGTGAGCTACCCAACTCACAGGAGAATTCTTCCTTCAGAACTCAGAGATGTCACATTTGAGCCTTTCTTGGGTGGGTTTTGAGATGGAAAGGTTTGAACTGTGAGTTTAGTGAGCATGAGGGCCAGAGGAATCTGGCTAACTTGGGGTTTTTATAAAATAAATCATGGGAAAATCAAGCTGTGCAACTTGGGGAAATGAGGAGGGAGGGATGGGGAGGCAGAGAGAGAAGAAATAGAGGACAGAACAGGAAAAGTGGTTTAACCAAGACTATCTAGAGGGGGCCAGCCTCAGAACTTGACCTCCCATACCAACCTCGACCTAGGAGTCCTCGCCACATTTCAAGCAGGCGCAATGGACCCTCGGCCTCCCCACTTACCAAGTTGTAAATTAAAAGGCTGTAATTCCAGCCAGGAGTTCTGGTGACATCATAAACCACAGAACCACAAGCTCAATTCACCAGAAGCCCCAAGATGGAATTACACCCTTTTTTCCTAATCCAGGCAGCTCTGGTCACTGCCATTTTTTCATGATATAATAGAAGCAAGCAATATTTTAACCATTTGTGTGTGGCCATTCTCATCCAGCCATAGGGCCCCTTCTCCTGGCCTCTCTCCTTCTCCTCTCCCACTCCAGTGTGTGCCTTCTCCTAAGGTGTTTCCTTCGGGGATGTCCCTGCTTTCTGAGGCTGCCCCCGCTCCACTTCCCTCGTTCCTCCAGATCTCCTCTGCTCTTCTGTCTCCTCCTGTGACCTAGCACTGCCCTGGCCTCTAGCTTAAATCTGCTTTTCAAGGGAAGCCCAGCCTCTGAGTCTAGGGCAATGTCCTGGAGAACAGACCCCATAGTGTGTCTGGAATACTTTCCCCAAAGTAGCATGAACATGAAGTCATGTTTTAAGTGAACCAGGGAAGTTTACAGCTGAAAGAATAATCTTTCTGAAAGCAAATACTTGCTTCCAATATCCTTTTGTTTTGGTTTGGGTTTGAGTCCTAATTTTCATGAAGTTTTGTTTAACACAAAGTCTATCTGGGCATCACGTTACCTTTCCTCCCACTTCCCCACCTTACACTGAAAGTTGACACCTAAGCTCCTATGGGAATCTCACCTGGGGGAAAGGCCACAGGGAGGGCAACAATAAAAACAGCCACTTCTTGATGAGTATCCCGTGTCTCAGATACTTCTATTATTCTTCATCCCTGTCACAGAGATATTATTTTCCTCATTTTATGGAGGAGGGAAACCGAGGCGCAGAGATGTGGAGTATTTTGCCCAAAGTCCCATAGTGACCAAGAAAACCCCTTGGATTTGACCCCAATCTGTCTGACTCAAAAGGCTATATATACATGCTCTCTCAGTGTCCCCCGAGTCAAATATTTTGAGAACAAACATTGCATGTGACTCCAAAAGTACTTTAATGATTGATCATCACGTAACATGATGTTTTCTATTTCAGAAGGGATGGAAATTCTACACCATTTCAGGGTACAACGAGAGTCAAAAAACACATTCCGTTGTTCTGTGTATTTAAAAAAAAAATTAAAAAAAAAATCAACAGAGTAAATTATTTCAAAAGGATTATGACTTCTCCCAAGCCAAAAACAAACAAAAAACAGTTTAAGTCCATATTGATATAATTTGGCAGAAACGAGGTGGACCGGAGAGTCTTTTTATAAAGCGTCACCCATGAAACGCCAGTGTTTGAGACGGCAGCTTTCAAAAGAGTCCACATGCTCAAGTCTGTCTGCCCACACTGTGTGCCGTGTGCAGCGTGAACCCTGGGCATCTTGGAGATATCCCCCCGTGGGAGGGAACGGGCCACCTGGGCATCCAGGAGGTGTCCTCCAATGGCAAGAGGGAGATGAGCTACAGTCAATGCTTTAGAAGTTAAGTGACATCAGGACTTTGTAAAATATGATGTTACCGCTGAACAGAGGCTGCAGGTTAAGCACTTCATAAAAGAATAAGAAACATATCTGACATCTCAGAATGCTATCTGCAAACATTTGTGAACACAGCAGGCTTGGAGGAAAGCTGGACCAGAACAGAAAAAAGACAGCATAGGTTTTACCTTCTCCAGAAAATGCATAATGAAGCATTTGCCTAATGAAGCACGTGTTCGCATGGTTTAAGGAAGATGTGTGAGGCAGTGACCTAATTTTTTTCCTCTAGCATCAGGGACAGTAAATGACATCTTCCCAGAGAATATGAACGGGGAAACGCCGTCAGCATATATCATATGAAGTTACAGAGTGGAAGCGAATGCCGCAGTGAACAAGCAGGCGACCTGCTTCTCCAGCTTCAGCGTGAGATGCCAGAATCTCCCAGTGATGGAGAACGATTTATTCATTCCCGGCAACAAACATTTAATTACCAGATCAATCCCGTGTCATTGTACTGCACGGTGGAAAATCATCATCATCTTCCAAATGTAGAAAGACAATGAATTTGAAAACATCTTGTGGGTTTCCTCACAGACTGAGCGTCCAGGATCCCCCTGGCTGTGCTCACACATGCAGACCAGCCTCACTCCACTGCGGAGAACGCACTAACTCTTTGTGTCTTGCACCCCAGGCTTCTGATGAGGCAGCGATTAAGAGCACAGCTCCGGGGCCACACTGCCTAGCTCCAAAGTTGGCTGTGGCATCTTAGGCAAGGCTTTTAACTGTGTGAGCCTCAGTTTCTTTGTCTGTAAAATGAGGATGAGTGCCCTTACTCATAGGCTTGTTGTGAGAATTAAAGTAATACACATAAATTGCTTAGAACAGTGTGTAGTAAAACACTCAATAAGTGACAGGTATCATGAGCCTTTTCTCCTGTCACTATGCTTGTGTTGGCTAGAACCCTGGCCAGAGATAGAAAATCTGACTCAAACTTAGCTCACATAACTGAAAAGTCCAGGGGAGCAATAGCCTCAGATACAGCTTGATCCAGGGACTCTAACAGCACCATCAGGCCCTGGTTTCTCTCTCCATCTCTTCTCTCCCCTTCCTCTGGCATGGCTCCGTTCTCAGACAAGCTCTCCCCTCATGGTGGCAAGATGGCTGCAACAACATCAGCCTGTATCCTCCCAGGTTCAAGTCCAGCAGGAAGAGACACAGCATACATCTCAGTAGATCCTGCACAAACTCAATAATTCAATCTAACCACACCAGAATGAATCACTGCTCTTCATTTCTCTGATTACTGACAAAGTTGAGCATATTTTCATATGTTTATTGGTATTTATATCATTAACGGTGATAACGTCATCACTTTATTGAGAAACTGCATGTTCGTTGTGCACAATACGAGAGGAGGGTACATTTTCTTCCAAGTAAACTGGTCTACTGTAGGACGTGTTCTCAGATCCTCCAAAATCAGAGGTGCCTCACCTCTCCGCAAAAGACCTTTGCTCCTACGATCTGTCAGTTTGTTGAGGTTAAAACAGTAACTCCAAAGTGGCCGTGCTCCTGCTCAGCTCCACCTGAAACCCGAAACCGTGGCAATGCCCAGACCTCTTCATGTCACACACTCTTCACCCCCGAGTCCCAGCCCGACACCCGCATGGCTCCTGGGGCTGCTTATTTCCTCCAAGCCCCACGGAGAAAGTCTGGCTTTAATTGTGCCCATTCCTTTTGGCATCGTGTTAGATCAAGTCCCAGCTCTTTTCTAAATACTTGATGAAAACTTGCTTCCTCGGCTGCCCACACCCCCATCCCTCAACAAGAAAGTGTTGGCAGAGCCGACCTGCAGAGCGCACAAATTTTCTGAACACCGTGGTTCCGAGGGGTTCACTGTCTAATGTGCCTCGGGAGCTGGGAGACAAGAATTCCCCCCACCATCATGCTTGGTGCCCTTGGCTTTGCTCCCAAGCTATTTTTGGCCCAGATAAGTCCTGCTCCTTTTAAGGACTTGACTCAAATGTCACCTGAATCTCCAAAACTGGGTTAGTCATTCCTGCCTCTCTACTCCTGGACCATCTGGTTCATGCCCGGAACAGCACAGAGCTGAGACCGCTGGCTTTCCCACCCACATCTTCCCCCACCTGCCTACACCTAGCACAGCACCCAACACAGAGTTCCAGCTCAGCACACGTTAGCCGAAGGAGTCCTCACTGGAATGACGGGATGTACGTCTACACCCGAGAACCCCATCATCCTCGTGACCCCACTACAGTGCTTCCTGAAGTGTGGTGAACATCCTCATGACTGAAAGTAAGAAGCACGAAAACAAGATTGGGCTTTCTTGCTCTTCTTCCTGTTTTACCAAATCCTGTGCCACCAAACATGGCTCAAAATGGCATAAGAATGCCAGTATGGTGGTTGGAGGTTTGAGGAGGAGAATAGGCAATTTGACAAACACTTATCAAGTGCCTCCAACACGCAAAGCGCTGACAGGAAAATTGGGGTACTTATCAGTCAGCTTAAGCTAGGGTTTGTTGTAGTAACAAACAATCCCTAAATCCCAGTGGCTTTTAACAACAAAGGTATATTTCTTGCTCACGCTACAAGTCCATTGTGATTTGGCAAGGGTACCCAAGCTGATAGAGCAGCCACCATCTCAAATGTGGCTGGTCAGCATCCCACAGGACATAAAAACTCTGGGTAGACATGCGCTGGCAGTTAAATGACACACACCACTTCCACTCGCAATTCATGGGCCAGAACTAGGCCCCATCCAAGCATAAGGGGACCAGAAAATACAATCCGACCATATGTTGGAAGGGGGGAACTGGAAATATTTGGTGAGCAGCACTCATGATGTCCATGGGAGGTAAGTTCTGGGCCTTGGGCTTTGTCTTTGATGGAGGGAGAATAAAAAGGACACCAATCATGTGAAGGAGGAGAGAAAGGGAGAGGTGGGGGATGCTGGGGTAGAATGAACAGACCTCAGGGACCGACGAGTGTGTGACACAGTCTGGTGAATCTAGAGCTACCACTTGTCACCTGTGTAGTATGTACCAGATAAGCTCTTGTGCTAAGCTTCTGGGTCAGTTAGTGTGCTCAGGAGGTTACAACAGAAATCCACTCTGGCTGACAAGCCAAGATGGGTGATATCAGAAGGCTCCAGAGGAGCTCACAGAACTGGAGGGAAAGCAGATGAACCAGGCCTCCCACTGGAAATCAGATCAGCTCCAGGGCTCTCGACAGCAGGACCAAACCACGGCCTCTTCAACTCCAACCTGTCTTCACACCACGCAGGTTTCAGATCCCCAGCAAGAGGCTGTGGCATGGCTAGGGTTTTGGTGTACCATCAGTGAGGGGAGGCCAGGGCTCTTTAACTGGAAACCCCACTAAGATAGCATGCTGTAGGGACGTTCCCCAGAGGGAAGTCAAGGTGCTACTTCTAGAACAAGGGGGAGTGATTGATGACAACTCAGGCTAAACAGATGTTCATAACAGCACTTAAATCCAAATGGATTCTCACAACCATGACTTGGGTATCACCATCCCCCCATTTTCACACAAGGGAGTGGAACCCCAGAGCCTAAGGAATGTCCCAACATGACACAGCAGGTAAGTGTCAGGGGCCTGATGCTGTGGGACTCCAGAGCCTGTACCTTTACTGCTGTTATCCAGTCTCATGCAGACCTGCCGGCCTTTTTGCTGCCATTTTTCATGAGGCATTAAAATGAGAAGAAGGAATCTGAAATGGCCACACCACAATTAATCATGCGACCATCCCATCTTAGAGCACTTTATAGTCTACAAAGTGTTTTCACATACCACATACGTGATCTCCTTGGTCCTCCTCAAACAGTGTGAGGTGGCAGAGCTCTATCACCCATCCCATTTATTGGATGAAGACATGGGGCTTGGACCCCATGATTGGTTGGGAGCTGGTGAGGGTGGGCCCAGCATTTCCAGGCCTTGTTTTCTGGTTGGAAGTGATGACCTGACTGGGGCTTCTTCGGCAGGTGTGTGACTCAGTTTGCTGGTCTGCAGTATGAGGCTGCCAGGTCGGAGCCCGAGGACAGGATTGTGGTAGGAAACAACCAGGCATGTGAGATGCATGGGAACCCAGAGCCTCGAAAGAAAGCTTGGTCTCTCAGCCTCGCCAGGGGGCTCTCGCGGGGAGTTCTTTATGCTGAATGTGTGTAGGTCTCACTTAACATTCTCAACGGAATTGGGGAAGTGTAACTGCAGGGAAGCTCGGCTCCCAACCTTCCTGCATCCCTGCCATGCCTGACTTAGGAGGCCTCCAGCAAATGTTTTATGCTGTAAAATGGAAAGCTGAAAGCAAATCACCGTAGCATTGGGGATGTCTATAGAAGTGAGTTAAAACAAAAGAATGAAGGAGCTTTGGGTATAGAAGCTTCCCTGTCACTTGTCTTCAGCTTCCTGCCTGGATGCACCAAGCCATTGCTGCTTCTCCAAAGCATGGAGGCAGCACAATGGGGGTAGTTGGGGTTGACCAGCTGTCTCTGAGGTCCCACTGTCTGGATTCAAATCCCAGCATCACTGCTAGCTGTTCTGTGATCCTAGGTGAGTTATTCATTTCTCTGAGCTCATTTCCCCACTAGTAAAATGTACCCACGTTGTGGGCATGAAGATAAAGTGAAAAAATCCACAGAAAGGACCTAGAACAGTGCTCAGCACATAGGAGACATTCAATAAACGGTAAATCAGAGAGATTGAGTGACTTGTCCAAAGGTACACAGCTAAGGAGGGGGAAAGTCAGGATCCAGACCCAGATCAGAGTCCAGATTCTGAATGATTCTTCCCACCATGCCATGCTGCCTCTCAGGGGGGATTGGAGTTTCTGGTAGAAAGGGGTAAATTAGTGTCTCACTTCACGTCAGTTGAAGCTCTCCCAGGATTCATTCATTCCATCTTCAATGGCCTTCTTACCTCCATGAGCAGAAAGCATGATCCTTAGTGTAAATTATTTCCTTAAACTCACCTAGCCTTGCAGTTGACACACCTGCCCCCACATCTTAAAGGGAACTCTGTAGCCTTGGTAACAATGTAGGGAATAGTGCTTTTGCACAGCACACGCCCACTTACATAGCAGAGAAAATTCTTTCATGGAGAATCCTCTAGCTTGACCCTCATGCAAACCGATTTGAAGAATCAGAAGACACACACTCTCTTGTAACAGAGAGCCAAGAGATGGTGAGGGCTTCAGGTATGGTATGATCAGGGCCCTATATGAACTTCTCTGTGGCTCTCTGGGCTCAACCCTCCTGCACACATTGACTCTGTACTTCGAGCTGGCTTTCTTGATTGTGGCATATGGCGGCCTGCAGCAAACAGGCTGGCCTACTTGTTACATCTAGGGAGAGAAAGAGGACTTTGCACCTCACTCCAGCTTAGGCCACACACCCACCCTAACCCGATAACTGTTGCTGGGGCAATGCCACGTGATCATTGGCTTGAATTCAAATTCCTGAGCCAATTAGTGGGAATCACCCTTAGGCCAATCAGGCTTTTGGGGCGGAGGTGGGCTCAGATTCTGTGGGACACAGGGGCTTCAGGGGAGAAGTGGAAACCAAAAAACCAGTCCTGTTGGGATGGAGAAAGGAAGAGTAGATGCTGAGGACTCAGCCAACAATGCCCACTGTGGGGGACAAGGACAGTGGGGGAAGGGGGCAGCACAGTAAGAAACTGCTGTGCCTAGGAATCCAGGAAAAAATCTCATAAAATGTCCTATCTTTTAAAACTCTAATATGAGGTCACCACATTTAATTCGGGAGAAAAGTGCCATCATAGTTACCATTCACTGAGCAGTATCAACTGAACTGTGATGCTGGTGCTTCCCCTACATCACATCATTTAATAACTTAATCCTCACAACAACCCTCAGAATTTGGAATTATCACTCGTATTTTACAGATGAGGCAACAAGGCTCTGAGCAATAATGTGACTTACTCATAGTCACAAAGCTGAGAGGGACGGACAGAGTGGGAAAAAAAAATTGGATTTCTGTGTGGAAAAAGCCCCAGCACCACATTTTGCTTGTTAGACTCCCAGAAACAAAAGTAGGATGTGAGTTAATTTCATGTGGTGTAGTTAATTTCTAATACCATTGTCAGAAAGCAGGAAATAAATGACCTTCAGCCTCCGAGTCCATGGGAAAAATACAAAAAACATTGTTAAGAGTTACAAATAAAGTGCAAAATGGGACCAGGAGAATTGGGGGAATTAGTAGGAAGCCACCATGCATTCTTCTCCCTAAACACACAGAATCCTACTTAGATTTGGGACAGAAAGTGGGACCCCCTCCCCCACACCCAGGGCCAGCTCGTCACGTTTGGACATCACTGTGGAAGTGGCTTAAAAGGTTGTTTTATGCTAACAAGTTCTTTGAAAAGGAGGTATCTTGGCCCAGCTGTTCAGTCATCCAGATAGGCATTAACAGCATCAAAACAGACATATCTACTAAAGTCAGTCTTCCTCACTCACTCAAGAGGAGTACTTGACTGCACAGGTTCTTTTGTGGGGGTGGGTGGGATAAGAGCCATCTGCAGCATCTTACTGAGAAGGTGGCCCTGTGGTTGTCCCCAGTGTCTGCCGGAGTCCACATCTACTCACCTGCCCTGCAGTGGGGTTTGAGGTGGGCTGGCTTCCTCTTGTTGCTGTAACATAGTACCATGAACTTAGTGGCTTAAAACCAAATAAATGCAAATTTATTATCTAGCAGTACTGGAAGTCAGAATTCCAAAATGAGTCTTATGGGGCTAAAATCAAGGTGTCATCAGACTGTGTTTCTTCTAGAGACTCTAGGGGAAAATCTGTTTCCTTGTCTTTTCCAGCTTCAAGAAGCCACCTGCATTCCTTGGCTAGTGGCCCCTTCCTCTATCTTCAAAGCCTATTATTGCAACATCTGCTTCCATGGTCACATCTCCTCCCTGCCTTTGACTCTCTCGCCTCCCTCTTATAATGACTCTTGTGTTTATATTGGGCCCATCTGGATAATCCAGGAAAACCTCCCATCTCAAGATCCTTAATCCCACCTGCAAAGTCCCTTTTGCCATGTAACATAACATATTTGCAGGTTTGGGGGATTAGCACATGCATTACCACACGAGGGATAATAAAAAAAGCATCACCCTATGAAGCCATCATCACCCACCTCTGAGGACTCAGACAGACACGGTCTCTACTAGATCAGCTTGAAATGGGAGGAATATTCTGACCACATTGCTCTTATTCAGGATTTTCAATTTTAGTTTGATAACCTTTAGCAGAGAGAATTTTGAGGCTCTATCACCTGTGTACACAGTAACTGGGAAAATAAGGAAATTAGCTGTATGATCAGGGTCCTAATACTTCTTAGGCCTGATATTTCCAGATAAATCTCCTTCCCACCCAGAGAGTTTGAACTTGAATGGCCATTTCCCTTTCCATACACAGATCCAGGTGTGTCTTTGTCCCGTCTCCTACCTGTGACTACTAGGAGGCTGGTCACAGGTGACTCTGCAGGCAGACAGGGAGTTGGGTGGAGGCCAGGGAATCTGGGAGGAGGGATGGCCAGGGTGGGGAAATCGGAGACTGGGAACAACCCCAGTGGGACAGAGTTTCTCCAACTTCAAGCATTCAGGTTAACACTGTCCCATATTGGCGTCTTACCTCTGCTATTATTTACTTAACATTTATTCTAAACTGACTAACTTTCGGTGAAATAAGTTGTTTTATCTGATATTACTTCCATAAATGAAAAAATAGAACAAATGTAATAAAACAAATAATTATCAAATATTATTAAAACAAAAAATTATTTAATATTAAAATAAAAAGATGTCCATATGCCACCTGAAATAGTCTCATTTGTTGTACATATCAGAACTTTTCAAACTTTAATGTTCATACAAATGGCCTGGGGATCTTGTAAAATGCAGATTCTAATTCAGTCCAGACTGGGGTGAGGTCTGAATTTCTGTATTTTTAAGCAACAAGTGGTAACACAAGGTCCAGCAGACTGAATCACACACTCATAGGGCCCTGAGGCCTGTTCACTCCACCCCAGCATCCCCATCCCCACATTTCTGCCCACTTCCAAGTGATTGGTGCCCTTCTATTATTCTCCCTACATCAAAGACAAGGGCAGAACTTGCCCACCATGGACATCATGAGTGCTGTTCACCAAATATTTCCAGTTCTTTCTGTCCAGCACATGGTAGGATTGTACTTTCTGATCCCCTTCCAGTTGGGTGGGGCCTAGTTCTGGCTCACGAGTTGTGAGTGAAAGTGACATGTGTCACTTAATTTCTCTTTTCCCATAGGGGATGGTGACTGACCATAAGGAAGATGGTGCCTCCTCTATCAGCCTAGGAACACTTGCCAACCCACAGTGGACGTGTACCATGAGCAAGAAATAAACTTTCATTGTTAAAAGCCACTGGGATTTAGGGATTGTTTGTTACTGCAGCAAAACCTAGCCTAACCTAACTGACACATACACCCTAGTTTCACCCACTTTACCCTTCAGCACTTTGGGTCTCAAAAGCACTTGGTAAGTATTTTGTCAAATTACTATTTTTCTCCCCAAACCTACAACTGTTGTGCGAGCATTATTATACCATTTTTAGCCATGTTCAGTGGCACGGAATTTGATAAAACAGGAAAAGAGAAAGAAAGCCCAATCACGTTTCCTTGCTTCTTACTGAGCCACATAGGAGCTGAAGTGAGACCCACATGGCAGTTCTTTTAACCCTCTTCAAAGGCCTACACTTTTTCCAGCTCTGGTTCCTAGTCACCTTCTGCTATGAAGCTTCATTTTGAAGGTTTCGTGTGGCGCTGCTGAGAGTAAGTGAAGTTTGGTCCATCCTTCCATGGAACAAATGTTTTTCCAGACAACTCACCTGACTGATGTGGACAGGGTTCCATCAGCACACGTGGCAATTTCTTCCACATGTGATAACATCGCCTTCACTAGAGCACAATTCCAGAAGCAATGTAAATTGAACACGTGACTGTGGGCGAAGGACCCAAGTGTGGTAGAAAATGCAGTGAACTAGGACTAAGAAATGTGGGTTCTAATCTCAATTCTGCCATCACACTTGTTCACCAGCCTCTCTTGAGGTCAAGTGAAAGAACCCAACTCACACAACTTATATGAAAAATAGAAAATAAAAACCTCTCCAGGTTCTCAAAAAATTCAAAAGAAACTATCTCCCCCTGTGATAGCATGCTGCAGTCTTTTCATTGGCTCTGTTCTCAGATCTGCTTTCCCCAAGTGGCTGCAAAGATGACCACAGCATGTCCAGGCTTACACTCTGGCAGCTCAGCAACCCAGGAGAAAGGGAAACCCTCCTTCCAAGGGTTCCATCAAAAGCCATAGAACAGAATTCCATTGGCATGAATTCAGTCACATGCCCATCCCTGAACCAATCACTGTGGCCAGGGAAATGCAAGTGTTCTGATTGGCCAGCCCTGAGACCCATGCCCACCTCTGGAGCTGGGGGTTAGAGCAGCCTCAGTCAAACCACATGGACTGAGAGTTGGGGAAGAGTAAGTTTCCCCAAGAAAATTGGGGTGCTATTTCCAAAAAGAAAGAAATGATTGCTAGAGACACAAAAGCAACTGTGAGCCACTCCACCTGCCAACCTCCACCCATCCCCCAAATCTCATCAATTCTAAGCCAAATTCTTTGTCAGGCTCCCAGGGAAACTGCAAAGGTCCTACAATGCAACGTCATTTCAATGCAAACAGATTGCAAAGTGACACCAACAATCATCCCAAAGATTCAAGAAGTCATGAACTGCAGGCAAGTGATGGTGGAGAGCCGCTCAAATCAAATGCAGGGCTGTTGGCAAAGAAGGGTCTGGCCAAAGTCAACCAGCTTATAACTGAAAAGGAAAAGTCTGCAGGGATGATGCTAAAATAAGGGTTTCAAAAAAGAATGATTTAATGTCAAAATTTGATGTCCTCAAATATTTTTGTCAACATCAATCCTTTTTATAAGACTCTGGATAATGGGTAGTGATAACTTATGGTTTGGTTAAAAAAAATTACACCCCCCCCCCCAAAATCAACATTTGACTCTTACTTTGTATGTTCCAATAGTTAGTGCACAGTTGCAATTATAAAGCAAATTTGGTTAAGTGTATGGTACATTCTTCCCAATTAAATGGGCATAAAGGGGAATCTCATTGAACTGAGGTCTTGATCTGAATTTCACTGACTCTAACGATTTGAGCAAGAATTCATAAGTGTATGGGTTTCTTGTACTCCCTCTGCTGAGAAATATCTGCTCATGTCTTTTGCCTATGTTTCTATTTTCTTTTCGTATTGATTTGTAGGTGTTCTTTTTATATTCTTGATACTAATCTTTGGTTGTCTGTATTGCAAGTATCTTTTCCTAGTAAGTTATCGTTTCAATTTATTGAAGGTATCTTTTAATTAGCAAAGCATCAATCAAGGGGATTTGTTTGTTTGTTTGCATGTTTGTTTTAGATTCAATAAGAAATATTAGCCCCTACTTTAAGCAGATTTACTTGAAGGGTTGTTTCCCAGGACTAATTATCTTCAGATACGAGGAACTTCTGCAGTTCAAAATCAGACTCTTTCTTTCAAGTTAGTGCAAGATGCTGAGAAATTTTTACTCTAACTTTCTTCTTTCAACATTCCTAATCAGCACCAGCAAACAACCCAATATCTTTCCTTGGAATGGGCCAGATCAGATACACTTAACAGGACTGGTGTTTCCCTTATGTGATATGGTTTATCCTTAAATTGATAACTTCTGGCAAAGATTTTCATGTCACTTTAAGTTCCTTCTTGGGAATTAGAAAACACTCTAGGTACATCAGTATCACAGTTAAAAATCATCAGTTAGGTTAGCTATATTCTAAGAAGATATCTGAAAAAAACAATCTTGTCATATTAGTTTCCAGTGTAGAAAATAACATATTATCTTTATGAAAATTCTACAAATACATTGGATTTTATTCACCATCATGCACTCAAAAAAAATTTATTTCTCCATATGGAAGAAAAATAAAGTTAAACCTTTACCTCATACCATATAAAAAAATTAATTCCTGATGGAGTATAGCTCTAAATGAAAAATAAAACAATATCAGAAGAACATTTCCATAAAATCTACAGGAGACCTTCCTAGTAACAGACATGAAAGCTAGAAACCCCAAAAGAAAGAGCAGGCAGATCCAACAACACATTTTTAACCTTTTAGGGTACAAGTTTTTTAACCCAATTAGAAGTGAATAAGCAATCAGGACATTTAACCACACACACACACAAAACGGTAGGATAGATCCTGGATTGGTTAATTTGGTTTTCACTATGTCATTGAGAACCCAGGCTCTGTTTTTGTCACACTGTGATCCTCAACTTTGGCTTTTGGCCTTGGGCTTGTCCCAAGACTCTACAGCTGCTGCAAGCACCACATCTTCCCTCAACAATGTCGAGAAGCAAAGGAAGGAAAGACAGCACTCCTCGTGTCCCTTTTTAAGAGTGGGAAACCATGCCCTAGACTTCCCTTCTCAGAAACCCCCAGTAGATTTCCACCGCTGGGGAAGTCTACTTTTCCCCAAATCTCATTGGCCATAATCCCATCACAAGCCTATGCCTAAACTACAGAGCTAGTAGGGGAAGTGGGATAACCACGGTTGGCTTGAACTAATCAAAATTCCCCCTCTGGGGCTGGGGAGAAGCCCATCCCCCCACACCCCTAAAGCCCATGGCTGCCCCTGTTAGAAAAGAAGAAGAGGGAATGGCTATTGGGTAAACCACCCACAGTACCTGCCATGGATAAGTTAAAATCTCCTCCTCAAAATAACCAAATAATTACTGAGTTTTGGATATGTGCCAAGTTGCCCTCTAGAAGCTCATAGTCTAGTGCAAAAGTTGGCAAACTTTTTCTGCAAAAGGCCAGATGATAAATATTTTAGGCTTTGAAGGTCATTTGTTCTCTTGTGCAACTACTCAACTCTGCCACTATAGCTCAAAGCAACCATAGATAGTACCTAAACAAATGAGTATGTCTGTGCGCCAATAAAACTTTATTTACAAAAAGAAGAGGCAAGCCAGATTTGACCCAAGGGCTGTAGTTTGTGAACCCCTGGTCTAGTGGAAAGAAAAGCATATAAACAAAGACCTCACACTGGTCTGCAGACATGTTTTGTTTGGCAAACCCCAGGTTTAAGCAAGACATTCACTTTCTAATGGACCTCAGTCCCCACTATTCCCTATTGCCTTATACCATGCCACTTGCACATTTACTGTCATGATTCCTGAGCAAAGGTAAAACCTGTTTCACCCAGAGTTCCAGGAAACACCCCCTTGCTTATGTATGGCATCTTTAGCAACAAATTTCTTTTGAACATAAATTTCATTAACAAATACCACATAATGAAGCCATTTGTTCCACTGTGATCCTTGGTATACTTTGGGACCTCAGACACATGTGCAACTTAAATTATTTGGGCACTGATTTTCCCAGGCATGCAGTCCAGAGGAGCCCCATGATAACCCTTACTCTGGAGAGATCAACAGCCCGGAGTGGTCCCTGTTGACGAGCTCCCTCCGTGGTAACCCGATCTCTGCATTCTGCTGACAAGCGGCGCTCCGCGGTTTATGAGCTCACTGGAATCCCTCATAGAATTATACCCTTTTACTGAGTCCTGAACCATATATTATCATGAGTCCTAAACCAGTTCAAATGGTCCATCCTCTTTGCCTTAACATTAGACAAAGCCTTCAGCAATTACCCTTCTCTTCAAAGAATGCGTTTTCCTTGGCACTGAATCCTGCTGAAACCTGATGTTCCTGGGCCTTCTGCACTTGACCTCCAGGCTCTGAGCTAGGCTGCCCCGACTCGCATCCAAGTCTGGAGTTATTCAGACAAGGACCACAGGGAAGCGAAATGTCTCCCTCCATATAGAAAGGATCAGCGAGGAAAATGACAAGTGTGGGCTCAACTTCAGAGGGAGAGGTCACACCCCTTACAAAGAGCAGCAGCTCTGTGTCACCCCACATCTTCAGTGATGTCAAGCTCTTAAGAAGCATGCTTTCCACCCCCGACAAGTGGAAGGCTCTCCAGAAGGTGGTGCTTTCTTCGATGATTCTAGACGAGGAGATGCACCATTTATTTTCATTCATCCATTAAGTATCTATTCGGCATCTGCTGTGTCCGATGCCACGCTGGGCACTGCTGATCAAGTAAGGAGTGGAAAAGACCTGGATCTGACAGAGTGGTGCGGTGCTGAGGGAGAGTCAGCAGCACATAAAAAAGAGGTCACCAAATCTGTCATGTGAAAAGAAGTCATCGCAAGCAATAGGGAAGAAAAAGGACAGGGTGCTGTCTGTATGTTTCCTGTGGCTGCAGTAACAAATTACCACAAACCAGATGGCTTAAAACAATAGTCATTTCTTCTCTCACAGTTCTGGAGACTAGACGTCCAAAATCAAGGTGTGGGCAGAGCCACACTTCCTCCAGAGACTCTGGGGAGAATCATCCCTAGTCCATTCCAGCTTCTGGTGGCCCCAGGCATCCCTTGGCTTGTGGCTGCCTCACTCCAATCTCTGCCTCCATCTTCACATGGCCTTCTCCCCTCATCCTCATGTGTTTCTCTTCTGTTTGTCTCTTATAAGGACATCCGTCATTGGATTCAGGGCCTACTCAGATAATCCAGGATAATCTCATTGCAAGATCCTTAATTACATCTGCAAAGACCCCTTTTCAAAATAAAGTCACATTTACAGGTGGAACCTGTAATTTTGGGGGGGCCACCATTGAACCCACTGCATTGTAAGAGATAAAGGGGTAGCTTACTTTAGATGGGGGGGAATCAGAGAAAGCCTCCAAGGAGGTGAGAGTTAAGTCAAGACTTGAAGGATGCGGAGGAACACACCATGCAGAAGGGAGGAGAACGGGGGATGGGGAGAAAGGCATTGCTGACTGAGGGCACAATCCATGCAAAGGCCCTGAAAGCAGCTGAGTGTATAGGACTCCAGAAACCAAAAGAAGGCCGGTGTGGCCAGAGCAGAGCAAGTAAAATGGCCTGAGATGTCCTGGGAGGGGTGGGCAGAGGCTTATCTTGAAGGCCTTAGAAGCTCCCCAAAGGAAACGAGATTTCACTTCCAGTGCAAGGAAAAGCCACTGAGGAGATTTTAGCATAAGAGAAGCATGATTAAATTTACACTTCATCTTGAAGACATTTTCAAATAGCATAGCTGGCCTCAGTGTAAGCTGGGAGTTATTGTTGTTATTGCAGTTGTAGCAATAACAAATGCATAGTATTTTACATTTACACCATTACATGCATTAACTCATTTAATTAAAATATGCACATAACCCAAATACAAGCCAAGGCACCACGTGGTCCAGTGCCTGTCTGACACCACAGTTAGGAAGTACAGTCTGGAGATAAAAATTAACTAACATTAATTCCAATCTTTACCAGCATCTCTTTTAGAACATCAAAGGGGATCTAATTCACAATCCACACCTACACTTAAACCCTCTTTCCCCATTGCTCTCCTCACCTCTCATCTCTTCTAACCCAGCTTCCTCAGCAGCCTCCCTCCTCATGCCCAGCCTTGACTAATTCTCCATCAAAATCTCTCCCAAAACCCTCGCCCAAGGTTCTTGACTCTTCACCCCCACCTGAATCCAGCTGGCAGACTTGCAGCCTCCCTTGGCAGAGAGAGGAGGCAGAGACAGAGCAGCCAGGGACAGAATCCAAATCCAGTCTCCCTCTCTCTCTGGGGAGGCAAATGGAAGCAGAGCGTGAATACAGTTTTATGTCTCATCTGATTTCTTTTCACACACAAATTGTCAATTATAACCTCCATGAGCGCAGAAACTACATCTTATACGTTTTGTATCCCCTCCGTTGTAGAGCGGACCTCTGTGCACGAAGGTGAGACAGACTGATAACAGAAGCTTGCCTGAGGCCGAGGCCCTGCTCAGTGATCGAGCATTCTTCTTAACATCATCGACAAAGTCTCTGAGCTGAAACTGTCTGTTCTTAATTAAGCTTTGGCGACATCTGTCATGAGTGATTGGTGACATTTTTCCATCTACTCATCACTCCTAAAAATGGACTCGTTCCTGCTAATGAAGAATCAAGAGACTAAGGCGGCCTGGAGCAGAGGTGAGGGAGGGTGCGGGAGTCACCCAGGGGGATGTGCAGAGAGGAAGAGGAGGAGCAGCTCCCACAGCAGGGACCCTGCTCCTAACTGCAGCTAATGTGGACAGCAAAATCCCCTTCCACCAGAAGCAGGTTCTATGAGTGAGACACAATCCTAAAAGGGACAGAGGAAAGCAGAGAGAGAGAGAGGTCTCCAGGAAAAGCTTGGAAAGACCAAGAGGCTGTGTACTTCACCACAGACTACAGGCTCCTCCGGGGCAGGAACTGGGCTTACTTCAACTTTATACTTCCTGCTTCCCCTCCAACCTCCACCTTTAGGCTCCTGGCCTGGGACCTAGCGCTGTGTGAAGCTGCTGGGTTGGTGGGTTGGTTGGTTGGTTAAATGAGCAACTAAAATTTCTAACAAGGGCTCTATATTCCCTTCCCAGGTGCTATTCCTCTGAGACTTGGCAAAGGCCATAAGGTCACATTTGCCCCTGCTCCCTTAGCCAACCCCCAACTTCCCAGATTGAGAAAGAAAAGCAATTATTTCTTAGAATCCCAGTGTGGTATAATAAAAAATACATCTTTGGTCTTTGTCCTGGGTTGCTGGCACATAGCTCCTAAAACCCTTGGGATTTTCTGAGTGATGGGAATGTCTTTGTGTTCATAACGAGCCCCTTTGACCACACCTGAGTTTCTGTCAATGAGGTGACCTCTGGTCGGCCCCCGAGATAGCTGCAGGACAGGAGCTGGGTGCCAGAGGAGCCCACCACTGACCAGAGGGTTGGAACTTTCAGGCCCCCCACCTTGCACAGCTCTGACCTCTGGAGAGGGGGAAGGGGCTAGAGATTGCGCTCAATCAACAATGGCCAATGATTTAATCAGCCATGCCTACGAAACTGATAAAAATCCCGGAACAGGAGGCTGGGGCCTTTTAGGTTGGTGAACATGCAGATGTGCTAGGAGCGTGGCACCCCAGAGAGAGCACGGAAGCTCTGCCTCCCCCGCAACTTTGCCCTGTGCATCTCTTCCATTTGGCTGTTCCTGAATTGCATCTTTTATAATAAAACTATAATTGTAAGTACAGCACTTTCCTGAGTTCTGAGTCATGTTAGCAAATTATCGAACCCGAGTTGGGGTGGGGGTCGTGGGAACCCCCCAATATGTAGCTGGCCAGGCAGAAGTGTAAGTAGCCTGGGGTCTCCATTCATGACTGGCATCTGAAGTGGGGGCAGTGTTGTGGGACTGAGGTTAACCTTGGGCTCGGTGCTAACTCCGGGTAACTAGTGTCAGAAGTGAACTGAATGGTAGGATACTTGATTGATGTCAGAGTTAAGAATTGGTTGTTGTTGGAAAAACAAAACACAAAGAGACCCCAAAGATGCTCATGAACCGTCAAGAAGTGCATATCTAAGCCCTCCCTCGGACCTTATTTGTTAGAACTTTCTCATTTTAAGCTTGTTTGACCACTTTAAATTGTATCCTTTCTAATGTTTTACAAACTTCACTTAAATCCCTTGTCAAATACGAACATTTTTTAAGCACCTACTATGTGTAAGGTGCCAAAGGCAGATGGTCTTCAAACATTTAAGTTCATATTACTCTTAAAGAATTATGATATACTTTGTAGGCCCTTGCACATTTTTGGTTGCAATCTACAATTTTTCTCATAAATTTAAATAGTGCAAAGGACGCAATTCCCATTGTATTGTAAATACTGACATTTTATAAATATAAAACTGCTACATCACTCTTATAAATGTTTCCAATGGAATCTAAATGCCATAGTAATTTGATACCCACCATCAGCTATTTTTAAAAATACATGAACACACTCTTCTTTATGAGTCGGAAAAGTTTACATTTTCCCTTTTCCTCCTTAAAATCATATTTACTTTTCCTCACAGAACTTTATTGTGGTATAATTTTTATGCTAGAAAGTCTTATTAATCACCCTATCATAATTCTATACAGGAAAAAACTGTATATAAATTGAAATTCTAGTTCTGCAACCATTAGGCTCTGGGTATTAAAAATGTTTCTCCTGGATTGAGCGATTATTATTTGTACACATTTGACCAGGGCAACATGGACACAGTACAGATTTTGGTGTATACATGTTAAATACACACACCCTATTTATTGAAAATACACGTCTTAACCAGGATGAGGAGGGACATGAAGCTGTCACAGACAGAGGTATTGGGAAGGTCACTGTTTGGCACTTCAGGGTGAGGAAGGGCTGAGTCTGTCCTCGTGAAAGTGACAGAGAAGCAACTGGAAAGAGCTGGAGGAACGTGGCCTCCACAGCAGGGACCATCTCAGGCTGATGCATTCGAGCAAGGACACTTAAATGGTTTCCTTCGAAACTACCTATGCTCACATCCCCTTGGAAAGTTTTCCCACGCCTCCAGGGACACCTGTAGCCCGGGTCTGAAACTCAACTCATAGGCAATTCAGGTAAGAACAAGACACAATTTCAATCTTTCAGGAGTTTACATCTGGATAGGGAGATGGGCTAGAAGCATCTCACCTGAGATTAGTAACTGTAAAAGACCTAAAGAATTGCTCAAGACAGTAGATGTGGTGGGCAGCACAACGTTCCCCAAAGATGTCCGCGTCCTCATCCCCAGAACCTGCAAATGTTACCTTACGTGGCAAAGGAGAAGGAAGATTGCAGATGGAATTAAGGTTGCTAATCAGCTGACCTTAAAATAAGGAGAGCGTCCTGGATTATCCAGGTGGGCTCAGTGTAGTCAACAGGGTCCTTAAAAGGGAAAGAGCGAGGCAGAAGACGAGCTCAGAGTGATGCTCGCCGAGGAAGGACTTAACCCAACGTTGGCTTTAGAGATGGACGAAGGCAACCTCTGGAAGTGGGAAGAGGCAAGGAAATTCATGCTCCTTTAGAGCCGCCATAAGGAACCTGCCGACACCTGGATTTTAGCCCAGTGAGACCCATTTTGGATTTCTAACCTGTACAACAGTGAGAAAATAAATTGGTTTTATTTTAAGCTAAGCTTGTCGTAATTTGTCATAGCAGCCATAGGAAACCAAGCCGTCCAGCTTGGCCTGGGGTGTGCTGCCAGTCCGAGGACACAGGTGTGAGGCCCGCTCAGCCGCCTGCTCCTACTGTCCCCACGTCCACCCTGTCAGCTGTGGGGCCCCAGCAAGTCTGAATAAAGGCCGGTCCTCTCACCTCTAATCTTCACAACAACACTGTAAGGTGTCCTGTTACCCCCATTTCACAGCTGAGGAAACTGAGGCTCCGAGAAGTGGAGGAATTTATAACTGGTGATGGCTATTCCATCCACTATCCTGGGAGCTTTTCAAAATCTAGATTCCCAAGCCCTGATGCAGATCCTCTGAAAAGGATCTCCAGAAATCAACCCAAGAATCTCTTCTCCAAGTTCCACAGGGGGTTCTCGTGCCCAGGTAGGCTCAGGGACCACTGCACAGTGTAGCTCTGAGCTGCCAGAGTAAACCCTCATTTCTGCATAGTAAAAAGAAAAAAGGTAAGCTGAGGCAGAAATTTTGAAGAGTTTATGTGAGCAAGGGGGGCTAGGGCAGAGGTTTTTATGAAGATGCAGAAGCAAAGCAATCATTTGATTGGCTATAGCTTAAATGGTTGTCTTATCTAGTTATTTGGCTGTTATGATAGTTGTTTTTGAATTTCATTTTCTCAGATTCGAGAAAATCTAGTTGGCTGTTTATAATTAGTTCTTGAGTTTCGTTTTCTTAGATTCGGGGGCACCGACTCTGGCTTAGGGTTTGGTTTGCTTATGTAGGCCACAGGGCACGAGGGCCACCCCAGTCTGATGGCCTCCTGCTTAACTACCTCAACAATCAGCAGCTGCCAAGTACCTGCCACCTGGCCTCACTAACAGGGAAGTACTGGTGCCAACCAAAGGCCAGGCTAGGGAGATGGGATCCCTCTCAATTATGCAGAAATGGCTCTCAGCCTTGGCTGCATGTTAGAGTCACCTGGGGGAGGAAGAAAAGCCCTTCTGCCTGGGCCCCGTGACAACAAAAGCTCTGATTCAGTTGATCAGGGTGGGGCCCAGCCTCTAGTAGTATTTTAAGCTCCCCCAGGTGATTCAAACGTGCAACCAAGGTTAAGAATCACTGCCCTAAAACAGTAACACCTGCAAGTAAAGCTCACGCTGTACTGATTAGAGAACAGACACTGTTATAAGGGTTTTGTAAGTGCATATTAACTTAATCCACACAACTACATTATGAGATAGATACAATTATAATCCTCATTTTGTAAATGAGGAAACTGAGGCATAGAGAAAGAGCATGTGATTTACCCAACATCACAAAGCTTACAAGCAGCAGCAGTGGGAATTCAACACAGATACTTGGGCTCCAGTGTCTGTGTGCTTAACCACTGCCTGCTTCCTCGGAGGCGAGCCCTGCCTCCCTCTGCCCCATGCCCAGGTCCCAAGGGGTTCACATTTCCCTGTAACTGCCCTGATATCGGTAAATGCCAATGGCAGCAGGCTGTCCACCCATCCCCTTGCACCTGCCCTGAAAGCCATCTCTGGCTGCAAGAGAAAAGTCAAGACCCGGAGATGCTTTCCCCACCCGCGTCCAACCACATCCTCTTGCCCCTCCCACAGGAGTGCACTGCGGGGCTGCCCCTGCACCCCCGTGCCAGTGGATCTAGCTCACCACAAGCACACCTCTACCCCCTCTCCACTGAGAGTGTACACAGGTACTGCGTTTTTTCCTGAAGAAGCCACATTTCATCTAATTAGAAATATTATGTTTGGGGCCAGCCCAGTGCCGTCTAGCAGTTAAATTCGCACACTCCATTTCAGCAGCCCAAGGTTCGCAGGTTCGGATCCCAGGTGTGGACAAAAGCACTGCTTGTCAAGTGATGCTCTGGCGGAGTCCCATATAAAGAAGAGGAAGATGGGCACAGATGTTAGCCCAGGGCCAAGCTTCCTCAGCAAAAAGAGGAGGATTGGCAACAGATGTTAGCTCAGGGCTGATCTTCCTCACACACACACAAAAAAGAAATATTATGTTCTTTTAAAAGTCATTTTAGGGGTCTGCCTGGCAACATAACAGTTAATTTCGTGCATTCAGCTTCGGCGGCCTGGGGTTCACTGGTTTGGATCCCGGGCATGGACCTACTCACCGCTCATCAAGCCATGCTGAGGCAGCGTCCCATATAGAAGAGCTACAACTCTACAACTATGATACACAACTATGTACTGGGGCTTCAGGGAGAAATAGGGAAAAAGAGGAAGATTGGCAACAGATGTTAGCGCAGGACCAATCTTCCTCAAAAAAAAAAAAGTACAGTGCCTAAAAAAAATCATTTTAAAACATTATGGACAGATGGAAACTGTGAAATGGGTGGGGTTGTTTACAAAAAGAATGTGTACAACAATTACCATTTTGTACAAATATACATGTATATACATGTTTAAAACTAGAAGAATATACACCAAGATGCTGACAGAAGGGTGATTTTTATTCTTTCTCATTAGCTGGGTATACTAAATATTTTACAATGAATTTGCATTATTTTTGAAATAAAGAAGGAGAAAATCAAAGTAATTATTTTTCAAAGCAATGGTTTATAATAAATTATGATGTTTGAAATTCTAACCAAAAGTATTTTTGTACCTAGTCCTATATTAGTGAGGGTTGCTAAGGAACCATGTGATGCAAATTAGGAATAAACCTAACGATAGCTCGAAAGGGTGAAAACAGAGGCAGGCAGGCAGGTAGACAGGAGCCTATGGATTGGAGGAAGGAATCACAAGGCTTGTGTCTAATCTTGCTGGCTCCTACTTCTCCAGCTCAGGTGGAAAAGAAAGTCGGTTTGCTCCCCAAAGCACAAACCCTTGAGCAGTCGAGTATAAGAGGATGAAAGCCCAAGACAGCCAAGAGTGTCTTCAGAAAACAGTCAGGGCCAGGAGGAAACTAACCATCATCAGTATCTATCAAATATTAACTATGTGCCAGGCACTGGGCTCAGCTTGATTTAATTCTCATGACACCCCAAAAAGGTGGTGCTGTTACTGTCCCCATTTTACAGACAAGGAAATAGAGGCACACTTAGGTGACCTGCCTCAGGTCACACAGCCAATAAAGGTCAAAGTTGGCCTGTGAACCCAGACGGCCTGATTGGGATGCCAGGGAATGACCCCGCACCCTGAGAAGGCGGAGCGAGAGCTCTCACTGTGTCAGAGCGAGAATAAGACTCACAGGCAGCTCTCAAAGCCAAAGCCAGAGTGACAGGAAGCAGAGCCAGCCCTGATGGCCTAGCAGTTAAAGTTCTGCGTGCTCCACTTGGGCAGCCCAGCTTTGCTTTCTGGTCGGGGAACCACACCACCCATCTGTCAGCTGCCATGCTGTGGCGGTGGCTCATGTAGAAGAACTAGAAGAACTTACAACTAGGATATAAAACCATGCACCAAGGCTCTGGGGAGTCAAAAAAAAAAAAAAAAGAGGAAGATTGGCAACAAATGTTAGCTCAGGGCGAAACCTTCCCTGCAAATTAAATAAATAAATAAATAAACTTCTGTCTTAAAAGAGGGAGAGGAAGCAGTGGGCTCTCTTCTTAAAGTAGAATGAAAATAGAGAAGGAAAAAGATGAAGTATTAATAGCTAGCAGTAGAGAAAAAAGTATGAGATTTTTATGTTTGCGTTTATTTTATTAATTTCTGCTAGGTTTATTATTTCTATAAATCGCCTGTTGTTTGACGTCTATGTTCACCTGCTTAATACGGGAGCTGTGTGGTGAGTGTGTGTCCACGTGTGTGTGAGGGTGTACGGGTGCCCGTGCACAGAGGGTGTGTGCACGTGAGCATGCGTATGTCTGCACATGCGAGTGCACATGCATGTGTGCACATGCGTGTGCAAGCACCATGAATAGGCACACCTGTAGGAAGCAACCAACACTTGTGTTCTCCCGGCGGCAACCTGGCCTAATCGCCAGCACATTCCTCAGGGGAAACAGACAGCCTCGGGGAGCCGGCCCTCCACCCCTTGCTCAAAGTGGCAGCAGATGTCTCCTCCTCTGTCTCCCCGTGCGCCCACAGAGCCCAGAGGACAGAGCGCCTCAGTCTGAGTTGTTGACCATCTGACAGTGAGCGGAGCTGCGGCCGGGACAGGCCAGCTGGGAGTGCCAGAGGCACAGTTAGTGGCCACTCCTTTCTGGTCTGACACTCACCTTTTACACATTCCTCAGATTTGAAAGAAGAAAAAATCTTGCTTATTCCACTCTCCCTGCAGATGCACAGGGTGTCAGTTGACCGTCACTGTAAAGCAGAGGCCTAGGCAGGGCAGCAGCACAGGCGGTGGCCTGCGCACCGCAAGAGACGCCGCATCCCCAACCCCTCCTTCTGACGGGGTGCATGATTTCATCCACACATTCTGAGCTGGGCTCTTCTGCCTGTGACAATGGCCACACACTCTCACGTCTGTCCCACAGATGGTCCCATTCTCGACCCCATCCCACTTTTTGAGCCTTTCTTGGAACCAGGCAAACGGCAGAAAAGTGAGACCTGATGGAAACTCCTTAGCGAGCAGGGATCTCCCTTGCCTAATCCTAATATGGTCAATAACCTCAGACCATACTGCAAGTACTAAAACAGACGAGTTGTGCAGCCTTTCCTGGATTCAAGCCAACAAGCAAAGCCCTCCCTGGGGGCAGCTTGCACAAGCCTCCACCTTAACGTGAGAGTGAGAATCACTCAGAAGACAGGTCAAAAGGAGAGGTGCCCTAGAAAGCAGCTTCTCCTCAGATATGGGGGGCAGCTGTAGAGAAGTTACACCCCTCCAGGAAGATCCCTGTCCCATCCGTAAAGCCAGAGGACTCTGGGATCATTTCCAAAGCAATGGGGCAAGTGTGGGGAATGGAGAGCAAATTGCAGGAATAGAGCCTACTGAGCACTCAGGTTATTTTTTAAAGCATCCAGAAGAAAGGTGTCAGTTCCCCAGGAAGGTGAACTGAAGAATAAGAACAGGCCAGTGGATACTAGCTAACACTAGGCACGACAGCTAATGCGGAGGGAGGCGAGTTGGGGAGCTGATAATCACCACTGAAGGAAAGAGACACAGCTCACAAAGTGTCCAAAGTGTTGCTGAGGACGGAGATCATCCTTTTCCTCCACAGACACCTAACTGGGGTCTGCTCTGGACTAGGCCCTGGGCTGCGCATTTTCTGAGTCCGAACAGGTGCCAGGAGCGGTCAGCTCACCAAGCAAAGTGGTCAACGAGAGGCCCCTTACACATGTGTCTCCACCCTTCTGAGGAAGCCAGCAGCCCTCAGCCTCCCAGCTCTCATCCACACCCACAGAAACCAACATGGCCCAACCTTCCCCTTTTAGAGATGACGAATGGAGGGTCTGCCCACCACAAATGAGGGGCAGAGGCAGCACGAGAACCCAGATCTCCTCAGGCCAACTCATTGGTGGCGCCATTTCACATGCAAGGACGGACCCGGAGCAGATGTTTGGGAGCCGAGAATGCTGCCTGGCTCCTGGTGGCCCTCAAATTGTGCACAATAAGACAGACCCTGAAAAACACCCAGCCCCAACTGGGGCTGACACCACTTCTCATCTGTAAATGATTCCCGGTCCCTTGTCCCTCCAGCAGAGCATATTCAGAGACCCCCAAACACTTCCGGGGCCTGTGTGTCAAGTACTGGGCCATCAGGTATGACGTTTTCAAGCCTTAAATGCCACGCTAGTGAGGCCAGGCTTTATCCTGTAGGGATGGTGTATGGGGCGGGGGGTGGAAAGACCCTAAAGGGCTAATAGCGATCGGATTTGCAGTTTAGAAGGAGCTGTCTAGAGCCACATACGGATTAGAGAGGGAGCAGAAAGCCCACCACCAGGCCACTGTAACAGTTCAGGTGAGAGAGGATGAGGCCAAACTGAGGTGTAGACAGCCAGCAGATTATTTTTACAATCAAAAAATATTCTCTTAAGTAGATGGATAATGATGATGATTGCACAATACGAATGTACTTAATGCCACTGAAGCACACACTTAAAAAATGATGAAAATGGTAAATTTTATGTTTTATATAATTTACCACAAGAAAAAAATTTTTTCCCTGTCCAAGTAACACTTGCCATTTGTCAAAAAGATAAAAGGCATAAATTCAAGGACCACCCTCCCCTAGGTCTCAAATAGTATGAAGAACGAAGATGAGTAACATTTATTAAGGGCATTTACTGTGTTCAGGTATTGTTCGAAGTACTTGTATTAACTCATTTAACCCTCACAATGAACCTGCAGGGCAGATACTGTTATTATGCCCATTTAACAGAAGAGGAAACTAGGCAGGGAGAACTTAAGTAACTACCCATAGCTCGTACGTGGCAAAGCCAGGATTTGAACCCAGGCAGTCTGACTTCAGAGACTGCATGCTCACCCAGTACACTAAATTGCTCTGTCCAGTTAAATGCTAAATATCTAAATAAGAACAAAAAAATGTTGTCTACTGACGAGCTAGCCCCACTATTTGATGATTTGGCTTCCACTTCCATCCGTGGAGGCCAGCCTCCAGCATGCGGGCTGACCCCTTTGGCATCACATAAAAAGATGATGTGCCCATGAGTGCGAGCCACTCAGGAATTAGAACTCTGTCACCAGAAGAAACACTGTCTTAATGCAAGGTCGTCATTCCAGGAATTAACGTCCTACCCAAAAATGTTTCCTGACCTCCTAGAATACCATACTTTTTGAGGATCCGTTTCTGACAGTCTTTTGTTTAACTCAGTGCAAGTTCAAGCAGTAGTTAACGGCCATCCTACCCATTTCTCATTCTCCGTCTCGTATTAGCTGAAGTCACATCGGATTTTTTTTTCCATCACAAATAACAAAAACCATGCATATTTTAACTTCATCTCTGGGATTAAAGTAAATACATAATTTTGGCAAATTACTTGGAATTACGGGCTAGCAGCATCTGGTTCAGATATTCTCGAGTAAATTATTGGCACGATCTCTGCCACATTTTTAATTTTAACCAAAATGTTCTCAGAAACATGTGTTTTCTGTCCCTTTTGCATGTAATCAGTTTTAGAAGGCCTCGGCGTTTCAAACTAGGGTTTCAGAAATTCTCGCCGCGATACCTGGGCGCTGCCCGCGGGCCTTGCAGAGCCTCCCTCCCCCCTCCCTCCCCGCTTTGGGGGGCGGCGGCCTTCCGTGCCTGCCTCCAGACGGGCCTCCAGACGAGCGAGGCCCCAGGTACTCTGTGTACACGTCCCTCACCCTTCCTTCTGCTCCCAAATTACATACCTCGCTTTTATGTCAAGTCCAATATAGCTTCCTTAGCAGTTTTTTTTCCCCTCCTTATTCCACATCAAGAGTACCCAATTACTTTTATAAATACTTGTTTTAAAAATATCACAGTGGTTTCCTGCTGCTTCAAATTCTGAAGGGCTATGCAGGATTTTAGACTCTTATAAATCTTTCAAACAGTTTATATTTTATCAACAAAGTGTGCTTTTTTGTAAACCCTAAGTATAACTCCTCATCAAGGACATTTTTTTTTCAATTATTTGACCTTTCCATAAAAACGACAAAATAAAAGGAATTTTTGCCATTTCAAAGTCATTTGCAATGCCCTCCTTGAGCTCATTAACGCCGCCTCGCCCATCAACAAGAGTGGTGTTTTTGGTTAAAAGAGAAAGCATGAGGGTTGTCAATTCCAAAATTTCCCAGCAGAGGTAAAGCAGGGTTATGTACTAGGTCTTTAAAAGAAAATTCCAGGAAGGCCTTGGCTTTTGTAAAAACTGAAAAGCTCCCTAGCTCAAGGCAGGGCCTTCTTGAGTGAATGTTCATGGTGGTCACCGGCCATGAGGTGAGACATCAGCAGGGGCATGGAAGGGGTCAGCCTGCCTGCCGGAGGCTGGCCTCCACATCCCAAGGACGCCACTGCCCTGCAGTCTACTCAGCTGTCTGCATTTACACCAGCACTTCTGTGGTTTTCCACTTGGAACTATTTGAAGATACCCAAAGGATGGTCACTTAGGAGGCAAATCCCGGAATGATTTCGACCACAAGCAAGATGCAGTTCTAAGCACAACAACAATCGAGCCGTATCCATCAACCACCTAACCGTCTAGAAGCTCAGGCACTTCAAGTCCTAGTCTCCTCTGCTGTGTCTGAACTTGTGTCTTATGTTCTGGAAACCACACTGGGCAGGAGAGAGAACAAGGGGAAAGAAATGTAGTCTGGGTATATTTTAGAGCCTTAGGCCTCACACACAAAAAGAATAAACCAAATTTTTTTTTTTAGGAAGATTGGCCCTGAGCTAACATCTGTTGCCAATCTCCCTCCTTTCTTGCTTTTTTTTCTCCCCAAAGCCCCAGTAGATAGTTGTATGTCATAGTTGTACATCCTTCTAGTTGCTCTACGTGGGACACCGCCTCAGCATGGCTTGATGAGCGGTGCATCGGTCAGCGCCCGGGATCCAAACCGGCAAACCCTGGGCCACCGAAGCATAGCATGAGAACTTAACCACTACACCACCGGGCTGGCCCCTAAACCAATTGTTTGAAGTATGACATTGGGTTAGATACTCTTGTATCTCCCTGAAAAATCCAGGAAACTGTTTGTAATCAGCTTCGAGTCACCACCTTCCTCAGTTTACCACCCAGTCCCACCATATGCATTCATCCAGCAAATATCTGATGACCACCATTGGTAGTAATGTGCCCAGTTCTCCTGGGAGCTGAAGAAGACCCAAAGAAGCATGAAATGGGGACTTCTCCTCAAGAATCTAATTGGGCACACAACTTTAAAGCTCCGTAACCCCAGCAGGCACTATGTGGACAAGGTCAAGGAGGCACCCAGACAATCAGTGCACCAGGAACAGGTAGGAAGGCCCGCTCCTGGAGGCCAGATGCTCAGAAAAGGGTTCCAGAAAGTGAGATTTGGGCCAGGCCAGAGGAGCCATGTCAGTTGGGGTTCTCAAAGAAACAGAGCCAGTGAGACATGTATATATGTGCATGTGTATATATTTATACACACACACAGATTGATTTCTTGTAAGGAATTGGCTCACAGATCATGGGGGCTGGCAAGTCTGAATTTTTAGGATGAACTGGTCGGCTGGAAACACTGCCAGGAGCTGATGCTGCAGCCTTGATGCAGAATTCCTCCTCTAGGAGACCTCAGTTTTTGCCCTTAAGGCCTTCAGTTGATTGGATGGGGCCCACCCACATCATGGAGGGTAATCTTCTTTACTTACAGTCCACTGACTACAGATGTTAACCGCATCTACAAAATACCTTCGCAGCAACATTTAAATAGTGTTTGATTAAACAACTGGGTGTTACAACCTCGCCAAGTTGACACATAAAACTAACCTCACAGGAGGCAGCAGATAGGGAGGGAAAGAGGGCGGGATGAGGGGTGTGGACGCAGACTGGACCTGGGAGAAAAGGGCAGGTCAGGGTGCTGAAGGCCGCGAGCTGAAAATGGGGGCCAGGAGGCAGGAAGTGCTGTTTGGGAGTCAGTGAGGGGAGGACTTTGAACCCTCTGCTAAGAGGTTTGTGGCCCATGCCCTGGCCCCTGGGAGTTGTTAAAGGTTTCCCATAACACAGGCAATACCACAGTCTGGCGGGAGTCTGAGGATGGGCCGGAAAGAACAGACCACTGAGAAATCTGCTACATGAACCCCAGGGAAGGACCAGAACCAGGCTGGCGAGGGGAGCGGGGCTGAAGGGGAAGGATGAATGGCTGCAGGAGGCAGGCTGCCCAGAGGGGGAAGGGAGGGGACAGAGACACGGGGTGCTGAGGGACGTTGCCGGGAAGGACGACCCCATGGGCAGCAGTGGGAAAATCAGGAGGAGGGGCCAGCTTGGAGGGCAGGATGAGGAGTCTGGGTCACGATGTTTTGAGGATATGTTCAGTGAGACCCCCGGAGACACACAGCCACATGCAGAGCAGAAGTCATGGTCACGATAGAAAACTGCTGACGCCGTGGTAACTGATGGCATCTCCAAGAGAGAAACTGAAAAGAGGAAAGGTCGGAAAGCCAAGAGTCAAGCCTCAGAGAGTGGCTCCAAAAAGCACAAGAAACCAAGGGGACAGAAGTGGAATGTCAGAGGGTCATCAACAGATGCCAGCCAGGCCACAAAGGGAAGTGGAGGGCATGGGGAGGACCAGGGTGTAAGAGAAGGCCTTAAAACAGCAGAAGCAACACAGTGACCGAGGGGCTAGGAATGACCCCAGAAATAAACATGAGCTGGCCCTCAGGGCTTCCCCCACGTGCAAGGGAACATGAGAGAAGAGTCTGCAGCCAAGGGCTCGAGGCCATGTCGTCAAAGAAGGCGGCTGAGGCAGAGAGGAGAGTTTCTCCAGTGGAGTCTGCCCTTCTGGGGCCCTGAGGGGGCGAGCAGAGGATGCCAGGAGGGGGCGGGCAGATCCGGACTAGACTTAAGTGGAAGTCTAGTTAACACCTCACACCTAGTAGGATGGGAGTGGAGGACGGGGGTTATTGAAAGCGAGGAGTAGACAACAGGGATGAAGGACAACAGTAAACTGGGAGAAAGGGCGAGGTACAGGGTCATGGGGGGAGGGCAGGAGGACTGAGGGGACAGAGCCATTACTCGATGGAGTTGGGGGTGGGGGCAAATGCAAATTAAATGATACACACACAGCGGAATACAGGACACCCGGGCTCAGTCAAGAATGGAAGGTTGGGGGCCAGCAGGCTCTGCTTCAGCGGCCCGGGCTCACGGGTTCAGATCCTAGGTGCGGATCTACATCGCTTGTCAGCTGTGCTGTGGCGATGACCCACATATAAAAAAGTAGAGGAAGATGGGCACAGATGTTGGCTCAGGGCTAATCTTCCTCAGGAAAAAAAGAATGGAAGGTTAGTGAGGCCGTATCAGGAGGCGGGCACCAGCAAACACTGCTTCAGACTCCCACCTAGCGCAAAACGGGTGGTGGAGGCAGCACCCTGAGATGATATCAATAGCTCATACTTCCACACGGTGCTTACTGCCCCCCAGACACAATTCTACGGGCTCTACACACTAACACATGTCAAGTCTCTTAATCATCACACCCTTAAGAGACAGGTGCGATAATTATCACCATTTTACAGAGAAATAGAGGAACAGAGAGGTTAAGAACTTGCACAAGGTCACACAGCTATCAAGGGCAGAGCTGGGATTCAAACTAGACAGTCAAGTTAGGCATGAGAGGTTAAATGACTTGTCTGAAACTATAAAGCAAGGAGATAAATTCAGGACCCAAATGCAGGCCCTGAGCATATATATGGTGACTGGTTTACCCACCCAGGAATAAACCAGCCTGGGTCACCCTCTCAGCAACCTGATCTAGAGGCAGAAGAAGGGGGCTCACCAGGAGCTTGCAATGCCCCCTCCTGTCCTCAGTCAGGCAACTGGTTCTCAAAATCCTCGCAAAGACTTGTCCCAAACCAGGATGGCATCTGCACGGAGCCAGAGGCCCCAGGGCCAGAGGGCAGGGCTGCAGCTTGAGGCATCAGCAGCCTGGATGATGCTGGGGGTGCCCGGAGAAGCTGGGGTTCACCGGCCAGGAAGGCCCCCATCAGACTTACGTTCAGATTCAGGCGATGCCAGACATGCGGGAAGCATCTCAGCCTAGGGGCTCGAAGGAGACGTTTCTCACCAAGGTCCCTCCACCTCTAAAAGTCTCTGTGTCTACACCGGGCCAGGAGACGATGGATTCGGAATTTGGAGGTTTATTGATGACCTTCTGTGCAATTTATCTCTTAACCCACTGAAATCCAAACTGGTGATTAAGCCACCTCTAAACATCCAACACAGAGAGAATGAAAGAGAGTCTCTACCCTAAAATTAATCATACTGCTTTTACATTTGTACCTTGCCTTTTACTCTTAAAATCTTTCATCCTACAGAAGGGATACCCATTGCAATTTAAGAACCAAATGCTGCTTTTGTGCTTGTCCACCCAGCCAGCACCTCAAGGTTCAACAGACAAATATGCATTTTGCTGTCTTCTGTTCTCAGCCAAAACCATTTTCCTGCTGCAAGAATTTCGGTGTAAACCCTCAGTGCCTCTCAGACCCCTCCCCTCCATTTTCCAGCCCCTCTTCCTGCTCTCTCCTCCTCCAAGTCAACTGCCCAGCCTTTGTCCCACAGGCCCAGTTCCCCTTCCCATTCCACAGGCCTCCCCCTCCTCCTCCTCCTCCTCTTCCTCTTTCCCTTCCCCTCCCCCTCCTCTCCCTCCCTTCCTCCTTCTCCTCCACTTCCTCCTCCGCCTGCATCTCCATCTCCTCCTCCTCCTCCTCCACAGCTGTTCTCAGGACAAGCAGCTAATGAAGGAAGGAGAAAAGTGAGTTCTACTCTGACAAAAGGAGCCTGGAACAGGGCAGGAGGTCAAGGAGCAGGGTGGCCCCCCTGAAGACAAGAGAATAGCACCAGCGCACCTCCTTTGGCCCTCTTGCTGGTCACCCGAGCTGCCTCCTTAGCGCAGTCCATGACAAGTGACAGCCCCAGGCTGCCATGCCCACAGTTCGCAGAATGGGAAGTCACCCAAGATTCAGAAGTGTGTCCAGGGACATTCGTCATTTTCCTAAATGCATCCTCACCCATCCTATAAATCAGAATTCCCCAAAGTGTGATGTAAGTATATTGGACCACTGGAGATGATTCACAGGGCAATGGACACATGCTTTCTATTAAAGGGATTTGTATTTATTTTTACAATCACCTTCTATTTATAGGAAGGGATAGTGGTTTTTGTGCACAGTCATGGTATAAAATTTCCTGCTAAAACAAATTTTCTAAGTGAAAAATGTGAGCCCATTTAAAGAGAAATAGAAAGTAAGTTATTGCACAAGTGGAGTGCAGGCATAGCAAAACCACGAAGGTGATAAGCAAATGACATGATCGGTGGTTCTGACATAAACTGCATAAATACAGACCCATCCCATAGACCCACCTTGGTCCGTGATTAACTGAGAATATGTCAGAATCACAAGCCAACTCAGTTCAATGGACAAATACTTGCCAAGAGCCTTTGCCATGTCCAGGACTGAAAGTCACACAGAAGAGGGAGCTCCCACGGCAACCCCGGACTTGAGGAAGCTTACAGCTCACTTGTTGGGAAGAACAGGTCTACACTCAAGGAAACCGCTAGAGAATGGAGCAAAACAGTACCTAACAGAGGGAAGCCAACTCGGAGCAGTGAGGTGACAAAAAAAGGGAGCCCAGGACCGGCTGGGGGACTCCAGAGGCAGGGCTCAGGATAAGTCATGGAGATCTCGAAAGTTTGGAGGACCCGGAAACATTCCTTCCGCTCTGACCTCACCATCTGGATCCCAAGAAGTCAATTTGGGACCCTGGTGACCTTCTTGTGGCAGCAAAAGTCACCAGAGGACTGCACTTCTAAAGGCGTGAGAAAGGGATGGACACCAGCGAGGCAGGTCCTGGTTGCTCTGTGATCCTGGTGGCCACCCTTGGAGCCTGCGTGGCAAGGCTCTTCCGAGGTAGCCCTAGGAACCTCGGCTCTGACTGTCAGGCACGACTGAGGGTCACTCTCCAGCCGGGCTGCTGCCTACTGTCTGCTCTCCTTGTGGGCTTCTCCTCACTCGGGAACTCCTAATGCTGCTCATCGTGGTGGCTGGGGAGAATCATCTTCCTTCCCATTCAGAAGCTGACCCAGGAATCCAGAGAGCGGGGCATAACTAAGTGGGGGCAGAGGCAGACATCCAGAACCACTGCATTTCCCTCTAAACCTTGAGAGTTGACACCTTTGGGTGCCTTTGGTGCCCTGTGTACACTGAGGGCCCATCTTAGGGAACCGCTCTCCCCACCCTGCCCCCAGGGTCCCAGGGTGGGCACCAGCTGTCAACAGGTCACATGGTCACACGGTCACCCCCTGGACCACAAGGCATCAGAGCAGGGATCTGAGCCAATACGACAAAGGGAGATGAGCAGTCCCCCAACCATGCTCTACACCAGCCCTAATAAGCCAAGCTCTTGCTCAGCCTTTGACCAAGTGTTCTCGCTGCCTGAGCCCAGTGCCCCCCTTCTTCAGGATAACTCCACAGGACTCAAGGGTTCCATCACACTCAACAATCAAATCCACTGTTATGGCCTGAATGTTCGTGTCTCCCAAACTCCATATGTTGAAGCCCTAACCCCCAATGTGATGGTATTTGGAGGTGGGGCCTTTGGGAGTCAATTAGGTTTAGATGAGGTCATGAGGGTGGAGCCCTTACAGGAAAAGACCAGAGAGCTTGCCTTCTCTCTCTCTCTACCATGTGAGGACACAGCAAGAAAGTGGCTGCCTACAAGCCAGAAAGAGGGCTCTCCCCAGAACCCGACCATGCTGGCACCCTGATCTCCGACTTCCCAGCCTCCAGAACTGTGAAAATAGAAACGTCTGTTGTTGAAGCCACCCGGCCTGTGGTATTTTGTTATAGCAGCCCGAACTGACCAGGACACCCATCCTCCTTACCCTGGCCATTGGCCCCAAATTACTCATCTCCTGCCGCTCTCCACATCACTCACTACTACAGCCACAGTAACCACCTTTCAGTTCTTTGAACAAGCCGAGCTTAAGTCCAACCTCAGGGCCTTTGTACTTACTCTGCTTCTGCCTGGAAGCAGCCTCCCCGGATCTTCACATGGCAGGCTTTTTCACATCCTTCGGGTTTTTGTAGAAATGATCCCTGTTCAGGGAGGCCCTCCCAGACCACCCTCGCTGACATAGGCCCTTAGACACTACATTTTCTCATCACCTTATCTGCTGCATGCGACCAGTGACCTTGCCCATCTTACTCCCCACTAGATCCCCCAGCACAGCGCCTGGCACACCAAAGGTTCTCACCAGACGTTCGTTGAACAAACGACTGAGACACAGGAGTCTGGCCTCCACAGGTCCAGTCAGAGAGCCAGGCTGCTGGCTGCAGGGGGAAGGGCTGACACCTTCTGAGGAAACACGGTCAGTGAAGAACTCGGCAAACGGAGCCCGAGGCTGGTCAAAAGATGGTCACGCTCGAAAATATGCACGACCAGATTTCGCGCACCGTGCAAGTTTTATCTTTGACCGTACTTATGGAAACATTATTCAAGAACATCGTGAACACACAAAAATAAATCTTTAAAAATACCATTTGGAAGACAGACACATAGGAATGAAAGATTTTTCTCCTTCTACTAGAGCAGTCCATTAAGGCATTTTAAAAAGCAAATGTGGTAAGTTCCTCCCCACAGTAACCGGCAAAGAAAAACGTACCCAGTTACTACCCACCCAGCGTCCCCCAGATGAAACCCACCCCAATCTCACCATCTAGATGGAGCTGCCCCAACCAAGGTGGGGAGGAGGGGCTGCTCGCCAACTGTTTCCCGCCCTCTGAGGAGCTGATGGTGCCCAAACCACAGAAGGTCATGGCTCTCACTCCAACTAGGATGTGGGTCCTGCAGTGGCCACAGCCACCAGCCCCTGCTTTGATCACTGGGGAAGACAATGGCTGTTCAGTGCCTGCCAGATGCCAAGCACTGAGCAAGGCATTTTGATGCAATTGATCTCGTTTAATCCTACAACCATCCTATGAAGTATATAGTATTATCCCTGGGCTTATATGGAGCCAACTGAAGCTCAGAGAGGCTAAGTCACCTGGCTGAGGTCACACAGCTAATCAGTATCAAGGCTGAGATTTGAACTCCACGGCATCTAGGTCCCTACCCACTCAGAAGCTGTCCCCACCTCCACACACCATAGATCAGCTCTCCTTGCCCTTCTTCATCTCTGTCATCAGCAAACTGACATCAAGGGCCCAACGCCCTCCTCTTTTTGTCTCTCCTCAACACCCACCACAGGCCAGGCTGACAGGGAACATCACGGAGTTGGTGACGGCATCCCCACACTGCTCACAGAGCACCCCCTTCCAGCCAGCCTCTCCTGTCCCCTGCCCTCCCCGGGGGGTTGTCTTCTCCTCTTTTTTTCTCATCAACTGTCACTTTTGTTGCTGCAGTTTTGTGTGCCTAATTTATCTTGTTACCACTTCTCCTTCTTTGTAACCTTGCCAAACAACAAGAAGAATCTAAAAATATTTTCTGGCTCCTTTTAGATTATAATCTTACCTTTGTTCCTTTCCATTTCTTTCCTCTGAGGACTTTCTTTTAATTTCCTCTCTTTTACTTTTCTCTCTTCCTAGTTGTTCTGCCTTTCTCAAGGTTTTAAGGTCTTAGGGACGAAAAAGAAAAATATATATATATACACACACATATATACATGGGTACAGGATTCCTCTGGCCATCAGACTAACTAAACTCACTATGTTCAGCATCAAAATGAAAGTGTTTTGCAACATTATCCATAATCCTTATTGTTCACTGGCGGGGATGGAGAAGTGGGGTATGACTCCCAGAACAATAATAAAATGCAAAGATCTGGGAATTTAAATGCCCAGGTCCAAGCTGGACTTGGACACTTCCAGTTGTGTGCGCCTTGGACAAGAATCTCTGAACTTCAGCTTTTCATCTGTAAAATGGGAATAATAATTCTACTCCCTCCCAAGGTTGTAGAGAGGTTTAAAGGGGCTATATGTATGAAAGCACTTTTAACCTATAAATAATTTCAGCATAAAGCAGCAAAGGGATCAGGGCTGTGGATGAACTATGAAGTGCCACAAGAGTTGGGAGGACACCTGTTGAACTGTCCATTGGACATCCCACCTGGATGGCCCACTAACACTTTACACTCACCGCCTTCCCCCCAGACTGGGCTTCCCCTCTGTAAATCCCAGTTCTGCTAATGGAATTAGTAGGCATTTTGTCATCCAATAAACACACACACACACACACACACACACACACACACATTTACATTTAACCTGCTGTGACTCAGGGACTGTAGTGGGTGCGAGAGATGGAGCATTGAACATGGCAGACAATATCCTCTCCTTCAGGGCACTTACAATTCATTCCGAGTGAGAGAAAGAATAAGATAGGCGACAAACAATTAAATAAAATCAGTGAGCAAGGCCCCTGATTTGCAGGAACAGCCTGCATTAAGGCTTGAAGGAGGGAAAGAGGTTGGCCTATTTGCAGTACAGAAAGAAGGTTCTGGAAGGGAATGAACAAGGGAGAGGGTGGTTCCCATGAGGTCTGCGAAACCAGCAGGGCCAGATCTTGCAGGGCCTTCCTGTCTGTGGTCAAGAGTGTGGATTTGATTCTAAGGAGGACTCTGGAGATAAGCAACTGAGTGGCATGACTTGGTTTGGGGTTTATTTTTGTTGGTTGGTTTGGTTTGGTTTCTTTATCAAGCTGGCTATGGTGCAGAGAATTTGGATTGGAGAGAGTGTTGGTGACCCAGAGTGGAAGCAGGAGCCCCGTTGGTCAACTCCACGATAATACAAGACAGAGATGACCGTGGATGGGGGAAATGGAGAGATGGAATGGAATCGACAGATATTTTGGAGACAGAAACAACGTGAACTGGTGATGAGTTTCATACAGAGGCGGGAAGGGAAGGAGAAAATGACTCATTTTCATACCTGGGATGACTTCTGGGGTTTTTTGCTGACGCAACCAGAGAGGTAGTGATAGCATTGATTGAGATGGGGGTGGAAGAGCGGAACAGGAACATGGGGCAGGTAAAGGAGAGAATGGTAAAAGACAGGCTTAAACTTCCATCATTTTCCCCATTAACCCTCATGTGCAGAAGTTGGTTATCTTGCCAGTTTGTCCCCCACGGGCTTCTCAAAATCACCTATTTCTTTGCATCTCCAATCTGCCACCTGACTTCTCAATGTGTTCCTGCCTCGAAGGTCTCCTTTCCAATCTATCTGCTGCTCCTTTCCAATCTATCCTCACCCTCAGGACTTGCTGGAACGTGGGTAACACACTCGCCTTGATTGTTTAAGACTCTTTGCATTGGGTTTTCTGTTACACGCAGATGAAGGCAGACACACCAGGCCCTTGGGGTCTAACCCCAGTCAACACTCAACCACAAATCCTCTCCTCCACAAACACCACCCTTCCCAGCCGCACCAAACCACCCACCTTTCCAACCTGCCGGCTCTTTCTCTCTCTCTCTCTCTGTCTCTCTCTCTCGCTCCTCTGAGCCTCTGTGTATGTTGGCCCTGCTGCCTGGAGATAGTCTCCCTCCTCATTTACACCCTCTAAATGCCTCCTAACCATTCTTCAAGATCCAGTTTCTATTTTTTTCAAATGAGTGTAAAAACTAAAATTTTTCATCTTTGATGCCTTTCACGAGTCCCACAACCATTCTCCTGGTTCCCAGGGTAATCTGCTTCATCTCTATCATAATTCTTACCACATGGCACGTACTCCCCTCTAGGCTGGTACTGCCATAAGGGCAGCACCTGGCTTTATTTCTTCCATGTTGCCCAGTATGCAACACTAGGTCTAGCGTCCAAACACGCACGAGAGTTAGCTGAATGAATGAATGTCAAGAGTAGGTTAGTGCTACAGACTGAATGTTTGTGTCCCCCCCCCACCAAAATTCATATGTTGAAACCCTAACCCCCAGTGTGATGCTATTTGGAGGAGGGTCTTGGCAATTAGGGTTAGAGAGTTTATGAGAGTGGGGCGCCCATGATGGGATTAGTGCCCTTATTAAAAAAGAGGAGGAGATATTAGCACTCTCTCTCTCTCTGTCTCTCTCTCTCTGTGCACACTCCAAGGAAGGCCATGTGAAGACATAACCAGGAAGCAAGCCTTCACCAAGAACCCAACCATGCTGGCACCCTGATCTCGGAATTCCAGCCTCCAGAACTGTGAGAAATAAACATCTGTTGTTTCAGCCACCCAGTCATGGTATCCTGCTATAGCAGCCCCAACAGACTAAGACAGTTAGGTTCTAAGTCTCCAAAGAAAGTGAAATCTTGAATGGCCAAAATTAACCTTAAAATCCTGTATACCACACACTAAAATACAGTATCCATGCTATGTGTCCTATGCAGTAACTCTTATCCCCACTGAATTTTGAGAAGCACTGAGTTCCACTATAGGGGATGATAAATAGAGCCACTATATGACAGTGTTTCTCATTTAAACCACCCCGATTTAAAACAATCACCTTGATGGTGCTCACGCGTGGGAAGGTAAGGCGAGGAAAGGGATGGGAATGGATGGAGACTTCTACAGTGACTCCCACTTGCCTGAAGGAGTTTACTTGATTTTTGTTTTAATATTTTGCCTCTGTAACCTTAGCCCCCAGTACACCAGGAAAAGGTTGTCGTCATCATTTACCATCAGGACCCAGTGAAGCCTTTTCATTTCTATGAGTAATTTTCAGAAGTAATAACAAAGGGATAGTTTTTAAGACTTTATTACAAAATTTAATAACTTAAACATAGCAAATTTTCATTCCCTATTTTCCTGACTTTGAAGGCATATAAACTCAAAATGAGCAACAACGTCTACATGCAACCGACTGTTTATCAGCTTTCTTGTATGAACCTGGGGCAGATCCATGTTACATCCATGTTTATCCATGCTATAAAGATTTCAAGTAAATCTCTAATAAGCTCTAGCTTACCATTATTTCTGGTTCTTCTTGCACTTGCATCATAAAACTAGTTACTTTTGAAACCTCTGATGGCTCATAATTTTGTTAAAGAAAAGACAGTCATCTTCTTTTCTCCTTAACTACAAAGCATTTTCATTTTTAAATTTAAAAACACTATATAAGTGACTAGTCCAATAATTTTCTTTTCATCTCTATACCACCTGTTTCCTTTTGATCACCTATGTAAACACATCTGACTTCATCATTTGTCCCCTTCAAACTGTATCAAGGAAATTTTGGAGAAAAGGTAAAAAATATTGGCCCCCACTCTTTCAGCAAAACAGGATGGTCCAGGTTCTTGTTGCAAAATATTGGGCGATGAAATCATTCCTGTTGAATGACTAACTGGATGAGGATATCATCTTTTCTTTTTGTCCTCAGAAATATATTGTTTATTCATCGACTCTGGAGTTTGAGAAAACTCATCCAGATTATTCTCTTGTAAAACTCGTCGTCTGAGACTTTGCTTATAAAATCAATGTTACTATAATCATTAGAGTCAACACCGCTGCTGTCTCTTCTGATTTGTCTAACTACTGTAAAAAACGTTTTCCCTTGTCAATTTTCTTCTCTTTACCATTTTGTGCAGGCAACAAAAAATCCTGTATTCTCAACTGTATGCAATGAAAGCGATGATAATAAAACTACAAAGGCAGTGTCCTCTATCTTCTCTTATACCCTCTTGAAAGATGATGTAATAATCCAAGCAATGTCATAAGAAAACTGAAGCATGATGCAACAGTGGTGATTTACTCCACTGTTGCACCATCCTTCTGTGGGGTGAGTCCCTCATTCTTCCATTTCCTTATGATTTCAGTGTTTTTAGCATAATTGGCAATAATTGATAAGTAATGATGAAATAATTCCTGGGATAATAAAATGGAAAATATTTCAAGATATAAGAAAAAATAAGATCACTAAGATCCTATGAAGTATCTTGGATTTAGAAGTGGTTCCAATGGTCCCCTAGGGTAAATTCAAGATAGAATGAGTTTTATCCTGTTTCTCAAAATCCCTATTCCTTTGCATCTCCAACCTGCCACCTGACTTCTCAATGTGTTCCTGCCTTGGAAGTCTTAAGTAAATTAAAAAGTTAATTTTAACTTTTTAAAAAGATAATGTTAAAAAGTAAATGTTCTCTTTGATCTTTGAAAGATTTCCACAAAAAAGACCAAAGTCATGAAATATCAACCTTAGTAAAGATTTAGAACTGCTTTAAAACACACACACACACACACACAAACTAAAATTGGGTCCACGGGACCCTGATCATATACTGACGGTTAAATCACATTGATAGATTTGGTCATTTCATGAAGACTTTCAAAATCTGGCTCACTGGGAAACTGCCCCACAAAAAGCCTCTTCCTTCACCCACCTGAAATCCAACAGTTCTCAGACCAAAGTTGAAACCCAGTCAGAGAGAGCCCCATGCATCCCAACAGTGTGGAGGTTCACCTCTGGGTTCCGCCAGTGCTCCACACAGAGGCCGGCAGCCCCTTGCTGGGGACATTTTCTCCTGGCGTTCGTCTCAGCACACAATGAAGACACAAAAATTATGACCCAAGAAACAAAGAGGGCTTCTGGAATACTATTCAGGCTTCAAAGCAAGGCACAAACAAAACTCAGACCACAATCAGACACGCAGTGTTTATTGCTTTATATTCTTTCCAGGAAACGGATTTATTGTGAGGGAGAGAGTGTTCCTATTCTCTTGGGGTTTTTAAAAATTCTTTTTTATCCTTTGTAATTACAGTTAATTCACAAATATGGTTTGACTATCAATCTATGGCACAGAGGACTGTCCAGTTCACAAAAGTGGTGCGTTCCAAAACTTTGGGATTTGGTTGTTTGGGGAACTCAGAATACATTTTCCTCCAATAAACAACATTATAAATGATGGTGAGGTTTCCAGACCAGCCCCACGAAAGCCTTCTTAACTCACAATGTCATTGAAGCCCTGTACTTTTATGGTGAAAATTAATAGAAAGCAAATTTGTTGTTGTACTAAAAAACAAACCCCAACATTGAAAACATAATCTCCTCTATCCCAAATTCTATTTAATGAAACAACCGGTTTAATGAAAGAAGATAAGGGGAAAGAGGGAGACTTTTTAGGGAGAGACCTCTGCCTTCTAGAATTTTGGAGGCCAATAGCAGCAGTTTGCTCTTTGTCCAGTTTCGCTTGGATACTTTTTCATTTTATTTCACATAAGTGTAACATCAAGTAGCCACAAAGGAAGACGGCAAAGGATGGGGAGGAAAAGCAAAAAGTCTGAAAGAGATTTCCTTGACGGGGGAGAGGGGGATTAAAGCAGGTCTTTGTGAGGGCAAGATTGCCTAACTTGGCATTAACTGATTTGCTAAGGATATTGAGGAGAAGGCCAGAGACCCCATATTAGTGCCCCAGGCCCTTGAGTCAGGTAGAGATGAGAGTCCACTGTTTGGTCAGATAGTTCCCTCTCTGACCATCAGGTGGTGCCATCAGCCCAGACAGTCAGCCCCAAGGGGGCGGGCGTGCAGCAGGAGGGGCCCTCCATGTGGAAGCCACGTTTTCCACTCAGGCTCTGGAACTCACAGAAAGCCTGGACAAGAAGCATGTATCAACCTACATGACACTACCTCATCACCCAACAACTGTTCCCATCCTCCAAGGCCCTACCTGCTCACACCCGACAAGAACACCTTCTGTCCCGCTGGGCATCGCAACCCATGTCAAGATTCCAACTAATTACTCCCATTCCTCTCATCGGTCAGCACTTTCCTTCACGATGTCAGCACTGGGCCCCTGACCATTTCCTAATTCCAAAAAGGAATCTAGTCCAAGAGCATCCTGGAGTCTCATCCCTAAATACCGTCATGACGAGAGAACAAGATCTTCTGTGGTAAGCACAGATTTGTCACAAAGGCCCCGACAACAAGGCCCCAGACACCCTCGCTAGCTTTATCTTCCCCTTTAACACCAAACTGGGCAACCCCTATTCTGAATAGAATCCAACTGTATCCCCTCCGTGCATTTACCCCTGTGGGTCCTCCCCCCCTCCTGTGACGTCTCTCTTTTCCTCACTCTACTTGTCAGGATCCTCTCCCCTTTCAAAGTCTAACCCAAATCCTCTCCTCCCCCAAACCTACTCACTAAATGTTTGACTTTGACTGGTGAACTGGAGTTAGAGAGAAAAACGTGGGTCCCATGCATCAACCACAGAAGCCACTAGATGTCACGAGGCAAGCCTGCCTCATCCTTCCCACGGCTGGTTGGGTCTTAAACTGAGAAGGACCATCCATCTAGCCAGACTCCCTGCTGAACCTCAGGGCAATCCCAGCTGGTCTGTCCTCGCTCCTCCCAAGTCTCAATTCCCATCTAGGGTGGGCTCAGGTCTAGAGCCACCAAAGCTGCAAGCTCGGTGTGTGGCGCAGCGACCGTTCTCAATTCATGTTAGCTTTGCAATCATCATCATCATTACTATTATGATGACTGCCCCTTCCCCACCCCCATGCTCATCCCCCCCAGTCAGCCAAACCAGGCCTGAGGTAGAGAGCTCAAAGAATGAGGGGGAGAGCACAGCAAACTCTCCCCTCTGAGCAACTGTCCCACTCCCACCCCAGGCCGGGGGCCTAGACTGGTAATCTCAGCAAACCGCCTACTGATTCTGCAGAATTCTCTCAGCCGTAACGGGATGACCAGGATGGGTATTCTTCTCTGGATGTCTGGCCCTGGCCAAGCGGCCTGGACATTGAACCTTTTAGAACTAGTACCCATACTTGCAAACTTAAAATCTAGCTGCTATTTTTTTTTTTTTCAGTTATAAAAGGGCAGTTGGTTCAGGTGGGAGACACGAATGTCCCCTGAGGCTGGAGCAAATAGCCTCAAGATGAATTTTTTAAATTATGTGGGTCCTCTGAGGGCAGCCCCAGGGCCTCATGGTGGCAGCACCTAGCCAAAGGCCACAGGGAGGCAGGAGCCCAGCTCCTCTGCCTGGCCACTTTCTAGGTGCCCCCAGAGCCTTCTATCAAGTAGACTCAGAGGGTTTGCATCCAGCAAAGGTGGGCTTGCTCCTGCCCTCTGGACCTCTCGTATTTCCGTCCTCAAAGAACCAAGTGAGCAGATGCCTTTTTTAATGCCAATATTGCTCATGTTCTCACCTACAAAAGAGGCCCCATGGAAAGAAAGCCTACCCAGGAAATTCAGGGGCTTATGGAATTCCTGCAAGGCCAGAATGCTGCTGTTTGTTACGTTTTGTCTTTTCGGGATTTACGGGAGACGGTTTGTTATTACTAATAAAGGAACCCAAGTTAACTATGCAAACAAAGGCAGTGTGGGAAATGCGTACCACCCATTTTAATGTACTTGTACCCCACCTCCTTCCACAAAAGATCTGAGGCTGCAAGAAGTAATTGCTATTGGAATCATGGGCATGAGTGGTCAGTTTCTTGCCACCGCTGCAGACTCAGACCTTCAAAGTGACCATTTATTGGGGCTCTGAAAGTCAGGCGGGGATGGTGGACAGCAGCTCTCTGGTGCTGCAACCCGGAGGAGAGGCCACTCCGAAGGCGCCTTCCCCACCCCCTCCTCCCCTTCCTCCAGACGCAGGGCCGCTCCACGCGCCGGAGGACTGCGGCCAGTGGCGGCCACCCTGCCCCCACCCCAACCCCGCCTCCGCCTTCCCTATGCCCTGGTGCAGCCGAGCCCCTGGGAGAGAAGCTTTGGAAGCCGAACCGCGGCCGGAGGATGACCCGGCCCAAGCGTCTCCGCACCCCCTCCTCCAACCGTGTCACATGGCGGCCCCAACGAGGCGCGCAGTGCGCCCCGCCGCGGAGACCCAGAGCCGCGTCGCCGCGGGCAGTGGGTGATGAAACCTCCCCGGCGCATTACCGCAGAGGGCGCGGGCAGGGAGCGGGGCGGAGTTGGAGGATGGGGGGCTGGGAGCTGGTACCCGGGCTCACCTGTTCTCCGAGAGGAGGGTGGAGACGGCGGGGGAGGGGCGAGGACGCGTCAACCCCGGGTGAGTGCGGCAGGGCGCTCGGCCTCAGCGCTCCGGTCCCCGCCCTCCTCCAGCCCTGCGAGCCCCCAGAGCTGCGCCGTCGGACTGACGATGCCCGGAGCAGTTCCTGTCCCCGGCCCCGGCGCCGGGGAGACGTGAGCGTGCACACGTACACACACAGCGGGGGAAGAAGCGCTCCGAGCGTGCCCAACTTTCTCCCTGCTTCCACTGGCCCCGGGAGAAAGCAACCGGGGGCAATCCAGCCCCGGCCGTGCTTGGGGAGGGAGCTCGAAAAAGAAAGAAGAGAAGGAGAGAATTTCCCCCAGGCTTTGTTTTTTGTTTTGGTTGGGGTGTTTTTTGTTTTTTGCGGGTTTTTTTTAACCATTTCCATCCGATGAGTGGAGAGTAAAGGAAACTCGGAGCGGCGCGACGAGTAGCGCTTTAGGAACATGGAAGAGTGTGTTGGGAGACGCGGAAAGTTGCTGCTCAAGCTCCGGCCTCCGGGGCACGCGATGCTCCGCGGCGGGCTGACTCAGGGCTGCCTGGGCCTCCTTGCCACCCGCCTGGAAATGATGCAAGTCCAGTCTGTCACCTGGATCCCTGCAGCCTAGCCTTAAATCTGTCTGGATTGGGGGAGGGGCGAGAAACTGGCACCCTAGGTGTTGCACGGCCCACCAAAGCGAGGCAAAAAGGAAGAGGGAAGATGAGGCAGGTTTCAGGCCAAATCCTATATCTAGTGCTTCTGCTCCTATCTTAAATAGTTTGAGGGGTTTTTTAATGCAAAGCGTCACAACGCCAGGAATTCCCATTGTGCTCAGTTTGCCCCCAGCATCATTGTGCCCAGGAAACTCCTCCAATCTGTTAAGACCTCGGAGCTGGGAATCTCACTGAATTCCAAACGTCGGAAAGAGGAAACTTTCCCAGCACGATGCGGGTGTGGTGTGAGCCAGGGGCCCGGGAGAGGAGGGGGGGACGCTGTCCCAGCGCAGATCGTCCCCTCTCGCCCTTCTTTAGCTGCAACCGGAGCTGAGATTCGCTTTTATTTTTTTAAGTCCGTTCGGCCATTGCCCTGGAGCATCCGCACACGCACACGCATCTCCGGCCGCGCTCACACACATTCACACACGCACGCAAACGCGTGGCCGTCGCCAGCTGGCCAACTTTGTGCGGCGCTCCCAGCGGCGCTCGGCTTCCTCGTGTAGTAGTTGGGCGCAGGCCCCGCCCCCCGGCCGTGTTGTCAAATGGGCGGGGGTCTCGGATTGGTCCAGCCGCCGGGACAACACCTGCTCGACTCCTTCATTCAAGTGACACCAGAGCTTCCAGGGATATTTGAGGCACCATCCCTGCCATTGCCGGGCACTCGCGGCGCTGCTAACGGCCTGGTCACATGCTCTCGGGAGAGCTACGGGAGGGCGCTGGGTAACCTCTATCCGAGCCGCGGCCGCGAGGAGGTAAAAGGCGAGCAAGGAGGAAGAGTGGGAGGAGGAGGGGAAGCAGCGAAGGAGGAGGAAGAGGAGGAGGGGAGCACAAAGAATCCAGATCTCCGGGCAGGAGGTTTACACCAAGAACCATGTGTGCCGCGCGGCTGGGCCAGTTCATGACGCTGGCTTTGGTGTTGGCCACCTTCGACCCGGCGCGAGGCACCGACGCCACCAATCCGCCCGAGGGTCCCCAAGAAAGGGGCTCCCAGCAGAAAGGACGTCTGTCCCTGCAGAACACAGGTAAGTGCGTGCGCCCCAGCGGCGAGAAGCTGTTAGGAGACAACACCGTGCACCCACGCAGCGCGCCCCGGGAGCTTCGCCCGGAACTGGGCGCCCACCCAGGGCCGCGCAAACTCTTGGGGTGGCGCGGGACTTGCAAAGGAAAGCGCGAGTCGAGGCGAGGTCCGCGCCGGGCTCCGTGCGCCCGGAATCCGCACGTGCTGGTAGGGTGATGAAATGGCTGGGGCAGGACTTGTTGCTGTCCTCCCCGGGGTCGAGGGTAAATGAGGCAGCGCCTGACGCGACCAGGTCCGACCCCGGAGTCCTGGGCTCGGTGCAAAGCTCCCTGCTTCATCCTGACCGGCTCGCGGGAGGTACGGAGGGTCCCCGGAGCCCGGCTGCGCCCAGCACCCGGCGAACTTCTCTTCCCAGCCGGCGGGCCGCAGCAGGACCGCTTCTCCCCCTTCTCAAAAGATGCCCGACATCCGAGAACTTTGTAGCCGAAACAAATTGCATTAAGAACTTTCTCCTTGGAGGCATTCCTTTCGGAAGGAAGGGATGGCACAAAGCATACCTCTACGGTGCTGCACCAGTCCCCGGTTCCAGGGCAGGTCAGCAAGCGAAGAAATGGTGACACGGCCCGAACCGTGCGCCGCCGCTGCTCTACCAGCTCTCTCCTCACGGCAAACTGCCCAGCAGAGCCAGGCGTGCAGGGCACGCGGCTGGCCCTTTTCCCAGCTCCCGAGAGAGTAAGAAAATCTGCCTCCAGCTCCTTCGCTCTTCGCGGCCTTCCCTTTATTTGGGGGCCCGCGAACCCCGCGGCGGCGTGCGTGCGCTCCCCGCACGAGCAGGAATGCACGAGTAGCCCCTTAGAGACGCCCGGAGCGAGTGAATCGCGGCCCTGCGCGCTCCTGCCCGGCGCGTCGGGGCCGCGCGTGGGATCTTCCGGAAGCCTCCCACCTCCACGTGCGGCTGCCAGCAGCCCGCTCGTCCTAGGACCCTCGCCCACCCTTCCCCCGCTCCAGCGTTTTCCCTAAGGATTGAACGTGATTCCCGGTAGTTGGTGACCCTCAGCAAACACACACCCCTCATTCTCTCGGTAGATTTAATCTGAAGGCGGATTATCTACTCCGACCCCGCCCTTCTTCCAAAATATACTTTTCTGATGTAATTCTGCAGTTGGTTGAAGTCAGGGAATTGGGTAGGGAGGAGGGAAGGAAGAGAAGCTTTGCATACGGCAGCCTGACAGTTAACTCCCTCAGTCTGTCCTTTCAGAGAGATGAATTAGGGCCACATTCTGCGAAGGAGGGCAGCAGACTCCCGGGTTGCGGGAATTCTAGGGGTTTAAATGACATCTCACACCGGATCTCTATTTCAAAGAAGCGTCTCACTACGGTGGTTGCGTTTCTGCAGGCTAGTCCCCATCTGACTCGATTCCTGAGCCTGCTCTCAAAGCGCAGCTTCCATAGCCTGGTATTTTTAATGCGGATGGTTTGGAGACTCTGCCTTAATAGGAAATTTGTTTTGATTTTTAGGTGTTGAATCATAAAGCTGAATTGAAACTGCTTTTTGGACGCTCTCATTTGGGGGTCAGGAAGGAAATGACTGTGAGTTAATAGCAGCAGCTTCAAGTTCGGAGTAGAGAAGGGTATTTCATTGATGAAGTACAGAAGGGAGAGAGCAAGCGAATCATTGAAAATCTGATTTTAGTCTGTGGGTTTAGAAAGCTGAACTATCTTCTGCTCTCAAAGTATTCCCGTAAATACTTTAATAAGATGGGAAAGATGAACAATGGAGTGCTCAGACCTAACTTCTGGTTGTGATTTTTTGTAATGGAGGTTTGGCTAATTTTTTACAAATATTTTACAAATAGTGATATTTTCATATGTAGATTAAATGATGAAATTTCCTTTCCCTGGCTTTTTGGATCCTGAAATAGTCATTTCTAACTTTTTTCCCTTAAATTTTCTTTTAGTCATTACTTTTATGTCAACCGACCTCTCTGCACTCCCCAGCACAGCTGAGAATTTTGTATATATTTGTATGTAATTCTCATTTTAGCGGAAATCCAGCACTGTTTGGTCAACGCTGGCGATGTGGGGTGTGGCGTGTTTGAATGTTTCGAGAACAACTCTTGTGAGATTCGGGGCTTACATGGGATTTGCATGACTTTTCTGCACAACGCTGGAAAATTTGATGCTCAGGTAAAAACCGTATAGAGCACGAAGAATGTTTGGGGTTAGCGCAGCATGACTGAAATGTTTGTTGGGAAGACTTGTTAACAGATTTCCTTAGCTGATCTTTGTGGTGTGTTTTAGCGCTTGCAAGAGACATTCTACGTATACAGCAGGATGCCAAAGCCTTCCCACTTCATTCCTGGGGTCTGCTCTCTGGAGCTGTCATGGTGGCTAAATCCTTCTCCACTCTTAAGCTGTGTCCACACAGGCAAAGTGGAATGGAGACCAAGTTGAACAGTTATCTGAGGATTCTTAGTAGAGAAGACAAAAGTCATAATAAACGATAGCCATCTTCTAAGGGGACACACTATGTGTGACCACCCAGAACCCAGTCCGCAAGGCCCATCATGATAGGAACAGTAGGTTGAGGGGGGAAGGGCAGGGACTCCAATTATACAATCCAAAAGCTATTTTCACCCAATAGGCAAGAATGAATGATACAAAATTCGTAGAAATTCATCATCTTGTAGTGTGGGTGTGTGGGCTGGCAATGTGGATAATTCAGGGCCTCCAGAAGAGCAGACTTTCCTTCCTCCTAAGTAGAAACCCTCCTCTCCCAACTTGAAAAGTCAAAACCCTGAGTAAGTCCTGCAACTCTACACTTGTCTTTTGCTCTGTATAATATATACAGTCAGGGCCTGACCCACTTCGGTTGTCCCAGGGTCCCAAGGATAAAGCCCAGTTGCTGTGTGGGGCAAGAAAAGAACCAACAAGCAACCTTGTGGCCCCAGTGCTGACAATCCAAATACATTTCAGACGGTATGTGACTTTAGGCTCACCCTCTTCGTGTCCTCCCCAGCCCATATATGCCCGATGAAGCACCCTGTTATAAGAAGGTATAACCTTCCTCTCCCATTTCATCGGTCAGCGATGCCGACGTCTGGACAAGACCAACAGTTTAGGTGTGATTTATGAACGTCACCAGTCACCATCTACTGACATCCTGGAGAGAGCCTGACAAAGCAAGCCCTGGGAACCAGAAAGGGATGCAACTGGGCTGGAAGCCTACACTACAGAGGATGTGGGGTGGCAGGAGGGGAAACAGAAACCAGGGAAGGAAAGAGGTAGACCGTGTGAACTCCTTGAGGCTCCCTAATAGAGCATCCCTTCTGGATTAACTGGAATTAGGAAACGTAATAGGAAATCCGGAGGAAAGATGTGTATTTAAGGGCACTCCCACAGGATGTCAGGGAAGAATACCAAGAGCAGATTGCTGCAGTCCGCGCATACATTAATCTTCCTTTTCTTCTCAACCAACAGGAGTATGTTCTCAAGTTAGAAGCATCCCTTTCAAGTTGGTTCTCAGCACATAACTACTTAATAAATTGGCACACCCAACCCTCCATCCTATTTGGCTCCCACTGGAGAGTCAGAGGAAAGGGGGCCACGGGGAGGTGGTTTTTCAGTGATCAGACACGATCTGTAGACATTTCAATTGCTTCTAAACGAGAGAACCAAAATAAATGTGCTGGCTGGCTTCCCACTTCCAACCTAAACCTCTTTACTTTCTCAACTCCGTTACTTCTGAGCCTGTCTAAAAACAGAGGGGTGACCTCTCCAGCGACAGCTTGTTTCTATAGCAATGGAGGGTGTGGGGATCCCTGGGTAGGCATCCCACAATGCCTCTCTGCCCCAGGAAGTTGATAAGGGAGCTAACGGCCCGAGCCCGCCTCCACACCCCCAACAGCTGTCTCCTTTCTAGGATAAGAACAATCTAATGGAGTTGCCAGGAAAGAGAACTGTAGGCCAGATGTATGCCTGGCTGCCGCAGCCGCTCAGAGGCAGGGAGCGTGGGGGAGGGGCCGTCAGTTGGGCAGTTCAGACTCCAGATGCTGCCAGGCAGTGTGCCAGGCGGGCCTTTTAGAGGCAATAATCCTAACAGTTTAAAGGAGTCGAATCATTTTCAAAAAGGAAAAGAATGCTCCTCCTTAAGGGATAGGAGGAGACAAGAGTCGGTCGGGGTCAGTGGGAGACACTGAGGCAGAAAAGGGAAGCACAGTCAGCACCCAATCTTGACGTCACTCGTGGATTAGAAGGAAAAGGAAAGGTGTGAGAGTTGGACAAGTAGGCACCTTCTACTTGGGAAAAACTCCTGCTGGGAACCACCAAGGAGTTCTGGGTTTACATATCTGGCCAAACTCCCCTTGTGTTCCAGAACAGTTGGCACCAAACAGCCAACACTGGGCTGCCTTGAGGACAGACGGCCACGGAAGCCCCAGGACGAGGAAACTAGTAGAACAGCTGGGGAGGAAGGAGGCAGATTTGTTAGTCTCCCGAAGGAACATCCTTTTTGGCCAGATGCCAGAGGTATCATGTCACTCTGGATGTAGCTCCTGATGGAGCATCAGCCTGTCACCTGCAAGGACGTCAGTCTGAGGCAGGGCCTTGGGGTTCAGTTGTCAGAAAAATCCTGTGTGAGCCCAGGAAGGGTAACTGTCTAAGCCTGTAACAGGACTCATCTCTTCTGCCCCTTTCTCCCTTCTCTGTCCTCTCTGTTCTCAGGGCAAGTCATTCATCAAAGATGCCTTGAAGTGTAAGGCCCACGCTCTGAGGCACAGATTCGGCTGCATAAGCCGCAAGTGCCCAGCCATTAAGGAAATGGTGTTCCAGCTACAGCGGGAATGCTACCTCAAACACGACCTGTGCTCTGCCGCCCAGGAGAACACCCGGGTGATGGTGGAGATGATTCACTTCAAGGACTTACTGCTGCATGAGTGAGTGCTGCTCCACGGGGCCTGGGGGAGGGGAGGCCTCCGCTTGCATAGAGGAATGGGGGCGGCCCCCTGGGCAGGGTGGAGGAGAGTCCTCTTCACTTGGAGGGGCTCGTTCTTAGAGGGTAAACTCTCCTGTCAAATGGGGTAGGTTGGGTTTACCTCAGAAAGCTACACTGACTCCTCAGGGAGTCCCTTTCCTGCTGGCCTTCAGGAAAAGTGAAAGAAACTTCCACCATCAGTTTCAAAATCATAAGCAATAGAAACGGGAAACTTTTTTACTAAGCATGAAACATGTAGGATTCAGAAATACCCTTCGTGTTGCCCTCAGCCAAGATCCCAACGGTTCTGAGTCTTCCAAGTAGCCATGGAGGGGCCCTAACAGATAGCCGAGAGCTAATAACATTTGCTGGGCATTTACTGAGGGCCGGGCATTGTGCCAAGTGCTCTATATGCACTTTCCACCTGATCCTCCCAACAGCCGTGTGAGCTCGGTACCATTCTCGTCCCCATTTTACAGAAGAGAAAACTGAGATTCACTGAGTTGAAGATCACACAGCCGATGAGAGGCAAAGCCAGGACGGGGAGCCAGGCAGTCCAGCTCCAGAACCTACACTCTTAAATGCTGAGGGCAGTAGCTATTTTTCCTGCCTCCATAAGCTCTCCTCTCCCTTTGAAGGTCTAGTTCACCTTCTCTAACACATTTAACGCCCTGTCAGAGAAAATGCAAAACAAATGTCAAAAACTTACATCAGCTAAACACCTTTATGCCGAAGTGAGGAAATATGAGCTTACTTATTTGGAGACTTGAAATTCAATAATAAACCCAGGACATCTCAATCCTTACAAAACTCCCATCTAGGGCCAGCCTTGATGGTCTAGTGGTTAAAAAGTTCAGCACACTCCGCTTCAGCGGCCGGGTTCGGTTCCCCGGCATGGAACCACACCACTCATCTATACTGTGGCGGCAGCTCACACAAAAAAAGGAAAGATTAGCAACAGATGTTAGCTCAGGGCAAGCCTTTCCCAGCACAAAAAAAAATCCTGTCTATATATCCCATCTAAATTTGGCAGAGTGAGTGGCAAAGCATGTGGATATGTAATTGCTCTAACGTGAAGCCTGGTCAATAGCCCGAAAGTTGTGATGGCCTCTTCCTCAGAGATGCAGGGCAGAAAGCAAGCCACTAGCTAAGCAGACCAGTACAAGTCATTGCCACCTTGATGGCACCATTGGTCTTTCTGCAGTGACTCAATGGGCCAAATCCATACAATTTTATGAACTCTTGCTCCTAGTTCTGCCATGGCCTTCCCCCAGCTATGTCACTAAGCAGGCTACCCAACCCACACCACTTTGATGATGGAGGACAACAACCATCACCTGTCACTTTGCATTGGTTATGAGGTTCTAGGTATCTTGCAACACCCCTGGTGCAGTGTTAGAATGATAAGACTCCCTGTACATCTCTGCAGGCAGCTCTTGCCAAGAGCAAAACAATGTCGCCTTTTCCTTGAGTTACACTCATGCCTGATAAAATATTTTTTACTCTTCCAAATACCTGTAAAGAAACAACAGTATCAACAACAACAACAATAATAATAGCTATCATTTTTTGAGTGAGTCAGGCCCTGGGCCAGAGACTTTACGTGGATTATCTCATTTATCTTTCCCAACAACACTAGAGATAGAGATTACTATCCCCATTTAACAGAAGAGGAAAGCTAAAAGGTTAAAGATCTTGCTCTGAGATTTGATTCCTACTTTCCAACCTGGGAATTGATATATGTGAGTGAAGCCACTTGTCAGGAATAGGCCTCACGTCCCTGTGCTCCTGGCCTGCTTTCTCCCCACTAGACCTGCCGAAAGCTCATTGGTTCCCAAATGTGGCAGGGTTTCCCTTTTCTCAAATATATCCATCCCCCTTACATAAGGAGAGCGTGAAATTCCCTTCCTTCAGGGTGCCCCTAGAAGAGGCAGATGCCCCATGGATGAGAGGCTCATGAAGGTCATTTGTCCTCAACTCCCTGTCCCTCACAGGTGGTTTGTTAGCCTCAAGAATGGGTCATGGGGCACTAGTTTCTAAGTCTGTGATACATTCCTGGAGCCAAGAAGACTTTGTCTTTCTGAAGAAAAGTCTTCTTTGGGAAAACTGAAGGTTTTGATGTTTTTCACACACCCTGGAATTTAAAATGGGGTAAAGTGCTATAGCTTTCTTGTGTCTCCTCCATGGAAACACGGCCCATGGGGCCATGAGACCTTTACTTCCCAAGGGCTCCTCACATCATTTAGAATGAACACATAGCCCCCACCCCAGCCTGCTGTGGTGCAGGTGGCCCACCCCAAAGGGCAGCCTGGGCGTGTTTTAAGAACACTCACTATGGCTGCACACAAGTCCTCTTGTCCCTGCTAAGCCAGCACCTCTCAGCAGCTGGTCTCCCCTCACTCCGGCTCGCCAGAAACCCCCACTCCCTTCCCTCTGAAGCCACGACTATGCAGTGCCTCAACTTGTACTTCAAGCTGAATTGCCTGAGGTTTTGTTTTTTTAACAATCCTAACTGATTTTGACACAAAGGATCCCGTCAGTCCCCAGATATCAAGAAGGCCATTTAAGAATGTATGGCATTAGTCACAGACAAGAAAATGGGAACTGAATTTGCTTTTCACTTTAGAGAGGAGGAAATCACAGTCACCCCAGAATCCACATCACCCCCATTCCTCAGCCCAATCCCTGTCCACCCCAAAACACACATATTTGGTTAAAGTGGCTGCCTTCAAGCTCTCCGCTCCCCTCTGCTCCCCTCACCCCTTCCCGCCCCACTGTCTCCATATCGCCCACCTTGGCCACCGCACACCCTGTCACTGGGTGCTGGCAGCCTCCAGGCATGTCCCCCTCCAAGTATTTTCTAAAATCCTTTAACCTTGCTGACACCCAGTTGAGGGAGCTGGGCTTTGTCATTAGACACGGGCTGAGCTTGCAGCCTGAGAAGGCACTACGCCAGCTCGAAACACAGCTTAGATTAACACACCCTCCCCACGGTTCACAGCTTTCCCCTCGGGAGAGAGCGCCAAGGGCAGAGGAGAACGTGGGCTAGTCCAGCCTTCTCAGATCTGCCTTGGGGTTCTGAGAGTCATCTGGCAGGCAGAACGCCCTGGGGAAGGCGGCCAGGGGGCAGTCCCTCGTTCCCAGTAGTCCATTCCCCTCCCCTTACTCTGGGAAAAGAGACTTGAAGAGGAGCATCAGTTTAGTGTCCCAAAAAGGCAGAGATTCTCATTCTTGGCCCCTGCCATTTGCTCCTCTAGCCCCAGAGGAGTGGCAGGTACAATCAGGTGCTAAAATCCTGGTGCTGCTGCGGCAGATACACTGCTGAACTGGAGCCCCCCCCCCCCAGGCGGTCAGCAGCTAGTTTTCAAAAGATGGAAGGAAACAAACATGCGTGAGCATTTCCCTTGTGTGGCCCCATGATGATAAGTTTATCACTGTCCTTGTCACTGTTAGGGGCCTGCCTTAGAGAATGTAAGCACCCTGCCCTCAGCCATGCACAGACTCTCTGACTCCAAAGGCATCAAGTAGGCCTTAAAAGGCAGCTTGATCTCTATCAGCCGGAACATTCCTCCTCTGCACTGTCAGCCCAGCCCCAGGCCTTCCCAGAAGCTTCCAAAAGCCACTTTCTCCTCACAGTTTTACATCTGTGAAATAAGGACAGTTCACTCAATTACAGCTTGAGGACTAATTCATAAAAATGGCAGTAAACTACTTCACAAGTCTTACAACACAATCTGCCCTTCCTGCATCGCAACAACTGCCAGCCTGCAAACAAAAGATTAAATGGGCTATGATGCAGCCAGCCAGGTGGTCCAGGCTCACAGAGGAAAAAAGTCTTGCTCCTTTTTATAAACGATCTCATGGTCCAGAGTGATTTCCCTGTCCTGTAGTGATGGCCCAGAGCTGCGACGCTCACGGTCAGATATATCCAGAAACTTTGCTAGCTGAGGACTGCTTGAGAGAGCTAGTTAGCCGCATGAAACATTCCACACCCGCCGTGGGGCTTTTCAAAGGCCAGTGAGATGTAAGAAAGGCTCCCTGAGCAGGCCATGAGAGCCCATTCCTGGGGACACTCTTACCAGATGGGCCCATAAACATAAAAAGCAGGCACACTGCGCCCGCCTTCTGCACACACCTCCCACCCCCAAGGAAGGTTTGCATGACTTGGTCATTCCTCCTCCAACAATTTTCCTAAAGAACAACCCAGGGCAGCCGGAATGGCCTGAGCAGCTGGCTCTCCCCTCCGGAACCAAGCGCATTTATTTCACAGACAGCTGGCTCTTATTCTAAACGCATGGGCCCCTCGCGGGCAGCCCTCACCTCCAGTTCTAGGGAAGCCCAGCCTGGAAAAATCAAGATGCTGAGATAGCCGCTTCCACTCCCCAGCCACAACTACTGAGACAGAGAAGAGCTCTGTGGGAAAGGACCTCCCAGGGAGGCAGTCTTCCCCCCAACCCCCACCTATTCTAGACTCCTCCAGGTACAGAGGGAAGTGCATCCAGTAACTTCCAAAAACACCCTTTTTCATCCTGAGCCTAAACCAGGGGCAAACACAGACATGGGGAAAGTGGTTTCTTGGGAGCCTCACTTAGAGAAGGCTCCCCAGGACAGTGGCACCTGGTGCGAAGCCAGCCAGCCCGCTGGCGCCACGTGCAAGGGGGTGATGTGGGGCTCCCCAAGCCCTAAATCTTCATGGCTCCTCAGTTTGGTATTTAAGTCCCTTCACCATTTGTCTAAATATTATTCCACTGGCCCCCGAGACCCATCTCCAGTCCTACTGAAACCCTCCTGGTTAGCATGCCCCAGATAAGCCAGAGTTCTCCTGCTCTCCTTTCATTGTTCCTGCAGCTGCCCTGCCTGCCTTCTCACCCCACCTTCCCTGAGGCTCTTCCTTTTAACATATGCACCTGTGAATTGTCACTGGCCCTTTTTCTTGTGGTGGGCTCTGTCCCCAACTGCTAACTCTCCAATGCGTGGCATGGAGACATGGCCACCTGGTACACGGCCTTCCAGTAAAAGGTAGTTGAGGCCAGTCCTCCAAAGAATATGGGTAAAGGCTGAAGTAATTCCGCAAAGCTCTTTCACCAAACCAAACCCAAGCCAAGCACTGACCACGTCCCTCTTCCCTGGTGTTGTCACTGCTGTCATGGCCCATTCAGGACTGGTTCCATCCTCCATCTCTCTGCTCTCCATCTCTAGACCTTACGTGGACCTGGTGAACCTGCTGCTGACCTGTGGGGAGGAGGTGAAGGAGGCCGTCACCCACAGCGTGCAGGCGCAGTGTGAGCAGAACTGGGGCAGCCTGTGCTCCATCTTGAGCTTCTGCACCTCAGCCATCCAGAGGCCACCCACGGTGCCTCCCGAGCGCCAGCTCCAGGTGGACAGAGCCAAGCTCTCCAGGGTCCACCACGAGGAAGCGGGTCACCACCTCTCGGAGCCCAGTAGTCGGGAGACGGGCCGCGGTGCCAAGGGCGAGCAAGGTAGCAAGAGCCACCCACACGCCCATGCCAGGGGGAGACCTGCCAGCCATGGGGTGCAGGGAACTTCTGGAAGCAGCGAGTGGGAGGATGAACAGCCTGAGTATTCCGATATCCGAAGGTGAAACGAAAAGCCTGGCCAGGAAATCTTTCCTCCACGCCGTCCATTTTCTTCTCTATGGACATTCCAAAACATTTGCCATTAAAGAGGGGGGAGGTCGCACGCAGGATTTGGTGGGGATTGCGGACTTGATGAAGGTGTGTGTTAGCAGAATGAACAGGTGAGGCGGAGACTCCCTGGGCAGCAGCAAGTTCTCGGCTGTGCTGACAGGGTCCGCCCTCGCCCGTCCTGCAGTGAGGGTGCCACGTGTCCTCCTTGCAACTTGGTCTTCTTTCCATCCGTGGAGCCGCGACCTGCTGTTTACTCTGCTGCGCGGGAGGTGGAGCGGGGAGGGTCGGGGTGAGCAGGCCCACCTGGGCTAGACCACGCACTTGGTGCGGGTCCCTGCCCTGTAGCGTCTGGTGCTGTCTTGGTGGAGGGCAGCTGGATTCCGGTGCAGGAGGGGATGTGAAAATCTCCCTGCGAATCAGGAGAAGGGTGGAGAGGAGGCAGGGACTGCGTGGGCGCTTGGTGCCAAATCGAAATTCAGTTTCTTGCATGGGACCTTGAGGTTTGGAGCTGCTTGGCAGGGGAGGGCGAGGGTTCTAAGTGTAATTACTGAGCCATTGTTCTGTCTAGGGGACCCTGTCCGAGGGAGTGGCCCCTGTGTGTTTGTATTTTAACCACTGCTTCAAGTCTCGATTTCACTTTTTTATTTATCCAGTTACATCTACATATCTGTCGTCTAAATAAATGGCTTTCAAACAAAGCAACTGGGTCATTAAAACCAGCTCAACGGAAAAAAAATATTAAAAAACAGCCCATCTTTTGAGGCTGATTTTTTTTAAGTGCTATTTTAAAAGGAATCAAAGAGCAATGCACCTGTCCATCTGACTGCTGGTGTGGGCTTGGAGCCACTGCGGGCAAACCCCACACCTGGAGGAAAACGCACACGAGGAGTGCGTGTGACAGTTGTCCCTCAGCATCGCCCTATCTCACCTCGACCCTCAGCCCAGATCGATAAAGTACCAGACCCTGGACTCCGTGAGGCCAAGTTGGAAAGCTGCCTTCTCTGTACTGGAGGATGGAAAAGGGGAGAGGAAAATGGAGACTACTCAGTCATTTCCATAGGGAATGCCGACCTTTTACATAAATGGAGGAGACTGCTGAAAATCACTGAGGGACAGGATATTCCAGATCCGGACTGGAAATTTAGCAACAAGGAAAGGAGTCAGAGTGGACAAAGAAAAGGCAGAGAGGGGAGACAGAACTGAAATTACCAGGCAAGAAGGGAGAGGATTATAATAGAAAGTGTCAGCAGTGGATTTCTTGTGGTTACCTAAGAAGTTTCAGAGAGAGGCCTTTTCTTTTCTTTCCTCATAGGCTACCAAATTAAAGCTTATCCTTCCTTGCAGTCAGTACTCAACTAGGAGCCCAGTATTGCAAGGAGTGGATGGGTGTCCTTGGGCCAGGTCCTTCTAGAGCAGGGGTTGGCAAACTTTTTCTGTAAAGGTCCAGAGAGCAAATTCAGTATTTTCAGTTTGGCCAGTCATGTGGTTTCTGCCGCATCTACTCAACCCTGCCATTGTAGCGTGAAGCCGACATACGTACACAACACGTAACAAATAGGCCTGGCTCTGCTCCAGTGAAATTTTATTTGACAAGTGCCCCACTGAATTTGGCTCTTGGTCTGAGTTTGCTGACCCCTGCTGTAGTGACTGGGTAAAAAATATGCATCCTCCGTTTGTATCAGCTCATGGCTCTCCCTCAAAGCAACCTGAGGCCAGAGAGAAAGAAGCTAAATTTACCTACTCCAAAATGATTTGTTCTGGGGATTGCCCTTACCCAAAACAGCTAGTATTCAGACACCCAAAATCCAATCTCATTGCTGTCAGGACGTGGTGCTGGAGGGTCAGCTACCCGATCTTTATGATCCGTGTTGGAAAGAAAGCAGTTGGATCTGGGGGGGAGGGGGACAAAATGTTGGAAGAAGCACCTAGAAAGAACTGGAACTGCAAGAAGCAAAGGAGATGGTGCCCTTAATCCAGCTCTGCCCGCGGGGGGAGGAGGACCGGTGTGGCAGGCTCTGCCATGGGAACCGAACGTAAACCGTGGTTGTCTCCTGCATGGGCCACTGCGGCACGTTGACTGTTTTACTCACATCACTCAAAACCTGAAGCAATAACATTCTCCAGCGTTGCTGGGTCAGCTCCTGGGCTGGAATATGTGAAAGGCATCACATTTATATTTTCCTCAGTGTAAATGTTTTATGTGTTCACCTACTGATGTCCCATTTGTTGCTTCTATTGTAAATATTTGTCATTTGTATTTATTATCTCAGTGTTTTCCCCCTAAGGCATAAAGTTGCTTATGATGTTCATTTGAACCCCTCACCAATCTCCGCTATGTATTTTTCATGCCACTGGTTTGTTTCTTCTCACAAGTCAGGTAGATATCATTTCATTCTGGTTCCTGATGTTTTGAAGCATATGATGGTATTTATTGCTAAGATTCTTTTGCTCAAAACTGAGGAAATTCCAAATTCCTGTAAGCGTTCATTTGTACCATCTAAACTGTAAGCAAAGTGGTCGTTAAAAATAGACCCTTGCCCCTGCGTCCTACTTCGTACAGATTCACTCCCGAGCCTTCCTTTGAGGAAGGATGTGGATTTCCAAATAAAGATACGATGTTTACTTTGAGCTTTGCATCTTAACAAGATGATCTGAACACCTCTCCTTTGTATCAATAAATAGCCCTGTTATTCTGAAATGAGAGGACTGATAGAGTGAAATGCTGACACCCAAAACTAAATAAATAGAAAACACCAGCCCAGAACTGGAGTCATACTTTGACACACACACACACAAAGAGAGAAATCTAAACTTGAACCAAGTAAAGGGCTTCGCTAGAACAACATGGAAAAACAATGCTTCCGGGGCCATTTCCTAAGGAAGAACAACCTCGTCTGATCTCAGAATTGGCACCACGTGAGCTTGCTAAGTCATAATATCTGTTTCTGTTATGGATTTAGGCAACAGAATCTGTACATTGTCACATTGCATTACTTTTCTCCAAGCATTAATAAAGGTTTTAAATAAATGGCTTCCACTTGAGTAGCGTTATTGTCTGAGAGGGCTTTGGACGTCCAGTGCAAAGGGAGATGGCTATGAGCAAGTGGCCTTTTGAGTCCTTTTAAACTGCCAGATGTTCAGTTCACAAGGAGGAGAACTAGGTGAAGAAGACCACCCTGGGCTTCTCCTCCATCAGAGGGACTCTGTCCAAAACCCTGCCTGAGTCACCCAGACAAAGAGGAGAATGCACTCCGTGCAGCCAGCCTGGAAGTGCCAGCCCCATGGCCATTAGGGAGGTCACAGCTCCCTCTGGTCTCACCTTTGAGTCTCTCCTGGGGCCTGGGACCCCTTCTTTCAGACTGAGGCTGTGCAGACACCACCAGCATAACTGCTCAGTGGCCTCGCACAGGCAGGGAAGCTCACCGCCTCCTCCCCAGCTCTCCCTCACCACAGCAAAACAGCCGGAGTCCCTGATCTCCTAGGGACTTACACACCATTAAAGTGCTAGGCGTTACACGTACATTATCTCATCCTGTGTCCCACAAGTAGCAAGTATTATCCCCATTTTACAGGTGAAGAAACTGACGTACTGAAAGATAAAGCGACTTGTCTAAAACTGTGTGGCTAGTGAGTGGGAGGTTTGAACCCACGCCCAGGTCTGCGACTCTGAGTCCACACGCTCTCCCCCACTTCAGGCCGAGATTCTCCACTTCAATTTACGCCAATCAGTATTATTCCTATTTCACACGAGGCTTAGAAAAAGAATAATTATACTCCTACATTTGTAGCAGCAGGGCTCTGAGGAGTTCTGCTTTAGAATAGAAAGGCAAATTGATGCTCTCACCTTTCTTCTCTGCAAAGACTCAAGTTTTGGTTCGGCTGAGGGAGAACGGGAGACATGGAGTGTCATCCCTTTTCTGCGCACGTGGGTAAATCATTTAAAAGGTTCTCCTCGAGGGAGGGGCTGGCTTTTGAGAACATGCAGGAGAGCTCTCTCCACTAAAGCCACCCGATCACCAGCCCTGTCTGAGAGGCCGGGCCCCCCTGAAATCTTCCCACCGTCATCGTCCTCATCGTGATAGGTGCAGTTTCTTGTGGATCTTTTATGTGCCCCATGCGCTGCCCGGTGCTTTACAGATATTATTTCTGAACCCCATTTTGCACATGAAGAAACTGAGGCTCAAAGGCATCTTAAGATCCCTGGAGCCCGTCACCAGGCTAGCAAGCTCTGGAGGGGGTACGCCAACCCACCCCAGGGCTCTGCTCCATCTTACTCGCAGTCTCTCGCCCCAGGTGTGAAGACATGGGTTAAGTACACACGAGTTCAGAAACGCAGCCGGCTCCCCCAAACCTCAGGACTGCTCCAATCCATCGGTTCGGGAATTATTAGGCTGTGGGAAAGAGAAGGCAGAAGTGCTTCCAGATATGCTGGTATTTAAGTAAAGTTTCCAAAGGAAGCTGGAGCTGTGTGCCCCAAAATCTGGAGATGAAAATCTGAATTTGTTCTAAAGTCAACGAAAAAGAAAGCCCCCTGCTGAGGAGGGGCCAAGCCTTGGCCAGAGGACAGGTTTCACGTGAAATTATTTTTTTGTGGACAGAGAAGAGAAGAGCACTAGAAGCCTTGAGCTGGGAGTCATGAGCTGCTGCTGGCATAAGCAGTTCGGTTTTTATCACTCCCCCAAAAAGAACACACATGCCAAAAGTCACTCCCCAAAGAGAACGGAAGAAAAAAGCCACAAAGCCAACCTAAGCTTATGCCTGAAATGGGCCCCACCAGGATGAACCCTGCCATTCGACAGAACCCCAGCTTCGTGGCACTTGAGGGTGTGCACCCACCTAGCCACCGATCAACATCGGGGCTGCCTGAGAGAGCTAAAAGTTGGTAGAGGCCAGAAAAGCTCCTCTGATGAATTCTCACAGGCAGAGCAATTGTTCACAAGGTACAGAGGAGAATCAGCTGGTTCCATTTTCCATTAGACAGTTTCCAGGATTTTTTTTACAGTTCTTAAAGTTAAGGGGGAGTGCCCACGTAAAAGAAGTGACAGGCTAAAGAGCATGGGGACTGCCTGCCGGCTGGCCCTCCCAAGTCATGAATAACACTCAGCCGAAGACCCAGGGTGCCAGAGAGCGCTTTGTGCAGGAAGAATGACCAGGCCCTAGAATTCTGTCCCTGTTGCTTGTTGCTATGTTAACAAACTACCCCCAAAATTTAGTAGATTGAAACAACCATTTTATTTTATTTTTGTGTGTGAGGAAGACCAGCCCTGAGCTAGCATCCGTTGCCAATCCTCCTCTTTTTGCTGAGGAAGACTGGCCCTGGGCTAACATCCACGCCCATCTTCCTCCACTTCATATGGGACGCCGCCACGGCATGGCGGACAAGCTGTGCATCGGCCAGCACCTGGGATCCAAACCTGCGAACCCCAGGCTGCCAAACCGCGAACTAAACTGCTGTGCCACCGGGCCGGCCCCAAAACAACCATTTTATTTTGCTCACAATATTGTGCGTTAGAAATTTAGAAAGAGCTCACCTGGGTGGTTGATCTCTTCTCCACATGCCCCGGCTGGGGCAACTGGGACTGGAGGGTCCCCTCCCCAGATGGCCCCTTCAGGATGGTGCCTCGGTGCCCCGGCCTTTCTCTCTCTGTGTGTCTCTCCACATGGCACCTCACTCCCCAAGGCCTCTCAAAGGAAGGCCAGCTCTGGGCAGTTAGTCTCCCTTCTCCCACAGTGCCTGGTTTCCCCAAGATAGGCTGGAGGATTCTGCAGCATACTCTTCAAATCTACACTAGGGTTTTGATGTCATCCTTGGTACTGTAACAACCCCAGGGTGTGAACACCACGAGGGCAGAGAGGGGTCACTTTTGCACACAGTTTCATGTCTTCCCAGCAGCCCTGCCATTGCACAGTGTGAATGAATGAATGAATGAATGAGTTGAAACCTCTTGTCTAAAAGAGTGCCAAATTGTCAAATCAGATGTTTCAATTCACTGTAATGTCTAAAGTAAATATATCCTTGTGTCCTTGTGAGGGGCATCGACATGCCATAGAATCAGTGACTGGGTGTCAGAGTTACAAATCACGGAAAGCCTGTAATTTTGGAGGCAGGAGACATAGACAGAAGTACCGATCCAGCCACTGACTTGTCTTGCACCAGGTAAATCTTTTTTTTTAAATAACGACTGAAAAAATAAATCAGGACTGCCCCTGAGACCCTGGCAAATCACTTGAACTTTCTAAGCCTGTTTCCTCAGCGACAAAATAAGGAATCTAACAGCTACCCTGCTTCCTTCACAGAGGTGAGGAGCATAAAATGACTGAAGCTGTACAAAAATCAGAATACATAGGAAATGCTTTGAAGACTGTGAAACGCCATGTAAATGGTAGGTATTATTTCTCCTGGCCATTTTGGAAGGCTTCTGCCTAAAGCGAAGAGGACAGACAGAATGAGCTGCCCCATCCATTCCACTATGTCCTGGCGGTTCTCCGAGGCAAGTACGAAGTCTTTCATGGCCAGGACAGAGGGGCCAGCCCCGCCTTGTGGGAATTTGAACCAGGCATAAGAGGTCACAGGCTAACAAGGTGGGGACCCTCTCCAGGGTCAGAGAGTGGCCTCCAAGCAGCTCCGTGATGCCGCGGCTCCTGCCAGAGGTGAGTTCCAAGTGGCAAGCTCGGCTGGGCAGTGACGAGGCCACATTGGGGAGCAGAGGGCCTTTCTGCCAGGCTCTCTGCAGGCCTCAAGGCAAGGGGCCCTCAGAAAAGCCGGCTCATAAACCGCCTTAATGAGAAAGGAAAGCAGAGACTGACAGACGAGGGAGGAAAGAGCCTCGGGGCCAGAGCCCACTCCACTGTGAGCCAAGCTTCCTAAGAGTTTGACATTTGGAAAAGATCTGGCCTGGAGGAGCCAAGGATTTGGGACAGGGCTCCTTCCGGCTCCCAGGAGTGTCAAGAAGAACAGGATGAGGAGGAAAATGACTCAGCTGAAATGAAGAAAAATGTATTTTTAAAAAGTGAAATATTGAAAGGCGGAAAGGGATAAAACGGATCCCCAGGATAGGGTCCAAATGCCTTCTCAGAGTCTGTGGGGCGAATTTGCAAAAAGCTAGAGAGCTCGCGAGGGTTTCTAGACCAAGAACAACACCGTGAAAATGAAGAGAGTCTTCTGGGCTTGTCAGGTCCGGGTCCCCGGGAGCTGGTGCCACCTCTGCAGGAGAAACGCTGAAAGCAACCCAGCAGCACAGAAGTTTCCCCCCGCCTTTTGATTCTGAAAACGCAGTGAGTTCTGCAACAGAGGAGCGGGGCAGAAACTCATCTCCAGTTCAGACTCACGTTTACCCGGCGGGGCAAGGCTGGGAGGAGGGGTCTACGGTGCCCTGCCGGACTCCCCCTTACTCCATTCCATCCACAGAACTTCAGTGGGGCAGTAAGGGAAGGGAGGTGGAAGGAGGTTCCCTCCCCAGAAGTTAGCACAACTCCATCCCTCCAATAGCCAAGGTCAGATGACCCTGACTGCAGAAGTGTCCCTTTGAAACACTCAGTGGAGAACAAGCTTGATAATGAGATGAGCTTAAGGAGAAGCCACTGTCCCACAGCTCTCCATCTCCCTCCCCCGGGTCATCCTGTGAGTGTTGGGTTCACACCAGGGTTCCACCTCCTCCCTAGCACGGAACTCCATGGAAACCCACATTTCTAGAAAAGGGAAGGTTGGAAGAAGAGTTCAGCTCTGAACAGCCCAAGAACTGCAACCCCTCACGGGGGCGCGTCAACCCTGCTGGCGTTTTTCAGAGTCTCCCAGCACTTACCCAGACCCTCCTGTCGCTGGAAAACAATCCACATGTGTTCTCCCGGGAGGATGCAGAGCAGGGAGGCCATCCCGCGGCCCATTCAAATGACTGTGGCACCTGGCGGGGGTGTCTCCAGTCTCCTCGTGGCTGCAGCTATGCAGAAGGAACGGGGCCAGCCGTCCTCCGAGGCCCCCCTGCCAGCCATGACTCTTCTGAGATTCCTTTACCAGCCTCTGCTTTTCTACACAGATACCCACAGGCAGAGATGGAACCAACCTCCACACATGTATTTCCAGGGCCCAGGGACTTAGAAGCTGTGTCGATTAGGGCAAGCAGAGACAGAATTAAAAGTGCAAGAGATTTGTTGGGGAAACGCTGTGAAGGACCAAGGGGAGAGCAGGCGCGGGAGTGGAGCCTCAGATCACAGTGCTGGCCTGACACCCGAGAAGGGAGGGAGGGAGGACCCAGCAGGACTGCAGTGTGGTTCTGAGGACATCAGTGCCAGGATGGTGGGGAGACCCCAGGCAAAGTGCGCTGCTAGAGGAGGCCTGTGTCGGGCAGGAATGGCCGCCTGCAGCCCTCCTGTGTGCTCGGTTATCACTGGGAACAGCTGAGGAAGAGTGTGGCTCAGCCTGAACACTGTGATGGGCCCTGAAGGTGTGGCAGGTGGAGGCTGCAAACTAACACTCTTCGCAGCAGGGAGATCTGGGCAGCAGACCCCCACCGCTACCTAAGAGCCAACGCTTCTTTAAAAAGTCTTTAAACAGAGCACTACACTTAGTTCCTGAGACAGGATCTACCCATGACCAGCCCTTTGGCAAGAGGCTTCACAGAGTTGTCGTGAGAAACAAGAGAATGAATGTAACAGTAATTTGCAAACTAGGAGGCCTACACTAGAGGTTCACAAAATGGTGGTTCACAGCCCAAATATTGCCTGTAACTGTGTTCTGTTTGACTCACATATTGATTTTTTTAAAGCCAAGTTAGTTGCCAGCACATACAAACCACAGAAATCCAGATTTCCAGCCCCTCTTCAAGAATAAAAACATCTAGGGGCCGACGCAGTGGCGCAGTGGTTTAGTTCGCACTTGGCAGCCCAGAGTTCGCGGGTTCGGAACCCGGGCCCCTGCCGACGGACTGCTTGTCAGCCATGCCGCGGCGGCAGCCCATATAAAGTAGAGGAAGATGGGCACGGATGTTAGCCCAGGGCCAGTCTTCCTCAGCAAAAAGAGGAGGATTAGCAACGGATGTTAGCTCAGGGCCGGTCTTCCTCACACACACACAAAAAAGAATAAAAACATCTACCAATACCAAGCCCACATTCCAGTTCACCACAGTCCCCACCACTCCCTATTGTCTTACATCTTACCTGCCTACTCATGTAATTAACCAGACTGGCCCCTGTAGGTCTCCCGCCTACACTCATGGATGCATCTAAGCAATTCATAGTCATTCAACTTCCTAGGGGGATATGAAGAGGAACACTTAGAAAACTGAAAAGAACTTCAGGAAATTAAAATATGAGAGAGAAAAATGAAAAATTTAATAAAACAATTGGGAGATCAATTTGAGAAAATCCCTCAGAAAGAGATGAACTATGGAAAAAGAAAAAATAAGAAAGAGAATCAGTGTAGGGGATTTAACATCCAACCAGCAGGAATTCCAGAATAAGGGAACTGAGAAAATGGTAGGGAGAAACTTACCAAAGAAATAGTACAGAACTGAATGACAAGAGTTTTCAGACTGAAAAGGCCTAAGGAGCACCTAAGACAGTGAAGGAAGAACTCCCCAACAAGACGCGTTCTTGTGAAACTTTGAAACTCCTAGGGATAAAGGTAGAAATCCTAAAAGCTTCCAAAGAGGGGGGGGAAATCACATAAAAAGAATCAAGAATCAGTACAGCATCAGATTTCTCAACAGCAAAGAAGTCAGAAGACAAAGTATGGCATTCTGAGGGAAAATGATTCTACACCAGTCAGATCATCAACAAAATGGAGCACAATCCAGATATTTTTCAAACATGCAAGGTCTCAAAAACTCTCCTCAAATATCCTTTCACTGGAAGCTCCCAAAGGCTGTGTTCCAGCAAAATGAGGGAGTAACCCAAGAACAAAGGACACGATGAGGTCCAGGAGGCAGATCTAGCACCGGAGAGAGGGAAGGGACTTCCAGGAGGATGGGAGGAAGAGTCCGTGGTGACAGCTGATCAGCCAGCCCCACTGGGAGCAGAAGACAGAGGGACTGCAGACGAGCACTTCATGGTTCTGCCAGAGGGCTTGGGGCTAAGTTAGTGCTGGTTAAATTAGTTACCATTTTACCATGAAGTTAGTGGTGGTTAAATTAGTTACAGGAAACTAAACAAACCAAAACTGAGCAAAAGACTTGAATGGGCATTTCACAAAGGAGATGTCCAAATAGCCAGCAAGCACATGAAAAGGCCTCAACATCATTGGTCATTAGGAAAATGCAAATTAGGATGACAACCATCCTCACAACCCACCCAGCAGAATAGATCAAGTTCAGAACAGTAGAAAATCCCCGGTGCTGGGGAGGCCGTGAAGCCACCAGACCTCTCGTACTGACGGGGACACAAATGGTACAACCACTTTAGGAAACTCGGGCAATTTCTGATAAACATATACCCATCCTATGGCCGAGAAACTTCACTCCCAGAAATATGTCCAAAGAAATGAGTACGTATAGCCACCCAAATAGTAGTGCAAGAATATTCAGAGTAGCTTTATGCAGAATAGCCAAAAACTAGAACCAGCCCAAATGTCCATACAGTAGGGAATGGATAAACATAGTGTGATATTTCTAGCCAAGGAATACAACTCAGCATTAAACAGGAATGAAGGCTGATACACACAACCACATGGATGAAACTTAAAACCACGATGAGGGCAAGAAGCCAGAAAGAAAAGAATATATGTGGTATGAGTCCATTTATATAAGAAGGTTCAAACACAGGAAAAACTAACCTATGAGGTGAGAATCAAAATAGTGGTTATCTCTGGGGGGCAGGGACAGGAAGGTATTAACTGACAGGGACACAAGGGAAACTTCTGGGATGACAGATATGTCCTAGTGTCACAGGTACATCATATATAAAAGTCATTAAAGCTGGGCACTTAAGATATTTACGTTTTACTACATGTAATTTATTCCTCAATAAGGAACCGAAAGAAAACTAAACAAACCAAAAAAGATGCATTATTCATTCCACGAAAAGTAAAAGCTTACATTAAAAAAGAAAATGTAATCATAGGACACTCCCTGTAGTATGGACTTAGCTTGGCTGTGAACAATAATGACACAGTTGTAATAATAGATAAATATACTATATGTGATTCAAGTAGAAATCTGTATTAGCAGGATGGGCAGAGGGCAGTGTGCTTGTGAGCAGAGGGTTGGGGGTGAGCAAAGAGCTAAATCCGAACATTCTGTAGCAGGAAGTCAATAGATATGTCTAAAATCAAATAAACAAACAAGAAATAGGAGTGAGGTATGTTGTTCAGACATCTGGAGGTAAATACTAGAAGAAACAGCTAAAGGGAAGCAAGTAAATATCTCTGGGGAGTAGGATTTAGTGGTAGGGAGATGTAGGCAGGTAATTTGGATCTGCTAGAATTAGGTTTGGCAGAAAGAAACAGAAACCCAAAACAAAATCCCTTAATTAAAACAGATATTTCTGCCTCAGGTAAAAGTCTGGAGATAGACAACTCAGGGCTGTTCCACAAAGTTCTCACACACTCAGGCTCCTTTTTCTCATTGCTCTACCATACACGGCCTTCAGTTCCAAGATCACCTTATGGTTCACTATGGCTGCTCCAGCTCCAGCCATCAAATCCACATTCCAGCCAATAGGATGGAAAAGGGACAAAAGATGAAAAAGGGTGCATACCAGTTGTCTTTCTAGGATGTTTCCCCAAAGCTACCACACAATGCTTCTGCTTAAAATTCACTGGCTAAAACTGAGTCCCACGGTCACTTGAGCTGCAAGGGAGGCTGGAAAAAACCATCTCTATTCTGGACAGCCATGTGCCAGTGATGGAAGAAGGGAGTCTCTGCCATTAGGACTTGTGTTTAAAATCTTTAACTATATATAGGTATTACTTTGATTTAAAAAATTTAAACAAAAATAAATAGCATGAGCAGCCAATAGACAAAATGAAGAGCAATTCTGCTGGGTGGACCAGCACGGCAGGCCGCACTGGTCCTGAGCACACACGTGGGCAGGCAGTAGGAAACTCCTGAGGAGAGCAGAGCCGCCACTTCAGGCCTCCCACCAGCCAGGGAACCAGAAGCAGGGCCCACAGAAGGAAGACTAAGAAGCTGCCATGCGGAATTAAGGTACTGGGTGGCACACCAGAGCAATAACCTACCCCAGGCCAAGTAACTCCATGACAACAACCTTGCAGACGGCCCCAAGCTCTGAAATCTTTCCCACCCTTCCACATTCAGGCCAGTGTTTGAAACGATGAAACCGCGCAATGTCCCGGAAGGGTGGAAATTGTTACTCCTCCTTTACAGGTAAGGAAACAGCCTCCAGAGGTTGACTTCCCCCAGGTCATTACTGGAGACTTGACCTCAGGAATCCCCAAGACCGAGTCAGGGTTTCCCTCCTCCATGATACAGGTGCTCCTCTAAGGGGTCTGGGCAGCCACTCGCAGCTTTTGGATCCTCCGCAGGGCCACATCAGGCCTGTCAATAAATTACAAGGAGCAATGACTCATCTGAAGACAAGATAAACAACAGGCAGGCCGGGCGGGCTGAGCGGTCCTGTTTCCTAGGAAGTGGCCTTCTGCAGGGCTGGAAGAATACACAGTTAGCAGGCAGGAACCCCTTGTGCAAACACCAGCACAGCAGTTTGCAGACAAAGAGAAAGTGCTGCTGGGACTAGAGATGGGCGCAGAGCTGGGAGCTGCAGAGTTATTCCAATCCTGAAATGGCTTTTGTCGAGCCTGGGCCACGAGCCTGAGCATATGGAATTCCAAGCCTTTCCCTTCCAATTAGCCTAAAACCAAAAGAGAAAGTCCTTCTGCACTGCTCTAATAATATTTTCCTGCCGTATCCCATCAGAGGATCCCCAAATGCTTCACCAACACTTCTGGATGAAACTGCAGACCCTCCGAGTGTCCTTGGGGCAGTCACTTCCTCTCCCTGCACCCCAGGCCTCAGGGGAGAAGCAGATGGCTCTCAGGGAGACCGAGGGGATCTGGCAGAAGGCAGAGATCTGCCTCCAGAAGCCGTCCTAGCCAGGTCTGTCTGGACGCAATGGACTCATGGGCACCAGCCAAAGCCCAGAGCACAGACGGTCCAGCCGGAAAGTGGCAGGCGGGTCGGGGAGGGCCAGGCAGGCAGGCAGAAGTGGAGGGCAGGGCAGAGCTGCAGAGTGTGCGGAGGCCAGCGGGAGGGACTGGCCCAGGGCTCAGCGACAGGGCTCAGCTCCTGCAAAGACTCAGATCCCTCTGGGACCCCACCCGAGAAGAAATCTGCTATCAGGCACAGGATGCAGGTAGAGCCCAGTTAAGGCCTGGTGATTGGGAAACAAGACAGGAGACAGTCCGCTGGGCTTCAGGTCAGGGTGAGGTGATGTAATGCTGACTCAGCCAGAGAGACCTCAGAGGAACTTTTCCTACTCCCTGACCGGTCACGGAACTGAGGCCGGAGTCTGCAGCTGAAGTAGCTTAGAAGTCAGGGACATGGACTGCAGGACAGGGTGCCTCCGAGGCAATTCAGGAAGCAGCATGGCCTCGGCCACCTCCCTCCTGTCCCCCTGCTTAGGAGGCCTTCTCCAAATCATCAGAGCTAGGCAGGTGACCTTCAGTGCAGCCCTGGGCCTCTGTGACAACGCCCAGAACAAAGCCCTGCTCATCTGTGACCCCTTCCCAGACTCACCCAGCTTGAATGGACCTTCCTAAGGCGTGAGTTTTATCTCTGACCCAATTCAAATCTTCTATTGTTATTTTAAGATGACTTACTCTCACCCCACCCCAGCACCCAGCACAATGCCGGGTACTCAGAAGAGCTCAGTCAATATCTTTGTTTTTGACTCGACTTGAAAATAATCTAGCTAAGGAGATTAAAAAAGAACTAGATAGGAAAATATCCATATACAAAAAAAGCACAAAATGATGCCGTGCAAATAAAAGTCATAAATCCTGAGGGAGCATTGAAAAATTAAGTGAGAGAGGGGGACATTACTCTGGGAAGGCTGCTTGGAAGAGGTGAGTTTTGAACAGCTTGAACCAGAGTTTGGGCTTATATATTAGAAGTGTTTTGGTTGCAAGCAATAGCAATCTAATTCAAAGTAGCATAAGCCAAAAAAAGAAAAGAAAAAGGAAGGAAAGAAGGAGGGAAGGAAGGAAGGAGGGAGAGAGGGAAGGGATAAAAGAGGAAAGAATAGGGGGCACTGCATTGGCTCAAGCAATGGGATGTAGGCAGGGCTGGATCCAGGTGCTCAAATTATGTTATTAGGAATCCACCTGTCTCCATTCTGCTTTCCTGTGTAATGCTTCATTCCAAGGCAGGCTCCCTCTAGGGTGGCTCCCTTGACTTAGATCCTACAGCTTTGCAACCACAGCAGAAAGAGAGAGCTTCTCTTTGCCAGGAGTTGAGGGGGGATTATTTTCTTTTTAATGTTGTTAGGAGATACCGAGGGGGGTTATTTGTTAGTGCAGCTTAACCCGGGCGATCGCGACAACTACACGCCTCCCTGATGTAGCTTGGGACGCAAGCTCACCCCTGTGAGCCAGAAGGAAATGGTGCTCTGATTGGCCAGGCTGAGTCAGGGTGTGGTGCTCTGATTGGCCAGGTTGAGTCAGGGTGTGGTGCTCTGATTGGCCAGGCTGAGGTAGGTTATGGTGCTCTCATTGGTCAGGCTGAGTCAGGGTATGGTGTTCTGATGATTGGCCAGGCTGTCAGGGTATGGTGCTCTCATTGGTCAGGCTGAGTCACAGGCCCAGTCGCGGAACCAGGGAGCCGAGGCCAGCGCCACCCTAATCGTGTGGTCTGAGATTTCCGCAAAGGAAAAGGGAGAAGCTGTTGCCAAAGAGAAAGGGGAATGGACACTGGGCAGCGAAAATCAGCAGAGCTCACCGCGCTTGGCAGAGGGGTGCAGGGAGGTGGGGCATACCTCATACCAACCGTTCCTGCGCCTGAGCCCACCGTCCTGTCTGATGACCCCCTCCCTCCAGGGCCCTCCTTGCTCCCCCGAAGTGAAAGCTGGAGTTCCTGAAGAGGTCTGTCCTCTCCCCGTGCTGCCCACCTGCTCCGGCCAAGACTGCCAGCTAGGAACTCTGCCCTGCAGGGAGGCCGGCAGGTGTCCAGCGGCGCCCCGGGGCCCAAGGCCCGCGCCTGCAGCCTGTGCGGGCGGCCTCCCGCGGGACCCCCGGCAGCGGGCACAGACGCCCCTCGTCGTCGCGGCGGGCCAAGTCCTCGGGGAGCCCTCAGCAGCTTTAGCTCGGCCACTCCCTTACGTGTTTCCACCGTCCTGGACGAGAGAATCCAGCCCGGCCTGCCGGCCTCTCCCCGCAGACTCAGAATCCGGTGGAGCGGGGCTCACACTTCCTGCGGCAGCCGGGGGTCAGGAGTTCACCCGCTGAACCGTCGCCTGGGGACGGGGTCCTAATACGCGTTACATCCTCCCCCAGAGCTCCCACAGCTGTGTTTCCCCTCGCTGGGAAGGGAAGAGAGCGAATCGAGAAGCAGGAGGAATTACGTGGCGCAGAAATGCTCAGCGTGGGATTCCGAGTCCAAATGTCAGACTCTCGGTTATGATTTCCAGCAGGTCGTGTTCGAGTTTCTGCCTCAGTTTTCCAAATAGCAAAATGGGGGTGAAAGGGGTCATTTCAGGAAGTGAGCCAGTCTTTGGTGAAGTAGGAGTTTCTCCATCCAGGTTCTGCTGGGTCCCACAGCAGTCCAAAACCAAGCCTACCCTTTTTCTAGAAGATTTTCTTGACCCCCAGACGCACTGCAGGAGAGAGAACTGCAGTCTAGCTGACTTTGCCTCTTCAGTTCTCTGTCCAGGCTGGGCACTGGATGAAGCTGAGCCACCCGCTGTCGGCGCATAGCTCCCTAAGCATCTCTCAGAGGTGACCCGAGGCTGGCAGAGGGGCAAAAGCAGGACAGGCTAAAGTGTCCCAAAAATCTGGAGCCTGGCCTCCTACAGTGCACCTGGGAGCGCCAAAGTAAAGGAGGCCTCGAGGACTCAGAACCTGCCACTCGGTGTATCGCATGTATTTATAAAGCAACAAGAACCAGAGGGCTGGAGAGGGGGCAAAGTCTGGGGAGGGGGTTGAAGAGAACTCAATATGTGACAAGGTCAGGACAGGCAAGAGAGGGGCAGTTCCTTTTGGTTAGTCTAGAACCCAAAAGTTATTTATTAAAAAAAAAAAAAGTAGAAATTTAAAAGAAAGTCTGTATAAAGCCCCTGCTATGCACTCGGCTAGAGAGCATACAGCTAAATATAAAAGACAGGGTCCACTTGGGGGCAAGACTGGCTACAAGGCCTTTGTATAGGTGTTTCAAAAGGACAAATCTAGCAAAATCACTTAAATGGGAATTAGGGCAAGTCCTGGCAATTGTATTAGACAACTTGGGTTGCCAGTGGCAGCCACCCAGTTCAAACTGGCTTAAGCCAACAAGAGGAGTCTATTGGCTCACTGGACTAAAAAGGTCAGGGGTTCCAACTTCAGGTGGAGTTGGATCCAGGCTCAGACAGTGCCATGAGGACTCAGCCACCTCCTCTCCATCTTTTGGCCCTGCCTCCCTCTGTGCCAGCTTCATTCTAGGATGCCATGTGGCACCTCCTGGAGGCTGCAAGCGCACAGCCTCCTTTACTGGCAACCACAGAGGGAAAAAGAGCTTGTCCTTCCCAAGAGTTCTGACTGACCTGGTTTGCGTCGCAGCCATTGTGGCCAGGGAGAAGAAATACACTGACTGGTCAGCCCAGAGCCATGTAGGGAGTCTCATATAAGGGTCTGGGACTCTGGGAGGACGGCCTGGGCTGGAGACAAGAAAGGGACTCACTGGGATAAAGATGGAGACAGGGTTACCAGCTTTGCCATTGCCCAGCTCTGGGGCCTTGAGTGAGTCAGTGTCCCACTGTGAACCTCTGTTTCCTCATCTGTAAATGGGGTAACAATACCTACTGCAGGTGGCTGCTCTGGAGATCAAGCCAGATAATTTATATACAGTACCTAGCACAGAGCACTCAACGAATAGTAGCTACTATTCTTTTTTCTATTTATTCCATTTGTCTCTCACTTAGTTTCCCTTTTCCCTGTTTCCTCCTAAGACTGCCAGAGGCTCAGCCTTCGGCACTACTCAGCATCCTGAGAAGTGCTGGCGTAGAGACGGGAGGGGGCCCGGGCTGTGGGGCCTCATTACACCCATCCCTCCATTCACCTGGGCGTGCTCCATCCTGCAGCTGCGGCGGGGAGACATGGACTGGGCATGCCAGGTGCCCCCGAGGGGCCGAGGCTGGAGTGGGAGTTTCTACCAGAGGCATCGTGAGCTATCAAGAACCACAGGGCCAGGAAAAGGGCCACCGGGAAAGCCAAGTGCAGAGCCTCCAAGAATGCACCTCCGGTTTGGGAGCATGGACATGGGAGCAGGTCGGGACTGCCGGATGGAGAGGGTGGGAACAGGAAAGGGAAGGGGCAAAGAAGTGACCCTCGGAATCCGACCGTTACCAAAGGCAGGGAAACAGCCTGGCAGCTCCCGGGCGAGTCAAGGCCACCGCTGAGTTCTAGAGATTGGAAGAATTCTTTGAATTCAGAAAAACATCAGGACAGCCCCACCCACTGTTCCTGGAAAGGGCCACACGATGACAGCAGCAATTACGGCCATTGCAGGTGGGAACCCAGCGAGGAGCCATCACGAGGAAGAAAGAGCAGGCCACCAGTTTTGGGAGGCCAACCGGAAAACCTCCCGCATCCTTCCTCCCTTTCCCTCAGGCTTCTCGAGAGATCCCTTCACTGAGACCTCCCTCCAGACCTTCCCAAGTGCAGTAGGAGCAGCTGAGCAGTGAGGGAGGCTCCGCCCGAGGGTTTGCAGGACAGCAGGTGTGAGCGGGTGACTCTGGGTTTCTGTCCTTCCTGGTGAGGGACCTTGGGCAAGTCTCATTTCCTCGTCTGGAAAGTTGGAATAGTCACCCGTCACCTCAGCCAGTGCTGGGCCCCAGATGGGGCAGGATGCGGCCGGGAAGGCCATGAGGGCCACGAACCTGGGAAGCTTCAGGGGGTCCCCCCTGCTCCACCCACCAACCAGGGGGCCCCCAGAGCAAGAACACCTAGCTTGGGAGCCCAGGGGCATCTCTTAAGACACCTCTAGCTCTTCCCCATCGGGTCCACCCTGGCAGCAGACTCGGCCCACCACTGGCCTTTCCTGAGTCAGAATTCCGGATCAGAGGGCAGAACAGCTTGCTGGGGGGCGCCAGTGCAGCCGAGTTCAGCACCTGCATTTTGGAGTCATGCTGGCTGGGTTCAAATACTACCTCCAAGTCTTATTAGCTACAGAACTTTGGGCAAGTCATTGCCCCTTCCTGGGCCTCAGTTTTGCCATCTGTAAAATGGTGATAGTTCTATGTTAAATCAAGTGAGCTCAGCAACCCTCACGTAAAAATTGCTCAGTGGTAGTGGCTGCTATGATTGATGTTGTTATTATTAGGCTTAGGGGATGAAAAGAGGTCTTCACTTAAAAATTTCAAAATCCACAGACTCAAGAGAGATGGCTTACAACCTAAAATTCCATTTTATCGCTCCTTTAAGTATCTTTCTGCTTTCTTGTCTCCTGGGCACCTTCTTCACAAGATTGCCCAAACTTCTCCCTTCCAACCGTCAGCAGCCCAGAAGTGGATGGTAAAATTCAGACAAGGAAACGGAAAAAGCTAGTAACAGACAGCAGCTCGAAAACCAGACTGACATGCACATGTTGGCATCTGCTCAGCCGAGTGAGTGCCCGTGGAGCTCCCAGACGGGGCTCTGCTGCCAGGGCTGCCAGCAGCAGTGCTGCTGCTGTCCTCTGACACGGATCACACACTAAATTTTCCAAGGGGGCTCATAGATGAGAAAGGGGTTGAGGCGGCGGTTTCCAGGATCTGCGTGGTAACATGTCATTCTGCCTGTATAAAGATGACACGACTGGTCTGCAGTCCCAAGCATTGAAGCCTTATCAAGCCCTGGGGAGGGATCTGCACACACACACACATCCTTTTCTGGGCCCCTCCACCAGCTGCCCCATTTGCCCAAGGACAGCGGGGCTCATCTGCGGGTCATCTGGAGAAGTCGAGAGGACAGTCCCCAACCTGAGATGGAGAAAGAGGTCTAGAGGACTCAAGCGAGGAGAAGCCTCATCCACCCTTGGTGACCTGGGGCCCATGCACCACCAACATTCTCTGTCCTGTGAGTGTGCACCCCCTAATTGAGCTTTCGATTCAGCTGACCTTAGAATGAACTGGACCCCCCAGCACTGCAGCTGATAGTAACAGGAGGAGGGAAAGAGGTTGCTCAGGGATGCTGGGGCACGGAGGGTGGAGAAAATTCAGGGAGGGGCTGAAAATGGTCTAGATCACCAGTAGGCCTGGACCCCGGGTTCCAGCCCCAGAGCCTTCCCTCGTGGGTGAAGGTGACTGGAAAAAGGAGTGCTGCCTGGGAAGTGGAAAAGAAAAGCAGGCAGATGGAGGTGCAGGGAAAGATGACTGAGAAGAGGGGGGAGAGGATGGGTGGAGCAGAGAGGAGAGACGAGGAAAACAGCCCCCCGGGACTTGGGACTCAGATGGGCTGCCCAGGAGGGTGGTTGGCACGTTCCATGCATAACCTCCCCCTGAGCTGTGGCCTACCCCAAGTGTCCCCAGCCGCCCCACATCCACGCCCTGTGTTCACACTGCAGATAGTATCTATGGTTTTATCGGGGTCTTACAGACTGTGCCCACACAGCTCCAGGGGGCCCTTAAATGCCATGATCTATGCAAGAGGTGGCCCTGGGTTGTGCAGTGAACAGTCTGGGCAGCCCTATGCCACAGCCCCGGCTGCATCCATTCCCGATGGGTGCTCTCCTCCAGCTCCGTCTCTCTCACCTGGGCAGCCTCCACCTGAGCTGGGCCCCTGACATCAAGACAGATGGCAAAGTCATGTGATCACAAGGACAAGTGGCAAACCCCACAGAATGGTAAGCTGAGTCTGAAACACCAGGCTCCAGGCCCGCTCTCTCGCCCGCTAACGGGGCCATTGGCCCCAGTCAGAAACGAGCCTTGTTGAATCCCCCGCGCCCACCCTCCTGCCTGTGCCGTCCTGCTGGCAGCTGCGCTAGGAGCCACCCAGGCCCTCCCACCACATCCCAGGCACATACCTGCTGTGGCAGCCCCTCTCCTGCCCACGAGGCTGGGCTAGACCTGGCCCCATCACAATTGAGGGGGCCTGTCCAACAGCTGTTCCCCCACGTCACCCCCCAACCTGCCTGCCCCTTCTTCCGTTGTTCCGAGAGCTTGCTGGGTAAAGCCAGACTCTCTCTCCCAGACCCAGGGGTTAAATTATGCTTGGTCTAAGCCATTCTTGGCCATCCTGTTCCTCCTTGCCAGTGAGAGTCCAGGAAGGGTCATGTGACCCAGCTCTGGTCAATGAGATGTAAGAAGTTTGCCAAAATTTTCTGAGGTTGCTGACTGAAAAAAGAGCACTGTGGAGAAATGCCTTCTTTACCATCCTACTCTGTGTGGGGATGTGAGGCCTGGAGCAGCAGCAGCCATCTCGTGACCTAGAGGACAAATATAAGGCCAAATGCCAATGTGCTAAAGATAGCGGAGTGGAAAGAAAGAAAAGGCCTTGGTCTCTGGAGCCGTCGTGGGGCGGCTGAGCCGAACCTGAAACTGCCCTCTCCAGATTCTTTGTCCCTGAGATAATTAAATGTCTCTATAATTTAAGCCATTGTTGGTCGGGCTTCCTGTTACTTGCAGCCAAAGTCAGCCTAGCTGATATAACAGTAGGCAAGTCCCTTTCTCTTCACTCCAGGCCAGAATCCTGCTCTAGCTCCTTCCAGGGCCCAGGCGTGGGGTGCTTTTGACCACCAATCAGAGCATACCCACATACCCTTCTTGAGAACTCTAGGCCCCCGGCAGGCCTCCACTGCACCAGGAACTCCAGCCTTCCGCTGCCTGTGGTCACTGGGATGGCCACAAATCACCTGGGGTCCATGGACTTGGACTCATTCTATTCCCTCTGCTCTCTAGTCAGCTGCCTCCTAAACAAGCCACAACATCTCTGTGCTTCCATTTTCTTATCTGTAAAATGGAGGTGATGCTTTTTTACCAACTGCCTTATTTGCTCACAGCGTATCATAGGATTAAAAATAGATGAGAGGATGAGCAAAAGCATTTTGTGCATTTTAACATGCTAGGTAAAGGTCAATTAGTGTTGTCACTAAAATAGTATCTAGATGGGGAAGCAGTTTGGAAAAAAACACTCTGTAAATATAAATTGTCTTGGAACTGTACACTTTAAATGGGTGAATTGTATGGTATGTGAATTATATCTCAAAAAGCTGTTATTAAAAATCATTTAATATGTGTGGTGTGTGTGTACATATATATAGTCACTGTTATCAAAAGTATTATTGTGACGATAAAAGAAGATGTGTGAATGGCAGGCCTGGGTTAGAATTCTGCTTCTGCCACTTACTAGCTGCGTGACTTCAGGCAGGTCACTTGACCTCTCTGAGCCCCATTTCAGCTATAGAATGGGCAGAATAATACCTAATTCACAGGGCTTGAAAGGGTTAAATGAGATAACGTGTTCCTGGTGTAAAACAGGTGTACAATAAATATCGGTTCCCCTTCTCAGGAGATCCACGCCGAGTCAGGCAGTGGAGCGAGTCCCTTCACAGCTGCACAAAGTCCAGCATCTTATTCCACGCACAGCCCAGTAACCACCCGCATCAGCAGCGCCGCGGTCCGTGAGGAGCCCTGAGTTAGCGTCTCCACCGTGGGGTCGGGAGCTGCCTGTTGACAAGCATAGCCTGTCTCCCAGCTCACCCCTGGTCCCCGAGCTCTCGGGTTCACACAGACCCAGCACTCACTCAGGTGCCCTCAGCCTGATTTCTTGGCTCCTTACCCCACACTTCACGAGGTAGTAGGGCATTGTGGGCATTCCCATTTCACAGAGGCTATCTGACAGAGGAGTGGACAGGAGTATTTGTCTAGAACAGTCCCTCCAAACCTCTCAGACCAGCCCCCTAACCTCTGCTCCCCGCTCCTGCAGATGAGGCCTTGAATCTCAAGAGACCCTTGGGCATCCATGCCCCACTGCCCACATTAACATCCCCCAGACCTGGGCCCCCAAGCCCACTGCGCGTGCTGACATCTCCCAGACCTGGGCCCCTGAGCCCACTGCATGCGCTGACATCCCCCAGAACTGGCAGGTGCCTCTACAGACAGCAGCTCCTTAGGACCTGAGCCTCTGGACCTGGGCAAGGCAGGAGGGTCTGGAACGAAGGCAGCTTGATTTGGTGACTGCCCCAGGGACAGGCGTCTTGGACCTGACTGCCCAGTGGCCTGCACAAGTCCACACACCGGCTGAGCTCTTCCGGCTTCCCACGTGGTGCTTCAGCCTCTCACTGTTCTCTCAACGCCAATAAGGCGGGTCCCTGCATACACCAAAACCATTCCCCCATTCCACCTCCGGGCCTTTTCCTGTGCTGTCCCCTGAGCCCAGAACGCTGGGATTCTAATCTCCCTATGCAATTCCCTCGTGTTGTTTCTAAGGCCCGACTCAAGCCCCACCTGCTCCAAGAAGCCTTCCTGGACCCCCTTATGTGATGGCCAGTGGTATTGACTATCTGTCTCACAACTTGAAAGCCGTGGTCATGTTCTGTAGTGTACATTCGCTCGGCTGATTCAGTATGACATGAAATGTACTGGGCACCTTCCATGTACAAGGCAACGGGATTGTACAAAGATGACCCAACTGTAACCCCCAGTGAGCACACTGAGGACGGTAACACCGTGTAGAACCTCGAGCCAATTGCACCTCCCACAGGCCGTGTCCAGACAGGAGCCCGGTCCTCCTCATCCGCCCTGCAGCCCAGAGGCAAGCTCACAACAGCACAGTCTGCTCAGTACCCACCCTGACAGCACCCCGACGGTGGCCCGTTTTACAGATGAGGAGACTGAGGCTCAGAAACAACGAGAGTTGCTATGGTCACGGCACTAGTAATTGCCTGAACCTGGATCCACACCCAGTCTGTGGACTCTCCCCCGTGGACACCACACTACCTCTCCCGTGAGGTCGCAGTGAGGACGTAGTCAATGGTCCCTGACTGCTGTATCTTTCTTCCCCGGTGTGTTTCTACTTCTCCTGGGATCTCGCCCTCCCTCCTCGCCCTGTGTGGTGCACTCGGAGTAACTGTGCGTTTTCAGTCTGCTTCCTTCTTTTCTCTGCCTGTGTTTCCCCTTCCACAGCCGCAGCTGCGGGTCCGTTTCCTATTCCGTAGCGCCACCTGGCGGCCACGGAGAGCACAGCGCGTTATTGATCAAGCGGGAGACGGAGGCAGCCTTTCCCCCTCTAGTTTGGGGATCCTGTGAAGGTCGCACCAACGGCAAAACCCGAGCTTCCGGCGCAGCCCGCTCCCCTCCCCGTGGGACTCACGTTTGCACCGACTCCACGACAGCCCGTCCTGCCCACGTAGGACACAGACTCAGAAGGCTTCCCTTCACCACCAGGTGGTCTCCTGTGGGTTCAGGCGGCCGCTGGGCACAGCCCGGTACAAACCGGGGGACGCCCGCCCTTGGGTGCGGTCCTGCGGGTCTGCGGCCCCAGGCGGCAAAGGGGCCACCCCAGCAGCAGAGGGGCCCCACGCAGCTCTCCGCTGGCGGGGGGGGTCAACCCTAGGTCCACCCCAAAGCCTCAGCGAGCCGCCTCCTTCCTCCAACTCAGGGGAAACACGTTGAGAACAGTCCTCATCCTTACGGCATCATTTTAAATGACAAATGCAGAATATGAAGTTATTATACTGGGTGATCTTTTATGCTTTTTACATAAATGTTCATATGACAGAAAATTGCGCTAAAAATCTGGAAGTGTGTTAAATGTTAATGAGGGCTTTTGTGAGTGGTAGAATTTTTAATATACTTTTCTATATATTCCAACTTTTTCACAATTATCCTGGAATATCTTTATCATGGGGGGTAGAGGGGCGTCAAAGACATGTTTATTGCTCTTTGGAAAACTGGTGATGTTTCCTGTGATGCACTGGGAGCTGTGGTGTAGGAGCAAGCCGGGAAGTTGAGATCAAAACCCAGGTCCTCCACTCAAAGGCTGGGTATCCTGGAGTAAGTCACCTCCCTAACCCCCAATCTGTCCTCAGTAAACTAGAAATAATTATAGCCACCTACCTCACAGTGTTGCTGTGAGGACTACACGAGACCATGTCTGTGAAAACACTGGTATGGAGTGAGTGCTCAGTGAATGTTCCTTGAAGGAATAGTGTTTTATATACTTAGGATTGAACAGTTCAATGCAAGTGACAGAAACCCAACTCAATCCAGTTTAAGAAAAAAAAGAAAGGTCAGAAAAATTGAGTTACAAAACTGAAACCTGGAAAGAATAGGGTTTCAGGGACAGCTGTATCACAGTGCTCAAATGGTGTCACCGGAGATCTGCTTTCTCCATCTCTCAGTTCTTCTTTCCCCTGTACTGCTCAAGTCTCGGGCAGGCTCTTCCTAGAAGTGGCCCTCAGCCGGCCTCAGCTCACATCTCACCAGCTCAGGTCTCAGAACCCTTACCAGAGAGAGAGTTTCTCTTTCCCAGTAATTCCAACAGAAGTTCCTCAGCCTGAACCCAAACACTAAGGCACGAGTCTGACTGTCAGGCCTGGGAAGTCATAAGCACTCCTCTGTGAAAGGGGGTCAGGGCCTGCCCTGCCCAAGACGTGTGGTTATTTGGGGTGTTTCCCCAAAGGAAACTTTGGGTACAGTTACCAGAAGAAGGAAGAAACGGCAGGCATCCCCAACACATTAATCAAACAACACAAGACAGAGGCTGTCACAAACTTAGGGCCACACCTCCCTGAAGACAGAGATTCTGATGATTCGCTTCAACAGCTGTGCGGAGAGCCACGCGGTAGTGGCCACAGCGCCAGCCGGGAGTTGGAAGACACACATTCTGCTTGCAGCCTGTCCCACACGACCTTGAGTGAGCCTTGTGGCCTGGCTGGTCTCAGTTTCCTCATCTGTCCCAGCAGGGGGTTGGATAGGACCCAGGCTCACACACTCACGTGCCCCAGGGCCAGGCAGTTACAAACGGGTGAAGTGACCGGGTCAGCACGACAAGGAGGGGTGCCACCAGTGAGCTCCAGTCCATTCAGAAGGCCAGGCTGCGGCCTCGTGGGTGATGCAGGCCCCAGGGTTACCAGGTCTTCTGGTTCTTCAAGGCATTCTGTGGAATCTCCCAATTTTTCAACGTTAAAAATGAATTGAATTGTGGCGATGGTTGCACAGCTCTGTGAGTTGTGCACAGCATCGTGAAAGCCATTGAACTGCACACTTGAGTGGGTGAATCGGATGGTACGTGGATGACATCTCAAGAAGGCTGTTATAAACTAATTCAAGAGCTTTCTAAAATTAGTCAGCCTTAAAAAGGCGTGAAGCACTGACACATGCTACAGCGTGGACGAGCCTGAAGACATCGTGCAAAGTGAGAGAAGCCGGTTGCGAGAGGCCGCCCGCTGCACAATCCCGTTCCTGTGAAACGGCCAGGATAGGCAAAAAACAGGTTGGTGGTTGCCAGGGTCTGCGGGGCGGGGGGATGACTGGAGTCTCCTTCTGGGGTGGTAACAATGTTTTGGAACTAGACAGTGGTAATTGTACAACATTGTGAACGTTCTAAATGCCACTGAATTGTACACTTTAAAATGGTTAATTTTATATAATATGAATTTTACCTCAATTTTTTTTTTAAATTTTAAACACTCTGCTAGCCAAATAAAACACATCCATGGGCTGAAGTGGGCCTGGTGGTCGCTGGGTTTTAATCTGACTCAGGTCCCTTCTAACTCTCAGATCCCATATTTCCAGGGACCCAAACATCACCTCCTGTCAGGGGGGGCGTGACAGGCTGACCGAAGTTTACGGCCTAGAGGACAGACGCATTCTGTCTCCCTGAAGCAGAACCTCCCAAAGATAATTTGAGGCCAGAAAATAAAAGTCTGCTTGAGCTGGAACCAGGCCAAGGTTTTCTTTTTTTTTCTGACTGCCCTTTGCCACAATGAAGGGCTACGAATTGCATCTGGGTGACAGCGAGTGGACCTTGTTGACACGGCCCAACTTTAATTTTTGTGAAGTTAATAATTAGGCTGTCATCCCTCAGCTCCAGAGCAATTAGTGGCCTGCAGAGGGATGAATGGGCCCTATTATCAGGGGTTATAAATAGAAGAAGTGCAGGGTAGCTGGGAGTTCTGCACAGCATCACCCCTGCCCTCTCGCACGCACCAGAGTCTCCACGAGCCCGGCTGTGTGGACTTGCCCCTGGCTGACAGCTTGAATCCCAGCTGCCATCCAAAAGGGCTCTAAATTCTGCCTCTGTCATCCGAGCCTGACTTTTTATGCTGTCCAGAGCAGGGCCGAGCTGCCCAGCTGAGCAGCAGGACAGCCAGAGAGAGATAAAGGCCTTTGTTCTAGTTGCCTCCCGACTCCGGGGTCTGGAGGTGTCTGGTGCTGGGCAGAAGGAACTGGGCTCAGCCTGACAGGGTGTTGGGGATGCTGAGTGACAGCCTGCTCAGTGGTTCCCCAGGTCAGCGCAGGCTCCCGGCCAGGAGTGGCAGCCCCCAAGGCCCGGCCGTGGTGGGAGGCAGCCCAGGTTCCCCCTGGGGTCCTTTCTCTGCCTGCCTTGTTTCTTCTAGCATCTAGGGCAAGTTCATAACCCTGTCTGCAAACTCTTCTATCTATCAGATCTAAGCAGAGTTGGTAGTTCAGAAAGGAAAGTATCTGTCAATGTAAGGGAAAAGCAGTAGTGGAGAAAATGCAAATGCCTACAGCCAGAAAACCACTATAACAGTTAACATTTATATGTTTTCAGTGCACCAGGCATTTTTTATACATTAACTCACTTAAGCCTCCCACAACAGTCCTATGAGATAGGTACCATTATTGTCCCCATTTCACAGGTTTGTAAACTCAGGCAGCAAATAGTTAGCTAACTTGTCACACAGCCAGTAGGTCAAATTCAAACCCAGACACTCTGGCTTAAGTCCATGCTCTTAACTACTATTTCTATGGCTTATACTTCAGTTAACAAGTGAAGAAGACCAGGCGTAGGAGACTAGAAGGAGCAGTGGGGACTGCGGGGCCCTGGAAACAGCACACCCAGAAGAGGGGGCTGCAGACAACTGATGGATTGCCCCACAGGGATGAGGACTTTAGTTTTCTTCAATAGAAGCTGGAAATATGAATTTAACATAAAATTTGATTTTCAAATGTTGGCAGCTAACTCAAAGCTTTCAAAAACACTGCACATACAATGGAATACTACTCAGCCATGAAAAAGAATGAAATCTTGCCATTTGCAACAAAATGGTTGGACCTAGAGGGCGTTGTGCTAACTGAAATCAGCCAGGCAGAGAAACACAAATGCCATATGATTTCACTTATTTGTGGAATCTAAAAACAAAACAAGTGAACAAACAAAATAAAACAGAAACAGACTTATAGATACAGAGAACAAAGTGGTGACTGCCAGAGGGAAGGGGGGAGGGGATGGGCCAAGTAGGTGAAGGGGATTAGGCGGTACAAACTTCCAGTCATAAAATGAGTACGTCACAAGGATGTAATGTACAGCATAGGGAATATAGTCAATAATCTTGAGGCCTAATGATATTTTGTGCTTGCTAAAACTCTTGACTGCTTTATGTACCTACATCAGGTCTCCCTAACTAAAGTGTAGGCTTCTAGAAGATTAGGCATCTTCTAAGCCTCAGATCTACTAAATATCACTTACTGAGTATATATCATGCACCAGGTGTTTCACCAACGTTATTTCGTTTAATCCTCCCAACAACTCTGCATGGTTTAAACGTCACTATGTTCAATTTACAGATACGGAAACTAAAGTTCAGAGAGGTGAAGTAACTCGTCCAAGGTCACAGAGCTTAGCACTCAAGGTGTACAAGTTGGCCCTCAACAAGTAATTTTGAATGATTGAAAGACTGGATGGATGGATGGGGATGAATGAATGGGAGATGGATGGAAGGGGGATGGATGGATGGATGGGGGATGGATGGATGGATGGGGATGGATGGATAGGGGATGGATGGATGGGTGGGAGATGGATGATGGGTGATGGATGGATGGATGGGGGATGGATGAATGGGTGGGAGATGGATGATGGGTGATGGATGGATGGATGGGGGATGGATGGATGGATGGGAGATGAATGGATGGGTGGGGGATGGATGGATGGGTGGGGGATGGATGGATGCAGGATGGATGGATGGGTGGGAGATGGATGGATGGGAGATGGATGAATGGATGGGAGATGGATGGATTGGGGATGGATGGATGGGTGGGAGATGAATGGATGGGTGGGGGATGGATAGATGGGGGATGGATGAATGGACGGGAGATGGATGGATGGACGGGAGATGGAGGGATGGATGGGAGATGTATGGATGGGGGATGGATGGATGGGTGAGTGGATGGATGGGTGGACGGATGAATAGACAGTGAATCAGTGGTAGAGCCAGATTTATCTGACTCCAACAAGGTCTTTCCATTTGAGGATAAGGAACTCCTGCTTTTAGCACCCAGAGTAAGCACATGGCAGGATTCAATCACCGTCAAACAGTTCCCCAAACACACAGTAGCAGCAGAGCATCTTTGTTCTAACCAGTTTCCGCAGCTACCTCACCAAGGGAGGCTGAGGGATGCCAGATTCACCCACGGGCATAGGTGATCCATGCAGGGTGAGGACCAAAGATTCTCCTCCCTCCCTCACGCCAAGACAGGCTGACGAGCTGAGGTTCCGTGTGGAGGGTGGGATTCTGGTTTACTGGGACACACTCGGTTAGCAAGAGGCGTCCCCTGGCCAGGCCACAAGGGGGCAGCAGTTCGGCATCTCCGGGCCTCCGCCCAAGCCGGGCAGGCAGGGCCGGGTCAGGAGGCTGCTGCTGGGGGAGCGGGTTCCTCCAGGTGCCCCACCTCGGCCGGCCCTCGCCGCGGGCTCATTCCTGCACCAGCTGTTGGGGTGGGGGGGGGGGTGGTCCTTGGCTGGGAGCGCTTTAAAAAGCACTGGAACAACCGAAATATCAGCACCCGCCGTTAGGGGGCCGCTTCAACTGGTCACAGCATATACAGCTCAGCCCTGCGCAGCCCTCTTGCAGAACGTGGCCCTGTTGACGCGGAGAGCTGACCACCGCCCATCCAGTGAGAAAGCAAAGTGCTGCACGCGTGTAGTGCGACCTCGTGTGTGTAAATGTCAAATACGTGTAAATAATTATGTGTATTGTCTGCTGGTCTGTGCAAAAGAAAATTCACGAGGGAAACCCAAGCAGCTGTATTGCGGCCACCTTTGGAAGAAGGAGCTTTTACTTTTCTGCCCTACTGTGCTGTTTGAAATACTTTTTTGCCACTGGAATGTATTAATTCCTTTTAATTAACAGGGGGTATCTGGAAATTGGGATTTGTGGAGATTTTTTGTTTGTTTGCTTGCTTTTCCTTTTTTACACTTTCTTGGTTTGTTAGCCTAATCAATACTGTTTATAAAGGAGGAGGAGGGCAGTGTAGGGCTTGCTGCTGGCCCTGCCTCCTTAGCCCCGAGGCTGGAGGGCCAGCGGGCAGAGCCCAGCTGCACAGTGCCCCTCCGTCTTCAGGTCAGGGTGGCAGCTCAGCCTGGAGCACAGAGCCCGGGACACTCTAAGCCTCAGGTGGCCAGCCCCATTTGAGGAGGGTCCTGCCTTGGAGGAACCAGGACAGGTCCCTGGGGGGCTGAGGGTTTGGTACTAGTGCTACAGTCCCAACTGGTAAAGCCCTCTGGCCGATGACACAGAAAATGGAGCTTCCCAGTAGGGCCCGTGACGCAGAGCTCAGAGATGGTGCAGGGCCATGGAGCTGTGAAAGCAGCAGGTATGACCCAGGGATTTGCCATCCCGCCTGGGCTCCGGTCAGTGCTGTCCTAACAGTTTCTTCTGCAGCTTCTTTCCTGCAGGGGCCTGGTGGAGTAAAATGGGCAGGGCTGTAGAATCCAGCAGTCTTGACTTTGAACCTGCCTCCTGCATCTGACAGTTGAGTGACTTTGGGCAAATGACTTGACCTCTCTGAGCCTATTTTCTCATTTGTAAAATAGCAGTTATAAGAGCATCGTTATAAAATGTAGCATTGGTATATATAAACCTCCGAACAAAAAGATTGGCATATAGTTGGCATTTAATTAATGATGACCATTAATTACCACCATCATTTTCTTCTTCTAGAAAGAAAATCAACCATAAAACTGAATGGAATGAAAACTGAATCCAAAAATCTCCAGCCTGGTGATTGTCATCTAACTGCCCCAGGTCCATCTCTGAACCAGATCAGTGTCCCTCAAGACTGGGGAGGACGTGCTGCTCCTCTCTCAACCCTACATCTGAAACCAAAGCCCCCCCATCCACACGCAGACCCCGGCTCCCAGCCCTGCAGTTCCTGTGTGCTCTCACTTGAAGGCAACGTTGAGCTTCGGATCTCAGCATGCACCCCCCACCCCCCCCCCCCCCCCCGCCCCAGCACTCCCCTCTCCTCAGTTCTCCAGGCTCCACTGCCAAAGCACAGCCCCAAAACCAGGCCACTCCTAACGCTCAGAGAGCAATTCTAGAGACAAAGAAAAGGCATGCTCCTTCCCACAGCTCTGAGCAAAGGTGCGACCCGTGCTAACCATCGCCGTGGGACCGGCTAGAAATATAAACTGGTCTCAGCAGACAGGGGGATGAAAAATAAGGCGGGGCGTGGGGAGCTATATGCATCTTTAGACTTATCTATGAATAATAAAAATCGCAAACAACGTAAATGACTGTGATAGCCAAGTAAATATAATAGATCCTCTTGAGTGAACATTTAAATTCTAATGATGAAGATTATGCAGCAACTTGGGACAATTACATAAGTGGAAATAAGAATGCAAGTTTTTTCTATATTTTTATTGCAGCCATCTAACGATTATATCTGCTTGTAAGGAAAAAAAGCAAAGGGAAGAGGAGTAGATACAAATTGAATTGCTGAGGTAAAGGACTACGAGTTATTGTTTCATATGCTCTGTTTTGCATTTGTGTTGCCTAGTCCCTATTTTAATATTCAGGACTGTCGATGGGTGTGGGTGCAGCGTGGTGTGGTCGAAAACACCCAGATTCTGTGAGAACACAGGCCCGATGCTGCTGCCGCTGGAGTCACTCAACATCCACCATGGAGGTGCTCCTGCGGGTTAAGACACAAAGGATCTCTGGAGAGCGCCTAGAAATCGTTCAGCCGGTGGAAGGGGAATTGCGGTGCACTGTTCCGCAATTCACTAAGACACATTAGAAATAAGAATGTGTGCATTAGGTTATCTTTCTTTACTGTACCGAAGCAGAATTTCACATGAGGGGAAGAGAATGGAAAAAGTGGAAGAAGATACTATTCCATAATAGTAATCTCTTACTCGCGCAGACCTGGTTTACCTACTGCTTGTGTCATAATAACAATAACCTGCCATTTATTAGGTGGCAGCATTACACCGGGCACCTCACTACATTCTCCATTTGACGCAGCCAGCAGCCTCATGAGACAGTATGTTTTACTTCCCGTCTTTTACGGTGAGAAACGGAGGCTGCAAGAGGTCATTTGCCCAAAGATGTGTGGCTTGTTATAGGCCGAGTCAGGATTTGAACCAGGCATGTCCCCTCTCAAAGCCTGTGCTCCTACCCCACACACAGCCAGACAGGGGAGGCCGGGCAGGGCCCACGGTGGGCAGGACCTGGGCTTGGCCTTAAACACCAAGCAAGAGGCAAAAAGCTTCACCAGAGACCCTTGTCTTCGTCCTGACGGTGACACAAATGATCTCTGTGTGCCAGCGGGTCTGGACACTTCTGCTGCTGGGATTAAAGCAAAGCGTTTGGTTGGCAGGAGGGTAGGGGAGGGTCTTCAGAAGATGCTCATGGGTCCTGGTCTCCACCCTCTGCTTTTCAGCTGCTCCTTCTCTCTGGTCTTCCTGCCTCTTGGCATCAACGGGTGAGAGTACACGGCCCACTGCACATGAAGCCTGAGTCCCTGCCTGTGTGTGAAAGCTCCAGGGTCAAACAGCTCCATTCAAACCACATTTCCCTGCAACTCACACGAGCAGAGCCCACTGGTGCTGGCCAATCTGCAAGTGTGCTAAAAGAAAAGATTTTCCATGAGGCATAATTTGGGTTGGGTTGGGTTGGATTTTAGCTAATACCTGTGTGTTAGATGGGGTACTAACAAGGGAGGCACTGTTATTGTGCCCATTTCCCAGATGAGAAAACCAAAGCTCAGAGACAGGAAGGAACTTTCTTCCCAAGGCCACTTAGCTGGGAAAGTGTGACAGACTCCAAAGTCCAGGTTCCCTGGAGCCCAGGCTCTCAACCACTACAATATAATGCCTTTCACTGTTCAAGACGGCTTAGATGGAAAAAAGAACAAAAAGAAAACCACAGCAACCTCTCCGAGCCTCAGGCTCTTCATCTGTTAAATGGGATAATAATAATAGTAATAATTAATAATAATAATACCTACCCCAGAGCGTGGTTGTGAGAAATAAATAACACATATAAAGCGACCCATGGTCTACACCCAGTAAATATTAGTTGTTACTTAATTATTATTGAGACGATAGAGTCATGACTTGGAAGGACCACAGTGGCCTGGTCCGACACCCCATGACAACTTCCACTCTCTGCTTAATCTGCGAAGGAGCCATCCTTGATCCCTGAGGCAGTTTCTTCTCTCATCAGGACGTTCGTGATTAGAAAGGTCTTCCTCGTATGTTTGGCTGACTAAACCTGGCTCACACAATGCCCATCCTCCTCCAGGTCTCTCTCTGCCCCGGGAGAGGACAGAAGGAAGCCAGGCCCTCTCTCACTCAGCAGCACTTCCGAGCTGAGGAGCCCACCGTGCCTGGGTCCTATGGAGCCCTCCTGTCACACCCCCTCCAGGCCCCTTTCACCACTCAGCATCCCTGTCCCCAGACGCCCAGAGCAGGATGCAGGTGTCAGCTGGGCCCTGCCACCTTCCTGACCTGGGCTAATATTCATGCAACATGGAGCCCCGTTTGTCTTACATTGACAGAATGTGGAGAAAAGATGTGGAAAGCACGACATTGAAAAATAAAAAGGGCAGTTGTGTTTGGAGCACTTTGTGACATGACGAATCTCAGTTCACAACACTGGTCAATTTCTTAGCTTCTATCCCCCAACTCATTCTCACCGACAGGAAAGCTGGAGTGAGGCCTCTGTCCTGGATTCTGTTCTAGGGGCTTCTGTCCTGTAACTGTCCTCTTCTAGCACTCAGGCATTGAGAATAAATCAGGCAAATGGGGCTGGGTTCAAAACACATTTCTGTCTACGCGCCACGTACCACGTGGGCCAGGCCTGCCTGGAAGCCGGAGCCCTCCTCCACCGGCATCTGTCACTCGCACCATGTCCACACCGCATCCAGGAGAGGGTCAGGCTCTGGGCCAACTTCCCACAGAAGCAGAATCGGTGTTTTAAGTATCTTTATCTCCCAGAGGCTTCAGGGAGCTGGGACCTCTGAGGGAGCCCTCTCCACGCCAAAGGAAGATGTTATTGGACAGCAGGAAGGATACAGTATAGGGTTGCTTTCTCATCTCTGAACTCAACAGGGATTCTTTTGAATGTGTGGAAGTGTTCTGGAACGTTGAAGCTTTTTTTCCAAGCCTGGGCTAAGTGCGTCCCCCAGGTGCACACCTGCTCTGACCTGATCGTCTTGTACTTACACTGTATAGCAACTACTACCTCATCTAGATCTCTCCCTGACAGGGGAGCTCCTTGAGGGAGGAATGCATCTCTCCTGTTGTCCTCTGGTCCCCCAGGACCTAGCACAGTACCCAGATACAGTAGGTGCTCAAGGAATATTTGTTGAGTGAACTGATTAAATGAATGGCTCTTTTTAGCACTTACCATCTGACCCACACACTGTACTTTAAATGAGGCTCCACAGCCTAATGAAAGGTGTATCAGGGATCTCTGGTTTCAAGATGGTGGAACAAAGTTTCCTCCTGGAAATCACACGAGGACAAGAAGAAGAAACAGGCACAAACTGCATCTTCAAGGAAACCAGAAGACACCAGTAACCCCCAACCCCAATGTATAAAAACCACAAGTACTTAGAGAAATGTAAATGGCCCTGCAGAGAGGAAGCACATCAGACTCAAGGACCTGCAGGGTTGGGTGAGGGAACCTGCAATTTGTTCTACAAAACCCCCAAAAGGGCTCAAGAATAGGAGGCATCAAGTTCTCACATAAGATAGAGGTTGAACAGGGAATGAAAACTGGAATTATTTGAAAAATCTCTTCTAAAAGTACACAGAGGGGCCGGCCTGGTGGTGTAGCGGTTAAATTCGTGCACTCGGCTTCAGCAGCTCAGGGTTCACAGATTCGGATTCCAGGCGTGGACCTACACACTGTTCTTCAAGCCATGCTGTGGTGGTGTCCCATATACAAAGTGGAGGAAGATTGGCACAGATGTTAGCTCAGGGACAATCTTCCTCAAGCAAAAAGAGGAAGATTGGCAACAGATGTTAGCTCAGAGCCAATCTTCCTCACCAAAAAAAAAAAGTACACAGAGTCCACCAACTGATGAATGGATTAAAAAATGTGGTATATCCATACAATGGAATATTATTCAGCCATCAAAAAGAATGAAACACAATATAGATGAAACTAGAGAACATTATGCTAAGTGAACAAAGACACAAAAGGCCACATGTTGTATGATTCTATTTATATAACGTGTCCAGAATAGGCAAATCTATAGAGACAGAGAGTATACTAGTGGTTGCCAGAGGCTGGGGGAGGGTGGAGTGGGGAGTGACTGCTAATGAGTCCTGGGTATCTCTTTAGGGTGATGAAAATGTTCTGGAATTAGATAGTGGTGATGATTGCACAAACTTGTAAGTATACTAAAAGCAACTGACTTGTATACTTTGAAGGGATAAATTTTATAGTATGTGAAATACATCTCAATTTTTTAAAAAAGAGTGCACAGAGCTTCCAATCAGCTTCTTCTGATTTAAATATGAGCTGAGAGGCAAGGATCACCAGAATCTTGAAAAACACCTTGACCATGAAAGACAGAGCCCCCAAAATACAAAGACAGTAAAGAAACTCAGAGCAAGCAACGCTAATGCACGGCTCAGAAGAAAACTTCAAAGAATTATAATTAATATCCTCTGCATAATAAGAGGAGATAATGTGCCCATGAAACAAGAGCAGAATACTACACAAAAGGAAAAGCCAAAGAACAAGAAATTTCTCAAAGTAAATTTTTTTGTTTAATTATTGCTGAAATAAACTCGTCAGTAAAAGGATTAGAAGATTAAGTATATCCCCCAAATACTCTCTCCCAACAAAAAGTCAAAAAAATGGCAATAGGTGAGAAAAGATTAAAAAGGAATTAGAGGATCAATTCACGAAGCCTAACGTGAAAATCCAAGTAATAGGTGTTCCAGAAATGATAGCAGATAAAATGGTGATATGGAAATTATCACAAATTAATACAAGAAAATTTCACAAAAATCATAGTACATGAATCTCCAGGTTTTAAAAGCCCTCAGAGTTCCCAGCACAATAAATGAGAAAATAACTATACCAAAGAACATCATTCTGAAATTTCAGAACAGCAAGGATAAAGAAAAGATGCTGACAGCCTCCACAGAGAAGAAAAAAAAAATCACATACAGAAAGATCAAGAAATAAAAGGGTAGTCAACTTCTCAACAACTGGAGAAAAATGGAGAAATGACTTCAAAATCGTAGGAAAAATGAATTTCAACCTCTATATCCAACCAGACTAGAAGTCAAATGAAAAGACATTTTAAGCATGCAAGATCTCAAGAATTCACCTCTTGAACACCCTTTCTGAGAAAACTATTGAAGGATATTCCCCCTAGAAAACAAAGAAGGCAAAGGATCAAGGGAAAAAGGAACCCACACAAGAGAAAGGCAAACAGATATCCCAGGAAGGAGTGAAGGGAAGAACCAAGACAACGGACAGCTGTGCAGGAAGCTTAATGAGCAGGAGCAAGAGGGAAGACTTCAAGAAAAATATTGAGCTGCTAAATTACCTGATGAGTTTGACCATGTAGAAAATTACATGGAGAGGTCTACAGAGCTGTTGAAGAGTGGGGCATGACCAATCAGATACTGAAAGAAAACTTAGCAAACAAAACAACTGTACAAGGAAGGAAATTTAATCACAGTAGACTATCAGATTCAACAATGAACACTGCTTACAAAGTCATAACAATGTAAATACTGAATAAGGATTTTATAAATATTGAAAATAAATTACATTGGAAGGAAAAGGAAGGAGAAGATATAAGTGGGCTAAAATCTTCACCTACCATGATTGAAAGTCAAGCAATAACGGTCAAATTGATGAAGCAAGAGATGGTTTAACATATAAATCTTTGGGGAATATGGAAGCAAATGTCAGAATAAATACTTAAATGGGTTGAAGGGTGCTGTTTCTGGGGAAAAGGAGTCAGAATTAGTTGTGTGAGATGTGGGAAGATAGGGCAAGATAATTTGACAAAATTTCTTAAATTAAGTGCACTGGCTTGAAGTCAAGACATGGTCTGCCCTGGTCCTGCCACTTCCAAGCCGGGTGACCTTGAGTGAGTTCCCTTCTCTGGCCTCAGTTTCTTCTGTGGTAATAATCCCTCTAGCACGTAACAAAGACACAATGTTTTTGTGAATGGTAAATAAATGAGGGGTCCCTTCTCACTCCTCCTGTTTCACATGAATATTGTCCTGTTTCTTCTGGGGGCGGAGGCTGTGTCCTCTGCTCATGTCATAACCCACTCAGCACCCAGCAAAGTACGAGAACATCATTTGATAAAGCTGCCAAACTGAGTAGTTGTCTGTTATGACATATTGGTCATCCGAGAGGAGGTATTTCACTGAGGGATAATCACAGGAAAATGGAGATAATACCATTATAATAATACCATTACTACCATGTCCTTTTAATTGTCCCTACAGTAACAGAGTTTTATGGGTTTGGTTAAAATAAAATACTACAAAATAATCTGATACAGCTAATAATTTCTAGCCATTGTTTTTAAATAAAAGCCCCCACAGCTGAAGCCACTAATTATCCACTAGTTTCATTTTTCCCTTGTTCCTTTTAATCATAGAACCCCCACCCCTACCCTGGCTGCCCAGGCAGAGACCACATTTCCCAGCCTCCTTTGCAGCTAGAGGTGGCCCCTGACCACATGCCCACCAAGGACGGTGAAAAGACCTGATGTGTGCAACTCCCACATCACTTCCTCAGAAGAAAACTGCCTACCCTCCACTTCCTGTCTCTTTCCCCCATCACACAGGCTGGGACCTGGACATGGTGACCAACAAGACAGAAGGAACCTGGGGCCCCAGATGACCTAGTGGAGCAGAGCTGCCTCCCTGCCCCGTGGCCTGGCTACGAGAGCCTGCAGCCTGTCTAACCCAGCTGTTGACTGTGAGCACACGGCACTGGATGTGATGGGAAAACACGGGGGCCAGTTCTGGAGGGACCCCCGCCTCAGTCCTACAATCAAGCAGCAATTAGGGTTTGACCCTAATTAATTTTTATAATATATACACATGCTTCAAAACTCAAAATATGCAAAATGTATACTATGAAACCTCTCCCTTGATTCTAAGTTAACCTGGCCAGATCCCATCCCACTCTCAGCCCCCAGCTAACTACTGTTATTGGTTTCCTGTGGAGTCATCCATAATTTCATTATGCACATACAAACATAGATGCTTATATTTGCTTCTTATTTACACAAAACATAGTTTTCTACATTCTACACCCAACGCTCTACACTAGTACCACTTCTGGAAATCGAGTCTTAGAAAATAACTAGAAATTTTGCTGTATGACCAAAGATATTAATTGCAGCACTATTTATATATTTTTAAAGGAACCCTTAATGCACAAAAACAGGAATCATAGCAACCAAGATTAAATTTGTAAAGAGTATTCCATGGCACGGGAAAATGCTTGTAATTTTATTAAGTGGAATAATCAGGTCAGAAACTGCACACATGGCTTCGGCTATGGAAAACCATGTACAGAAAGGTGAGTGGAAAGCACCACACCTGAATGTGGATAGTGCTTTCTGCCGACTGGGGCAATTATTTTTTCTTCTGCTTCTCTATTTCCCCAAATGACAACAATGAGCTTGTGATTCTTTTATATAACGGGGGCGAGGATAGGATGGGGGAGGGATAAACACCTGTCTCCCACCTCCCTTCAGAGGTACTTCCAGGGTCTCTGGGCGCCCTCCCAGGTAGGGGTGACTCTGAGCGGGAGAGTTGGGGGAAGGGCTGAATTGCATTTTCCTTTCCTCTGCTTTGGACGCAGGAGCTCCTCGGCCGCAGGTCTTGATGCTGCCATTTCTTCTGCCTCTGTTTGGCTTGCTTGACGATCTTGGTTCCAGCACAGCCGGCACTGGGAAATCACCTTTCCGGTTACGAAGTCTACCTCAGAGGGGAGGCTTTGTGTCAGTGGGATGTGGCTTTAACTGAACCTCTCCTTTCACCCCAAGGAATGAATATTCCCCAAACAAGATGCTGCTCTACCTTCTCCTGTCAATACCTTCCCCTGTCAATCAAGAAGTTTCTCCTGGGGGCCGCCCGGTGGCGCAGCGGTTTAGTCCGCGCTTGGCAGCCCGGGGTTCGCAGGTTCGGATCCCGGGCGCCCGCCGATGCACTGCCTGTCAGCCACGCCGTGGCGGCGTCCCATATAAAGTAGAGGAAGATGGGCAGGATGTTAGCCCAGGGCCAGTCTTCCTCAGCAAAAAGAGGAGGATTAGCAACGGATGTTAGCTCAGGGCTGGTCTTCCTCACAAAAAAAAAACAAAAACAAAAAAGAAGTTTCTCCTTTGCCACCCCACATCTCCTTCCCCCCACCAGCCCACACCACCAATAAGCCCCCATCCAGGTATGTCCTCCTCCCCGCCCACCCCATGCCAGCCCACCGTGGCTCCCTGAATTCTCCACATTTTCCCATCTTTCCTTTAGTTACGCCAGAATTTTTCAATCATGGCAGTACCTGGATTTTTAAAAATTAACAAGTATTTACTTTAAAGTATATTAAGACAAAATACAACCAGAGTCTCAAACCCATGATTTCTTGGATATTATTACTTGGGACAAGGCTAAAATAAGTTTTCAAGTAAAAAATATATATATATCCATTTCAATAAATATATTATTTACTTAATATATTTATTTATACATCATTTATCTTACCTGCCTATGGCAAACAACTGTGGTTTAAGAAACTCTGCATTCACTTTTTTTAATGTTTTACTACATACCTGGGAGGGATAGTTCATTGCCACCCTGAAGATTCACACCCTGAGAGGGGAGCCTGGGCCAAGAAGCATGGGCAGTGGCAGAGCTCCACCACGGGCACGTGGGAGGCCAGCGGCCCCTAAGCAAGGCCACACAGAGTGTACTGTTTCCTTGGTGGATTCCATGAGGGCAGAATTCCACAGGTATCTGTCCAGAGCATCTTCCCCACCAGATCTGAAAGCTCCTAAGGTGGGCAGCCAAGGCCTGGCATTGTCCACTTTCACCTGGGAGAGGGAGTGAGTCTGCAAGCAACCTTCCCAGCACCGTGGAAGAAGCCCCACTCACCACGCACCAGGGCCGGAGCAAACCCCACTCCTAAAACAACAGACTGCATTTTTAAGTAGCTTGCTATCATCCAGTCCAATCCTAGTGAGATATACCTTTGAGAAACCTCTCCACTTCCTGAAAGAGGAGCTGACCAGCCAGGATCTCCCCATCTCCTCCAGGGAGGGGGAAAAAAGAGAGACTGAAGAGAGGTGGAAACTAAGATGGACCCAGTTAAACAGAGCAGGGCCTTTTAATCCCCTGCACTTAAGTTTGGGGCTCTCGGGCACTTGGTGCTTTTCTGGGCAGTCTACAGCGAGGGCCCTTCAGCACCCCTCACATGCAAGTGGGGAAGCCTCACATGGGGTGGGGGGGGAGCAGGCAAGAGGCTTCCTAGACTCGAAGACTTCAGGGGATTAGGGGAGTGACAGGCGTCTCCTGCAGGAAAGCTGCCACACACACCCCTCCCCCAAGCCTGGGTCCAGCCTTTGCCCTGAATGCCCAGCCTCTCCCTATGTCTCGGTTCACAACTCTGGACATTTGGGGAGGGGGCGGAGAGCTGGGCAGGTCTGGTCCCCACCAACTGCCACCTTGCCAGGCGTGAGCAGAACAGCAGGTGGGTCCAGAAGGAAGGCACAGTTTGCCTATGTTGGCATCTGGCAGCATCACACTGCAGCTTCCACGATATAAATACAGGGAGCGAAAATAGCTAATCCCAGATAACAGCAGTGTAATCACCCAGCGCCCGGCCAGGAATCCTGGAGAATTTGGAGGGAGCAGCTGCCGGGGCTGCCCCCATCAGCAGCCCACTGCCCCTGGGTGGCCTGGGCTGAGAGTGTCAGGCAGAACAAAGCTGGGGGAGCTGAGAGCAACTGGAAGAAAGAGACCCGATGAAAAACACCTCTAATCACCGCTCTGCCTGGGAAGAGATGATTTTTCTAGAAGCACCATGAAAATTCCGAGTTTGCAGCCATGTGAACCTGGTCTCCCTGCTCTTAGTCGAGACATGTGATGATATCCATGGAATCATCTAGTTTTGTTTTGTTTTCACTTGTGGGTTTATTCTCGTTATTGGTATCGTTGTCCTCCAGCCTGGGAGGGCCGGGGCCTCTCCCATGATCCTCCCTGAGCACCAGGGTGGTCGATCCGCGGCCACCAACCCGAGGCTCCTGAACTCAGTTCTGACATGCCGGCTACGCCGAGTGGTTAGGCTGAAGTTCCAAAAGATGGCTTGTAGCCACTGCTCCTGCAGAGACCACCAATCGTCTGGGAGAAGAGCTGGGGTCTTCTGCCATTTTGTTCCAACAAGACGTTTAATTAGGGCTCATCGAGATGGTGCAAACAGCTCAGGCCTCCTCTGTCCGGTTCAGTGCGCTCCCGGAGTCCTGGCTGCCGGTTGATGGACAAGCGATCCCCGGCCACCAGTCACGTCTTTCCTCACTCTCTCTGTGGCTCGTCCTGGCTTCCGGGTTGTGCCTCTGAAGGGCCCGGACGCTCAAATCCTTTCTGACGAGTCATGAGGCACTCCCTCTCTCGGACACGGGTTGCAGACGGAGCCTGGCAGCCGGAGTCAGCTTGGCTGAGCCGCTACGGAAGGACGCTGACGGGGTGAGGCCACAGAGGTGTTCAGAAGAAGGGTGGCGGCTGGGCCTCAGAATACGTCCTCAGTGAGCACCCAAGACATTTGATTCCCTTTGGAGGCATCGTCACCATCCTCTGTATATGCAGGAAGAGGGGAGAGGAACATTCCAGAGCAAACCAGAAGGAATGGGAAATGGAATTCCTCATCCTCTCCACACAGTCTAGGGGTGGCAGTGAACAAGACTCCTCCTGACTGGTTTCTGAGAGGCTGCTCTCCAATTCTCTAGACTGGGGAACCCAGCTTATTATGAATAATGTTATTTTTGTTTGGAATTTCGTGCCACTTCATCACACAAGAGTTTTGTATAGTCAACCGCAGATGAAAGTCACCCGAGTGTCCTCTGCCCCTAATAGGGTCTTAAAGATTAGCCGCAAAAATTTCAGTGAAAAGCAAAACATGAGCTTCACAACTGTCTGAGCCCCGAGCTGAAGGAGGCAAATAAAGTGGATGGAAGGTTTACCCCCTCAGAGTCCCCTCAGCCCACAGGAGTGGGAACCTGCGAGGTGGAAGTTACACCCTCGGCCACCACAGGAAGCTCAGCCACCAAGATCAAATTTGAAAAGAGTATTTGATGACATGGGGAAACACAATTTTATATTAAGTGGAAAAATCAGGACAGAAATTGCATAGCATATGATCTCAAATGTGTAAAATATACATATATTAAGATAATGGAAAGCCACACACCTAAACTCTGTCCACGCTTCCTGTCACTTAGTAAGATTATAATTCTTTTTTCTTCTTTCACATGAACTCATCATGCCAGGGGTTTCTCCCCAATTTCTTTTGCTTCTGTAGAAGGGACATTGGATCTGACAGTCACTTGTGTATTAAAGAAACCCATCATTTCTTGGATTATGATTGCTTAGGTGAAGGCTGAAAAAGTTTTCAAGTTAAAAAAGTCAATTTAAATTAAAATATTAAATAAAAATAATAAAATACTAAATAAAAAATAATATATTGCCGGGTTGTGGCAAATAACTGATGCTTAGGAAACTCTACTTTAGGGTATTAATTTCAAAAAAGAAAAAAACCTATAAAAATATGTACAAATGTTTGACTTGGTGGGGGATAATCCACTTCTACCCTTGAGATTCCTGCCCCAAAAGGGGGACCGACACAGAGAATCAGAGAGAGGGAAAGAGCTCCACAACGGGCGTGTGGAAGGCCAGCAGGCCCCTAAATGGAAGGCAGCACTGAGCTGCCTACTCAACCCCAGTGAATCCAGGAGGCTCTCTCCAGAACCTCTTCCTGATCCAGTTTCAACCTTGGTCCTGATGGTAACAGTCAGCCAAAGACTGAGATCAAAGATGACAGCTGGGATCGTAACTACAGTGCATCCTAACTATATCTGAATCTGTAACTCCTCGTCGAAAAGTTTTTCCATATATATTTAACTGAAAATGAACTCTAAAAAAAAAAGAGAGAATAAAAAGAGAAGGGAAATGCCATTCATTGAACACACACTATGCGCCAAAAATTATATTAGAAACAGGGTGTATTTAATTTAATTCAGCCCTCACAACAACTAAGAGACGGATATCACACTGTCTATTTCACAGATGAGAAAACTGAGCCTCAGAGATGTTAAGTAACTCACACAAGGTCGCTCAGCTACAAAGGGTCAAGCAAAGATTCAAATCTGGTGAATCTGACGCCAAAGCCCAAGGTCTTTGCACCAAACCACACTGCTACCTGCGTCTGCAAGGACTCATATGTGCACAGAAGGCAATGAGGCGGTAAGAGGAGGAGAAGGAACATGAGCTGAGATTGACAGGATTCCAGGAGGTTGGCAACCTTTCTCACCAGACATTTCAGCATGGGGGAGGCACACGAGCTGAGAAAAAGAAAGCCAGAGGGGGAAAAGAAGGAAAGGACAAAAAACAAACGCACAAGGCAGCACGTGGAATCAGCTTGTTGGCTGCGTGCTTGTTGGGCTACTGCCTACCACCCCAGAAGTGAACCCTCCCAGCCAGCGTGTAAATGCGGGTTCCACTGCACATGAGATGAACAGGACCAGCTCTCCCAGCTCTGCCAGACAGGCAACTCCGGCTGTAATCTAATCGCACCCCTTGAAGCCCCAGCCAGCAACCTCTTTCCCTCACCCTGTCACAAATGCCATCACATTGCATCACAGATTCCCGTCACACGCACAGCCCCGGCGGGACCCTGGGACCTGTCTTGGCCACACATCCACAGATCAGCAGGGTCAGCCCTGGTTCTGCACAGTTCACAAAGGCCAAAATAAGAGTGAGACCCAGAGGGGCCCCTGCGGGTGGTGGGCCTGGCTGGCCGAGGGAGGTCAAGGCTTGGAGACTTTCTCTCAGCAGAGTCCCAGTCGCCACTGCTGCACACTATGGGCCTGCTCACAAAAAAGATATTAGAGACAAAAACTAAAGAAAAAGAAATAATCCAGGGATGCTTCCTAAGATGCAATTATTTGGAAAAAGAAGTGAGAAAAGGTATAATAAAAACTCACCTGATGATCCAGATTTAAGATTTGACTGCTATAATGAATAGTGTGACATTAATGGGCCTGAAGCTTAGAAAGTCACAGAAAGGACTGTCTGATGCAAACTGCTCTGAGCACCACCACCCCAGGCCTGGGAGCCACCTTGGGCCCTCCTTCCCAAAGAGTTCAGATGCGTCTGGAAATCCCAGGATGAGGATCAAGGGAAACAGACTTTAGCACTGTGCATTTATATTGGGTTCTGTGTTTCCACACAGCTTATCTCATCTGCTCCTACAGTAATCTCTATGAGGCAAGGAAACCCAAGTTATTGTCTTCTTTTGACTAATCAGAAACAAAAGCACATGGACCCACAGTCCTACAAGTAATTGGTGACAGAGCTGAGACTAGAAATAAATCTGGAGGAGTGAATGCCTATGACTAGTAATGGCAGACTAAGTAATTCAGACCAACTTCCATTCTGCTGAGAACAAATCAAAAAGCTGCAGACAAGCAAATCCTTAACTGAATATATGGAAGAAATTCATGAATTTTCTTGGCATATATAAACAAGAGGAATATTGCTAAGCTATATCTGTTAGTTTCCCTGGCACATTTAAAGCTGGGAGACTTTAAATAGACTCAGAGGCAGTAGTAACAAAGTTACCCCGCCTCTCTTTTCAGTAAATGTAAAATAATAATAATAAATTTTTGTTATTATTATTAGTCCTAAATAGTTATTGCTTTGCCTCAGATGCGAGGATGTGTCACTAAAGCATGCAAAGGTAAAATAAATTGAAAGAAAAATCTATCTGTGCTTTTTTTTAGAAGTGGTTTCTTTATGAGAACTTTGTCTGCCAGAATATCTTTTGAGAAAGACAAGGGATAAATCCAGTGAAATACATTGCCGGCTTATTTTGTTGTTGTTTATAAACATTTGTTTTGTGCTTTTAGTAAAATTGATGATTATTCAGGGTAAAAAACAAACAAACAAAAAACCTGCATAAAGACACCAGAGAGCTGACAAAATAGTTAAGAATTACCAGCTGGGATCCTAGGGAAGAAGACGGTCCAGAGCAGTGAGTCCATTTTTTGAGCTGCTTTGAGACATGGGGGCATTTACTAATTCTGTGAGGGGTGGCTAAGAAACTGAGTGACACTTTTGACAGCCTCACAAGGCTAAAGAGGCGGGGAGGGAATCTGAGGCCCACCAAGAGTAGGATTGGGACTTGCTTTGGATTGGACCTCCAAATGGATGCTCTCCACAAGTAAGTAAGAGCCAGAAGTGGACATGCCCTTGCAAGGCCTACAGCTCAGCTTCAAATGTTCTAAAGCCCTGAAATTAGATTTAAGTAATCCTGGATTGTTGGTGCCCCAGGAGCCTAGCAGAAGCAAACACAAATCTTCTCAGGAGGAAAATAGCATCATTGGAGGCCTCAAATTAATTCTACAAGCAATGTTGCAAATACAATGCCCAAAACACAATAAAAAAGAATAAGGCACAGGATCCAAAGCAGTATTTTAAAAAAGAAGATGTAGAAAAATCAACAAACAATAGAAACAGACCCACAGAGGCTCTAGATATTGGAGTTATCAAAGACTTTAAAATAACTGTACTTATCACATTCTAGAAATAAAAGATAAGACTGCAAATTTTGGCATAGAACTGAAAACTGTAAAAAAGAACCAAACAGAAATGTTAGAACTGAAAAACATAATAACTAAAATTAACAACTCAAAAGATAGTTTTAGTCTTAAAAAAAATTGGTTAACTGTGTTAGGTCAGAAGAAATTATCAGAATATAGTAGAGACAAAAGAATAGACAAGACAGAAGACAGAGCAAGAGATATAAAGGACACAGTGAGATCTAACGTGTGTTATTAAGAGTACAGGGTAAAGACAGAGCGAATATGTCAGAAGCAATATTTGAAGAGATAACAGCTGAGAATTTTCCAAAAGTGATGAAAGACATCATCACATCACAGATTCAAGAAGCCCTACAAATCCCAAGCAGGATAAATAAAGAGAGATCTACACTTAGGCACATCATTTTAAAAAGTCTGCTGAAAACCAAATATGAAGAGAAAATCTTAAAAGCAGCTAGAGGGTGAAAAAGATGGATTACTTTAAAAAGGAGCAGGGATTAGGCATACAGCCGACTTCCCACCAGCAACGATGGACGCCAGAAGACAATAAGACTGCATCCTTGATGTGCTGAAAGAACTCGTGTCCCGACTACAAGTCCAGTTCTCTTTCTACTGCACCGTGCTGCCACCCAAGCTTTCACTTCTTAGTGGCTTCTACAGCTGGACAGACCTGAGTTCAAACACCAGCTCTCTGATAACAAGCCCCTGCTTCATTCTGTACAACACAGGTGGTCAAATTCAGTAGAAAATTTGTATCAAGCATCTGGCACTTAGCAGCTCAACCAAATCAAATCCCTGCTCCCTCATTTTTCCTTCTCCCCCCCGAGACTCTGATAGCCCCTCAGATAACAATCACTGATAAATTTTGTTCCCCTTCTCTGTTTTATTCTTGTACAGTTCAAGTCCTAATGATTTGCTGAACCATAGTTATATGACTCATATTTAAATTTTCCAGGAGAATGGTCTGCTTTATTCCATCTCACTATCCTAAGCGGTTCTTCCTTCTTGGGCTTTCCCCATCTGTCCTGGTCTGGATCACTCAGTGACAGCCCCTATAAGCCAGAGCTCACTGCTCTGGCCGCCCCACCTCCTGACAGCCACACATGTCTGTCTGAGGGTGATGACCACTTGTCTTTTCCTGCAGTGATTCATCAGATGCCTGACTGCCTTAGGGCTGGAGTACAGCTGTATTCTGGAAGTCCAAAAGCATGAACTTGACCATGGCAAATCTAGAGCTCCAGGATGACAGTAGTTCCTCACTCAATCATATGATCATATGACACCAGTTAACACTTAGTGAGAACCTACCAGGGACCAGACATTGCATTGAACATGGAAGCTACACAGATAAGACACAGTTCCTGCCTCCAACACACTCCCAGTCTACCGAGGAAGAAACCATTTCAACAAGTACCAAAATAGAGTGTGATGGAGTTAGGAGGAGGGGAAAACTAACTTGAGCAAAGAAAAGACCGGCCCTGAGCCCTCTTTTCTTTTCTCTACACTCTCCCTGCTTAATCTCATCCATTGCCAGTGTTTAAATATCATCTGTACACTGATGGACTCCAAACCATATCTCCAACCCAGACCTGTCCACTAAAGTCCAGACCCAGAAGACCTGGATGTCTGTAACAAACAGAATCTAAAGAACCACACGTCTGAAGAATCTAAAACAACACATCTAAAAGAGAGCTGTGAGTTCCTGCCTCATATCCCTCCCCTCGCTCACACACCTTCCCCAAAAAACCTGATTTTCTTCATCTTCGCCACCCCAGGAAATGATACTGGTTGCCTAAACCAGGCACTTAAGTACTGAGGTGTTATCCTCAATTCTTCTCTTTCCTTTATCCTCCAAAACCAATCCATCAGCATGGCAGTGGGCTCTACTTCCAAAATGATCTCATTTATCTGTTTGAATCTGTTTGTTCATTTTCTTCCACTGGAAGGTTATCCTCTTAAATGCAGGAACTTTGTTGTTCTTTTGGGTTTTGTTTGATTTATTTTTACTGCTGCATCCCCAGCTGCTTGTGGACCAGTGACTGTCATTTAACAGACCTTCAATAAATATGGTTACCAGCTAAGAATGTCAGGGAATGTGTCCCAGGGGAGGTGATATTTGAGCCGGGTCTTGAAATATAAGTAGTTGTTCCCTTGCTAGAGAAGGAGGAAGGGAACACCCAGAGGAGGGAACCATATGAGCAAAGACAGAGAAGCAATAAAAACCAGGGTGTCTGAGAAGCTCTGACTCTGAAGTCAGGTGTGCTCAGTTCAAATTCTAGCTCAGTCCCTGGCCCTGTAAACTTTTGAGAAGTTTTTTCCTGATCTGAATAAAATGGAACTAATACAAGTATATTCCTCATAGGGCTGTCCTGAGAATTAAATGAGAATGGGCACAGAAAACTATGAGTATGCAATAAATGGTAGTTTATTAATACATGTATAATTAGTAGCATAGTTTTAATAACTTGGTGTGACTACAATGTGAGTTGTAGGAAAAGTTTCCAGGAGATGTGACTATATGGTCAGGTTGGAGTCAGATCGCTTGAGATCAGGGGAATCATGTAGCAGCATGATCAAGTGATCACGGCTCTGCAAATTATTCTGTCCCTCAAAGCATTAGGTGATCAGCAAACTCTCACCTGAAAGCAAGCTTCTGCTCTTATGCAAGCTGAACAGCAGTCAGCTAATACAGGGCAGCTCTCAGTTATGAGAGTTGGTGTACTAGTTATCTACCGCTGCATAACAAATTACCCCAAATCTTGGCAGCCTAAAGCAACAGTGAACATTTATTATCTCATACAGTTTCTGTGGGTACAGGAACAGCTTAGCTGGGTTGTTCTGGCTTGGGTCTCCCATGAGATTGAAGTCAATTGCTGTCATCTGAAGGCTTAATTGGGGCTGGAAGACTCACTTTCAAGATGGTTCACATGGTTGGCAAGTTCCGGCTGTTGTCAAGAGGCCTTAGTTACTTGTCACACGGACCACAGGGCTGCTTGAGTGTCCTCACAACATGGCAACTAATTTTCCCCAGAGCGAGTGATCTGAAAGAGAGCAAGGAGGAAGTCACAATGTCTTTTGTGACCCAGCATCAGAGGTCATACACGGTCATTTCCACAATACCATATTGGTTACCAGGTCAGCCCTACTCATTGTGGGAGGGGACTGGGGGCCTCAGTTCTTCTCCTTTGGGCCTCTTATCCTTCTAATACCAGGAAGTGAGGGTCACTGGGGGCCATCTTGGAAGCTGGCTACCACAGTTGGCCAGAGTGGAACTGAATTTCTCCTCACATCCCAATAGATGGAACCAAATACTGAAAGAGAAAGTCCAAAAATGGAAAGCAGAAGAACAGGGCTGCTGAAGGAATAAAGTAATAATAGTAAAGTAATAATAATAACAGTAATAGCTATCATTTCTTGAGTGCTTCCCTTACACAGGGAAAAGGCCAAGTTCTTTCCACGCTTTATCTCAGATGTCAACAAGCTATGGTCTACAGGCCAAGTCTGGCCCACCACCTGATTTTGTGAATAAAGTCTTAATGGAACACAGCCACACCCATTCAAACGTGTATTGTCTGCAGCTACTTTCGCCTATGACAGCAGGCGAGCTGTTATAACAGAAACCATGTGGTCTGCAAAGCTGAAAATATTTATTATCTGGCCCTTTACAGAAAAAGTTTACCAGCCTGTGCTCTCTCATTAAAACCTCATAAAAAAAACCCACGAGGTAAAAATAAAATTTCAAAAACCCATGAGGTGAGTGCTATGACTTTCCTCATTTTATAGATGAAGAAACTGAGGATCAGAGAAGTGAAGTGGTTGCCCAAGATGGTGTTTGTCATCAGTGACAGAGTCAGATTTGCATCAGCAGCCTGACCTCAGGGCCTGGGTTACACTGGGCTGAGAATCAGAAAGGCAGGCTTTTCCAAGGAGCTGTGTGACCTTGAGCAACTACTTAATGTCGTGCTCATTTTTCTCTGCTAGGGACAGATTTTTAAATGTTTACAAACTACTTCACAGGAAAGTCAAATAATAAATATAAAAGTGGAATGAAAAAGTAGCAACCACTTCAACAAGAGGAATTAGTATTCTTAGCATGTGATGCTAAGGCTTACCGAGGGGAAGAGCGATGGGAGAAATGACCAGAAGAGAAGTATCTCAGCTACCCTGCAAGACAGGCCACCCAAAACTTACTGGCTTAAAGCAACAACAATTTATTATTGTTCATGATTTTGTGGGTCGGCTGGGGGGTTCCTCTGCTGGGTCCCCCCAAACTCCCTTAAGCAGCTGCACTCAGCTACAGCAGAGGTTCTCAACCAGGGGTGATCTTGGGGAGACATTTGGCAATGTCTGGGGACATCATTGCTGGGGACTACTTTCATCTAGTGGGTAGAGGACAGAGATGCTACAAAACATCCTATGGTACACAGGACAGCCCCACAACAAAGAATTATCTGGAACCAAATGTCAGTAGTGTCGAGGTTGAGAAACCCGAGCTAGAGAGTCAACTGAGCTGGAAAATTCAAGACGCCTTCACTCTGGTGTTGATGCTGGCAGTCGGCTAGGGGCCTCAGTTCTCCTCCACATGGCCTCTCGTCCTCCAGAAGGCTAGACCGATTCCCTTACATCATGGTCTCAGGGCAAAGGACCAAAAGAGTGAAGGTGGAAGCTGCAAGGACTCTTGAGATCTGGGCTCTGGAACTCACCCAAGGTCGCCTCCATCACATTCTATTGGCCAAAGCCAGTCACAAGGTCAGCCCAGATTCTGGGCAGTAGAGGAATCCACTCCACCTCTGCCGGGGAAGAGCAACAAAGTCACATTCAAGGGGGCACGTATACTGAGCTGGGAGGAATCTGTGACTATTAAACAATCTAGTACAAGAAGTAAGATTAAATACATTTCAGCTGGAGCTCCATAGCTCAGGGGACAGCTCTGGTTCTAGCGGTTCTCAGAGTGTGGTCCCCAGACCTGCAGCATGAGCATCACCTGAGAACTTGTTAGAAATGCAAATTCTCAGGTCCTGTCCAATCCAACTGAATCAGAGACACAAGGATGGCAACCAGCAGTCTGTGTGTTAATGAGCCCTCCAGGTGATTCTGATGCTCACTCAAGAACCACCGGCCTAAAGTAAGCAACCAGATCAGACCCCATACATGCCCAGCACACTGGCTGGAATGTTGGTAGAGGCCAAAACACGTCTCCCCACCTCTGCCCACTTCTCCTTGAGTCTCTGGCCATTCACCTGAGGGCAAAAGTCTGTCTTTAATAATGGAGTTTAGCAGGAACCACCCTTACATTCCCAACAGAAATGTGTCAGTGGTCAGAGTGGGCAGGAAGCTGAGTAGCAGTAGCCCAACAGAGCGTGGGGCCAGGGTGGGGAGGGGGAGACAGGGAAGCCAGCACCACTCAGGAAGGCGGCCAGCCCTCCTCGGGAGCTGGGCGGGAGCAACCAGAGGACTTTTCTGGTTTTGTTTCCGCTGCTAAAAATACTAGCAGAAAATAATATGGGGAAAATGTCAATGTTAAATAAAATAAATTAAAAATGTTTAAGGCTAGAAAAAAACCAAATGCTAGCAGAGCCCTTTTAGAATCTTTTATCCTCCGCCTTAGAACTTAAATTTACATCATTGATCAAGAAGTAGAACGGGCCTAAACCACTATTGATGACTGCCAGGTGAAAGTACACGGAAGGTGGTAGAAAACCCAGTCTCCCAACACCACCATGCTCTGCAGCCGTCAGGCAAAACCAGGGGTAGGACACAGCCAAGTTCCCAAGCTACCCCGGAGTCCCCTCTGATGACTATGCCTCCGGTTTGATTTTTTGTTTTTGTTTTTGTTTATTCACAAGCTAGCTTGTGACCTGGATATCACCAACAGAGAGTGCTGTGCAGGGGAACGCTGAAGCCCAAGGCTGTCCCCTGCACCAGCGAAGCCTCGGGCCGAAGGAGTCAGTGCAAGAACAGGATGGGACTCAGAGCCTCTGCCCCTTCCCCTCCAGAAACCCTCCCACCCAGAGCCAGCCAGGTCCTCAAGCTCTTGAAGGAGGAGGGAGACCGGTGTCTCCCAATAGCCCTTTACAGTGTCCATTCAATCCAAGTCAAGATGGACTTTACTAGATCCCTGATAAACCACATTGTCCAACAAAATGACTCAGTCATTGTTTAGCACAAAAATGGCTCAGCAGCCTGAGATAGTCACCATCTCCAGGACAGGTACTAAATGGGCTTCCAGAACTTCCTGGGGGCCCATGTGGATGGAAACATATGATGTGCAGCCTTTGACAGCTTTGGGAGAGGAGGAGGTAAGAGGACTTCATTGGCATTAAAGTCTTTCTGACCATTGGCCTGATCTTAGAACAGTAGGGGCCACCTTCCAAGGTAGTGGGCTCCTCTCACTGGAGTTATGCCAGCAAGAGGTAGGACATTAACATCCAATCACTGGCGGTGCTCCTAGAGGGATGTAGGGACTGGATAGAGAATTTAGACACAAAGTTTCCAAACAGGAGCCACCACAAGGACAGGAGGACTCCCCTATGCTCAGTCCTTCTATTTTATGAATCGAAATTCTGCATAAAAAGATCATTTGCAATAAGGGCTCCATTGCTTTAAAACGAAACTTTGAAAACAACTGAACTGGATGACTGCTAATGTTCCTTCCAACACTCAGACTCCAAGATTCTGTGTACTAAGTATCTGGGTGCCCAGTGTATTCAATAATACCTGTGCCATAATCGCCCTCCTTGAATAATCGCTAATGTATGAATATAAACTATCACTACAGCATAGACAACCCAACAAAACATGAATTCCCCCTTCTACTGAAAAATTTAAGTTCATCTTCCTTGGTTTGAACAGGGGTGGCAGAGCTGTTTCATTATTGACCTTTTACTCTTCGTCGCTATGAGAAAATGGTGATGACATCTTTTTGGCCAGATGGAACTGATGGGAGATTTATGGAGCAGCTGAGAACTGTCAAAGCTAGGCCAGGCAGATCCCACAAGACAATGACCATGGCCTTTTCATCAAGGAGCATGTTGCTTTCTGGAATCCACTAACACAAGAGGTTCATATCTACCCAGTCATCAGCAAGATTATCCCAACACCCCACCAGCTGCCGCCACCCAATCCGGAGGCCTCCGCTTCTGCTCTTGAGGGATGGCATGTGACTGCACAGGAGTCTTACCCCTCACCCACCATCAACCGCCCCCCCCGCCTCAGTCTGGCACCCACAACCCTCCCAGAGGGCGGAAACTCCATCCAATGCCGTCTCCGTTACAGAGATTTCAGAAATTAGTCACAGAATGGAGGACGGGAAGAGAGGGGAGGTTTCCTGAAGGAACCAGTAACAAGATCTGGGGTGTTTCACCTTGAGGTCATAGCAGCTCAGATTGTCCCTGAGTTAGCAAAGAGTGGTCAAGAATGAAATCAAGGAGCCAGCCCAGTGGCATAGTGGTTAGGTTTGAGCTCTGCTTCGGCGGCCCGCAGTTCGCAGGTTCAGATCCTGGGCGTGGACCTATGCACCGCTCATCAAGCCATGCTGCGGTGGCATCCCACATACAAAACAGAGGAAGATGGGCACGGATGTTAGCTCAGTGACAATCTTCCTCAAACAGAAAGAGGAGGATTGGCAACAGATGTTAGCTCAGGGCCAATCTTCCTCACAAAAAATAATAATAAAAATTAAAAAAGAATGAAATCAACCTCTGTGAACCCTCTGCCTATTTGTCCACCATCAACCATACAAAGGGCTTCTGTAAGACAGGACTTCCAGCAAATGGGCCTCCCCATTCACTGAGCTTTCTCTTTGGGGACTGTGATCCATTCCCCATCCCTAGCCTCAGAAGACGGCCCCAGTGTCCACCAATTATCAGATAGAAGGAAGGAGTGGAGCTGGACACTAGAGTCCAGCATTTGTTTGAGACAAGGGTTTAGACTGACTTCTGATTCTCATCTTGTCAAGTATCCACTACTGAGATGCACACTGGGACTCCTGTACGGCTCTGGTGATCCTGTCTTGCTCGGCACAGGACAGTCCCAGTTTGTACCTCCTGTTGTCCCAGAATCATTGCTGATTTCAGTGCCTTTCACTCTCAAAAGTCCCCGTTTGGACAATAAACTATACAGTCACTCTGTCTTTGGCCTAGTCACCACCTATGCTTTTCAGTAAGACTCAGGAAAACTCCATGTAGGCCTGAAAGCCAAGAGATGTGGGGATTTTAAAAACCCAAAGAAATCAAATATATCTCAATTTTAAAAAAAGGTGCCAAAGCAAGGGGTGAAGGGATGCATCCACATGGTGACGGACAAAAAATAACGTACAACTAAAACCCCATAATGTTATAAACTATTAAGACATCAATAAAAATGAAAATTAAAAAAAAAAGGTGCCAAAGGATGGTGATGTTCATTGGTTGGTTCGTGACAGGGAAAACATGAAAACAAGCCAAATGTCCATCAAGAGGAAATGGTTTGTGTCAGTTCAATGGTTTGAATACTATGCATCAATTCAAAAGAAAAAAGTGGACCCATACATACTGACATGGAAAGATCTCCAAGGCAGACTGGATAAGATAAAAAGGCAAACTGTTGATCAATGCAACACGAATGATCCCAGTTATCTTTTCTTTGTAATTATATATGTAGATGTACAGCTATATGTATATAAATGCATAGAGACAGGTCTAGAATAACACTGATAGAAATATAATGTGAGCCACATATGTAATTTAAAATTTTCTAGTATCCATATTTTTACTCAGTGAAATTTACCCATTCCAATGTATCCTAAATATTATGTAAATCAATATAAAAGATTATTGAGACATTTAACTCTCTTTTGGTACTAAATCCCCCAAATTTTGCTTACAGCAATCTCAATTCTTACTAGCCACGTTTCAGGGCCTCAGTAGCCACATGTGGCGTATGAACAGCTCAGGGCTAGAAGGACGCACACCAGATAACAAGAGTTATGGGGGCAGGGGGGTTTGGAATTAGGGAAACAGAGTGATTTGTGAATAATTTGAAATGTTTACAATGAGAATATATTCACTACTTATGTAATTTTATAATATAACAAAAACTTGAAATTTTTAAAGATAAGGAGCCAGAACATGAGATGTGAAACTAACAACATCTATAAACGAGCTATAAAGAAACACATTGTTAAAATCAGTTCATCAACCAAGGAATGTGTGTTTTTACTCCCACGAGCCCCGGGGGCAGGCCGGTGGGCCATGGGGCTGCACTGACCTGCCCAGCAGCTGGAAGCAGGCTTCCTGATGGCTGCCTCGCTTGCTCCCCCATCTAGAAACAGGAGGCCATGATGCCTCCATGAGGAGTCTGTCACCTCAGGGGGACAGGAATACTCAGATTGAAGCGCTGTCAAAGTGTAGTCAGGAAAACCGGTGCCATCAAAATAGGCAGGGGTGCTTGTTTTGAAATGCAGACTCCTGAGCCCCACAAAACAAGAACTTGTGACGTGGGGTTTAAGAATCTACAGTGAACAAGAACTCCAGGTGATTTCTAAACCCAACTAAGATACAAAGGGGGGGCCGGCCGGTGGCATAGGGTTCAGTTTGCATTGCTCTGGGGCGGCCCGGGTTCGCAGGCTCCCATCTGGGTGTGGACAGACACACCGCTTGTCAGCCATGCTGTGGCGGTATCCCCTATAAAGTAGAGGAAGACAGGCACGGATGTTAGCCCAGGGCCAATCTTCCTCACACACACACACACAAAGATCCAAAGGGATGTCATTCTCTTCTTTCCAACTTTCCACTGCCAGACTCCCTCTAGACTCTGATTCTGCCAGGCCAGAATCATGCTGACAAAAACTGGTAGAAGACAGGAAATCCAAACGCTCAGAACTCCCCCTGCCCCACCCTACAGGAAGACTCAACTCTTTCACAGCACTTCTTGAATGACTCTTAAAGACCCCACAGCGAGAAAGCAGCCCATCCCTTGGTGAAGACGGCCTCGTCCATAGTCAGCCCTGCTTCCAATCCTCTGAATCAGAGAGAGTCTCAGCTGACAGACCCGAGCTCACCCTCAGCCCGGCACCAACTATGGGAATGGAAAACGTGTTTCTTCCTACTTCCACCACCCAAGAGATGACATTGGGACATCTGGGTGGAAGGGTTTTCTTCAGGTGAGACTTTGTATCTATTTGGTTTTTGTTGTTGTTTACATGCTTTCTCTTCTTTCTTTTTAAATAAACCAAAGGTGCTGTTTAAAAGCAGGGAGAGGCAATTCCTTCAAAGGCATATTCTCAATAGTGAAAAATTATTGCTTGCACGTGTACGACATCTTTCGAACGCACCAAGCCCTCCAAACATCTCACAACCGGTGAAGTTGGCAGGTGTGATTATCCCGGTTTCACAAAAAAGGCCAGGATGGTTAAAGGGGGAGTTGGAGGGAGAAACCAACTTTTACCAAGCTCCCCCTCTGTGTGTGGTCTTGAGCTGGGTAGTGTGTGCAAGGGACCACAGTTCATTTTCACGACAACAGTGAGAAGCTGGTATTGTTACTCTTCCCACTTTCACAACTGAAGGAAGGGGATGGCGGCTCACAAAGCCGGTGAGACTCAGATTACCCACTGGACTCCTCCACTGGTGCCCTCTCCCCGCTTCACACAGGATAGTTCCCTCTGACACCAAACGATTACTGCTCACTTCACCCCCACTCAGCCACATTTAGCTGATTAAAAGAAGGGCCCTCTCACAATAGTTAAACAAGCAGATGAATGTTTTCATCAAAGCTAAATGTCTTTTAATAATCTGATGCCCATTCTCCTTCCCTGACACCTGGCCACTGTCAGTCTCCACGAGAGAGCAAGAGAGAGCAGAGTTTTCCATCTCCCCACAGGCGGGGCTGGGCACATGCCCTCAGACTTGGAAACTCTCCTTTCTCTTAAAGCTTCTCTCTCTCTCTCAATCTCTCTCTAACTTTCTCTCATCTTTCTTCTCTCTCTGTATCTCTATCTCCATCTCTCCTCTTTCTCTTCTCTCTCAATCTCCCTCCCTCTCTCTTCCAGTTCTCTAGGAAAAGCAACCAGCAGCGAAGGCAGCAAAGCAGAATGAAGAGTGGGCAGGCGGACCCCTGTGGGGCACCCTCGAAAGGCAGAAGGTCAAGGTGAGGCACAGGAGAGGTGAGAGCGGAGCGGGAGAAAGCCCGGGAGGGGCGTGGCCTGCGCTAACGATCCCTCCGGACGTTCCGCAGTTGTGAATAAACTCCCCGTGCCGCTCTTCACGGGGAGGAGAAGCTTCCTGGATCCAAGGAGAGCTGGGCAACGCTCACCACGGAAACCCAAGAATATCCAGAACGTTCGGCACACAGCCCCAGGCCCAGGTCTCCACGAACCCCGGAGGAGGCTGCCGGGCCAGGACACCATCTCCGGAGAAAAGCAAAAGGACGGTTCTGCTCCCGCTTAAAAATCTACACCGTTTGCCCTTCTGCAGGTCTGAGGCCCCAGATGTGATGTCCTTTAGTTGTCTCCCCTGAGCCCCTGGGGAGGGAGAGAAGAGCGGGTGAACTTGAACAGGGCCCACTGACACTCCGAATCACACCCACGGGAAGATCCCCTCCTGCGCGGGAGGCGCTGCACAGGCGCACGGACTGGCCATGAAGTCACCACTCAGTGTGGTTCATTTTTATGGATCCACAAGCATTTGTTGTTCACCCACAGCCCCCTACAACGTGCTGAGAATGTATTCTCTGCCCTCAAATGCCTGCAGACAAGGCAACGCGTGGGAAGACAGGCACTTAATAAACTGAAAAGCAGCTCATGGAGGCAAGGGGTTACTCTTATTCTGCGTGATTATTACTATGGTTTCCCTATTATTATGGTTTTATAGTTCAAGCAACAAGATGTTTCCTAACACCTCCTCTGCTCCCCACCCCCACATTCCCTGAGCTCACTCCAGCCGACAACCCTTGCCAACACCCCTCTAGAATTTATTTAAAGGAGGAGGGTGGTGCAAAAGGAGAAGATGCTAAGGCGCTCCCACCACCTCTGTTTGCAGCGCTCTGTGGTTTGGAACTCTGGAGGCAAGGGGAAGGGGGACTCACATTGGAGCCAAAATAAAGAGGCCGTCCAGGTGGAAGGCCTGAGATCATCTTGGATCAACTTTCCTGTTGATCCAAAAGAGCCTGCCTGCTTTTTTCCCCTTAACAGCCTTTTGTTCTCCACTCTGGGACAATTCAGTCACCCATAAAACTGACAGCCACTGTTTAGTAAGCACCTACTACCAAGCAAACAGTGTGCTAAACCATTTTGCTTAAACACTGTTCTGGTTATCTGTTGCTGCATAACAATAGACAACAGACCTAAACCTTAGTGGTGTGCAACTACCATTTTATCATGTTCACTGATGCCGTGGGTCAGGAATTTGGCCAGGACACAGTGGGGATGGCTTATCTCTGCTCTATGAAGTCTGGGGCCTCAGCTGTGAAGACTGGACTGGTGGGGCGCTGGGAATCACCTGGAGGCTTCGTCACTCACAGGTCTGGCACCTAAGCTGCGATGACCAGAAGGCGGGTTCCTCTGGAACTGTCGGCCAGTGCCCCTACATGCGGCCTCTTCGTGTGGCTTGAGCTTCCTCACAGCATGGTGGCCGCAGGGCAGTCAGACTTCCCATGTGGCAGCTCACGGCTCCAAGAGCAGATGTTCCAGCAAATAGGAGAGAAGCTACATGGCGTTTCCTGACCTAGCTAGCCGCAGAAGTCGCATGGCGCCACTTCCACAGTATTCTGTTAGTTGTATTGATCAAAGCAGCAGCAAACCCGCCCAGATTCAAAAGGCAAGGACGTAGACCCCACCACCACCTCTCCATGGGAAGTGTCAAAGAGTCTGCGGCTATGTTTTACAACACTAACTTCTTTAATTCCCAAACAATAAGCTTTTGAGGAAGTATGAGTATTATCCCCATTTTACAGATGAGGACACTGAGGTTCAGGGAGGTTAAACGATCCAAGCGGCCCCGCTCCAGAGCCTGAGCTCCACATCGCTGCACACAGGCCTCACTGCCCGTCGTTTCTGATGCCCTCCTTTGTCCTGGATGCTCCTCAGATCCCCCCAGCCCAAACTGCAGGACCCTTCTTTCCTCACCTCGTAGCTGCTCCAAATTTCCTTCTGCCCTGGGAGCAGCCAGTGATACTCCCTCCTCCATTCCTTCTTCACCTGGAGCCCGGGATGGAAATTTCAAGGAAGGCAGCCCTCCAGGTTATGTCAGCAACTGATGGGCTCTTCATGCTCTGCTAGGCCAGAGTGGGACCGGCCTTTGTCCTGTGGAATCCCCACGGCCTCAGGGAGCTGCCACGGCGGGCTGGGGCCCCGATGTGCCTGGCTTGCACTCTGCCGTTGGCCCATGACCAGTCCTAACTGGGAAACAAAACCCACGAATGTTTGAGTATCTCCTGTGTACATTATCATCAGGTGCCTTAAAATAAAGATGAAGGTTTTAGCAAGACAAATGAGAAAATGGTAAAAATAATCGCAGCATAAAATAAAATGACAATGGGTTATTAGCTAATATAAAGAGCTCACAGAAATCAACAAGAAAAACTACGATCTCAATAGATAAATAGTCAGAAGATGCCAACACATGATGGATTTTAAAAAGAGTAATACAAATGGATTACAAACATTTGAAAATAATCAAAATAATTAAAAATAATTATAATATCCTGTTTCCACCTTATATGTTTGCAAAAATTCTTAAAATGAGAAGTATTGCTTTCTAGAAGGATGGTACAAAGTTATACTCATGTTTCACTCCTGTTCCCAGAGGAGAGCTGCAGCAATCAGGAAACACTACCTGGGAGAGGCAGCGCTAGGACCGGACTTTAAAAGGGGGTAGGAGGTCTCAGCTGCGCCTCTACACTTACGTTGTCTATGTTTTAAAAATTCATGGAGTTTAAATTCTTCCACTTAAATTGCTCTGTCAAGATTTGACCAATCACTATGTATAAAAAAAGACACACAGTAAATTCAGCCCTCTCCTTTAAATCCAGGGGTTCTATTGGGGTTCCCCCTATTTAATGGATGACCAAAATATTCTCAGAAAAGACAGTACTCTAGCAATTATGAGGAAAACAAGCAGAATCAGGCCTGGATTCTGTCTTCAAAGAGTTTACCATGGAAGGTGGGGCTGGTTGACCAGAAGGACCTCAGCCACAGATGCCCCAGACACAGAGACTAGCAGCGCCACCACCTCAAGGTGGTGCATGTCACTAGACCAGAGCCCAAAATGGGCACTATGGCACTAAGAGAGTAAAAGGCAAACCACATCCTAGGAGGTGATATTCACAATAAGCATTTATCCATTTGGAATTCATATCCAAATATAAAAAGAACTCCCACAAATCAGCAAGAAAAAGGCAAAAGATTTAAACAGGCACTTCACAAAAGAGGATATTCAAAAAGCCAAGGAACATTTGAAAAGGTGCTAAACTTCATTATCACCAGGGAAAGGCAAAACCACACTGAAATATCCCTACACTCCCACCAGAATGGCTTAAAATTAAAAATTTGTAGAGCCACCTCTGGTGGCCTAGTGGTTAAAGTTTGGCGCTCTCACCACATTGGCAGCCTGGGTTTGTTCCCCAGTCACGGAACCACACCACCCGTCTGTCAGTTGCCATGCTGTGGTGGTGGCTCACATAGAAGAACTAGAAGGACTTACAACTGGGATATACAACCGTGCACTGGGGCTCTGGGGAGGAAAATAAAATGCATAATACCAAGTATTGGGAAGAATGCGGAGCAACTGCAATTCTCATACACTGCCAGGACGAGTGTCAACTGGGACAACCGTAAATTGGAAAACTGTTGAGTAGAATCTACTAAAGCTGAATTTGTGAATATCCTGTGGGCCAGCAATTCCAGTCCCAGATACACAGCCAACAGGAACGTGTGCACGTGTTCACCAAAAGACAGGCACTAGAGTGTCCGCAGCAGCTCTCATCATTCATGTCAAAAACTGGAAACCACCCAAATGTGCGACAAGAGAGAATGGGTCAATAGTAGTATATTTACACAATGAAATGTTATTCAGAAATGAAAAGGAACGAGCTTCAACTCACAGCAACTCCAAACAATGTGGACGAATCTCACAAACATATAGAGTAAAAAGTGCCAGACACAGAGTCTGCATGCTATCTGATCAGATGTATGGGAAGTTCAAAAACAGACAAAACTAATCTGTGTTGTTAGAAGTCAGAATAGTGACTATCTTGGGGGGAAAGGGATGGGGCTTCTAGGCACTGGTCATGTTCTGCTTCTTGAACGGGGTGCCAGTTACACAGCTGTGTTCAGTTTGTGAAAATTCACAGGGCGGTTCACTTTTGTTTGTGCACTTCCACGTTATACTGGAACAAAAAGTTTCCCAAAACTAGGAAGGCTGCACAGGTACACGTGCACTTTCAGTGACGGGGAGCAAGTGCACTGCTGGACTGGGTCAGGGGCTTAGGGGACCCCCGGGTTTGTCACAGGAACAAGCAAAGCTCACTTGCTTGCCCCAAGTAGCGTCTCCCAAGTCACTGCTGTGCTGAGGATCCAGGAATTGGCAAAGAACTGCTCCCAGTGCCACCTGGCCCTGCTTCCCCTCTCGCCACTTCTAATGAATGGACAGTACAGCTTCCCCTTAAGAAAAGGGCCTAGGGGCTGCCCAGTGGCACAGCGGTTTAGTTCGCGCTTGGCAGCCCAGGGTTCGCAGGTTCCGGTCCTGGGCGCCGGCCGACGCACTGCTTGTCAGCCATGCCGTGGCAGAGTCCCATATAAAGTAGAGGAAGATGGACACGGATGTTAGCCCAGGGCCAGTCTTCCTCAGCAAAAAGAGGAGGATTGGCGACAGATGTTAGCTCAGGGCTGGTCTTCCTCACAAAAAAAAAGAAAAAAGAAAAGGGCCTAGAGCTTCTAGAGGATGACAGCCACATCTAGGTGGAGGCAATGCACTGGGGTCCACACCTGATCCCACCCTTGGCAGTTCTCACCTCTCTCAATTCTAAATGTCCCAACTTCTGCATCTCTCACTCACACATCTTGTCAGAGGAAATGAAACAAAGCACCCTGGGCTCCTTCTACAACAGTCTTCATTCAGAGGAAGCCCTCTACGAGGGCCAACTGCAGGTCTACCCAAGACTGAATAACTAGGTCACCAGAGTAACTCAAGAGGCCAGGAGATGGGGGACATTTTGCCGTCGGTTCAAAGATGACATGGTGGTGTCCAGTTCACATTCTCTAGTTTCAACATGGCACATGGTACATATCCACCCTGCAAGAAAACAGCTAGAGTCTCCCCTCCACTGCCACTGATCTTTGGTTATTGATAGTAACCAAATTCAGGACTTTTTAAATTAAGGCTGAGATAAGATGAAAAGGCCCACAGGGAGTAGGAGGGCCTAGACCAGGGCCTTAAAGGATGAGAAGCTTCAGAAACGCCCCTCCTCTCCATGAGGGAGAAAGGTGATACTTCCCCCCACTTAATTTCCCCGTAGTAATTTCTATTTGGATAAATAAACCCTGATAAATGAGAACCCAAATTTTCCCAAGGCCTGTATGTCCCCGGAAGTGTTTTGGTGGGCAGTGGGAGTAATCCAGATGACCCTGGCAGATTGGAAGGGAGCAAGCCTGTATTGCAGCCAAGAAGTAATGTTTCACTCCAGCTTCCCAGGAGAAGGGAACCCTGTGGGTATTGTGAGGCTGGAAATAAAGGGGGAGCTGATCCCTCTTTATCTAGATGCTTGGTGGTTTTGTGCATGCTTATGGGGTGAGAGGGAGGAGGAGATTGAAAGGTTTGTTATTGTTATTTGGGATTATTTTTCTTAAAAAAAAAAAACACTGAGCACAAACGACTTTGAATATAGAAAGAGAAAAATGAGAAGACGCAGGTAACAGTGCTGAGACATCAGAGGAGGTCGCCACATCTAAAAACACCTCTGCGCAGGGCCCGGCCTGCAGGAGATCCCTGCGGAGGGTTCACTGCGGGAGGGAAAGCCAGGTCGGCCACAGGGCCTTTGCTGAGGCCGGAAAACCAGCCTCGGGCGCGCCAGTCTGCTCCGCCTTGCCCTCCCTCAGCCGCTGGCGTCAGCTCCGAGGGCAACTCGCTGCAGGCAGGCCAGGGAGGTGAAGCCGCCAGAGGGTGACAGCGGCCTGGCGCGGAGGTCCGCTGACCCTCAGGGCTCTGGAGCTCGCTCCTCTCCCCAGCATAAATTGCCTGGAAGCTGCCAAAAACCCCTCCCTTGACTACATTGCAAGAGGTAACCTCGCGCCCGGAAGGCGCTTCCGGAGCCCCGGCGGCCCTCTCCCAATGATAAACCTGGTTTTCCTCCCGACGCGGGCAAGCAAGGTCGCCCCCATAGCCGCCAGGGCGCTGCTCTCAACTAGCCTACAGCCCAGACCGACAATTTTCGTGGTTAGAAAAGAAAAAAGAAAAGAAGCACCTCCCTGTGTTCACCCGAAGGCTTCCCCAGACAGGTCGGTTTCAGCCTGTTGGTTAGTTTCCTCCCCCGCCGGGCTGGAGTTCTAGGCCCCCGCACCGCCATCCCGGCCCCGCCTCTTCTGCCCACCCTCCCGGACCCCGAAGGGGCGGCGGGGCCCAGCCAGGGCGCTGAGCGTGACCCCGAGCGGAAGGGCCCCAGTCTGGGTCCTAATGCGGGTGGCGTCTCCCTTGACAGGCGGCGTTTGGGGACAACAGCGGGAAAGGGAGATAAGGTGACATACCAGAGCAGATTTGGTGCGCGCGCTGATACTCCTCTCCCGACAGGAAACGCGGAGCTATTTTAAAGACCCTATCGATTACTTTATCTTTCCCGGAGGAAAGCTTCTTGCCGAGAAACAAAAGATGTTCCCCACCTAGAGATACAAGGCCACAGCCCTCCACACACAACGGAGGGTCTGCACAGGCGACGCCCAATTAGGGCGCAGGGAGAGCAGACACATTTACACCGCAGAGTGCACAAACGCGTGTGTGCCCAGAACGCTCTGCAGGGCAGCGGGAGCGCAGAGGGAGCGAGGGGTACTTCACAGGACGACCTACTGTATCCTTTGAAAATTTTTGCCCGTGTACAATTGAAACACAAACAAAGAAAGTGTGCACTTAAAGTATGTGTATGCAAGGGGTGAAGGGATGCATCCACATGGTGACGGACAAAAAATAGTGTACAGCTAAAACCCCACAATGTTATAAGCTATTAAGACATCAATAGAAATGAAAAAAATTTTTAGAAAAAGAATTAAGTATGTGTATGTATTCTCGTGCCTTTCGGCATGTTTGAAGCGCACCAGTAAACACATTCAAAGCGGAGCACTGGTCGCCGTGAATGTCTTCCACAGATCCGCGTCTCAAATGTAAACGCTCCGTTGTGCTCCTGTGAAGGGCTTGAATGTCTACACCTGTCTTGTGTACACTTCAAGTATGGGGATGCGTCAACGCAACCCTTGATAGTGCGCTCATTTCGTATTTGAATTCCCGCATTTCGCCAGTTTGGAGGAGCGCAGAATGCCTTCAGCAATATCCCGCCGCTGACAATGAATGCGCTCCAGGTCCCGAAGCTTGCTGGCCTCCGGGTCTCCAGCGCCCTGCCCCGGGGAGGCTTTCAACAGACACTGATTGAACCGAATTGCGCGGAATCCAATGGTTTTTCCTGTGCAGCAATTTGCCATCTACTCATCCGCGATGTGCTCCGTCCGGCCGTGGAGACTTCGCAGCGTTTCCGCAGAGGAGGTTGGAGGACGAGATGAGGAAGGAAGATGGGGAGGAAGGAAGGGTGGCGGGCCTAGGAAGGTTCAATCACCCGCCTGCCGGCCATTTCCAGCTTCAATTCAACACTCACCAGGCCGCAGCAACCCAGGCTGGAAGCTCCGAGGGCCGCGGCCGGCTTTCAGGTGGGGTGTCGGAGGGCCGCACGGATCTGGGCGCGACTCTTCGTCTCTGAGGGAGGCCGCGGCCCCGGCGCTGCTGTAGGCCCCGCTACACGCCCCCCCTCCGACCCCCTACCCCCACCCCACCTCCGTCACTTTGGGAGAAAGTGGCAGCCGTTCGCCCGGCTCTGCTTCTCCCAAACCCGCGCGTCCACGCCGAAGGTTCTTGCAAAGCTGCGGCTCCCCAAGCTGCACACCCGCCGGGCAGGTATGGACCGGCCCTAGAAAATCCATTTTCCTCTTCACCGTATTCTGAATCATTGTCCATCTGATTCGAATGTCATTTGATTATTCCAGCTGTGACCTTCAGAGACGGGATCCCGAGGGACAGATTCGAGAGTCTCGGTTCTCTCCGCCTCTCCGCGCTGCCTTCGCTGAAGAGGTTTGCGGCGCTGGGGGTGGGGGTGGGGACAGCGGGAACCCAGAGGAGAAAGCACCAAATACACGCGAAACGACAAAGCAAGTTTGAAAGCGACTCCCTCCGGTTTGGGAAACGCTAACACGAGTTTTAAATCGGGTCATATTTTCTAAAATTCGGTTTTAGAAACATACCCCCCAAAGCACGACGAGAAAGTAACTTACCCAGAGACACTAACAACAAAACCCGGCCACGGCAGAAACGCGAAGGAGTCCCCCAAAGGTGCGTGCTCTCAGAGGAAAAAGAAAAATCCAACGTATAACAACACAAATTTGCGGAAAATGTCTCCAGAAGGACATATTTTTAAAAAGCCGGTGACCACCTGGGTGGGTCGGGAATTAACTGGGAAGGGGCAGAAGGAAACCTTTTGGGGAGATGCAAAGGTTTTTGTCTCTTGATTGTGGTGTCATCACATGGTTTATCCATGTGTCAAGACTCATCAACTGTACGCTTAACTGTATTCATTTTGTTCTAGGCACATTATGCCTCAAAAAAGTTGATTTAAAAAATAAATAAAGCCGGTAACAACTTTGCCTTTAAGGAAGGAAAAGGAAAGGCTGGGGGAGAGACCTGGGACACTTTACAGTATATCTCCTTTTTACGTGTTTTTTGTGTGTGGTTGTTTTGTTTTTACGGTGTATTACTTACTCATAATATATAATTAGGATATTCGGTGATGTGAATATAAAACAATTGTTAAGGAAACTAACAAAAGCAGGAACAGAAGATGCTGGTACACCCTGTTGTAGGGATAAGAGAAAAGACGCACTGTCCGAGCCCAGAAAATAATTTGGAAAGGGAGATATCTTTATTGTTCGGATTTGTTTCGTTTGGGTTTTGCTCATATGTTTAACATACCAACGAAGAATGAGGGCCCAGAACTTTTCAGGTGCTTACCTGCGGTGTAGGTGGCTGTCATCTCCGCGGGGACTCCTAAGACTGGCCGGCCACGGGACCGCGCCAGGAGGCCGGAGGGAGGGTTCTCCAGACGCGGCGCCCCAGCTCCGGCTCCTCCGGAGAGCAGCGCCCCATCCCGCCTGGAGCAAAGACTTGGTCGCCCTCCCGGGAAAGGCCAGACCTGGTGCTCAAGACCCAGCCTGGAGGTGGAAGCCCGACCGCCCAAAGGCTAAGCAGGCGGGCGGGGTCCATATTGGCCTGAGAGGCCAGAGGCCGCGCCTCCTCGGTGGATCCAGAGCTTCAGGGCGCCGCGCGGCCCACCTCCCCTTGGGGTGGACGGTCTGGGACCAGTAGCTTCAAGGGCCTTACCTCTGTGGGCGAACCAGGTATGAAATGCCTCCGTTTATCGCCCTGGAAGATAGGGAAGAGTCACTTGTTAGGACAGGTTCCAAATCTGGTGTGGATTCAGAGCTCTTTCAGAGAGGTTTCTGGAGGCTGGCCCTCAGAGACAGATGGACAGTGGGCCCCAGGCCGGTGCCAGGAAAACTAGGAGCTGCCAGACTCCTCTGCTGGCCTGGGAGCAGGGCCTGGGTGGGGTTACCAAGCACACAGGACAGCCTCACCTGCTGCCTCACTCACAGCACCAGCCGCAGCACCTTCAACCAGCAGGCCGGGGCACTGACCCTGTGAGGGAGCTGCAGGCCCAGGGACCCCAAGACTTGGGTCTGCCCCTGGGACCAAAGCTCAAGTCAGGGGGAAATGACGAGGGCAAATTTGCTGGGTGGCAGTCAGGACCACTGAGGTCCTGTCCCTGGACAATGCTGGACAAAGGCCACCCCACTCTCCTCTCTCTCGGACTCCGGTGACCATTCTACTCAGACTTCCTCCCACTGATGGCTTAGCTCCAGTCCCCTCTTGACATGTCACTGGATTGCTTGGGCAAACTCTGCACACCTTTGATTTGTAAACTCCAAGGTGAGGAGTGGAGCCCAGAAATGTGCATTTTTAACATGGACCCCATGGGATTCTGCCTAGATTATTTGCATAGCCCCAAGAGTCTCTTCCCCTTATATGAAGGCATAACTTTATTCACTACATTTGGGGTGTATCTTGATTGTGGTTTTTAAAAAATCTTTTTAAGGCAATACGTGCATATGGTAACAACAACAAAACAAAAAACAAAAGAAGGAAATTGTCCTAAAAAATGTACTATGGAAAGTACATGTTTTATTCCCGACCCCTATCCCAGTTGTCTTCCCTTGAATCTTGCATTACCATTTCGTTTATCCTCCAAAAAAAAAAATCCATAGAACCATAAATATGTACATATGCCTATATTTAAAATACAAATTCTGCAACTTGGTTTAATATTTAATGTATCTCAAAGTGTATTCATAAAAGTACATATAAATGAAACTAATTCTTTCTCAGGGCTGCTAGTATTTTGTTCTATCAGTGAACATTATTTTTTTAAACCAGTCCCCAAGATAGAAAAATTGGATTTTTAAAAATGTTTTGATTTTTTTAATTAAAAACTGAAATGAAAATACTTTTCTTCTGTGCATGTACCTATAGAATAGAGTCCTAGAAGTGGAAATACTTGTTCAAAGGGCTTATGCATTTTAATTTGATTTTATTGAGGTCACATTGGTTGATAACATTGTGTAAATTCCAGGTGTACATCTTTATATTTAGGCTTCTGTACGGACTACATTGCATTCACCACCAAAAGTCTAGTTTCCATCCATCACCATACACGAGCCCCTTTAGCCCTCCCCCTTCCCGTCTGGTAACCACCAATCTGTTCTCCTTATCTATGCGTTTGTTTATCTTCCATATATGAGTGAACTCATACAGTATTTGTCTTTCTCTGTCTGACATTTCACTTAGCATAATACTCTCAAGGTCCAGCCATGTTGTCACAGATGGCACGATTTCATCTTTTTTAATGGCTGAGTAATATTCCATATCTTCTTTATCCATTCATCTGTTCATGGGGACTTGTGTTGCTTAGGCTAATGGAGACAAGATGTTATCAGCAGAAAAAGGACTATCTCCTCTACGAGATCTTTTATACAAACCTCATGGTAACTACAAAACAAAAAATCAGAGCAGAGTCACAAATCATAAACAAAGAGGAAACTGAGAAAAACATCACAGAAAACCACCAATCAGAAATGGCAGACAGAAATACAAGGAAAAAGAAACAATGGAAATATAGAACAACCAGAAAACAAAAGATAAAATGGCAATATTAAGCCCTCATATATTAATAATCACTCTAAATATAAGTGGATTGAAGTCACCAATCAAAACACAGTGGCTGGATGGATTAAAAAAACAAGACCTAACAATATGCTGCCTCCAGGAGACCCATCTCGGCTCTAAAGACAAACATAGGCTCAGAGAGAAGGGATACATCTTTTTAGTTTTGACGGTACCAGATTTCTCCAAAGAGATTTACCAATTTACACTTCCAATCAACAATGTAAAAGAATGACTAGGCAGAGTAATTATCAAACTTTGTGATCTTTGCCAGTCTGATAAGGGAAAACATTCGCCTCTTTTTGTTTTAATCTTCCTTCCTTCTTTCCCTTCCTCATTCCCTCCCTCCCTCCCACCCTCCACCCTTCCTCCCTCTCTCCCTTCCTTCTTTCCTTCTTTCTACCAGCAAGGTTCTATAACTCTTGGCCAATTCTTCAATTGTTTTCTTGGACCATTTTCTTATTGATTTACAGGAACTCTTCCATATTGAGTAAATCAGTTCTTTTGTTGTCATTTTTTTCTGGCATTTAACTGTATGTTGTTTTATCTTTGATTCTGTTTATGGTATTTTTTGCTGTGCACAAGTTTCTTTTTATGCCATCAGGTTTATACAATTCATCTTTTATGGTTTCTAGGTTTTTAGTTCTCCTCACCCACCCTCCCAAATATATAAACATTCCAAAATTATTATCTTAATCATCTATAGCACTTTTGTGTTTTACTTCTTAGGTTTAAATTTTCAATCTGTCTGGAACTGAATGTATTTGTATTCTTATAATGCATGTCCCTTTCCCTATCGTGACTTTCACTTTATTTTCAATATGTATTGTTGTACGGAGCACAGTCCCCAAAATAGTATAATATTGAAATTTCCCATCTTAACCAGTTTCACTTTGTAGGTTAGACAACCACCAATATGGCTCTCCGCCCTCCCCACCGCCCAGGTGGGTCCAGGAAACAACCTGAGCTGCTTCCGAGAATAGCACCGCTAGGAAGGGGCCTTAGGTACACCTACTGCCACCAAGGAGACAAACGTGAACCTGGTGGCTGGAGAGGAAAAACGACATGCTCAAGGTCAGCCAATCAGTGATTGAGGTAGGACCAGAACCCAGTACCGGCTCAATGTCCAATACTTTTTCTGGTACAACTCTGCCTCCTTCAGGGTCTGGGTGTCTTGGGCTATGCAACCCCAGCACCTGGTGCATGGTGGTCACCCAGTCAATGTGGGTAAAAAGATGCAGGGGGGCCGGCCCGGTGGCATAGTGGTTAAGTTCACACACTCTGCTTTGCGGCCCGGAGTTCACAGGTTTGAATCCCGGGTGCAGACTGACATCAAGCCATACTGTGGCGGCGTCCCACATACAATATAGAGGAAGATGGGCACAGATGTTAGCTCAGGCCCAATCTCCCTCATCAAAAATAAAAAAAGATGCAGGAAATCAGGCCAAGCATCCAATAATGACTAGGCCATGGGGTCACTTGGAGGCTGGGTGCAAGTTCTGGCACATTCTTTCAGCCTTTCCCCCTCACTGCCCTCCCACACACACATTCACATATCTACACACAATTTCCACCAGCCAGGTGGATCTGCCGTCTGCTCTTCCCATCTGTGAGCCCCAGGCCCTTCCTATTGCCAAGCAACCTTGGATAGGCAGCCCTTGAAGCAGCTCAGGGGACTTCCTGCCTGTCCGAGCTGAATAGCAGGGGCTAGACCCTGGGGCAAATGAAGCCAAAAACCAGATAGATTACAGGGGCTTTGGAACATGAAGATGGTATTTCCAGGGCTCTGCTCAGACTGCCCAGAAAGCAGGACCAGCTACATAACTTGTGGGACCCTCTTGTTCAAAAGTTATCAAGAATTTCAAGACAGCAACAGCAGAGCACAGGGCCCTTCTAAGCACAGATCACACACGCCCATGAAGCCAGCCTGCAGGGAAAGATGGAGGTAATTATAGTGGGAGGAAGGAGAAGAATTTTCCTCAGGCCTCTAAATGTTCAGAGTTTAGGGTAAGTGGGCTGGGGGATTATTCATAATCGCCAAGAAGTGAAAACAAACCAAATGTCCATCAATGACGAATGTAGAAACAAAATCTGGTATATCCATACAATAGAACATAATTCCACCACAAAAAGGAACAAAATACTGATACGTGCTACAACATGGATGAACCTTGAAAATATTATGCTAAATGAAAGAAGCCAGTCAGAAAAGGGCACATATTATATGATTCCATTTGTATGAAATGTCCAGAATAGGCAAATCTAGAGAGACGGAAAGTAGACTGATTAGTCATTGTCAACAGCTGGGGAGATGGGAGATCAGGGAGAGAGTTGGGGTTGATGGCTACAACCTACAGGTATCTTTTGAGGGTGATGAAAGTGTCTTAAAATTAATAGTGTGATGGCTGCACAACTCTGTGAATATACTAAAAATCGTATACTTTAAATGGGTGAATTACATGGTATGTGAATTACATCTTAATAAAGCTGTTACCAAAAGAAGAGGAGGGGAAGGAGGAGGAGATGGAGGAAGAGGGAGGAGGAAGGGGAGGAGGAGATAGAGGAGGAGGAGGAATCTTAAATTTCTTTCTCTCTCTCTCAAACGAACTTAGTGCTGGAAGCCCCCCTTGTCGATGAAGGTTTGGGGGAACCCAGCATCCCGAATGCAACCGCCTGGTCCTCTTCTCTAGCTGAGTGGGGTGTCTTGCTTCCTCTTCAGTTGGTGTGGCTCTAGGAGGAGCGACATGCAATAAAAGAGAACATTCACAACTCGGTAGTCTGTCCTATGTTCGAATCCTGACACTGTCACTTCACATCTGTGTGACTTTGAGCAAGTCATTTCCCCTCTCTGAGCCCGTTTCCTCTGCCGAGCAATCGAGATAAGCGGATCAGCGATGACACAGGTGAGAGTGTATGTTAGAAACGGCGGCAGCAGGAGGATTTGGTCCCGGCTGAGACACCTGAAAAATGCGCGTCCTAGGGCAGGAAAAATCCGGTGCCGCGGAGGCCAAAGGACTCCTCCAGGAGCCGCGGACGAGCCCTCAGGGCCGCCCCCGCCCCCAACCCTGGGCCGGAAGGAAGCCAGAGCGGCGGAGGGGCCCCGCGGCCGGGCCGGGAGCCGGGCGAGGGCCGGAGCTGGGCGCGCAGCCGCCGCGGCTCATCCATCAGCCGGACGAAGAGCAGAGGCGCGCTCTCGGCCCTCTGTTTGCTTTCTCGCCAATTATTGCCGCGCCGCAGCCCCTTTGTTGATACAGTAGTCCGAAAAAGTGCTAATGTTCATTTATCAGGGGGCCCGCCGGGGACTCCCACGAGTTGCGATTCTTCCCAAAATATAAACATGGGGCGAGCGTCCCAGACAGAAACCCCCATCTGTTTCCCCGGCGCGGGCCGAGAGCGAGGCGTTGTTGAAGATAAAGCCGCGGATAACGCCGCCTGTCTCCAATGGACGTCTCCCCGGCGCATTAATGACATTCCCGGTGATAGTTCCAGCTTATCTTTCAATTAATCATATATACCTTTTGCGGCCGGCCCTGCTGATTGCAGGGAAGGGGGGCCGGCTCGGGCCGCGCCGATCGCTTTTCAATTAATAATATTTTATGTGCGCAGAATGCGTTCGAGTCATCCTGGAATTTGGCTCGTCTGAAAGCACCAACTCTTTAAAAGGCAAGGAAAGCGATGGCTGGATTTTCGATCTCTCCTCTCGGCCTCCTTTTGTCTCTTTCTGTCTTTCTCTGGTCTGAAGGCTGTTTGTTTGTCCTGCTAGTTTGGCCAAAGTGCGGCTTAGAGAGGCGGCCAGGTCGGGTCCGCCGCCCTCGGAAAGGAAGATGCGTCCCTGGTGGGGCTGGAGAATCAAGTTTCGTCCCTCCCCACCCCCAACCATTGGAACGTCTATTTAAAGCAAACTAAAAGTTTTTTCTCAGAAACAGCGAGGACTGCAAAGAAAAGTTAGAAATTGCTCTTGGACATTTACCTGCGGAGACCAGCATGAGTCGCCCCAATTTCGGTTTTGCACGTATTTACCCGGTTTTGCCCCGGTTTCCTCTCTCTGGCAACTCTAAGGCCTGTTTTAGAGCCAAGAGAAATTATTACCGGATTCGTGGGAGGGAGGGGGTGGGAGGTGGAAAAGTCACAGATTTTGTCCAAATAGGGAGGGTTTTCTTTCCTCCCCTTTTCATGACACCTGACCCACAGGTCTGTCAGCCCTGGGAACCCCCATACCCGAAATGGGTGATTAATCTTCGGCGCCTTGATTTGCAGAGGAAATGCTGAATTTTTTACTTCCTCCAGAACTGTCTCTTTTAAAAAAATAATAAAACACGCACACACACAAAAACTGAAAACAGGGATCCCGGATGCAGCCTCGATGTCCCCCATTAAACGGTAATATTTCAGGCGTCGGCTCACACTAATCTTTCAAACTGTCATCGCGAGCCGCCTGGCCAGCCGATTCACTTCACAGCGCTCCCAGGACCCTCGCTCGGAGCTCTTTTCAGCGAGACGTTTAATTGAATCGGATGTGGCTCGTTTGCCAGACGTCACCGCCTCGGCGATAGGCATCCTCTCCCACTCCCCAAAAACAATCTTCAAAGGAGAGGGGGGCCCCCAAGCTAAGTTAGTTGAGGGCAGTAATTGTAACATTGGCCAAAAGTCGTGGCGAGAAAGGGCCGCAAAGAGGCTACTGATCTGTAGATCCGTCGAGGGAGAATCCGGGTTGGGTGGTTGGGAGGTGGGCGGGTGCGAAGGGTTTCTGGGGCCTGAGAGCCCCCCAGATTTGGAAAGGGTCATCTCTCCGCAAACTGAGCTAACAGTCCCAGAACTTCACGTCGTCCCTGGCTCGAAAATTCGAATAGAGATTCCGCCGTGGCGACTGGGGCCTGGTACTGGCGGCTGGCGCCTGGAAGCCGGGGTCGGAGTGCTCCAAGCCTCCGGCACGCCGCGCGGGGCTCCGCTCTCCTTCGCCCTAGCCCGGAGGCCACAGGCCCTGGAGTGTGGGTTTGATAAGGGGCTGGAGAGGTCCCAACGTCAGGCCTATGCTTGATTCCACTCGCGCCTTTCCTGGCGGCGCTGCCCGACGGCTCACCGTCCCGCCTGAGCGCCCAGAAGGTCGCGTTCTTGATAGACACCACCTTGTCCCCCTGCTTTGTGCGTTTCCCCGGCGCCTTGAGCGCACATTCTAGAGTCTGCGGTCCGGAGTCGTGTCCTTAGCTTGCCTTTGGTCCTGCGCGCCCTTTTTCTACTCCCAAGCGCTTCTTCCCCAGTCCTCAACTCTCCCTCCGCACACATATCCGCGCGCCCCACGCGCGACTTCTCCGCACAAGTTTGGGTCGTGGGAAATCGATGCTTTTCCCCCGACAACCCTCGCCATCCCCAGAGATAGGGTAAGGCGGCGACCTTAACCTGGGGCCATTCTGCCTGCTGGGATCCTCCCTGAAACTGTACACAAAATAGAGTGCCTCTCTACAGTGTTCTGGAAGTGAGAGGAAGGCCCAAAGCTTTCATTACATCTCCCGAGGGACCCAGAGGGGTGAGGCGGCTCGGCGCAGGACCTGGCTAGGTAGCTTGCGCTCCTGAAACACTGGCAGATTTGTCTGACAGAAGTTCCCTACTTTACCGACGCTGGGCTAAAAATTAACACCCCGCCTGCCCTGTCCTTCTCCCATCCGCCTGGCCCCGTCGCCTCCGGGGAGCCCCACTAGGCGCCGGTCCAGAGACCTCAAAGAGATCCTGGCCACGCTGGTCTCAGAGGAGCCACGCCTGGCCCAGAGCTAAACCTGGGCTGGGGCCTGAGGCCCTGGAGCTGGCAGAGGCCTGGAGGCCTTGCTGCTAGGCAGAGAGGCAGGGGAGGGAGGGAGGCAGGAATGGTGGTCTCCAGAACAGGATAATCTAGGGTGCCCTGGCAGATTCTAGCTCTCTTCTGGGTAGCTGAGCTTACTGACTGGGATTCTGGATTCCTTTCTTTATTAAGAGGAGAGTCATCTCTCTGGGAGGAGACTGACAGTAACTGGCGCCCCCTGGAGTTGTGTGTATATAACTTGCACTACTGTAGGAGGTGGCCACCCCCCATCTGGCAACCACCCACCTTGCCTTTCAGCTTGACTCACCCAGGAGCCCCCAGGGCCTGGGCTCCTGGGGAAGGGGGGACTACTGGGGCATGACTGGCCCTATAGGACAAGCAAAACAGAAACCCAAAATTGTCCAAAATGTCCCCCTCCTGCCATCACCCCAGCAAACTCTCTCCCCCATGCTTTCCCTACTCAGTCTTCCCAGGCAGATGCATCTTCAGTAATAAAGCCTTTAAGACTCCTGGAAATAACTCCCCTCCCCAGCTCCCCACCCAATCCTTCACTCTCCCATTCTGTTTCAGTTGCTGAGGAACTTTTCTTCAAATCCCAGATCTATTGAACGCGGCCCAGAGGCCAGGTTCGGAGAATGGGGTCCTTTCCTGTGCATGCTTTGTAGTGGGGTTTTCTGGCTAAGACTGTGGAGAAATCTCAGGCTGCAGGAGCAAAAGGAGAGCCTTCCAAATGTGTCGTGGCCCCTTTAAAAAGCTGAGCAGGAATTTTTTTTTTTTTTTTTAGAGCTGTATGGCTATATTAGGTGACACGAAACTGCTCATCGCTCTTGTCAACGCGGTCCCTGGCCCAATGGCAGGCTGAATCCCCCTCCTCCGGTCTGGTCCCGCCTCTCCTGCCCCTTGTGCTCCGCACTACCTGCCGCGGCCACATCCCGAGCAGGAAGGCGGGTGCGCGGGCGAGAGGCAGGCACCATGCAGGGAGGCTGCCAGGGGCCGTGGGCAGCGCCTCTCTCCGCCGCCCACCTGGCGCTGTGAGACGCACGCTGCCACCATGTTCCCCAGCCCTGCGCTCACGCCCACGCCGTTCTCCGTCAAAGACATACTGAACCTGGAGCAGCAGCAGCGCAGCCTGGCCGCCGGGGAGCTCTCTGCGCGCCTGGAGGCCACCCTGGCGCCCGCCTCCTGCATGCTGGCCGCCTTCAAGCCCGAGGCCTACGCGGGGCCGGAGGCCGCGGCGCCCGGCCTCCCCGAGCTGCGCGCCGAGCTGGGCCCCGCGCCCTCGCCTGCCAAGTGCGCTCCTGCCTTCCCAGCTGCCCCGGCCTTCTATCCGCGTGCCTATGGCGACCCCGACCCTGCCAAGGACCCTCGAGGGGATAAGAAAGGTGAGGAGGAAACAGAAGCTCCTTCTCCCTTCTGGGGTCGCCTTCGTCCCCAAACGCCTCCGCCAAGAAACTCTGGCCTCGGTAGAGGAGACGAGAGTGCCTGGGAGGAGGGCCGAGCGCCAGGGGGCTCGGAGAGTGAGAAGTGAGGGTGTCCCTAGGGCCCTCGCGCCCTGCGTCCAATCGGAGGTTTAGAGGAAATGCGGGATTGAGGTGATCAGAAACAGGAGACAAAAGGAAAAAAATTTCTTCGGCCTACCAAAGCCCCAGGCGGCAGCAGCCCTGCTCCTGGATCTGTCAGAAGTTGAGCGGTTGGTTTGTGGGAGGTAGAACACAGGAAGAAAGAGATAATCTCTATATCAGAGGTTTTTTTTTAAAATATCTTTTGGATTTAAGGGTCCCTTGAGGATCTGAGGAACACCGCTAAACAGAGATTACAGTGCTGCACACCAGACATGCTTTTGGGCACAAGTGGAGGAGGGACCAGGACCTCCTGTCACTCACCTGTAACCCCGGTTTCTGGGGCCTTTCCCCCTTTGTGCCAGGAGAGCGAAATCCTTGAGAACAAGAGTCTTGATTTAATAATGGGACTCTGCCGCCTCTCAGGAATCTGATTTAGCAGCTTTGTTTTTCCAGCACAGTGTCACGACACGGCCAGGGCCTAGTTCTCTCCTGGAAAAAGTTAGAAAACGCAGCGCTGGGCAGTGGGGGAGATGACTGGGGAGGGTGGCCGGATCGCCGCGCATACCATCCCAAGGTCCGGGGGAAGGCCGGCCCAGCCGCCGACAGGGACACGTTGGGGAGACGGCGGCCTAACGCGGGGTCCGCGCGAACCCAGGGAGGCCGGGGCGCCGGGCAAAGGGCCGCTGTGAGCCCAGAAAGGATCTTTCTCTGAGCCCAGGAGGGTTTGTCTAGGAGCAGAGGGAAGGCCCCGGAACAGCTGCTGGCTGGCATGGCGGTCGCTACCAATTCGAATCCAACCGGAGCAAGCGGGCAGGGCAGGTTGTGAGGCCCCCTGCCCACCGGCGGCTTCTGGGGGCCCGCACAAACCTCGCGCCGGCTGCGCAGGAGCCTTCCATCACCAAACCAACACCTCCTGGTCTTCTGTTTTTTCGGTTCCTTAACTTTGAGACAATGTAACCGACCCTGGGGTGAGGCCTCGCTTCATTTAACTTCTCAAACCAAAGTAGCCCTAATCTAATTCATCCCAGCGCATCATTTGGTTTTATTTTCTTTGCAGCCTGAAATCTTAAATCACTGTCCATCTCCTTCACCAGAATGTGAACTACCTCAGGGCAAGGACCTCTCTTGTATTGTTTTCCAGCCCCTAGAGCCGTACATGTCACATAGTAGACATTCAACCAATGCCGGCTGTCGAGCGGAAACCGAGCGGTCCACGGCGCTGGGTGCACAAGGCAAAGCGACCCGCAGCCAAGCTGGGCGCTCCAGGCAGGAGAGGGTGGCACCCACTAGGGCCCATTACCCGGCGGGCGCTCCCGCGGGTCGGGTCGCTCTGACCGAGCGTCTCTCTGCCTCTCTGTTCCCCTTCAGATTTGTGCGCGCTGCAGAAGGCGGTGGAGCTGGAAAAGCCGGAGGCAGACAGCGCCGAGCGACCCCGGGCGCGACGGCGGAGGAAGCCCCGCGTGCTCTTTTCTCAGGCGCAGGTCTACGAGCTGGAGCGGCGCTTCAAGCAGCAGCGGTACCTGTCGGCTCCCGAGCGCGACCAGCTGGCCAGCGTGCTGAAGCTCACGTCCACGCAGGTCAAGATCTGGTTCCAGAATCGGCGCTACAAGTGCAAGCGGCAGCGTCAGGACCAGACTCTGGAGCTGGTGGGGCTGCCCCCGCCGCCGCCGCCGGCCCGCAGGATCGCGGTGCCAGTGCTGGTGCGCGATGGCAAGCCATGCCTGGGGGACTCCGCGCCCTACGCGCCAGCCTACGGCGTGGGCCTCAACGCCTATGGCTACAACGCCTACCCCGCCTACCCGGGTTACAGTGGCGCGGCCTGCAGCCCTGGCTACAGCTGCGCCGCGGCTTACCCGGCCGGGCCGCCCCCGGCACAGTCGGCTACGGCCGCCGCCAACAACAACTTCGTGAACTTCGGCGTCGGGGACTTGAACGCAGTGCAGAGCCCCGGGATTCCGCAGGGCAACTCGGGAGTGTCCACGCTGCACGGTATCCGAGCCTGGTAGGGAAGGGACCTGCCTGGGGAGCCCCCGACCGATCCCACCTAGAGAGGGGCACCGACTCTCGGGGGGAGGGATGGCTCTGACACGTCTCTGCGTCCCTCGGATTTCACATCCACTAGCGCAGAGGCCTCGGAGCTTTTTCGGCGCCCCGCGCCTTGTCCCTTTGTCCCTATGCGCGGGAAAGTATGTGACCGAGTTTACGCAGCTGGCGGGTGAAGGATCCCGCAGCCTGGTGCCTTAGCCGTCGGCCCCGGAGTGCGCTCCGAGCGCCCACGGGCACCCCCATCCGGCCGAACACCGGCTCACTGGGACTGGGAGCCCCAGCGCGCTGGGCCTAAGATCCGGCCGCTTTCCCTGAGCCTGGGCCCGGCGCCCGGGCCCTTGCTGCCTTGCCGCCGCCCACCCACCCGTATTTATGTTTTTACCTGTTGCTGTAAGAGATGAGAATCCCCTTCCCATTAAAGAGAGTGCGCTGACCCCGCATGTGTGCTTCTTTCAGCGTGCGGCGCTGCAGAAACAGGTTGAGAGGTTTAAGTTGCAGGCATAGGCAGTCACTGAGGAAATTGATGACAGCAATAATAAAACCGTGCTGGGTCCTTGTTAGGCACTCTCTGGGATTGTCTCATGTCCTCTTTAATAACCCAAAAAGGGAGCTCCTCTTTTAAAGTTTAGTAGACTGAGGCCTGGAGAGGTTTAATGACTTGACTGTGAGCAAATAGCCAGTACTTGTAGAACTGAGGTTCCATCCCAGGTCTCACAGAGGGCAGAGGGCACTTGCCCAGAATGCCCAACCTCACTTCCTTGAACCCTACCATGTGCCAGGCACTGTTCCAGGTGCCGGGCATGAAATGGAGGGCAAAGGGGCCCGGGAATGCGATTGGAGCACACCAAAACTCATCTCACTTGGAAGAATGTCTGAGCCCATTTTACAGAAGGAATAGCAGAACCAAAGCTCCTGTCAAGCTTCCCTGAACTGCCCGGCCCAGTCGGGATGGAAGAGGGCGTGGGGTCCTGTCCCCCAGGGCTCAGCAGCTGCTCAGCTCAGTGGGGCTGAGTGCAGAGCCTGCGGACTGTGCTCACCTCCTTCTGTGGCTAGGCCACCTGAATCCCGCCGATCAGGGAACCCCTCCCCTGCTCCCCCCAACGGCGGTAGTGTCCTCTCAGCATTTAACATTTAATGAGATTCGCCATAGTCCTGATCAGTGAATGGTACTGTTGTAAAGGTTTTGCAGAGGAGAACACTGAGGCTCAGCGAAATCAAGGTAAAAACCTGCCCGCTGTGGAACCTGCTGCCTGCACGCCTCTGTTTTTCCGTCTGTAAAATAGGATAACCAGAATCTCTTGCTCTGGGGCTAGTTTGCACCAGTCCACAGGGCTCCGACCTGACCTCGAGCTCCTCTACCTCCTGCCGGCGGGGCCGGGAGGAACTGGCCCGCGCTTCTTGAAAAGGGCCGAAAGCAGGAGGGAGTCGGGGCTTTGTGTTCCAGTGGAGTAGGGGTTTTTCCGAGATTTTGCGTGGGAACCGCTGGGCTGGCCGCTTGGGGCTTGGGGGGCCAGGCGGAGAGCTCCAGGCTGCAGTCAAAACATTGCTCGTGGCGTTCAGCAACAGAGCGTGACTCGATGTGTCCCTGACGCCCCGGAAAGTGTCGCCAAGCCAGGCCTGGTGCGACCAGGAGCCGTCCTGCTGCCTCGCCGGGACCATGCAGCGCTACCAGTGCCTGTACTGTCTTCTCTTCGGGTAAGTGCTGCCCCCCAGCCTCGCCCCACCCGCCCGCGGGAGAGGGGAAGATGCCAGGAGATTTTAAGGGCCACCGCTTGCCGGGAGCAGCGCAAGGCGCAGAGCTGCACTCCGCTACGATGTAGGCGCACTGGGATGCATGCAGTCGACCACCGCAAGGTTATGGGCTGCGCTCTGTGAAGGAAGGGCAAAAGGCTGAGCTCATGGCTTGGCTCTGAGCCCCCGGGCTTGAATTCCCTCTGCTGTAAGATCCAAGCCAAGCTGGCGAGGTCCACGGAGAGGGGATGTGCTCAGCTCAGTCCCCATTCCGCCTTCTGGGCCCAAGACCCGGCTGCGAGCCTTTACCTCGCGAGCGTTCAGCGCTCTCCGCCCATCTTCATGACGCGCGCCGTGGTCCCACCTCACCAAGAGGCACACTGAAGCTCTGCCAGGCCACCAGTCCAGCTCTCAAACCAGACGGCGCTCTCCTACCAGGCATCCCCGGCCCACAGTCCTAGCAGGCGGCCTAACCCCCAACCGCGGAAATCCTTCCATCTGAAACTCACCCAAATTCGCGCTCTTAATCAGAACCGGGGATTTGCCCACGACCCCCTGGGGTCCTGCAAGTCCCTGGGCCTTTTTCATCTTACACTTGTCTACAGCAACATTAGAGACGATATTTCCTTCACGTAACGTTATACTGCGAGGATTTTTCTATGATGCCTCTCTCTTTGTCATCTCCCTTCCGGCACCAGCTGAGTGACCCCAAAGTCTCTCACAAACGGATAACAGCCGCTGGCTGGCTGACATTGGGCTCGCCAAAAGCCGGGGCCTTGGGCTAAATGCTTTACAGGAGTTCTCTAATCCATCTTAATTTGCAAACCAGGAAACCGAGGACCAGAGGTTACGGCAATGGTCAAGGTCACACATTGCCTAAGCGCGGTGCTGGGAAACCCACCCGGCGTGTGCTGAAGGGCGGAGGGGGGCGCGTTTAAGAAACGAGAGCCCGCCACGTGGCGTTAGTCTCTCCGGTAAAGATGCCGCGGGGCCGTAACTCCGGGCCAGCGCGCCGAGCAGACCCCAAGCTCTCATCGGTGGGGCGAGGATCTCACGCTTCACATCCAGCTCCTCCTGGGGCGAACCGCCGTGCGCGGAGCCCCGGGAAGCGGCACCGACGGCTCTCGCCCGGCGGAGGGTGTTGGGTGCCGAGGACCGCAGGCTCAGAAGTATCCTAAACTAACAACGCCCGCGTTTACCTAGCGATCCCTTCCCAAATTAAATTGGTAGTATTTGTTTTGTTTTTCAATTATTATATAAACGACGCGTGCGGAATGAGAACGTTCAATCAGGAGAGAAAAGTTAGAAACAAACGAGAAGAGCGGGGCGCCTCCGAGGGGCCCAGCGCGCGGGGACCCGGGTGGCGCGGGCGGGCTCCGCACGCCCCGAGCGCCAAGGAGGCAGAGGGAACTAGTTATATCTAGCAATTTTGAAAAAATCAAACGAGCACGACCGCTGTTAAAAAATAGCGAGAGGTAAACCCTGACACTGAAAAGAAAAGAGCTGGCTCCCCGGAAGGAGAGGCCGGGCCGCCGCGCCCCTCCCTCTGCGCCGCGCTCTGGCCCGCAAGTCCTCTCGCTTCCTTGCCTTATTTCCAGCCAGCAAACATGGGTTATGTCAAATCAGAATAGCTCCCGTCTTCTTATTTTGTATAGATTTCCCCTTAAATCGACGCCATGTTGTGTGCCTCAGTACGTACCTGTGTTTAAAAGAACGGGCATCACGCGCAGGGCTCCCTGCAGACCCGCGAACTTGACAGCAGCCGGGAACCCTGCCCTGCTCCTTGGCAATCACGCCCTTCCTGGGCCGGGCCCCTCGCCTCCTCTGGGAAGTACTCCGGGCCTGACCTCCTCTGGGAAGTACTCCGGGCTCAGGCCCGCGCGCATGTGCCGGAGGCAACAGCTCCGCAGCCCCCAAGTCTTGCTGACTTTCCCCCTAGACTGGGTTCCTGGAAAAGGGGGCCTGTGGCTTGGATTTCATTTATTTCTCACTCCCGGAGTTTGCCGCTCGCCAGGCACCGCCCTGAGTTCTTTACAAGTGAACCCATCTAATCATCTTTCACACCTCTGAGTTCTGCTGAGGAAATAGATGAAGAATCAGTCTTAGGCCCAGAGAAGAGGAGTAACTTGCTCAAGGTCACACAGCTGGTCAGTGCCAGAGTTTGATTAAAAACCCAGGCAGTCTGGCTCTGGAGCCCAAGAGCACGGTGCCATCCCATCCCTAGTTCAAAGAGTGGGCAGCAAGAAATTTTTGTCAATTGATTAAAGAGTACAGTAATAATATTAGCTAACAATTCTTCGAAGATTTCTATGTGCCAGGCATAACAAGCCTCTGAGGTAGGTACAATTATTCTTCACTTTGGGCAGGAAGGGAAACTGAGGCACAGAGAGAAGTGACCCACCCAGGGTCTCACAGTGGGGGAGGCATGGCAGCGGGGATTCCAGGGGGCAATCTGGCCCCCTTGCCCTACTCACTGCTTCTCAGGAGAGCTTACCACAGAGCAGGGTAGGAGGTAGGCAGGCCTGACAGGCTGGGCACTGAGAACCGCGACAGGCTGGGCACTGAGAACCGCCACAGGCTCCCCACCCTGCACCGACCCTCTGCTGCGTGGGGTAACAGTATGGATTATGATGGAACATCTCTTCCTGCTGACTGTGTGCCAGGCCTGAGCTAAGTGCTGGACCTGCAAACCTCTTTCTGTCATTTCCCAAAGAGGAAACTGAACCCCAAAGAAGTGAAGGACATTGCCTCCAAAAGGCCACTCTGGTAGTATGGACTGGGAGAGCCCGTGCTTGAATCCAGATGGTTCCACTGGAGCCCTGGCTCTTTGAACCACTCCCAGGGGTTCTCAAGCTTGCCTGAAGGTGCAAACTGCTGGCGGCTGGAACAAACCAAACCCCTGCCTCACCCGGCCCCCCGGATTGGACTCCCCAGGGAAAGGGCCTGCAAACCACATTTGTAACCAGGTGATTCTCATCATCTGGCAAGTTGGAACCGCAACTCACAGAGGCCCCAGACACTTCAGGTTCTGGCTCTTGAGGGTCTGGGAGAAACGGGAGTCAGATTTCCCCTCTCCAGGTCCTGCTCTTCCATCTCGGGGTCTCTGTGTGTTTGCTGTGATCCAGAGGTTACAGCACAAGCCAGGTAGCCCTGGGAACCCTGGAGATGGGGAGGAGGCAGAGGGAGGGAAAGCCGATGGGTAGGGGTTAGGAAAGGTATTCTGGACACACCTGTCTTGGCCCAGGCCACAAAGCCATCCCTGTGGTTTATGCGGCCCAGTACCTGCCAGTACTGCACAGGAGAGAAGAGGAATTTGGGGGGACTATCCAGAGACAGTCCATCTGTTCTGCCCAGACCCTAAGCTCCAGCCTGGGTCCCACAAACCAGCCTTCATGGGGGTTTAGGGTATGCCAGGTTTTCAGCTAGCCCTCTGACCCTGTGAGGTCATCAAAGGCCCACAATTACCTGATCATTGTGGATTCCACTTTACAGATGAAGAAAGTGAGGCTTAAAAAGGTTTTGTCGCTTGCTCTGTTCTCACAATTGAGAAGTAACCCAGCTGAGTTCTAACAGCAAACCCTCTTCTTTCCAGTATACCTCCAGCTGTTCCCACCCCACCCACACTCCAGCCTGCAGAAATCTCAGCTGCAGCATTGGCTCACATTAGCTCCTCCTTCCCCATCGGTCAGACTTCCTCTGTCCCCAGCTTTTTAGGGGAGGTCTTTAACAGAAGCTGCTATCTAGAAAGGAGTTCTCATTTTCTTTCTTTCTTTTTTTTTTTTTTTTGGAATGTGGTGTTTATTTTATTTTAAAAATTTTATTAACTTACCAATATAGCAATGAATTGTAATTTGGTACTTAAAAACATGAATCTTTTTAGTTACAAGGACTTCTCATTTTCGATGAATGCCACAGTTGTCATTGTCCTTCTGGGGCCCTGCATCAATCCCCGTGCAATTTCAACAACAGGCAACAGTCTCGCCGACGACCTTAGTGTAGCTTTCTCCTTACAAATTGAAGAGTTTCTCCTTTTCTCCAACTCGAGGCAAATGAGGTGCTCAGTTATCACCGTATTGGTCCTCACTGGTGGCTGTTTGACTTCTTTCCATGACCTGGATTTCCAGCCACCTAGGTAAGCACCTCAAGAGCCTTTTAGAAAGATTTAAGGTTTAAAACAAGTAAATAAAGAAATGATGGTTTAAAATGTCCCTAAGTGTTATATATATTCAATGTAACCCCAATCAAGATGCTGATGGTGCATGTGTGTATTGTGTAACTTGACGAGCTGATTAAAAAACTCACATGGAAGAAAAGCAAAGATATTCTTAAATAAGGAAAACAAGGTGGGGGTTCTTCCCCCATCAGATGACAAGGCTTGTAAAGCAGGGTAGTTAACACAGTGTGGTACTGGCACAAGGGCAGACCAAGAGTAGACCAATGGAACAGAGCAGGGCGCCTAGAATCAGATTCACCCACGTATGATCCACGACAGAGGTGTTTTCGAAGATCAGTGGGGAAAGGGTGGACTTTTCTGTAAATGGTGCTCCATAAGACAAAAAAAGATTAAATTAGACCCTACCTCACACCATTCGCAAAAACCAAATCAAAATTAATTAAAGACTCATCTGTGAGAAGCAAAATTATACAATGTTTAGGAGATAATGTAGGAAAATATTTGTATGACCTAATGGTGGGAATTGTTTACTTAAATATGACCCCCAAAAGCACAAACCTTAAAAGAAAAGATTGACTACATTAAAATTAAAACCTATACTCACTAAGACATCACATATAGAATGAAAAGATGAGACAAGCCACAGGCTGGGAGAAGACATTGCAATGCACATGGCCAACAAAGTGTTAGTATCCAGAATGTATAATGAGATCCTAAAATTCTTCCTCGCTGCTGCACTCCAGCTCTCTGGCTTCCTTGCTGTTTGTCACACTCCTGCCTGGCTGACTCCTGCCTCAGAGCCTTTGCACTGGCTGTTCTCTTTGCCTAGAATGACCTTCCCCCAGATATCTGCCTGGCTAATGCTACATCTGTTTCAAGTCTATTCAAATGTCATCTTATCATGAGGCCCACCCGGACTACCCTATTTAAAATTGCACCCCCATACACATACTCCTGGAAGCCCCTATATTTTTTTCCCTTTAGCCCTTGTTACCTTTAATATACTGTTTTGTTCAATGATGTACACCAAACATCCAGAAGAGTGCCTGGCAATTGTAGATACTTCGTAAAATGTGATGAATGAATTAATGAAAATAAATTACCCAAAAGGGAAAACTAGGCAAGAGAAATGAATAGGAATTTCGTGCAAAAGGAAGCACAAATGGCCCCAAATTATATAAATATAGTCAATCTGTTCATTAGTTAACAAAACAAAGACTCACGATGAGATACTATAATTTACCCACCAGACTGGGAAAAATTAGAGTTATCAGTACTAGAAATTGGGAGAGTAGGCAGGGATAGGAACTCTTCCCCTGGAAGAGGTGTGACTAAATACAAAGACTTGAGAAGACAGTTTGGCACAACTTAGTAAAGTTAAATAGAAGCCTACCCTAGATCCAGCAATTCCACTTCTAGGCACATATCCCAGGAATATTCCTATACATGTGCACTTGGAGACATATGTAATTAAGTTCAAAACAGCTTTGTAGATGATGTTATAGACTGGAAACAACCCAAACCCCTATCAATAGTTGGATGGATAAATAAGTTGTAGGAGATTCACAGAGTAGAATATTATACAGCAGTGAAAATGAAGGTGACTCAGCCACACTTGTCAACAGGAACCAATCTCAAGGATGAATCGATTCTCAAAGTGAGCAAAAGAAGTGTCACTGAAGAAGAAAGACAATGAGATTCCATTTACACAATGGCCCAAATGGGCAAAGCAAAATGATGTATTCGTTAGGATGTGTACCGAGATGTCAAAACTAAAGAGAAAAGCAAGTGAATGATTAACTCAAAATTCAGACAGTGGTTACCTCCAGGAGAGAGAAAGAGGAATGCAGCTGGGGGGAGCGTTCAGTGCGGGCTTGTGGGGTAGGTCATGGGCTGTTTCTTGGTCTGGGTGATGGGAACTCATGAGTTCGTTGTATAATCTTTAAACTATACGTACATATGCTCTTTATTTTTATTTTTTTATTATTTAACTTTTTAATTGAGGTATAACTTACACACAGTAAAGTGCATAAATCTTAAGTGGTTAGCTCAACTAAATTTTGCAAATTATAATAGTCTTTTGTGTATGTGTGTAGTGTGCTGCATTTCACAGTTTTAAAATGCACCCCCAAAATCAATCGTGATGTCCTGTTTCAGGACTTAGCCTTAGAATAAGGAGGCTCCACTCTGTTACAGTGAAAGAAAGCAAGATGAGAACGGTGCTTCCAGGAGAATGGCAAGTATATAAACAAAATCCTGTTTACTTATAAATTACAATGCATGCCATGTGATTATTTTGTATGATCTAATAACCATCATTTTCCCAGATGTCAAATGTTATTTAGCTTGCTGGGCACTGAGCCCTTTAAAGTCATGTGCCCATTGGGCCTCCCAATACCTCTGTGAGATGAATCCAGGTTCTGTCTACACTGAGGAAACAGAAGTGAAGTGAATCGTATTAGTCACACAGCTTATCGGGCCCCAAATGAAAACCAGAACTTACGTTTCTCTCACTCCATCATCCCACCAAACCAGCATTGGAGGTGGGAGGAGGTGAGAAGGAAATGCATCAAAAAGTGCGTGGCCAATGGTAATCTTGAATTTTATACCAGGAAGGCTTCCTTAAGACCTCAAATAATTCAAGCCTGGTTTGCAATAGGATTCAGTGGAAAGTACAATTAACACAATGTCAAGTTTTGCACTTAAAGGGAAACAATTATTTTTGGTATTGCACTACTTCAAAAGCATATGATTGGGATTTATGTACAATATAAAATATAAACTCTGGTTTCTCTTTGTTCTAAGTCTTTTACAATGAGCATCAGAAACAAAATCGAAGTTTAAAAATATAAATATAAGTGCTCATCAGTGGATGAATGGATAAAGAAGATGTAGTATGTATGTGTGTATATATATATATATATATATATATATATATACACACACACACACACACACACACATATAAAACAATGTGGTGTGTGTGTGTGTGTGTATATATATATAACAATGTATATATATATAAAAAACACAATGGAATACTACTCAGCCATAAAAAAGACAAAATTGTGCCATTTGTGACAACACAGATAGACCTTGAGGGTATTATGCTAAGAAAAATAAGTCAGACAGAGAAAGACAAATATCATATGATTTCACTCACATGTGGAAGATAAACAAACACATGGATGAGGAGAACAGATTGGTGGTTATCAGAGGGGATGGGGTGGAGGGAGGGCTAAAGGGGTAATGGGACACATACGTATGGTGACAGATAAAAACTAGACTATTGGTGGTGAACATGATGCAGTCTATACAGAAGCTGAAATATAATGATGTACATCTGAAATTTACACAATGTTATAAGCCAATATGATCTCAATAAAATAATTTTTTTTAAAACTGCCACAAAACACACACAGAACCTGAACCCATTTATTAAATGAGATACAAGTGACAGGCTTAGCAGCATGCTGATGCTAATTATTGTTGTAGAGACAATAAATGTTAACTATTATTATTATATACATAATAAAAGGCTGGAAGTCATAAATATATACATAGAGAGAGAGAGACGAGTATGTGGAAGCCCTTTTACTGAGAGGCCCGGAAACTATGAGCTGGAGGTCAAAGGCCAGAGAGATAAAAATTGCCAAGTTATCCTTCCCAGAAATGGTGGCGCTTTTGTTCTTTGTCTGCATTGCTGCAACGGAAGCTCCATGAGGGCAGAGAGTTCAGAATTCTCAGTGCCTGGAGCAGTTCCTGGCGTGATGTGGACTAAATACTGACCACCAAGTGCCTTATTCATTCTCAGGTTCCTACACTTGCCCTTCACATGGAGAAACTTATCAGAAACAGAATTCCCAGGCCCCTCCCCTGGGATTTTGATTCAGCTCCTCCTTCGGGTGAGGCTGGGGAAACTGCTGATAGCAGTGTTTGGGCAACACTGCTTATGTCTTTGCTGAAACCTGAATGAATATTTGGGGGCACGACTCCTGCTTCCAGGGACTGCAGCCTCAGTTCTCCTGGAGTTAGGAGATGCCCAGTCTTGGAAGAGGCCTTATGGGAAGGGAGAGGGGGCCGGCCCAGTGGCGTAGTCATTAAGTTCACATGCTCCACGTCAGCAGCCGGGGGTTCATCGGTTTGAATCCCGGCTGTGGGCCTACACACCACTCATCAATCCGTACCTTGGCAGCGTCCCCCATACAAAATAGAGGAAGATGGGTACAGGGCCAATCTTCCTCACCAAAAAAAAAAAAAAAAAAAGAGGAAGGGAGAGGTGTTTGAGTTTCAAAAGAGGAATTGAAAAAACAAAACAAAACACTGTACCAGGATCCTCTTCATGTAAGTATTCATTATCCAAATCACCTAGCCTAGGTTTTATAGGAAAACAAAAGTCCTTAGAAAATAAAAATAATCACTAATGAACTGACCACTTTAAAAAGTAGGCCTCGTTTAGACAGCAATTCCACGTCTAGGTACACACTCTACCGAGTTTCTTGCAAATGTGACCCAGGAAAACTGAAGCTGTCCAGTCAAGGCATTTTTCGCAGGCAGCCTCGCCTGGCAGTTCCTCAGCACAGTGCAACTCTAGAAGGCCACTCAACTGTAAAATGAAACAACAAATCTCATCAAAGATGCAGGATTTCAATTTAAAAATGAGCAAAGGACTTGAATAGATATTCCTCCAAAGAAGATATACAAACAAGCACGTGAAAAGATGATTGATATCGTTAATCATTAGGGAATTGCAAATCAAACCCACAATAAGACACCATTTCACACCCATTACGGTGGCTACTATCAAAAGAACAGAAAATAAGAAGTGCTGGCCAGGAAGTGGAGAAATTGGAACCCTTGTGCATTGCTGGTGGGAGTGTAAAATGGTATAGTCACTGTGGAAAACAGGATGGCAATTCCTCAAAAACTGAAACGTGGAATAACCATTTGATCCAGCAAATCTCCATCTGGGGATATACCCAAAAGAAATAAAAGCAGAGACTCAAACTGATATTTGTACACCAGGTTCATAAAAACATTATTCACAATAGCTAAGAGTTGGAAGCCACCCAAGTGTCCATTGACAGATGAACAAACAAAATATAGTATATACATACAATGAAATAATATTCGGCCTTAAAAAGGAAGGACATTCTCACACATGCTATAACATGGATGAACCCTGAAAACATTATGCTATGTGAAATAAGCCAGACACAAAAGGACTAATATTGTATGATTCCACTTATATGAGGTACCTAGAGTAGTCAAATTCGTAGAGACAGAAAGCAGAATTGTGGTCGCCAATGGGACTGGGGGAGGGAGACAGGGAGTTAGTGTGTAATGGGTAGGGAGTTTCAGTTTGGGAAGATGAAAAAGTTCTGGAGATGGATGGTGGTGATGGTTGCACAACAATGTGAATGTGCTTAATGCCACCGAACTATACACTTAAAAATGGTTAAAATGGTAAATTTTTTGTCTTATATTTTACCACAATTTTAAAAAATTAAGTCCCAAAATTAAAACAAGACAAAAAAAGATGCAGGCTCTCTGGAAGCTGAGGAAAGTGTTGTTCCATTTACACCCAGGGCAACAGGCAGATGAGGACCTGGCAGGGTGAACCCAGTTAACTGAAGAGACAAAAGCAGTGAGGAGAGGAGAAATGGTTCCAAGGAGAATGCCAGAATCTCAGGGGATTAAGCATGATCTTGGGACGATTGAGGAAGCTTTGCAGACCAGTTGTCTTCATGACAGGCGTGTGAAAGTGAAAACGAAGGCTGGCTTGTGCTGTGATAGAACATCGTCAGAAAAAACATACCCCCAAATTCATTTAGTTCCTTTTAAGACTTAGTATATAAATGCAATTATAACCAAATCCATGAGATAAAATAGGAAAATTTTCAAAATTTACTCAAATTTTAGTCCTGTTTTCAATACATTCACAACACATGGCCTTCCCCACCTCACCCTGCCCTGACCACTGTCTTCAGGAAACAAGGAATTCCAGTTTGTGAAACAGTAAAAATCCGCTAGACCAGCGGATCTCAAACATTTTGGTCTCAGGAAACCTTTACACTTCTTAAAAATTATTGAGGACTCTAAAGAGCTTTAGTTTGGGTCAGTTATATCTATCTATTTTATCATATGAAAATCATAGAAATTAAAAGTATTTTTAAAAAACAGTTATTAATTCATTTAAAAATTGTAGTAAGCTCATTAAATGAGGTCTGAATAGAAGATGAATGAAAAGCAAAGAAAGATGTAAATATGTGGAAAAAGATAAGCAAACGTTGACTTTAAGACGTGAGGTTGAAAAATAGGACAGACAAGAGGCGGGCCCAGTGATGCGGCGGTGAAGTTTGCGTGCTCCACTTTGATGGCCTGGGCTTCATGGGTTTGGATCCTGGAAGCAGACCTACACGCTGCTCATCAAGTTATGCTGTGGCAGTGTCCACATACAAAATAGAGGAAGACTGGCACAGATGTTAGCTCAGGGACAATCTTCCTCCTCACCAAAACAAACAAACAAATAGGAGAGGCTAGAAGTACAACACAAGACAACAATAACTTATGAGTCAGGAGCGGTTAAATGCAGTTACAGCATGTTAACTCCAGAAAGAGGGTGGAAGTTTTGATCAATTGTAGATTTTTCCAGCAATGTAATATTTCTTGACCTGGATGGCGGTTACACGGATGTTGCTTTACTACTACAAGTAAAACTGCACATATGTGTTTTATGCCTCCTTCATATCTAACAGTTTAAAAAATGTTTAGAAAAATTCCATAAAGCACAAGAGGATATAGAATGACAAATTGCATCCTTGCAGAGATTCGTTACTCATAAATAAGCAAATACTTGGGGTTCTTTTCTTTCTTTCCCCCCTTTTATATAAGTGGTAGATTTTAGGCTCACTGTCTGCACCTCACTTTTTTTCTTAATAATTTTTGGAGATTGCTCCATATCAGTTTATAAGGAGTGCCTCGTTCTTTTTATTATAACTACACGCTGTTTTACCGCATGGATGTACCATTTCTTAACTACGCTGTTTTACCGCATGGATGTACCATTTCTTTAACTAATTCCTTATTGATGGATACTTGGGTTGTTTCCAACTTTTTTGTCTTGCAAATGATGCTACAGTGAATAGCTTTGTTAATATACCATTTCGTATGATTACATCTATAAGATAGATTATCTGATTTTTAATGATGATATTTTGCCACGGTGCCTCAAGAATTTTTCTTTTTTACTCTGGCAACTGCCATCTTAACACAAATTGTCTGTCAATCATGTGTTTAAATAGGCTCCTTCAAGTTACATCTACAGAAGGATCTGCTTCATAATCACAGTCACATTTTGAGGGTTTTTAATTTTTGTAATATCTTTTACCATTTACCTGCAGCTGTAGGGAATGAAATGGCATTGGCCTAAGGTTCTGTGGTAGCAGATGACAGAGGCTGACTCTGGCTAAACAAGCCACAAAGAGGACTTCACTGCACAGATCTTGGAGTAGCTCACCAACTCCAAGGAGGAGGATCCAACAGCAGGTCCAGGAGCTGCAGAGCCAGTGCAGCCCACAGGCCCACCTGGAGGAGGAGTCCACAGCACAGCCCGCCTCTCTAGAGGGAGCCATTGAAGCCACGTGGCCCGCAAACCACAGCCTCTGAGGCTCCAGCTGTGCTAAGGGACCTGGGAGAGTGCAGCTGACAGGCTTAGCATAGGTTCAGTTTCTCTCCCTGGATTGACTGGGCCAGAGGGAGCCCGGGGCCCTCCTTGGGCCTTGGGACTGTTCCCAGAGAAGGGGGCATCGTGAGCCAGTTGGCCCTGTCAACCTACCACCAAGTGGACCACGGAATCATCAAATGGACCCTGGCGTGGCCAAGGAGTCGCTGGTGAGCACATAGTTCTTTCTTCTTCTTAAAAAAAAGAAAGTGCCAAAATCCAAAACACTGACAACACCGAATGCTGGCGAGGACGTGGCAGTCTCCTTCCCTGCCGGTGGGGATGCAGACTGGTACCGCCACCTTGGAAGACAGTTTGGCAGTTTCTTACAGAACTAAACATACTCTCACCATATGATCCAGCGATCACACACCTTGGTATTTACCCAAAAGAACTGAAAACTATGCCCACACAAAAACCTGCACACGGATGTTTAGAGCAGCTTTACTCATAATTGCCGAAACCTGGAAGCACCTGAGATGTCCAGTAGGTGAATGGATAAGTAAACTGTGATACATCCAGACAATGAATATTGTTTAGCACTAAAAAGAAGTCATGAAAAGACATGGAGGAACCTTAAATGCGTGTTAATGAGAGAAAAAAGCCAGTTTGAAAAGACTATGCACTATATGATTCCAACTATATGACATTCTGGAAAAGGCAAAACTATGGAGAAGTAAAAAGATCAGTGATTGCCAGGAGTTGGGGGAAGGGAGGGAGGGATGAATAGGCAGAGCAAGAGGATTTTTAGGGCAGTGAAACTGTTCTCTATGATACTATAATGACAGATGCATGGCATCATACACTTGTCCAAACCCACAGAATGTGCAACAAGGTCACCAAAGTGATCCTAAAGTAAACCATGGCCGCTGGGTGATGATGCCGGTTCACCAGCCATAGCAAACGGACCACTCAGGTGTGTGCAGTGTGTTGACAGTGGGAGAGGCTGTACTTGTGTGGGGACAGGGGGACATGGGAACTCTCTGTACCTTCTACTCAATCTTGCTGTGAACCTAAAACTGCTCTAAAAAATAAAGTCTTTTAAAAGTGTTCCTTATTACAAAATTAATACATTTTATTGCAGCAAATTTAGAAAATACAGAGGCAAAAATTACTCATGGTGCCCCCAGAGAGAACCAGGCAACATTTTTCCTTTCAATGATTTTTCTAGGCATATGTCTTTTTTTTTTTTTTTAAGGAAAAAACAAGGGGCCGGCCCAGTGGCGCAGCGGTTTAGTTCACTCTTTGGCAGCCTGGGGTTCGCGGGTTCGGATCCTGGGCACCTGCCGACACACTGCTTGTCAGCCATGCCGTGGCGGCGTCCCATATAAAGTGGAGGAAGATGGGCACGGATGTTAGCCCAGGGCCAGTCTTCCTCAGCAAAAAGAGGAGGAGTGGAACAGATGTTAGCTCAGGGCTGGTCTTCCTCACAAAAAAAGAAAGAAAAAAAGAAAAGAAAAAAACAAAATCAGGCATGTCTTTTCACTTAATAGTACCTCATGAATGTCTTTGGGAATCTGGATCCAGCATGCCTGGTTCCTAATCCTGGTTCTGCCAGTTACAGCTGTGTGACCTTGGGCAGCTTACCTAACCTCTCTGTGCCTTCCTTTCCTCAAGAGTGAAATGGGGAGAATAATAGCACCTACCTCTTCAGCTGCAGGGAGGATCAAGTTGGTTGTTTACATAAAGCACATAGGACAGTGCCTGGCACACAGGAAGCGTTCACTATCGTCATCTTTCCATAATATTCAATATTCTTCTCTAAGACAACACCACCACTTTTATTGGCTGCATACAATTCTTTTGTTCAGATCTAGCATAATTTGTTTAACTAGTCTCCTAACCTAAAACATTTGGGGCCCTTTTGTTTCTCTTATAATCAACACCGTGATGAACATCTTTACAGCCACATTGAAGTAGAATTAGACACATTTTAGAACTTGAACCGTGGGTTGCCAAGTCCCCCTGGAGAAAGCTGTACCAGGTAATACCTCCTCCAGCAGCGGGGAGGCTCCTGCGCCACACAGGTGTTACCGTGGGCGAATACACTTTCATCCTGGCCCACCTGACAGGCAGCAAATGGCATCTCATTGTTTGCGAGCCGTCCCTCCAGCAGGTAGAGTCTGCCCGCCCCGAATCCTGGGAGCCCCCTCCAGGCAAGGCGGTGGAAGCCAAGCCCGGCTCTGCCCTTTCTGTCCAGGCCTGAGTCCCAGTGAAAACTTCCCAGAAAACAGAGAGCACAGGCAATCCTCGTCCACCCTCTAACCAACTGGCGTGCTCCAGCGACGGGTCCCGTTTTCATTACACCACCCTCTGCTTTGCTGGCGAATGCTCTCTTTACCACACGTTGATGCCTCAGTGTTTTCTATCTGCTCTGACAAGAGCTCTCAGCGAGGACAGGGATGTCACCTTCACCAGGGTGGCTGTGGTCCCCACATGCTGGCCTGGGGAGGCCTCCCCTCATTCACTCCACCTGTGAGAGGGCTGCAGCGCGGGCTCTGCAACGAGTTGGGGGCCTCTCTGACTCTTCACAAACTCTCCAGGAGGCAGGTATTGTTGGTCCCTTTTCTTTTAAAAAATATTTTGTTATTGTGGTAAAATATACATGACAAAATTTTACCATTTTAACCATTTTTAAGTGTACAGTTCAGTGGCACTAAGCACACCTACGATGTCGTACAATCGTCACCACACTGCCTTTGTAGAACTTATCCCGGACAGAAGCCCTGTAACTCTCCATCCCCCTCCCCCAGGCCCTGGTAACCACCATTCTACTTTCTGTCTCTATGGATTTGCCTGCTCTACATCCCTCATATAAGTGGAATCATACAGTATTTGTCTTTTTGTGTCTAGTTTATTTCACTTAGCATAATGTTTTCAAGGTTCATCCATGTTGTAACATGTTTCAGAATTTCATTAGTTTTTATGACTGAATAGTACTCCATTGTGTGTGGAGACCACATTTTGTTTATCCACTCATCTGTCGATGGACACCAGGGTTGTCTCCACCTTTTGGCTACTGTGAACAGTGCTGCTGTGAACATGGGGGTAAAGGTGTCTGTTTGGGTCCTCCTTTCAATTCCTGTGGGTGTATACCTAGGAGCGGAATTGCTGGATCATACGGGAATTCTATGTTTAGCTTTTTGAGGATGTTACTCCCATTTTAACAGATAAGAAGAGGGAGTCTCAGAAAGGTGAAAGGGCTGGCTTCATTCCAGGGTGCGTGTAACCCGGGCCCGCCTCACTCTGAGACCAGGCTATTTCCAGCACACTCTGCTGCCTCAGCGTTGGGAGGTGGTGCTGAGATGTGGACGGATGCCGGGGCAGCATCATAGGGCCGTTGGGTGAGCCTCTAAACTACAGCTCACATTGGTCACTTTTTTCCATTTCCAGTGCCACCACCCTGGTCCAAGCAACTGTCTGGTCTCACTGGGATTCCAGTCACAGGCTCCAGTCTCCCTGCTGGTCCCCTCCAGCCAGTGGAGTCTTACAAAGACACAAATCAGATGGAATCACGTCACTCCCCCGATTAAAGGCCTTCAGTGACTTCTCCTTAAATTTAGGGCCAAATTCTGGGGCCCATTGGTCCAGCCCCTGTCCGCTTCTCCAGCTTTACCCCAGACCATCCTCTTCCTGCACAAGGTGCACTGATCTGCAGTCTGTCCCCTGAACCAGCGAGGCCCCTTCTGCCTCAGGACCTTTGTCCACACTCATTGCCTGACTGGTCCCTTCTCAGCCTTCTGGCCTCCCGTTTAAGGATTACTCCTCAGAGTGGCTCCTCTGACCACCAAAGTAGCCCCCCACTTCCCATCTTCTCCATAACTCCCGCTTTGGCAGTCCATGATTCCAGAAGAGCCCCTTCCAGCTCACACAAAAGAGGGACCTGAGGGCTGGATGAGGTCACCCGGGCCACCAGTGACCCTGGGGGAGGGCAACTCCTGCCTCAATCTGGCCGGGACCCCCATGCCCCTCCCTGCCCCCTGCAGGCCGATCAGCTGCCTGAGAGGAGGAGTTTCTGCAGTCTGATCTGACGGGGTCTCACCCTGCTTAAGTTCTTCGGGACTCGCTGTTGCCCTCAAGGGAGAGCCAGGCACTTGAAGCTGCTCCGGCCTGGCTCTCCTCCACTCCCACCCCACCCCCACCCCCCACCCCCTGAGCCCCAGACACGGCAACCCCAGAGGGTCTGCAGTGCACAGCCTCTACTCCACCGAGGCCCGGGGAAGTACACATGTCGTGAGGACCTGACCAGGCATCCAGTCCACCCGACACCAGTGCCCACCTGCCCAGGCCCTGCCCCAGCCCCCATCAAGGCCACCCATAATCTTGCTAATATCTTTGTGAGTCTGCTGACCAGCATTCTGATGAGACGGTGCAAACAAAATGCAAATCAAGGGCAAAATGAGAAGACTCGTCTTGTAAAAGATGCAGGAGGTCATGAAGTTGAGGCCGGCAGCATCAGAGGGCCCCCGGATCCCGGCTCAGTCACGGACAGTCGGGGTCTGCGGGGGAGGCAAGCAGACAACCGTCAATGAAGAGAAACGTGACAGGAAAATGATGTGGCTGAGGCAGCCGCAATCGAGAAGGTTGTAACACACCAGGAGGAGAGAGGCCCCGGGAGGCCACGCACCGGTGGCCCGGGCTCTGCCATCAAGTGCAGAGTGAAGGGAGTGGCTGACTTGGCCAGAAAAATTGCACCTTTCCCCAAATCAACAATTGATTCCATCTTGGTTTGCTTTAAGAATTAAAACAACTGTAAATATAACAACATTGATTGACTATAAGATGAATTTATTTTCCTTTTCATTTCATTTTGTTCAAGACAAAGTCCCAAAGTAATCGTTTTTCCCCTAGAATTTGTTTTCACATTTTGGACTCCATTTATTATAAATAGGCCTTTTTCTGGCATGAGTTTTCTTTAGAAAATGATGATCCCCTGTTCTTACTGTCCCGAGGACAGAACTTTCTCTTATATACACTCACACTCTTGTGTTTGAATTGCCTCCTTTCTACCTGGTGAACTCCTATTAATCCGTCAAGGTCCATGTCATATGGACCACTCTTTTTGAGAAGCATCCCCCACTGTTAGAGAATTGACTTTGTATCTTGGTAGTTACTGTTGTGTCTGATTCATCTCTACGCCCACCTTGCTTAATACAGAACACTCTACGTAGTAGGTGCCCACATCTGATGAATGAATGAAGGAATAAGTGAATGAATGAACCCTGAGTGTAAGAAGCAGTATACCTGCAGACCCATAATCTCCTGTACTTCTTTTCTGTAACAGTCATGGCATTTGTAAATTTTGTCTCCACTGCTAAATTGTGGGCTCTGCAGAGGAAAGATGGTGTTTGCATGCTCGCCCTGCACAGAGCTGCCTCAGAGCAGGCATATAACAAATAGGCACTGCCTGAAGGAAAGAATAGATTTATTTATTCTGACTTTCGAGATAAAGAAACACTGATCGGGACAGAATAAAAAAATATGCCTGTTGGCAATTTACTTGTCAACTTTTCAAACTCCCCTCCCCTGCCCCTCCCTGGTAGCCCTGAAATTCACTCAATACACATTTATTAAACATCGTGCAAGACACTGGGGAACCCAATAGTGAGCAAGATCTCTACCATCATGAATTTTTGGCTCTGCTGGGGACAAACAATAAATAAACAAATGCATATACAAGACCATTTGAGACAGTAATCAGTACCAAGAAAAGAAATCAGCCGGGTGATGTGACAGAGGGTGCTGGGGGGGGGTGGGGGGTGGGGGAGAGGTGTTTTAGACATCATGGTCTGGCAAAGCCACACAATGGAGGGGATGTTTGGGTTAAGTCCTGAATGTTTAGACAGAGCAGCTGTGGGAAGAACTGAGGAAGAGAGTTCAAGGCAGAGAAGCAGCTTGTGCAAAGGCCCTGAGGTGGGAATGACCTTGGCATGCTCAAGAAACAAGAAGTGTGGTCAGAGCTTGGAGCACTCGGGGGCTAGGTTGGGGGTGGAGGCACATGGCATGGGGTTGGAGAGGTCACCCCCCAGGCGTGGGGCAGGTTGATTCACTGGTCACAGGTCTCTACTCCCCCGTATAGTATCTACATCCATACCTAAGCTTCCCTGACTCTTGACCTTGGGCTCGCCCATGGGACTTGCTTTGATGAATAGGACATCAGCAGAAGTGACATGTGCCTTCACGGTGGGGCCGGCTGTCTTGTGCTTCTGCCATCGCCGTGGGAAGAAATTGTTGTGCCAGCGCAATGTCCAAGGAGGAGGAGGGACACCTGGAGCAGGCTTGACCCAGCCTACGGCCTGCGCCAAGCCTCCAACCTCAGCCAATCTCCAGCGAACCCAAAGATGTGTGAAAGAGAAAAACTGAGGGCTTTAAGCCCCTGGATTGGTGGGGCATGGGTGTTTCGGAGCATTGCTGTGAATATCATTAATTAACACAAAGCCATTGTAGGAAGGGGGACGAGAAGCCGCTGATGAATGCTGCCTCCGATGTCTCCACAGCAGACGTGGCAGCCGTGGGGACAGTTCACACACACTCGTTTGTCCTCCTGCGGAGCACGTGACACCACTGCGTCCCCCACCACCTTAAAGTCATCGTGCCCAAGCGACTTGTGAGCAGAAGCAATATCAACATGTCACTTCCAGACGAAGGCTTTCAGAGCCAGAACACCACCCCACCTCCCAGTTTTCCTCTGCAGGACAGCCAGTAACTCTCTCTCAATTCTGCCCACTTCCGCTCCCACCTTGTCCAGGCTACTGTCTATCTCACCTGGGTGACCACAGTGGCCTCCCAGCCAGTCTCCTCCTTTCCACTCTTGCTCCCTGTGTTAAACAGGATAACCGCCCTCCAAAATGTCCACGTCCTAATCCCCAGAACCCGTGAATATGCTACTTTATATGACAAACAAACAAAAAAAGCTTTGCAGGTTGACTAAGTTAAGGGTCTTGAGACGGTTAAGGGAGGACTATCCTGGATTATCGGGGGGGGGGAGGGCCACAGTCAGAGAAGGAGGGTGACCGTGGTAGCAGAGATTGCGGTGACACAGCCAGGAGCCAGCGAATGCAGGCAGCCTTTAGAAACTAGAAGAGAGAAGGAACAGATTCTCCCCAGAGCCTCCAGAAGGAATGCAGCCCTGTCAACACCTTGATCTTAGAACTTCCAACTTCCAAAACTGCAAGATGATAAATTTGTATTGTTTTAAGGCACTAAGTTTGAGGTAATACAAAGCGAATATAGTTCCCCAGTCTGTTCTCCACATGGCAGCCAGAGTGATCTATTAAAAGCCAGAAATTGGCGACAGCCCTCTGGCCTAGGGGTTAAGATCGGTGCACTCTGCTTTGGTGGCCCGGGTTTGGTTCCTGGGTGCAGACCTACATCACTGGCTGGCAGCCATGCTATTGCGGCTCACATACAAAATAGGGGAAGATGGGCACAGATATTAGCTCAGGGTGAAACTTCCTCAAGCAAAAAGAGGAAGATTGGCAACAGATGTTAGCTCAGGACGACTCTTCCTCACACACACAAAAAAACCAAAAACCAGAAATCGGACATTGTCACTTCCCTGCACAAGGCCGTCCAGGATCCCCGTTGCTTGTAGGGGATTCTGAACTCCTTGCCTGAGCAGCAAGGCCCTGCCCCTCTGCAGCTCCACTGCTCACTCCTGCTCACCAGCTGCAGCCACACTGGCTTTCTCAGCTCCGGCCTGCTGATGTCTTCTTTCCGCTCGAGAGGTTCCTCTCTGCACGCTTGGCCTGTCCCTCATCCTCTTCCCTCAGGACTCGGCTTGAATGCACCTTTCTCGGAGAAGACCTCCCTGAGCCCTAGTCTAAACTGGGTGCGCCCGCGTCCTCTATTTCACAGCCCCTCATTTCAGTCTGTTGCTACACGTTTGCAGGCGCACTGGTTTACTGTCTTCCCTTCCAGACTGTAAGCACCAGGAGGGCAGGGTCGGTGCAGTCACAGCCAGTGCTCACTGAGCAGTTACCACATGTCAGGCTGCACTCGCGACAGCACAGTGAGTCCTCACCGCAGCCCTGGAGATAGACACCACCGTGTTCGTTTCATAGATGAGGCCCAAAGCTTAGCCACAGGGCACGGGGAGGAAGGGAAAGAGCCGGGACTGAACTCAGGACCCAGGCAGTCTGGTCCAGCGCCCGTTCTTCTATTCACCGGACTCCACCACTTCTGTTTGGTTCACCGCTGCCTGGCACTCGTAGGTGCTCAATAAACAGGTGGCAAATGAATGGATGTCGTCAGAGGTGCAGTCACAGCACTGACTGCTGCGCCCTTCCTAAGGAGTGGTCAAGCGGGAGACAGCCCAGCTGCCTCGGCTAAAATAAAACACACGAATGAAAGTCAAAAGATGACAACACCAAACTATTTGGAGCCATCTATGGCCCACCCTGTCCCCATTAAGTGTCGAGTTCAAGGAGTTTCTTCTTGTTAGAACTGAAACCAAGCCCCTCCTTAATAGCGTTTACAGACGCGGAGAGAGCCAGCCGGGCTCACTGGAAAATGACGGCTTTTAAACCTGACAGCATCTCCCTCAAGGAAATGGACTGTTTGGTCCTGAAGGAGTCATCTTCAAAGCCAGAGAACCTGGGTTAAGCACGGCATTTAGAAGAGGCTAACCACGATGCCCTCGGCTCCCACCGACCAGGTGGCTGGGCGCCTTCCCCTCGTGGAGTCGGGGGCCCGCTTCACGCAGCTGTCCGCGCTGCGGGCTGAAATCAAGATGCTGGAATTCATCCTCTCTGCTCTTTCATCTGAGCCTCTGGGGCCTGTGGTCCGGAGTCGAGTGTGGGGTGAGCCACAGGGGCTGCGGCCGGGGAAGCCGCACAAGCAATCGCTCCTTTTTATGTTCCTGATCTGTTTACCAGAAACACTGCGGATTTTCTTGGAGCCGCGCTAGCAGCACCCTCCTCAGAGGGCAGTGGGGAGGCAGGCATTCTCGACACCAGAGCGGTCAGGCCAAGCACTGTGGACTCTGCAGCCTGGACAGACAGGGTTAGGACAGAGAGGAGGAGAGATGACAGAGCACCACAGTGGGGGACACCAGAAGCGGAGGAGGGGAAACCAGAACATTCTGTCAGATGAAGAAAAAGTCCTTGGACCTGTCAAATTTCCTTGATGTTTGGGAGTCAACCTGATGAGGAAGCAGAAAGTGGGACCCGTGGGGAGACACTGTAGTTATGGAGAAAAGACTCTCTCCTCCAGATTCCGAGAGTGTGAACCTGGACCGCAACATCTGGCCGGCATCAACAGCGATCATCTCTGGTGGGATCATGTGTGTCTCTTTTCTTCCTTCTTTCTGAATTTTTGGAATGATCATATATTTCCTTGAAAAACCAAAAAAGTAAATTTTATGTTGAAAAATAAACAACACGGAAAAGTCTGGCGGTCCCTGCAGGATCCTCAGAACAAGCATAGTGAGTACTCAGCACAGCGATTGGTCAATGTTCTTCCCGCGAGGGCCGAGGTCAGTCTCTGAGCCAGGTGGGCACCTCCCTCTTGGAGCTGTTTGTCACCCTGTCCCTAACAGCCGACACTGACCTTGGAATCAGTGCCTTGGCCAGTCACTTGATCTTCAGGCTCTCTTATCCTCAAAGGAGGGTGAAAAGATTTATGAGGCAGACTTGTGAGCCATCGCTGACCTGATGTGTGTGCAAACACCGAGCCAGAGTCCAGCATATGCAAAATAACCAAAAGAATAAAAAATCGTTGGTTGAACTGGAAACTGGAATGCAAGCCAGCCGTGTCACTCAAGTCCCACTTTCACGATGTCTGCCTCGTCCGCTCACCCTCGTGTGGTTATTTATACTCTCCGTTAAATTCACTATAATTGACTCGCTTCTTTTGCTCACCTAATCCTAAACAACAACATCTGGGAAATCACAGCTTTGATATGCCAGTTATATTTCCCAAAAGAACATGAAAAGAAGTGCAAAATTATTGAAAATAAAATGTTTTCTGTGCACCATCTAGAATCATCTCTCACGATCCTGGGACCTGTGAGTCACACCACGGGAAGCACCGCCTTCCCCCAAGCTGAGCTCCTGTCTGGCCTCCACACTGGGTGCCCATGCTCAGGGAGGTTACAGCACAGCAGGGATGAGAGGTCACCCTGCGGGGCCAGCATCCCTCAGCCTTTCTAAGCCCGCACCGCAGCAAGCCTCAGCGCCTCCCAGAGCACAGCCAGACGCCCGTGAAGAGGCCAGTGCGTTCCACCAGGCATCAGCCCTGGGCTCTGGCCTGTCCTCTCTGTCCCCACGGTCACCACCCCAGTCAGGCCCCATTGCCCCCTCCCGGCCTGGAGCACCAACCCTGCCTCTCTCTCGCCAATCCATCCTGCCCACAAATCTCTCCCCACCACGTCCTCATTCAGATTCTTTCCTGCTCTCCGTCGCTCCAGCCAAAGTCATGAACTGGTTGTGCTGAGCTCACACAGGGTTAATTTTTTTTAATGAACACAATGTATGTGATTTTCATGAATATTTATGTGACGGCTGCAAAGACTACACCAGGAGCTCAGAAAATGCCCCGTAGTTTCTCCTCATGGAACTGGCGAGGCTCAGGGAGACGGGTTCTGTGCTGGTCCAGGCTGGCTTCTCTTTTGTCCCATGTCATTTTGGTCCCGAGTGGCCTAGTGTGGCCTGCACTCATGCTGCTGTCTGGAGGAGCTGCAGAGCTGCAGGACTGCCCCTCCGACCCGAACTCTTCCCGTCTGAGGCCTCTGAGTCGGCTGCTTTCTGGGGAGGCTCTGTGCTCCTCCTCTAGACGGGCTGTGCTAAATTTAAAAATCCAGGTTATGAAACTTGAAAAATTGGGATATCTCGCCGTGGGAGGTTCATGTTCCCATGTGGCAGCATCTAGGAGAGGCTGAGTAGCAGCTGCCCCTTTACCTGAGACATCTGTTCTCCAATTCGCCACAGTCCCCACCACTCCCTGTTGCTCCCTAGCAATAAAGTGGCGCCAGTTGTTTCTCTTATAGCAGAATTGAGAATAGAGAAAGATTTTTTATATCTGCGTCTGGCAAAATTGGGGAAATTAAAGACAGATGAAGAGGATCCTGTATTTCAAGAAGAAGAGAAAAGAAGATGTTTCTTGGTGAAGAGAAGCACCCAGTCTGCCTTACTCACCTACGGTGCTAGCCTGGCTCCTGTTGGCCTCTCAGTTTGCAGTCCTGGATTTGAGGAGAAGACTGAACTCCTCTGCATGGTGTGATGAAGTGTGGGACATGATGGTTCGGATAAAAGTCACGCGGCTATAACAAAGAGACCCCAAACTAGAATGGCTTAAACAAGCAAGAAGTTTATTTCTCTTTCACATAAAAGTTGTTCCAATTTATGGTTTAATGGTGTTCGGACTCCAGGCTCTTTCCGTCTTGTTCTGCAGTTCATTCCCGACGTGCAGTGGCCACCTCACGGTCTCAGGTGGCTCCACCATCCCCCACATCCAGCCAGTGGGATGGGGCAAAGTGGAGGGGGCGCTGTTCCTCCTTTAAGGGCACAATCCAGAGTTTCACTCAGACCTTTGACTCTTGACCCATTATCTGAAAATGGTCACTCTGCCATGCCTACCTAGCTGCCAGGGAGGCTGACAAATGTAGGTTTAAGTGAGTGTCCATGTTCATGTCCATCTAAAAATTAAGTTACTACATAAGGAGGAGTGAATGAGCAGTCCCTGCCGTGTGATTTCCCTGCTCATCCCTCCAGCCTCGTCTCCCACCTGTCTGCCTCTGGAAACGCGCTCTCCCACACAGTCTCCCATGAGCCACAATCTGTCACTCCCTGTGCCTTGGCGTATGCCCTTCCCTCTGTTTGGAATGCCCTCCCCAGACTGAGTCCCTGGAAAGGCCTCCTCATCCTTCAAGTCCCAGGGCAAAGGATGCCTCCTGTATCCCACCACTGCCCCTGCCCCAGCTGAGCTCAGCGGTCCCTGCCCTGGGCTCACTTTCTATTTTGTAGGAGCTCAGACTCCAGTGCTGACTGCCTAGGATGTGTTCTGACTCTCACTTAGACAGCCATGTGACCTGGGGCCGGTTACTTACCTTCTCTGGACCTCAGTGCTCTCATCTGTAGAATGGGACTATCAGGGCCTACATCACAGGGTTGTTAAGACAATTAAATAAGAAAATAGAAGTAAAGCTCTTAGCACAGTGCCCGACACATAGTAGGTGCTCATTAAACATTCACCCTTATTATTATCATCTACTGAGAACCTGTTCTGTGTCCAGCCCTGAGCCAGGGACCAGGAATCCAGCAACCACGAAGCCTCCCGCTGGAGCCCATGGTGTGGAGGGAAGGTGTGGGGGATCATTCATTATTCCCATCTATTTACTCTCATCCCCCTACTTCCATGGGCAGGGAGTACATTCCTGGCCCCTGACTCTGGGCTCAGCCATGTGACTTGCCTTGGCCAATGGGACATTAGCAAATGAAATGGCAGCAGAGGTTGGGCTTGTGCTCCTCTGTTTCTGCCTTCGCCACGAGAAGAGCAAGCCCAGGAGAGGAAAGCTCTGGGAGGAGGGGAGACACACAGGGGTAGAGCCAGCCGGCTGAGATCAGCCCACCCCTAGCCACTACCCAGCTGGCCCACAAGAGCCACAAGAGCTAATTCAAGGGTTATTGTTGAGTGCCACTGAAGTTCAAGGATTTTTTTTTGTTATGCAGCATTTGTGGCCATAGCCAACTGATGCAGAGAGAGAGTTGTAAATAACGAGTATAAGATGACATGGCAAATGCTATAATGGCAGAATAACAGTTATAGGAGCCAGACTATGAACCCAGGTGCCCCGGCTTTAGAACCCAGGCTTCTAGCCTCTGTACCTTCCCTCTCCTCCTTCTTCTCTTCCTCCCTTTCCTTCCCCTCTGCCCAGTGCTTGGCAAACATTTGGTGAATGGGGTGCCTGCTGGAACTCAGAGGCCATCTTTAGGGGTGTCTCACGCTGGAGCCCTGTCAGCCTTCATTGGTATCCTCATCCAAATCTGTAGGAAAGGCTCCTGAGGGTCATGGTCACCTGGGCCTCAGCCAGCATGAGGGCTGTTCCCATCCCTAAATGCCACCCAGCCCAGCTCAGCCCAGCAGTCCCCACCCTCTTATCTCCAAAGGGTCCAGCTCACACGGGTGGGAGGACCAGTCACAACCTGTAGCTACAGGCAAGCAGGGCCCATGGCTGACCGGTCCTGGAGCAAGAATCCCTGCAGGACAGACAAGGACCTGTACTCCTGGTGGAGAAAGGAGGGAGGTTGGGGAGGCCTTCTTCTGGAAGGGACCGTGTGGTAGTGGAAAAAGCACTGGTTTTAGGGACTGGCCTGTGGTGTAGTGGTTAAGTCCAGTGCACTCCACTTCAGTGGCCCGGGTTCATGGGTTTGGATCCCAGGTGCAGACCTACACCACTCGTCAGCCGTGCTGTGGTGGCGACCCACAGACAAAATAGAGGAAGATTGGCATAGATGTTAACTCAGGGCGAATCTTCCTCAAGCAAAAAAAGAGGAAGATTGGCAACAGATACCAGTTCAGAGTGAATCTTCCTCATAAAAAAAAAAAAAAAAAAACCACTGGTTTTAGCACCCACTGACCTATGTTATCATTCCAGCTCGGCCATCGTGAGACCTTGGGCAACTTGCTCCACCTCCCTGAGCCTTGATTTCCTTGCCTGTAAAATGGGGCTAATAAAGCCCCCAACGCCACGCTGTTGAGAGGACAAAATGGGACAATACAGGGTCTCAACAAAAGTCAGTCCCTTTCCCCACTTTCCATGGGTCTCTGTCTCAAGCAGGAGACTGGCCTAAGGCAGTTTCAGGCTGAGGCCCCAGAGCTGAGATTCCTCGTAGACAGTCCCGGGTGGGTGGAACTGATACTGAACCAAGTGGACTCGCCTCCCAGGGAGTTAAATAAGACTCTGCACCAGTGGAAGTTGTCCCACAAAGTAAAGTGTATTTGCAGCAAATAGGAGGCCACGAGGAATCATTTCCAAAGTCATGGTGTCCTGAACAAAGGGAAGCAGGAACTTTCATTTTGGTTGGGGAATGAATATTCAAAAGGGAGAGGCGGGTACACTGCAGATTATGGGAATGAGGTTTACTCTCCTCTTGAAGAGATCTTCTCATTAAAAATAAGGCAAGGTCATGGGCGTGGCTCTTGTGGGGAGGCATGGTTAGCTTCCGGGTGGTTGCTGGCTGTGTCTCCTTAACATAAGAAATAACTTGGAGAAACAGTTAAATGCTTCCCAACCCACCCTTGAGTTCCTCGGGGCACCAGTCGGTGACAGAACCGGAGGTCAGCTGGTGGTGTGACTAGACACAGGCTCCTGACACAGAGAGCCCTGAGCGCTGCTGACCAGCCTCGTGACCTTGGCCAAGACGCTTCACCCCACTGCGTTTCATGCTCTTCTTGTGCACTGTCAGGATAATGATGTCCTACCTCGTAGAGCAGTCGTGAATGGACCCAGGGACACGAGGCATCACTGAATGGTAGCTGTTAAACGATTTGGAAATCACTGAATGGGGTTTGCATTGAACAGAAAGATATTATGATCTTGGCTCTCTCTGTTCACTGGCCAGCCGCTGGCTGGTACGACTGTTTCTTGCAAGAGGTTTGCCCAGTGCGCACGTCCACTCTGCTGTCACTGTCCCTGGTCACCTTGGCCGCATTCAGAGACCAGAAAGAAAAGTTGTAGTGGGCAAGGTAGGCCTGGAAAGGGGTGGGTTAACAGGCCTCGCTTGGCGGTATGTGACCGTCACACAGTTGGAAAGGAGGGGCCGGAGGCAAGCCTTCGCCTGCTTTCATGTTGTTCTATATTTACCACCGCAGCTCTGTGCGTGGGCCGGGTGTGCGCTGATCCCTGCCCAGAGCCTCCCTGGCTCCCAGGGGCGCCGTTATCACTGACACGGACGCCTTATCTCCAGGAAGGCTCAGGCAGCAATTTTGCTTTCAGGTTGAAACCTCCACAAATCAGTTCTCGATTGCTTTCTGCTTGACAGCCTGAGGCTGTGCCACCCCCCTGGTGCCCTCGACTTGGGTCTCTGACCCTCCACAGTGGTTCAACGGGAGCTCTCTGAAACCTACTTTCCCTCCAACAAGTCTCCATTCATTCATTCATTCATTCATGCATAACTCAATGAATGTTCATTGAGACACTGTGCTGGGGGCTGGGATATGAGGGCTAATCAGATACCTTAGGACCCTGCCCCTCCTGGAGCTTATAGAGAATCGAACAATGACAGGTGGTAGTGAGTGCTACCTTGTGAAGAGACGTGCAGACAGACAATAAAAGGCAGGGCTGCCTTTGGATGGGGCGGTAAGCTCATGGTGTAGCTGATGCATTGGGGTCCCCAGAGGTCTCCCTGGGTGGAGAAGGGTGGGTGCTCCACTGGGACCTGGTGAATCCCCCAGGCTTGGTTCTCGTCCTCATCCTGCTGGCACAGAAGTCTTTCGATCAGTATCTGGGGAGCAGATCCTTATCTCAGGAGTGGACTTATGTTATCCAAGCTGTTATGGGTTGATTGTCTCCCATAAAGACATTTGAAGTTCTAATTCCCAGGACTTCAGAATGCGACCTTATTTGGAAATAGGGTCATTGCTGACGGAATTAGTTAAGTTAGCATGAGGTCATTAGGGTGGGCCCTAATCCAATATGACTGATGTCCTTATAAAAAGGGGAAATTGGACAGAGGAGACATGCATGGAAGGAAAACTATGTGAAGACACCGAGGGAAAGGACGGCCATGTGACGACGTAGGCAGATTGCAATGATGCATCTACAAGTCAAGAAATGTCAGATTGCCGGCAACTACCAGAAACGAGAAGAAGCAAAGCAGGATTCTCCCCTAGAGCTGTCAGAGAAAGCAAGGCCCTGCTGATGCCCTGATTTCATACTTCTGGCCTCCAGAACTGTGCGATAATAGTTTTCTGTTGTTTTAAGCTACCTATACATGCGCCAAGTACTTACTAAGCAACTACTATGTGCAGACACTGCTAGGCCCTGGTGACACATCTGGAAGCCTGGAGGCCAGGTTTGGGGGTGGATAAGCTGGTGAAGGGCTTGGGCCAAAGGTGGCAGGACCAGGGCACTGCTGTCATGGAGAGGCGTGGGTGAGACTGGAACCAGAGGCAGGGAGGTGAGGGACCACTCCTCCCTGATGGACAGAGCTGGGGGCGTCTGTGAAGTGAGGCTTCAAAGGGGCAGCCCTTTCCTATCCTCTTGGCTGTGGTGGTCCCAGGTAATTTCTCTCGATGGGCACAACACAATAGATGGAGCTTCTGCTTCAGACACTACTGTCCCATCCCATAGTTGGTCCTCTCTGAAATTGCCCCAGATGATGTGGGTTGGAGTTTGGCGTGTCCGCAGAACTCTTCATTCACACTTACCAAGGTATTACTGGTTTAGTCCTGATGTCACACAGGGCTCCCCCCACAGCCATCAGGTGGGTGTTCTGTTTGCAAGGCGGAGTGTTTTTGCCCTAGGCCCCACCACTCCCTCACGAGGCCCCATTCTCACTTCTATTGCATGCCCTGCCCCAGTGAAAGCACCTGAGGCTCAGATCGCTGGCTTACTCAGATGATAGATGATGCTCCATTGTCTGCTGCTGTGTAACAAACCACCCCAAACTCAGCAGCATAAACAGCCATCTAACTCTTCTATGGGTCAAGAATTCAGATGAGACACAGTGTGGATGACTGGTTTCTACTCCTTGATGTCTGGGGTCCCAGCTGAGAAGATGGTAATGGCTGGGGGGTGGAATCCTCTGGACCCTCCTTCACTCACCTGTCTGGTGCCTGGGCTGGGGTGACCCATAGATTGGCCTCAGCTGGAGCTAACAACCCAGCATCTACATCGGCTTCTCCGGGTGGTGTGCCTCACGGCACACTGGCCTCAGGTTGGTGAACTTCTTACATGGCGGCTCAGTTCTCCAGGGCCAAGGGCTCCAGAGAACCGGGTGGAAATGATACCGAACCGAGTGGGCTCGCCTCCCAGTGAGTTAAATAAGACTCTGCACCAGTGGAAATTGTCTCACAAAGTAAAGTGTATTTGCAGCAAATAGGAGGCCCTGAGGAATCATTTCCAAAGTCGTGGTGTCCTGAACAAAGGGAAGCAGGAACTTTCATTTTGGTTGGGGAATGAATATTCAAAAGGGAGAGGCGGGTACACTGCAGATATGGGAATGAGGCTTACTCTCCTCCTGAAGAGATCTTCGCATTAAATATAAGGCAAGGTCATGGGCATAGCTCTCGTGGGGAGGCTTGGTTAGCTTCAGGGTGGTCTTCCAAACTCACCCTTGAGTTCCTTGGGGCCCTAGTCGGTGACAAATCCCCCCTCTAGTTTTATCCTGCTCCTCATTCTTGAGGAGCACGGGTCAAATGTCCGTCTTCTGTAACTGCTTCCTGCTGAGCATGGGCGTTGTCAGAGGGGCCAGTAGAGGAGCAGAATTTACAGCTAATCTTCAAATAGGTTTGCAATTCACCAGAGGCATAGCCCTAAATTTTTCATAACAATCATTTGTAATTTTATACCCTCAATGTGTTTAGGATCTGGGCATACTTGCTCCCCTTCCCCCCAACTCCAGATTCCACTAGTTCTTTATAGTCTAGCTACTGGGTTGCCCATTTCTCTGATGGACCTAGTCTTGCTGCCCAGGAACATGCAATCTCCTTGTATGGGGTAGGTTAGGATCCAGGGCAAAGCCTGGGGTGGATGGCCAGTCATTAATTATCCGCATAGTGTCACCGAAACAAGTTTCAAACCAGAGAGTGGTTTGCAGGAAAACTCAGAGTCATCAATTGTCTGTGACGATCTCTCTTAAGTTTATACCAAGTTGTTCCACTTCAGTTTGCAGGGTTTCAGGAAAAAGTGCAGATTTAGTTCTTAATGTTTCCAAATGGAAATGATGGAAAAAATTAAAAATGTTAATTTGGAGATTTGCAGATATTTCAGGAGACTAGAAGAATTCAGGATCCAGTCCAGTTAACAGATATAAAACAAAAACCTCAAAGACAATTAACAGAACTAGAATCTAATGTCCATGAATGTGTACTATAGCTTCTACTGAAACATAATTTTTCTCTCTAAAATCACCCTCATTTTTCATAAAAGATAGCAAAATTAAGACTAACTGGTTTGCAAAATAAGTCTAATTTCAATAAAACTTGATCCAATTATTTACATAAGTGCAGCAAGAATAGCCATTGATCATATATGCTCTTTTAAATCTGCTTTGCTGGAACTTTTTATAAGGAATCTCAGATTGATCTTTAAAGGTCTCTTGAGGCCAGGAAAGCCAAGGATTTTTGTCATCAGATTTTGCCTGCAACACCTACAAATTTGGGTGAATTCCTCTCTTTTCAAGGTTCCCCATAATATTTCAAGGTTCCTCGCACCTGCCAGATAAGTGACATTCCTGACTCACCCAGGTAAGATTGCTTGGAATTTCTGTAAACAGGTATCAGGCCAATATTTCCAAGTGCTTTATTCCAGAAAGTCAATCTTTGTTCCTCAAAAGCTGTCTTGTCATATCTGAGTCTGTATGTTTCTCTCAAATATGACATTCCAGTCAAAGCCTTTGTAATATAATGAATGTTTCCAATTGTGTCCTGTTATAAGGAGAACAGATTCTTATTGAACTTATGCAAATCACTATATTGCCATGAAATAAGAATATTCACTTACTAAGAGATTTCCAAATTCTGGAGGGATCAGGTAGAGAGAAAAAGATAAATGTTTCAATTCAGTTTACAAAAGTATAATTCACCAAATTGCCATAAGTCATAGTTAGCTTAAGAGAAAATAGAAAAGGTTTTCCTCATATCTGAAAAAAAACCCCACAAAACATTAAAAGAATCAGCAATATTTCAAGTGAAGTTATAAAAATTATAATCATCCTCATCAATTTATTCAGTCTTGTGTAGTAGATTCTTGATCTTAATCTTCTATTAGCAGTTTCATGAAGTCATTAGTTTCTCTGTTAGAGTTTTGTAATTTCTTACCCAGTTCAGTTTTATGATCTGAAAGTTTATCAGAAACCTGTATTCTAGAATGTGTCAGAGTCCTTTTCATGAATTCCTCTGAAGATGAAACATGTCTTCCAAAAGCATCAGAGTAAAACAATAATTGTCTGTAAAGAAGACCCCAAAATGACAATTGACAAAGAAATTTGGTTAATTTTGTGACATACAACACTTCAAAATAATAACCAGAATTATGACTGATAACCAGCATAGATGAGAATTTCAGTAATGTTAAACAATTTTTAAAACGCTTATATCCATAACATTTACCCACATAATACCACCTAAGAAAGTTTATCATCACTTTTTTGACAATGCTTCCCATGTAATTTAACATACCAAATAAGCCTAATAAATTTACTATCTTCCTCCTTATAGGAAGAGAGCGAGTTTCTTTGAGAAGTCCCGGGGCCCTCTGAAAATTCTCAAACGAAAACAAAATTTTTTTCTTCTTCCAGGTCAAAAGAAAAACTTCATTCAGGATTTGAATATTTTTTGTGAGGGGGAAAGATTGTCAAAAATACCAAAAGGTTTTAAAACACTTGATCAAATAGGAAACAATGCTCACTGGGAAACAATGCTCAGTTATCCATCCAGTCAAAATGACAACAGAAACAGTCAAGGGCAAACAGAGGGTTAAAACAGTCAAAAACATCTCAATAGAGAGACCTCAGTCTTTTGAATATAGGAAATTATTTTAACAAAACATAGTTTTTCTGTCTTTTAGGTAGACTTACTCAAAGGTAAAGAAAAATCTTTTATAACCTCTTTATCAAGTTCAAGAAAATTATCCTTTTAAGAGAAAGAAGACCAATTTTTTAAATTTGCACCAGCTTACTTTTGACATTAAAACTCATTTACTTAATTGGATTTAATCTTAGCCAACTTGACCATGCATAAAACTCCTCAGGGTTTTAGTTTCACAAACTTTCTGTAACTTTTTACATTCAGAATTTGTCCCCTGCCTTCCTTCCCTTCCAGTACTTTAGAACAAATTTACCTTTCTTAACAAAACAAACAAAAATATTTCCATTCTTTATATCTTCTTTCCTGAAAATATATCTTTCCTTGAATACAAACATATTTTCCTTAATTTTTAGTAGCTTTAATCACATATTAGATTTTTAACCCTTAGAAACCTTAATTTTTAAGTAAACACTAAGAAGTAAGCAATTATAAACTTTCTTTTACGTTAGCATTCCATGGCCTGACAAACCTACAAACACTTCACAATTCTGGAAACATGTTCCTTTATAGTACAATCTTAATAAAACACAAGACATGTTTACCAATAGACCCAAAACACCTTTTAGTTTTTCTGTAATAAGCCAAAACTAGATAAACTAATATTTAGCAATGTCTAATATCTTATCTTATTTGAAAATGATCTAAATACTCAACAAGTTTTTATCATTTAATTTAATTTAATCTAGCAAAACTTCAAAGTTTCAAGTTACCAAAGAGATTTTGGAAGTTATTTTAAGTACATACACCATAACACATAATTGTTGTTAAAAGTTCATGCAACACTCATCTTTTTCATATATATTTAGTTACTTGTTCCCCAAAATTATTTAGATTGCCTATAAGACTTCATGAGACATTAGACAAAATCAGCTATTATTTTTGCTAACCAGTTTTGTGAGAGATAATGTCAGGTTATTTGACCAATAAATATAGAATAAAGGCTGTATGTCTGCATCACATCCAATGCTGGTAACTCTGAGGACATGCCAATTTCAATCAAACCAACAAACTTAAAGCAACTTTCATTTACCAAAAATTAATTTATACCATGTCAACTTGAAAGACATTTGGGTTGATTTTTATTACATTTAGAATTTATGTAAGTGCTTACTTTAAGGCAATTGAATACAGCTCTTCAGAAATTATACCATCCGGAGATAAAATATCACACATATAATATACATATAGACACACATACACAGAGACTGCACAGCTGTTGGTTTAAAATCACTGCCATGAATCGGGTACAAGGCTCCCTAGTTATGAATCCAAATTTTGTTTTAAGACTTTTTACTAATATTTGTGGAGAAGACACTCAAGATGCTAGATTTTTGGCAAGAGTGCTCTTATGGCCATTTTTTGGCCTTTTTCCCTTTTTTCTTCTTCAGTCTTAGGAATTAGTGCTGGACTAGATGTTCCCCAGAGGAATTGCAAGCTCTTTGAGATAAAGGAAATGGGTGGAACCTGCACTGGACATAAGGGATTTCTTCCCATTTCTTGGTCCTTTTGCAAAATAGATCTAATTGTACTATGGTGTTAGCATTTAGGGTCCCATTTTCTGGCCATTTCTCCCCATCCTTCAGTGAATATTGCAGCCAGGTTGTGTTACATAAAAAGATCATCTGCTCTCAGGTCAACGGGTAAATACCCCAAAACCTTCCAATTCTGGAGTATGCAACCCGATGGTCTTTCCCCTGGGATGGAGCTTGCTCACTCCACACCTGGCGTCTTTTCTTACGGTCTGTTTCCAACCTCCCAGGAGCAACCTGTAACGGCTAGTGGTGACGCAGATGCCAGAAGGTTGTGTCCAGGGCCAGCCCGGTGGCGCAGCGGTTTAGTCCGCACTTGGCAGCCCGGGGTTCGCGGGTTCAGATCCCGGGCGCCCGCCGACGCACTGCTTGTCAGCCATGCCGTGGTGGCGTCCCATATAAAGTAGAGGAAGATGGGCACGGATGTTAGCCCAGGGCCGGTCTTCCTCACAAAAACAAAAACAAAAAACGTTGTGTCCAGAGGAAGTTGAGCACTCTAATAGCCTGAAACTAGACCCAGGCCGCGTAACTAAATCCTTAAAGGGAAAATAAAATGGGTGGACTCTGGGTTTCACCAAGTGACCAGCAATAGAGAGGACAAGGAAAAGGAAGACCTAGGAGTCCAGAACAAGGTTGATGCCGAACGTCTTTGCATGAAATGCCAACGTCGAGCATCCTTGTCAAAAATGCTGTCAAGCATCCTCGACAAAACACACACACACACACACACACACACACACACATAAACAAGCAAAACCTGGTTCAGCAACTCCAGAGTGGTTTAACCCCATCCCAGAGGACCCCTCCTCCCATCACAGGCACAACACAAAGACACTCAGTGACCTCAGGGGGCCTGCACCCCCACCTCGTCACTCCAGATGAGATTCAGTCTCTACATGGGGTTTGACCCCTGACTAGTCAGCAGGGATTGCTCCCGTTTCACAAGAGCCGAGCGTCAGCCCCTCAGGAGTGGCCGGGTGGTGCAATGCTTCCAAACAGAGGGGATTCTCACTCCCCTGAGCAAGACTACCTCCAGGTGTGGACTCGAACCCCAAAGCCAGGCCCCAACAGACAGGCTTTGGGAGACAACTTAAGGAAATAATTCGTATAGCCGTGCTGTGGGCTATATTGATTCCCCATGGCCTCCTATTTGCTGCAAATACACTTCACTTTGTGAGACAACTTCTGCTGGTGTAGGGTCGTCTTTAACTCCCCGGGAGGCGAGCCCACTTGGTTCGGTAACCGAAGCCATATGGCCTTTGCTCACCTAACCTTGGAAATCATGCAGAGTCACCTCCACTGTCCTCTATAGGTCAAAGCCATCCCAAGCCCTCCAAGTTCCAAGAGGAAGGACACAGGCCTATGGGCATAGACACAGCCCCCTCCTCCAGAGGAGCAGTGTCAGAGAATCTGTGCCCATGTTTCAAAACCTCCACAGACAATTACATCCACTAGGTAGGACTCCAGATTTTCCTCAGATCTAGGTGTGGGGGTACATTTCACCTGACTGACAACACCTGGCCCTCCCCTCAAGCACAGGCTGAGGTCCAAACCCCTTGGCACGAAAATCAAAGTCCTTCATAGCCTGTCCCAGCCCGCATTTCCGCCTGCTCCTCTGGCCATCTGAGCCTTCCCCGAACTGGCCGAACACTCTCACACAAGGGTGCCACCCACTGGCCAGCCGTAGGCCAGAGGACCCGTGACCCCCAGAGGGGCACTCTTTCCTAACTCCCCAAATGTGCCATCGAGGCTGGCGGCATCCCGGGATTATTCTTCCAGAGGCTCAGAGCTCCTCGGGGAGACACTGAAACCCACCTGGAGCTCTGGATGCTGGGCCTGAGGATGCTGTCCCCTCATCCTCCGATAATGACTCAGCCATCTGTCTTTCTCCCCTGCACTCTGCTGCCCTGGAAGCTGCACAGACGCCCCAGCTGGGGCTTCAAAGCCCGGTGGATTGAGTGGCCCTGAGCACAGGAATTGGAGCTGCCTGCGATTCTCTAGAGCTCCCGCCCAAATTCATAGCTATGCACACAGCACGGACAGCTGAGCCCTGTCTGGTCCCTTGAAAGGGCCGCCTTTGAAGCCAGGGGTGGGTGCTGAATGGCCTCCCACGTGGGCACCACGCCAGCGAGGAGGAGACAGGGGCCACAGGACCACACCTGGAAGGGCCACTCTGTCAAAAGAACCTATGGCCTCTGCCAGAAGGGAGAGAAGAAAGACAGGAAAGATGCGCTTCCACCACCAGTGACCTCTGGTCCCCAACAAAATGGATGACCGTGGGATGGGAGGGGACTGAGGGTCCAGGAGAAAAGCCACTTCCCATTTCAGCTGACGGGCTGCAGTCGGATCCTTTCCTGGTGGACAGCGATGACTAGAAGGAAAAGGACCCTTGCTCTTTGGAAGAGGGAGTTCTTTCCTTCCTCCCACCCTTCATTCATTCACTCATTCATTTGTTCTTTCCATCATTCAACACAGTCACTGAGTCCACCTTGGACAAGGCCTTGCTGGGCTCGGCACCGGAGGTTACCAGGTGCCCAGGACAACACCCACCCCATTACCCCCTCCCGGGCCTGAGTTCACATCCCGGCCCTGTTACTTGTTAGCCGAGTCTCCATGGGTGTGGTGGGCTTAATGGTGGCCCCCCAAAAGATATGTCCATGTCAAAGCCCTAGACCCTCTGACTGTGACCTTGTTTGGAAAAAGGGTATATAATAGGAGCTCAGGAAATATTGGCCATTTTCTTTATTGTCCTCCCTGCCCCTCAAAGTGACTCTTGGTCTCCAGTGAATTTCTAAGTGGGGCCCTGAAGTGTAAAAATGCAAGACTGGATTCTGATGCCATTTAGAGGTTTTAAAAGGGGCTGCTCATGCTTCTGCCACCCCGAACCGCCTGCATTCCGTGGTGTGTTGTTTGAAGAACCTCAGGCTTCTGGACAAGACTGAATTCTATGGGATCAGACAAATCAAATTCATGAGCACAGAGCTAAAGGACACTCTGCACTTGGACTCCTGCCCCTGCACAGTACCTAGTGCATCAGGTGCGTAAACTGAACTCCAGCATCCAGCACGAAGCTTTTTTGACTTATATTCATCTGCAGTAACTCCTAATGTTTAGGGTTTTTAAAAACCTTTATTTGGAAATCATTATAGGCTCAGAGGAAGTTGCAAAAATAGTAGATTGGATTCCGTGGACCCCTCACCCAGCCTCCCCGCATGGTGACATCTTAGAGAGCGGCAGTCCAATGTCAGAAGGAGACTGACGTGGGTCTGTGAACTGGACCACTGGCCTTATTCCATTTGCACCAGTTTTTACACGTGCTCATTTGTGTGTGTATGTTTCTATGTAATTTTATCCTGTGGGTAGATTGGTGTAACCACCACCATAGTCAAGACACAGACCTGTTTCATCACCACACAGGAATTCCCTCATGCTACCCCTTCATAGTCACAGTCCCTTGGCAACCTCTAAGCTGTTCTCCATCTCACTGGTTTTGTCATTTCGAGAATGTTATAAATGTACTCATAGAGCGTGCAACTTTTTGAGATTGGCTTTCTCCACTAAGCATCATTCCACGCGATCCATCCAGGGTGTTGCATATGTCAATACAGTCATGGGCCATGTATGACATTTGGTCAACGACAGACCACACATACAATGAAGGCCCCATAAGATCAGTACCATACAGCCTAGGTGTGTGGCAGGCTATACCATCTAGGTTTGTGCAAGTACACTCTATGATGCCTGCACAACGATGAAATCGCCTAACGATGCATTTCTCAGAACATATGCCTGTCATTAAGAGATCCATGACTGTAGTTTGATCTGTTTTATTGCTGAGTAGTAGTCTACTGTAGGGATGTACCAGAATTTGTTTAGCCATTCACCTGTTGAAGGACATTTGAGTGGTTTCCCGTTTGGGGCTATTCAAGCCACTGTGACCATTCATCTACAGACTTCTGTGTGGATGTAAGTTTTCACTTCCCTGGGATAAATGCCCAAGCGAATGTTTGGTGTCAAGCTTCTCTGTCATCCGGCACATGTCTGCTAAGGAGTTACAGTCTGCAAAGACTTTAGATTTTGTGTTTTAAGGCACCGTGTAGTTAGTCACCTTTCTAAAGGGAAATCATCTTTTCCTCACACATGTTTTGTAAGTGGGGCTTCATCTATATAGCATTCCCATATGAGAGAATGTTTATGTGTCAGTTTTATCTACAAGACAAACATGCTATTCTTATAACCAATTTAAGAAGCAGAAGAGAGACAGGTATTTTACCGCCATTCCACATACCGTGACATTGAAATCAGTGGTCGACATGGTTGTTTTTCATTCTCTGGAGGCTGAACTTTAACGTGGACTAACTACCCATGGGCTTTCAGTGGGATCCTAAGGGGATATGGAGGAGAGAGCACAAATAGTGTGGTGGGGCCCGGATTAGAAAGGTGATGACAAGAAGGACGATTCAGGCTTCTGGATTCCTACTCGTCACACTTTAAACAAGATGTATGTCAGATATACCAAGAGGTATAAAGCAGTTTTACCAAAACGGTAATGTTTTTATGGCAAACTGCAGTAAATAAGGGGTTTTAGGCACGTCTCTACAGGGCTTAGTGGAAAAATTCACTACACCTTCATATTATATAACTCTAGTTAAAAAATAAATTATGAAGAATAGAAAACATTATTAATAAGAAATTTGAATGAAATATTTCAAAAATCTGAATGAGAATTTCCTTCTGTGAAAGTAACTTTCATGTCGGCCTTCAGGCTCACTGCCATGTGCCATCCCTGCTTTAAGGATGAGAGTTTCAAACTCTTAACAGTCATCATTGGCAAGAAATTTTGCCTTCACAACACAGTAAGTGGTTAAAAAAAGGTTTAGAAATTTTGTTTGCCATCTCAAAAAATTTACAGCAATCAAAATTACATTTAAAGAATCTCTCTTTTCTTTCATTGGCAATTATAACGTAGGAACTTCTTGGGATTTTGAATCCAATCACATTTCTTCACATGGAGTATTTCAAAATAATGACGAAGCTCTAACTTGTAGAACACTCGTTCACGGCTAGGATGGTTGCCTGCAGGTGGCATGGTTACCTCTAAAGGGGACACTTCAGTCACACCTGCAGAAATGTCTGTGCTAAGACGGAGATCCAAGCCAGCAGCCTGGATCTGGGCCTGCCGCGGCACCCACCCCCAACCTTCCCTCCCACCCCGTGGGCTCCACTGTGGGCTGTATGGGCTGCTTCTGAGCACCTGGCACATGAGCCCCTCCAGCCCCATGCCCCTTGCCCGGCTCAGGCTGTGGGCACTCTGTGGCTGGCTACTGTCGTTGACATCCATGTGCCAGCGCCTCCTTAGCTGCACCCAGCACCCAGCCCCAACCAGGGCAAGCCACTGAGGCCCACAGTGCTCCTGAAGCCTTTGGGGCACCAGAGGGACACCGTCAGGCCCGCCTACCCATCTGGGCTCCCTAAAGTTGGCCCAGGGGCTCCAGTTGCCCAGGCTCTGTCAGGCTGCCCCAAGGATTAGGGGTGTCAGCATCTCAGGCACACTCAGGTGTTGGGAACAGCACACCTGTATGCAGGTACAGCACACGTGCTCTGGCAGAGAACCTCAAAGTACCCCAGCACCCGGTTAGAGAGCAAGCTATTGCAAATCCCACTGAAACCCTGTGCTATTGTAGTTTATAATAAGAAATATGTATTTGGTCTTTGACCCCGTTCCGTCCCCTGCCCTCTGCTGCTCTGCTCTGAAGCACAGGACCTGCAGGCTGTGCCTCCCAGCCTACCTGTCAGATGGCTTCTGGTCTCTCGGCCAACGGCGGGAGACCAAGCTGGAGGAAGGCAGAAACCAGGGCATTTCTCCCTTCACTCTCGGCCTTGGGAAGTGCCTCTGGCAGCACCTACATCTCTTGTGGTTCCAGCCGCACAAGCCCCCGTGGTCCCAGCTTCCTCAAGGTGACCGCAGTCTCTGAACTCTGTCCCTAACACCGCCTCCCCTCCTGTCCCTCCAGCCCAGGGGTGAGGGTGGCTTCCTGCTGATGCTAACTCCTTGTCCCTTTGTTAGTTTCTCAGGCTTTTTCATCACTTATATAACCAATTCCCTGCATTAGATTCCTTGTGTTTTAAATCCTCGGGAGGTTTCAGTTTTTCTGGTTGGACCCTGACTGATAAATCCACTCGAAATTTACTTCTTTATTTATCTATGTATTTATTTATTTTTATTTTTAATTGTTGTAAAATACACATAAAACTTACCGTCTTAGCCATTTTTAAGTGCATAGTTTAGTAGCATTAAGTATATCCACATTGTTGTGCAATCAATCTCCAACACTTTATTTTTTTTAAATGGTGGGAGATGGGGGTCTAATTTATCTTGATTATCATTACTATTGGTGCTGTTAATTGGAAAACCAGTTGTCTCAGTGCCATTCACTGAGTCTCAGTGATTCAGAGTGCCACTTATGTGGCACACACAGTTTCTACCTATATGAGGTATTCTTTCTGGTTCTTCTCTGTCGGTGTGTCTGTGCCAAAACCACAGGGTCACGATCACCACAGTTTTATAATTAGTCTCGAGACTGGTAGGGCACGTACTCCCAACCTCTTCTTCAAAATCGCCTTGTTGATTCTGCTATTCCCTTTAAATTTTAGAATGAAATGATCAAAGTCTACAAAAATTCCTATCAGGATTTTATTTTATTTTTTTGGAGTTGCATTGAATTGAGAGACTAATTTGGGGAAAATTTGGCATTTTTACAATACTGAGTCTTCCTTTCCATGGATCACTAAACATGTTTTAGATCACTTTATTTATCTGAGGACTCTTCATTGTCTTTTTTTTTAATTGCAGTATAATTGACATATAACATTATATTAGTTTCAGGTGTACAACATAATGGTTCAATATTTGTATATATTGAGAAATAATCACCAGAGTAAGTCTAATCAACATTCATCACCACAGAGTTACCAAATTTCTTTTCTTCTGATGAGAACATTTTTTGTGTGTGAGGAAGATTAGCCCTTACCCCTCTTTTTGCTGAGGAAGACTGGCCCTGGGCTAACATCCGTGCCCATCTTCCTATACTTTATGTGGGACGCCGCCACGGCATGGCTGACAAGTAGTGCACAGGTCCACGCCCAGGATCTGAACCCGCAACATACGAACTTAACCACTACGCCACGGGCCAGCCCCTTGTAATGAGAACTTTTAAGATCTACTCTCTTAACTTTCAAATATGCAATACGGTATTAACTATAGTCCCCAAGTTGTATTTATACCGCTCTTTGTTGTTTTTCAACATATTTTTATAATTTCCTCCATAGTTTCAGGCCCAGATCTAGGCCCATCTGATTCATTCCTGAGTTCTTTTTTTTTCTCCGATTATAAGTGGTATATTTTTTTGATATGCTTTCCATTTGTTGCTTGTATTACCAATGCAATTATTTTTATATTGATCTTATATCCAGAAACCCTAATGAGTAATAATAATAATAATTTGTAGACTCATTTGAGTCTATAATTATATTGTCTGCAAATAAAACAAAACAACAAAGGCAGTTTTGTTTCTCTCCCAGTCTGTCTTCATTACAGTGTTATGGTCCCTTCCTGAACAATATTCCTAGAGACCCAGTAGGGGTCTAGGGAAGGCTGCCACTGACCCCACGTCCCTCACAAGGGCAACCTGTGCATATACCTGGAACAAACACCCACCCCTGCCTGGGAACGACATTCAGCCAGGGCTGTTCCAGGAGCTACGCCTACTCAGAGGACCTCTGGTTTCTGGGACAAGTTGCCTCCCTTTAAAGTAATGTAGTCACTGCAGTGTTGCTTTTAACAATAGAGGATTGTTTATGTAAACATGCAACATCCACAAAATGGAATACTACTAAGCAGCCATTAAAAATGAGGATATAGATCTATAGTTATTGACATGGAGAGATGTTCAGAATGTATTGATAAATTTTGGTTACAGAGAATTTATTTACTGCTGTGTAATATGTCACCCCAACACTGAATAGTTTAAAACAACAACACTTATAGTGTCACAGTTTCTGTGGGTCTGGAATTGGGGGGGCAACCCAGCTGGCTCCTCTGGCTCAGGGTCCCCCTCAAGGCTGCAGTCATCTCGAGGCTCCATTGGAAGGACCTGCTACCCGGCTCACTCATGTGGTTGTTGGCAGGATTCGGTTCTTCTCCAGCTGTTCTCTGGAGGCCTTCCATGGTTCCTGGCCACGTGGACTTCACCATAGGGCAGCTCCCAACGTGGCAGCGAGCAAGCAAGAGGGCAAGAAAGAAAACCAGTAAGAGAGAAAAAAAACAGCAAGACGAAGCCACAGTCCTTTGTAACCCATCTCGTGTGCTGTGTTCTATTTGTTACAAGCAAGTTGCTGGGTCCAGCCCACCCTCAAGGGGAGGGATTACACCAGGGCCTGAATACCCTGGGTGACGGCCCTGGGAGCCATGACAGAAGCTGCCTGCCCTAGAGCAGGAGGTATAGTAGGAGCTTGTTTTGTTTAAAAAAGAAAACAAAAGGGGGGCTGGCCCGGTGGCCTAGCAGTTAGGTTTGCTCACTCCACTTCAGGGGCCTGGGGTTCACAGATTCGGTTCCTGGGCGCGGATAGACACACCACTTGTCAAGCCATGCTGTGGCGGCGTCCCATATACAGTAGAGGAAGATGGGCACAGATGTTAGCCCAGGGCCGGTCTTCCTCAGCAAAAAGAGGAGGATTGGTAACGGATGTTAGCTCAGGGCTGGTCTTCCTCACACACACACAAAAAAGAGCTCACCATATCTCATCAAATCTAAGGTGCCCTAGATTGTAAGACCACCGTTATTTTATGCACCACAGAGAAAGAAAATATGCCGCCATTTAAACTACAGTACAGGGTTGATTGTAAGACACATCCTGAGTTCAGAGATGTTCAGATGTAAAACCATGTGCATCCTGGAATCAATGGAATTCAGGACACGAAAAATCAAGATGCACCCTCTGGAAAGGGTAATATTCCCTCTGCGTGGAGCGCCCCATCTTCACCTGGGTGACTTCTACTTAACTCGCGGAGCTCAGCTCAGATGTCTCCTCCCCACGGGAATGTCCCAGGACATCTGGACTCTATTCTGGAGCCCAGAAGTTGCAGACTGGTGGCCTGCGAGTCAGTCTGGTCCAGAGATGTACTTTGTTTGGCTCTGCAGGGTTTTTTTGTTTTTGCTTGTTTGTTTTTTCTTAATTAGTGGCTAACATTTAAAAATCAAGAGAGTCGCAAAAAGTTCAAATATCTGGCTTCCCTAGAAAAACCTGGAAGTGTGGCATCACTGGGTCCGGGTCCCCGCTTGGCCTGAGGCCATTTATGTTTATGTCCCCTGCCACAGGTGGTGGGACCATTGAGGGTTTAAGAGGGAGTGGCTTGAGCCTCTGAAAGAGAGGGGCTGCTGTGTGGGTGCTGATTTAATGAGGAGAGACTAACTGGGACAGTCGGAAGCTGCCGGAATGATCCAAGCAGGAGACACGGGGCCTGACCTAGTCAGAGGCTGAACATAGAAGTGGGGCCTCAGTGACTGACCAGTCAGAAGAGAAAAAGGCGAAGGAAGCTGAGTTTCTGATTTGGGCGTTGGGGGCCAGCGGATGGGAGGAGCTTCAAGGTGGCAATTAGGTTGCAATCAAAATGAGCAACGTGGGCTGGTAAAGATTTTGACATCCAGCTTCTTTATTCGTGGTCACTTGTCAGATTTAAGTGGGCATTCCTCACCCGCCCTTTGTGGTCACGTGGGGCCTAGTCTTGGGCAGAATCCCATAGTGAAGCCAAGGGTCAGGCTTAATGTCAGGAAGGGCCAAATCCCAGACTTTGAGGCAATGTTAGTCCCAGCTCTGAGGAAGACCAGTCCACAGTCAACTGAACAACTGGTGGTAAAAGTAGAAGGGAGCCACAAGGGCCAGCGGCCTACACTGGGGCCCGAGGCCTTTGCAGGGAGAGGTCTGGATGGAAACTCTTATGCTTTCAGACATACTTCTCTGAAAGTCTTGTTAGGGAGGGGGTTGGCCTGCCAGTCCCCTCCCTCTTAATCTTTCCCTCCTCCAATACACAGGGGCTGCATTAGTAAGGACACTTTGGGTTGCAAGTGACAGAAATGCAAAGGAAAAGAAAGAAGTTAATTTTTGGCTGACCTAAAGAGGAAGACCAGAGATAGCTTTAGTTTCAGGCATGGCTGGATCTGGGAGCTCAAAGTATGTCAATAGGATGCTGATTCCAAGCCATCCTCTTGGGCAGGCTCCCCCAAAGATGGCCCCCCAGTAGCTCCAGGATCCCTTCCTATGAGCTTATTGATTCCAGACAAGGAGAATGCTTCCTTCCTGAGAATTCTAGCAGACATCCCAGGACTGATGCTCAGTGGCCTGACTTTGATCACATGAACCAATCAGTGAGCCAATCACTCTGACCCTAATTGTCCAGGTCACATCTCCAACCCTGGCATTAAGGGTTGGGTCAGCTCCATCCTAACCACGGAGACTGAGAGTGTGGAAGGGTGTTTCCTCAGAGGAAAACCAGAGTGGGGGGAGGTGTTCCCAGATGAAGGGAGTGGATGCAGGGCAGGCAGACACCACAGGTGCCCCACCACAGGGCATGCCTTTCCATCCTGAGGCTGAGGGAGAGGGACATCCTTCCCTGCCCTGCTGGTCCTTCTCCTAGACCATTTCTACCACAGCCAAATAACCTCGTCCTTGCTTAGCTAGACTCACTTCCCCTATCTCTAAAGGAAGGAGGGAAGTACTTCTGGTTGGCCAGGGAGGCCCCCCCTCAAACTCTGCTCACACCTGTTTTTACCAGTTACATCACTGCTAGAAAACAAGAGGAAGAAAGCAATTTTGAGTGTGTTACAACGCATAAGGAAAAACATTACCCTTCTGAGTGGAGTCTTTCAAATCAGAAGGAACTGGAGGTATCTTGGTCGGAGAGTTAATAAAATTCTGGATCACTAATGTTATCTGCTCAAGAGTACCTCTGCCATTTGCTTCCAGGTTTTTGGTTTAGAAAATGGTTAATAATTTGGCTTCAGTTGCCGCCACATTCCTTGTGGACCCTGGGATCACACACCTACATTTCCTCCTGAGAGCAGCTGAAGGCCATGCCTCTGCCTGCTGTGTAGAAGTGTCTGAAGTCCACGTGACGCTGAGCACCATGAGCAGTGCGATTGAAAGAGGGATGGAAATATTAGCCCGAAGGCTCACCTGCCTACGTAAATCCATTCTCCAGGAGAAAGATGTTTGCGGTCTCTTTTCTGACCTGGGTGAGTCAGTGCTGCAGGTGGGGGGAAGCTGAGGGCTCCAGGAAATGTTTTTCTACCCGGGAAAGACGAATGTTAAGGTTGCAAACCTTGGGGTGGCTTGTCTGACTCTAATTCGCTGCGCCCTGCTTCCATCTTGCTCAGCACAGCGAAATCCAGAAGTCAAGAGTCTCCCACCCTAAAAACCTGCACACAACCTATATGCCCAAAAATGGACACAAGGGGGTCAAACCCAAGATCCTCCACCCATCAGGTTCATTCACTGACTCAGTAAATACTTAATGAGTGCCTGTTAGGTGCCAGGGGTTATCTCCAGGTAATAGGTTTTCAGGTGATTTTCTTTTTCTTCTTTAGAATTTTTCAGTTTTCCAAATTTTCTAAAATGAGTATGTCTCACTTTTATTACCAGAAAAAAATTAATGTTTACTCAAAAAAGGACAAAATCAACAAAAGGAGCTGATGTTCTGAGAGCAGTCTGGCAGCCTGTGCCACTTACATGTTGCTGCGTAACAAGTCACCCCAAACGTAGTGGCATAAAACAACCACATTCATTCATGGTTATTTCTCTCCTGGTTCTGGGGTTTGACAGGGCTCAGCCAGGCGTTTCTTCCTCTGGGTCTCTCACGCACTTGTAGTTACATGGTGGCTGGTACTGGCGTCATTGTGGAGACTTCCTCACTCACGTGTCTGGCATTTGATGCTGCTGGCTGGGGCCTCAGCTGGGCTAGAACACTAGCACATGGCTTCCCCGTGTGGCCTGGGATTCTTCACAGCATGGTGGCTGGGCTCCAAGGGTGAGTGTCCTGAGAGCCAGATGGATGCTATATTGCCTTATGACTAGTCTTGGATGTCAAACAGTGTCACTTCTGCCGCAGTCTATTATTAGAAGCAAGTCACAAAAGTCAGCCCATATTCAAGGGGGGAGGACTTAAATGTCACCTTTGGATTGGAGGAAAGTCAAGAAATTTGCAAACATCTTTTAAGGTGATCGCACAGCATTTCCTGCACGAAAGACCCCCAGAACCTCTGCAGTGCTCTGACACTACCAGCCATCTACCCACTGCCCCGTGAGTCCCTGTCTTGTCCATCTTCTCAGCAGCCCTAAACCCCACCCTGGACCCCCTGCTCTCAGAAGAAGACCTTATCTCCTCATGAAAGGAACCCAGAGACAGCAGAGGTCTCCACACACACGCTCTCTCTCTCAGTGCTCTTAGCAGAACCTGAACCTCCTTCCCGAGGTGGACCCTCTCCCATCACCTCCTCCATGACCTCACCCAACCTGTTGTCCCATCCTTCCTCTCCCTTTACCCTCACGTTCTTGGAATGTGCTTGGTTTCTTCACCTTAAATAAGCCCATCCTTCAGACCACGGCGGAAGGAGACCATTCAGAAAGTTATTGCAATAAGCAATGCAGTCTTTCCCATTTAAATAAAGGATTGCATAGCCTGTTGCTCTCTGAAATTCATGACCCAGCAAATTTCAGGATTGGATAATGAGGGGTGCTTGTTCCCATCTACTGACACCTTTGCCAACACGAAATAATTATGGTCTTTTTCATTGTTGCCACTCTGGTGGGCAAGACACGGTATCTCGTTCTAGTTTGGTACTGTGGATGGCGACGAGAAGTGGAGCATCTTTCATCCTTCATTGGCCATGTATATTTCCTGACTCCCAACAACTGCCTGGGCACCTTGGGGCTTCTCAGTCCACAGACCATCCTGTCTTGGACAGAAAGAGACCCTTCTCTGGTCTGTGCCCCAAACTCCTAGCAATGCCCTGCCCACCAGGCTAACCTTCCTGGGGTTCCCAGGGGCCCCTGTAGGCTCAGGACAAGCAGCTTCCAGAACTGGCCAACAGGGCAGAGATACTCATTCCAAGAAGTAGGATTGTCTGAGCTTCTCTGGGAGGAAGTCCGACCCAGGCACCAGAGTCCTCTCTCCAGGCCCCCACTGCCTCCCAACCAGCAGATGAGCTCGGGGCCCTGGTGGGCTTGCTCAGGGAAGTGTCCAGTAAAACACCAGCTGGCATGCCCACACTGAGTGGACGCAGCATGAGGCACGTGACTGAGGGGACATGACACTTGTCGGGGCCTTTGGGACAGTTTTCCACACTACGGATGCCACTGGTCATTCGGAAATGCTGTAAGGAGCCAAGAGGCATGGTCAGTCTGGGTGGACCGACTCTCCAATGTGACATAAGGCTGCGGGGCTATGTGCAACTACAGGCTTCCCTGACCTATAGGGCCAACTTCATTACTGAATTGCAGTAATCACTGACATCTGGAAACCCGGGGGGCCGTGCGGATTGGCTCTCCGAGAGAGGGCCAGGAATAGGGACCCCGAGTTCCAGACACTGCCGGCTTCCTGGTTGGCTGTTTGTCTTTATCAGGAACAGGTCAGAGAAGATAAAGACACCTCAGTATCTCCTGCTCATCGGTGTTTGGGCATGAGGGCAAGCTCCCGAAATCACAGAACCAAACACACACCTATGATTGAGCAAAGAAAAATGTTTTAATACAACTTACCTTACAGTTACTAAACGACTTCTAATTTGCAAAGTGCCCTCATATCCACTTTTTCATTTAATTCTGCCCCAAACCCTATGAGTCGTTAGTCTCTTTTTACGGCTGAGAGTTGCTGCAGCTCAGAGGAGTTTAGGAACTTGCTCAACATCACACAGTTCAGAAATGTCAGAGCCCGGGAATGTAAAATGGTGCAGCCACTTTGGAAAACAGTCTGGCAGTCCCTCAGAGAATTAAATCCAGAGTTACCACATGTCCTAGCAATTCCACTCCCAGGTATATACCCAAGAAAAGTGAAAACATATGTTCACACAAAAACTGTTACATGAGTGTTCGTAACATTCATAATAGTCAAAAAGTGGAAGCAACCCAAATGTCTATCAACAAATGGATAAACAAAATATAGTAGTTCCATATGCTGGAATATTATTCAGCCATAAAAATGAATGAAGTCCTGACACCCGCTACAACACAAATGAACCTTGAAAACATGATGCTGAGTGAAAGAAGCCAGTCACAAAAGACCACGTACTATATGATTTCAATCATACGAAAGTCTAGAATAGGGAAATCTATAGAGACAGAAAATCGATTAGTGGTTGTTTAGGGCTGGGGGTAGGGGTGGGGGATGGAGGAGTGATGGCTAAAGGGCACTGAGTTTCTGTTGAGGGAATGGAATGTTCTAAAATTGGCTGTGGTGATGGTTGCATGTATCTGTGAATATACTAAAAACCACTGAATTGTACACTTTAAATGATAAATTGAACAGTATGTGAATTATATCTCAACAAAGCTGTTAAAAAACAAGTCGAAGCCAAGATGTACAACATGAGTTTTGGGTTATAACTCCATCCACTCCTGCACACCACATCGCATCTCCAGAGGATTAGGACAACTCACGGGGTGCCTTACTATGAGCCAGAGATATCCGCCTGGATGGGGAATGCTCACAAGCAACAATGTTAGCAAACAGCCTGATTAAACAACCTAGGCTGGGAGAAAAGATGTATGTTTAAAGATATTAACCAAGCATGATTCAAATAGCAGAAAAAAAGTTAATGGCTGAAGTACCCTTTGAACTATGGAATCGGTCAATTGTATCATGGAGTACGATGCGGTCATTAAAAAATATTATACTAGAAATTATCTTGATGTCCATCAACAGAGTACAGAGTAAATCATTTAAAGTATGTCCCCAAAGTGGAATGCGACATAGCCATTTGAAAGAATGTGGCAGCTCCGTGGGAACTAAAATGGGAGGATCATTAAGACATATTGATGAAGGACAAAACTGTGTGCATAGGATTCTTCCATGTGTATAATCTTACGTACACACACGTGTACATATATACATGTAAACTCATACATACAGACTTGAACACAGGGCGATATTGAAACTATTTTGCAACTGGTAGAGCGGGGCACCACCCAGTTAGCAAGGATGCTGGTGGATATGCCATGTTGCCGCATCCCGGCTGAATGCTAAGCCTGCTTTTGTGGATATATAACAACATTTGTGGAAGGAGATATAAGAAGCTGATGGCACTGATTATGTATTAATTATGGAGCTTTTGACTGACAGTAAGATAATACACAACTAATGCTCAAGTCTTACAACTCAACAATAAGAAAACAAAAAACCCAATAAAAAATGGACAAAATATTTTAATAGATACTTGACCAAAGAAGATATATGGATGGCAAATAAGCACATAATATCATTAGTCATTAGGGGTACTAATTAAAACCACAGTAAATACTGCCACACCCACCAGAAGGGCTCAAATTTAAAAGGTTGACCATACCAAGTGTGGGTGATGATGTAAAATAACTGGAACTCCCTCACACTGCTGGTGGGAATGTAAAACTGTGCAAACACTTTGGAAAATATTTTGGCAATTTCTTAAAAATTTAAACATACACTTATATGATCCAACCAATACACCCCTAGAAATGAAAGCATAGATCCTTACAAAGACTTCTACATGAGTGTTCATATCAGCTTTACTTGTCATAGCAAAAACTGGAAATAACTCTAATATCCATTATCCAGTTCATATAAACAAACTGTGACAGATCCATATAATGAAATACTACTCAGCAACAAAAAGGAATGAAGTATTGATACATGCAACAACACAAATGAATCCTAAAACAATTATACTGAGTAAAAGAAGCCACACCCCCAAAACAGTATATATTGTATGATCCATTTATATAAAATGATGAAAAAGTAAACTAGCCTATAGTGATAGAAAGCAGATCAGTGATCGCTTGGAGAAAGTGCAAGAGCAGTTGAGAAGCGGTGAGGGCACAGAGATTACACAGGGTCACCAGAACACCTTTAGGGACAGTGGATATGCTCATTACCTTGATTGCAGGGGTATACATCTATCAAAATGCATCAACTGAACGGTTGAATTATGTGCTGTTTATTATATATCAATTATAGCTCAGTAAAACTACTTTTTCTTTTCTTTGAGTGGGTTTAGTTTTGTTTTTTGGTGAGGAAGACTAGCCCTGAGCTAATATCTGTTGCCAATCCTCCTCTTTTTGCTGAGGAAGATTGGCCCTGGGCTAACATCGGTGCCCATCTTCCTCCATTTTACGTGGGACACCGCCACAGCACGGCTTGATGAGTGGTGCATAGGTCCATGCCTGGGATCCAAACCTGCGAACCCCGGGCCTCCAAAGCGGAGTGCACAAACTTAACCACTATGCCACCAGACCAGCCCAGTAAAAGCACCCAGCAGACTGTAGCCGGAGCACACCTTCAATAAGATTCTGGAAAGGATCAGGTCGGGGGTGGTGGGAGGTCATTCAGGAAGGCAGCCAGGAGCTTGCAGAATCTAACAACACTCACCCCCTTGTCCTCTAATCCTCTGGTTCTCACACCTGCTCAGGTGGTGGCAGAGAATGCCATGGAAGAGCCATCTCCTGCAAGCCAGGAACACCTCTCTTAAAAACGATGACGTGTCAGGAGCACTCTTGTTTTTCATACCAGTCAAGTTGTCATATTAAGACTGATTGGCTATTTCCTCATTTTTTGGTCTGTATTCATTGGCTACTATGGATTCATTTTACCCAGGAGCACTCTGCCAGCAAACAAGATTGCAAGGGGAGGAAAAGAGCAAAAATTTAAGACTAATAAAAAAGAGAACATTTTACATTGAGCTAACTCTACCCATTGACATTTTTTTTGATGGATTGGGAAAGATGGCCAATTTGCCCTGGCCAGCTCTCTCCCTCTCAGCCCCTTGCCATTTGAGAAATTCTACTCCATCATTGGGTCCTGACTCCTTGCCAACCCCAGCATCCTCTTCTTCGCCTAAGCACCATTTCCTAAAATAAAGCCCCAAAGAGAGAGGGGAATGAGGCCCCCAGCTTTTGGCTAGGAATGAATGCAGCAGCCCTAGGGTTACTGTGTGAGAGGCACTGTGTGATTCTGGGCTGAGTTCTGTGCTTTAATCCTCCCAGCACCCTAAGAGGTCACTGCTGTTGGCTGTCCCTGTGTTCCAGATGAGGAAACAACAGGGGAGGCGATCCCTTGCCCCGGGGCATAATGCCAGGAAGAGTGCAATTAGAACCCAGGCTTCTGCCACCAAAGGCCACACTTTTGAGCACTGTGCACTATGGCTCATTGAAAATGCAAGTTGACCAATACCACAGTCCCTGGGGCTTTGCTGTTGGGGACCAAGAGAGGGAGGGTTGATAACACCCAGCCCTCCCCTCACGGCAGCCTGCAGCCCTCCATTCCTGACAACACTGCTGAGACTTCCTCTGGTATCTCTTAGATTAGTCCCCGGCTATTTTTATTCTGCCCTTGCTTAGGGAAGAAACACAGTTTGGGCAAACCCTCAGGCAGGGCCCCAGGGGAGTCCACCATTACCCAAGGAAGAAAACAGAGCTTATTTTACATTTTACTATCTTTTTGTTCATTTTTTAACATCTTTTTTCCTTAGAAGCATCCCCAAATTGAGTCACCTTGCCAGACTGCCTCCAGCAGGGCCTTTCTGACCACCTAAATTCACCAACACAATGTATGTACTGACACCCTCTTTTCAGAACAATATTGACACGTATCTGCTGAAGGAAGTCTCATCTCCTGGACTGGGTGGGAGAGAGGCTTGGTGAAGGGAAAAGGAACCCAGGAAGGGGAAATGGGAAGCCTGGAGAAGGGCAGGCTGTGCGTGGGAGGGAGAGTCAGGGACACACTGACATAGAGGAGCCTCAGAGACACCCGAATGGAGCTGGGGGAGGGACCCTGAGCTCTCCTGAGAAGTCCAGCGTGGAGATAAAACTCTGGAATCACTGACGATGATCCTCCAGGTGATGACTAAAGCTGTGGGACATGGACGACCTGGCCTTTGAGAGAATATATGGAGGGAGAAGAAGGAAGAAGATCTAAGCCAGCATTTAAGGCTGAATAGAAGATGAGCAAAGAAGAGTGAGCAGGAGCTACCAGGGAAGCAAGAGGAAAACCAAGAGAGAGTGCCTCACAGAAGCGGGAGGTTTCTGGGAGAACTAGTGAGCAACAAGGTCAACAGCTGCCAAGAGCTAAAGGTGGGGGGAACTTCCTTCAGATGAGCAGCCTGGAGGTAACTGATGACCTCAGCAAGGCTTGTTTTGGGGAGGGTGATGGTAGCCGAAGCCAGATTGAAGTGGACCGGGGTTGGGAGGTGATGAAATGGAGACCAGTGTCACAGAGTTGGGCAGTGAAGAGACAGCAGTGGCTCATGGGGGAAGCAAACTCTTCAGCATGCTGTCCAGAGGAGCACTCTCCCTCCACAGATCCCCTGGGGCTCCCAGTGCACAGGCACCGCAGTCATTCTGTACTGTCCATAAGGGCGCGGGCCTCACATTACGTGTGGTCCTCGGCTGTCTAACATAATGGGAACTCAGCAAATATTAGATGCTTTTGATGATGGTGACGATGACAACGATGATGATGATGAAAAATACAGATTCTTAAAGATCAGAAAATCTCCTTTCTTGGCAATTAAAAGAACAACTAGGGGGCCGCCTGGTGGCACAGTGGTTAAGTTCGCGCTTGGCAGCCCAGGGTTCGCGGGTTCGGATCCCGGGCGCCCGCTGACGCACTGCCTGCCAGCCATGCCGTGGCGGCGTCCCATATAAAGTAGAGGAAGATGGGCACGGATGTTAGCACAGGGCCAGTCTTCCTCAGCAAAAAGAGGAAGATCAGCAGTGGATGTTAGCTCAGGGCTGGTCTTCCTCACACACACACAAAAAAAAGAACAACTAGACTCCCCAAGAAGTATCCCTGGTAAGAGTGCCTCCTCTGTCTCTGGTCATTCCGTCTCAGTCTCATTTGCTGGTTCCTCTTCTCTCTTTGTACTTATTTCTTCTCTATACTCAAATCTCTGGCTGATTTCATCCAACTTCATGGCTTTAAATTCCATCTATAGCCCAGAGACTTCCAAATTTATCCCTCTATCACCCTGACTGCTCTTCTAAACTCCAGACTTATATAACCACCTGTGTACCTGTCATCTTGACTTGGGTGTCTAATAGACATCTCAACCCAATGTGTCCTCCACCCAACTCCTCATCTTCCTCCTTCAGTTACTTAGGCTAAAAACCTTAGTTTCTTGCTCTCATTCCTTCAAGAATGACATCCATTCCTTCAGGAAACCCTATCCTATGGGTTCTACCTTCAAAATATATCCAGTATATGACCACTTCTCATCACCTCTACTGATGTCAGCCTGGTACAGCCACCATCATCTACCACCTGGACAGCTGTGTTGTCCTCCTAACTGGTCTCTCTGCTCTGCCCTTATCCCCTGCACTTTGTTCTCAATCCATAAGTCACTCCTCTGCTCAAAGCCCTCCAGTGGCTCCCCATGTCCCTCAGAGTACGAGACCAATCCTTCCAATGACCTACAAGGCCTTTCATGATTTTGTCCACCGCTGTCTCTCTGACCTCCTATGCTACTTCTCCCTGATTCCTCACACTCTGCTCTACCCACACTGGCTTCCTTGCTATTCCCCAAATATGCCAGTCATGCTCCAATTCTGCACCTAATTGCAATGTGGGTTTTTTCCCCATATCACCAAGCAATTCTCCAACATCAGCTGGGTGTCCTACAATTCAACTCAATCCTGTAACTATCTACCTGGAGATAGTGTCAGATCTCCCTAAGGGCTCAGTCCTCCGAGACTGCCTCCCGACCCCCCAGCCATCCTCCCACTTCAGGGGCCAATCGCAAGTCCAGTTGTTACCTGTGCTTTTGACCAACAGGCTATATAGATGGGAGCTTCCCATGACAACTTCCTCCTTGGGTTCAATTAATTTTCTAGAATGGGTCACAGAACTCAGAGAAACATCTTACTAGATCACGGGTTTATTACGAAAGGACAGAACTCTGGAACATCCAGATGGAAGAGATGCACAGGGCAAGGTATGGGGGAAGGGGCGGAGCTTCCATGCCCTCTCCAAGTGCCACTCTCCCAGAATCTCCACGTGTGTTCACCAATTACATAGGCATGATTGATTAAATCACTGGTCACTGGTGCCTGAACTCAATCTCCAGCTTCTCTCCCCTCCCCAGAGGTCAGGGGGTGGGACTGAAAGTTCCAACCCTCTAATCAGACGGTTGGTTCCTCTGGCAACTAGCCCCTATCCTTAGTGCTTTCCAAAAGTCACCTCATTAACATAACAAAAGACACCATTATCACTCTCATCACAGGAAATTCCAAGGGTTTAAGGAGCTCCGTGCCAGGAACGGGAGGAGCACCAAATATAAATTTCTTATAACAAATTACAACAGGCCTTTGCTCTAGCTGGTTCCTGTGCAGAGCTCGACTGTCCGCACGGCTAAGTCCCCTCGCCTCATGTCTATGCTCGAATCTCACCATCTGAATAAGACCAACTCTGACCACCCTACTTACTATTGCAAACCTGCCCGCATGCCTACATGCCAGCTCGTCATTAGCCGGCTCCACTTCCCCCCCAAACACTTATTTTCTAATGTAACGAATGACTGACTCAGTATGTTAATTGTTCATCATCTGCCCGCCTTCCCCCACTTGCTATAAGTTCCACGATGACAAGGAATCTTTGTTTTGTTCACTGTGAATCCCTAACACAGTGCCTGGCTCAAAGTAGGGGCTCAGTAAATACTTCTAGCATGAAAGATCTCTTGACGGCTGCTCCATACTTTTAATTCCTTGACTGCCAGCTAATACAAAATGTAGAATACAAGTTTTCCTTACTGTTTAACTGTGAAAACTCAGGTCATTTATGAAGTGTCTTCCAAAAACAAGATATATAGGTAAGCTTTGTACATTTGTATGTTTTTTTAAAAAACCTGCTGTGAACAGACAAAAATCCATAAGAGCACTTCACAAGACTGATGGAGATAGTCATACAGCAAGACCACGGAGCAAATGTGAACACTGCCCCCTCATGGCTGAACATGGAGACGGCCACCTCCTGCACAGCCAGCCCATGTGGGGATGACTTTTAACCCCGGTGGCTGACTGGAGTTGTAAGATAAAATGTTATCGATGACATTTCAAAATAGGTTAAATTCAACCCTATTTTCAGAAGGAGGCAAGTAAAAGGGGAACAAAGTGTCAAAGGGAGAATTTTTAGGGAGCACAGAGCCCACACATTTCCATATTGTGAGGAGGATGTTGACAATTAGCGGGAAGTAGTAAAGAAAAATGTTAAGACAAGAAAATCCTAACTTGATAACATCCATCTGCTGCACTTACAGCTGGAATCTGAGTGGGAACTTCCCATCTGTGCTTTATTCTCAGCTTTAATTTGACTATAAATAAGACACATGCGTGCACAATTTGCAGTGAGTGTCTTCTGGGGCCAGAAATTGTTTAAGGATGATATATATACATACACACATACACACACTTTAACTCAGAACCTACACATTAAACTAGTTGGTCTGAGGTGTGCAGCCAATCTTTTACAACTGGGTCCCATGACAATCTTGCATTCCATAACAGAGGCCTTAACGTTGACACCCTCTGCCCAAACAGATCTAAACAGAACTTCCAATGCCCAGGCCAGCTTTCCCTGAAGCCCCTGGCTGTTTGCTGCAGGAAACCTCAGGGCCCAGTGTCTGGAGGTGGCCACGTTCAGCCCATTGCTCAGTCAGCCAGAAGCTGTGCTTGCTACTTTACATTCTTGTTTGATTCTCAAATTGATTCCACAAGCATCTATATGGACTATCACTTCCCACTTTACAGGTGGGGAAATTGAGGCTTAGTTACATAAGGTAACTTGCCCATGATCACGTGGTCCATTAATAATAGAGCTAAGACTCAAAACCAAGTCTTTGAGCCAATTTCAAAGTCATGTTCTTTCCACTTTCCCCTCTGCCTCCACATTACCCCTCCGGGGCTGTAAGTGGTGGGGGAGGCTGGGATTTCACGCGCAAGGTCAGCCAGGCCTATAGCACAAGGAGAAATGAACATCTCTGGTCTGGCCTAGCCTAGCCCTATCCCCCTTGCCTCAACAGAACTCAGGCCCAGACAGGCCTCAGCTTATCATTAGCTTTGCTCTCCTTGGTTATATTTAGCTCTGGACCTCAAAGAGAAAGGCGTGGGCTGGCCCCTGAGACACTGCACACCCCCAGGCCAGGCCACTGTGCGTAGAAAGAGGAGAAGGCCATCTGCCTCAGCCTTTTCAGATGTTGGGTGAGCCACCTCGAGTGGGGGCTATTTGCACACTCCTTCCTTAGACTTTGAGGAATCTCGTTCTTCTAGCTCCTTGAGGGAGGGACCATGGCTGCTTTACCAATGTAATTATATTGGTCAGCAGTGTCTATAATCCACTGCGTGTGGCTGTTGCTTAATAATTCATTGTTGAACAAACAAATAAATGATCTAAGTTCACGTCCTCCAAATCTGAACATCACAAAAGAGGCATACAAATTCCCAGAGGGATCCCTTATAAAATCAAATGCATTTCATTCTGTTAAATACAGTCAAGTTTATTCAAGGAATGGATGTGAGTTTTCACTGTCTTGCTACGCCCCCTTCTCTCTTCCCTCCACCAGACCTGGCATCAAAGCCACAGTGGGAGAGAAAGAGGAGGATCAAATCCTGGAGGCTGGCCTGTGAGCGCCCCACGCGGCAGCCACCGGTTGTGAGCGACAGCTCTTGGAGTCCCTGTGTCCCTGAAGGCATCCTGATGACAGGCCTCTCCTTGCTCTGCTCACCCTTGAACAGCCAGCCACCTGCAGAAACCTGGGGGGCTATGTCTCCATCCAACCTGCTGAGCAACTGAACCCAACTCGGGGGGCGTGGATGGGTTTGGCAGCCTGGGCCAGAACTCAGGAGCATGGCTGGATCCTGACACTGGAGCTTAAAGGGCAAAAGCTGGCAGCTCTCAGATCTTACAAAAATGGAAAAAGTCGCTTTTTTACAATATAGAGGACCGTAGCAAGAAAAAGGGCCAGGGCAAGGAAAATGAGAAGCTTGTCTGTCAGTTCTCGGCGATTATATTTTGTGATGAGCTTCCGGCCCAACTGGATGGTCCCCGACATGGACTTAAATTCTTCATTTGCATCCAGGATAGTCCGTGAAGAATTGACTGAAACAAAAGAGGGAGAGAGCCTGACTCAGAGCCTGTAGAGCACGAAATCCAAAGACTTCACTCTGCCACCTGGGTTACCAGTAAATAGCACTGCACTCTGAAGCAAGTTCCTCCGGGCCAGAAGCAAAGAATGTGAGCAGAGACAAGCCAGAGGAGCAAAGGGAACAAGGATGCAACAAGGAAAGGCACCTCCTAGGTCCCAGCCAGCTCAGAGTGACATGGTTGTTCACATACAATGTCACAGGGCCATAACTAGGAGTCCTCTGACACGGATATCACCAGGGAAAAGGGCAGAAGAGGGTTCCTTTCCTCACTGCTAACCTCAGCTTTCTTTTTTTTTTTTTTTTTTTTGGTGGGGAAGACCAGCCCTGAGCTAACATCTGTTCCAATCCTCCTCTTTTTTTTTTTGCTGAGGAAGACTGGCCCTGGGCTAACATCGTGCCCATCTTCCTCTATTTTATATGGGACGCCGCCACAGCATGTCTGACAGGCAGTGCGTCGGCGGGCGCCCAGGATCCGAACTCGCGAACCCCGGGCTGCCAAGCGCGGACTAAACCGCTGCGCCACCGGGCGGCCCCTAACCTCAGCTTTCTGAAGCAGGCACAGGCGCTGCTGAGCAAAACCAGGAGCCACAAAACCAACCAGGGTGATTGTGGACAGGCACCATGAGGTCTGCATGGGGGCAGAAACTGGGAGGCACCAAGACTTTCCACCTGTGAGGTGCACCCTGCCAGGACACCTGACGGTCAGATCTGCTCTTTGTGGGACCATGAAAGGTTGGGCTGGGCCCTGCCACAAGCCCTCACACATACCAGTCCTTCGTCCTGGGACAAGGGCTGTAGCTTTAAAGATGTGACACCTGTGCGCTGGCCACTGTATGAAACCTAAGAGGAGGCACATATCCCCTAAGGCTTACTGTGCCAGGTGTCAAATTTACTTCTGAGTATGGGAATCTGGGCCTGACACTTGGGGAAGAAGGTTTACCTGGCAAGATTCTTCTCCAAAGCATAATAAGGCGTCATCCGATCATCCACAGAATGAAACATGCCAAGGGAAAAGGGGAGGTGTGAAAGAGTGTATGTGACATATTTCCATTTAAGAAAGGGGGATAAAGAACATTTAACTTGCTTGCGTTATGCACGCTTGGAGGATCTCAGAAGGATATAAAAGAAACTGGCAAGAGCAGTTGCCTCTGGGGAGCAGACCTGGCAGTCAAGGGTCAGGGGGTCAAAGGGACAGCTTTCTGTTTCCCTTCTGTCCTGTCTAGGGCTGTGCAGCCCAATACGGCAGCCACTAGACACACATGGCACCTGAGCATGTAAAATGTGGCTAATCCAAATTGGGATGTCTCTAAGTGTAAAATACCCACAGGGTTTCAAAGACTTAGCGTGAAAAAAAAGGAATGTTTTATATCTCAATAATTTTTAATATCGCATATTGAAATAGTAATATTTTACATATAATGGGTTAAATAAAATATATTATTAAAATTAACTTCATAAGTTTCTTTTCACTTTTTTTAAAGTGCTTACTAGAAAATTTAAAGTTACATATGTGGCTCACATTATGTTTCTATTGAACAGTGCTGGCCGAGAGGTTTTTTCCTTAACCATGTAATTTGTATTACCTTTCCACAAAATTAAAAGTTAATAAGTAAATAAAAGAAATTACCAGGGGAAACAGAGCAGCATTTTGAAAAAGGCAGATGAGGGGGAAAAACAAACATACAACAAAAATCCCTCTCGTCCCTCTTTCTCCATGCCTGCTGCCATTTCAAAAACCTAAGTAAGAATCTATTAAGTAAAAACCCAATATGCCTTTGTTTTTAAACTTTCTTCACAGAGAATTTTAAACCACAAAAGTAGACAGAATAGTATCATGAAACACCCTGAGCCCATCACCCATACCCAAGAACCACCAACTTCCTGGCAATCCTGTCCCTTTGCTACCCCCACCCAATTCCCCCCACTCCTGTGATTTTATAGCAAATTCCAGACATCATATCCCTAATAGGCTTTTAAAAAAAATTGTGGTCCTAATAGGTTTTTAAATCAAGCTCAATTTGTGAGCCATAAGGAAAGGATTAAGAACTGCATTCTTCTTTCTTCAACAGCTCTCTCCTACAAAATATGCCCCAAGAACAACCCTCAACACCCCAGACACCATCAGCATCTGTGCACCCTTCTCAGCACTTAAATTCACTGTCTGTGTCTGAGTTGGGGGTGGGGTGTCTTGTCACCACCTCAGAGCAGAGAAGCCCTTGACTCAAAGGCCAGGTGGTCTCCTCTTTCTCACTTCTCCAAAGCCTCCCCCAAGGCTTGGGCCTGCCCCCAGCGCACACTTAGAACAGGTGACTAGTGGGTTCTGAGCCAAAATGCCCAGGTAAGTTTCAAACACAGGCAATGACCTTGGGGACAAGCCATTTGCTTTCCTTTTGCTTCTGCCTGTTTGAATAGTGCACTAAAAAAAAAAAAGTGGTTCAAAACTACAGAGAGGGGCCAGCCTGGTGGCATAGTGGTTAAGTTCGTCTGCTCCGCTCCGGCAGCCCGTGGTTCACAGGTTCAGATCGCAGGCGTGAACCTATACACCACTCATCAAGCCATGCTGTGGCAGCATCCCACATACAAAATAGAGGAAGACGGGTACAGATATTGGCTCAGAGCTACTCTTCCTCAAGCAAAAAGAGGAGGATTGGCGACGGATGTTAGTTCAGGGCCAATCTTCCTCACCAATGAAAAAAAAAACCACAGATCATTTTTAGGGGTAATAATGGTATTGTGGTTTTGTTTCAAGATTCTGTTATCTTTCAGAGAGAAATACTGAGATATTTGTGGACAATGTCTGGGATTTGCTTCAAAATAATCCAAATGGGGGCACAGTGAGGACAGAGTTGAAACAAGATTGGTGATGAGTTGACAACTCTTGAAGCTGCGTGATGGGTTTGTGGGATTCACATACCACACTCTCCACTTTCATCTCTGTGTGAAATCTTTCAAAAGTGTCCAAGGAGTAAACTCTCTTCTGTTTTCCTATACTGAGGACCCTGGAGAGACGATTCTTTTCTGCGTTACAAGGGAGACACCATGAAAAGCTGCTGGAGAGAACCAGATGGTCTCAAGCAGCTTCTGCTGTGGCCTCTGACTCCATCTTTTAAAAGGAGCTCATGGTAAAAATAACATTGGGGAGTATAATTGTAAGCTGAGGTCCTAGCAGACTAGCTGGCAGCCAATACACTAAACACCTTTTGGGGCAATGATTCCCAAACCTGCCTGGCCACGTGTGTTCCCAGAGCCCTTGATAAAAAAGACTGCCAGGCTCCTCCCCCAACCCTGCTGGCACCCATTCTCCAGGATAGGGCCTGGGGATCTCCGCTTTTCACATGAGCCCCTGGGAGCACTTCTGCTGGGGAAATGTTTTGACAGGCCTGTGTGGATCTTCCAGTACAACTACAAAAACCAAAAAAGAGAAATAAGAGCAGCATATTCCACTCTCGGTAAGACCATGCTGTCAAAGAAGTGAGAACCCATACACAAAAGTCAGTAAGCTTAGGGACCAAGTGGGCAGGCAGAGGCAGAGGAACCCCGGGGCCAGGGCTCTGAAGCCTGAGTCTCTGGGAAGCTTCCTACTCCAGGCCCAGGTTTACCTAGCGTTTGCATGGCTTCCTCGCTCTGCTGGACCTGCTGGGACATCATCCTGCTGATCCCCATGAGGCTCTCTGTGATGGCACTAGACGTCTGGGCCAGGCTCTCTTTGGTGGTTTTCCTAAAAGTCCAGAGTGAGAGGTGGAATGTCAAGAAAACCCTGGCTGCAAGAAAGCCCCATATTCCAGTGAGATCCCATCTTCTTTTATCTATCAAATCAGTACATATGTTTTAAACGATCACAGTCGATGCTGGCAAGGGTGCGCTGAGATCACACTCTTCAAGGCTGCTTGTAGAAATGTAAACTGGTGCTCCCTCCAGTAAAGCAATTTGGTGACACGTATCAGGGGCTTCAGAAATGTTCACACCTTTGACCCAATAATCTCATCCCTGGGAATCTCTCCAAAGGAAATATCCAAAATGTGGACAAAGCCTTATGTTCTAAGATGTGCCTTGGTGTGTTATTTACAGTACTGAAAAACTAGAAATGTAAACACATACAAACAGAGGATTAGTTAATACAAGGGAATACTACGTGTGGTTACAATTTTGTTTCAAGAGTTTTTTAAAACAGGCAAGTCTTTGTGCTATAATACTACGTGAAGAGCAGGATCCTAATTTTTTATATGGTATGATTTTGACTTTGTAAAAAATATGGAAGAAAAAATAATGGGAGGAGGTAATATATTAAAATGTTCATGAGTAACACTATTATGGCTTATTTTCATTTTGTAATTCATATTTTTATTTTACCAATTTACTAGATATAAGCACATATTTCTTCCATACTTTAAAAAAATATTACTTACATAATAAAATTAAATACCAATTTTATGCTGAAAAAAGGAGGGGGTTCCCTACAGTGGCTTTGCACTTAGCCAATTGTTATCTATTCTTTCATCAGAGCCCAGAAAGACAAAAAGATGGATACCTTTGCCTTAAGGGGTCTCCTCCCTGGAGAAGTTCTGCTTTCTCTAGATTGTCGATAGCAATTTTGCAAGTAAGATTAGCTTTCCTCCAGGAGGTCTGATTGCTGGAATCAGAAGGATCACGTGTGAGTTTCTGTTGACTCCACTAGGCGGTCAGCTAGTTCAAGTCACAGAGGTTCTTCCTTTCGGCAGAGAGTGATGTAGAAGGGCACCCATGTGCGACCCACAGAGTCCATTCCCACCTTCTGCCACTTCCTCCTCTTGGTTGCCCCAGCAACTGCTGCCACTCAGGCTCCAGCACCTCTCATCCAGACCCTGGAGGCCATTTCTGCGTTGTTCTCCTTCCCCCCAAGGCAGCCAGAGGGAGCAGTCTAGCCAAGGGACTCCTCTGTTTGCAGCCTGCAATGGCTCCTGACTTCAGAGTAACATCCAAACCCTCAATGGGCACACGAGGTCCCGTTCTGTCAAGTTCTGTCTAACAGTCTACTGCTCTGCCCCGTGTACTAGCAGGCTCCACTCCTCGAGAACCGTGCCTCACTCATCTTTGTGTCACCAGTACCTAGAACAACAGCTTCTGGCCCAGGAGCTAGTCAATCAATACATGTTGTGGGAAGTAGAAAACTCATAAAAAGACTGTTTTCATCAGGGTTTCTTTAAAATCTGCTGTTCTTGACCCACCACAGACCAGTCAGGGACAACATGAGAACACTGTATTAGCAGGGCCCAGTTTGACATGATTTATTTACATTCTTTACCTGATCTCCCTTGTGAGAGACAACTCAGATTTGGTGAGCAGCTCCCTGGAGACAGCAGTGCAGCCTTTGTGGATGGACTACAAAAAAGTTAATTGGGCCCCTCAGAGCATCAAACTCGTGCTCTAGAACTCTTATGCACCTGGCTCAGATCAGTTGTGCTAACCCCTGAAATATTTAAAAAGTCAAACAGAGTACAAGAACAAATAGAGTGATTTTCTAATAGCACCTCTATGCTTCATGCCTTCAAATGAGGTCTCTGATGCCTGAACAGCATCTGCTATGTCATTTCTCACCTGCCATTTAACAAGAATCAATTACATTTTCAAACTGTTTGCAAGGGACTTCAGCTGGGCCCTGCGACCCAGAGATGAATGAGCAACAGTGCCTGCCCTCAAGGGGCACACATTTATTGGGGAGAAAGACAAACAAATATTTACTGTACAATGTGACAAACATGACAACCCAGGCAAACTCAAATACTGTTTCAACATACAATTGCCAAAGTATTAATTTCCTGCTTTGTCTCCTCTACCCTGCAACTCCACATTATGAATGGCCATTCTCAACTTTAAACCCATGCAGAGCTGATTTTGTCTGGTGTAACTCACTATACTTTATACAAGGAGTCCTCTTTCCTCAGTATTTATAATCTGAGTTCTCTTGGTGGCCTAGGGAAGCAGAAGCCATCATGACACAAAGTATCACCCCTGAGCCAAGCACTTGAACGCGGGTAGCCACTCACTATCCCCCTACTTACACTAGCCTCCACCACACCCACGTCTCTGTCAGTCCATCTCCTCCTGATTGCTGTCAGTGAGGATGATGCTGGAGAATTACTCAAACCAGAAGCAAAGCCGTAGACAAATATGGATCTGGCAGAGTTAGACGAATTCACAAGGATGAAGAGAACACCTAGGAGGATGATGACTTAGCGAGGTCTTCCAAACACAATAATCTTGCTACCAGAGGGTTGGGAAAGTTGAGTCCTCAAATATTTTTGCAACAACAACCCTCTTTATGATTATGGTGCAAAAACCAAACGTGAAGGGACAGGTACTGTTTCATGCAGTCAGACAATTTTGTTGGAGAAGTCTCCCAATTCAATACCAAGATACAGCACATACTTAATTATATAATCAAGGATTAGCATATAGCTGCAACAATAACCTCAATTTAACAAAACATAAGCTTATTTACATTTTTTGTTTCATTTTTTAAGATAAAGTCCCATTCAAAACTTTCTAAATTTTGGTCCATCTTAAGTAGGTTCACTTTCAGTGGGTTTTTCTAGTAACAATTCTCCTTTGAAAAAAAGACCCTTTTTTGCAACCATTTTTGGGTTTTGTTTTAGAAATATAAAATATAGTATAACATTAATAAGCTTTTGTAAACTATGCACAGTTCTACCTACCCTATAGCCCTTGCTTGCCCCCACTCTTTGAGAAGTACTGATTTAGAGAGAACATTCAGTCTGTGTATCAATGAAACAATTAAGTCATTAAACCCAGGTTTATTAGGCAACCCAGATACAAGCCTCCCAGGGAGCAAGTGACCCAGCAGAGGCTGCTGGCAGGAGGCCAGGCCCCACCTACCTGAGCATCTGCTTTTTGTGATTCTCCACTTCCTGGAGCAGAACTTGCTTCTCTGACTCTTTGTCCTGCTCTTTAGCGGACTGTTCAAGCTCCTTTGGGGGGAAAATAGCTCTATATTAAAATTATTTTAAAAGCCAATATAAAAACCCAAGAGAACTTCTATTTCTAGCAAGGTCACACGATAGCACTTGAAAACCCTCCTAGAACAGAACACCTAGTAATGCCATGTAACATATAATAAACATCCTTTTAAATATGCAGCTGAGGTTGCAAGAAAGTAAGGACAATCCCCAGGGCCCCAAAGTGCGAAGGGAACTAAGAGCCAGAGCAGTCAGCCTGTGAGTGATGCGTGGCTATCCTGCAGTGGGGGAGGCACTCCCGTAATCTAGAGCATGCCAGAAATGAAAAGGGAAAAAACTTACTAACTAGGAGCCCACTGATCCCACTCTTAGACATCATGGAAATATCAAACTGCTGTATGTTTCTAAATGCTCACTTCTCAATCTCTGCACCTATTTCTTTATGGACTGGTAATAAGCAGTCTGAGGGTTTTAAAGCCCATGTAGGGACAGAAAAATGAAAGCTTGGGTCATCTGAGGCTAGGAATCGGAACTGAGAACACCACAGATCCAAGACCCACAAAGCGATACGCCTCCGTGAAAAGGTGAACTAGGAGCATGTCTGTTAACCAGCACAGAGAGACAACACGGAAGCTTGTCCTTTTTTGCTGTGGGCTCTAGCTAGAGGGATACAAAATACCTCTCCTCAGAATTCATAACCATGGAGCTACCCTCACGCTGATTTGGGGTTCAAATTCATCTGCCCTGAGTGGCTCAAGAACCTCCAGGAGGAGAAATTAACATAAAAGTGCCCCCAGACTTGTGACAATCCCAGGAGACCTGGCAGAAGCAAAGGCAAAAACCTCTGGAGAGCCGTGCTCTCTCCCCAGGCTGCAAAGACGTCCTGCAGGTAAAGCGTGCAGAAGAGGAACGCTCACAGTCCAGACAACCAAACGACAGGAGACGAGCGGTCCACTACGGCCGGGTGGGGGCAACATAACAACTGGCAGTCCGAGCCCCCCAAGAACTTCAGATGATGGAACTATCAGACTATTATTAAAGATGTCATCACATCTCAAGTTTCAAGTCATATTTTTTTGTTTTACAGATTAAAACAAGTTCCAATTTTAATCAAGCCTGATGCTAAAACATCAATGTATTAGCTCATTTATATACTAATTTATGTACTTATATACTAATTTGCACATGCTGGCCTGTCGTGTCTATCCACCATTTCAAGCGCTCAGAGGTGACTTCTAATTTATGGCCTCAGATACTGCTGAGGTAGAGAAAAAAAAGAATGTGAATTGGAAAAGGGTTGTCAATGTAATCAGTTAATTATTTGTTTAAAATCTAGATTTCCTACTAGAACGTAAACTCAATGAGAGCAGGACTGTATATAGTGTTCACTAAGTGTCTCTCTTGTGCCTGGCACATATAAGGCACCAAATCACTAAATGGAAGAATGCAGGTATGGGAAGGAGGAAGGGAAGAAAGGAGGGAGAAATATACAGTTTCCTCATGAAAGGCTGCCTGGAAGTTCTGTCACAGAGAATCAGAGATAGTTCTAAAAGAAAAGAAAAGGGTAAAGTAGTTCTCAAATTCCAGTTTGAGGGGCCAGCCCCATGGCATAGTGGTTAAGGTCAGTGCACTCTGCTTTGGCGGCCTGGGTTTGCAGGTTTGGATCCCAGGTGCGGATCCACAGCACTCGTCAGCCATGCTATAGCAGCATCCCACATAAAAAACAGGAAGACTGGCACAGATGTTAGCTCAGGGCTAATCTTCCTCAGGAAAAAAAAAATTCCAGTTTGAGAACCATATACAAAGACCCTCACACAGATATTTACACATCATTAACACCTAACATTTACTATGTACAGAACACTATATTTGGAGGATATGAGGCCACTTCTCCTAGATCATACAGTCTTGTTGCAAATATACAAAGAAGGCATTCATATAAGATCTAGAAACATCAAATAGAAATCTTGTATATATTTCCAGGTATAAATGTTTAGGAAATACAGATTAAACTAAGGGAGGTTATTCGTTCACTGACCAAGTGCTTATAGTAGGGAATTACTAGGTGCGAGGGATACACTGGTGCTCGAGGAGCTGATGATGCAGGGAGAGACATAATAAATATGTAAATGCATTGGTGAGGTCATTTTCATTAGTGAAGGAAATAAATACCAGGCGAGCAAGCAGATACTTAAACAGGAAGAACAAAGAAATATCTAAGGTGGTGGGTTGTGGTTGGAGAGTTGAAGCCATGTGAGTTGAAGAAAGGTCTTTTAGGGAATAAATTAGCTTTAAAAAGCAAAAAAACATAGAAGCAGTCCAAATAAATGCCCTTTGATAAAGAACTGGCTAAAAAAATTATGGCTATAAAAAAAGAATGAGGAAGCTCTCTAATACTGATATGGGAAGATTTCCAATGTATATTAACTTTAAAAAAGTGGTATTTTAGTGTGCTACCTTTTAGATGAGAAATGGGAAAGAATTAAGAAAATATATTTGTCTGTCTTAGTATCTGAGTGGAGAAACTATGGAAAGATCCATCAGTAACAAAGGTGGTTACTGTTTGGAGGAGGGAACAGAGAACAAACAAGGGGCATAACCAAGACTTTTCACTGTATGCTAATATTTACACACATACACACATATACATAAATATATGACAGAAACAGCCTTTCAAAAATAGAAAATTACAGTGATTAAATCAGTGCTAGAGATGGAGGCAGAAAGAGATCAGCTAGGTTCAGTGACACTGCTGAAATTCTAAAGTGAATTCCTACGACAAAAACTGCATATTTTCAAAATTGCCCTTGAACATCCCTTAGGAAGGCAACACACAGAACACAGCCATACTATTTCTCAGGGTCCAAACAGCCAGTTTTTCTACCAGCTTTGAAATAGATTGTCTTCTTCTGTTAAGCAACAACAGAGTTTTCGGCTGGCCATGGAGCCATGTCATAGGAAAAGCACAAGTCTTTAAACCCCAGTTCCACATGCACCCAGACCGGGTGCCTCAAGACCCGCTCAAGGATGGGCAGATCTGTGCCACCCATCTTACCCTCGCTGAGGGCACAGCAGCAGAAACACCTACACTTTCAAACTGATACTTCTCGCTCTCTTGTTTTTTGAGACAGCACATATGCCATAGTTGAATTCAAGACAGTTACGTGCTCATGTGATGTGATTGGTGACTACAGAAACAGAAAGGAAGAGGCTGGGCAAAGTGACAGTACAAAAAAAACCAAGCAGACATTGGTGATGGATCGAGGTGAATGGGTTGGAGAGAATGCTAGAGAAAGCAGTTCAAGTGGCTTCAGAGTTTTCAAGTTGAAAAATTCCTAGGACAACGGTGTCCCTGCCATCCACTTGTTAACATAGCTGGCAGTGTTAGCTTGTTATTAACTTGTTAACAACAGCTGGCTCTGCATTTAAAAGTTCCTCATTTTTACCTGGATAGCAGGTTAGTACAGTTACCCTTGCCGTCTTAACATTTACTGAAGAACCTGGACAGCTTTCAAGCAGAGGTTAGTGCTAGGACCGAGCCCCATTCATTGTTACCTATTCTCTAAATTCCCCCTTCTTAGCATCTCAGTTCTGCAGCCACTCACCTGTATTCTGTGCCGCAACTGCTGAAACTTCTCTTTCACTTTAGTATTCAGTTCAGTGAGTGCACTTAATGGTCCTGAACAGTCTCGAATATCCTAGGAGACATTGAAAAGACAAGGGGGCCTTTCTCAAGGCAATGAAATGAAACAACACCATCTGCACAGTGGGAGAATGGGCTTAGACCGCGCCTAAGGTCAGCCTACTGACTGTAATTCATCCTGATCTTTGCTCTTTACCTCTGCAACACAAGCAACATTATCATTTTCACTTTTCTCATTCTTCTTTAGATTAATTTTGAGCAGGTAATATAAAAGCTTAAAAAGAAACACAACTCTATATACAATGGAATACTACTCAGCCACAAAAAAGAAGGAAAATTTGCTGTTTGCAACAACATGGATGGACCTTGAGGTCCATACTTCACTATGCTAAGTGAAGTAAGTCAGATGACAAAGACAAATTCTGTATGATTTCACTTATATGTGGAATCTAAAAAGTAAAACAAAAACAAACTCATAGATACAGAGAACAGATTGGTGGTACCAGAGAAGGGGGTTGGAGGATGGGTGCAATAGGTGAAGGGAATCAACTGTATGGTGATAGATGGTAACTAGACTTATGGTGGTGATCACTTTGTAGTATATACAAAAATCAAATTATAATGTTGTATACCTGAAACTTTTATAATGTTATATGCCAATTTTACCTCAAAAAAAAAAAAAAGAAGAAGAAGAAGAAGAAAGAAAGAAACACAATTCTGTGTTGACTTATGAGTTCCTAAAGTTTAACAAAAAACCACCTGGCCAGTATGAAAGGCTTAAAGCAGCTTGTATGTCCAACAAGAATTGACAACCAAAAGTGATCCTATAACTTTAGATCTTTCCAACTTGAAAACCAGGATGCTCAATTCCTGGCATGATATGACAAGATTAACATCTTATCTGATTTTACAAACCATATGTTATAAATCACAGTGTTTACAGACATGTCCAAGGGCATACTTAGAATATGTTTCTGGACATTCAGAATTACTGGGGCCAGGTTTTAGAGCAGACTCTGGAGTCAAACTATGTGGATTCAAATCCTGGCTGAAGCAATTTATTAGCCGTGAGACCTTGAAAAAGTCACTTGAGTTCTCTGTGCCTCAGTTTCCTCATCACAACATTACCTGCCTCACAGACCAGGGATGTATGTGAAGTGCTTAGCAGAGGAGCTGGAACAATATAAGAGTGAAATAACTCTAGCTATGACCCATCTTTCTCACTGGCAATCACGAGAGCCCATATGTTAGAGAGTACAAAAGTGGGCTTAAGCAATTCAGATTACGTGAAAAGGTGGTTTCATTTTTATGAATCCTAAATTTATTTTTTCTAGAATTGACCCAGAAGTTTTGTAGTTTATATACCAGAGACATGAAGTTCAAGAAGTTGAAATGTTTGCATCAAGTGGCTTACTCATTAAATCACACTTCCTTGCACCCTGTGATGAACCACTGATTTGGCTTATGTTGCATCTGGTTTCCCTGAGGAGCCCTACTTTCCTTCACTTTGTGCCACAGTTAGTAGCAAACTCTGAGTCTACATCTAATGTTGAGTAACACTGGTTGGAAATGGAAAGGATTTTCCTTAAACCAAGGTTTAAGACTCTCGGTTTCCTTTTGCTAAACTGAAGGAACCATTTCTCCATTCCTACCTCTTGCCTATGCCAACTGGTTTATTGCCCTACTGCCTTGTACCCTCAAACGGCTGAAGGCGACGCACCTCAATTACCCCGTCTGTTAAACGGAGGGATCGAGACTCTCTAAGTCCCCTCTCTAGGCTGACTTTCGCTATCTGCCTTCTGATCCTGGCCTTGGCACTTCACTCGATTTCCTCATTTACAAAATCACAACTACGGTCCAGCTTATGTTCTTTCCCCCGGTGCCTCCGGTGCCAGGTGGCCGTGGGTGCCACGGGGCACCGGACCCAGCGGAGCTGGCCAGCAGGGGGCGGGGCTGACGGTCTCCAGGACGCCACCGGAAGATGGGGAGGGCGGGGCCCAGCAGGGTGACAGGTACGTTGTGAGGTGGTCCGGGGCTAGGCGACGGTCAGGGGTATGTGTGGGAAGGACCAAACGGGGCCACAAAGGGGAAGCCTGGTCAGGGGCGGGGGACACGGGGGTGTCCCGGAAGAAGGCGAGCCGACGGCACCCCGATGGAGGATCAAGGCCAGCCGTCAAGGGGACGGGACCCAAGCGGGACAGCAAGGGGGTAGGCGGCCATGGCGTGGGGCCAGCAACCTCGGAGACTTGACCAAGCGGGGAGAGCTCGGGAGTGAGACCGCCGAGCTCACAGGAGGCCGGCGGAGCTTGGATTTAGGGCCGCTGGAGCCTGGCAGGGGTCCCGGGAACCAGTACCTGGATAAGCGCCTTCACCTCCAGGTCGAATTTGACAATCTCCTGGTTACAGATCCGGACGTGGACATCCTGGGGAGCCGCCATGTTGGGGATGCCAGCTACGGGCCGCGGCCGTGCCCAAGTGCAAACGCGTTCTCGCGCCGCCGGTCTTCCCGTCCCGCCCGGGCTCGCGGCAGCGCCCCCTAGAGCCCGGCCTGGGGCGAGCGAGGGTGCGGCGCCAGGGCCAGGGGACTTTCCCTGACACGTGGGGGACTCCGCCTCGCCTCCTGGCGTGGTCCTAATAAAACGGAGAGGATGAGAAAGGGAATATCAAGAGCGTTGTAACAGTGGTCCCTTCCTTGTCTTCCGCCTATCAGCCATTCTAATGACTCCGTATTTTTTGCAGAGGGAAGAAAAAAGGCTGGAAGAAGAATATCAATCAGGATGTCTCTGGGAGGTGGAACTAACAATCTTTTATATTTCTTTAAACTTTCTTGTATTCTTCATATCTCCTACAGTGAATATAACTTGTGGAGTAAAAGAAAAAATGGTAAACGCTGTTATTATTACTTTTTTTAAGGTCTGGAATTCAAGGCAGGCCGCTAGAGCACCTCCTGTCGGTCCAACACACTGTCCGAGGGATCTTTCTAAAACGCGTAACTGATCAAGTCACCTCCCACCTTGCACTCCTTCTACGGCTCCCTTTTGTGTACAGTTGGATTTATTAAATCTACCTCGCCGGTGTAGTTTTGATGGATTAATGTAGTTTTGATGGACATACTTAAGAGCAGACCCTCAACAAACGGAGGCTCTTTCATTTTACTTTTATTAATTAAATAGTCCAAGTTTCTTAGGTGGTCCTCAAGGCCATCAGCCACCCCACCCAGCCCCACTTCCTTCCTGGATTCTTCAACCTCTTTTTGGATCTGTAGTCTTAAATGTGCTCTTCCTTCTTCTTGAATGCTTTTCCCCACTTGCCCCCAGCCTGATTCACTTTTGTTCACTTCACTTCAGCAAGCATAGATTGTGAGGCTCTGAGTGCCTAACTGTATACTTCTCTTAATCGTCACAACCACCCTTGAAATAGGTCATACTCCAGTTTTACAGACTGGGAGATCGACTAAGAGTAGATCAAAACCAAACATCCCTGCCCCAAGGTTACCCAACTTGAAAGTGGCAGTGCCTTACCTGAAAGCCACATCTTCCCTCAAGAACCAAATATGGCCCTTGGGTAGTGTTGTCCACGTGGGGCTGTGTGCTTGCCCATCTGTGTTTCTCCAGCACTCCGCACACCCTCCCTTAGGTGTTCATCACCCCACTGCACCTAACAGAGAGGCGCTGTATCACAGGCTTGGGCGTCTGCCCTGGCATGAATCCTGCTCCACAACCCACTTCACGCCTCTGCCTCAGTCTCCTCAGAGGCTAACTAGTAGTCATGGGGTTGGCAGAAGGGTTAAATGAGGTAATACATGAAAAGCACCAAGCATAGTGTAGTAATGTGGCATGTGGTAAGAACTCAGTGGGCATTAGCTGCCATTATTATATTACTAACTGGCATTTTTGGAGCATTTCCTACGTGCCAGGCACTTTGTACTAAGTGCTTTATGTGTATTGTCTAACTCCCGTAACAACCCTATGAGGTAGAATTAACCACACTTTACAAGAGGAAACAGGCAGAGAGAGGATAATAACTTGCCCAGTGCAAATGGAATTGCTAGGGCAAAAAATACATGCATTTTAAAATTCTGATGTTACCAAATTGCCCTTCATAGAGGTGATATCGGTTTACACTCCCACCAGCAATGTGGCATGAATGCCCGCTTCCCCACGGCCTCAACGTGGTGTGTTCAACACTGGGGTTTTTCCATTCTGAAAAATGCCACCTATTAATTTGCATTTCTCTTATCATGAATGAGGCGGAGAGCTATTTATATTACTCTGTTGTCTGCTCATTTCTCTATTGGGTTGTTGGTCTTTTTCATATCAGTTTCCAGGACTCTTTATACATTAGGAGGATTAGCCCTTATAGATGAGCTTTTTCCTAGTTGACAGAATTTTGACTTATGTTTTTTGGCCTTAAAAGAAGTTTTATTTTAAATTTTTTATTTTTGTTTCACATGAATTTGTTAATCTTCACTTATGACTCCTGGATTTGGGATCCAAGTTAGAAAAGCCTTCCTCTCACTGCAGGAGTTTAAAGGAATTGCCCACATTTCCTTCTAGTGTTTTTACCTTTTTTTTTTTTTTTTTGACATTTAGATCTTTACCCATTTTGAAATATATGTTGGCTAGTGAGGTATAGTGCCAACATTACATTTTCCAGAGGGTTACCCAATTGTTCCAACACTATTTTCTGAAGAATCCATCATTTTCTCACTGATTCTGAATGCCACATTTACCATACTGAATTCTTATGTTTGAATCTATTTCTAGACTTCCCATTCTGTTCTCTTGGCCTGTCCATTTATGCACCAAAATGACAGTTTTAATTACTATAGTTTTGTTAGGATTGAACACCTCATTTCTTTTATTATTCCTCAGCATCTTCCAGCTATTACTTTTTTCCCCATGTGAACTTTATTTTTGGGGTTTTTTAAACTCATTGGTATGTCTTGAGATGACATTAAATTTTTTATTTAACTTAGGAGGACAGCTTTATGTTGTTGACTGCTCCTGTTCAAGAACTTGGTCTGTCTTTGCATTTGTTCAAGTCTTCTTCTGTGTCCTTCATAGTATTTTAAAGTTTTCTTTATCTAGACCTTGTACATTTTCTGTTAAGTTCATCCCTGGCGATGTTTTAAGATTAAAACCTTTTAAAGAAACTGTGTTTGACATTTTTCAGGTCACTCAACTGTTTTGGATCCTCAAATAGAAGCTCCCTGTTTAGGACAGTGAAGAAGCTCCGGGTCTGCCAGCAGCAGATCTGCCCACATGACCTCGGGCCCCTTCACGTCAGGCTTCTTGCTGGAAACTCCTATGCAATCAACAGACCTCAACTGCCTCTCCATGCAGCAATTAAAGAAGAAAAGACAGCTCCCATTTTCTCCACTCTTCAACATACTCTCTTCTAACAGAGCCCCAATTCTAAGCCCTTAAGCTAGAGGGCATCTTTGAGAGATAGATGTGTAATTTGGTGACCTGCACCCCCAATTACTGACTACTGTCAATGCTGTTTTGCTCCCATCACCTTTACCCACTGATCCTGACACCAGCTTTTGGTTACTACATCTGCTAGGTTTTGGCTTTAGTTCTGATTTTGATTCTAAAGCCCATTATCTTCCTCCTACACTGACATCCATCCAAATTGCCTGTGACTTGGTCTGGTCTCTTAGAGATGAGTATGAATTCTCTCTGAGTGTGGCAAGCAGACTGGAGTTTGACTGAGTTGTCTATCACATGAGCTGGGTCTGGGATGAGTCCCCTCATCTGAGTCTAGTCTGACTCTTCTGTAAAGTGGACGTGACGGCGTCCCTCGCTGCACCATTAAGAGCAGCAGATGAGTTCCCTGATGGGAAAGCACCTAGCAGGGGCTTAACGAATGCCACCTTAGCCTTCTAGACTTTCTCACGCCCTCTTCCAATTCTGAAACCTTCCAGTTGGGATATTAAAGTATTTCCCAACTAATGTCTTTCTTTCTGGCCTAAGAGCTCTCCTGGTTCTGAAATCACTGTCAGTAAAGAAGGGACAATTGAATGAACCATCTAACTAGGTGCTACCCACAGAAGGTTTAGTTTCCTAAGGACTATACTGACTTGGCTCACCCAGCTCCTTAAAGTTCCTGGACCATGACAAAGGCTCCTGTGAGGACTGGTCTTCAGAGGTCAGCTTCTGAAGCAGAACCAGTCCAAGAGAGGCCATGTCCACTTTGCTTCCCGATGGCCCCAATGTCACTCAAATGAAGCAAAAAGGGCTTCTTCAAGGTCCCGGATGTCATGAACACTATGAGTCTGTCAAATCTTCTCTAACATACCCCACGGGATGTGGTACCTGTGTCCTTGCAAATTCCTCAGCGATAATGTACCTAGAGCCCCTGCATGTGTGACAGCTCGTGTTGTTCCGCGATCCTGTTCACATGCCACCTCCCTCAGCAAACTGAGTTCCTGGAGGTACCTTTAATCTCCTTATAACCCAGTACCTAGCACAAGTCTAGACAGAGTATGTGCTAAACAAATGTCTGTTGGCTGAAGAAACACACCGCTACCAAGTGTTCACGCCAGTCCCCTGATTTAAGGCTCTATGTTCGGAGACTTACTTATCAGAATTATTAAACACACAAATGCATAAAAATGTTTAAGTCAGGAGAATATTTTCTTTCTCTCAGAGAGATTGCTTGCCCAAAGAACCAACGAGGAGAAGTAAGTACAAACTAAACTATGCTCTGAACTATGAAGAATGTGAATGTTTTTATCAACAAATAATTCTACATAAAAGCTAAATCTCACTAAAGTATTGAAAAATCAGCCCAAAGTGTCAAAAACCTCTGTGTACACCACACCAAGAGAGGCGCAGTGTGATCAACAGTTCACTGCCATCTCTAGTGTGGAATTACCTGGAGGAGCAGATGGTTACCTTGGTAAGCAACAGAAAAGCAGCAGAGAAAGGAAGCGTGAAAACATGAGGCGAACAATTCAAAACCTTTTCTTTTCATCTTTTTTTATTTTAAATTACAAAGGATGTTGCATACACTGATGAATCTGTATCTGACTAGAAGTGCTGAGGGGTTGGAAGTGACAGAAAACAAAGGCAACATCTGAATTGCCTTTTCTTCTGAAAAGAAAAACTGCACAACTATTAACCAACATTTAATAGAATAATTTTTAAACAGCTCATGCGTCAACAAGATAAAATTCTTTCTAGACAAAAGACAAGACTGAATCCAATAAAAAGTTTCATAGCTCCAGTTGGGGGCGGGTGGGGAAACAAAACTACAGAATATTTATGATAGCATTACAAACAGGATCCTACGCAACTATGCAAAAGAGGTTGCCACATTGTATGAACAAATGCTTTGAATTCTTGCCCTTCCGCTCTTCTCTTGTGACTTCTCATGTGCGGTCAGCCCTAATATCACTGTTAACCACAAATGCTAAATTATAGGACAAATCCTAGGGAAAGAAGGTCAAAAAAGCAGGCAGTGGAATACAGTGTCATAAAAATGTGGTGGAAAGGCAGATACAGTACACACATACACATTTCTGTTATTTGGTTCTGAAAAAAACAAAGGGCGAAGAGCAAGACAGTAATCAGTCCCGCTCCCATCCACCCAGAATTTAATTAACTACACCATTGTGTTTACATTGTTATGAAAAAGGCAAACCTAGTTCACCCACACTTGGCACACTGAAATACCCAACTGTGATGTTCTTCACCAGCCATCAAGTCTTCCATTCCAAAATACTATTTGGAAGTAGTTTTAAGGTTCAATTCCCTCATTACTACCCCCAAACCTCTCTTTTCTAAACAAAAATGGCAATTTGGCATAATTCAGTTCCTAGATGTAATTTCTACAATTTCAGTCAGTTTACTAAGCATGAGGATTATGCTTCAACACATAATCCCACCTGCCTATGGAAGTGTAAAACTTTCAGTAGTACATTTTCATCATCTTTCCCCAACATGCTTATTCCTTAAAACGAAACAACCATTCCTACAGTTGACATTCATTGTTACATCCCAATGTGTTTGAAATATTAAAAAAACATGGAGTCATCTTCTCATAATGCCCTTATTAAGATTACAAAGTTTACAAAAGAATCCACAAGTATTACGGCACTGTGTGAGACCTATTTGTCATGATCCAAGGGAAGAACAAGACTGCAATTCTGTGCAAAGTCGTGGAAATGGCCTCAGTTCCATGGGAAACGGTATTCCACAGTAGACTTCACTAGAAGGATAACTGAAACCTTTACTTTAACACTGAAAGCATAATTCAATGCATTCTCAAAATTCAAGTTTCAAGATTTGGAGAGATGCTAACATTCTGTTACATAATTAACTAGAAAATACTTGAACAGAATTTTAGGAAGACTATATAAAGAAAGGAAACATAAGTTTTTAATTCTTGCTGAAGGCAACTTGAATTCATTTCTTAGAAAGTTAACTAAATCTTAGCAGCTAAAATATCTTTAAATGTATGGAATAAAGAAAAGCACATCCATTCTTGACATTTTGGTGAATAAACTAACAGCTTTATTAATGAAGGCAAACATCAGATAATTGTATGAATATTATATATAAAAAAAGAAATCCAAACTAACAGCATTGTATTTCAAAAGTACTGTACTTCTGTTTCTTTTAAAGAGACTTGTCATCTGTTTTATAAAACAAACAAAACGGGTACTCTTCTCCTAAAAAATTCTGGAAAAATGAAATAGTCAATTTCAAGCTGATGAACTGAACACACCTTTCTTTAAATGCAGACTATTGCTAAGGAGCAAATAAAGTCAAGCATCAGAAAGAAGATGTACGACAAATTCATGAAAGTCAGGAAAAAGGGATGTAGTGAAATTACTACTAATCTTTCCCCCTCATATTCAAAGACCATTCAAAACTGGTCTTTCACACAAATATAAAATAACTATAAAGAGAGGGAATTTGAAACCATACCCATCTGAAATCCTTCATGATGTTTTTATAATAGCTCTGATTTTCTTACCAAAAAGGTCAAAGTGAAAGATTTAGGAAGTGGAAGGGAATGAAGATGTTTTGTTTAAATGTACAAGTAAGGCACAATATAAAGCCACATCATAATCTGTCATGAAGGATATAGGAAAGGACAAGAATCATACATGGTACAGTAGAACAAGCAATCATATTGACTGAAAAAGTGTGGCACCCAATTCAAAACTCAGACAAGATCTTAACAAGAACAACTGGACAGCATGCTTTCATATGGAGACAAACTCTATAAAGAATCCAGTGTATCTGAAATGAGGAGGAACGCTTTTTGTTGTTTTTTGTTTTTGTTTAAATCATAGTAGTACTAGAGTCAAAGTTTATAATTGCTTTTGGAACAATGGGTTTATTTGAGGTGAATTCACAATGCCTTCACTTAAAGTGAGATTCTGGACTTCATTATGAGCTATCTGTATACCATGTATGAACACAGAAAACCTTTAGAGAGCTCTTCTCTAATGATCTTCACCCAAAAATACATGCCACAATTTTCAAAAACAGAACATGTACAATTGCTGGGGTTTTTATGTTACCCTCATAAGATCTGTTTGTGTGATACACTAAACGTATATATTTTAATGACAATAGAGGAAGCAGATTATTACTGGCATTAAAGTACAACCATTTCTAGACGGTTTTAAATGCCACAGAGTCCCCTGGTTAAAATGTAAAGCTGCACAGCTTGCCTATGTCATCTTTATGATAAAGTTAAAACAGCAAGAGGATTTAACTTTCACTCTACATTTTACTGCCAGGTTTTATTTAGATCAAGTATCCTGCAGCATTCTCACCAGCCCAGATTTAGCAGCAAATGGCAGGAATCATATAAAATGCAATTTTTTTTAACAAAGTGCTTTTCTAAGATATACATACATATATAAATAGGTACAAAATAAAGTGTCAACATTAAAAAGCTCAACTATTTAAAAGCTTTTAACTATTTAACTTAAGTAGTACATATAAAACACTGAAATGCAAGGATATGGAATCTACTAAACAGATTCAAAGTCTTTTTTTGAAATGCAAGACCAAAAAATCAAATTCTGGTTTGCAGACAAGAAAAAAGTATCAAAAACCAGAATTCCTAACAGAGCAGCTAGAAAGGGGCAATTTTATAAACCTCATCAGCTGAATCTCTACCATGAAGTGATTTTCACCTGATTGCAAAACTGCCATATTTTGGAACACGTTTCAATTTACCAGACACACGCTGTCAAAACTTCATATACTCCCAAGTTACAAACCTGTGCTTTGCCTTCTCCCACCTAAAAAGGAAAAGCTTTAAACAATGAACTTACATTCTATTAAACGATTAGATCTGAGCTTATCATCCATTTAGTGTCAATGCACTAACCAGGTACATTTCCACCAAGCACTCAGGAAAATCTTGTGCATCCCAGTTCAGCTAAGGTGTTAAGACAATCTTTCTCAGAGTTTCTCTTTCATGATGTCAAAGAAGCATGTAAGTACATTGTTGAGTTGTTACTGTGTGTTTTAGAATCAACCCTTTATAAGCTATAGCTTCATGTACTACAGCTTACAAATGGCAGGGGCGGGGCAGGGGGGAGGAGTTGAGGAGGAAGTAAAAGAAAAGGAAACACACTATATAGACAAAATAGAATTAAAGAATAAATTCTCCAAGGGGTAATGGAGAAGTCGTTGGAGAAACAGATACTTTCCCAGCAGCTAGGTCTGAAATTTTTGGTATTTTTTTCTGGCTAGATAGGATTTTTTTTAAAGTATAGTTTTTAAGCCACCAGTTTTCAGAGTTCAAAACACAAGATCTGAGAATAAGACAGTAAGAGAGACAGGATGGAAAGATCTGTGGGGAAGGTTTATAATGCTGCCTTGACACAAAAAATTTGTCATCAAGAGGTAAAGCTTTAACATAGTTAAAACACTGACTAATGAAGCCGTTTTATGTGAGCAAAAAAGAGCACCTAAAAACTAAATGTGTTAATATTTCTCAGTTCTAGAAACTATAGAAGAAGAATAAGTCACATGTAAGTTTGAAGAAGCTAGTTTGAAAATACCTGTACAAAAATATAAAAATCTATAAATTTTTTTGTTTTTGTTTTAAGCTTGTGTTGATCTTTGAAAATATTACATGCACAATAATACATCAATTGGAAAAGTGGCAACTAAAGAATTAGATATTTTTAGCTTTTTTCTTTCTTTACATATATATATATACATAATACAATAAAAATAATCTGTATTTTGGTTGTTTGGTGGAAGTATACTACAATAAGCTAAATAAACTTTTTAATTTTCAAGGTCAAAACTATTTTACCAATAGCTTACTAAAATGAAATATATTAAAATTTCCTACAATAAGTGCAGAAATAAAAAGACTTAGAGACACCTAAATGGCCACCAACTTATCTACTATGGAAGCGAACTAGAGGAACAGCAAAATAATATTTATATGTGTGAATGCTCCTTCTGTAGATAATTGGACCCAAACAGAAATAAAATTCACAGTTCAGTAAGATCCCTAACCCTGACCTTTTCATTTTTCTTTTTTTCTCTCCTTTTTTTCATACATTCATACAGTATCATGTAAGCTGTGCAAAACTTTACTTAGACTGGCAGTTTGCCATATCAGTTGCATTTGTCTTTGGTACAAAAAATAAAACAATCGCAATAATGTGCAAGTATTTGTCTTCTTCCGGTCAAGTACCGAAATATGAGTTTTCTAGAGCCATCTTTTTTTTGTTTTTTTGTTTTTTTATACAATACACAGACTCTGTGGCATATATCTACATTTCAACATAGTCCTATATACATTCAAAAAATTTGAAAAAGAGTTGGAACAAAAAAACATTTAAACCCCATAATTTTTCCATCTATATATCTTGTTTTTCCTCATTAGGGTTTTCATCATACAAAATATTACCAGTTTTATAATTTCCCCAAAATACAAGGCACAAAGAATATGCTTTTTTTTCTTACTTGCACAGACATTATATATATATATTTATATATATTTATATATACCACATTGAGCTCGGAAAATGAACATCTAATATGGCACACGGGCATGAGTGCTGGATTGTGCCATGTACAAGTGAGATTAATGGTTGTGGAAAATTAGAACAAAAAGCAATAATTCTAAAAACAATCTAAACTGACTGTTTAAAAAAATGCTTCCTCAATTTTTTTATGTGGTTCAGAGCATAAACCTGCCACAATACTTGGCATTTACTAATATCTTCACTCCTCCAAAATGTTTTGCTTTAACAGATTTTTGCAATCTATATCTAAACATTTACTTAAATGAATGAGTTTCAATTCTGATGCCAGTAGCAGTTTTAACCATGGTTTATGCTCTGAAAATGCAATAATCAAGTATTTTGGATCATGCTTCACTTATGCTACTTAGTTCTTAAAACGATGTAACCTAATTGTAAATGTTTACATAATGCTAAACTGACATGCAAAACAGAATGAAAATTTACAATGAATAACATGACAAACACAGACATTTCTGACCAGTGGTCCAACGAAGCCGATTACACTTTTGATGTTGGTATCCTTAGTCCTACAAGGCCTCCAGTGGGATTGCCTTCTGCAGTCTTCTCTAACACTTGGTTAACAAATTCTGAGGTTTGTCCAGCAACTGGGAGACCTGAGGAAAAGAATAAAGGCACACTTGGACAAAGAAATGGAGAGGGCATGAATGGAAATGAGTAATAAGAAAATCTGATGGTCAGGGGTGGCCCCCAGCTTGATACTGGTCCCAGATGAGTGCTCTGCTACTTGCTACTGCAGCCCAGAAAATAGTTCCACCCATTAGATTAGAGCCTATAATTTTAAGATTAGAAGGGTCAAACCAAGAATAATCATGAAGAAGGATTAATTAACATTTTAAAGAGGGGTAGATGACAAATAATAACAGTCCGAATAATAGTCCAAACCCAAACCTCCTGCCGGCCAACACGCTTTGTTCCCTAAGCCTACGGAACATATTTTTTCCCTGTTCTCTCAGCCAGTCTCTTTCAGCTGCTCCAACCTCACTACACCCCATGTGTGGGCTTCACCCATGTAACTGAAATATAGATCTGAAGAATGTTTTTGGTCACTTTTATAATTACCGGATAAAGTTTATGTTCCTTTTTCTTCATTTTAAAGAAAAGTGAATGAATAAGCAAAGTTGGAAGAGAAGAGAGAGCAAAGGTGGAAGACAGAATAAATATGTTGATCTTTTTGTCTTCCTCATATTCTATAGCTGAGGTCAAAAGATACTTAAAATCAATAAATCAAATAACAGAGGTATAGGTATGTTTTAAAAGTAATATGAAAAATAATAAACAATTAAAAGGAGATGGAAGCAGAAAAATAGTCATTGCTCATAGGAAGAAGTCAAAAGATACTGTAAAAAATAGAGAATTGACACTACCTTAACCATGTGATCAAATTTAGCATAACCCATAATGGGATAAACTGATATATGTGCCTCTTGATTGACAGAATGAGAAGGATATATTGCCTATGATGTATTCTTGCCAAGAAAATTTAACTGCATTTAATCATGAGGAAACAGACAAATCCAAATATTGGGATATTTTACAAGATCAACTACCTGGATTTTCCACTGGGGAAAAAAAGGCTAGGAGATTGATCTAGATTAAAGGAGATAAAAAAGACATAACTAAATGTAATACATGATCCTTAACTGACCAAAAACAAACAGTCTATAAAGAACATTATAGACTGATAACCAGGCAAATTTAAATATGGACTCCATATAGGTGTTATATCAATGTTGAAGTACTTGGGTGTGATACTGGCATTGTGTCCAAGTAAGAAAACGTCTTTGTTCTTGAGAAATACATGCTGAACTAGCACCTTTAAATATTTAGGGAAAAAAAATATGTAGGTAGAGGCAGAAATAAAGCAAATGCAGCAAAGTATTAACAACTGATGAATCTAGTTGAATGATTCACAGATGTTCACTGTACTATTTCTACTTTTCTTTTGGATTGAAATCTTAAATGAAAAGTTGAGGAAAAAAATTAAATATACATGTTATAACTAAAAAGTCAACCCATAAGACAAAAAGGCAGAGCTTGCAAATTATCAGAGAACACATACAAAAATGAAACTATAATAATGGATCATATAGTGAATGATATAAGAAGGCAAAAAAGCCACATGAACTAATCCTAACAAATCTTTTGATGACAGAACTAAAACCAAACACATAATAAATAAAAATGAGCTAAACATCTATGAAAGAAAAACTCCCAGACTAACAAAGAAAATCCAACTATATGTTACATATAAAAATCTAAGAGTGAATTTTATGATATGCAAAGCAAAATTAAATTAAATTTTAATTAAAATGTTTTAAAAAGACATGTATCCAATATAAAGTGATTCAGAAAGATTGAAAATAAAAGGGTAGGCAAAGGGGTACCAAGCAATCATAAACTAATAAGAAAGCTGCGTTCATGACTGAAATTCAGACAAGACTGAATTCAGGGAAAAAGTTCTAAACAAGACAAAAGAGGTATGCTTCAGGATGATAAAGACTATAATCCATAATGAAGAGCTAGCAGTAATGAATCCTATTCAAACATCCTGGCATTCAAAAGCAAAAACCCAGAAAATATGAGAAGAAACTGAAACACATTAGTGGGGGCTTTTCTCAGTTCTACACAGGGTAAATGGATATTGCCTACAAAAATAAAAAGGAAAAGAAGACCTAATTAAGATGATCTAATTAATATATAATGGAGTCTTAATGTAAAACAGAAAATATATCTTCTTTTCAAATGCCCACAAAACATTTACAATTGTAATCATATATTAGGTAGCTTAAAAAAAGCTCAATAAATCACAAAAAATAGATGTTAACAATAAAACTAGAAAATAATAATCCCTACCTTCTGGAAAATTTTAAATCTCTCTCAAACAATTCTTGGGTAAAAGAGTAAATCAAAGCTAAAACTTCAAAGTATTCATAAACAATTAAAATATGACATTTTAAAATTTATGAGTTATAGCTAAAGCAGCGCTTGAAAGAGATTTCAAAAGTTTTTAATTATATTAATGAACAAGAAAGAAAAAAAAGAAATGACTTAAGCATCTCACTGAAGAATTAGAAGAACTGATAGATTCAAGAGCAGGTTCTTTGGGGTGAAAAGCAGAATAACCTATAATTAACCCATTCAAGAAATAAAGGAGGGGCTGGCCCAGTGGCGTAGTGGTTAAGTTTGCATGCTCCGCTTCAGCAGCCCAGGGTTCGCAGATTCGGATCCCGGGAGTGGACCGACACATTGCTTGTCAATCCATGCTGTGGTGACGTCCCATATAAAGTGGAGGAAGATGGGCACGGATGTTAGCCCAGGGCCAATCTTCCTCAGCAAAAAAGAGGAGGATTGGCAACAGATGATAGCTCAGGGTTAATCTTCCTCAGAAAAAAAAAGCAGAAAAGAAAGAAAGGAGAACACAACAGATATAAAATAAATGAAAATGGAGCAGTAGCCACCAATACAGAAGAAATTTAAAAATAAAGACTATTTTAATAAATATGAGGGCTGGAGGAAGCAGACAATTTTCTAGGAATATATAAATTATCAAAACTGATTCCAGAAGAGTTTGTAATCTGACAAATTATCATAGAGTACATAGAGAAAGTTTTCAAAGAGTTAATCACAGAAAACACACTGGGGCCAGATAGTTTCAAAGAGTATTCTACCAAACCTTTAAGAAAAAGAAACTCTAACATATTTAAACTGCTCCATAGGGGAATTCTAGGAAGATAGTCACATGGCAGTACAGATTTTTAATCTCCTCAAATCCCCATATAAAAACAGCAATTAAATAGCAAAACCATAAGCCCATGGAAAACATTAACAAGTGACAAGGTATCTCCACGAACCTCAAAATTCAAGAGGGTGGGAACAAACTATCAGAAGCTATAAGACCTGCATGGTATTAACATTATCAATATTTGTGCAGGATGAGTCAAAAGGAAGTAATGGACCTGAAAACAAAAGTCTAAAAGAGGCAACATGAGAACAGCTGGAGCTTTGAGAGATTTTGTCCTACCGAAGAGCAAACATAAGGAGCCCATAGTAAGATGTAAAGAGGCTGGAGCAGTCTGGCCTCTGTGTACTCAGAAAACTGACCAGCCAGGACTCCCTTGCAGGACAGGAGCCAGGATTGATAAGAATCAAAATTAGCAAGACAGGGACAATAGCTATGAAAGAAAGATGGTCCAGATAAAATTGCAGAAGGATGCATAACAAAAAATCTCAGAAAGCAGGCTGCCACATGCACTAGTGTGATAAGGCTGGCCACCTGCCACACATTCCACTTCTTGCCCTCACCTGACTGTGGCCTAGTGACATTCAAACGTACCAAAGAAATCCCCTCACACCTTTTGCTTTTGCACTGCACCTTCACCCCTAACAAAGGCGCTTGCCCCCGGGGTTCATCTGTCTGTCTGTCTCCTCCCTACCTGCTTGACTGAGCCCACTCCCTTAGTACTCCCTCCAGGTGTCCACCTTGTGGCATGCAGTGACTGTCTCTCAGGGATAAACTTCCTTTTCCTGCTCGTCTCCTGTGTCTCCTCTGGTGGCTGGACTGAATGACCATCTCATAAACGAATACAAAACATTTTTTTATATTAACTGAAAACAGGGGGCTCTGTGAAGTTTGAAGTTAGGAAAGCTACCATGAACCAAACTTTCTTTTGAAAGTTCAGAAAAACTAATTACAGATACAAATGAACAACAGAAAAGAATCAAGGTCAAAATCCCATAAAAAGTTATTGTAAGAAAAAAGGAGATTCCTATAAACAATGAAAGTGTGCCTGAAAGATCTGACCAAAAAATGGTCAGATCCCACTATTATTATCCCAAATGGTCATATAACCCACTACTATTTCAACTTGAACTAAAAGACGTTTTAAAAAATGCTAAAAGACATGAAAGAACAACATAAATCAGAACTAGAAAAACTCAGAAATAAGGTGACAGAACTCAGAAAAGAAACAGAAATAAAAGAAACAATTAATTTCTGAAATTAAGACAAAACTAAAAAGAATACAAGAGCAGCAAATAAACACACCAGATAATGCTTTTAAGAGAAATGGAGGTGAAAAGGAGAAGGAATTTTAAAATAAGAAAGAAATTAAGACATAAAAAATGATTTGAGAAAAAGTGAATATCCTTCAGAAAATACTGAAGACAGAAGATCCAACTCACAAATAATGAGTCCCAGAAGAAGAGAACCAAAGCAAGGGAACAGGTCAAATACTAAAAAGATTTGAAACTACACATTGAAAGAGCACAGTGCATACAAGAGAGTATCAACCTAAAATGACCAACTCCAAGACATAGTCTAGTAAAATTACTGGGATTTAAAGAAAAAGAAAAAAATCCTGTTGACATCTAGGCAAAAATAGTAAATGACTTAATAAGGAAAAAAAATTGGGCAATTATTAGCTTTTCAATAGCAATACTTTATGTCAGAAGAAAAATGGAGAAACATTTAATATACTCAAAGAAAGAAAATGTGAGTCCAGGATTTTGTATCTGGTAAAATTGACTTTTAGTTGTAAAGGAAATATACAAACTTAGCAACATACAAGGCCTTTAAATTAAAAAACAAAAAGGTAAAAACAATTTTTACTTGTAATATTAAATTCCTCCCTCTACCAAAAGAAGGATGACTGCAAATGCTTTTTTTTTTTGTGAGGCAGACTGGCCCTGGGCTAACATCCATGGCCATCTTCCTCCACTTTATATGGGACGCCGCCACAGCATGGCTTTACCAGCATTGCATCTGTCCGTGCCCAGAATCCGAACCCGTGAACCCCAACCCCGGGCCACTGAAGCGGAGTGCACGAACTTAACCGCTATGCCACCAGGCTGGCCCCTGCAAATGATTTTAAAGAACAAGAAAGAAAAGACAGAAATGCACTGAAAGAAGACTTAAGAAATAGCATCAATCCATATGGAGAAAAAGTCAAGCAAATTCATCATTGCTACTCCCTGTTCTGCTTAATATTTTGGTACTGAATTAATCTACATAGAGGTAAGAAGTAATTGGATGTTTAGGAAAATATTGATATTTAGGATCTACTCTTCAACTAAGATTGTTTTCAATATAAATATAGTTTTGTTCAAGATAAACTTTTGACCTTTCATAGTATTAATTCAACTTTTTGTACAAATATATTGTTAATTTTGTTTCATTTCATATGTACTTTATTTTTGTATGAATTTGCAACTCTACTTTTGAACAAAGTAATTCTGAAAATATAATAATTGCATATTTAATTCATTTTACTATTCTATCAACTTACCCAGTCATTATTTACAAATCATTTTCCAAAGCTTAGCAAAAAGGAATTGATTATTAACTACTGATAAGGAATAATCACTGAAATGTCCTACCATCTGAAATACTCAAATAGGAATTATATCTGTTTTCTTAGCAAGTTATATTACAAATAATCCTTAGGTTAATACTATGTTGGAAGTGTGCAACTTGGGCATTTAACTAATTTTAATTGGGTTTGTCATGAAAAAAATCTTCAATTTGTTAAAATATGAGTGATGTATTTCAGGAACAATGTGGAAATAAAATTCTTTTAAGAAAAAAAGAATCCAAATGTTTAAGATGTAATATGGTAACATCATCAACAGCTAATACTTACTAAGTACTGAGAATTTATATGTTCAGCAGTGTGCTAAGTGCTTTATATGCACTCCTCCTATTTTTATTGACACAAGTGTCCACACTGTATAGATGAATAAAATCAGGGTGAGGGAAGTGAAGTCACTTTCCTGGGGTTCTTATGTATTAAGTGGCAGGGCCAGGACTTGATCTAGAACTGATTTCAAATACTCTGATTTTAACCACTATGTTAAATGAGCTTTTGTTTTTTGAAAACATAATCTTAGTTTCTAGACATGACCAGTTGGTATCGCTAGAGCCACAGAGAAACCACTAGCGTTTTTTGGTAAAAAGATAGGAAAGAAGGAATGCAGAACCTCAAGTGCCTTAAAATAAAGAAAATGTTTCAAGAATGAATATAAATGCTCAAAAGTATCAAATGCTACACAGAATGTCAAGAAAAATAAATTCTCAAGTAAGCCTACTGGATGAGGCAATTAGTGGGCCACTTGTGAACTATATAGTTCAGAAACTATACAGAAATAAGTGTCAGATGATAGGGCTAAGTGACAATATGTGGGTATAGTGTAAGCACTAGAACCAGGGGAACTTACTTCTACTCCTTTCTGCCACTTACTGGTTACATGACTTGTACCAAGTTACTTAATACCTTGCTGTGCTTCCAACTGATCATTTGTAAAACCAGGATAATAATAGCTCCTTTGTACAATTATGGAAGTAAATGACTAAATACCCTTAACAGACAGGTCCTGGACCAAAGTAAGTACTCAATAAATGTTAGCTGTTTATTCTCTCCTAATACACCTAAGGAATCATTTTTTTCCTGTCTCTTGATCTCTCTTTAGTATCTTCTCCTTTGGCCTTTAAATAGGAAAGTTGTCAAATTTCATGAAATTGTTGGGTCAAGATCTATATGCACTGCTAATTGCCAATGACTCCAAATTGCCCTTCAAAAACATTAGTATATTTTACACTCAGTATGAACACAACGCTGACAAGAGAAACTAGTAAGTAATTTCAAAGACCATGAGAAACTTACTAAGTGCATGGAAGTATTCAATGTGTATTTATTTTTTATTTTATTTATTTTTTTTGGTGAGGAAGATTGGCCCTGAGCTAATATCTGTTGCCAATCTTCCTCTTTTTGCTTGAGGAAGAGTGGCCCTGAGCTAACATCTGTGCCCATCTTTCTCTATTTTGTATGTGTGACGCCGTCACAGCACGGCTTGATGAGTGGTGTAGGTCCGTGCCAGGATCCGAACCTGTGAACCCTGGACCGCTGAAGTGGAGTGTGCCGAACTTAACCACTGACCACTGGGCCAGCCCCATCAATGTGTATTTATTTTTAATTAAAGAAAATGCAATCATTTGGGTAACTATGAGAAGTATAAAGAGAAATAAACAAGTCTTGCTCATTCCATTCCATCTAGGTATCTTGATTTCTTCATAGCATTTACCACAATTTATTATTTTTGTTTTTCTGTTTATTTTTTGTCTTCCATTTTTAGACTACAAACTTCATATAGATAGCGATCAAGTCTCTGTTATTCATCCCTATATCCCCAACACCTGGCACATAGTATGCACTGAAAAAAATTTGTGGAACGAATGAATTTATAGTAACTGGAAGTCAGAAAAACTGTCTTAATGGAAATGTAAAAAAAAATTCCAAGACATTTACAAGTAAAAAAAATTAAACAAATTATAGTGTGTGTTACTCTAAAATTCAGGTAAGTAACTAATCAATGATTAAAAAATAAGCTCTAACTCTTTTAAGTGACCTGATTCAATATACAATCAGCATCCTGGGGAAAATGAACTGGAAGAAAATTCTCAGGTTACTGAAGTTCACCATTCTACACAATGACTATGTAAGAACCAGTTTTTGACAGACAGTCCTAGAATAAATACTGTTAAACAAAGAATATACAATATAGCTCAACCAATTTTATGATGCTTCAGGGTTTTCATGAATTGCATTATGCTGTAATGTCCCTAGGGATGCTACTGATCTGTAAGGTGATTTGCTCCTATGGCAGCTAAGCTCCTGGGCCTCTAGAGTTCTCAAGTCTACGCCTACATTAGCTATCTCTGCCCTCCCTGTCAGATATTGCTGTGCCTGACTTCTAGATGCCTTCCTCTCTGTTCCTCTCCATGTTGTATAATCTGTTCAGGGACGGAAAACCAGATAATTAAGTTTGTTAGAATCCTGTGAAATGTATTACTGAGTAAAATAAATAGGTAATAACCTCCACTAAAGTATAAACTGCAGGCTTGACAACTCAGGGATCTTTATTTTCACCATAGAAGGTTAAAGTTTCCAGAAGTTTATCTTTCCTAAGTGTTAAAATAGTTCAGTGATGAAGTCTAAATAACAAACTGTAGTAACCAGCAGTACATGTTTATGAATGTTCAATCTCAAAAGACAAAACTACTTGTAAAGGAGAGTAACTATAATGAGAGCACTTGAGTTTTTCCTTAAAATAATTTTAAATTTCTCTTTGAATCATATATCTTACACTGCATGTTATTATTTGTTATGAATTTACCCAATATTCTTCTTACCAAGAGTATCTTTAATGAGTATTTCAAGCTTCTGCCCCATGTTGGGTCCTCTCTCCTCTCTTGGATTCTGCACTCGGTTTACAATCTCTTGCTTGATGGAGTTGATTACAAACAATAAATTATCTGTAAGACAGAACAAGACACTTGGAACATGTCACTAACATGGAAGAATTTGCTTTTAGTTATGAATATTAACATTGAACAGATATTCAATTAAACACAGAGATTGTGTAAGAAAACATTAAGCATTGATGGTGATAAGCTTTCTTATCCAAAGAGACTAATTTCAAATGATATTTCAATTTTGATAACACATTGTAGACATGTATCAACATCCACTCTCCTGCCTTACTCACTTCATAGCTTTAAGACCTGTGATAGTGCCTGGTGGATCGAATCATAGGATCTTAGTAAATGTTTTTTAAAGAAATCAAAGGAAGCCCTTCAAGTCCTTAAAGGCAAAGCTTTAAAAACAATTTTCCCCATCTTATGAAGCTTAAAAAAAAAAGGGCAAAATTAACCAAAAGTAAATAGAAAGAGGGAAATAATAAAGATAAAAGCAGAAATCAATGAAACAGAACACAAATAGAGAAAAACACAACACAGAAAGTTAACAAAGCTAAAAGCTGGTTCTTTGAAAAGATCAATAAAATTGATACCCACTCCCACCCCCATTCCCATCCCCAGCTAGACTGATCGATCACCTATATCTGGAATGAAAAAGGGGTTATCACTTCAGAATCTAGAGCCATTAAAAGGATAATAAGAAGGGGCTGGCCCGGTGGTGCAGCGGTTTAGTTCAAGCTTGGCAGCCCAGGGTTCGCGGGCCCGGATCCTGGGCACCCGCCGACACACTGCTTGTCAGCCATGCTGTGGCAGTGTCCCATATAAAGTAGAGGAAGATGGGCACGGATGTTAGCCCAGGGCCAGTCTTCCTCAGCAAAAAAGAGGAGGATTGGCAACGGATGTTAGCTCAGGGCCGGTCTCCCTCACAAAAAAAAAAAAAAAAGGATAATGAGAAAATGCTAAGGTAACAAATTCAACAACTTGGATGAAATGAACAAATTTCTTGAAAATGCAACTTAATGAAACAACACAAGAAAAAAATGGAAAATCTGAACAGCCTATTTCTAGTAAAGGAATTGAATTTATCCAAAAATATTCCCCAAAGAAAAACCCAGGAGGTTTTAATGGAAAATTCTATCAAATATACAATGAAGAAATAAAATCAATCTTATCAAACTTTTTCAGAAAAAAGGAAGAAAGATCATGGCCCAATTCATTCCATAAGGCCAGTATAGTCCAAATACCAAAACCTGACAAAAGACATCACAAAGAAAGAAAATCATAAATCAGTATTCCTCTTGAACACAGACACAAAAATCCTTAACAAAATATTAGCAACAAAATCCAACTTGAAGAACTAGAATAGAATCTTACGAAATATTTGCAATAGACTCTAATATAAAAAGGAAAATACATCATAACCAAGTAAAGTTTATTCCAAGAATGCAAGGTTGGTTTAATATTCAAAAATCAGTTAACGTAATTCACCATATTAACAGGTGAATATGTTGATCCATTATCAGAATAAATGAGAACAACAACATGATTGTTCTGATAGATGCAAAAAAAAAAGCACATGACAATATTCGACACCCATTCATTATACATGAAACTAGGAAAAGAAGGGAACTTACTCAAAATGATAGAGGGCATCTCATCTACAAAAAAGCCTACAGCCAACATAATACTTAAAGGTGAAAGCTTTCCCCCAAGAGATTGCAAACAAGGCAATCACACTTCTATTCAATGTCTAGAGACTGCAGTAAGCCAAGAAAAAGAAACAAAAGGCATAAAGATCAGAATGGAAGAAATAAAGTCATCCCTATTTGCAGATGATTGCTTAAATAGAAAATCCCAGGGTATCTACATACCTACCACTAGAACTAATAAACAAATTTAGCAAGATAAGATACGAGTCAAGTTTTATATATTAGCAGCAAAGAGTTTGAAAATAAAATTTCAAAAAGATTCCATTTACAGCAGCACCAAAAAATATAAAATATCCAGGAATAAATCTAACAAAAGACGTTCAAGTATTCTACACTGAAAACTATAAAACAAGGCAGGGAGAAATTAAAGACAACTTTAACTAGATGGAAAGAGACACCAAGTTCCTGGATTGGAAGACTCAATTTTGTTAAGACGGTAATTCTCTCCAAATTCATCTACAGATGAAAAGCAATCTCAATCAAAATTTCAGTAGGCTTTTTGTAAAAAGTGATAAACTGATTCCAAAATTTATACAGTCATGCAAAGGACCTAGAATAGCCAAAACAACTTTAAAAGAAAAGAACAAAATTGGAAAACTAACAAGGACTAACACTACCTGACTTGAAGATTTACTATAAACTATAGTAATCAAGATAGTTTGTATTCACATAAAGGTAGACAAATAGATGAATGGAACAGAACGCCAGAGTCCAGAAGTACACCCATACATATAGGGTCAACTGATTTGACAAAGTTGCAAAAACAACTCAATGGGGAAAAGACAGTTTTTTCAATGAATGGTGTTTGAGCAACTAAATATTCATACGGAAAAAAATGAACATCAACTCTTATCTGACACCATACACAAAAATTAACCTAAAATGGATCATAAACCTAAATGTAAAACCTAAACTATATGAATTCTAGAATAAAACACACAAGAAAATATTTGCAGTTTTGGAGTTAGCAAAGTTTCTTAGAACACAAAAAATATGAAATACAGAAAGCAAAACTGACAAATTGGACTTCATCAAAAATTTTTGCTCTTTGAAAAATGTCAATGAGAAAACAAAAAGACAAACCAAAGACTAGGATAAAATATTTCCAATACATATATCAGACAAAGAACTTGTATTTAGAATAAATAAAGAATTTTTAGAAGACATTTTTAAATTGTAAAATATTTGAACAAACCCTTTACACACGCACAAAAAAAATATGAATAGCCAATAAGCACAGTAAAGATGTTCAACGTCATTAATCAAAGAAATATAAATTAAGAGCACAATGAGATACTGCCACACACCCATTAGGTTCGTTAAAATTAAGAAGACTGACCCTACCAAGTGTTAGCAAGGATATGGACCAATTAGAACCCTCCTACATTGTTTTTGAGAATGTAAAATGGTACAGCCACTTTGGAAAACAGTTTGGCAGTTTCTTATAAAGTTAAATACACCTATCTCATGATCCAGCCAATCTACTCCTAGGTATTTAACCAACAGAAACGAAAACATATGTCCACCCAAACACTTGTACAGGAATATTCATAGCAGCTGTGTTATAGTAAAAGCGAGAAACAACCCAAGTATACATCAGTAAGTGAATAGATAAATTGTAGTATATCCAATACAGTGGAATACTACTCAGCAATGAAAAGGATCTAACTACTGATACAGGTAACAACATGGAGGAATTTTTAAATAATTATGCTGAGTGAAAGAAGCCAGGCAAAAAAAGAGAACATATGTAGGACTCCATTAATATAAAATTTTAGAAACTGCAAACTAATCTATTGTGACAGAAAGCAGATCGTGGCTACCCAGGGATAGGAATGAAGAGAGGGATGGCTTACAAAGGGGCACTAGGAAACTTTTGGAGGTGACTGAAATGTTCATTGTCTTGATTGGTTTCACATGTACATACATTATGTCCAAACTAATCAAACTATACTCTTTAAATATGTAGAGTTATTGTACTTCAATTATACCTCAATAAAGTCGGAGGAAAAACACATTTCCAGTTTCAACACACAGGATTCCCATAGTCTGAAATAAATCTCTATCTCTTCAGAGACTGCTCTGAAATGAGTGATTTGTTATCCCTCATCTGGTAATACCGAGAAGAGACCAATCTAAACTGATGGTGAAGAAGGAAGTGAGAAATAATTGGGGCAGGAGGGGAGTTTAAAACTACATGCAGGGACAATATATGTAAAATGTGTCACTAAATAAGAGAAGCACAGCTGACCTCGAAATCACATAAAACAAGAAATTTATGCTTCTTCTCGATGAATAACTGAGAGAGAACACCATTTACTCAAATATAAATAAAGTCACACATCACTTAACAATGGGGATACATTCTGAGGAATGTGTTATTAGGCAATTTCTTTGTTATACAAACATCATAGAGTGTACTTACACAAACCTACATAGTGTAGCCTAACGCACACCTAGGCTATATGGTATAGCCTGTTGTTACTAGGCTACAAACCTGTACAGCACATTACTGTACTGAATACTGTAGGCAACTGTAACACAATGGTAAGTATTTATATATCTAAACATAGAAAAGGTACAATAAAAATACAGCATAAAAGATAAAAAATGGTACACCTGTGTAGGGCACTTACCATGAATGGCGCTTGCAGGACTGGAAGTTGATCTGGGTGAGTCAGTGAGTGAGTGGTGCGTGAATGTGAAGGCCTAGGACATTCCTGTCTACACTACTGTAGACTTTATAAGCACTGTACATTTAGGCTACACTAAATTTAAAAAAAATTTTTTCTTTTTCCAATAAATTAACCTTAGCTTACTGTAATTTTTTTACTCTATAAACTGAAATTTTTTTAACTTTTTGACTCTTCTGTAATAACACTTAGCTTAACACAAACACATTGTACAGCTGTACGAAAAGATTTTCTTTCTTTATATCCTTATTCCATAAGCCTTTTTCTATTTAAATTTTTGTTTTACTTTTTAAACTTTTTTGTTAAAAAACTAAGACACAAACACACACACATTAGCCTAGGCCTACACTGGGTCAGGATCATCAATATCACTGTCTTCTACCTCCACATCTTGTCCCACTGGAAGGTCTTCAGGGGCAATACACACATTAAGCTGTCATCTCCTATGATAACAATGTCTTCTTCTGGGATATCTCCTGAAGGAACTGCCTGAGGCTCTTCTTGGGGAGGTGTCACTCTTTTCAAAAATATGTCCATGGTGGTTTGCTTGGTTTCTTTCTTTTTTTCATCACCAATTTGCTTGTAAGCAGATAATGCACCATGAACATTCCTCTCTATTAATGAAAACCTTTTGGTGTTGGGGCTCATGTTTTCAAACTTTTTAAGGAGCTTGTAGAGGTCTGCAAAAGCTTCTGCTAAACCTTTCACTGAATTTCCTTGGGGGTTCTTCATTTTCTTCTCCTGCAGTCTCCTTTTCTCTTGCCTCTTCTTCAACTACGCATTCCTATTCCAGTTCCAACTACTCCTTCTTAGTGCATTTTTCAGGAACCACCTCTAGAAGCTCTTCAATGTCATCCTCATCCACACCCAGGTTAAAGTTGTTTGCCATCTCAACAACAGCCTTGTTGATTTTTGCAACCTCCTCATCCTTGGCAAATCCTCTGAAGTCATGGACAAACCTCTGAAGTATCTTCTTCCAGACGCCATTCATACATTCCTTGGTGACATCACCCAAAGCCCAAGCAAGGTTCTTGATGCAGCATAGATGTTATAATCCTTCCAGAATCGCATCAGTGTCTTCTCAGTGCCTTCCTCACTTGCAGCAATAGCCTGGGCAAACATCCTCATCAGGTAGTGGGCCTCTAAAAGCTACTGTAACCCCTTAATCCATTGGTTGGATCAGAGGTGGTGTTTGGAGGGGGAAACACTGCTTTGATATTGGGATGAAGATCATCAATAAAAGGAGGAGGTCCAGGAGCATTATCAACAATAAGCAAAATCTTGAAAGGTATGTCATTCTCCAAACAGTACTTCTCCATTCCCCTGGCATAGCAGCTCAGGAGGGCATCTTGGAAGAGGAGCTGGGTCATCCATGACTTCTTATTGCTCCTTTGGTACACTGGCAGTGTGTGCTTTATTCATGTGCTTGAATGTCCTTGGGGTCCTCACCGTGCCAGATCACAAAGGGTTTCAAATTGTAGCCTCCAACATTGCTCCCAAGGAAGACTGTTATCCCATCCTCAAAAGCTTTGGACCTGGCATTGACTTGGCCTCCTTACGGATGAAAGTCCTTTGAGGCATCCATTTCCAGAATAGAGAGGTTTCATCCACATTAAATATTTGCTCTAGCAAGTAATTTTCCTCCACAATCAGCTTATCCAGAGTTTCCAAAAATTCTTCAGCTGCTTTCATATCAGCACTCACAGACTCACCACTCACTTTTCACATTATGTAATGAATAACAATTCTTGAATCATTTAAACTAGCCAGGGCTAGCAGTAAATTCACCATTGTAGTCGGGTCCAGTCTTTTCTTTCAACGTCACAAACAAACTTTTTGCTTTGGCCGTGATTGTCATGGTGCTGAGACAGATATTCTTCTGTGTCTGGTCTTCAATCCAGGTCATTAGAAGTTTCTTCATGTCTGATATAGGCCCTTCTCAATTTATGTTAGTCTCATCGCCTTCAATGAAGCAGATCCTTTAACAGCTTCCATCACTTTGTTCTCATTCTTTAAGATCACAGCTATGGTGGAAGGGGACATGCCTGACTGGCGAGCGATAACCATCCCTGATTTTCCACTTTCGCAGTCCTTAATCACTTTTAATTTCATTTCCAGGTCAATCACTCAATGTGGCCTCTTACTGGAAATATTAGCAGTGGATTTTGTAGTTTAGGGACCATGATGGACAAAACAACATGAGATTAAATCAAGCACAAGAGAAAATGATGCAATAAACAGACACGGTAAACACAAAATGTGTGAGGCTCCTGCTGGCATAACATGGTACACTACTTTATAGTAAACTTTTTTTTATATAAGCAGAAAGAATACACTGTTACATAAAAATAAAGTAGAGGAAGATAGGCCCGGATGTTAGCCCAGGGCCAATCTTCCTCAGCAAAAAGAGGAGAATTGGCAACGGATGTTAGCTCAGGTCTAATATTTCTCACACACACACACACACAAAAAGCATAGGATAGTAAATACACAAACCAGTAAGTCATTCATTATCACTATCAAGATTGTGTACTGTGCGTAATTGTATGTGCTATATTTTTATATGACTGGCAGCGCAGTAGATTTCTTTACACCAGCATCAACACAAACGTGAGTAATGCCTTGTGCTACAACCACTACGATGGCTACAATGTCACTAGGCAATAAGAATTTTTCAGCTCCATTACAATCTTATGGGACCACCATCATATATGTGGTCCATTCTTGACAGAAACATCGTTTTGTGGTGAATGACTGTCAGGACATTTATATGCAGGCTAGACTTATGAGAAACAATGAGGTTCCCCCATCCTCAACATGTAAAAGTAAATAGGGTCACTTTTAAAAAGAATAAAAAAGGAGCTGGCCCTGTGGCGTAGTGGTTGGGTTTACACACTCACACACTCCGCTTCGGCGGCCCAGGGTTAACAGGTTCAGATCCCAGGTGCAGACCTGTGCACTGCTTGTCAAACCATGCTGTGGCAGGCGTCCCACAAAAAATAGAGGAAGATGGGCAAAGACATTAGCTCAGGGCCAATCTTCCTCAGCAAAAAGGAGGATTGGCGACAGATGTTAGTTCAGAGCTAATCTTCCTCACAAAAGAAAAAAAAAGAACACTATAAAATCAAAATTAAAACAGAGCAAAATAGCTCTTCTCACACCTGGGCAGTGTCCATCACAGCACACTGGCGGGTGGGGAGGGTAGAGGCAAAGGGCTCTCACACTACCAAAAACTTCTGGATTAGGAAATGGAGGCATCTGGCTCTCAGAAATTGAGGCCAAACATTAAATCTATAAACACATCCCTCCCACTCTGATACCATGTTCATCCAAGAATCTTCCAATTTTAATTTTCCCATATAGCTTGCTTAGGGACAAAATATGTCAGTCAGGGTGAAGGTCCAGTCCTCTCAATAATTCTATTTGCCATTCTGAGTCAACAAATCTACATGTGGGTCACAGAGCAGCTTCTTGTGAGCTTTGGCAGAAGGAATCAATAGAAGGAGGAGGTTTGGTGGGATAGAATGGGATGAGTAGTATAGTACTAGGTCCCTGAAGTTAGTCCTTGAAACAGTGCTAGCTCATGACGAATTAAAAAGGACAAGGACAACAGAGTAAATTTTTCATAAAGTTAATTTTATTCTATTATGAGATTATGCCTGTCTCAATTTTTTAATGCTAAAATATCCTTCCTTGTATGAAATTACAGTAATTGTTGATGATGTTTTTAATGTCCTCACCTGGCAAAATATAAAGATGGCAAACCTATGGTTCCCAAGTCCCAAAATCTTTTTCAAATGTCAATGACTTATGAATCACAAATTCTAGAAACCACTGGGTTAATAGATAGATAATGGATAATAAGTGTTCCACAAAGCAGTAACAGAGTGACTGCCAGATATTTAGAGGAATCAAGGGCACCATACCCTTGCAAGATGTACCAGAAACTACCTGAGGCAAACTACACAAGAGCATCTCACTGGTCCTGAGATGCCTTCTAAACCAATAGTTGAGGCTCTCTTTCCCAGAGACTGGTAAGAAAGAAGTAGAAGAGAAATAAATGAATGAGAAGATCCTCTTCCTCGATGTTGACTAATTGAGAAGAAAAAGCTACTTTTTAAAGACAAGACTTTTCCTGCATGAAAATATCAGAGGCTTTAAGTTAGCTTTGGAAACAAGAAAAATTTCAGGGTCATCAAAACTCAATTTGAGATAGAACAACACATTCAGAATCATACATACTCCTGGCCCTTACCAACTTCTCAATTGTTCCCCACTCCAGAATATATATTTACATCACAGACACACATGTTTGTGGGTGTGCATGTGCATATATACAAATGCAAAAATATATAGCCACACAGATGTACATAATTATGGATAAATACATTAACTGAAAAATACACAGATAAATGCCAACATGTGTCCAAAGAAACAGACCCAGAAGGCTCCCAGTGGCCCACCACATCTCCCTGCAGTGTGAGTCAGCTGGGTTCTAAAATGAAATATGAATGCCCATAACACTGCAATCTATCTATCTATCTATACACACACACACACACACACACACACACACACACACACACCTCAAGGTCAAAAATGCTTCAACAGCAAGAAAGAGTAATAGGAAAATGTGTAGATTTCCATTCTAACAAACCAACTCTCGTTTTACCTAATTCATTTACCTTGATAAAGTTCCTGAGTGGCCATTAATAAATAAAACCATCAGTTCATTTCACAAGTTGTAAACTTCACAGTTGGAAATCCTATTTCTGCCCTCACAAATGGAAACAAGATAATCAAGATAAAGGATTAAGAAACTGCACAAAGTTTATTGAGCACCTATGTGCCAGACATCATGCTGGACTTAGGAAAATCTCTAGAAACAAATAATAATTGATCTTCTTGCCACTATCTCATTTTCAGATACAATTTAGCCCAAGAGCTACAGCAAAGGAACATGTAAACTCTCATGATACCAGGATTAAGGAGTAGGAACAGAGCAAGAAGGAAAGGAAGGGTGGTTCTTATTATAAAAGATCAAAACTAGAGCTTTCCAACTCTCTAGCGTGCTGTAAAAGGATGTGTGAGATAATGATACCCTCAGCCCACAGGGGCCTCCTCCCATGAGCAGCCTACTCTGCTATATTCCAAGATGCCTTTGAGATGATAGTTTTCTTCATGTGCCATGATGTGAAAGACTGGGAAGCACTCATCTAAACCAACAGTTCCAAAATATGTGCTAGGATGGTTGCATAAGAATAATCTGGGAAGTGTTAAAAATATGGATTCCTGGCTTCTACTTGCACAGATTCCAAAATTTAGAGGATCTGGGGAGAATCTTTATTTTAATGTGCACACAGAAGATCGTAATGAGAAATCAAATTTGTAAAACACAAATCTAAACTATCCACTCAAAGGTTAAAATAAACATTAGTGAATAAAATTGGCTAACCCAGCAACACAATTATAAAATGGAAAGAAGAGATGAATGTGGTTACAAGTGGTTCAGCTCTTTAGGGTGGAGATGAGATTTGGCTTGGGTAGCCACAGATACAGACACTCACACTAAAAGGAGAACATGAATGAAAAAAAGTGAGTATGTGTCTTACTGAATGGATGAACAAAAAGGAGGCTGGACTGAAACTGGGCAGAATACAGGGAAAGCAAATAACAAAACCAAAGAAAAAGAAAGTGGTCAGCAAAATAACAGGAAGTTAATCAAATTCTTAAAAGTTTAGGTTTACCATATTCTGTGTTGAGGCCCCATAATTTCACTTTATTAGCTTCATACTGGGCTTTTTTCTTTAACCGACAAGCCCTGTGAAAGGAAGAAGCAATTAGTTCACTTTTTTTTAAGTGAACATTCAGAATATACTTCTTTTTGCTGCTGTCAACCATTTTCTAATAGCAACCAAAAATCACTGCCTACTGATGTTTATATCAAGGAACTCAGTAACCAAAAAACACACAATATAACCATTTATCCAAACTGAGTTTTAAAAATTTTAGTACACATTCAGAAATAAAGCTAAGACCAGTACACCCAAATAAACAAACAAAAATTGACAATACCAAGTGTTGTAGAGAATATGAAGTAAGAGGAACTCTCATACGTTGCTGGTGGGGATGTAAAATAGTACATGCAGCTACTTTGGAAAATAGTAAATATTTTTTAAATTTACTTCATTACTTTGGAACTAGCTACTTTGGCAATTTCTTATGAAGTTAAATACACACTCCTTGTATTTACCCAAGAGAAATGAAAACTGATGTTCACACAAACACCTATAAGTGAACGTTTATGGTGGCCTTATTCATAATTGCCCAAAACTGGAAACAACCCAAATGTCCTTCAACTGGTGAATGGATAAACTAACTGTAGTATATCCCTACAAAGGAATACTACTCAGCAATAAAAAGGAACAAACTATTACTCCACGCAACAACATGGATGAATCTCAAATGCATCATGTTAAGTCAAAGAAGCCAGACTCAAAAGGCTACATTATAGTATGATTCCAACTGTAAGACATTCTAGAAAAGGCAAAACTGTAGGGATAGAAAACAGATCAGTGGTAGCAAGGGGTTAGGAGTGGGAGAAGGGGCTTACTTTTGCAAAGAGGCATGAGGAAATGTTTTCAGGTGAAGAAAATGTTCAATATCTTGATGGTGGTGGTGGTTATATGATTGAATATTTTTGTCAAAACTCAGAAATGCACACTAAAAGGGATCAATTTTACTGCAAGTAAATTATACCTCAAGAAAAAAACCCTGACTTACTACAAAACAAACAAAAAATAAAGCTAAGCTTTTTCATTGTTATACTATAATATAATGCACTTGAGTCCATTCACCTCTCCCCTTTAAAAACTTTTTCCAAGAAGTACAAATACCATCTTTTACTTTCAATGGAAAAATTACAATACTCTCATTGTAGTATTTATAAGAGAAAGGTATATTTCTGAATAAATGGTTGAGGATCATCTCTTATATAAAAGCTCACTGAAAGTCTAACCTCACCTCCCAGACTTTATTCACACGAGTGAACACGATTAGCATTTACCTGGAAGCCAGCTTATTTTTTTCCTTCCTTGACCTTGGCCGGGCTGTTAAGGGAAGCTCACTGACTGGAGTCAGATCACTAATCACCTTATTCAGTTTCCGTAGTTCATTGCCTATCTGAAGTAATTTTTTAGGATTTGGAGTCAGGTCTTCTACATCAGTTCTCCGTGACTTCTTTACTGCATATTTTCCTACAGATGGTTTAAAAGGAGTTTAAGTTAGATCATTTTATTTAACCAGAGATACATCTTCTACAGTCATATTTTAAAACTACATCTCTCCCCCTCCCCCTTTTCTTCTTCAGAAGTCTTGGCATATTTCAGAAGTCTCAGCAGGTTAATTATGTGCATGGCAGTAATAAGAATCACCAAACTCAGGATTGGAGTGCAAGTTCACCGGCACACAAAATTCAGGGCTAGGATGTAATATACAGTCAGAAAAGAGTCTGGGGGCTGGCCCAGTGGTGTAGTGGTTAAGTTCACATGCTCCGCTTCAGCGGCCCAGGGTTCACGGGTTCAGATCATGGGTGCGGACCTACACACTGCTCATCAAGCCATGTTGTGGTGGCATCCCACATACAAAACAGAGGAAGACTGGCAAATACGTTAGCTCAAGGCCAATCTTCCTCACCAAAAAAAAAGAAAACAGTCTGGAGATTTTACCCAAACCAAGATGTTTAGATGCTATGACTGAAAAATTGTCAGATGTATATATTCTTGTGTGGGACTCAAAAGTCCATCAAATAAGGACTGCCTTTTTTGAAAGCTCTTCTTTGGTTAGTTTGAAAAAATAACATTATGGGAGACTCACGGGGTCTTGCCTTATCACTGCAGGCAAGATGGATGGCTCTGTACTCTGAACTACAATGCACCAAACAACTTTCCTAGTATTCACCACATGCTGCCTGCAACTATTTATTGGACTTGTGTTTTCATTTCTGGTAGAAAACCAATCTGAAGGCAAAAACTAGGTCTTTATTCACTGAAAGACAGTGGAATACAGACCTAGGTGCCAGTGGAAAGAGAACATGACGCACAAATACACTTCTGATACAATTCCTGTGTCAAAAATGCTTAGCAACTTACATCTGTAGCATGAGTGATTACTAAACTGTTTACTGAGCGCCAAACTTACTAGTACCCTCCCCTCTTTCAGTAGAGACTTTGGATTAATGTAATAATAAAATTTCACAGAAGAAATTGTACTTAACTACATCTTCCTAGGTTCACAATTCGAAATTTGGCCTTCCCAAGATGATAAGCTTCTCCTGACTTCTACTGTTCAACTCTTCTCTCTCCATTCCTTTCCCTCCACAACTGTTCTTCCGTTCTTTTCTCTTCCCTTCTCTTGTCTCCCCACCACCGTTTTGATACCAATTTCCTCATTTACATTTCAGCCTCAAGACTGGATGAGAATGGAAGAGAGAGAACACCAACACTTCTGGTTTATAGCAACTGTGACAGGTCAGGAATCAGCAGTCTCCTGGTCACTTCCTGAGTAGGATATGTAGAAGAAGAAGTGACTGGAAATCATTTCTACACAGGCCTTCCTCCCTGTTTAGGTGACGGTTCTCAACAATGGTAAAAGCTATTTATTTGTGAGTGTATTTGTAGTCATAACAAATAGAGAAGCTCTACTGTTCCTCTCTCCAGCTTGCTAGAAAAGGTGGAACACATAGGTATACTGAGTAAGCATTATGGTTTAGTATCTCTATTTAAAGTGACACGAAATATTTGACAGCAATCCCCTCTTACCATGATGTAAGCCATTTTTCTGGTACATATTACTTGGCAGGGTGTCTCGGTTCCATTCAGATGGCCTGAGCATCCTCTCTTGCTGTGATGGTGTGAGTTGTTCACTGTACTCCCAGAAGTACCTTCTTTTACCTCTCTTCCGAGAGGATATTGAAGTCATCTCCTTCAAGTCTTCCACAGAATCATTTTCATAGCCTTAAAAAGAAAAGTCCCGCACCCCCAATTTTTTAAGTTTCATAAAGTTCAATAGACCAATCAGAACAAACAAAGAGATCTCTTCTATTTATCACTTGATACATTTCCTTTCATCTGAAAACATCATTGGCATGCCAAAGACAATAAACGAAGTCTATAAAATAACTTTTAATATGGAAATCTCTAACATCAAATATTCAGGGGTTAATAAACATAAATAACTACACTATTTATTTTCCTTGGGTTTCTCTTCAGCTTTTATAAGTTAGCATATGACACTTTTTTTGTATCTTCACGTAGGATTGAGAGAATAATGAAATATAGCTACAGAATATCCAAAGTACCATTAGATAACGGTACTCAGACACTACACTGTGATTTTTAAATGTCTTCCTTCTAATATTGATGCATCCGCGGCCTTCCCAGGCAGAGAGCTGTGGGCATGTCTATGATGATATCCCATTAGGCAGAATGGTGTGAGGCAGCAGCAGTTTTCTGCCTACCTCCCACCTTACCCCTTCTGTAAAAGGACAAAAATGACAGTTCTTACACAGGCTATCAAAAAAAACTTACATGCCTAGCCTAACTAACATTTTACTGAAAGCAATTTGCATTTACTTCACTTTTTAAGAAGTTATTTTCCTTACTAATGGGAAGTTTCACAAAATACTTAATTCTGAGCTGCTAGAACTGTTGGTCATACCCAACACAGGATGACCTATAAATTTAAAACTGTCTAAGAATGCCCATCTTAGATGTACTCCACATGATTAGATGTACACAGAGTAGTGGGGAGGGGCTGTGCACAGGATGTACACAACCCTAAACCCGAGGTGGCCAGGAAAAATTGGGCCGCACTGGCCAAGCAAAATGACCACTTTCCCCCCTAAAAACATGGTTCCTCTGGAACTGACACTAAGAAAGTGATGACATCTGCACATTCTGGAAAAAAAGTTAGAATTTTACCAGGTTTTCTTCAGATTAAGAATTAATCAGGAATATGATTCCATTTATATGACATTCTGGAAAAGGCAAAACTATAGGGACAAAGTGGTTGCCAGGAGTTGGGGGTGAAGGGAGGGGCTGACATGAGAGAAATGTGGGGGGGTGATCAAACTATTCTGTATCTTGATTGTGGTGGTGGCTACATGACTATAGGCACTTGTCAAAACTCACAGAGGTGTACACTTAAAGAAAGTTGAATCTTACTGTGTAAAAATTATACCTTAACAAACATGACCTTTAAAAAAAGAATCAATTTGGAAAGCAGAATGATTTCAGGGCAACAATCAAGACAAACTTCTGTAGCATTGCTGGCATTAACAGCATTAGAGTGCACATGTGATACCTGAAGACAACATGGCAAGCAGTGTGACAGTGAACCTTAGGTTCTTCTTAAGAAATGATTCACAAGTTGAGTGATACAATCATTTCTAGGAGCCTGATTTTTAAAAATTGTGTTAGACACACAAAACACTAGCTTTGGCCTATTGACTCGTGCTAATGTTTCACTTCAAATTAAAAGATTTTATCTTGTTCCAGTTATCAACCTAGCTTTGGAAAAGGTGCAAGGGCCACATTGTGCCACTCAGGCCCCATGACTCAAGGGCCTTTTTAAAAAGGCCCTTGCTCACTGGTGCAGCCTCTATGGAAAACAGTATGGAAATTCCTCAAAAAATTTAAAATAGAAATACGTTATGACCCAGCTATCCCACTACTGGGTATCTATCCAACAAACCTGAAACCAACAATCCATAGAGGCTTATGCACCCCTATATTCACTGCAGCATTATTCACTATAGCCAAGAAGTGGAAGCAACCCAAGTGTCCCTCGACTGATGACTGGATAAAGAAGATGTGGTATATATATATACAATGGAATACTACTCAGCCATAAGAAAAGACAGAATTGTCCCATTTGCAACAACATAGATGGACTTGGAGGGTATTATGTTAAGCGAAATAAGCCAGAGAGAGAAAGACAAACGCTGCATGATTTCACTCATATGTGGAAGATAAACTAACACTCAGACAGAGAGAACTGTTTGGTGGTTACCAGGGGCAAGGGAGATGGGGAGTGGGCACTAGGGGTGAAGGGATGCATCTATATGGTGACTGACAAACAATAATGTACAACTAAAATTTCAGAATATTATAAACTATTAAGACATCAATAAAAAAGAAAAAAAAGAAAAAGGCCCTTGCTCCACCAGACCAAGCAAAATTTACTGGCTCGCAGAAATTACTGGCTCACAGAGATTATCCTAGAATGTCTGGGAACACCTCAACACAGGCTGATGGACCAACCAAAACACTCCCATCTTCCTACCAATGTCAAGAACTGGTGTTCCACATTTAAGCCTATCCCAGCCCAAAGCATAAGGGAAACAGCTTCCTCAGGCAACCCATCCCCGCCGCATTTAATTTGATCTGCTCCCTTAGCTAGCAACTCTCCTCAAGTGGCTTGGATTTCTGGCAAAACACTGTCCCTCTCACTTAATGTACTTACATATTTCACTTACAGATATTTCATTTGAGACTTCTAAGAACCTGATAGGAAAAGGTTATTAACCCCACTTACACAAAGAAACAGCTGCTGGAGGCTTTAAGTGATTTGGCAGAGCTGGGACTGACTCAGGCCCCATGACTCAAGGAGTCTAGCTCCAGCTGGGCTTCGCACTTTCCCTGTACCTATACAGTTAAATGGTCTAAGTGGATTTTTTTTCATATATATTCCATGTTAAACTCAAAGAGTCGTGAAGATTTCGATTTCTTCTGTCCCACTCAAATTAGTTACCAACTTTATTTACTTATACACATTCAGCCTTTTTCCAAATATTTAAGGACCATCAGTTTTTTTGGCCCAATATATTGACATTTTCTAATAGTATATACCATAAATTCACCAAAACACACAAGAAGACACACACAATGGATTTGTTAGTTAAAGCCATCCACCTTTCAATACAGAGACTACTATGATCAAGTAGAAGGCAGAAAAATTATATTCCCAGATCACTGGTCTAGAATTTAAAGTAATTAAATATTTCTCAAAGTATGTTCTAAGGAACACTATTACCATAAGATATGTCTCCATCCCCAAGTGAGTTCTGTGGTCAAGTAAGTTTTAAGAAACTCCCATCCTGAATCTCTCTCACCAAGTCACAGTACACACAAGCATATTAAAAGACTGAGAAATCATAACAGTAAATAAACCCACTCAACTCTAAGTTCCATGAAGACAAGGATCATGTCTGTTTTGTTCATCTCTGTACAGCCAATACCTAACACACACAGTGCCTGGCACAAAAGTGGGCACTCAAAAAAATTTTTTTTAACAAATCAATTATTTGTTTGATGCAACATTTCCCGTGGAGTCTTTTCCCTTTTCATTTGATGGACCATCATACTGATCTTACTCATTCCTTCCTGACGTGATTATCAAAAAGAAGTCAAAAAGGCCACATTTACTGCCTAAAATTCCAATCACACATCTTTGGTTAGTGCAGATTACTGCCATTAAGCTGGTAAAGTCAGTTGTGAAAATGTTTAATAGGGATTGCAAAATAAACTCTCATTCTGGGGACTTAATTCCTCGTGTTACAACCAAGTAATTCCATGACCCCAAACAGTTGTAGCCTGTCCACAGAATAGGCTCTATTAAAACTTGGGAGCAAGTCCAGAGTAGGGACTGAAACTCCATTTTACACCTTTCCTGGAGCTTTGTAGGCTCAGGCACTGTTGTAGCCAACTCCAAAAAATAGCATCAAGGGAGCTAGTCATCACAAAAGGGTCTTTGTAAACTGCCTGCTGCAAATTAAACCAATCAACCCACTCTAAAACAAGCACTCTGAAGAAACTATAACTATCCCCACTTTTCTGCTTCAAAGAATATCTTCTTGCTTCTCACCAATAATTCACTTTTGCATTCCTGAAGTCACTTGTTTAGCTCTTTCTTCCAAGAAAAAGAGAAATTTTCATTAGCAGATGTGAATAAACCCCAAATGATACCAAAAATTGTGTTGCTTTTGTGGTTAAACCATGTCATTTATTAACATTTGTGAGAACTGTCCAAGTAATACTAACCAAAGAAGTTTTACCTCAAGTCAACTGGAAATGAGTGAATTAAAAGCCATCCAAACAGTTAGCATTGTTAAATAGCACCAAAAGGAGAGAGTTTTACCCTGCCAAGTGCTAGCTAATACATCTCTGTTTTAAAGCAGTGTTGGTTATTCAACACCAACAAGCTCACAAATCAGGGTTCTTCTAAAAGAGACAAGGCAAGAGAAAGTGGCATGTCAGGACAACACCAACTATAACACTGGTTCCACCTCCCTTGAGAATTAAAAGGCTGAGAAAATGGAAATGAGGGTCCGCTTACCAAGTGATCCGTCTTCACGGACCTACTCATCTCTCAACACATTTATCCAGGTGAAAACAAGTCAAAAGATCAAGGACAAATTTAAAGTGGAGTTAAAAGTCAAAGAAAAGCAAAACCACAACCAGAAGTGGGGGAGACAGTATAGTCCTTGCCTGCCCTAGTTGGTGATGGTGGGATTTACTGACTCCCTCTGATTTCTATATTCCTTTAAGCACCAGCTGGTAAAGGCATCTCCTTCCCCACACTTGCCATTTCCCTTTGCTATTACCTGTCTCCCCTTTGTCTCACCCTTCCCCTACCCACCTACCCTAATCCTAAATATGGGACTCAAAGCAATAGGGCTGATCTGTCAGACTTGAAGGACCGTTCACAGACAGCACTCTGGTCTTCAGATGGGAGAGAGAGATATAACTTACCACCAGCTACAAAGACAACTTTCCTTGAAACACCTCAAAGCAGATTTTATTAATTTGTTGAGAGAAAAATTTTCCTGCCAGGTAGAAGAGATAATTGTTCTAGACTATACAGAGTTCTAAAGTAAACTAAAAAAGGCACAAACCCTTTTCCTCCACCTTAAACTTAAAGTACCTTTTCCTTACTTGAAACTCCACCCAAGTCAAACAATTTGGTTGTATCAAATACATAAATCTAAGCATTTGTGTAATAGAAAGATTTCACTAAAAGGAGAGTCTTTCAGTGATAAGAGTGCCTCACTGGCTACAATATAGCTACTATGGCTTAAAAACCTTTCTGAAAATTAAATATCAATGTTTATACTGCCAGAAATTCCAGCAATCATCATACAAAAGGGCTCTCTTGGACAATTTATAAAGTTTTTTTAATAATTTAGTTTTTTTATGTGGAAGTTATAGTACCAACATTATTTCTGAAGAAAATAACTTTTGCTTAAATTTGAAGATCTTCACTTCTTTATGCATTTTTAACTGTGTGACATTTGGCAATACCATTTTCATAAATAAACTGCATAAGCCAACAGAGGCAATAGCCCAAGCATGTAAATGCTGAAGTGAACCAGTTCCCCACAGGTTGCAGAGTCTCCTTCACACTCATTAAATTACAGCATGTATTTTTCTTAAATGGAAAAATCCTGTGCAAATGAAAGATGCAGGAGACACAAAGAAAAAGCTCTTTTCCCTTATTCATACAGTCAGTTCTGCTGGTTACAGGCATGAGTAATACAAACCAGCATCACTGGGCTCACCATTCTAGGGACTCCTAACTGACTCAGCTATAACAGAGCAACATATACAGAAACTGGAATATGTTTTAAACCAATCAATTCTTGGCATCTTTGTAAAGCCGCTCAAGACAGTGACAAATCGGGTCACTTAATGTAAGATAAATTAAGGAGAAACCCTCGAGGAATCAGCATATGAACCACTATATGAACAAAAGTGATTATTTTAGAACTGCTTGAATAGAAAAAAGCACTTAGATATTTGAGCCAAGATATTAAGTTATTTAATCCCCAAACTAAGACAAAGAAAGCAACCACAGAAAAACTTTCTGTTTCAAGATAATAGGAGAAAGGTCAGTTTGGTAAGCCTCCAAGCATTACAATACCTGGTTCAGAGAAAGTGTCACTAATATCATCATCCTTGTCATCTTCATAATCCTCTTCCTCTTCTTCCTCCTCCTCATTTTCAGAAAGTTCGTGCTCGCTGCCAAATCCTTCATCATGGTCCTCATCATCAACATCCTCCTCATCCTCCTCATCTTCTTCAGGACTGCATTTGGTTGGCTGTTCACCCAAGTTGTCAGAGACAAAAAGAGAATAATTGTGCTCTTCTTTTTTCTGGGATGAATCTGAGACCGATGTGCTGGCAGAAAGGCTGCTACTCTCTCCTGCTGCAATTGACCCAGGACCCTCCTGGGGCAGGGGACTGAGTAATAGTTCCTGGGTTTCTTTAAAAGGCAAAGCTGGAGTGGCATGACCCTGAAGAGGCTCCATCCCTTTTCTCTCTGGTCTCTTCGCTACCGCACCACAGTAGCAGGTGTTCTCCTTTGCTGCATCTGCATGAACCTGGCTCAGCAAGGGCCGGCTCTGCTGCACTGGGTTGATCTTTACCTTTGCTTTTTTTACATAGTCTTTACATTCAACATGAAAGTTCACCTTTTCATTATGATACATGTTGGTCTTCACCATGATTTGTGTGCTGGATGTGGGTTTACTTGCTTTTTGGACACAGTCTGACAAAGGGACCTCAGCCTGAAGAGTCTTAGAAGAACACACAGGGGCAGCTGCTCTGCTTGCAATCTTTTTACCAGGGAATGAAGAGGGCAAGGGATTCTGTTTGACACTGAAAAGTGAATCAGGGTAATAAAGGGAATCGGAAACAGACTGAGAGTCCTCACTATTAAGCTGGGCCAAAGTTGGAGTTTTACTTATGACCTCTTCATCTTGGTAAGGGCTAGAAAAGTCATCAAGACCCAAGTAATCCACTTCTTTTGTTCCCCAGATGTCACAGCTGGTTAGTTTGGTGTACTTTGTCAAGTCTTCACAGTATGTATCCCACTGTTCCCAGTTTGAGGTTAAAGCACTCTCATTATCCAGGACATCTGTGAAAGACTCCAGATTTTCAATGTCTTTGCAGTCCTCCAAAGAAAGAAAGTTGTCTCTAGGATTCTGTTGGTAGTTCATCTCTCTATCCTGGGAAAGGTTTAAAAAAAAAATCACACACCATATTTTAGGAAATAAATATTCACCTCCATCCTCACTTCCATATATCAAATTGATAAATCAGTACTCCACCTCTGGGCTGTTTTATTTTAAGATTAAAGGCTACTTACATGATGCTTTACCATTCCACATAATATTTCCTTGGGCAAAGAAAAAAAAAAAAGGGAAAATATGTCCCTTGAGAGGTTTAAGTATGGTCCAAATATCAAGGGCTCTTGAACTTTACTATAAACACGCTTTCTGAAAAAAGTTTTTATTTCCTGATCTTTGACTTAGAAGGATTTTGGGATCTCCTTAGAAACAAGCTTCAATTATAAAGCAAATAATGAAGACCTTACCTTTATCACAGAAGAATCTGTCTACTAAGTGAGAACTTAAATATAGAGGCAAAGAGCAATCCAATGAGAGTTGGAACTCAGCCACAGAAAGATAAGATCTTCGGTAAGACCTTGTAACAACTCTTGGGCATGGTGAATAAAATACTCCTCATGAGTAGAGATGTGATTTGTAAAATGCCAGAAACACTACACCACCATTAAAAGGAATACAGTGAAGCTGTAATGTACTAATATGAAAGGCTGCTCACTATATATTTTTATTTTAAAAAGAATAAGTTACATAATATTGTATCTGTAAATATGTCATCCAATTAAAAATATTCACATATTTATATATGCCTAGAAAACTCCGTTAGTAGTTACCTTTAGGGAGAAGGTTTGGAAGGTGGAGGCTCAGGAGGGAAATGAGGAAGTTTTCAGTTTGTTTTTGTTCTGTTTTGATTCTTGCATTTGTTTGTTTGGGTCTTTCTGTTTTGTTTTTGTTTGTGTGTGGCTGTCTGTGGGTTTTAATAGCTTTATTGAAGTATAGTTTACATACCATAAAATTCACCTGTATTAAGTGTACAATCCAATGATTTTTAGCAAGTGAATAGATTTGTGTTCTTAAGTTTTCCAGTTTTTATACACTTCTGTATTGCTTAAGTTGTATGTAATTAAATTATTTTTTAAACATTTTTCTTAGGAATCTTAAACATCTATTTACCTCAAGAATAAATGATAAGTATATTCAGATATTGCTTGGAATTGCTATTTTTGTCTCACATTCTCTGGGTCATACACCTTGCTCAATGTTACCATTTCTAAATTTTCCAGGTGAAAAGTCCTTTAGCAGTTAGGCATTTTAAAAAAGACAGTTTCTCATCCTCATCATCAAAAACTAGACTTAAAGATATGTAGATCACCTTTCCTCTTACTATTTTCAATGGGTTCATACATCTTTCTACGATTATAAGACTGATATCACAAGAATCAAATTTGGCCTAATCACATCTTTTTTTCCTTTCAGATATTTATAAATAAAAACTCTACCACAATACTTTTACCCCAAATGAAGTAAAGCAGAATCCAAGAAAATGTTCCTTACCAGTTCATACATGAAATCTGGATCTGAACTGTTTGCTAAGAGATCTGTGCTCATCAGAGTCTGTTCTGAAAAGGTGTGGCTTCGAAAGGCATCCCCAAAAGGCGGATCCATTCCGCTTACACTAGGCTACAACAAAGTGGTTTTAATTTCAGAAAGTTAAAGACTAATTCAGGATCAATTTATTACACATAAGCCCCACTCCCACGCCTACTAACTCACTATTTTCAGAACACGATTCTGTTTTTTCTACTGTTTAGTACATTTAAGAGATTTAACTACGTTAAACTATGGACTTAGGAAAATTACTAAGATGCATTAAAAACAGAAAATGAAATAGAATGGCAATTGTTAATAATACCTAACTTCTAAAACCTAATGCTTATTTATCCACTGGAGTTAGTGTACAGGACCTAATGAGTACTTTTATTTAGCTATATAACATTTCTTCAAATCCGTCTCTAACAACGCTCCCTGAAGTGGAGAATTCCCTGCCATTTCCTGGAGTCTGCAGAGGTAGCAAGTCAGTCTCACTCTGTACTCCTAAGTGAGTCCAATGTCTTATTTCCCCAAACAAGCTGGAAGACAATTTGGGTATCTCTAGTCCAACAAATGCCTCCAGGAATATGAACGAGATAGGATCAACCAAACAACCAAAAATCTCCTGAGTGAGACCAGCAACTTTGGCATGAGCTTAGTAGCCTTAATCCTGATCCCTGAAAAGGATACAATTCATTCCATAAAAAATAAGAAAGGGAAAAAAGACTCAGGACCCAGAATTAATGCTCCTTCTTCTTTTCTCTCCCCCTTTTCCATTTCTGGAGAAGTCAAGAGTGAAGTCAGGGCTCACACTCCTAAAGTGGCCCAAACAAGTGAAGAGCCTCACTCTGAAATCTAACTTGGATGAAGAAAGAGGATGGGAAAGAATAAAAATTTCCTCTTTGCCTTTTTGTCCTTCTTCTGCAAGTTTCTGTTGAAACTTTTAAATATTATATTAGTCTATTTGTTTATATTTCTCTATCCATATACCTTCTACTTACCACAGACTGGCCTTTTCACACACTCTCTCATCATATTTTTCTTCATTGGTAATTATTCCATTCTTTTCTTTCTCTGATTTCCCCCAACCCTACCTGGCTGCAAGAACTTTCTTCCTAGAAAAATTTAGCTTGAGAAAATAAGTGTTTAAGATTAGCCCTAAATTCAAGTATTCAATAAATAGCAAATTAAACCTTGAATGGGAAAGAATTCTAAATGGGTATACGTAGTCCACTTGGCACAGAGGTCGGGGTGGAGGTAGGCCACTGGTCTTTCTAATACCAGCTAGCATATTCCCTTTCCTTGCGTCTGCTGCCTGCTTCCGAGTCACTGGACAGTCCCAGCAAGTTGCTGATTTCCTGTGCTCAAGGGAAGGTCTGCCTGGGCCCACATAAAGCCACCTAAGATTCCCTGCCCTCTCACTATTTCTAGGTTTCTTCCCAGCACTGAACACAAACAAGGGAGGGGTAAGAGCTAACCACTGGAGGTGGAAGGGAAGAAGTTGGACATGCAGAGTGGGGACTAACAGGGCTTCATTTATTGTTTCAGTGATTACCTCAAAACAAAACTGATCAATTCAAAGTAGTTATCATAATATAAATAGATATAATCATTCTGAGACATATTTGTGGGGAGACATATATGTGTGTATGGTTGTGTGTGTGAGTATGAAAGAGAGAGGTTGAAGCGCCTCAGCATTTCCTCTTAATTACTTCTATATTCAACAGGCATAAATGGAAGGAACAATTAGGTAATAGGAAGAAGATGGAGGAGATGGAAATGGGCTTTCTGTGGCAGATTAATTTTCATGGTTTAGCATCCATAAAGCCAGCATATAGATGTCCACCTTCTAATCAACTTTTCATTCACCATGTTCCTTGTGTCAAGCTCATTAAACTTCAAACCTGTAGCAAAGGAGGAAATAGAAGCAATGGAAGGAAGGACATGACATATATTCAAAACTAGCTGAGATCACAAGTAAAATGTCTTAAAAAGGTAGTTAGTGCATCAAGTTGTGTTAAGAGTCAAAGAATTTACAGAATGGTACAGAGAATTTACAATGGTACTGACTTTCTGCAGTGGGAAAATATAAAACTTTGCACCTACTCTGAATGATTTACCTGAGGCATTTCCAAGCCCAGATCTTGTGAGTCCGATCCCAAACTTCTTTTTTTTCTCGCTTGTAAATTCCTTTCCAGCTTTACTTTTAATTTCAAGATCAAAGACGATTTTCACAATAAACGGTAGGTTTCCCCAGAATGCCTTGGATTCAACTGCTTGGATCACTGCTTTTTTTTTTTTAAATAATTCTGTGTGAATCTGTCAAACAACAACACAAAGTAACTTCACTGAGCTCCACTAAAAACAAGCTGACCTTTCAAAAAAGACATTAACAAAGAACACTTTAAAGGAGTAAGTCTTCTGGTTGCAATATCAAGAATTTGGTTGTTTCTTAGTACCAACTATTCTGAAAGTCACCATTCCTCCCTTTATTTGTTTCTAAAACAGGATTAGTCAATAACCAATGGCAACATTTTTTTAAAAACACCCTAGCAAAATTAACATAGGCCCATCCTTCCAGTGACCGGAAAGATGTACTATACTTAATACTAGAGTAAAGCTTCCATTCGTTTTATGTTCTGTATGAGAAAACATGTCTCAGCATTTAATTCCATCTATTGTGTAATCATTACTGCTAAATTTATCTATATTTTATATCTCATAAATCTACAAAGAGTAATGAATATATAATAGTCAATGATATAATTTAATATATCCTCTACATTAAATAAAATCACATTCCTATTGGCATATGCAACATTCCTGAGTTATAAGTGAAAGCTATCCTTGAAGTAAGAGTTATTCCACTAAGTTTTTAACACATGTATGTTGAGGGGAGAAATGGGGATGAGGACTACTTTGCAGAGTGGTTTCAAAGGTTAAGTTAAACAATGATTGCAAATCACATGGCACAGGGTCTTATGTAGTAGAGACTTAAATGTTAGTTCCCTTTTTCTTCCTCTGTGAAGGCCTTAATCAAGAGGAACTAAACAGCTATACCTCACTTCATCTTTTCCTAGATTAGTGGTATTCAAAGTGTGATCCCAGGATCAGCATCAGCATCAGCATCAACCTGGAAATTTGTAAGAAATGCAAAATCCTGGGCTCCTACTAAGACCTACTAAAGCAGAAACTCTGGGAGTAGGGCCCAGTAATGTGTTTAACAAGCCATCCAGGTGATTCTGATCCCCCCTAAAATCTAAGAACCGCTGCCCTACAATGAACTCCTTGCTCTCATTCAGTCCAGATGCAGTTTTCATTTCTTAGATTGATGTAAAGTGCCAATTTAAGCTGGGCTGTCCTCTGTAGTTAACACATTCTCTGGGCTAGAAGGTTAGAATGGGACATTATTTCAATTTCAAAGGCCTTTGGCTGAACAAATAAGAGATAGTCAACAAGGGAGTCAATAATTGTTCTACCTAATTAGATTACTAAATTGACTACCATTTGTATTTCCTGGATCTTTGCTGGGCTCTCCCCTCTGGTGGGCTGTCATTCCCAGCTTGCTGTTCTAGCCTAGGAAACACCATCAAGTGCCCAGTCTGGGCCTAGAAACGGAATTAACTATACGTCTCAATCCAGTGCTACAGTCTAAGTGGACTGATCCCTGCTCCTGCCAAAGGCCAGTTCTGGCCCAACTTCTCCTCATGTGGCCTCATGCCTTGGTCTCATTGCTGATACGTAGTCTCAGCCCTAACTCTTCCCCTGATTCCTGTGAGAAACAAGGTCAGTTGCCTTTCCTACTCCTATTACTTAGACCCCCAAAAGGCATATGATTTAAGAGATGCATTAAACAAAGTGGATAGTGTAATCCTGGCTTGATATTCTCTAAAACCTGAAACTTATCCTTACTAGCAACAGAACTGAAGACTCAAGAAAAGATTCAGCTCTGTTCAACATATATCTATTGGCTTCTACTGAAGACACCATCTACCAACAGCATGGCTTATCAGGGAAACACTGGACAAAAAAGGGCTGAGTTCTAGTTGCAACTCTCACTTGCAAACTATACAACACTGGGCAGGTCAATCTTCCTAAGCCTCATTTTTCTTACCTCTAGAAAGAAAGCAATACCACTGTCTCCTGGCTACTGAATTTCTGTGCCTTAAAACTTCCACACAAGTATTATTTAAAATCTTACTTACACTCCTGGCCTCAAAACAAACTTCAGTCAATGCAGTTAGCAAAAAGAGCACCTGTTTGGGAGACAGGAGACTTGGATTCCAGTTTTGATCCCACAATTAAAACTAAACAGCCTTATAAATTAGAGCAAGTTACTTAAATTTTTGCATTACCTCCTAGTCTGAGGAATTACAATTATTCTCCCTTAACTATGTAAGAGGGATGTTAAGAGAATTGAATGAGATATTAACTTAGGATATAGTAATATAGTAAATCTGCAGGGCTAGCCCGGTGGCATAGTGGTTAAGTTTGCGTGCTCTGCTTCGGCAGCTCGGGATTTGCAGGTTCGGATCCCAGGCACAGACCTATGCACCACTTATCAAGCCATGCAGTGGCAGGCATCCCACATAAAATAGAGGAAGATGGGCACAGACATTAGCTCAGGGCCAATCTTCCTCACACACACACAAAAATAAAATACAAAAAAAATAAATCTGAAAGGTGATTATTATCAATAGGTATATTTTGCCAATACTTTCTTCTGTCTCATAGCTAATCCAGCTCAGAAACTCAACATCTGTGACAGCTGTTGGCAACAAGGCTGAATGTTTTAAAGACACCAATTCCCAAAGTGAGGGTATCCACCATGCAAAGGGTTGAGTTGGTTCACCTGGGACAGTTAAAGGTCCTTAGTTGCTTCTCCTAGTCTCTCAGGTGGCAGCAAATAACAGGGGGGAAGAGCCAATTCTACTCCAAGCCATAGGACCTCTTTTCAATGATAACCTCTTCTGTTCTCTAAAACTAATGACTCAAGTTCACAACAAACTATCCTCATCCCCAACATTTCATACCCCTTTTCCAAAAGTACTTGGTACCATTCCAAACATTTACTGTGAAACAACTATAGAGAACAAAATTCCTCACCAAAAAGTGGAAGCAAACAATAATATAGGCTTCTACAGCAATTACCATGACATAGAATCTTGCAAAATGATGCACTGCTCCATAACTATATCCTATACCAGGGAGCCATATACAAAGAGTACATTAATGCTTAGATGGCTGAGTAACACTGAAGAGGAAGACATAACAACTTGCTTTTCAGGATGGCTTCACACTTCTTTGGGCTCAAGAATATCCATGTTTTACTCAAAGCTTTGATATTAGGGTACATAGAAGGCAATGGTCTAATTTCCCAATGTGTAACCCGAGGAATATCTGTTCCAAGGAATGTTAGATGGTTACTCAACAAGAGCGTTGTGAGGTTTGGAAAGTACCACGTTAAACAAAACTGTTACAGTGCCTTCATGCAGGACTTCTTGGAAACTTCAAGGTGCTAGGTGCTAATGCATGTTATAAATCACCAATTGGTAAACAGAGCAGATATCATTTCCCAAACTTATTTGATCATAAAACCCTCCACCCTGTCCTCAAGCAGACCTTAAGACTAGTGTTTCTTCCAAAAAAACAAACAAAAACAAACCACTAGGTGAAAGGCTAAACTAATTCCCCTAGTTATTACTTCCTTGTATTCACAGCTCTGGCTCCCCAGTTCCCAGTACAATTTTGTGAGTTTTTCAAGGGAGAGAGAGGACTGTGGGTCCATCAGAAATAATATTTACCATAGATTTTCTGTACCTGGGCTCATTCAAAACTATTCAATAATAGCTCCTAAGCACAGGAAGATACTCTGGTAACAGAGAACTAGCTCCCTGAAGCAATGAGATGGGGCAAGTGATTGATTTATAAGCAGCAATGGTACCACGTGACAACAGCCACAACTTCAAATCTCTTTCATAGCCCCTTCCACCAGGTCCTACCCTACGCTTTTTTCCTTCTCCACTTGAAAATACGTTGAGGCTTACTATGAATGTTAGGCAAGGCAAAAAGTAAAGTAAGATGATAGATAAGGTCAAAGGACTTCTTACAAAAGCTCATCCCTGCGACTGCTCAAACCACTGATCCAAACTTTAAAAGCCAAACCCAAGAGCTGCCTGGTGTGCCCCAGCAGCTCACACACATCCAAGAGCTCCTAAAATGTGCCCCTTCTGAAGCTGAGGGTTTCAGTTGATCCCTGAGAGTCCCCATATAAAACAAGGCTGACATCAAGGAAAATATAAACCTCTTTGTAAATGAAAATGTCTTATGAATAAGCAGATACTGGATATGATGGCCAGAACCCCTGCAGCTCTCCTTTCATATGGCACTGGCTTAGGCCACTGCTCCCTTTCTGTAACTTGAGGGAACTGGTTTCTCACAATGATAAGTAGCACTTCTGAATCATCCAACATTCACTAGAGCAGATGTTAAAAAATTTTTGACACGGCCATTAGGATGGCTATTACCCAAAAAATGGAAAGTAAGTGTTGGTGAGGATATGGAAAAATCGGAACCCTTGTGTACTGCCGGTTGGAATGTAAAATGATGCAGCTGGGAAAGTTTAGCCGTTCCTCAAAAAGTTAAAATACAGAATTACCATATGATCCAGCAATTCCACTTCAGGGTATATACCCAAAAGAACTGAAAGCAGGGACTCAAACAGATACACATACACCCATGTTCACAGCAGCATTATTCATGATAGTCAAAAGGTGGAAACAACCCTAGTGGCCATCAACAGAGGAATGGATAAACAAAATGTAGTACATACATACAATGAAACATTATTCAGCCATAAAAAGGAATGAAATTCTGACATATGTTATATCGTGGATGAACCGTGAAAGCATTATGCTAAGTAAAGGAAGCCAGACAGAAAAGGACAAATATTATAAGATTCTACTTATATGAGGTACCAGAATAGGCAAATTCATAGAGACAGAAAGTAGAACAGAGATTACCAGAGGCTAGGGGAGTTATTGTTTAATGGGTAGCATTTCTGTCTGGGATGACAAAAATATTCTGGAAAGAGATAGTGTGATAGTTACACAAAATTGTCAATGTACTTAACGCCACTGAATTGTATACCTAAAAACAGTTTAAATGGCAAAATTTGTTTATTTTACCACAATGAAAAATGTTAAAAAATTTTTTGGTAAAAGAAATGCCAACACATTTATACTGTTATTTAATTCATATACCACAGTTTATTTTGATCTTTCCTAATCTTTGCTGGTTCATGCTCATCATTTCTTTCAAGTGAGCAGAGTTCTTGGGTTCTCTCTCTGTTGTCTTTAAACTGTACCATATCCACAATTCTAAGATGTGGTTACTGTCCTGACCCCTAATTTAAATAAATCATTTCTCCTGAGGCTTAATCCCCAAGTAGAGATGAAAGAAAGGGAAGAGTGGGGAGGGAGAGGCAGGAGAGGAGGGAGGGAGGAAGGAAGGACCACTGACTTGGTAATTGAAAAGTTTATACAATGTGTATATCCCATGGGACTTCCTTATTTCAGTTTATCAGTTTGCCCAAGCTCCTTAGCAGCCCAGGACCCATCACCACACATTCCACCCATCCTGCTATACTTCATATGTCCCACTCAACAATTCTTTTCCTTTTGAAAACTACTGAGCAAGAGCTGAACAAAACAGTTCTTTGGATGCTTACTAAATCAAACTGTTTCATGGTGCAGCAGAAATCAGAGCTCCCCAAATCTCCAAACCATTGAGGAAACAGAGGCTGCCTATGCAAGGAACACCCTGGAGGAAAGGTGGGGGCCACCTCCCCCCTTTATCATGTCATATAAATCCTGTGAACACAACTGCAGGCAAATCGCTATTTTTTACCCTTCAATAGCAGTTCTTTAGACTCCAAAATTTAGAAAACAGGCAAGTAAACTTCAAACTAGACAGTTATAGTTGATGTCAGGAATTATTAGCAAAAGACTCCCATTATTTATTTTCCAAATCCTGAGGCTACTGGTCTTTAAGTAGGGAAGAGAGGAGGTAGAAGAGAGTAAGGAGGGAGAAGACAGATCTTTTCCCTCAGACGGGGTGACCAAAGATCATTTTCCTAGTCAAGCAGTACTTGTCGTGACCTTACAAGCAGATGTGCTCCTTCTGCCACACCACCTTGTGAACTCGTTATCCCTGGGTTAATCCAAGAGTCTTTTATTTTCACACTAAGAGAGTTTAAAAAATATAGGGTTGAATGAGGTTTGCCACAAAAATTTAATTAAGCAATATAATTAAAACTACATTTTACTAAGAAAAGATACTAAATCTCAAAAGTGATCTCTCCTTAGAATGAAGTCTTGGAGGAAGACACAGGACCTCTTGGAATTTTATTCGATTCCTTTCCAAAGACTTCCGCCAAAGTTTAATCCTTGGGCTACAGAGACAACATATGGGAGCTCAGTTAAAACCCTTAGGGAATCAAAAAGAAAGGCCATTAAAGCAGGTTTCTGGATCAATGTGAGTTGAATGGGAAGAGCTACTTTTTATTTCTGAGAACTATCAACTACATGATATTAGGGGCTTTCTGCAGCCTTGATACCTGTCAATTATTCTTGTTCAGAGCACAAGAATAAAAGCATGGGACAGTTTTAGACAGAACCAAAGAATGCATTTCTAACCCCAGCCACCCTTGGTTACCACTGGCAACAAAATATTCAGAGTTTATACTTGTGTACCTGTTTACAGATTACAAAGCACACTGGTATACCCTGTCATTTGATGAAACAACTTGGTGAAGTAGTTAGGATAAGTATTAGCATCATTACCATCCTCTACCCTCTGTCCAACTGTTTTTACATTAAGAAAAGTTCAGCAAGGATAAGAGATTTGTTGAAGGTCATTCTGTAAATGGATGCCTCTGTGCAAACCTACCATCACAGAGACCACCTCTACTCTCAGTGCCTCAAAGATCATCTCTAGAGGACTCCCAAATCTACATCTTCAGCCTAAACACACAAGCGCATGAGCCCTACCACCTGAGATCCAGGTATTCCCATGTTCACTCATATCACATGACCTCAGACACAACATGCTACCTTCCCATCCAAATATTCCTATTCTGTCAACAGTACCATCACTCTCAAACATCCAGGCATGGAACACTGATCTCAGCCTTGACTCTTTTCTTCTTCCTCCTCACTCACTGTGTTAAATCAGGCCAATTCTCTCTAACAAAGATATACTGACAATTTACCTTGTACCAAGCACACGTGCATCTGTATGACTTCGCCCTTCCCACTTTCTCAACCCTTTCTTGGGCCTCATCATTTTCTATTTACCATTCCAATATTTGCCCTACAGATCTTCCTGTCTCCAGCCCCTCCCTCCAGTTCTTATGCCCCATTATAAAATTATTTGTGCTCATAAGTTTTCAGCAACTTCCAAACATCTCTTGGATAATGTTCAAAACACTCAGACGCAATCAATCTATCTTTCCAACCCCATCTTCCACTACTCTTCTATAAACGAAACACTAATATTAGCTTGATCTTACAATTTCCCCCAAATCCTTCAGGTACTTACAATCCCACTTCACTCCACTAAGGATCTCCGACAGTGAGACTCTGGCCTTTCATGCCTTTGCTCACAATGTTTTTCCTCTTTCTCCTCCCCAACCCCTTGCCTCCACTAAGCAGACTGCAAAATCTTTGAGAATGACCATTCTGTCTCACGTCTATTTCACTACAGTATTTCACTACAAAAGCAATGCTGTGCCCAGCACAGGCATCCAGACAAGAGTTAACTGACAATCAATGGAAAATCCCCTAAGACCACAGGTCCTTCTGGATATGGAATCAGAGGTGCAACATTCTTCACATACGAAGAGGACATTACAGAGAAGTCAGTCATTCAACGTATATTTACTGAGCATCTTTTACGTGCTCCAAAGTATCTTGAAGTAGGCCTGTTAATTCAAGTCTTGAATCATTGCAGTATCATATAGTAAAAATATTTAAAATTGTACTCCCAAAATTTTTTTTAAATTTCCAGGAAGAGTGCTGCTTCAATTTCAGTCAATTTTAAAGACCTGAAACCATTCTTGTCTAGGGAGGAGAGGGTAGAGGAAGGAGTAAGATTAAAAATTATTTAAACCAACTGAATCTAGGCACTGAACTGATACATGTTACATTGTCTTTCTCTCCCTCTCTCTCACACACATTTTTAATTAAAACGAAATATTTTATACAGGTTAAAGATTTGAGTTTTAAAGAATCATTAAGCTTTCTGAGCTGTTCTACAGAAATCTACAAAATGTAAAAATGGAACAATACAATTAAAGGCAGCAGCACAAAAACACACAGTGGTGCAGGTGAGAACACACGAGCCATACAGCAAGATTCCAGGAAAATAACATCACAGGATACTCTGGACATATTCTAATAACTTTGGCACTCCTGTTATCAAGGATCTGGGCTCTTTTTCAAAATTTACTGTCTCCTCCCTCCTTTTCCAGATTTGACACTTTTTCAAAAGTAGCTTGAATAATAACTAGAGACAATTTTGAAATTCCCTTCAAATTCCTTCCTACTGTGTGAAATGGGCTATACAGTACTCCCCCCTTATCCGTGGGGGATATCAGACCCCCAGAGGATGCCTGAAACTGCCAATAGTACCAAACCCTATATTGAACCCAATACAGTCAACCCTATAACCAAGGCAGCTACTAAGTGACTAATGGGCAGGTAGCGTATATACAGAGTGGATATGCTGGACAAAGGGATAATTCACGTCCCCAGCGGGATGGAGTGGGATGGCACGAGATTTCGTCATGCTACTCAGAGCTGCGCACGATTTAAAACATGAATTGTTTATGTCTGGAATTTTCCATTTAATATTTTTGGACCACAGATGACTGTGGGTAACTGAAACTATGGAAAGTGAAACTGCTGATAAGGGGGGACTACTGTACTACCGGCACAGGACTACAGAACAGCTGGTACAGAGGTTACAGGCACAGAGCTACAAAGAGGTTTTGAATACAATTTTGCAGTCATTTCTTTCAACACTGAGAAAGGCTGGCTGTCTCTTTGGCTCCAATACTCCTAAAAGGCTTGCTCTATGAGAAGCAAAGTCTAAATTCAAGATAAAAGGTTCTGCCTTATAACTGAATATTTGGAATTTCATTCTAGATTCCCACTTGCCCTCCTTTATGTGTAAATGCAAGAATTCCCCCTCTTACTTTGTAGGGATATTGTGATTCGTGATACTATGTAAAGTATCTAGCCCTGGCACAAAACAGATACTCAATAAATGCTGGCTATTTTTATTCTCAGATTCCTTCCTTGGTATAAGATGTCCCTGGGATGTTGCTGCTGTGAAGATATAAACCCAAACTCAACTCAGAATCCTCGATTATCTAAATTCCACACTTAATTATCACAAAAACCCACTGCCTGCAACTAGGGTGAATAAGAGATACATAGGCAACACAGGTCATTTAACACCCTTGCCCCTGGGCTTTATGAGGGTGAATGTCAATTATGCTGGTTTAATCAGCAAAAGAATCTTTGTATTCACAAAGAAATTCATAAAGCTAGCAAACTAGTCATCTCTGTACACAATAAAGATTGGGAGATATTACAAGAGGAAAGGGCTTCTTCAGAGAGATGATTGCTTTTACCGTTCAAAAATATGACATAAAATTTATCTCTTTTTCACAGTTATACTGGCTTCACCATAGATTCTGGGCAATTTGAGGGAATGGACTTATATAAAATTTATCTTTATATCCATAATACCTTACACAGTTTCGAACAAACACACACACACACAGTTTAATCTATACTATACTTGTCTCAATAGGGTTCAGAATAATTCAAACAAAGGAGGCAGACTATCCTAACTGCACTGAATAGAATCAGTAGCTCTCAGAAGAAAAGTAGAGGAACCAGAACCTGGTCCCACCCTCCCATCAGACACTCAGTATTCTTACATCCCTCCAATCAGAGAAAAGAATAAAATTCATTTACATAATTCATTAGTTTTTAACTTGGGAGTTTGGACAACCAGCAAGTTATTATGCTAAGCTCTAAAACAAAGGTAATAGGGTCCTAACAAGTTCACTAAGAGTATGTACATTTTAAAACAAAAGACAAAGTTAACTGAAGATTTAAAGCAAAGGTCTCAAACTGGACTGCAGCCACAAATCAATGCCTACATATGGGTTTTGTTGTGCCCACACATTAGTGTTTTTAAAAAATTAAATTTTAACTGCCAGCATTTAAATTGGAAATTTCATATAAAATTTCTGATTCCTAGTATCAAATGCCACTCTCTTGGGAAAAGAAAATCAGACCTGACAACACTGGGTACATATTTCTGGCAAGATGATCACTTGAACTGAAGTGCGAGTTATCCCTTTAAACAGGCCTGTGCTCTCAGCCTGCTCTCAGTTCCATCGAGTCCCATCTTACAGATGAGGAATCTAAGCCTAGAGAATCTCAAAACCAAACAAACAAAAGCCTATTTGTGAATATAGCTAACTCCAGGACTTTCACTCTTAACCATCTGCAACTCCATCTCCAAATAAAAGGTAGTTAATGTTAAGAGATATTTAAAAGATCTGTATATGAATGTTTATAGCAGCTTCATTCACAATAGCCTAAAATCTGGAAGCAACCCAAATATCTATCGACGGGTAAATGGATAGACAAATTGTGGTACATCCATACAGTAACAAGGACTCAATTGATATTTGAAACGACATGAAGCAATCTCAAAAGCATTAAGTAGAAGCAATCAGACTCAAAAGACAACACATTCTATGATTGCATTTATATGAAATTCCAGGAAAGACAAAACTATAGTGATAGAAAGCAAATCAGTAATTGGAGCCAGGGGTGAAGGGGGGCATGAGGGAACTTTTTGCAGTGATGGAGGAAATGGCCCACATCATGATTGTTAGAGGTGGTTAGATGACTGCATACCTTTCTCAAAACTAAAAGTTGGGTGAATTTTATTTTATGTAAATTATACTTCAATAAAGCTTATTTTTAACAGAAGTGTTTAGAAAATACTGTAAAACTACAGAGAGAGTACTACCATCTCTACCCGGGAAAGTTTGGGAAAGCTTCAGGAAAAGGTGAGATTTGAATGGGATCTCATCACAGAACAATTTTAAGGTACATAAGAAGTAGAAAACAGAGCATATAAGTAGTCATATTCTGCATTGGAGCCTATGAGAAGTGCCGGCTCTGAATACAAAGGAAAATGCTTCATAAGAGGAAATTCACAGAGATGGATAATTAGTACTTAGACAGGTATCAAAGACAAGTTGATCTTACAAGATTTCCCAAGAGGGAATCAACTCAGAGATATTGTTGTCCATATGGAAAATAAGCAGATAGTGTGAAAGAGCTTTTGTTTTGTTTTGAATTTATATAGCAAATGAAAAGGAAAAGCAAGAGTCAAAAAAAAAAAAAAAAAAGGAAAAAGAAAAGAAACCCAAAAGGAATAAAGGAAGGGATGGAGGCAAGGAGGTGAAATACAGGGAAGGGACACACTGGGTCATAATCAAAAGTACCTTGGTACCAGCAGATTTGATGGGAGAAGGAGGAGGGAGGTGTGTCAGACCTTGATGAGACTAAGAGAAAAACTAAAAACTAGGGGAAAAGAGACCAACCAAAGTCAGAGCTACAGAGAAAAGAGACAGGAGAACTGACAGTATAAAGCAGGCCCAGGAGAATTAGAACACAAGGGGAAAGTAAAAATGTTCTTTCCTCCTAAATTTCACAAAGTAATCTCCTCCTCTTCCATCCACCCACTCCCCACGCCTCTGCCTTAGCTGAAGCCTTCTCATACCCAACCCAACCCCACACATCTTGTATACCTTTTATACCTCCCTAACTGGACTAGAATGGTTCCTTCACTGTTCTTCAAAAGCCAGTTTCAAGTGCCACCTTTTCTGTGACACTTCTCCAACTTTCCCAGGCAGAGTTAGTAGTCCCTTTTCCATATTTTCAGAACATTTGTTCTGAATATTATCATAATGTTGAACTGCAATATCTGTCTCCTCTACTAGTCTATGCGCAACTCCAGCAGAGGATTCAACAGTTAGGATGAAAACTTTTACTAAAAAGCAGTTCAAAAAATCGTGAAGTCCACCTCACCTTATACAACATGAGTAGGATGCTAGAAGCCAAGCTATTTTAAGGGATTCTACAATGAATCTTTTGAACAAGAGTATATCCACCCTACCCCTATTTCCTCCCCATACCATCAAGGACTTTTTAAGTTTTATTTCTGTAATGCTTTAAACTTCTCAGTGAATGGCAATCATATACTAGAGAAAGCAAATTGCATCAGGAATGGTATGTAGCAGTCAAAGAAGGAACTTGCTCTATAAAATAAAAGGAGCACCTTAAACTCTCAAAGACAGAATATTATACTGAAGAAAATCAGTGTACAACAACAGTCTGAAGAAGGACAAGAAATCAGCAAGCTCATGAAGCTTTCATGGGAAATTGTCAAAGTCAACAATACCCAAAGATAAATGAGTAAAAAACATGACTTTGTAACAAAAGATGTAAAAGTGGTTTTGGTATTAAAAGGACAGAATGAGGGGATCAGAGTTGCTAGGAATTAGGAGATGAGTAGTTGAGAAAGCTGTTTAGGGAGGAGAGTTCCCATATAGATTTTGGAAGAAAGGTCATGCACTAGGGAAAAGGCAAACAAGGCTAGGCTGGTGGTGGCATGGGACAGTACGGCAGTTACAAAAGTACCACTGCAGCCCCCTACATCAAACTCTCTCCAAGTCCAGCCCTCCCCACCAAAGGGAATCAGACTTATTAGCAAAAATGATTTTATGGTGCTTCCCCAAAAAAGGGACCCTGCTATATACATGAACAATTATCCCAAACTTCTAAGAAATAAGAGGTTCCACTCACATTGGCCAAACACCCAGAGATCAAGTGTGCCAAGAGCTAATGACAAATCCAAAGGACAAAGCACAACTTTTTTTGTGCCTGGAAGGAATATTCAACAAGTCTAACTAATGGAATGTATCTGAAAACAAATTAACAAAAGAATGCAAGGGACTTTTAGACGTCATAAAAATAGCTTCTCTCTCACACACACACAAATAGCTTCTCTATAAACTTTCTTAAAAGAAAGGGTCAATTTTAAAATGAAGGCTTTTTGGGCAGATGGTGATTAATTCCTCCCTTCCAACTAAGAAAAGCCCAACCTCTCTACTAATAGTAGACTGACTTTGTTACCTTCCAGAGAAGCAGCTTTCAGCAATTCACTCATTTATTTCAACAGTTCAGAAGCACTAAAAGGATTCAGGCACAGTGTGAGGCACTGGGAATACACAAGAGACAGACTCTGACCTCAAGTTGCTCACTATTAAATGGGTAAAGAAACACTGCAGAGTGGGGCAAATGCTAATAAAGATAAACTGAGAGGCAATTAAGCTCAGAGAAAGAAAATCAAATCCAGATTTGAAAGGTAGTTCCAGTCCGAAGTATTAGCATATTCAAAGCACAAAAGCTTGAGAACACAACAACTAACAATTTCCCAATATCCCTCTAGGAGGTAGGAAATATCATTAATCCCTACTAGTACAAATTAATAAACTGAATTACCCATGGTCACACAGCCAAACAGTAGGTTAACTAGAAACAGAAACAAGATTACAAGCCGCATGATGCTTTTCAGTTTTAAGAGGTCAGTATATTCTCCTTTCTCAATTTTCATGCTGGCACTTGAAATCAAGTCAAGAAAATTAGTGAAATATTACATAAAAACAAGGCAAAAAGCTATCCATGAAAAAACTAAGTATTTGCCTGTGTAATATTTTTAGGTTATAGCATCACTGCTTCACTGGGCACTTAGCACCGCTTGACATTTTCCAAGGAAGGGGAGGGGCGGCAACCTGTATCTTTTTTTTTTTTGGCTGAGGAAGATGTGCCCTGAGCTAACATCTGTGCCAATCTTCCTATATTTTGTATATGGGTTACCACCATAGCATGGCCACTGAGGAGCGAGCGGTGTAGGTCTGTGCCCAGGAACCGAACCCAGGCTGCGGAAGCGGAGTGCGCCAAACTTAACCACTAGACCACGGGGCCGGCCCCAACCTATATCTTTTGAGTCTTGTTTAAAAAATATCCTACCCTATCTAGGTAATTCTACAAACATCTCAGGCAATGGCACAATCAATGTGGCTTCCAAATTAACTGTATGATATATATAAGAGCTAAGTGTGTTGACCAATCACTTGACTAACATCTCGTGAAACAGCTGTAGACAGTTTTGTTAGGAATGATATGCTAAATGCACTTTTAAACCTCAACAAGACCATATCTTTGAATATATTAAGGTTCTTAAGTATCATATCTTAAAGCCAAAGTTTTTTCAATCAGAATGCATCTCTAAAGTAAATAGGACTTAATATTCCAACATTTGCTTTAAATGGTTTTTCAGGAGAACATCTATTTGTAAATGAAATAAAAATATAGAATACAATGTTGCCATGTGCTCTTATTCTAAAAACTCTTCAAGGCAGGAGATATGTACATTCTGCAAGAGTTCAAATATTACCTGAAGTGAATGTTTATATATTCTGCAATATCTTAACATCTAAGTACTTAAAACCCAGTGACTGATGTCCTGGAACACACTATTACCTTCAACCACAGCCTGTTCTTATAAATAAAGCTTTATTGGAATATAGCCCAAACATACTGTCTACGGCTGTTTTCATGCTACAACTTGCAGAGTTGAGTAGTTCTGACCAGAGACTATACGGCTCACAAGTCTAAATACTACTTGACCCTGTACAGACCTCTATCTCAGAATCATCAGAACCAATGATCTGACAAATTTATGTCTAGCCTAAGAGTTTATCTACACTGGAAGATGAACTACTCAATACGATGAAAGAGAATTCTTCCCCAAAACATCCAAGTACGAACCCATATGGAAACAAACCTCTGCTGATTCATTCAAAAATCACATAATTGTCAATCCTGACTAAAAACTAAACTTTAAAAGCAAAAGGTGAATTTAGTTCTCTTCATCTTTTAAAAACTGTGCTATATTAATAGAGTCAACATACAAACTCACTGTACTTTTACGGTCACTTGTATTTAGTTCACTACCACCAGGAACCATACTAGTTATTCCTTTACTCCTTAACACTGGCATCCAAGAGCCGACACACCATGAACTAGTAAACTAAGTAGAACATAGTGTTTGTAACAGTTTGTTTTCACCTGCCATGACAGATACAGAATGGGATGTTAAATGGAGCATCCAAAATTTCTTCTGGATCTATGTAGCCTCTTCTATGCTTACTAGTCTAATAATCCCAAAACTGCTGTATCAGTCATATAAGAGCATTACACTCAAATAAGTCCTGTTGGATCTATTTGCCATTCTCAGAATAAGAGAAAAAATAAGCTATTATTTTTATTTGATATAAAAGTTGTATTTAAGAAGCAGTCTATCAAATTATCAGGGATTATATGTTTACACATTCTTAACTGTGAGTCAATCATGCCAAATTAATACAGAAATCGACAAATCATTTATTTACCAATTATTATTTTTTTCTTCAGTTAATAAAATAGGAGATAATGCAAATTCCTAAACACAGTCAACTTGACTAGCCCCTGCACACTATACCTCCGGCGTGCTCCTACCCTAAGTGCTTAACCAAAGATGCATCAACAGTCTGGCACCCTCGACAGTATCAGTGCAGCCACAGATTGTAAGCTGATGCTAACATAAAGCTAAATTAAGCATTTAATAAGGCCGACATACTGCCAAAATAATTACAAAACAGTAAAATAAGTGATTTTCTAATTACTCATTTCCGCCCCCCCACCCCACATCTTTGGTGTTTCTCCTAGCTATTTTGGATGAAAGGAAAATGAGAAAAATTCAGAAGTACAATCAAGTGACAACCAGTTTACCACAAATCACAAGATTTACACAGAAGTCTTATTTTCTGGTTTTTTACAAGAAATAAGTCAGATCTCGATCCTATTTCTCACCTGCAGGGTAATCGCAAGACAAAGTCCTAAAGAACCTTCAAACCTAAATAATTTTCTCAAGGTTCAGCTTTCTCGTTAAGTTGATTTACATGTGCTACCAATTTAAGTGAGCAGGAGGGGCAAATTACTATTAAGACTAGGGCAAGCACGGAGGACTGATCTTTAGAAGGTATTCTGATGAAAAAATGGAAACCCCGCCCATCCCTTAACTTTCTCGGCTTTTCTAGTATCGGTTTTCTCTGTGCAAAATCCAGAAAAGCAGAACTTCCTCCTCACTGCCTGCCTCTATCTGAGGCCTGGTGCAGAAATTCAGACCGCTAGTTATCCGAGTACCTTCTTAAGTTAGTCTTAAGGCTCAAGCCCGCTCAGAAACAGCAAAAAGGTTTGCCTTCTTGAGTTAAAGGAAGGCAATTACAGGGTTTGGCGGCCAGGTTTGTCAGGAAGCGGAGGGCCGAGAAAGAGGGAGAATCCAGACACTGAGCTTCATCTAGTCCCAGGAACCACCCCCAGGGGCGGCTAGACTGCCCTCGGTACTTCCCTGCCTCCTCTGCTCGGGTGGGGAGAGCGCTGGGTCGGGGTCAGGCTCCCCTGAGCTACTTCCTGGTCCAATCGGACTCGCCTTCGGACACCCGAAACGCCCCCGGCCCGGCTCCCTCGCCCTTTGCCCTGTCTCCTCCCCTCTCAATGACCCACCACCACGGGTCCCCTCCCATCTAACATGGCCGCCCCACCAGGCCCACCCCCAGCACAGCCTAACCAATTGGGGGCGCCCCCCCCGGCACCGCCTCTCACAAGCCTATTGGCGCGGCGGCATGCGTCCGCCTGCCCCGTTGGACACTACGGCCTGCCACTCCGCACCGAGGGCTCCGCCTCCGAGCCGCTTCAAGCTTCTTTGAGAAGACATATAAACAAATCCCGGGAGGGAGGCCCCTCTCGCCTGTCGCTGGGGCGGGGAAGGGAAGGGGGAGCGGCTACCCCCGAGACACCCCTGCCTGGACCCCCCCCACCCCCAGCCCGCGCCTCCTCGTCTCCTGCCAGCCCGGTTCCAACCTTCGTGGCCCCGGCCGTTCCTCACACGCCCCTCTCTCTCCTCCTCCCCCGCCAGCCTCGCCTCCCCTCCCTTCCCCGGCCCCTCCCACCCGCTCGCTTCTCTGACAGGCCGGTTGCCGGCAGCCACGGCCCCGGGCCCGGAGGCAGCGATGAAGGGCCGAGCCTGGCAGGGCGGATGCCCGGCGCTGCCCAGCCCTGGCCTAGCCTGCCGCCCGCCCATGGGTCCCCTCTGCCGCCGCCCCGCGCTTTTATATAACCGTCCCGGGCCGGCGGTGGGGGAGGGGACCGGAGCCCCCGTGACCGGCAGGCGGCAGCCTGCGGCCCGCGCGCCCCCAGACTCGGCCCTGGTCCCGGCCCCCGCCCCGCGCCGGCCCGGCCCAGAGCCCGGGCGCTGCTCCCTCTAGGCCAGTGGCCCTCCTCCGCCCCCCGCCCGGCTCGTTCCCCAGCCCAGGCCCCTGCGGGCTCCGGGCTGCGCGCAGCGGAGCTCACCTGTGGGCGCGGGGGCGGCTCAGGGTCTGAGTCCGGTTCCGCTGCAGGGGCCGCGGCCCCTCTCCATGCTGCCTCGGGTTTGTTTTGTTTATGTCCTTCCTGACGGGTTCCCGGAAATCGCGTGACTCGCCCCCCTCACGTGGGCCGCGGCGAGGAGGAGGAGGGAGGCGGGGGCCCGCCGGCCTCGGGCCAATCGCGAGGCGTTCTGCGGCCCGGCCAATCGGGAGCTCGGCCCGGCCGGGCACCCCTGTCACGTGACGCCGGAGGGGCGGGTTGCCGAGAAAAACCAGGAAGAGGGGGTGGAGCGGGGGCTCGGCGCCTGCCACTGCGGCGTGGGCGTGGGCCGTCTGTGATACTGAGCCACGCTCACGTTTGTAGAGAATGTTCGTTTACAAAGGCTTTCACATCCAGCGTTTTATCTGATCTACAACTGCGCGGTGAGGCCTGGCGTGTCCGTATGCCCATCTTACAGTTTAAGTTCACTGAAAATTGAAGGGGGCTACGGGAACAGAGGGCGTTAACTTGGGAGGGACCAACCTTCTGCTTTATGAATGTCCTCCCCATCTGAACCTCTTAATTCACTGAGAGACTGGCCTTGCCTTCAGTCGTTCGTTCATTCATTCATTCATTCAACTAGTATTTATTGCGCACGTATGCCCAGGCACTGGGATCAATCAGATTGCGTGCACCTTTAAGAGAGAGAAGACCCGTGCACAACTCCACAGACAGTGCTACTAGAAGCGCCTAGACAAACAAGCCTTCATAACACACGGGCCTGAGGTTTTCTTGTGCTCCCTAATCCTATTAATAACAGCAGCGACCCTTTATTAGTGAAGGTATACTATGTGGTGGGTTTATCATCTCATTTAGTTATCCCTACAAGCGCCCGCAATGGTAATATACCAATTTTTCAGACGGGGAGATTAAGGCTCAGACGGGTTAAGTTACTTGCTCAAGGTCAGGCAGCTAGTAAAGGACCCAACTGGGACGGGAACCTAGGTCTGTTATCACAGCCTGTGCTTCCAGATTGTTCTTTATACTTCTTAAGGGCACAGAAGTTATCTTCTGAGCACAGAACAGAAATAGGATTATAGTAAGCATAGAGAAAGGAGGATTGGGGAACAGAAATGCGTGGCCAGATTCCTTTAGGTTGCCAGTTTTCTGTTAAGAGTAATTGCCTTTGAAAATGTGGCTCCTCTTTGAACAGATCTAGGGAAGCAGTATAATGTCAGTGTCAAAACCCTGGACTTGGGAATCAGAAAGACTTCTATAGATCATAAGTTTCAGGAGGGCAGGGACTAGCTGTGTTGTTCATCCTCTGCCTTTCATGCCTGGCACATAGGCAGTCATTAAATACTGGTTAAATAACAACCTGGATTTGAACCAGCACAAATTATTTAACCTCTGTGAGGCTCTTCTGTAAGTACCTCATGGGGTCAATGTGAGAATTGAGTGAAAAAGTTCACATAAAGCACTTACCGGACTGCTTCACATGTAATGATCACTTAAGAAATGGTAGTAGTATTAGATTGTTTCAAGGACATCATTTAGAAGATCTACTGTAGACTAAATAGCAAGTAAGGATAACTCAAGACTTCAGCAGTTTAACAGCCACTAAAATAATGCTTTTGTACACAGTATTAATAGGTAGGTATATGTTGATACCTAACAGGAAAGTAAAAGTAAATCTCACCTCTCTATCCTTCGAAATGCCTTAGGGTCTCAATACCCAGTGAAGGAATGAGTATTTTTCCCTACTGCACAGGAAGTAGCAGGATTATAATTATTTTCTTTTTTAAGTCTAACATACGACATTCTAATTTTCCACATCAACAGGAGTATAAAATTGAAACTCCAATAGAAAAACTAGCTTGGGAACTTTGAGCCAGGTTCCTCTCACTTGTTCATATGACATTCATACGTTAAATCTCCAGGGAATACATCACAGACTACCCTCTCTCATAACACTATATGTGGAAAACTCCAGCAGATGGTTAGTTCTTCCACTGTTACACTGCCCTCTGGACACAGGCATTTTCATCGCCTCTACTGGGCAACAGTTCCTTGGGGTCAAGGGGCAGCCCGATTCTTCTCCTAGCATGAGGCTTTTGCCTGTGGAAGGTGCTTACTAGTGAATTAATTACATTGGATTCCAGCCTTTGCATCTTTCGTTGTCTTGGAAAGGACAGAGTTTTGGCTAAAAGAGACCTTTCCATCAAGGTTTGTGAATGAATATACCCTGCTCTGAAGTGAATGAAATCACTGACTGCTAATTGATTTGTGTTTCTCTGGGTTTGATCCTGCCAGATTGTGCCACAGTCAAAGTTGGCAGGAAGCTGGGACTCTGGAATAGCATTGGCTTGAGGTTCGGGAGGCTCTTCTTGTTCTAGCGACAAAGTAGTAACCACCTGCCATCGCCACTTCCCAAGTGCTTAAATTTGCTCCTGCAGAGTCATTTGCATACTGGGATAGCCTGAGTCAGAAAAATATGTTTTACACAAACATGAGACAATGGAGGAAACAGAGCAATACTTAGGACCCCATTGAATTCTTAAAAATAAATTATTTTTTGATTAGGTAATATATACATGGTACAAAATTCAAAAGATATTTTGATATCTTTTGATTTTATATATCAAAAGATATATAAAAAGGTATTCAGCAAATATTAAATCTCCTTTCTGACCCCTGTTTCCTGGCCACTCATTTCCCCTTCTCAGAAGGGGAACCCATGCTCTGTGTATCCTTCCAGAGATATTCTTTGTATATGCAGACATTTCACCCATTTTAAACCTTAGACATTTTAAACCTTGATGTATTTGGAACACTGTTCTTGGAACCAAGACTCCGATTTGAGCTCTGCCACCAACTATGAGATTCAGGGCAAAGGGCTGGACCTGTCTGGGTTCCAGTTTCTTTACCATAAGGAATCTGGACTAGAACTAGATGTTCTCTGTGATCCTTCTGACTTTATCTCCCGAAAAAATTAAAACAGTTGCCATAGGTCCTAACTTTCCTATGACCTAGAGTTTACACTGTGTGTAATTCTTCATTAGAGCACAGACTGAGCCCTGCCTGCTGATCACGTGCACATCTTCTGAATGAGTGTTATCCTGTTGAGTCCGGGTGTTTTCTTTCCCAACCCCTCTGGACCTGTATATGTTAAGCTCTCACAACTTCAGAAGTGAGATTAATTAACTCAAGGCTGGAAGATCTCCAGGAAAAGCTGTGTCCTTCTGACGCTTTTAAAAACTAATTTTCTTCCTGGGAAGAAGAGCATTGCTGAGCATGAATCTAAAAGAGATACTAATTGATGGTTGGCAATTGGCACCCATCCCTCGTTCACCTCTCCTAAAAAATATTCTTTGGGGGAAGAAGAAAGATCAGGTCTTCCCATTGCCTTAACCGCTCAATAGGATGCAGTGTTCTTTATGTGACAGCTCTGAGCATTGGTTTCTTACTTCTCCCAGAAAGCACAGAGTTCAGTCCCAAATGCCCTTCCCTAGTCTATCATTTACTTATTTACTCTGATTCCTCATTCTCCATACCCAGAACCAGGCCTGCCATGGGATAGGAGCTTAATAATCGCTTGTGGTCTGGATGCACAGATAACATCCAAATCCTACCCATCCTCCATGTCTCAAGATCCCATATCTTTTACGAAGTCTATTTCTACCGTGTGTATTTCTGCCCTCATTAATCTCCTTTCCTCTCCCACCCAGCTGAGCACTTAATATACTTATTGCTTTGTATTATTTGTATCATGTGTGTTGATATTATTTCCTCGATAAAATCAAGTGGCATAAACTCTAATATATCCTTGAATTATGAAGAATGCTTGGCACGGCATTAGATGACATAGTCAAGCCTGTGTTTAGTGATGGGTGGGGAAGGGATGGGAGAGAAATAGAGACTGACACTTGTTGAGTGCCTAATGTGTACATGAAGACACAGTCCTTGCCCTGGAGGAACTCAGAACCTGGTGAAGGAGACTGACATGGAAAGCCAACAATATAACAACAGAGTTTATGAGGGGGCGGCCCTGGTGTGGCTGTTTAGAACATGATACATATGGATTCAGGGCCACTTTCTTGCTAACTTATTTGGGCAAGTTACTAACCTGTCTGTTTCTTGATTTCTGTCATAACCTGTCTCTCAGGTTGATTTTGAGGATTAAATGGAGGGCCTGACAGTGTTGGCTCCCCCCCCTCCTCCTCTGGGGAGGAATGTGGCTGGAGGCTTCTTAGGAGAAGCAGCAGCAGAGAAGGGCACCCAGCGTGGCAAGAGGAGGCAGCAAGCCACTCAGACTGCATGATGACTCCATTATCTTCCAAGGCAGCATTCCTGTCCAGATTGTTTTGTCTGTTTTACCAAGACTGAAAACTCCTAGGACAACTCATGTGGTTTTTTGTGGTTTGGTTTGGTTTGTTTTTTTGTCAGCATTGAGCTGAACATACACTGTTAGTATCAGCAACTCTAACTGATAGCAAAGCAGGAAGCCAGGGAGTGAGAACAATCTAGCATTTGTTGTACGAACGATTCCCAAAGGACAGGTACAATGAGACATTCTTGTTGGGGAGGCCAGAAGTAGGACGATAAAAACAGAAAGGGGAGGACTAGACTGATAAGAAGCAGGAACCAAGACCTGTAGCCATGATAAGAGTTTGCTGAACTACAAACGGAGGCACACTCCAGGAGACCCAACCTGGTGGCAAACGGTGAAGTTGGATTCCCAAATACAGGAAGTAGACAGTCCAGAGAGGTTGCTAAAGGGAAGAAATAAGTAATAATAAAAAGTTCAGAGAATTGAGGGTGAAGTTAGGGGGTCCTGTGTATCCAAGGTTTTTTCCCCCCACAGATTCACGAAGTCGTAAATTTCCCTTGTGCTACAGCAAAACCAGGGACTGTGCCCACCAGTTTTGAGTTTTCATCCTCTTTGCACGAGGTGCAGCCCGAGTGTGAGATGTGTCAAATAAATGGGTGCAATATTCTTCACCTGCATTCACACTCGGTTGCAGCGAGACAGAGCACACGACCAAGCCTGAATGCCAACTGTCGATTTATGCTGTGTGAGGAGGGGCAGTGCGAGGAGCCTCGTTACTCAACCCCCGTAACTCAGTGCCCGCCAAAGCTCCTTCCATACAGACCCGAGGGCCCCTGCTCTCTGCCAACCTGGGCAGTGCCCCCATCACTCAGGCTCAAGCCAGAGGGGTTGAGGCTGCAGGAGTCCTGGTGAGCTGGCTACAGCTCTTTCCTGGTGCCCCTACACCAGTCAGCGTGACGTGAGGGGACTTCTTGCCCACTTACCCAATCACCTCTTTCCAGCTTGGCAAAAGAGGAAGTCACCTTTGGGAAAACTGGGAGTAGCAGTGGGAACTGAAGTGGGATTAGGACAAAGTAAGGGGCAGTTCTCCTCTCTTCCTAACATAGCAAGTGTAATAGGTTCGGGCTCCTGTAAACACCACAGGAGAAGGGAGGAGCAGGTCGGTGGTTTTCCTCTCTCCTCTCTAGGTGGGGAACAGAGCAATTGGGAGCATTAGAAGGTGGAAATGTGCGGTGCTGCTCTTTGCCCTGCCCCACACCAGTAATCTGGTGAAGGGTAAAGCAACGCACGCAAAGTCCTTAGGGCCTGGCATATAACAAGCCCTAGGGAAAGGTTAGCTATTGTTATTATTACTAACAATAGTTCTGAACTTTTCTGGGGGTCTGATGAAAGCCATAGACTTACTCCCCAGAAAAACGCACACAAGTATACGTGCATCTAACTTTGCAGGCGATTTCAGGGTGGTGTGCAGATATTTGTGTAATACCCCAGTTAGGATCTACTGCGGTCAGAGGGACACACTCCAGTGTGCAGGAACAGCTGCATAATTTGCAGGTCCAAGTGCAAAATGAAAATTCAGGGACCCTTGTTCAAAAATTAAGAATTTCACAACAACGAGGGCAGAGCATTAAACCAAGTGCAAGGCCCTTTTAAGCAGGGGGCCCTGTGTGACTGCACAGGTCCCATACCCGCGAAGCTGGCTCACCAAGACTTCAGAGCTCTTGCTCAGACAGCTGCACCTTTGCTTTAAGCAAACTCAGTATCTAGAGAATGAAATTTACAAAATGTGCATTTGAAAGCTGGCCTCCACAGGACTCTCAATGAATTAACACTTATTGAGCACCTACTTTGTGCAAGGTTGTAGGGATCAAACACTTGAACAAGCCAGAGATCCTGCCCAGCAAAGTTTTTGAAGCCTTGGGGAAAAGACCTGTAAATTATACTGTGTGATAACAGAAATAAGCAAAGGTTGCTGTGGGAACCCAGAAGGGAGGGGGTGGGAGAGCGCCTCCAGGGCCTGACTCTGGGGTCAGCACGGTTGAATTGAGAAGGGTGTGAGGTGTTCCAGGCAGAAGGAGGTGAGAGAGGGGATGACACTTTTCCCGGCCCTGCACTCGGTGCACACGTAATGTTATATTGTACTCGAAAATTCCATTCTGCCCCCCCTTTTCAGAAATGCCCGCAGAGAGCAGGAAGTACCGCACCTCACCCGGACACGCAGGTGCCAGTGTAGACGGCTCCTTCACTGCAGATACTGCAGGGACGAATCACACGAAGGAGCTAAGACTGCAAGACCCCAGGAGGAAGACGCAAGGAAATTTACCCTGGAAAAATGCCACGGAAACTCAGTGACAGCCCTAGACCCTGAGACCAGACTCCTCCAGGTTTACATCCCATTTTCTCTACTTAGCAGTTGGTAGCCTTGTGCCTCAAATTTTTCATCTGTAAAATAGGGATAGTCATAGTACTTACCTAGAAGAGTTGTGAGGATTAAATGAGTTAACATACGTAAAGCATTTAGAACAACATCTTGCTTATGCAACTGCTACATGAGTGTTAGCTATCACAAGCAAGAGGACTGGTAACAATGAAGAAAAAAACAGCAAAAAAAAGCCACAAAATTGTAAAAGGGCCCTAAGATCTCAGAAATGGGAAGAGGCTGGGGTGTGGCAGACTGAGGAAGGGAGGGTTGGAGGCCCTGTCACCATATCTGCTGAAGGGGCAGCAAAACCTTTGGAAGGAGAGGGAGTTGGATGTGTTGGAAAGACAGACCTCTGGGTGAAACTGGCTAAGTCACATAACCTTTGTTGACCTCAGTTTTGCCGAATGTAAAATAGGAATAATATGTGTCCCATTTACTTCACAGGATAATGTATGTAAAAAAACTTAGTAAGCTGGAGATCAGGGTGGTGCCGACTGCTGTCCGAGCCATGGCGTTTACCATGGATCTCCTTTACAGACGCCTCTTCTTCCTCTGCCCACCCCGTAAGAGTGGGTGCTGCTCAGGTGTCCAGCCTCGAGTGCTTCTCTTCTCACTCTACGTACTCTCTTCTTGGCCCCTTTATCCACACTCACAGCTTCAGTTATCTCCACGCTACTGCCTCACATCCCCACCTCCGGCCTGGTCCTCCTTGTCAACTTCCAGACCCATATAACAACTGCCCACTGGGTATCTCCACGTGGATACCCAGGCAGCTGCCACCTCTCATTGTGCATTACTGAGCTCATCGCTGTACCCCCATCTCAGTGAAAGGCTCCACTGTCCACCCAGCTGGGAACCTGGGTATAATCCTTGACTCCTCCCTGTCCCTTACCCCACCCCCTACATCCAACCAATCATCTGTATGTGCTAATATGGCCCAATGCAGCTACTTCTCTGACTTTTCCTTCCCATTACCATAACCCAGCACACCTCTCTCTCCTGGACTCCTGCAACAACTCCATCACTGGTCGGCCTAGAATACCTCAACCAGTCCTCTTTGCCTAGATCTTACCCATCCTTTGGGTTTACCCTTAAAGGTCATTTCCTTCAAGAAGCCTTCCTCCACCAATAGTTTAGCATTTCTAGTCCTCTTACCCAGCAACCTTACTTCCTAGATTCACAGGGCTACAGTGGGGTCCACCCACCGGGAACACCTGTCTGTCTTCCTGCTAAACTCCAAGCTCCAGGAGGTCAGGGGCTGAGTCTCTTCTGCTTACCATCGTCTTCAACAGCTAACATCAGGACAAAGAATAGGGGCTGAAAAACCTGTTGAATGTTGTTGAAGAGCTTTGGCTTGCAAAGTCACACTTAGCTTCTTAATTCATGCCTTCTCAAATACTGTGCTTACTTTTACAAAACATCTACTCTGCTTGTTCCGTTTTGGGGTGCAACCCACAGTAGTACCACCCTTTGGACAGTGTAAAGAAACGATGGGAACTGTGTCAAAATCCTGACAGCAGTTTAAATAGAATCCTGACTGGATTCACGTGGGCAGTAGTCTTAGTCACTGAGCATCCTCAGCCACTAGAATACTCTGGTTTTGGAGCTGGCCTGGGGTGGGAGGGGGTAGGGGTGGAGTGGGAGTGGGGGAGAAGGGCCAACACATTTCACGAGGAGGGGTTTTAAGTGAAGCAGCAACACAGCCTGAATGAAAGACTTGCTTGGAGCAGTTGGGAGTGGAAGAACAGTGGGGCCTTTTCTAACCCATGGGGGACCCCAGAACATTAATACCTCAGGCTTCCACTTTTCTATGTGGGCAGAATCAAAATCAATGCTCCCTTTTCATTTCACCGTGCCGTCACTGTGAGCACCTACACAAAAGGAGCCCAGAGTTTCATAAGCTGAGTGCTCTGCACTCTGTCCTGCACAATGGAAACAGTTAATCAGAACTGCTGTGTGAACGCGCTGATTTTCATTGATTCAGAATAGCTTCAGTGTTTTAATAAATCTAGCTGACTTCATTTCCCCGACCCTGAATTACTCCAAAAAAAAAAGTGTCTGTGTTATATAACGTTTCAAGGAAGTACTAACACTATTCTGACACTGGTCCCCCCCCACCAAAACACTATTTTTTTCCTGATTATAAAACTAATACACACTCTTTGTGGAAAATACACAAAGTTGTAAAAGAAATAATCTTTATAAACATTTTGGTCTCTTTCCTACCAGGCTTTGTTTCTGTGTACCTAAGATTAAAATCCTGTTTTTTTTCTCTTAACGTAATGTTCTATTATGTTTTGTTATTAAATTTTTTTTTTTTTTTGTGAGGAAGACCAGCCCTGAGCTAACATCCGTCGCCAATCCTCCTCTTTTTGCAGAGGAAGACTGGCCCTGGGCTAACATCTGTGCCCATCTTCCTCCACTTTATATGGGACATCGCCACGGCGTGGCTGACGAGCAGTGCATCGGCGGGTGCCCGGGATCCGAACCAGAGAACCCCGGGCTGCCAAGCGCGGACTAAACCGCTGCGCCACCGGGCAGCCCCAAAGTAAATTTTTTTTTTGTTTCTCCTTTTTACTGAAGCATTATATTTTCATCGGAGACAATGCTGAAAAGGAAAAAGAAAATTAAAGTCATTTGCAATTACCATCCAGAGGCAATATTAATAGTTTTGTTCTTTATCTTTTCAATCTCTTTTCTAGATATATAACCTGGAAAAAAAATTATTTCAGGCACCATGATACTTCTTCATTTGGATGCAGCATGACTTATTTAAGCATCTCCTTATGTTGGGCATCAAGGTTGCTTTCCATTAATTGTGCTATGATAAATACTCTTTACAATGGCACGTCACAGTTTTTTTTTCCTTTGAAAATTATGGATTTTCTACAATTAATTTCATCCATTCAACTCTTGAGAGAAACTTGAAATAAAGGGGCAGGGAAAAAAGTAGTACACAACTCTTGCTTAAGAGTCCATCTCCATTTTAAATACATTTCTTCTCCAAACAGAAGAGAGCTCTTGAACAGAGGAATGGGGTGATGAAACCATTCTACAATGCCTAGACACATATTTAAAAATACAATTTAAATATAATTTATAAAGGAGCAATTGACTCTTCAAATGTTTGGAGGATGAAATTCAGGGCTAAATCTTACCATGAGTCTGAGCAACAATTTACAATAGTTTCTCAATTCCAAATTTGCCACAGCATGGCAGAACACTTACCATTGCTAAAAAACTGGTTGCAAGAAATGAACAAAAGGGGGCTACTTCTGAAGCAACACCAAAGAAAGATACAATAAAATATTGCTGGGTTAGTGATAAGGGTATAGATATCACTATACGTTTAAAGAAAACAACGTTAAAAGAAACCAATGACCCTCAGATTACGTCTTTAGAAGCAAGCCAGGAATACTCCCATTCTGGTACCAGAGCTGGCAGAACCTGGAAGGGCAGGAAGGATGTGGTCCAGACACTTGTGCTATGATTGTTTCTAAGAGATCCTTCCATCTCCCTGCTCAGAGCTCAGGCCTGGAGCCAGGTGCGTGCCTTTCATTTTTCTGTAACCCAAGCACAAATGACTAATCAAAAGGGAAACCAGATGTAGGAAAAAAAAAAATCAGTTGGCTGCCCCTCTGGGGCCTATCTTTATAGAAAAGTACTGTCAGTGGGTCCTAGGGATTTTGTCATTTCTTTGGAAAATACCCTTTGTGTATTATTGTAATTTACAAATCATCTTCATCACCAACATCTCATTTGGTTAACAACCTCATATAGTAGAAAGAGCAGGTATTATCCCCATTTTATAGATGAAAAAACGTTGGCTCAGAAATTAAATGACTTGCCCAAAGTTACATAGCTAGCAAGTGACGGAATAAGGTTGCAAACCTAGGGCTTCTCCTAGTCTAATGATAATCCCAGGAGGCCACACCATGTTCACCTGGACAGGCCTTGGAGGAGACGGACATTTCCAGCATCCTTTTGAAGAGCTGGATGAAGCTCCTCCAATCTGGCCCCTGGCAAGCACTGGAGCAAAGAAATTGTCAAAGGAAATGTGATTCGCAAGAACCCGTCTCAGACTTCGGGGCATGCTGTAACAAAACGGTTCAATTATTAGGGATGAGGTCAGGAGACAATGTACATCTGAGTTTACATATTAATTGCATTTAATCTTCTCAAGAATGTCATAAATGAGGAAATAGGCTCAAGGGTTAAGTGACTTCCTGGGCAAAGGGAACTTACCAAGTTCTCTCATAAAATCTGAGTCGATTTCATCATTCCTTCATTTCAACAATAGTAATGTAGCTGGGAGGTGACAGACTACCAGTACTTGGCCTTTAGGAGCTTGCAATCAATCTTTCTGGGAGATCTTTGATGTCCAGTTTGGCTAGGAAATGAGCTCCTTTTTTCTCCATAGGCTTTATGCTGATGCCATGAGGGCCTCCTTAGGAGTAAGTCCCAGTGGGGTTTGGAGAGAACCCTCTAGATTCAGACTTGAGCTGCTGCCTTTTTAGGGCCTTTCACCTCCCTAGAAGGCTTACTGAACAATACTAGGGGACAATCAAAACCTCCCTGGCCCAGCACCAGGCCCGTCAGAGCTCACAGCCCTGTGTTTCCCACTGTTATTAGTGCAGTCAACACACTAATCTTCCTTACTCCTGTCTGCAGGAATTGGCTCTCACCAAACGGCAAGTGAGCCCAAGTGCAAAAGCAACGTAAGGTGACTTACTTCCCAATGTCTAATTTACATCACTCAGCAAATGAGAAGTACAAAAATAGATCAGTGTAAAGGGATAGAATCGGGCAGAACTCAGGGACTCGGCTCAGCCAGGGTCGTGACCTCATCATTCTACTATGCCATTAAACTGGAATGTGCCAAACCATGATGGTGAATGAGAAGAGCTCCCAGAGCTGCCCTCCATCACTGCTGCAAGCATGCCCCAGCCACGGTCTGCTGTGCTGAACCCACGCAGGCTCCCTATCAGCTAACGCCGTACTGAACTCAAGACAGGCAAAAGCGACACTCAAGGGAAGGGCCACTACGTCAGGGACATCATGAGGCTCAAAACACACGAGCTTCAAAAACACAGTGGTCTGCTGGGAAGCAGTCCAGGGTGGAAGGTGGGAAGGTTTCACACTGACCCTCAGCGATAAAGAGCTGCAGAGCCTGACATGAAGAATCCAGATGCACAGCTGCACCGGAGTCACCCTTCCCCCGGTGGTCAGGGCGCCAAGACTGTGGCATCCTTTTACATACCCACAGTAACCACCAGCATTGCTTTCTTAGATGGCAAATATTGATCAAGGGTCAAATAAGTTGCTGTGATGGGAGACAGCATGGTCATCCACAATGGCAGAATTCTTCCTTCCCACCTGAGACCCAAGGTTGGCTCCTGGCCAGTGCAACTCGGAGAGAGGCAGGGTGGCAAGGGAGAAGTGCTCTAGAGTAGAAATTAGAAAACATGGGCCCTACTCCCCAGTCTACCTCTGAGTAGCTACATTAAATTGGGCAAGTAATTCTCCCTGATTCCTTATCTATAAAATGATGGGGTTAGCATATCACTATGGTCCCTTCAACTTCAAATCTTCAGGGTTTTATGGATTCCATGAAACTAGCTAAAGAGGCCCTTTTGCTGGAAATGTAGTGTGGAGTTGCCTAACTCTCAGGAAAATCTCAAGTTCAAAATGAAAGTAAAGAATGGAAAGAAAGAAACGAAAGCAGGAGAGTCACTTCAACTCGAAACTCTCTTTGGTCATAAGAATAGCAAAGCAATGAGTTCAGAGAGTTTGGGAGGAATAAAAATGCAAAGTGCAAAACAGGAAATCCACTCTTGGCTGGCTGTCAAAAAGCCATGGGCTGGTGAAAATTTTAGATCCATTTTAATATTTAATTTCTTAAACTAATAAAGTTCCCAATGAGTGAATTCTTGAGATGCCTGCTACCAAAACACAGAATTACCATCCCCATCCCAGGCTGTTTAATCACTCTTGATTTCTTCAGTCCTATTTCCGAGGGTGTGGTGGTACAAGGAACTGCGGGCCCCGCCTCGTCCCTGCGGCTGGGACTGACCCTCCAACTGCTCACCGTCACAGCCACTTTTTTACGTACAATGGTCAAACAGGACCTTGCGTCTGAGTTCTACGTACATCGACCTTACCTCTCCAAACAGTACATCAGCTCTGGAACTTGCAGGGACCCCACTTTCCAGATCTTTGACCCCTCCAGTGCCTTGGCTACAGCAAGCACTCAGATGTTTACTGAACGATTCAGAAGAGTACTTACCAGTCTCTTCAGGTATTTCAAACTACACGGCCAGGTTTATACATCCAACCTCAGTTTGAGCTACAAAATTATCTTTTAAAAAGGCATTATTATCGAGAGATAGAAAAGCTTATAAAAATGAACTTAACAAACACTGAAACCAGATTTCCATAGAAAGCAGAAAAATAATTTATTCAAAAAGATGGCAGAAATAAGAAATTCATCCTGAAAATATACTTTGGTGTAATTCTGTTGGGACAGATCTTCCCTCCGAACATGCTCTCCTACTGGCTGCCCCACTGGAGTCTTACTGTCTTGTAAGGTTTTAAACATTTCGCTGAGTCCCATGTCGTGAGCAGGCAGGAGCCATCTTCAAAATCCACAGGTTCCAAGGAGAGACTACCATATTTCTCAGAAGAACAGCACCTTCTTTCTCAGAAGAATGCATAAACATTTTATGGAGTCAGAACAGTTTAGATTAAGTAGGCACATAATTCATCAAAGTGTAAAAAAGGTGACAGGAAAAATACTGCATTGTAGAATAAAAGATTCAAATGCGGTGTGAATGTTTAAGGCAGCTGATGGTCAAAATAGGCGAGTCAAGGAAGGTGGTCTGGGTTTGGAGGTGATTTTGCATCTAGAGGAATTCTCTTCGTGACCTGCAAAACAAAGCCATTCTAGTAACTAGTCCTTACAACTTCCTCAGGAGGGCAAAAGGTTAACATCAAGAAAAGTCAGTCAGACCAATAATTTAAAATATATAGTTGCTTAATAAACACTTGAATGAAAAGTGGGCTCAATTAATGTGCAAGTGTGGGCAGGCTGCACAGGGCTGTGACAAAACAGTACCAAGGACATTGCTGAACTGGGGATCATGAGTCATGGCTTGACTGGGTCATAGGACCAAGAAGAGTGGGGCTGACTAAGTCTGATCACACTGGAATCTAATGGATTCACTTGGGTTTCAAGAATCTGTATTTTCCCTCCCACCTGACAGCAAGGAAGCAATGTTCCCACAGGCATGGCAAGCTTTTCTCTCTGTCAGACTCCTAAAGAGCAGGCTCCTTGGTAGTCAAGGTTGCTCCTGGTTTGCTCCCTGTTCTTGCCACAAGTGTAGGTGACAAACTTCTAGAAGCTTAAAGCTGCAACACCGCCTTTGCAGAGCTGGCAAACATTTAAAACAGGTATCTTCACACATCAAACTAACAGTGGTCACATAAACTCCTTTATATAAAGCAAGCCACATATGCTACTTTTGAAATTAAAAAACCAATAAAGAGAAAATAAAAACAAAATAAATAGTGTCTTTCAAAGGCAATTTCCACACAAGGCTTGAGTTGGCTGGCGTATAAGAAAACAAGCTGATTATGACACATAATTTGCCAGAATGTTGAGGTTAAGTGCCGGTAGGGAGAGGGGCTAGTTAAATTTGGATGAGACATGGTTTGTGGCAGGCAGGTCTGAGAAGAGAGAGAGAGCTGATGGGCCTTTGGGGTTTCCCAAATCAGTGGGCACAACCAGGAGAATCCAGAGCGCAGTGTGATAAAATGATAGGTTTCCCAAGGCCTGGGATCCAAGGTGCCCAGAAGTGGACACGAGACTGCTGCTAATAAGCCTTACTGGTACAAGCTGGGGCCGTCCAGCCGCACCTGATGGTAGAAAGCACCAGACTGCTGGGGACCCACTAAGGCAGGACACTGCAAACAAAATACATTCAACTCAAGATGTAATCAGAGACCGTTTTTACAATGCACTAGGATTGGAGGAAGAGGAGAAAAGTGATTGAACAGGTTCAGACCCTAAGTTACAGGGAAAACTACATCATGAACCGAAATGGAGAGATGACTGAATCTGAAGTGGCAGCAGAACGTCCAGTCAGAGAGGTCAGAGTAAAAGATACGCTTTCTAAACACAAAATACCTTGCGCTGTTTGAACTTTTCACAAGAATGGCGTAATTTCAACCTGTCAACAGATCACAAACCCCTTCAGAGCCACAGTCTCCCTTGAAATCCCCTCTCAGTACCATGCACCTCATGAGCACTCAAATATTTTTGGAATGCATAGAAAACAGTTTCCCCAAGGCAGAAAAGCCTAACTACCAATACCCTCTATTCCTCTCGTGTCCAGACTTTGTAATAAAACAGGATTTCTGTCCTTCAGGACTGTGGTAAACCAAATCAGCTCATCTAACATATTACAATGGTGTGTTCAACCAACTAACTTACAGGACACGAGGTGTGAAGCCAAATCGACTCCAAGGAGATTCCATACAAGCATCACACCCCAAGGCTACAGGAAAATGGGACATGGACAAAAACGGCAACCTTGATGTGACAGTTCCACAAACATCTTAGGAATCTAGGAGAGGCAGACAAGGCTGGCAGGGGGCACAGATGGAGCGAGCAGTGTTCTTGGAAGTCCTGGGCAAGGTGTGCAGCCAACGAACACAATGTGCCATCACTCAGCCTATCAGCAATAACCATGGCTCAGCTCCTCAAAACATAAAAGAAGATCAGGGCAGTTAAAGAGGCTGAAGTAGCACTGGATTGGCAAGGCATTTAATGTGTTGAAAGACCCATTCAATATCATCTGTACAAAATCATTCTAAAGCTCTCATGACTGCTCCTCATTTTTCTCTGTCTGGCTTACCCCTCCTACTTTTCAAATCTGGCCTCTTAAAGAAATCACATACAAAATCAAACACCTTTTCTTACCGGGGAAGACAGGCCTAAATCTGGTCTCTGCACTCCTTTATCATGTCACTGTTGTGTAAAAGTACAAAGTTCAAAAGGGAATCTGGCTCAATCTTCTGATTTTACCACCAAGAAAAGTGAAGTCCTGTCTTAAAGAGTTCTGTTTGCTCCAATGCTAGGCAGAGACTGGATCTCCGGATGTGACCACTCCAGGGGCCCAGCGTTAACGGCACTAGTGTGGTCACCACCTCAAACGCAGAATAACAGTGACATGGTGTTCATAATTAGGGTTTGCCTGGCTGTACCCTCCTACTTCTTGGCATTTTCCTTTGAAAGAAACAACCTTTACCAGTTTCAAGCAGCCCGGGTGTGTGCTGTGGACCAGAGTGCAAACATTAGGAATCGGCCAATCAGGATGACAGACATGTGAGGCTGAAAAGAACAGGCAAGTGAAACCTTCAGACCCACACGCCCAACGTTATTTGGGGCCAAAGGGCCCAATTCTCATATTACAAGGGAAGGAAACGAGGCTCAGAGAAGTTAAGTGGAAGGAAATACTGGAAGGAGATCCAACTCTGAAGCCTGAAGTTCTCAGCTTTAAACCCCAACCAACATCCTTACCTAACATTCACTATAGTTAACGGGAAGGATGGAAAACAGGAGAACTCAATGGAAAAAAAGGTAGGTAAAAAAAAAATCTTATGAATCAGATTTAAAAAAATCTCTATAGAAGAGAAATCAAACTCCTTTGGACAGACAGAACTCTAAAGGAAAAAAAGCTGACTACTGACCTATCAGGTTGGCAAAAATCCAGGTTGTGAGGAAACAGGCATTCTCATATATTGTTGGTGGGAATGCAAAAATGGTACAATCCCTACAGAAGGGAATGCAGTAATATCTAGAAAAAGTACATATACCTTTAACCCAGAGATTCCATGTTCAAGGAATCTAACACAAAGATCACTGGCAAAAATGTAAAATGTCACATGCACAGGATGGCACTATGGCTTTATTAACAATAGCAAAGGACTGGAAACAATCCCAAAGGACATCAATGGCTGTAGAGATAACTGAGGAAGATCTCTATACACTGACAGAAGCAATCTCTAGGATATACTGTTGAGTGACAAAAGCAAGGTACAGAATACATGATATCTTTTCTGTAAGGCTGTGTGTGGGGGAAGATGGAGATATAGACGCACACACACATACATAAGTATATACATGAATGTATGTATTTGCTTATCTTTGCAAAATGAAAACTGGAAGGATAGACTTCTCTGAATATATCTTGTTTATAATTTTGACTTTGGAAATATGTTTTACATATTTAAAAAATACTAGCAAATAAAAAATTACTATGAATTGAACATAAAATAAAACAACTTAATCTAACTAGATATCAAACCAATAACCACTAGAGGAAATAATTATTTCAAGTAGTTCAAATAATTATTTCAACTACTTACTACAAACTTATAGTAAGTAGTTATATTGGTGTTATTTTGAAACTATTTGATATGTGTTGTAGGATAATGAAAGTAAGTAATTAAGTTACTGTCTTTAGGAGCCAAGATTTTCAGCATATGTGAATGATATTCAAGTATAAAACCAAATAAGTTAGCTAAAAACCCTGAAATGTTATATTTAATTCAGAAATACTAACATGAACTCATGATTTTTTTCTTCTTAGAAGTGCATACTTCCTGGCTCTGTCCACTATAAAGGCTTAGAGATGCAACAATACCCCAGCAGAAGTGGACGTACCTAGCAACCAGATCTTGGTTTTTAAGTACCATTCCCACTGAAAAAAACCAGGGCCAACTGGGCTTGAGGACTAACTAGTGAACCAGGGATCCTTTCAGTGAGAAATTTAGAAAGCAACTGGAGGAACAGCTGATTTCAAGTCTAGGCCAGAAAACATACAAGAGGGATCTGTGACATCTTGATGTTGCCAGAAAGTAAGGAAAATATCAAAGACTACTATCAAAAGGACATAGAAGCCAGTCTACACAGGGTCCCATAGGGCAAAGAAAGCATAACTGGATACAAAAAGGTGAATAAACGCAACTGATTAAAATTAAAAAGGAAAGAAAAGAAAACCTCACTGGATACCCTGGAGGTAACTTGGGCAGAACATCTTATTCTGTAAATTAAAAGAAAAGAATTAAATATGTATTCTGCTTTTCCTGTATGATCTACATTTCGAGGATACTAAATAACCCTAGTTGATGAGGGAAAGTTCATCTTTATAGAAGCATTTCATCTAATCAAATGTAGAAGTAATGATAGTCACCACTCCGTAACTGCTACTGAAATGCTTAATTCCAGCTAATATCATCAATGGATAAAATCACTGGATGAAGGCTGACAGAGAACTTCACAACTGGAAGGATCAGGCTGTCGTCCTGAAACCACTGGCCATCTTAGCATCACTCAAGACAGGAGAGCCAAGACCTTGTGTCTCCTGGTAAGAGGCGATATGAAGGTCACATACCACCTAAGAAGTACCCCAAAAGGCTGAACCAGAATCTAGTCAAGCCTTCAGCACTAACTTCCATTTATCGAAATAATGGAGGTAGGGGAACACACTCAATGACAGGTTTCCTGACTCAGCCAGCGAATAAATCTCTCCAGTATGTTACTCCTTACCTCTCTGATCCTCAGAACAAATCAAGCCTGTAATTTTAAGACTAATTTTCAAAAACCACCTGTCTCTCTCTATCTAAAGCATTCAGAAATGCCCTTAATTTTGTATCTGTCAGCCACTTCTTAAAGTTGCTGAATCTTGCAATATCAAGTGTAAATAGTCACGTTCCTGAGCTGTGTCTGAAAGACTGCATGCAAACTTAATCTAGTTAAATGGCAGGGTAATAGCAGAATTTAAAAGAATCTTACGGATAAATCTTTTGATGAAGTGAATGGTTTAAATTCCAAATTTATTTCTACTCTTCAGATCATGTCTGCTTTCAGCAGCCTGCCCTTGCGAAGTGTTAAAATAGCCGTAAAATTCTGAGGAAAAGTCAAGGCAAACTCTGGCTGACTGACTGACAACACTGATGTGAAAGGTCAAGGGTATCATCACCTCAATGACTGAGCACTGGAGAGCGGGTCTTCTTCCTCAATGCCAATGATACTTGAGATACCAGATGGTTTCATTTTTCAACTGTGGTCCAAAGAGAGGGTTGAGTTGGGCCAGAATTGCAATCAGCCAACTAAAAGAATAATGGGGGAGAAATGACAACAAAAAGTGGTGAAATCATGTTGGAACCAGACCATTTTCAATGAGGGTGAAAAAAAGTGCTTTAGTAAAACAAGTCTATTCTGTTCAACCCAAACCTTTAATACACTTAAAGTTCAAAACACATTGTGCTGATGGAAGCATGTCTTATAACAAAGTGCTTCACCGAACACACCCTGCCTTCGTTTCGATACATATTAACAAAGTGATGAGGCTCTTTCACAGTACATCTCTGTCTTTTCTCTCATTTTCTTAATTCCAAGTATCCATGGTTTCCTGGATTCATACATTTTTACCTCAGAGTGTTTTTACCTAATCTCAATTTATCATCACCACAACTTCCAGGCTCAGGAAAAATGGGTGTCACGTTATCCACTCCCCAAATGCTAAGACCCACACCGGATATGACATCCATTTTTACTGGCACAGCCACGGTTAAATCTCAGCCCACCACCTTGCAATTACGCTCTAACACTTGAGCTCCCCATCTCTAACCACCATCACCACTCAAATACGTGACACACCTTTTGAGCCTCAGTGAAGCTGAACCAAGTGGGCATTTAATTCCTCCTGCTTACTTCAGAATCTAAGTAACAAGGTATTCCTCTGTACTGGAGACTAATTATGGAGGAAGTACGATGGTGTTACATATTACCTCAGGGAGAGAAGTGAAAAGTAGCACATGGTCAAAATTGCCTTTAAAATGTTCTTACACTGCTCACAAAGTTCCGAGTAAATGGTTTTATATCTGATAGCGTAATTCATGTACCTAATGAAGTTTGAGAATCACTGAGTTAAGACCAAAGCAAAGAACAAAAAGAAAAGACAGTAAGCAAATGTCTGGCCATTCCAACCATTCCACGTTTCACTTATTAAACAAATATTTAATGAGCACCTACTAGGTCCGCGGCCCCAGATACAAGGGAGAAAATGAACTGTCACTGCCTTCACAGAGCTTACGTGATAGAACGCCAGGAAGGAAACAAAGCGGGGGGAAGAACAGAGGACGACGGAAGTAGTGGGGGTACTGCTTTGACAGGGTCGCCGGGGAGGCTTTCCAAGGAGCTAGCGCTTGAGTGTGGACCAGAACGAAGCAGAGCACACACTGCCTTTAATTCCCATTCAAAATGCATGAACTGATTAGAATTCCTCTCATTTTCTGGGAGTAGGTATGGTAAACAAGCCCCCCCTCCACCTCGTGATCTGGGAGAGTAGCTTTTAGTACTAATCTGGTACTGCTATCCTCTCTGCGTGGGACACAGGGAACTGCTTTCTAAAGAAAAGGAGATATATTGCTACAGCAATCTCCTAAAATTTTAGGGCTTGAAATTCCCCTATAAGAGGGGCACTAGCCAAATCTAACCAGGCTATTATCTGGTTGGATCTCTTTTCTTCCATTTGCTGTCATTTTTAGAACTCTTCCAGTCAAAGGATCAAAAAGCTGACTCCGAGCACCCATGATGAGACTGCTGGAGAATCTGCCAGCCCCGCAGAGACGCCTGCACGACAGAAACAATGTCCCCTTCCTCCCCTCCCCACCCCACCAAATGGGGTTTTGTGACAGGAAACGTGATACCTGAGGAAATCAGGCCAAAACAGATACCTCACGCTGACTCACTTTATAAACAAAAAGTCAATTCAGATGAGATTCTCTCATCTGTCCTTAGAACTAGAGTATTCAACACAAACAATACCAAGACTTGTAGTTGAGGTTTAACACCTATCTATCACTGTAAAAAGAGAGAGGAGGGCACAGGCAGGCACGCTGAAAAGCTCTGCGACTGCAGTGAATACTAACGGTGCAGAGCTAGGAGTCATGGAAAATTCCACACAGACCCAGGACTTCCCCAATCCCAGCAGGCAACAGAAGCTGACTATAAAACAGTTGTCCATCTTTTCGTAAGAGACTGAAATAACTGGTCAATGCTCAAAAATCTGAATTAAAAATGTTAGAACCTAAACAAGTCTGTCTCCTTTCTTCATCAAAAATGTATAGTGCCGAATAAAAACACCATCTCCCAGCACTTTGTATGATGTTGTCTAGCAGTGGTTCTCAATTCTGGCTGCACATTATAATTACCCAGGGAGCTTTTAAAAAACACTGATGCTATACTTCACACATAACCTTTCTTTTAATTCTCTCAGACACAGTGAAGGAAACTGAGGCAGAGAGAAGCTAAATGACTTGCCTATGGTCACAATACTAATTAAGTGGTAGTAGCTCCTGAACCATAAATCAAGTCAGACTAATATTCCCACTACAAAAGTTACCTTCTGAAATACTTTAACTGACAACATTTCAGAAGGCACTGTCTGGGAGTTAAGAAAATAAAGATTCCATCTGCTGATTACTGATTAAGTCCATCACAAGCCTTTGGTACCTGAGGTAAAGAAGAAACATCCAGCAGTAAGAACCATGTCCACTTTGCTTGCTCTGATCAGTATTCAGCAACTTTTTTGAACTTAATTTTACATACTATTTTTAATGTTTCAAATCAAGCAAAACATCTCACTTAAAAAAACCCCCAACAAACCACAGTTCAAGAAAATTCCTTGGGAAACAGCCCAGGCCAGTTCCTTTGAAATTTCATGGAGGAATTTTCCCCCTCTGAACAGCTGAGCTCTGTGCCTGCCCTTCTGACTACCACTTGACTTCAAATCTCCCTTTAAAGCTGATAAACACGGTGGAGAACTGGAAGGAGAAAAAAAAATCCATTCTGATTGATGGAAGTGGGTGGAGGAAGAGGTGACAGTCCACTGAATCTATTACTTCATGTGTCCAAGAAAAGAGAACTAAATGTACCCTTCATATTTGCCCAAACTGTTCCACATGTCTCCATAACCTGAAGTCCAGACTAAAACTTACATCTGAGATTATTCAAACTCCTGAGGCAGCTACAGTGCAGTAATATCTTTCAAAGAATTGCAGAACTGGAATGGACCAGAGGTCAAGTATGTTCCTCATTTTAACAATGAAGAAACTACATCTTAGGGAGCTTAGTACCTCACAGTGAATCGGTGACAGAGCTGGAAGCGGAACCCAGGACTCCTGAGTCCCACTAGACCAGGCTGCTTCCATCGGGTATTAACATGAAACAAATGAAGCAGGCTAGGAGCTCCTCACTGATTCCACCATCATTTACCAACACTGTGCTCCATGTCAGCTTCTGAGGATGCAAAGAGGAATCGGTAGGGGCCGACTCCCAGGGGCCCATGAGCTTGTGTAGACAAACCAAGGATAGCAGTAGAGGGTGCTTCGGTAGAGATATGCACAGAAGCTTTCATTCTATAAACACTCCCTGGCCACTTATCATGAGCTCAGCTCTTGGTTATTAGAATTCTCCAAGCATAAAATATGCCCTCCCCACAGAGAAGCCTATACTCAAATCTTGCTTTATTCTTTTGTTCCACATTCAGATATGAGAACAGGCAACAAAGGCTTGGTTACTTTCCAGTGACGCATAGATCTAGTGGATAACTGCCCAGCTTCCCTGTTGGAATAGAGAAGTCCAAGCTAGGCCTTCTCTTCTGATCCATTGTCCCTCCAGTGAGAGCCATAATAGGAGTGATCTCCATCAATGGGCTCCTTAAGAGACAGCAGAGACGCAGAAGAGCAACTTGCCTTATCTCCACCGAGACTGACCTCTGTCAAATTCCCTCATCCCAATCCAATGACACAATCTTTCAAGGACACCCATGTTATTAGATGAGATTATAAAATACGGGATTCAGAATTAGACAGGGTTGGATTTTAATTCCAGCTACACCAAATATTAGTGGAGTTGACTCCAGGCAAGTGACCTTATATTCGTGAGCCTCGGTTTCCCTTTCTGTAAAATGAAGACAATAATTCCTGCCTTGGGCTGCTTAGAATTAAAGAGATAATATATAAAAGTGCTCTGTCTAGTAGCTGAAAAATAGATGTTCAATAAATACCAGTTATTCCTTCTCCTTGTGAGACAGCTAAAAATGTATTTAAGCCATGGAATGGAATACAACCTATTTACTTTACAAACGAGTTTCTCATGTAGCACTGAGTCATGTGGGTCTCCACCTCCTCTCCCACCCGCACCCCCTCGGTGGTAAGCAGAATTCTAAGATGTTCCCCAAGATTGCCAGCCCCTGGTGTACACACCCTGTCTAAACCCAGGATGGTGAATATGACAGGATGGCCACTCCTGTGATTAGATTATGTTATATGGTACTGCTGGCTTTAAGAAAGGGAAATTATCCTGAGTGGACCTGACCGAAGCAGGTGAGCTCTTAAAGGGGACAGGACTCTCCCTGATGAAAGGCACACGGAGTGTATCACTTATGAATTTACTACCAATCAGCTTGGAACACACCCTTTAATATGTGCTCGGTAACAAACTGAATTCTTTTTTCTCCTTTAAAGTGAGCACGATGTTAAGCTTTCTCAGTAGAGGGAGCTGGAGGGACACTGCAGGTGTGGGTTGGAAGTCAGAGGAGTGGGTGTGAGGACATTCTGTGCAGCCTGCGCAGGCTCACGCCCAGAATATGGTTGCTCTTTGGTCTTGTAGCCTTGGCCTGGATATAACCTTCCTGCAGCTCTCTTGACTTGGAAACCAGAGCCCCTGCATGACCTACATGCTTTAAAGGCCTCCTGCTCACACTGGCCCAGGGACTCCCACTACACACCCATGCCACTGAACATCTGCTCTCCTGCCTGGACTCCAGAGGGTGGCCTAGTGCTTGCCCAGCACCTTCAGACCAACTCCAGCCTGGCCAAACCAACGAACTTCTTTACATCTGGTGGGCTGAACCACCCTTCTCCAACGAGGTCTGAATCCCTTCCAAGCTTGTCTTTCCTTGGGTCTCTCCCTCAGCCCTAGGGTAACACATAGAGTTTCCTTATATCTTACTCCTTTACTATAGTTAATAATAATTATGTTAAACTTCCCCTGCTTAACCTACTGTGTGGTTTTTATCTCCTTATTGGACCCAGATCGCTACAGGATGAGAAGGACTGACACAAAGGAGAATCTCTGTGGCTGGCTTTGAAGATGGAGGGGCCACATGGAAAGGAACATGGTTGGCCTTTAGGAACTGTAAGCTGTCCCCAACTAACAGCCAGCAAGGAAACGGGACCTCAGTCCTACACCCACAAGGAACTGAATTCTGCCACAGCCATGGGAGCTTGGAAGAGGGCCCCAAGCTGCAGATGAGAAGGCACAAACTTATTTTCCATTAACCTTATGCCAACCCTATCTCCACCATGACCCTTTCAGAATGTAGGCATATGCCTTATTTTTGCCAGCCCTAAATTGGAAATATCTTTCCTTTCTTTTCTCCATACTTTCTATACCAGGACTTCCAGCTCAAAGTGTGTAACAATCTTCTTATCTTCCAAATTATAAAGGAAAAGATTATAAAGTCAGAGTAAGAAAAATACACTTTTTCACAAAGCAGATAATCATATGCTGGGCCAGTTACCTAGATTTGCTTTCCCTATAAACAGCTAAGATGTCCAAATATTTTAACTGTATCCATGACAGAAATGTAAGCAATTCTCAGAACAAACAACTAAGAGAAGGCAAGTACCCAGAGAGGAAAATGAAGTGACTGCAGGTTGCTTTCCACACCTTGCGAGCATAGACTAAACCAGATGAACTTGAGGTTTTGTTTTCAGACCTCACAGGGCCTGGGAAACAGCAGACAAAGCCCAGGGCACATACAAAGTAGAGAGTCTAATAAAAGTTTCATCCCCCCCAAAAAAAGCTGAGATGCCCAAACGGTTCTTCTCCAAGTAAGGATAAATTAGACAGAACTACCTCAAGAGGAATGCTAGGAAAATCAACTGTCTCAAACATAAGCACCAAGACAGAAGGAGAAAAAAACACTGCCACTGAGAACTGGCCTTCATGAAGATTTGCAACTCTAATTCATTCTACATGGTTTTAAAAAACCATATACTGAGAATTTTACTTAATTTAATCCCACACTGGTGATGGCCTTAGGCGTCTGGCAGAAGCGATGTAAATCCTTTCTGGAGGAGCCCACCTTCATACCAGGCCTCAAAGAAGTCATACATACCAAATTACAGGGAAAAGGAAGAGCTGGCAGTCAAATACAACTAAACACATATGCAAACAAGGCACCATGACTGAGAGCCAGCAAAGAGCAGACACAGACCTACAAGGACTTCAGATACTGGAATTATCAGATAAAAATTAAAACTAAATGATGTCTTAAGAAAGAAGATAAGCTTAAAATATGTGCAGGGAGAAAGAAGGAAATAAGGGAGGGAGGGAGGAAAGAACAGAAGGGGAAAACAAAATCACAAAAGAAGCAAAATCAACTAGTATAGAAATGAAAAATATAATGCCTGAAAATAAAAAAGTCAATAGGTGAGGTTCCGGTTCTGGCAACAGCAGAGTAGTTTGTATCAGACTCAAAAGTCTGAACAAAACATGAAAAACAACTAGTTAAAAGCACTTCTTTAAGTGGAAAAGAAAAGGCAAAAAACAGAAATAAGAAAATTATCAAAAAAAATTGTCATTGGTAAAGGCAAATATATAGTAAAGGTAGTGGATCAACCACTTATAGAGCTAGTAGTATGAAAATCAAAAGACAAAAGTACTAAAATCACCTATATCTACAATAACAGATTAAGAGAGACAGAAAATTTAAAAAGGTAAAATATGATGTCAAAAACATAAAACGTGGGGGGTGGTAAAAAAAGTAGGGCTTTTTGAATGCAGTTGAACTTAAGAGACCATTAAGTTAGTATAGACTGCTATATACACAGGTTGTTATAGACGAACCTCATGGTAACCACAAACAAAAACCAATAAATACACAAAAATAAAGAGGAAGGAACCCAAACATAACACTAAAGAAAGCCATCAAATCACAGGGAAGGGAGCAAGAGAAGAAAAAAGGAACAGAGAAGAACTACAAAAACATCCAGAAAACAAGTAACAAAATGGCAGTAAGTACATACCCATCAATAATTACTTTAAATGTAAATGAACTAAATGCTCCAATCAAAAGACCTATATAGGGGCCGCCCGGTGGCGCAGCGGTTTAGTTCGCGCTTGGCAGCCCAGGGTTCGCGAGTTCGGATGCCAGGGGCCCGCCGACGCACTGCCTGTCAGCCATGCCGTGGTGGCGTCCCATATAAGGTGGAGGAAGATGGGCATGGATGTTAGCCCAGGGCCAGTCTTCCTCAGCAAAAAGGGGAGGATTGGCAACGGATGTTAGCTCAGGGCTGGTCTTCCCCACAAAAAAAAAAAAGACCTATATAGGGTGGCTGAATGGATAAAAAAAAAAAACAAGACCAATATATATGTGCTGCCTACAAGAGACACACTTCAAATCTAAAGACACTCACAGACTGGAAGTGAAGGGATGCAAAAAGATATTCCATGCAAATGGAAACAAAAAGAAAGCTGGGATACCAATACTTATATCTGACAAAACAGACTTTAAAACAAAAACTGTAACAAAAGACAAAGAACAGCATTTACCTAATGATAAAGTGAAGGATCCAAAAGAGGATATAACATTTTAAAATACCTATGCACCCAACATAGGAGCACCTAAATACATAAAGCAAATGTTAACAGATATAAAAGAAACTGACAGTAACACAATAATATTAGGAGACTTTAGCACCCCACTGATATCAATGGATAGATCATCCAGACAGAAAATCAATAAGGAAATATTGGCCTTAAATGACATATTAGACTAGATGGACTTAATAGATATATACAGAACATTCCATCCAAAAACAGCAGAATACACATTCTTTTTGACTACACATGGAACATTCTCCAGGATAGAGCACATGTAAGCCACAAAACAAGTCTCAATAATTTAAGACTGAAATTATATCAAGCATCTTTTCTCACCACAATGGTATGAAACTAGAAGTCAACTACAAGAAGAAAGCTGGAAAAGTCACACACATGTGGAGCTCAAACAAAATGCTCCTGAACAACTATTGGGTCAACAAAGAAATCAAAGGAGAAATCAAAAAATACCCAGAGACAAATGAAAATACGACATACCAAAATCTATGGGATACAGCAAAAGTGGTACTAACAGGGAAGTTTATAGCATAAAGGCATACCTCAAGAAACAAGAAAAATCTCAAATAAACAATGTAACACTACACCTAAAGGAACTAGAGAAAGAAGAACAAATAAAGCGCAAAATCAGTAGAAGGAAGAAAATAATAAAAATCAGAACGAAAATAAATGAAATAGAGACTAAAAAGACAACAGAAGAGATCACTGAAACTAAGAGGTGGTTCTTTGAAGAGAGCAACAAAATTGACAAGCCTTTAAGCTAGATTCACTAAGAAAAAAAGAGAGAAGGCTCAAATAAATAAAATCAGAAACAAAAGAGGAGAAATTACAACAGATAGCACAGAAATACAAAGTATTAGAAAAGAAATACTATGAAAAGCTATGCACCAACAAATTCTATGACCTAGAAGAAATGAATAGATTCCTAGAATCACACAGGTTTCCAAAACTGATTCAATAAGAAATGGGGAATCTGAATAGACTGATCACTAGTAAGGAGACTGAAAAAGTAATCAAAAACCTCCCAAAAAACAAAAGTTCAGGACCAGACAGCTTCCCCAGTGAATTCTATCAAGCATTTAATACCTATCCTTCTCAAACTATTCCAAAAAACTGAAGAGGACAGGAAGCTTCCTAACTTATTTTACGAGGCCAACATCACCCTGACATCAAAACCAGACAAGAACTCAAAAAAAAAGAAAATTACAGGTCAATATCGCTGATGAACATAGATGCAAAAATCCTCAACAAAGTATTAGCAAATCAAATACAATAATACATTAAAAAGATCACACACCACAATCAAGTGGGATTTATTTCAGGGATGCAAGGATGGTTCAACACCCGCAAATCAATCAATGTGATACACCACATTAACAAAATGAAGAATAAAAATCATATGGTCATCTCAATAGATGCAGAGAAAGCATTTGACAAGATCCAACATCCATTTATGATAAAAACTCAAAATATAATGGGTATAGAAGGAAAGTATCTTAATATAATAAAGGCCATATACAACAAACCCACAGCCAACATCATACTCAGTGGTGAAAAATTGAAAGCTATTCCTCTAAAAACAGGAACAAGACAAGGAGGTCCACTCTCACCACTCTTATTCAACATAGTATTGGAAATCCTAGCCAGAGCATTAGGCAAGAAAAAGAAATAAAAGGTATCCAAACTGGAAAGGAAGAAGTGAAACTGTCACTATTTGCAGATGACATGATTTTATATACAGAAAACCCACAAGATCCCACCCAAAACTATTGGAAATAACGAACAAATATGCTAAAGTTGCAAGGCACAAAGTCAACACAGAAAAATCAGCTGCATTCCTATACACTAACAACGAACTAGCAGAAAGAGAAATCAAGAATACAATCCCATTTACAACTGCAACAAAAAGAATAAAATACATAGGAATAACCAAGGAGGTGAAAGACTTGTACCCTGAAAACTATAAGACCTTGTTGAAAAAAATTGAAGAAGCCACAGAGAAATGGAAAGATATTCTGTGCTCATGGATTGGCAGAATTAGCATAGTCAAAATGTCCATACTGCCTAAAGCAATCTACAGATTCAGTGGAATCCCCATCAAAGTCCCAATGACATTTTTCACAGAAATAGAACAAAGAATTTTAAAACTTATATGTAACAACAAAAGACCCCTAAAGCCAAAGCAATCCTGAGAAAAAGAACAAAGCTAGAGGCATCACACTCCCTGATTTCAAAATATACTACAAAGTTGTAGTAATCAAAATAGCATGGTATTTGTGGAAAAACAGACACACAGATAAATGGAACAGAATTGAGAGCCCAGATATAAACTCACACATTTATGGACAGCTAATTTTTGACAAAGAACATACAATGGAGAAAGGAAAGTCTCTTCAACATATGGTGTTAGGAAAACTGGGCAACCACATGCAAAAGAATGAAAATGGACCAGTATCTTACACCATACACAAAAATTAACTCAAAATGAATTAAAGACTTGAACATAAGACCTAAAACCATAAAACTCCTAGAAGAAAACATAGGCAGTATGCTCTTTGGCATTGGTGTTAGCACTATCTTTTTGAACACCATGTCTCTTCAGGCAAGGGACACAAAAGGAAAAATAAACAAATAGACTACAGCAAACTAAAAAGCTTCCACACAGCAAGGGAAACCATCAACAAAATGTAAAGACAACTGACTGAATTGGGAGAAGATATTTGAGAATCATATATCTGATAAGGGGTTATTATCCGAAATATATAAAGAACTCATACAACTCAACAACAAAAAACCCAACAACACAGTTAAAAAATGAGCAGAGGATCTGAACAGAGGTTTTTCCAAAAAAGAGACACAGTGGCCAATAGGTACATGACATCACTGATTCTTAGGGAAATGCAAATCAAAACCACAATGAGATATCACCTCATGCCCATGAGAAATGCTATTATTAAATAGACAAAAAATAACAAGTGTTGGAGAGAACGTGGAGAAAAGAAAACCTTCGTTCACTGCTGGTGGGAATGTAAACTGGAGCAGTCACTATGGAACCCTAGCATGGAAACTGCTCAAAAAGTTAAGAATAGAGCTACCATATGATCCAGCTATTCCACTTCTAGGTATTTATCCAAAGAACACAAAAACATTAATTTGAAAAGATATATGCACCCCTATGTTCACTGCAGCATTATTTACAATAGCCAAGACTTGGAAACAACCTAAGTGCCCACTGACAGAGGAACGGATAAAGACGTGGTATATAGATATAGATATATAGATATATAGATATAGATATAGATATAGATATATCTATATCTATATACAATGGAATACTGCTCAGCCAAAAAGAAAGATAAAATCTTGCTATTTGTGACAACATGGATGGACCTTGAAGCAATCATGCTAAACAAATTAAGTTAGACAGAGAAAGACAAATACTATATGATTTAACTCATATGTGGAAGATAACAACAACAAACACACACAGATACAGAGGACATATTGGTGGTTACCAGGGGGGAAGGCGAAAGTGATAAAGGGGGATGGACATTTGTATGATGATGGATGGAAACTAGACTTTCGGTGAACACGATGTAGTCTACACATAAGTCAAAATACAATGACGTACACTAAAATTTATACAATGCTATAAACCAATGTTACCTCAATAAAAATAAATAATAAAGCAGCTATTATACATATTTAAGAACTTAAAAGAAAAACTGGTTATAAGGAACGTACAAATTAGGAATCTCAGAAAATAAATTAAAACTATAAAAAAGAACCAAACGGAAATTCTAGAACTAAAAAGTATAATATACGAGCTGAAAAATCTCTGGATGGGCTTACTATCAGATTGGAGATGACAGAAGAAACAGTGAACCTGAAGACAGATCAACAGAAACTATCCAATGTGAAGAAATAAGGGAAAAAATATTGGGGAAAAAATCAGACAGTTTAACATAGGTGTAATTGGAGTCTCAGAAGGAGAAAAAGAATATAGTAGAAAAAATACAGTCATGTGTCACATAACGATGTTTTGGTCAACGACAGACTGCATACATGATGGCGGTTCCATAGGATTAGTACCATGTAGTTTAGGTGTGTAGTTGGCAATACCATCTAGGTTTGTTTATGTACACTCTATGATGTTCGCACAATAACGAAATTGCCTAATGACACATTTCTCAGAATGGATTCCATCATTAAGTGATGTGTGACTGTAAAAGAAATATAGGTTGTAATTTTCTCAAATTTGGTGGAAAACATTAACCTACAGATCCAAATAGCTCAGGAAACGCCCATTAGAATAAACTCAAAGAAAACCACACCTACACACATCACAGTCAAACTGCTGAAAACCAAAGAGAAAGAGAAAATCTTGATAACATCCAGAGGAAAAAGAACGCATAAAGAAAAACAACTATTCAAATTACAGATGAGTTCTCAGCAGAAACAATGAGGCCATAAGACAATGGAAGAGCATCTTAAAGTTGTTTGAAAGGAAAAAAAATCCTGTCAGCTCAAAGAATTCCAAATGTAGAAAAAATGTCCTTCAAAAATGAGTGAAACAAAGACATTTTCTGATAGATGAAAGCTGAGAGAATTTGTTGTCAGCAGACCTGTCCTACATCAAATACTAAGGGAAGTTCTTCAGGCTGAAGGGATAACAGATAGAAACTCAAATCTATAAAAAGAAATGAGGAACTCTAGAAATGGGAAATATATGGGCAAACAGAAGAGACTTATTCCTCTTAATTTTTTTATAAGACATATGGTTCTTTAAAGTAAAAACTATAACACTGTAGGAGTGACATCAGATCATGGCTGAGTGAGCTTTCCCTGAGACTCACTTCTGCTAAGATACAACAAAAAGGATATTCAAATACCAACGGAGGACACTCACACAACACAAAAGATGTCTGAGAGACGCACGCAGCCTTACATCTGAGGGTGGAGGTGCTGGTACCCACGGAGGAAGTGGAAGGAGGTAAGAACTCCTCTCCTTCCCCAGTGACAGTGACCCTGGGACCAGGACCATGCAGCTGGAGGTGGGTGGAGAACCTCTGTGGGAAAACCATCGCTCTCCACGTTCTCTCACAGCCTGTGGGGAAGTCCCATACAGAGGGGAAGGAATTGTTGTGGGGGTGCCTTCATCAAGCTAGCACCCCAGAAGAGCAGATAGTGAGGGGAGAGCAGGAAGCCCCCAGGATCGGGTAGGCAAAAGAAAGACCCCTCCCTCTGCCCAGAGCGCCAGCACAGCCAGTTGGCCAGAGCACCTGCAGATTGAAGCAGGCACAGAATACACAGCTCTTGACCCCCACCCAGTGGCGGCAGGTGGAAGCTACAACCAGATATCTTTACAATGAGGAAAAATCAGTCCATATCCTCAAGCACTATGCAAAAATGTTAAATCTCCAGACCAGAAGGAAAATGATAAGCATCCAGAAATCAACCCTGAAGGCACAGAAATTTATAACCTTAATGATAGAGAATTCAAAATAGCTATCATAAAAAAGTTCAATGAACTACAAGAAAATACAGATAGACAAGTCAATGAAATCAGGAATTTCTTCACAAAAGAGATTGAAACTATAAAGAAAAGCCAATCAGAAATGTTAGAGATGAAAAACACAATGGAGGAGATAAAGAAAAATCTGGAATCTTTAAAGACCAGAGCTGACAATATGGAGGAAAGAATTAGCAATATTGAGGTTAGGAATGCAGAAATGCTACAGATGAAGGAGGAGAGAGAACTAAGACTAAAAAGAAATGAAGAAATCCTCCAAGAAATATCTGACTCAATTAGGAAATGCAACATAAGGATTATAGGTATTCCAGATGGAGAAGAGAGGGAAAAAGAAGCAGAGAGCTTGTTCACAGAAATAATAGCTGAGAACTTGCCAAACCTGGGGAAGGAGCTGGAAATACAAGTGAATGAAATCAATAGATCTCCTAAACATATCAACAAGAACAGAACCTCTCCAAGGCATATAGTAGTAAAGCTGCCAAAGTCAATGATAAAGAAAAGATATTAAGGGCAGCAAGACCAAAAAGAAAAGAAAAAGACGTACAATGGAAGTCCTATTGGGCTCTCAGCTGATTTCTCAGCAGAAAGTTTACAAGCTAGGAGAGAGTGGAATAATATATTCAAAATTCTGAAAGACAAAAACATTCAGCCACGAATACTCTATCCAGTGAAAATATCCTTCAGATATGATGGAGAAATAATAACCATCCCAGATAAACAAAAGCTAAGGGAGTTCATTGCCACAAAACCCCCACTAAAAGAAATGCTTAAGAAGGCCCTCAGGCCTGAAAAAAAAAAGAGAGAAAACCATCATACAGAACTACCAAACTGATCTGGTAGTCTGAAACACATGGGATGAGAAACAAGGGAAATGCAAAAGAACTGGAAAATGACTGATAAAATAGCAACATTAAGCCCTCATTTATCAATAACCACTCTAAATGTAAATGGATTGAATTCTCCAATCAAAAGACACAGACTGGCAGGATGGATTAAAAAACAAGATCCAACATATTGCTGCCTCCAGAAAACACATCCCAGTTCTAAAGACAAACACAGGCTCAGAGTGAAGAGACAGAAGATGATACTCCAAGCTAATGGCAAACAAAAAAAAGCAGGTGTTGCCATACTGATATCAGACGAAGTAGACTTCAAGATAAAACAGGTAATGAGAGACAAAGAGGGGCAATATATAATGATAAAAGAGACACTCCACCAAGAAGACATATCACTTACATATGCACCCAACACAGGAGCACCAAAGTACATAAAGCAACTATTAACAAACCAAAAAGGAGATATTAAAAACAACACAGTAATAGTAGGGGATCTTAACACCCCACTTACATCAATGGATAGATCATCCAGACAGAAAGTCAATAAGGAAATAGTGGACTTAAACGAAAAACTAGATGAGAAGGACTTAATAGATACATAGACAGCACTCCATCCAAACACAGCAGATTACACATTCTTCTCAAGTGCACACGGAACATTCTCAAGGATAGACCATATGTTGGGAAACAAGGCAAACCTCTACAAATTTAAGATTGAAATCTATATACATACAATGGAACACTACTCAGCCATAAGAAAAGACACAATTGTCCCGTTTGCAACAACATGGATGGACCTAGAGGGTATTATGTTAAGTGAAATAAGCCAGAGAGAGAAGGCCAGACACTGCATGAACTTACTCGTATATGGAATATAAATGAACACACGGACAGAGAGAACTGATTGATGGTTACCAAGGGGAAGGGGGGTGGGGGGTGGGCACAAGGGGTGAAGGGTTACATCCACATGGTGACGGACAAACAAAAATGTACAACTAAAACCCCACAGTGTTATAAACTACTAAGACATCAATAAAAAAATATATTAATAAGATTGAAATCATAACAAGCATCTTCTCTGACCATAATGCTACGAAACTAGAAATCAACTACAAGAAAAAAACTGGGAAAGTGACAAAGATGTGGAGACTAAACAACATGCTACTGAAAAACCAATGGGTCACTGAAGAAATTAAAGGAGAAATCAAAAAATATCTGGAAACAAATGAAAATATAACATACAACTCATAAGGGGATGCAGCAAAAGCAGTCCTGAGAGGGAAACTCATAGCAATACAGGCCCACCTTAACAAACAAGAAAAATCCCAAATAAATAACCTTAAACCACACCTAATAGAATTAGAAAAAGAAGAACAAACAAAGCCCAAAGTCAGAAGAAGGAGGGAAATAATAAAAACTAGAGCAGAAATAAATGAAATTGAAACCAAAAAACAGTAGAAAGGATCCATGAAACAAAGAGTTGGTTCTCTGAGACGATAAATAAAATTGACAAACCCTTAGCCAGACTCACTAAGAAAAAAAGAGAGAAGGCTCAAATAAATAAAATTAGAAATGAAAGAGGAGAAATGATAACAGATACCACAGAAATACAAAGGATTATAAGAGAATACTTTGAAAAACTATATGCCAACAAATTGGACAATCTAGAAGAAATGGATAAATTCTTAGACTCATACAACTTCCCAAAACCAAATCAAGAAGAAATAGAGAATCTGAATAGACCAATCACAAATAAAGAGATTGAAACCATAATCAAAAACTCACCAAAAAATAAAAGTCCAGGACCAGATGGCTTCTCTGTAGAATTCTACCAAACATTCAAAGAAGATTTAATACCTATCCTTCTCAAACTTTTCCAAAAAATAGAGGAAGATGGAATACTCCCTAACACATTCTACAAGGCCAACATCACTCTGATACCAAAGCCAGACAAGGACAATACAAAGCAGGAAAATTACAGGCCAATATCACTGATGAATATCAATGCAAAAATCCTCAACAAAATATTGGCAAACTGAATACAGCAATGCAATAAAAAGATCATACACCATGATCAAGTGGGATTTATACCATGGATACAGGGATGGTTCAACACCCGCAAATCAATCAGTGTGATACACCACATTAACGGAACAAGGAATAAACATCACATGATCATCTCAGTTGATGCAGAGAAGGCATCTGACAAGATCCAACATCCATTTATGATTAAAAATTCTCAAAAAAATGGGTATAGAAGGAAAGTACCTCAACATAATAAAGGCCATATATGACAAACCCACAGCCAACATCATACTCAACAGGGAAAAACTGAAAGCCATTCCTCTGAAAACAGGAATAAGACAAGGGTGCCCACTCTCGCCACTGTCATTCAACATAGTACTGCAGGTTCTCGCCAGAGCAATTAGGCAAGAAAAAGGAATAAAAGGAATCCAAACAGACAACAAAGAAGTGACACTCTTGCTGTTTGTAGATGATATGACCTTATATATAGAAAACCATAAAGAATCCACTGGAAAACTATTAGAAATAATCAACAAGTACAGCAAAGACGCAGGGTACAAAATCAACTTACAAAAATCAGTTGCATTTCTATACTCTAATGACAAACTAAGAGAACTCAAGAAGACAATCCCATTTAAAAGTACAACAAAAAGGGGGCCGGCCCGGTGGCGCAGCGGCTTAGTCCGCGCTTGGCAGCCCGGGGTTCGCTGGTTCGGATCCCAGGCGCCCGCCGACGCACTGCCTGTCAGCCATGCCGTGGCGGCGTCCCATATAAAGTGGAGGAAGATGGGCACGGATGTTAGCCCAGGGCCAGTCTTCCTCAGCAAAAAGAGGAGGATTAGCAACGGATGTTAGCTCAGGGCTGGTCTTCCTCACCAAAAAAAAAAAAAATAAAAAAATAATAAAAAAGTACAACAAAAAGAATAAAATATCTAGGAATAAATTTAACCAAGGAGGTGAAAGGTCTATACAATGAAAACTCTAAGACATTATTGAAAGAAATCGATGATGATATAAAGCAATGGAAAGATATCCCATGCATATGGATTAGAAGAATAAACATAGTTAAAATATCCATACTACCTAAAGCAATCTACAGATTCAGTGCAATCCCAATCAGAATCCCAATGATATTCTTCACAGAAATAGAACAAAGAATACTAAAATTCATATGGGGCAACAAAAGACCACAAATAGCTAAAGCAATCCTGAGAAAAAAGAACAAAGCTGGAGGCATCACAATCCTTGACTTCAAAATATACTACAAAGCTATAATAATTAAAACAGCATGGTTCTGGTACAAAAACAGACACACAGATCAATGGAACAGAATTGAGAGCCCAGAAATAAAATCACAGATCTACAACAGCTAATCTTTGACAGAGGAGCTAAGAACATACAATGGAGAAAGGAAAGTCTCTTCAATAAATGGTGCTGGGAAAACTGGACAGCCACATGAAAAAGAATGAAAGTAGACCATTTTCTTTCGCCATACATACACAAAAATTAACTCAAAATGGATCAAAGACTTCAAGGTAAGACCTGACACTATAAAACTCCTGGAAGAAAACATAGGCAGTACACTCTTTGACACTGATCATAGAGGGATCTTTTTGAATTCCATGTCTACTTGGACAAGGAAACAAAGAAAAAATAAACCAGTGGGACTTCATCAGACTAAAGAGCTTCTGCAAGGCAAATGAAACCAGGATCAAAATGAAAAGACCACCAGCTGGGAGAAAATATTTGCAAATCATATATCCGACAAGGGGTTAATCTCTATAATACATAAAAGAACTCACAGAACTGAACAACAAAAAAACAAACAACCCGATCAAAAAATGTGCAGAGGATATGAACAGATCTTTTTCCAAGGAAGATATACAGATGGCCAGTAGGCACATGAAGAGAGGTTCAACATCACTAATAATCAGGGAAATGCAAATCAAAACTACGCTAAGATATCACCTTACACCCATCAGAATGGCTATAATCACCAAGAAAAAAAGATAACAAATGTTGGAGAGGTTGTTGAGAAATGGGAACCCTAATTCACTGCTGGTGGGAATGCAAACTGATACAGCCTCTATGGAAAACAGTATGGAGATTCCTCAAAAAATTAAAAATAGAGGGGCCAGCCCAGTGGCATAGTGGTTAAGTTCGTGCACTCCACTTCAGCAGCCTGTGGTTCACAGGTTCAGATTCTGGGTGTGAACCAATGCACTGCTTGTCAAGCCACGCTGTGGCATGGATGTTAGCCTAGGGCCAATCTTCCTCAGCAAAAAGAGGAGGATTGGCAACAGCTGTTAGCTCAGGGCTAATCTTCCTCACACACACACACACAAAGTTAAAAACAGAAATACCTTATGATCCAGCTATCCCACTGCTGGGTATTTATCCAAATATCCTGAAGCCAACAATCTGAAGAGGCTTATGCACCCCTATGTTCACTGCAGCATTATTCACTATAGCCAAGAAATGGAAGCAACCCAAGTGTCCCTCAACTGATGATTGGATAAAGAAGATGTGGTATATACATACAACGGAATACTACTCAGCCATAAAAGAAGACAAAATCATCCCATTTGCAACAACATGGATGGACCTGGAGGGTATTATGTTAAGTGAAATAAGCCAGACAGAGAAAGACAAACACCATATGATTTCACTCATATGTGGAAGATAAACTAACACATGGACAGAGAGAACATTTGGTGGTTAACAGGGGGAAGGGGATTGGGAGGTGGGCACAAGGGGTGAAGGGACACATTTGTATGGTGACTGACAAACGATAATGTACAACTAAAATTCCACAAAGTTATAAACCACTATGACATCAACAAAAAAACTGTAACACTGTAGTGAGGCGTTTACAACATATACAGGTGCAAAATATATGATAACAACAGCACAAAGGATAGGGAGTAAATGGAATTATACTGTTGCAAGGTTGTATGTTATACCTAAAGTGGGTCAATATTAACTTTAAGTAGACTATGAAAAGTTAAGAAAGCATATTGTAATCTCTAGAGCAACACTAAAAAGAAAAAATTTTTAAAGTATAGCTAAAAAGCCCTCAGAGGAATTAAAACAGAATACTAAAAATATTCAATTAACCTAAAATAAGGCATAAAAGGAAGAACAGAGGAACAAAAAACAAATGAGACAAACAGAAAACAATGAACAAAATAGTGGACCCAAACCTAGCTATATCAATCATCACATTAAATGCATAGGGAATATCCCCTTGCTAATTAAAAGGCAAAGACAGAATGGATAAAAAAGTAAAACCCAGCTATATGCTGTCTGTAAAAAGGCACATTCTAAATATAAAGACAGGGATACAATGAGCATAAGAAAGGTGGTATGATTATTAATATCATAAAAATCGAGTCAAGGAGTATTACCAAAGATAAAGAGTGATATTTTATAATGATAAAAATGTTGATTCATCAAGAAGACATAACAATCATAAATGTGTATGCTCCTAATAACAGAGCTTCAAAACATATGAAACAAAAATGGAAAGAATTAAAAAGAAAAATAGAAAAATCCACAATAAGAGCTAATGATTTTAACACCCTCTCTCAGTAATTAATAAAAGTTGACCAGAAAACTCAATGAGGAAAGAGAAGATTTGAACTACCGTGACCTGATGTTTATAGAACACAACACAGCAACCAAAAAATATACATTCTTTTCAAGTGCACATGAAATGGTCATCAAGATAAACCATATGATGGGCCATAAAATAAGTACTAATTTCAAAAGATTGGAATCTTACAGAGTATAACTTCTATCAGACATCTGGAAAAGCACCAAACACCTAGAAATTAAACACCGTAATTCTAAAACTGAAAACACAGCATCATCAAAATTTGTAGGCTGTAGCTAAAGCAAAGCTTAGAGAGAATTTTATTGCATTAATTGCTTACATTTAAAAAGAACAAAGGTTTGAAATCAATGATCTAAGTTTCTACTTCAAGAAGCTAGAAAAAGAGCAAATTAAGCCCAAGTTCAGGAGAAGGAAGAAAATAAGAAATAAAATCTAAATAAATGGAGAGATATACCATGTTCATGATTGGAACTCAGTATTGTCAAAATGTCAGTTCTCTCCAAACTGATTTACAGATTCAACACAATCCCAATTAAAATCTCTATAGGCTTTTTAGTAGAAACTGACAAGCTGATTCTAAAATTTATACGGCTATTTTAGAGAAGCCAAATCATCTTAAAGAACAAACATGGAGGACTTACACTTCCTGATTTCAATATAAAGCTACAATATTCAAGAGATTATGGTACTGTCATAAGGCCAAAGAGATCAAGAATAGGAGGGATAGTTGGGAAACAGACACACATATACGGCCAAATCGTTTCAAACAAAGATGCCAAAGCAATTTAATGGAGAAAGGAAAGTCTTTTCAACCAATGGTGCAGCAACAATTGGGTGTCTGTATTGGGAAAACAAAAACCACTAAACAAAGCTTGACCCCACCATTCTAGCGCCTATGGCCCTTGGAAGTGGTCATGCCTAATTGCCAAACCCTCTCCACTGTCAAGGTATTGTGGAAAGCCTTCAGGCCCAAGTCCTCACCTAGTTAACAGGAACTGTAAGAACTAAGTTCAACAGGTCTCATTTCTTAGTTTACCTCAATGTTCACCAGAAAAAATTTTTCCAAAGCTCCCAGAACCATTTATTATGACCCAAATTCCATCCCCAGACTGCTCTGCTCATCTCGCCACTTGGTCCAACTTCCCGTCTTTCCCTTTCTTCCAAACCCCTGCACTGTGTTCTCCGTAACTTCTCAAGGATCTGCCACTCACTCACACACCTCCTTCTATTCTCGAACTTCCTGTTGCCTACAGCTTCACCGAAACCTGGCTCCCCCAGAAGCTCTCTCAAGCAGAGAAGGCTGCTTATTCCGGCACTAGATAACTTAGGCTTCAGCAATGGGGTTAGGAACTTCTTTGCTCTCCCGTGCTGCCTCCAGACAATTCTCTCCCATGCTTGTGAACAACTGACCTCTTCGGGGTGCATGCCTGCTGATTTTACTATCCTCTCATCTCTTCTTAGGGTCCAGTCGCTTCCCCTTATTCACAACAGTGGAGACTGGAGGTTGCCCTTTTCTGGCTCTTCCTCATCTGTACAACATCTAAATGCCGGTATTCCTCAGGTTTGGTCCTATCCTCTCTTCTCTTCTCTCTCCATCCCTTCCCTCAGGGTGGCGTTTCTCAACCTCAGCACTATTGACATTAGGGTTCACATTAATTCTTTGCTAGGGGGAGGCAGCTGTCCTGTGCAGTGTAGGATGGTTAGCAACATCCCTAGCCTCTACCCAATGGATGCCAGTAGCAGTCCCAGTAGAAAACCACTGCCTTAGGAAATTACATACATTCTCACGGCCTCAAATCTCTCTCCTTACATCCAGTTTCCCATCTGACGTCTCTTAGAAGTCTCACAGGCGTCTCAATCTCAGCACGTCCCTAACTGAATGTTTGTTCTGAAATTCATCCCATCCCAGGTCTTCATTATCTTAGTAAATGGTCCAAACCAGAAACCCGGGAGCCATCCGACTCCTCCCACATCCAACCCGTCGGCAGGACCAATAAATTCTACCCCTAAATTGCCTCTCAAATCTGTGCACCTCTCTTCATCTTCACTACCATCACCCCACATCAAACTGCAAAGAGTTCTCACCCAAATGAATGTAATAACCTCCTAACTGGTCTCCCTGCTTCCACACTGGCCTTCAAGCAGTCTATTCTCCACAGACCAGCCAGAGTGATCATCCCACCAAATCACTCCTCTATTAAAAATCTGAAAAGATCTCATATTCATCTGATATAAAACGTAAACCCCTTACCCTAGTCCATAAAATCCTACACAACCTGATCCTCACCTAAATCCCAAACCTACCACTCCCTGCCTCACTATTAAACCCCAGTCACACAACCCTCCCAGAACATTCCAAGCTCCTTACCCCTTAGTGCCTTTGCACTTGCCGAAGACCCTGCCTGCAGTTCCCCCCATGGCTGACTCCTCCTCCTCAAACAGGCTTTCTGTAATCACCCTGAATAAATCTCTTGCCCTCTCCCACTGCCCCTATTGTTCTCTGTTCTCAATCACAGCACCCTGTTTGGCCCTTCAAAGCACTTCTTCACTTTGTCTACTACAAATCAAGAACTTTGCTGCTGCTGTTGTTAATCTGCTTGTTTGACTCCCTTCACTAGACTGTCGGCTCAGGAGGGGCAGGATCTGGTTCTCCCCTGGATACCCTGGAGCGGGCACAGAGCAGGCGTTCTCTGAAATGCGTACCAGATGAACTCCAGGTGAAGGTGGATGACAAGCTGCTGAACAAACAACTATAAATAAGAGATTCAAACAGAAAAACCCAATGAAAGGAACAAGCTACAACAACACATTGCTTCCTCTGGCTATCCATGTGGGAGCTCTAAGCTGAAAAGAGCGAGGGCAGGAGGGCCTCACAATTCAGGAACAAATTTAACTTGAGTTACCCATTGCTTTCCATTATTGATGCCGCTACTTCCTTTTATGAGCAGACATTACCAAATGAGATAGGAGACACACACACACAAATTACCAATCTGTGGAGAGACAGAGACAGATATTCCACCTATACAAAATACATTTCCTGTCCTGAAGGAGCTCCAAAGCCAGAGGGAAGACAGAGACCACCAACCAGCTAACAGAAGGTCAAATAAAACACAGTGCTCCAACTGGCCAAAGATGGGACAATTTGAACACCAACAAGGCCATTAAATATGTTTAAATGTATCAGATCATAATGGTACTAACACAAAAAAATTATTGTTCACCATTGGAAGATGCTGGGGAACCAATTCAATATTATTGTGAAAACTGATACGTAAAGAGAAAAACACACATCTGATTTTTCTGTGGGTTGTTACATAATTGGTGATATTCTATTTCTATAATTTTTTGTTTATTTATTAGCTACATGTCCATAAATATTTATTTCATCAACTATTTCATTATCCAAATAACTGAGAAGAGTTGCTAAAGGAAAGCATTAACACCATTTATGAAACAGACTTACCAAAAAATTGAACCTGAGCATGATCTAGCCCCTAAATATGACTACCAACTTACAGGAATACAGAAGAAAGAAGAACATGTTAAACAACACCACGGGTATACAATTAACAAAAACCGGACCCTGGAAAACTATGGGGCAAACAATTCAGTTTTTTTCTATTAAAATATGCAAGAAAAAAAAAAGAAAGCGATATGGGGAAGAAACCAATAAAGAAAGACTTGAGAGACACATTCACTAATTGCAATGCGTGGTCTTTATGTGCATCTTCATTCAAACAATAAATGTAAAATAAATAATGAGACAACTAGGGAAATATAAGATATTTGATGATATAAAGGAATTAAGTTTTTTGTGTGTGATGATGATATTGTGGTTATACCTGAAAAAAGAATGATTATCTTTTAGAGATATATATTGAAATATTTATAGGCAAACTGATATGTCTGGGATTTGCTTCAAAATAACCTGGGGCAGAGGGCGAAAGTGCGTGGGGATAAAACAAGACGGGCCATGGGTTGGTAATTTTTGAAGGTGGGTGATAAGCAAATGAAGATTCATTATACTATTCTCTCTACTTTTGTACAGAGCATACAGTAGGTCTTAAAAGGCCAAAAACAAAAAGTTAAAAAAAAAAAAAATGCATGCTACAGTAAAGAGCATCCCAGAAACTGACCAGCTTCTGGCTACTTAGTTGGAAACCAAAGCCGAGCACCCTGGCCCTGGGAAGTGATCATGTCCTGGGCCCAAACTGGTTACAGAGCCAGGACCAAAGCAAGGCTGGGCTCAGCTGTGGATCTGCAAATTCCTGGACAACTGGGGTGAAGTTCTTGTAGGCTGTGCAGGTCCTTGTGTGATGGGTGGTGTTGGAGGCTGGAAGGGTGATTGAGGGGGACTTGTTTGGGGTCACAGAAAAGGCGTTTATGGGAATGAGTAGATGAGGGAACTTCTCTGGGAAGTGACTGGGGCTTCTCTGGCTCTTGTTTACTGTCTGTCTCCCCTCACTAAAGAGGGCAGAAGGATGCATCTGTTTTATTCATTCATTGCTATATATCCAGTGCCTGGTACATAGTAGACTCTAAATAAATATGTTGAGTGAATGCACTCTAATAAAGCCTAACAAAATATATGCTACAACAGCCTTGTAAGCAAGTTGTGCTTACAAGTTAACATATACTTCTTTGAATTAAAATAATTTACTAAAAAAAAAAATCACTGGTAATATTACTTCACATTTTTCTTGTCCTTTGTTATAAGTTTTCACACACAGCATCTTATTTAAAAACTCACAAAGCCATCACACAATGTAATCAGGCCAAACACTAGTCAGCCTAGAAGAACCAAGTCAATATTTCTTTTTCCATATCATTCTGCTGGCATGATTTACAATTAGTCAAGCACTAAAGACATAGCACATTTTCTAAGAAGCAATTGTATCTTCACACTACAACAATAAATTTCTAATTTACCCTGAAGATGTGAGTTTTGTAGCTCTGGGTAAGCTACAACATAATTTGACATTAAAAATTGACCTAAGACCAAGAGAAAGTATAGAAATAGTAATTAATAAGATTGTATACTTAAGAAACAAAAGCGATCTTGTGTCTCAAAAAGTGAACCAGATGTATAACATTCAGACTTTCCTCTGCTGAACTATTAGCACAAACTGGTTCTACTGGCCGAGAGCCTGATTTATTCAGAGCTCAAACAAGTTATGCCCCATGGAATCAAACCTTAAACTAGAACAAACTGGAATGAGAAAAAAAATTGCCACAAACAGAAGGCAATTTAAAAGTCCATGAAGGCATTTCAAAACATGACTTTGTTTAGGAGATCCAAAGTCTCTTCGGGCGTGTCTTACTTTAAAACAGGTGTTTTTAAGAAACTATATTTACTAGTGCCAAACAGTGAAGTTTTCTTTGAATTTCAAATTTAATTTATTATAGAATCCCACTCCTTGTGGCATAAGGTATGTAAAATATTTGGGGTCTGAATTCCACCCATATGTTTCAGGCAAACACTTTGCTAAATACAATATATGATCAGGTTTCAAAGAAATAAAATGAAAAAGTAATTTCATGAAGTCTGTACTACTCAACTCATTCCCCCATAAAATGGCCTCCAGAAGCATTTATTGTTGGTACACTGTACCACCTTTATTAATACACTGATGACTACGGATCCACTGTCAATAGAGCAGCCACCAGCACTGTGGGACAAAGGAAAAAATGATCTAAAATCTAGACTGGTTTATGGGGAGACGGGGAAGGGTTTATGGAGTTCTCAATCAAGTCACTAGGACTCAAAGGGAAATAATTTCCAACCAAGTCCAAATATTCATTTTATACTTGAAAATGAAAAATAAGAGGCATGAGGCTGATTGGAAAGGTTTTTTTTCTGTTTGTTTTAAAGAGAATATCATAAAAATTAAGCAAAATTCAAAGATGATGGAGGACCAGAAAGCTACAAAACATTTCTGCCCCATCTTGGTTTAATCTCAAGTCATTCCTCTGTGTGATAATTTTCTCTTTTTTAAGACCTCACCACCAACCTACTGCTCATGCAGCAGAGATCCTCAAAAAACATAAATAAATAAATAAAAACAAGGGAATTTTCCATCACAGGACCACTCCCTGGCTCCTGGATTGACACAGAGCTCCCATGTTCAAATTTCTATAGGAGATTCAGTAGGATAGGCTGTTCAATCATCCTTACTAAAATGATGAATTCTTGATGATGCATGTACTTCTTCTCATTTACTTTTCAGAGCTGAACACAGCTGGTGTAAGAGTTCCCTTCATATGTTACCTGTCAGACATCCATTCTGGAGGCTGAGCTATCACCTGAAAAAGCCTCTTTTGCCTCTCCCACCAGAAAAAAGACTAAAGAAGCCCACTGGAGAAAGCCTTACCACCTAAGCCCCAGCGCAGAAGCAGCAAAACACCACCATCACCGTTTAGCAAAGCTTGTACAGTGCGTCATGATCCAGCTTGAAACTCTTAAGGCTGCTCTCAAACAAGTGACTGAATGATGGGCCAGACAGCCAAAATTCACGGTAATGACTTTGTCAGGGGTGCATTTTGATCCAAGCCAAGAACTAGAATTGGCTCATCCCCACATTATTTGAAAAACCTTAATGAAAAGCCCCACGATATAAGAAATTCATAGATTCAGAGCCAGAGAGCCACGGCCTTTCATCACAGGATTAGAACTGCTGCTTCCTACCTCACGTGGGCACTCAACAGTAGTTTGGCCAACACCAATACCTTCCACAGAAGGCAGTCTTGGGAAGCTAGAAAGCTCTCTTTAAAAAAACAGAATCACTGGTTCAAAACTCTAAAAAGAAACCCCCAAAAGGATGCATTTTATGGTATGTGAAATATACTTCAATTAAAAGAAAAAGGAAAAAAAGTAACTGTAAGGCCTCTGAATACTCTGAAGTGGTTATTTTCTCCATGAACTGATTAATACTGTTTTTTTCTGGGGCTTGACTCGTCCCATTCTTCATGGACGGGGAGAATGCAGACCAGAGTTGAAAACACTTGTAAAACTGTTCGACTGCAGTTCTGCCCCTGCTGACACTCACGAGGATAAAGAACAGTATTCCAAAAGGATATGTTAAGGAATTACCTTACATATCCCCAAATAGTTTTCATTCAGCGGTTTACATAAACTATATAATCTTCAAATAGATGCTAATCATCATACTTTGAAATAGTGTACAATGAATTGCTTAAAAAATTATCCTTCTTCTACTTGATTACAATTCTAACTCAACTTCTGTTCACCAGATAAAGAAAAAAGTCATAATAAAGAATGGCTTTAGGGGCTGGACTGGTGGCGCAGCAGTTAAGGTCTTGTGCTCCCCTTCGGTGGCCCAGGGTTTTGCAGGTTCGGATCCCGGGCACGGACTGACGCACTGCTTGTCAGTGATGCCATGGCGGCGTCCCATATAACGTAGAGGAAGATGGGCACGGATGTTAGCCCAGGGCCAGTCTTCCTCACCCCCCCAAAAAAAGAATGGCTCTACTCAAACACATGGATAAAGAGAACAGATTACTGGTTACCGAGGGGGAGGGGGCTGGAGGGTAGCGAAAGGGGTAAAGGGGCACATATGTATGGTAATGGATAAAAATTAGACTATTTGGTGGTGAGCCTGATGCAGTCTATACAGAAACTGATATATAATAATGTACACCTGAACTTACACAATGTTATAAACCAATATGACCTCAATAAAATAATTGGAAAAAAACCCAAAAGAATGGCTTTATTGGCTTCCTAGTAAGATATTTAAATGAAATGAGAAGGCGTACACACTCCACAATAGTAAAATATAAAGTAGCACAACGACAATTTCCGGCTGATTAAAAGCTTTAAATTTGTGCCAAATAAATTACACTCGTAATACCAGAAGAACAGAGCATCTGTACAGTCCTTATGTAAATATACCCAATGTAGGAAAAGTATACTATTTTCAATCACAGGACATTATTTCTAGAAGTTACATGAGGGACAAGGTCCAATGAAACAAAAGTATAAAGTTTCACAATAATCTTGCTCCACTGATTTAATTTTCAATCGCACATATAAATACCAGGAGTAATTGCTTATTATTTCAGGAAAAAACTACTTACAAGAGAAACATACTTACAAGAGATAGCAGCAAACTGAACAGGTCACCAACATGGTGATGATAACTCTAAAAAAAAAAAGAAAAATACAAACATTAGATAACTAGCAAACTATGCAGACATTGCAGGATGGTTTAAGTCTCCTGGCAAGGACTGTGCACCAAGAAAATGGATCTGAATCTGTTCAAACACCCAGTAGACTGCAGTGGGCCCAGGGTGCACTCAGTAGAAGTTTAAGTAACTAACATTTGTATTTAAAGGGATATGTATTGATGCCACAGCTTAGATGTCTAATCCAAATCCATCTGAAACTGAACAGGAAAGGCTTCAGTGACAATGAGTTTTGACTTCCAAGGAACTACCCTCTTTGGTAATATTCTCTGCAATGAAATGACACTATACTTCTAAAAGTATGACTCCCTAGCATTGACCTCACCCCATCTCCACTCCTGTCTGAAAAAAAGAGTTAAACTTGGATCTCTAATCAGCTGAATTTCAACATTTCTGAAATTGAATTCTCTTCCCATTTCTCTTTCCAAAGGCTCCCCTTATAAATTTCCTACTCCCCAGAAGCAGCTCTGCCATTTCCACTCATCTGCCCACTCTCAACTCTGTCATCTTTTTGCTCATGCCTCCTCTGTACCCTCTGTCGCCAAATGCTGTGGATCAATCCTCTGAAGCATCTCTCCCTGTGTGGATTTATTCCTTTCTATTCCCACTGTTAGCACTCAAATTCATCAGGTTCGCCTGGCTAAACTAACTGCAGCAGACTCAAAACTTTCTTCCTTCTCCTTCATTCTATCCACAATCATCTTGGATTAATCTTTCTAAAATACTCCTTTCATGAGCCAGCCCTGATGGCCTAGTGGTTAAAGTTGGGTGCGCTCCACTTCGGTGGCCTGGGTTCGGTTCCCGGGCACGGAACCACAGCACTCATCTGTCAGTAGCCATGCTGTGGCAGTCAGTGGCTCACAGAAGAACTAGGACTTACAACTAGAATTTACAACTATGTACTGGGGCTTTGGGGAGGGGAAAAAAAAGGAAGAAGATTGGCAACAGATGTTAGCTCAGGGCGAATCTTTCCCAATAAAATCTCTCCCAATAAAAAAAAGAGGTATCTCTCAAAACATTCCTTTCATCACATAACTCTGCAGCTTAACACCTTTTAATGCCCCCCATCATCCACAAGAGTAATTTCCAAAGAGGGGTCTCCATACCCCACGGAGTAAGCGAGACTATCTCCTAGAATGCAAGAAGCAAATATCACAACTCCTATTTACATGTATTTTTAACCCATCCCGTAGAAGTTCTGTGTGCGTGTATTTTTCATGGTTAAAGATATTAACCACATATTTCACAATATGCCACATTATGAATGGCATATTTAGTCATTCATTCATTCAACAGATTTTCACTGAGTGTCCAGTACATACCAGGCTCTGGGGAGAGAGCAGTCAACAAAACGGAGGAAACTCCCGCTCTCGCCAAGTTTCAGTGAGTGTGGGGGAGACAGACAACAAACAAGATGAACAATAAACAAACAACAGCTACCTATCTATCTACCGTTGGTAGCCAGGTGGACCGTAAGTGCTGATGGAGAAAAAGGAAGCAGGAAAGGCAAGTAAGGGTATAGAGGGGGTTGGAGGGTGGGGTTGCAACTTTAAAGAGCACAGTCAGGAAAGGACTTACTGAGGAGGTGGCACGTTAGCGACCTGAAGGAGGTGAGGGAGTGTTCCAGGCAGAGGGAAGTGCAAACACAAGGGCTCAGGTGAGAGGGTACCTGGCGTTCAAAGAGGAAGGAGGCCTGTGTAGCTGCGGAGCTGAGCAGGGGGAGCCCAGCAGGAGGTGAGGTCAGAGGTATCTTGTAGTCCCTGAAAGGAAGAGGAAGCTGTTTGGAGGATTTGAGGAGAGAACTGACAAAATCTAATTCAAATTCTGATAGGACCTTGCTGCTGGGTGAAAATAGACAGGGGGAAGAGGGGCAAAGGGAAAAGCAGAGAAACCAGCTGAGAGGGGGGACTGCAATAACCTGATGGACCAGGCTAGGAGCAGTGCAGGTGGTGAGAACTGGTCAGAATGGATATATTTGATTTTATTATTTTCTGTGTGTGTGAGGAAGACCAGCCCTGACCTACCATCCATTGCCAATCCTCCTCTCTTTTGCTGAGGAAGACCGGCCCTGGGCTAACATCCGTGCCCATCTTCCTCTACTTTATATGGGACGCCGCCACGGCATGGCTGACAAGCAGTGCGTCTGTCTGTGCCCGGGATCCGAACCCGCAAACCCCAGGCTGCCAAAGCACGAACTAAACCGCTGCATCACCGGCTGGCCCCCAGAATGGATATATTTTAAAGGCAGATTCTTCAAAACATACAACTTTTACATTATGCTTATAATACATAAATAAATATGTATGAGGGTTTGTGCTAAAAAAACTTTGACAGGTGCACAATAAAAATGTTTGAAGATCTACAGGATCAAGTCCAGCTCCTCACTTGTAATCACTTCCCTCTCCTCATCCTCCTCACCTCTCTCTACTTTCAAACAGCAACTCGTCATTCCTGAAGACAGGTGCCCTCACTGTTCCCAAACACATATGTTCATTATTCTCCATTCCAAGGCTTTGCTCATCTTCCTCCAGTCCCGTGCCCCAACCTGGGATCCTTCCATCTTCTATCTTCCCCAAAAGACCGTCTCAGAGCTGAAACAGCTGAGGCTCCTTTGTATTACCTGCTTAAGAGTTTCACATCAAAAGCTCCCTCTTTAAAATATCAGCTCTGAATGTGCTGCTTCTTAGTTGCTGCGTGCTGAAGTATTTAGGGGTGAAGTGTCACCATGACTGCAATTTACTTTCAAGTTGTTCAGCAAAATTGTATATGTATGTATAGGTGTATGTGTATTTATGTAACCTACACAAGCATACACACACGTATTCATAGATAAAGCAAATATGACTATGTTACCAATTACTGAATCTAGGTGGTGGTATACCGCACTTGTACTCCTCTTTCTGCCTCACTGTGTTTGACAAAACTGGAGCTGACTAAACTGGCACACATCCCTGTGCTCTGCCTCCACCCCTCCCCCACATCTAGTGCTCAGCCAGCCACCACCTGAAGGTTTTAGAGAATCTGTGGATTGCTAAAGAGAAAAGAGGGAAATCACGAAAAACAGGAATGGTCAGGAAAGCTGATTCCAGGCACAGACGGGATTTTATCCTGCCCTTCTCCAGTTGTAGAAAAGAATGAGAGAGAACAGGGCTTGCTTTAGGTTTTACACAGATTCAGAAGAGTTTTCTCTTTTGCCCGTTCTCCGCCCTGCCTCACCACGTGCTGAAAACTTCCTCGCCACCCAATTTTCTGCATTCCGATGTGCAGGGGTCTCACAGGGAAGAGGATTTAACCTCAAAGTCTCCCTTCTTCCCTTCTCACACAGCACCTCCACTTATCGCCTCAATGAAGATGTTTTTAATCCTACAAATCAGAAATGCTCTCAGAAATTAAAAATTCATCATCGTCTTTGAAGCGATTCAGCTCCTTCGTGTATTTAAAAAAAACTGACTTGCAGTCTTTTCTGGAAGTAAAGGGGAACTAGTACTAATATTTCCTTTTTACAATGAGGAAATGAGAACATGGAAAAGTTAACTAAATTGTCCAAGGGATCATCCAGCTAGGAGCAATGTTTCTCAAGGTGTAATATAGTAACTCCTAGGAGACACTTTGTGTTTTAAGACCTGCTCAATCCTGCCAAGAGCAGGAAGTACAAGGATGGGGGTGGAGGCTGTGAATGAGACCAGGCTAACATATCATTAGCAGGTCAAATACCTGAATCATGCCACTAGGGCTAGAAACGGAGGAGCTCACGTACTACAGGAGGGGTTTATGACCCTGGATAACAGTAGCGGCATCAAGTCCCAAGGCTGGGCATGGTGGACTCCAAATCGGGTGGACTGGAGCCTTTAAGAAAGGAGTGGTCAATGCTACCAGCGCATTAATAAATGCTTTTCTGAGTACGAAGGCTGGAAAGGCAGGCAATACAGTAATGTGAGATAGTTGAAGACAGAAACACAACAGAGAAGTACTTTGTTGTTCTCTGACTCCAGTAGGAGAAATAAGTCTAAGACATTAAATTTGGTTAATACAAATTGCTTTAATAACCCCAGAATTCCGACACCCTCCATCATCTATTACAGGCTGGAGAGATGACCCTATATAACTGGTGTTATGGCAAATTCATGTACCGTTTTTCCTTTTTAAACAGATATGATTTACATTTAAGCTAGAAGTAACAGGTCTAATATAAGCTTATTCCAGAGAGCAAAAGGGGTTCAGGTCACAAAATATTAAGGAAGTAATAGCCTTTTCTTCCTTTAATAAAGGCAACAGAATTATCCACTCAACAGACTATGCAGGCAAAGCACTGTGAAGCCACCAATTCGTTTCAAAGAATAAAGGAAGAGATGGTGTTTCTGACAAATTGTGACTTCAGTCTAAGTTCCACCCCACATGATCTTGCGCTGAGAAAAAATGACTAAAAGGCAAAAGAGGAACCAGAAAGAGGGTGTTCCAAAGCCCCTTTAAAGATAAAGCTTTATTTCATACTACAATAAAAAGTCTACTTACAAAATAGACAAAGCTCTATTTAACTAAGAAGTCTGGGAAAAAGTGTCTTTCTTAACCAATCGTACTAAGAACTTGTCACACTCACACACAAGGGCGGGGGCGCCCTCCCAGAGGTATGACGCAAGGGTTTCTAAACAATACCTCCCGCTGTCGGTAATTAATCTCGCTTTAGATCAGGCCCCAGCTACCTCCTGCCGCCCACCGGACGCAAGGCCTGGGCTCAACGTCGCTGCACAAGCTTGTCCTGTGCAACTGCGACACGTGAGGCAGAGAGAGAGCAATTCCTGCTTTATTTATTTGATCCTTTCCTTTAAAGTTTGGGCACACGAGGCCTCATTCGGGTGCAGGGCAGGGCTAAAGGGGCGAAAGTCGTCTGGGGACGAAGCCCGACCTCTCCTTGAGTCGGTATAAACCCATTTCCGACTGCACCCTCTGCACACAGGACCGATGAGAGAAAATTCCCCTAAAAGTCCTTTCCCAAGGAGGGTCCGTGAGGTCACCCTGCTCACGCTCGGGCCGGGGACACTGAAGCTGCTGCGACAACGAAGTCGGAGTGCTGCACGGGGGTCGGGGCCTGACTCTGGAGAGGGGGCCACGCGGGCAAGGTCGCCCCCTCCCCCGCCGGTCCTCCCCGCGGCCCCCGCACGCTTACCCCCGGTTGGGACCCTTAGGGATGAACCAGGGCACCAAGAAGCCGACGAAGCCCCAGAAGACGCTCATCACGATGAGAGGCACCGTGAGGCCGCTGTACGCCATGGTCGCCGCCCGAGCTGCCAGCCCCTGCCCGGCGGCCTCACCGCGGTCCCACCCGGAAGTGTCAACACCGGGCCGCGTGACCAGCGCGCGCAAAGGCCCGCCTCTCGCGCCCCACGTGACCGAGCGCCGGCTCCGCCCCCGGCGCTGGGAGGCAGAGCCCCGCCCTCGCCCGGCCCGTCGCGGGGCTCCGGCTCCCCGAGGGACCTTGCTCAGCCCAGAGCCCCAGATCTAAGGGTCAAGTCACCAGGGGCTCAGCAAAGTTTTCCAAGAACGTGGCCCTTTTAGGAAAAGAGTGTAGTTATTTACAGCTTTATCTTCTTTTTATGCAACAGACATATGGAGAACTTAACAATAGTTAAAGTTACTGTTCTGAATTCGTGTGCCAGGCACTGGGCTGTGAGCCTTAAGTGCCTAAGCTGTTTGAACACCTCACTACAGCCTATGAGGTGGTTATAATTATCCCCACTTTGCAGTTGAAAAACCTGAGGCCCAGGGAGGAGGTTAAGGATCTTGCCCAAAGTCACATAGCTAGTTAGCAGCAGAGCCAGGATTCAACCTGATGGTGTGGTATTTAAGGCCAGTGCTCTTACTACCGCACTACTGTACATTTCGTGCACTGGGCCAGGCTCGGGGGTTACAGAAATCAATTAGAGCCCCCTCAGGGAGTTCACAGCCTGGTGAGGAGATGGACTAGCAAGCAGGCTGCTCAGTGCAGTGTGAAAGTAGAGTGGACGAAAGTGCAAGACTTTCTACCCTGCGCTGTCCTCAGCTGAGCCTTGAAAGAGGAGTAGAAATTAGCCAAAATAGTAAGGAGAAGGTAAATATGAAGTTTCTAATGCTTGCCAAGGATTTTCACACATGTTAATGATAGTCTGACAGGAGGAAACCAGTTCTCAGAGAGGGTAAGGAGCTTGATAAAACTCCCAGGCAGAAGCAAGATGGAAGCAGATCTATAACTAAATCCAGTGTGCTTTACTGTGGCCCAAAGTGTCCCTGCAATAGTCTCATTTCCTCACCTCAAATGACTTCCTGATTTCTTTCTTCATCAAGTAGAATGGATTCCTGGATTAAATGGAAAGTTGGACCCATAATCTTTAACGTCTGTACCAAGTCTTCAAACATGATTCCAAGCCTTTACCTGACCAACAAGGTGGGAAACTAGTCACCGTTGTGCTCATACTGCTCCTCCGAAAACAGCCCAGCAGAAATTCTGTTGTCTTTAAGTTCCAGTTCAAGCATCGCCTTCTCCAAGACCTGTTTCATCTTGTTAGTGCATCTCTTGTGGCCTTGTGCTTGTGTGTGTGCATCTTAAGCAACCCTCTGCCAGAGGGCAAACTCCTGGAGAACAGGCACTGTTTTAATTGATCTCTGCTCCTTAGGAGCACTGTGTACACAAAATGCACTCAATAAACACATGTGCAACTGAATTGAATAGTTAAGAAAGGGTGAAACCAGCCAGAACTAAATTAGAGAAAAAATTTTGCTCCTGCTTTCTTCATTGCTTTTTTTTTAAATTTATTTTTAATTGTGGTAAAATATACATAATGTAAAATTCACCATCTTAATCATTTTCAAGTGTACAGTTCAGTAGTGTTAAATATATTCACGTGTGCACCCAATCTCCAGAACTTTTCATACCCACTAAACAACAACTATTCTCCCTTCCCGCAGCCCCTGGCAACCACCATTCTACTTTGTTTCTATGAGTTAGACTACTCTAGATACCATATAAGTGGAATCATATGGCATTTGTCTTTTTGTGAATGGCTCAATTCACTTAGCGTAATGTCCTCAAGGTTCATCCACGTTGTAGTGTGTGTCAGAATTTCCTTCCTTTTTAAAGCTGAATAATATTCCAGTATGTCTATATACCACATTTTGTTTCTCCACTCATCTGTCCATGGATATTTGCGTTGCTTCCACTTTTTGACTATTGTGAACTTTTTCCCTTTTCTTAAATGCAGATATTTTAAGTTGAACCCATTAAGTCTAACTTTTACCTCTTTCTCGAGGATCACAGGGATGGCACCAATTCTGTCTAAATCTGTCTGTTTCATCTTCTGTGAAATAAGAAAAATCCTTAATCTCGGTATTATGTTTCTGGACTAGTATTGGCCAATAGCTCCCTCTATCAGTCAATCTGTCAAAAACATTTTATCGCACTTCCCACATGAAAACTGTGGGGAAGGTGAGAAACTAGGATTCAGTGACCCACCGAATGAAGCAATATTCTCTGTCTTCAAGGCAATTAAAGTCTACTTCAGAAAATAAATCAGACTCTGGGCAGTGTGGTCCATGGACCCCTGGGGAGTCCCTGAGACTCTCCAGCAGGTCTGTGAGGGCCTCGTTTTCTAACTACCAATCTGTGTGAAGCTGAATTTTCTTCCTGTGCTTCCCCCAAAACAACATATTGCAACAGATTGACTGCAGAAGTGTTATAAGAATCCATTTGTCTTCTATTAAGCCAGACATTAAGGAATTTTACAAAAATGTAATGTGTCACTCTTCTCGCTACATTTTTGCTTTGTTTTAGAAAAGATAGTTATTTTCCATAAAAATGTTATTTCTCAGCCAGCCCTGAAGGCCTAGTGGTTAAAGTTCGGCACGCTGCTTCAGTGGCCTGGGTTCAGTTCAGGGGCAGAACCACACCATTCATCTTTCAGTAGCCATGCTGTGGCAGCGGCTCACATAGAAAAACTAGAAGGACTTACAACTAGGATATACAACCATGTACTGGGGCTTTGGGGAGGGGAAAAAAAAAGAGGAAGAAGGTTGGCAACAGATGTTAGCTCAGGGTGAATCTTTCCCAGCAGAGAAAAAAAAGAGATCTCTCCTTTAAAAAAAAACGTTATTTCTGTCAACATGTTTTGGGCTTATTATTATTTTTAAATGAATGTAAATTAAATGTTAAAATTTTGTTTTCATTTCTAACGTGGTAAATTATATCGACAGATATAACTCACATAAATAAGCTCTTTGGGTCCTCAGTAATTTTTAAATTGGAGGAAAAGCCTCAGAGGCAACCCCAATAGGATAAAGTACACAAGGGCTGACTGAAACAGTACAGTGCGAGCACCTAACCAGGCATGCAGTTACACAGCCAGGGAGTCATACAGCCTCTTTCCAAGCTGACCTGGAAGCTTGGAAGCTAGTGGAGAAGCTGAAAGTTCCTGAATGATTCACTACTCATTTGCTCAGCACGTGTGCAGGGAGCATGCACTGTGGGCGGCCACCACTGATGACAGCAGCTACATTTCTTGAGTGACGGCCACGTGCCAGTCATTGACCTAGGTGCTTTCAATTACCTGTCTCATTCAATGCTCACAACGCCCAATACAGATATTATTAAATCCATTTTGCACATTAGGAGCGAGAGGCTCAGCTTTGTGAGTTGCCCGAAGTCTGGCTGTTGTGACAGGACTGGGATCTGAATGTGGGTCTTCATAGCTCCTTTTCTTCCCACTAAGCCCTGCTGCCCTCCTATTTCAAACAGTAAGTCAACAACAAAAACTAAATCACACACTACGTAACAAGAAGAGACCTTACAAAACCTGCTCTAGAATTAGCTGCCCTTCTACTAGGGACGGGCTAGGATGTGGTTGGTTTCACTATTTCTGATGGACAAAGAATATTTTATTTATTGTTTGTGCATGCTTCTATTGTAATTATGGTATTCAGGAAATAATCCAATCTTATATAGCTATTTAAATTTGGACACCCTGCCTTTCTCATGAAGACTTCTTCACGGATCAAACTTTTACTGAACACCCAATCATATATGCATAGACTATTTCTGGAAGGAGTCAAAAGAAACTGGGTACAGTGACTACTTCTGGGGAGAACTGAGTGAGTGAGAGTCACGGTGACAAGGAAACTTCCTTTTCACTGTATACCATTTTTATGTTGTACCATATATAAGTATTACGTCTATTTAAAAAATTAATTTGAAAGAACAATGAACAAAGACCCAAGCCACCACCAGATGGGAACTGTTCAACGTCTGTAGCAGCAGCAGAGTATGGTGGACTCTCAGTTAGTAGAGCTCTGTCTGGTTCCCAGAAGATCCAATTACTTGCCTCCCCAACTCACATTGAAAGCTCTGTAGTGGAGCATCGTATGCCTGGTTGCAGTATGAAAGCAAACATTCAGAAGCAGTCATCTGAAGTTAAAACGTTTGGAGTCTTCCCAAAATAGCACAAGGGGACTCACTCAAGTGAATGGACCTCTGCAAATCTGATGAAAAGGTCAGTAGGAAACTGCCTAATTCAAAGCCATTCCGGGAAACATGTTAAAACCCCAGGGCCTGAACCTTGATAGGCAGACCCACCCATCTGGCATTCTCCAGTTCCCATTTCCTGCAGCAGCCCAAACACAATTCTGCTGCCCTTAAACCGTCCCCTTCATTCAAGAACCAGCATTTGTCTGAACTCCCTTGAGAAAAACTTTTCCCTTTGCTCCTGCAAGCAAACCCCGCTGCCAATCTCCTCTAAAAGACAATAGCTAAAGTTTGCTGAGCTCTCTATGCTTGACATGCATTATCTCAAGTAATAAGCCTGACAACCCTATGAGGTAGGTACTCTTTTTATCTCCATTTTATACACCACTGAGGCCCAGAGCGGTTAAGCGATCTGCCCAAGGTCACACAGCTAGGAATTGATAGAGCTGGGATTAGAACTCACATTTGATGCTGAGTTGCTGCTATTGATCATGAACTATTATTCATATGGCTCAGTATAAGCAGTATGGTATGACTGGATGCCTGGGGAGGATTCGAGTTCTCAAAGCTCTTATCACTTGCATTGAACAAGTTGCTGAAAACAAGCCAAGTCTGACTCCTAGGAAATACCGTAATTTAAGTTCACTGAGGAGAGTAGGGCTGGAGCCTAGGGCCAGACCAGGCATCAGAATATGTCATCTTGGGCCACCCCGTGGCCGAGTGGTTCAAGTTCCGCATGCTGTGCTTCAGCAGCCTGGGTTCGTGGGTTCAGTTCCTGGGCACAGACCTCCTCCACTCATCAGCCATGCTGTGGAGCCGTCCCACATACAAAAGAGAGAAAGACTGGCACAGACGTTAGCTCAGGGTGAATCTTTCTCACTTAAAAAAAAAATACATCATCCTTTTTGTAAATTTAATCTAGTATGAAATCTTTTATGCAAATTTTGGGGTCCTAAAACATGTTGGTTGAGACTAAAGACAAAACTCAAGTTAGAAGAAGCAAACTACACACCTTGCTGGTTGACCTACTCATTATACTCACTAGACTACAGCTCAGCATGCTAATACAGCTGCCCTGTGTGGGGCACCTACTCTATTTTACGTGCTGTGTATGTATACTTTCCTACATCCATTCCCACAATTTCCCAAACTTACCTAGGCATAAGCTTCACACAAGAGATTGTGAGAAGCACACAAGCACAGGAGACCTGAAGAGGTCTCTCTTCAGACCTACTGCACCACAGCCTCTCGAGACAAGGGGGTGGAGACTGTTATTAGCAAGCACCAAGCGACTCCTACAATCAGGCGAGTTTGGTGGACTGTTAATTTCTCACAAGCTGGAAGCATTTGTAGCTTCTTAGCTAGGTAGGGAGACAGAGGCTCACAAAAATGACTGCCCAAGGACCAGAGGAGGATTTGAATCCAGATCCTTCTAGCTCCAGAGCCAGGACAGTATCATTCTGCCTAATCTTCAATCAATGCCAAAAACAGAATGTAGATCATTTTGTGGTTTGTGATCTCACTGATTTCTTTTGTGAAAAATTATTACCTCTTTGAGTGCAGAATAAATGTCAGAATTGGAAATACAAATAAACTGAACGATAATAGCGATATTAGCATTTGTATACTCACAGCTCTCAAAGAGGGCTCAGAAATAGCACATCTGATCCTGGCATTTTCCATGAGACAGGAAGGCAGTGCAGGTATTACTGTTTTACTACTGAGAAAATGGAAGCTCGGAGATGAGTGATTTGCTCAAAGGCTTAAGACTGTCCAGTGGCAGAGCTGGGATTGGAGCTTAAAGGCTGGTGACGATGCTTTTCCCACTAAGCAGCACCACTGCTACAAATACATAGGTCCTTCTCCATTCCATACAAATGTTCAGTCTCTTAAACTCCAATAAAGGGCTGACAGAGTGACAGCAGGACCACCAGAAACAGCTCACTAAAGTGGGAAGCTAACGGCCTTAGATGTAGTCAGGCCTGGGTTCAGATCCCAGCTCCATCTCTATGTTCTCTGGGATTCGGACAATTAACCTAAGCTCATTTTCTTCATCAGTCACAATGGGAAATAACTGATTCAGTCAACACTTATTGAGAAACTCCAGTGTGTCAGATAAGCCCCGTGTTACTAGGGAGCCATAAAAGGCTGTTGGATCCATTTTAATCAATAGATTACTTATCACAGAGTCAAGGCAAGATTTTAGATGTGGCTCTGGACAGTAACTACAAGTTTGACCTGGAATCTAAAACCCAGATGCCAGTGGGGTCCAGGCAAGTAGGGTACATGAGTGGAGAAGGCTGCTAGGGAGCAGCCAGTCCCTGCTCCACACAATTGATGCTGTGCAGGATCAGGGACCCATGCAGCCAGATGAAACACAACATCTGGATTTCTCTGTGGAATCCCCCAAGTTTTAAATGTTGGAAATTGATTTTTTAAAATCATGAAAACAACAGGACAAACAATATCTGAGCCAAATCTTGCCTTCAGGCCTTCAGTTTCCTTAGTTAGACTCAGGAGAGAGGAGGGGCGTTCAGTCACATGGAAATGGCATTTGCAAAATCAAGATCTTGGGAAGGGCAGCCTGGTCAGGGAGCTGCACACCATCTGGTTTGGCTGGAGCATAAGGGGGAGGAAGCTGGCCAGAGAGCAACCTGTCAGGCCTGAGACGTGGGAGCGCAGAGCAGCACCACTGCTCAGTGGGGCCTCGGTGCGTGCCACTTCACATCATGACCTCCACCGAGGGGACAAACCCCTGCCTCAGGGACCAGAGCCTGTCACTCCACTCCGTCAGCATGAGGGTCCAGGCAGGAGCAGGGCCGTCCTACCACTGCTATTCTGCTGCTCTGTGGATGAACCATATGAAAGACTGGCAATGGGGAAGTGATAATGAGAGGGATTGTATCTATAAAACAATGCAAATTCCACTTAGAACTAGGAAACAGTTCCAACTTTTATTTATAAAATTATTAATCAAAATAGCAAAAGTAGATTTATAGAGCCACACATCAATAACAAGACAGGCAGGAAACAAAATGTTCCAGAGACACCTTGAAAAGTTTCACACACCAGACTAAAAACCTGCAGTTAAACTGTGGTTGCACAACAGGTTATATTCACTCCTGCATTTTCTCAATGAGTTCTTCCTTATATTTGCCTTTCTCTTTTCCAACTTGTCGAGATTTGGCTTTGCGTTCAAGAATTTTTTTCCGATCTTTGTCTAGTTTTAGCCTGGTGATAACCACCTATTAGGAGTGAGAAAACAAACAGATTTTTATTTTTTCAAGAGGAAAGGATTTATAACCACAATTATTTTGTACAGCAGAGCTTCCCTCGACAACAGCAGCTTGGCTTCCTTCTGCTACCCAAACTCCTACCCTAACTCCTGAGGGTCCAGGGGACCATTCAGCTAAGTTCAGTGATATGAAATATTATTTAGGTGGGAAAAATTGTGTTACCAACATGGTTCTGCTCTGTCTATTATCTCTTGGCAGGCAAAATGCATTGTTTAAAAAACATCTGCATTCCCACCAGCTACTAGGCAATACAGTGATCATAAGGATAAGTAAGGCCCCAACCATCCTCCCCTTAAGGATCTGACACTGGAGGAGAGAGACCCCACAATACAGCGTAGAAAATGGGAGTGCGAAGGAGGAACAGCATATTCCGCAGGTGGGTGTGAGGGCCAAAGGAGGAGACGCTCTCTCTTCTCCCTCTGGACATAATCTAGGGGGAAGTGATACCTGGAATGCCTGCAACCCTCTTGCTACCCGCTTGAAGACGGAGCCTGCACCAAGGATAACAGAACAGACAAGAAAAGAATCTGGATCATTGATGATATCACCAAGCCAGTGAGTCACGCCTGCCTGACCTCCCCCTGCCTGTGCCAGGCCCACCTGTGTAAACAGCACTGACATGTCAACAACTCTGTGCTGTGCGACACAGCTGCTACCACTGCCCAGTCCTGGGCCGCACCTTGCTTGGGTGAATGCCCACATGGACAGTTGTGCCGTTAGCCTTCTCACGCTGCACCCGCTCGATGTAGATAACATACTTCTTTCTGTACACCTGGACTACCTTGCCGATTTGCTGACCTTTGTAGTGTCCTTGAACCACCTAAGGGAAAATGCAAGAAAATTTCCCCCCCATTTCTAATGCATGACCATCACAGTGAGGAAACCGATTATCAGGAACACACAGGCTAACACACAACTTTCTGTACAAAAGCAGATTAACCCTGGCAGTCAAAAGGCAGTCAAAAGTCAGCTACATTTTTGGTATAAATCTGCTTTGTGCTATTCTAAGTCAGGTGGAAATTCTTCACCTGAATTTTTTTCTTTTCTTATCTGAAAAACAAAAAATTCCTTGAACTAGGATGGCCATCACAGAACAAGTCCGGAGAATAAAAAAATATGATCACTGTACACCTGAAACTAATGCAATGTTATATGCCAATTATATCTCAAAAATAAATTTAAAAATTTGAGAAAGAAAAAATAGGATTACTCTCAAGATCTAAATAAAGAATGGTTAAAGACATTATACTGAGACTCTCATGCAACCATTTAAAATCCTTTTTTTTTTTTTTTGGTAAGGAAGACTGGCCCTGGGCTAACAACAATGCCTATCCTCCTCTACTTTATACGTGGGACGCCGCTACAGCATGGCTTGATAAGTGGTGCGTAGGTCCGCACTCAGGATCTGAACCTGTGAACCCTGGGCCGCCGAAGCGGAACACGTGAACTTAACCACTATGCCACCGAGTTGGCCCCTAAAATCCATATTTTCAAAAAACAATTTATAACCTAGGAAAAAGTTCAAGATATGACCTTTAGAGAAAAAAAGAATACAAAGCTATATATAGAATACAGTCCGAGTCTTATGTGTATATGTTTCGTATATATGGCATATAATACCATGGGATGGAAATATACCCAAATGTGGATAATGGTTGCTCTGAGGCAGGAAGTAGGATTACAGATGATTATTATTTTTTTTTTTGTGGGGAAGACCAGCCCTGAGCTAACATCTGTTGCCACTCCTCCCCTTTTTGCTGAGGAAGACTGGCCCTGGGCTAACATCCTGCCCATCTTCCTCTACTTTATATGGGACGCCGCCACGGCATGGCTGACAGGCAGTGCGTCGGCGGGCGCCTGGGATCCGAACTGGCGAACCCCGGGCTGCCAAGCGCGGACGAAACCGCTACGCCACCGGGCGGCCCCACAGATGATTATTTTTTAAATTTATATTCTTCCAAATTTCAATATTTCTACAATTAATACAAATATTTTATAGCCAGAAAAAAATTACAATGTTAAATTAAAATCTAATGGGTTTTGTGTGTGTACTAAAAAATCTGCTCACGTTCCAACTCTACCAGAAAACTAACTAGATTATGGTTTCCCTTAAGACAAGAGCCTTTTAAACAGTAGCCACAACACAGGTGATGCTGATTTATAAGCACAGAGGAAAAACCACATATAAAGAACTGGAGAAATCTCAATACTCCTACAATGCACCTAGACTGCTCAGCTTACTTACCAAGGTGATTTTCAGGTTGAAAAGAGAACAGGCATGCCTCACTGAAAACCTACCACACTCTATCACCAGAGTCTCTCACATGGAAAAGTGTGAAAAGACCCTATTAACTATCATCAAGACTGAAGAAAGATGTTAGTAAAACGAGTCTAAAGGAACAGCGGGTTAAAGAGAAGTGGACAAATGCTAGACCTAGCGAGGAGGGGGACGGGATAAGACTAAATTGACTGAACTAGAAAGGTTAGGGAGAAGAGGCAAGGATGATATCCAGCCTGGCTGGCAACTGGATGGATGGATATGCCTTTCCCAGAAGCATGGGACATGGGGGAAGAAACAGGTTTTAGGAGAAAAGTTTAGTTTCGAACGCGTTGACTATGGGCATCAAGTAACATTCTAGTGGAGAATTCCATACACAGCTGGAAGGCCAACTGGGTCAGCAACGAAGACCTGGGAGTCATCCACAGTGATGGCAATCGAAGCCTGATTTTGCTCAGAGATCTGGTGGTATAAGAGGGCAGAATGTAGAAATCCGAGAAAAGCCAACATTTTGGAGGAGCTTGCAAGAGAGACTGAAGTGGCCAGAGAGAATGGGAAAATGGAGGAGTGTGGCATTAGAGTAGCCAAGAGAAGAATATCAAATGCTATGGAATGGTCAACCACAGGAAAGATAAAGTAACAGATGTGCAACAAGCTGGTCACTGGTGATCATGGCTACAGTGCTTTTGGCGGAGCGGTCGGATGGACGCCATCTACAGTAAGGTGATGAGTTCCCCAGAGGTAAGAAGACAGTCCAAGGAGGCTGGCTCTGAAGAGGATGAGAGAGAAGATATATGCTTGAGGGAGATGTGAAGTTAAGGGATCATTTTTTATTTTTAGAGAGGCGAAAATATGAATCTATCTAAATGCTGATGGGAAGGAACAAATATGGAGGACAAGTTCAAGGAAACCACGGAGTACGGGGATAACGGACAGAAGGGTCTCAAGAGGAGAAGAGGGGGTGCAGTGGTTAAGTTCATGCCCTCCGCTTTGGTTGACAGGTTCAAATCCCGGGTGCAGACCGACACACCGCTCATTAAGCCATGCTGTGGCAGTGTTCCACATACAAAACGGAGAAAGATGGGCAGAGATATTAGCTCAGGGCCAGTTTTCCTCACCAAAAAAGAGGAGAGGAGAGAGTGGAGGACCACAGCACACAGTGGCAAATGGATTAGCTTCAGAAGGAAATAGAGGCATCTCTTTCATTTTAACAGGAAAGAACCAAGACAAGAGAGGTGGAACTGCAGGGAGGTCAGAGGGTGCGGAGCCAGGAGTTCTGAAAATTCCTAGACAATAGTTTTAATTTCCTCCAAAAAGTAGGAGGAATGGTCACTGCTCAAAGAAAGAGGTAGGTGAGATTCAGAAGATCCCAAGAGAGAAAAGGCAGTTTTAACAAACCAAAATGGGACTATTTCATTCTCCTGGCGGAGAAGGGTTTATCCAGTACAGCCTTTGGAGTCAGACCTGGATCCCTGGCTTGGACACTCATTTTCTGTATTATTTCTTTACTATTTAACCTGAGTTTCAGTTTTTTCATAACTAAAAAGGAAACAATTCCTACCTGATAGGCATTCAAAAATGGCAGCTCCTTCTCCCCTGCCCTTCTTTTCTTTATCTCACCTTCCAATTCCATCCAGTCAATAATTTTTTCATTTATCCAACAAATATTGACTGTGCCCCTATTGTGTGCCAGGCTTTATAACGAGGTCATGCAAAAAGAAAAGTCCCCTGGTGTTGTGGGGCTAGTTTGATGGGTACTAAGTAGTTAACAAGTCAACATGCAAATATATGATCAGTAACTGTAACACGGCACATGGGAACTTTCTGGGATGGTAAAAATGACCTATGTCATAATTAGGATGATGGCTACATGGTTTACATCTGCCAAAACTCACCCGTGCATTTTACTATATGTAAATTATGTCTTTAAAAAAGAAAAAGATCTCGGTGTTCATTGTTATGAAAGAAAAATAAAGGACGCTATGCTATAATATTGATTAAAGTATCTGGGAAGGCTTTTCTGGGGAACTGACATTTAAGGGAAGACCTGAAAAATGAGGAGTTAGTCAGGGAAAGGGGAAAAGGAAGAGCACTCTAGACAGAAGAAACATTCTGGGCAAAGACACAGAGGGAGAAAAAGAACAAAGTGTAAAGACCGGAAAAGGCCAGAGTGGAGTAAAGGGCATGTGGCGGATAACAGGGTCAGATAAGGCTGGAGAAGCAGACACGCCTGGCTCACACCGGGCCTTGTGTTAATGATTTTAGATTTCACAGTAAGCTCATCAAGCACCACTGATAGCTTTTAAGTAGGATCTGATTTGCAAATAACACCCCTTTGTGGGAAATGCCGGGCAAGAGTGGAAGCTGGAGATGCTTTGAACTAAACTGGAAATGTAAAGAACAGGTTTCATATTCAAGGCTTATTTTAGAGGTAGAATCAGTAAGACTTAGTGATAGATTGGAAGTGGGTTAGGGAGAGTTGTTAAGGATAATTTAAGGTTTCTGGCACATGCAGGTGTTGAAGTGTTGCTTACCGAGGAGTGGAAGGTGGGAGGAGGATCCAATTACAGAGGCAGCAGGACGGCCAGGATTGAGAGCACTCCTGCATAAGCAGCTTGAGACGTCTATAGGATGTCTAAATAAAGATGTTCAGCTGGCAGTCAGCTCTCCAGGTCTGTGCTCAGAAAAGTGGTTTGGACTGGGATACAAGAGAGGAAGTTGTTGGCATAGAGCAGACATTTAAAACTCCTGGACAGATATTCTCACCCAGGTAGACAATGTAGGCGAGACGAGGTGTTAGACCAGGCGCAGGCCCTGACAAACTCCAGCATTTCGGGATCAGAGAGGAAATAGCCAGCAAAGGAGTCTGAGCCTGAAGTAAACTGAGCCGGAACTGCCTCAGAAGCCAAAAGAGAGACTATTTTAATAAGGTGGAGCCACCTATGCCAAATGCTGCTGAAAAAGTCAAGGATAATGAGACCAAAATGTGCCCACTGGATTTAGTCGTAGAGAGGTTATTGGTGATCTCAGCCAAAAGCAGTTTCTATAAGGTAGTGAGACAGAGATCAGACTAGAGAGGGTCTAAGAGTGAATGGGGGGTGAGGAAGTGCAGACAACTCTCTTGAGGAGGCCGGCCATACAAGTGGAACAGACAGTAGTAGCTGGAAGGAAATGTGGGGCTGGGAAGAGAATCTAAATTTTCTAGTTCTCTTGCAAAATCAAAGAATTTGACAACAATGAGCTTGCATTTCCCTAAGGTAGCAATGGGCTGAGACATATAGCTATATGCCTCTAAATGAGGCATGAACTCTCTGGTTGCCATTTTCTGGTCATCAGCCCATTTCTCTTATTTAATTTGCCTAACTAGTGCTGATACACATTTGTACTTCTTCCATTCTAGAACATTCTGATGGGAAGGATCCAGAAGAGAAGTTGAAACTGTTGATCATACCTCTGGACTATTCTTTCTACTCTTCCTGTCACATCCTCTGCTTAAATTTTCCCCTACTTCCAATCTTCTAAAAATGTTTCTCATGGGGGCTGGCCCAGTGGCGTAGTGGTTAAGTTCACACACTCCACTTCTGCAGCCTGGGGTTAGCAAGTTAGGATCTCAGGCATGGACCTACGCACCATTTATCAAGCCATGCTATGGCAGGCGTCCCACACACAGAGTAGAGGAAGATGGGCACGGATGTTAGCCCAGGGCCAATCTTCCTCAACAAAAGAGGAGAATCGGCAACTGATGTTAGCTCAAGGCTAATCTTCCTCACACACACAAAAAAATTAAAAATGTTCCCCAAACCTTCAAAAAGTCCCAATACCATATCCCTTAGCCTTATTGCATTTTATTCTCTAAAACAATGGTTCACAACTAAGGGAAGTGCTGGGGGCGGGATGGATTTTGCCCTCAACAGACATTTGGCAATTTCTGGGAATATCTTTGCTTGTCACAACTGGGAGGAGGTGCTACTGGCATCTAGTGGGGAGAGGCCAGGGATGCTGCTAAACATCCTACAACGCACAAGAGAGCTCCCCACGACAAAGAATTATCTAGTCCAAGATGTCAACAGGGCTAAGGTTGGGAAACCCTGCTCTAAAATGTGAGCTCCCTGGTAACAGGGGCCCTGTCAGTCTTGTTCACTGCTAGTGTCTAGAACAGTGCCTGATAAGTGCTCAATAAATATTCCTTCAAAGAGTGAATCTAGCCCCTGCCTATTTCACTCCCTCCCCACTCTCCTTTCTGTACTACGCATCCTAAGCACCACTCCGGGAGAACACAGGGCTTACGCTTTCTCATATGGGCTGCACTCTTTCATATTTTCATGCCTCTGACTTGCTGTTGCTTCTCCATTCTCTCTGCCAAATCCAGTACCATCAAATGCCCAGCCTCCACTAAACCCAAGGATACCCAAACATTACTCTTATCACAGCACTTTCCCCTGCAGAATCTGGTTCAAAGAGTCCCCCTGAGCAATGCACAACAAACCAGTAGCCACAGCAAATTAGCAGTTCAATCAAAAAGTAGAGTTTTGCTTGGTTGGCATACTATTTTTAAAGAAATTATTATTATTAAAGAATTGGATTTCAATGATCTTAATTAAGCTGGGCAGGCACTCTATTGGCTCTGGGCCCCAGCCTCGGTCTACCATATCTACAGGGTCACGTTACTCGCCAGGGTCCTGAGAGCATGTGAGGCCCAAAGAAGCGCCACGCAGCTGGGGAACCAGAGCCCGAGGGAGACGCACCTGGACCTCGTCGTCCTTGCGGATGGGCATGGAGCGGACATTGTACTTCTGTCGCAGCTCCTTGGAGAGCGGCGACGACATGATCTTCCGGCGCACGTGCGAGGGGGCATTGAAGTGGCGTTTGCGGTTTTTGCTGCGGTCCGAGGTCACGAAGGGGTTGAACTTCATGGTGAGCGTCTGCAGAGGGAGCGAAGGGGTGCTCAGCGGGGTCCCAGGGCCCGCTCTCCACCCAGGACACGCCCCACCCCTGCGCAAGCGGCCTCGGGAGAAGGCGACTGAGGGAGAACGGGGACGTGAGGGGTCCCGGGGACACACAGCGCAGGGCGTGCGTGGGGGCGCGTGCCTGCCCAGACGGGCCGTGGGGAGAGGGCGGCACTGGGGCCCTGAAGCTGACCGGGGGAGGAAGCCTCGGGCTGAAGAAGGCACGGTTGGGGGGTCAGGCAGAGACCTGGGGAGGCGGGGAGCCCCGCAGCACGGGGGGAAGCGGCCTATGGGGTGGAAAACACGGCCCGGGAAAACACTACCTTCTTACCTACCTGACGCCGGACGGCTCACACGGTGCGCGCGCAGAGCCGGAAGTGAGGCTTCCTTGCCGCGCAAGCGTAGACAGGAAGCGGTGCCCCATTCCCGTCGGAACAAAACTGAATGGCGCCCCCTCTGGCTTGGGGTGGGATCGTAGTGCCTCGTTCCGAGGGGCCACCAGAGCGCTACCACGAAGCGTTGACGTCGCTGGGGAGAGGGGCGTACTTCCGTAGGCCTGCAATAGAGGCTTTTGATTTTTTTATTAGGTACACCAGTAGTCTCTTTCCCATCCCAAACTCTTTCTTTGCCTCTGTTCCCCTCCACAGAGGTCATCTGGGCATACTGTCAGGGTGCTTTAACCATCGTGATGATCCAAATGCGGTCTGCAGACTTGCTTCTTCAAAATCACTGAGAAGCCTGATCAAAACGCAGGTTTTCGTGCTCCATCACAGTCCTACAAAGCCGGACAGGTAGGTCGGGGTCAGGGAATCTGAATTTAAAGCAAGCACTCCCTGCACCCCCCCCCCCAAAGATTTTGAGGCGCACCAGTGTTTGAAGATAGTTTCGAATCAACCACCTGGCTTTACAAAACTTCTCCCCATGTTTTTAGTCCTGTTCGGAAGAGCTGGGGTTGTAGAGTCAGGCCTGGACCCAAGTGCCTCTTCATGTTGCTGGACCTTGGAGAAACGCCTCAGTGTTTCTGAGCCTCAGTTTTCTCATCTGTCAAATGGGGATGATCTTAGTAAGTGCCTCAAAAAGTTGTTAGGAGGCCTAAAGGAGTTAATTCTTTTAGAGTGTTTAGAACAGTGTCTGGCACCGAGCGCTCGATTACAGTCAGCCATTTTTCCTAATATAAGCAGAGGCCTATGTGTGGGGCTTGCTCCAGAGCGGCCCTACGGCCGGGTCTCACATTGACCGCAGTCCCCCTATTCGGACTTTTCCCATTAACTCCCTGTGATGCAAACTGCGAGCTTTCTGTGTTTGATGTAAACACGTGCTATGCGCCACGCTGCGCGGAGCTCGGGTTGTGCTGTCTCTGTTTCTGAACTCTGCGAGAGTCTTCGGAAAAGGCCGACTCGGTCAGCTGGAACTCTGCGGCCCCAGCGCGCCTGGGGTCCGGGGCCTCGACTCCGCCCGCCCCGCCCACCTCCGGCCTTCCCCGTTCCCCCCTCCCCGCGCCAGGTTGTGCCGAGCTCCGCCTCCCGCCTCCGGAACCCCGGAAGACTGCCCGGGGGAGCGGGCGCCACCCAAGGAGACACCCTGCGAAGCCCCCGGGGAATGAAAGGTCCCGGTCCCGGCTCAGAGACTCCCATTGATTGATTGAGTCATTCATTCAATTCATATCTATAGATTTTCCTCGACATAGGAAGGGGTTATGTCCTGATAAACTCATCTTAAATTGAAAATATCGTAAGCCGAAAATGCATTGAGTAAGAAGTTGAACAAGATAACAGTTTTCAAAGATTTTTTTTAAAGCAGTAGAAACCTTAACATACTGTTGTTTCACAAGATGATTTAAGTGTGTATTTCAAAAGTAAAAAGAAAAAAAAACCTGAAACAGTCCATCACAATGTAGACATATTCATCCTTTAGTAAATCTTGGAAGATGAACCCCAAAGCCGACCTCATCCTAGAGTTGTGCAATTCAACAATAGATTGAACTCCCACGTTGAAGCCCAGCATCACAAAGTAGAAAAACACAAATCGAACAAGCGTTAAGTCGAGGACAGTCTGTATTGAGCACCGACTTTGTGGCAGATGCCAGAGAGAAGTCTGTGGTGCTGTTAACAGATGGACACCCTGAAATTCAGAGAGGTGGATGTCGTACCAGACTCAGGCAGGTCCCGTGATCTCTCCCAGTTTATTAGTGTCCTCTGACCCGTGATGTGAAATTTTTAAACACCAGTATTTACTAATACTCTTGATCAACCAGGGCATCTGGCTTGATCCTTGGACTTGCTGGGTCCTATTCTAGGTTTCATTCCATACCCTCACAGCCAGTATTGGAGACCTCTGGCCTTCAGACTCAGGGAGGATGGCCACACCTGGGCTGTTTGCAGAAGCCAGGGCAGCAGAGTAGAGTGAAAGTTGATGAGGCACTAGTAACTGAAAGGCCACGCATTATGTGTGTGTCAGGCTCCAAGAGTAAGGAGGTGGGGGAAGAGTCATAAGAAAGGAAGATCTTAAGTATTCTCACAACAAAAAAGTGGTAATTATGTGAGGTGCCGGAGGTGTTAACTCACGCTGTGGCAGTCATTTCACAATATGTAAGTGTATCAAATCAACACGTAGTGCACCTTCAACTTACACAATGTTATAGGTCAATTACATCTCAATAAAGCTGGGGGGGGGAGTCACTTCCCATGGGCAAGGCAGGAGTAGACAGTTATGACCGAGTGCACATGGAAGGTCAGAGAGTTCTCAGTGCACATGGAAGGTCAGAGAGTTCTCAGAGCAGCCCTTACAGTGTTCATCAGACCCAAGCCCCTTGATAAATTCATTCATTCATGCATGCATTCATTCAGTCACTGGCTCCTTCTGTTCATTCATCCGCTTCTCTCTCACACTCATTCATTAATCATTCACATACACATTCATGCATTTGCTCATTAAGTTAATCATCATTTATTTGGTACCTACATGGAGCCACAGGTACAGGGCTAGATCAGAGATTGGGGTGGGGAGGAGGTGAGATCTAGTCCCTGCTCCCAAGGAGCACACAGCCTCACTGGTGAAGGGCAACCGTATGAGGACAGATCATTACAACCCAAGATCATCAATCATCAAGGTGTAATCATGATCGCCCAGGGCGAGGAGGTATTTCTTTACCCCCAGTGTAGCTCAGTAGAATTAAGACAGGTGCCATGACATCATCAGGTAAGATGCCGGAGGTTCTGTCACTCTGAGGACTTAGTGGTATTGGCTACTATCTTGCCTCATGCCCACCCTTGGAAACATGCACAGGGAATGGGATAGAAGCCCCGGGCCTGGCACAGTGGCTGGCACAGAGGAAATGCCCAGGGAATATTTTTATGTCTCTGAGGCAGAGGGTGATGTGGGGGAAGTATGTGAGCCCTGGATTCTGACTGCCTGGGTGTGGACCTCCACCACTTCCTGGCTTGTAGCTTTGGAAAAGATATTTAACCTCATGGTCACTTCCTTTCTTTATCTGAGAAATGGGAATAATGATAGTACTTACAGTATCAGTTTGGAGTCAGGATTAAATGAACTCTTAGCACAATGTCTGGCAAAAAGTAAGCACTTAATAAATGGTAGAAATTATTGTTTACTAAATGAATGAATAATAACAGCTAATCTTATTAGGCTGAGCATTTACTGTCAGGCACTGTGCTAATAGCTTTACAAGCATTACCTTATTTAATCTGGTAAACAGCTCTCTGAATTGTCCCCTTCACAGGCGAGAAAACAGAATGAGATGGAGAATATGAACATGGTCCACCATATGGTTATTGTTATCTTGCAGCCGACATGACAATATTGAGATATGACAAGATCCAGTCATTAAGATAGAAAGGTGTCTATTAAGTGAGGAAAAAAGTAATTTGCAAAATAATATTAACAGCATGATCCCATTTTGTTTATGGAATGATGTCACTAAAATGTTAACAATGACTATCTCAGATTAGTGGGATTATGGGTGACTTTAATTTTCCCTTTTGCTCTTTTCTGATTTTCCTCCACTGGGGCTATGAGCATGTATTATTTGTGTAATTAAAATCATGTTTTAAGGGTTTTAAATTCTTGTTTAAGAAGATCCCCAATGTTCAGTTTAGCTTTCCTCTGCAGGCTGTTTAAAGGAAGAAAACAGAAGACAAAAATACCCATGCTACTTTCCATTTTCCCTTTTCTTGCAGGGGGCGGGGGTCAGTTTTCCCTTTTGACAGATAAGAGGATCTTGGAGATGAGGCGGAACCACACAATTCTTGGTAACCCCGGAGTGAGGCCGATGTGGGTTTGAATTCCAAGTTTACCACCTGCTGGCCGTTTGATGGAGACAAGTCACTAAGTCTCTGTGTTCGCCTTCCTAAAAAGGAGGTCACACCCCCTCAAAGGACGGCTGTGAGGATTAACACCAGGCCTGAACAATCACCCCTTGCCTGGTACGGGGAACTCTGGTGCCTATTACTACAAGAGTTAAGACAAAAATAATTTATTTTGGTCAGGATAAAGTGCATGACCTCATCGCTAGGTGACTGACAGAAGACAACTGCTGGGGAGGGAAAAGGGTCTTGGGTGAACGTTCTCCTCCACGTGGACCGCTGCATCTATCTGCTGGAGCAGCTAATGGACCTGTTACTTAAGAAGGGATTAGGACCACCAGGGGCCTGCCACATTGAGAAAATGTCTATCTTTGTTTCTGGCAAGAATCAAAAACTAATTTGTGACATACAGTAATAAAAACTAACTACAGCTGCCACTTATGGGCCCCGCTGCTGCAACCCCACTTCTTCCCAAGGTTCACATCCCTCTGCAATACCCGCCCAGGCCATGTGGGCCAAAGCCCTTGAGCTTAACTCGTCACTGACACACCTCTGTAACGCCACCTCTTCTGCATCTGAAACTTCCTCAGGAGGAGCCATTTCTGCCGGAACCACCATAGCCCCTGTCACCCACCCCTCGATGGGTTTGTGCTGTAATCCCCGACTGAGAAATCCTCTCACAGGAAAACACTGTAATCCATACTTGGTTAGATAATTCAAAGAACTGGTTTAAGGAAGAAATCGTAAAAATGACACATACATACCTTAAATGTTTTATCAACTTAAAACATATTCGCCAATCTTTTGATCCTGAAGCAGGTTTTTTCATCAAGAAACCTTTATTGGAGGTTTCCTTCATTTTCCTCACATAAACCATGTCCTTACATAAACGAACCCAAGAGTTCCAGTTTCTGGTTTCTTTAGACACTTTCAGTGTGAATGCAGAATCCTCAAGGACTTCCCTGCCCCCTAAATCTTTCCAGTGGTCTTGTTCACATCTAATTTAGCAGCATTTTGAGGAGAGGGTGGCAACTCACTGTTATCAGATCTCTCCAAAGTATTCAACTTAGTTTTAGTAGCTTCTTTCATTTTTCAATCATATTTCATTGGTTAACTAAGTCACATCAGTAGAGCATAAGCATGGCTGGCACAAACAGGTTTGGGAACCCACATAACTGTCCGGTAGGCATCCTCCTCTTCATCACTAGCTTTGAGTGTCACAGTAACTCAGGCACCAGACAGGACGTTAAAGAGAGCGTGGGGAGGGTCAGTGATGAGTCTCTTGCAGACCGTTCGCTCCCACATTCATTCCTGATGTGCTATCCACGTTCATGCTGTTCCGGGGAAAGGCCTCAAGGGCTGCACAGCAGGACGGCAAGTATCCGCCTAAGTCCCTTCCTCATGGCTGTTGGTGATCTGCCTTTGCCGAGCTTAGGGTTGAAAAAGGAATGCCAGATCATTGGACATCAAGAATTTATGAAACACCTTTCACTGATGCAGCCCTTGGCTCAGAGCTGTGGGGAAAGGTTAGCCCTGTTCTCAAGGAGATTATATTCTATCGGGAGATTATATGGAACTACCATTTTTGAAAATTTACCATGTACCACTTTCCTGCACGTGTGAGCTCATTCTGATCCAGTATGATTTACGTGCACATATTATAGATTTAATTTCCGTGACAGCCCTATGAGGTTATTACTATCCCCATTTCACCTGAGGAAACTGAGGCACTGAGAAGTTAAGGACCTGGCCTGAGGCTGCACTGCTCGAAAGTGGCAGATCCGGAACATTCGGCAGGGATTCAGTAAAGGAAGGGCCGCATCCAAGGGGTCTTAATTTTCTCATCCTCCTCACAGGTCTTTTCCACATTTCCCACTTCTCTCCTCTGGAATTAAAGCCCATGCTGACCATGATCGCTACCCACCACAATCAAGTAGAAAGAAACACACAGCAGTATTTCTGAAAACCTGCCTTTTAATCTATTTGAACCCAACGAGTGGGGGAAGAACTGAAACATTTTTTCCCTGGAGATTCTTTTAAGAATAACGGGTCAGAGGTGTCTCTTCCATAGGAAACTGACACCCCCTATGTCCTCAAGAGTTTTTTTAAAAAAATGCATAAAAGTGGAATTTCAATTCATGTGCATGCCACACATTTCCCCACCCCGCCCTGCCCATCCTCTACAGGCGCACATACTCACACCCCAAAGGGACTCCTTCTGTAACTGGGGAATAGAATGTAAGGAAAAATCCACCCAGTGGCCACAGACACCAGAAATAACCAAGTGCAGTTTACATTCACAACATCAGTCAACTCATATGCAAAAGGGGAAGCTTTTCTAATTGGAATTGGAGCCAAAAATTACAAGTGGCAGAGACTTGAGCTATCCATAGAGATAATTTAAAAACTCCTTCCACTGGACACTCCCCTGAATTACAAAAGTATGCAAACAATCTTGATATAAATGGAAAACAGGCGGGCGGCTCTCTCCCTGGGACATGAGGGGATACCTAAAACTCCCTGGGTGGAATTAGTGCCTGGACCAGTGTTCCTCCCTTTCAGGACTAAAGGGGAAGGATGAGGGGGAGCAGCGGGGTAGGAGCAAGTGTGGAGACAATGGAGCCGCCCAGGGACCAGGACCATGTTGGTGTGTGGCCAGCCAATGGGGGAGCCAGCGGCAAGTGGGCCACAACTGAGCTGCAGACAGGTCCCAGTGCTGTGCGCCCCCGAGAGCCCAGAAGGGGTACGTCCACAGACAGGAGAAGGGCTGGTCTGCTCTGCTTCCCCCACCTAAGGCCTTGGACCGATGATAGCTGTCTGGGAGAGGCCAAGACCTGATTATTTTAGGTTGGCAGAGAAGGATGCTTCCCTTCTGGACATAAGTGCACACACTACGTCTGCTTCTCAAAGGATGACTTCTCAGCCCCTCCACCAAGAGATGCTGTTGCCACACAGCACAGGGGCCGAGGCACATTGGCACAGGTTACAGGAGCAAGGTGAAGAAAGGAAGGGAATTTGTCCCCGCCCAGTGACCAGTGGGCAGACTTGAGTCTCCACCACTGCTGCCCAGCAACTGAGCGTCTGCTTCTCGGGAGAAAAAGGGGTGGGGTGAGGGACTTGAGGCCCGGGACTCTAGGTCAGGTAGGAAGGGATGGAGCAGAAACGAGGGTTCCATCTACAGCGCCACATCGCAGGGGCTTGCCTGGGAGGTACCATTCTGTGCTGAAGGCGCCAGGTGGGAGGTACCTGTGGGGAGTCTGACCCAAAGCTGAGCCCAGGTCTGCGGGTGGGCTGCCCAGGGGAGAAGCCAAGCGATTAGCGTGTCCCAGTGGTGGGGGCTCCAAGACTGTCAGAGCCTGGCTGAGAGCTGGTTGACGTGGACTCTGGGCTGTTCCCCTAAGAGGGAGTGGACTGCAGCCCTCAGGAGTGGTCCCCAATGTCTCTGAACCCCCCTTGCCTGACTCTGATCTTGGAGCTCTGCAGAGAAAGGGACACCGCTACTTCAGGCAGCATAACTCGTCTAAAATTAAACTTTGGGAAAAGAGGTAGCTGCGACACCGTGAGCCACCCCTCCCTCCCCCACCACCACTTGGGGACGCAGCCAGATCCTGGGCCGGACAGAGGGCAGGAGGAGACAGGGCGCGGGAGGCAGGGCAGGCAGACTCCCTGGGTCCTCGGCCACGGGGCCGGGCCGGTCGTCAGTGCATCTTGCCCAGCTGGATCTTCTTCCAGGCCTCTGAGGCTGTGAAGATACACGAGTCCAGAATGCCGGCGACAGTGAAGGTCCCGCCAATGATGGCACAGATCTGAAAGGGGAGAGGTCAGAGGTCAGCCCTGGAGGGAGTGCCAGGCTAGACCCCTCCCAAATCACGAGATGAAGAGCTCAGCAGATGCTCTGCCCCGTTATGCCTGCCACATGGTAACCAACGGGGTCTGGAACATACTCAGGGCTCAAAAGAACCCATTTATTGGATGATGAATTTAATAATAGTAATCATCATTGGCTCCTTTAATTCCCCTATTAACCCTCTGAATGAGGAAGAGGATTATTAGACCCATTTCATAGATGAGGAAACTGAGGCTTAGTCAGGTAACTAAGTTTACACAGTAAGTAGCAGAGCTGTGACTTGAATTCAAGTGTGTCTTGACCCTGGAGTCTGTGGTCTTAACTTCTCTAAATTTATCAGATATTTACAATCCCATTTGCAGACAAAGGAATGGAGGTTCAGAAAGGCAGCACCACTGGCCCAAGGTCATACAGCCAGGAAGTGGCAATCCTGGCACTTGAACCTGGGTCTGACAGGTCCAGGCCCAGTGCTCCCTTGACTGAGATCTGGGGTGAGCTGACTAGGCAGCACTGGCCTGGATGATCTGGGGTGAGAAATAAATCTTCTCTCACTCCCTGAAGCTTGCACTGTATCAGTGGGATGGACAGTAATCAAATAATCATACTGATAAATGCAAAATAGAACCCAGGCAAGTGCTATAGAGGACAGAGGCGCCTATGGTGCCACCACCAAGCTTACATTAGGGCAGAGTTTCTTACGGCATCGCACTATTTACTTTCGGGACCACTATTTAATTCTTTGTTGTGGGGCTGTCCTGTGCAGTGAAGGATGTTGAGCAGCATCTGGGCCTCCACCCATCAGATGCCAGTAGTACCTCTCTGTTATGACAACCAAACTGTCTCCACACATTGTCACAACCGCCCCCGATTAAGAACTGCCGTAGCAATGGGATGATAATGAATGCCGCCTGTGTGTCTGCACGTCCTGACTTCCTGCCACAGAGGAATATAATGACCACAACAAGCGGACAGCGGTCACACAGCACCTGCCCTGCTCCAGCACGGCTTGAAGAGCTTCACCCTCTCACCTCACTATCCCCAGGCCAACCCCAGAGACAAGGGCTATTCTCATACTGATTTTACAGCCAGGGAAACTGAGGCAGAGACACTGACTCACTTGTCCAATGCCACAACAATTAGTGGCCGAACTGGGGCTCAGAACTTTGGAGTCTGCACTCTTAACGTGACAGTGCTGCTTCTCAGGCATGAAGCGCCCTGCCAAACTGAAGTGCTAACTTTGCTTTGAAGTTGTCAGAAGTCCACTTGTGGCGTATCAAAATAATGCTATGTTTTACTCAAAAATTTCTGGCCTACCTATGAGTTGCTTTTTGGTGCTATAAAAGAAGCAAAGTATGCATGATAGAAGAAGATAAAAGAAGCTTACAGAAGATTTGCAAGGAAACTTTAAATGTAGTTTTCCCCTTGAGCACATACTTTATGCCGTTCATAAGAACCAATAGCACCCGTCACCCTGTATACCTAGGAGGGAGGCACCTCTTTGCTCATGTACCCATGGGGCCCAGAGAGGGAAATAATTTGTCCAATGTCACACAGCAAGTGTGTGGCAGAGCCAAGTCTGTCCACCTCCAGAGCTCTCACTGTTTCCCCCATGCCACATTTAAGGGGCACTTAAATGACCACAGGACTCAGAAGAAGCCAAGTTGGGAAGCCCCAAAAGGCCCCTGAGGCCACCCTGAAGGCACCACCAAGTGGCTGGCCAGTCACTGACACTTGACCACGGGAGGACTCTGGGAGACGGCAGCGCCTCAACGGATGCTCTGGTGCCATGTGGAAGAGGCAGGGAGACACAGTGGAGGCAAGAGGGAAGTGTGAACTGAACAGGCGTTTATTTTTAAAATGATATTTCCACGAGCTGAGCTAAGCGAAGGCCTGTGAGGCCCAAGACAGACAGAGCAGGTCTGTACGGATGGGCTGTAAGTGGAGCAGCTGGCATTCCAGTAATAACAGCCCAAGAAACCAGAGCAGCCCCCCAGGGAGTGAAGAGGACGGGGGGCGCTGGGGGGATTATTATGAAGTGTTTTCACCGGGCACGGCCTCTCCCTGCCAGCCTGGGAGCATGACGCAGGGGCACTTTTCAAGGAAGATGACGGCAGGGAAGCTGACTTATTTCGGTAGAGTGGATCAGATGATGGGAGATTTTTATACCGCAAAATGCTTTTAGAGCTTGGATCAGAGGATAGGAAAATGTGACTTAAGTGCAACGAGGCAAATAATAAAAAATAAAAAATAACCACACACACACACATCTATATTCGTTGGCACACTCTGGAGCCCGAGTGTGCCGATGATTCACATACACCTGGCACCCAGTCTGAAGCCTCCTTTCTCACTGGGCTGGCCCAGAGCAGGAGGGGACAACGCATGCATTGATGTACGCAAGCAACGAACAGCTGTGGGGAAACTGAGGCCCTGGGAGCACGGACTGCTGAGCAGCAGACCCCGTCCCAGGGGGAGCGCCTGTCAGCCCAGAGGTCAGGAGGGCCTGCGTGAGCTCCAGGTGTATCTGCCGACAGCACCCAGCTCAGTGGCCGGCCCCCACCACCCTACATCTGTTGAAGGTGCTGGTCACCTGTCAACTGAGGAGGGGGAATTCTGGCACATTCGGCGGGGGGCCTCAAAAGCTGAGAGAAATCTAGCAGCCCACCTGTTGCTGCCACAGCCCCTGGCTTTCATTATTTTGCCTTTAGCCTCCTGGGCCTCCCTGACAGGCTTGTGAGGTGAAGCAGGGGTCACGAGATGGCTCCTGGGGTGCTCTCAGGCTATGGTGCTCCCTGGATTCTGACACACGGACAGCCACAGAAACCCCCCACCAGGAGGTTATCACATCTGGACTCGTCCCAGGAGGTGGTCAGTCATGGCCGTCCCTCATCCTGAGAAGGCCACAGTTCCTATGTCTGAAACACAGGGAAATAAAACGTAGCCATGAGGCTGCCCCAGACGGGGTGTTTGTCTCTGGACCCGGGTCTTGCATTCATGGTGGCAAGACAACAGGCTTCAACACATTTGTGATTCCTTGGCTGATGCGGGGGAAAAAAACGACCAACCACAGGTGTTAGGAGGCCGAAGCAGACTGAACAAGGGGCTGGCAGAAGGGAGGACGCTGACTTGGCACCTCCTGACCTGTGCGGACGGGGCCCAAGATGAACACAAATGAATAAAAATGAAAAGAAAGCAAATCACACCCACGACACTTAGTTCCCAGGGCTTGTTGCCCTGCATGCCGAGGAGCTGGGAGAACTGGGCCTCCTGGGGCACAGAGGCCGAGAGGCACGGACCTCCTCACTGCACACTCTGGACTCAGGCAGAGTGGGGTGAGGGGGGCACCGGAGAGTCCACCAGGGCCTAACCTGCTGTGGCAGAAGAAAGAGCTTGGCCCTAGGAGGCTGAGTGGCAGTTGTCACTGACTAACTCTCGCCAGGGAAGAACCTTTCTGGGCTTCAGTTTCCTCATCTACAAAATGGGAAAACGACCTCTACCTTGCCAATTGTCATACTCCGGGAAATGCCTCCGAGTGCCTGGCACCTAGCAGGTGCTCAGTAAATGACACCTGATCCCATCTTTCAGTTGACCAGAAGGCTCCAGCCTTGTTGCTAAGATCCGAGATTCTCTAAATCTCTCTGAGACCCACTCTAAGAAGAACAATAGGTAAAATATCACTTATTCCCCAGAGCAGCCTGTGGATCTTTACTTCCATTTTCTACCTGGCTCTTTAAGCAGAGGACAAGTCAAATCACGGACAGACAGGACAGCAAGGGTGTCCCAGGCACCATCAGCAGAGTCTTTGCAGTTGCCCAGGCCCCAAGCACTCCAAGGGCCCACTCTACAGATGGGGTAGTTGAGGCCTGGACAGGTGCTTCTTCAGATAAGTGCCAAGAACTTTTGTGATGAACGTCCCTCGGGGGCAAAGAGCCTAGGTCAGAGGTTGTTTCCTTTCGTTGGCCAGTCAGGGACTCCTCATGTCCTCCCACGCCCCACCTCAAACCCACTGCTTCAAATCTCGTTTTCCCGAATGCCCAAGGGAGAGCAGACAGCAGAGGTGCCCGATGCACAGTAGGCACTCAGTCCACGTTCACTGGGTAAGTGAAGGAGTGATTAGGTGAGAAAGAATGAAGAAGGAGTGGGTGAGGGAGTGCGAGAGGAAAGGAACAAACAAATGAATGAATGAATGACTTGCTCAGGAGAGGAGGGGAATTCCACGCCCAAGGCCAGGGGCAAAGGTGGCTCACTCTCGGGGTGTCAGCCAGGAGCATGGGGTGTGGAGGAGGAGACTCAGGATGGCACAGTGAGCCCTTACGTCACCCTAGCTCCCGGTACCTCAAGTTTCCTGGCTTTTAAAAATGGGAAGGCTACTCCTCGCCCCTCAGGACTGCTGTGAGATTGAATGGGGGTGTCCCTGTCACACATGCACCCTGAGTGCCTGTTCCCCTGGTCCCTCACCACTGCCACGCTCTTGTACCTCCCGACCAGGCCCCGAGGCAGGGGGACAACCCGTGGGTGTCGGGTGGAGACAAAGGAGCAGGGACACTGAGCCAGGAAAGGCCACCACAGCCAGTACAGGCAACCCTAGTCTGGTCGGCAGCCCCAGCTCCAGAAATGAAAACAAGGACAATTCGATATCCAGGCCCCAGTGAGTCTGAGAGGAGCACATTACTTTGCTTTCACCAGAAGTCATCAATAACGCCCCTTTGTTCTTTCGCAGAGACTTCTGCCAGCTTCCTGACCTCCTACCATGGAGAGAATGAAGTCAGCTTGTCTACCTTGAAAAGAAGGGGTGTGTGTGTGTATTTCTCTTACATTTTAATTACGGCTCTTAATTCCTTATAATATGGAAACGACGTGTTCCAACCACACTGGCTAGAGAGCTGAATCCCTCTGTTGTTCCACCAGCACTAACGCCGTCCCAGGCCCTTGGCCCTCCGCCTCCACTGACTTTTCCATAGTGTGCAATGAAGAAGCACCACACACACGCCACCATGGGGTGAAGACTGCGGACTCTGGAGTAAACATTCCTGGGCTCGGATCCCAGCTCTGCGACCCTGGCCAGGAAAGCCAGTTTACCTCTCTGAGCCTCAGTTTCTCTCATCTGCAAAATGGGGCCCACTCTGAGGACGGAGACGACCTCTTGCTAGCTGCCTGCTGTACCGCAAGTGCTCGGAGACCGTTCATTCCCTTTCCTTGTCCAGTCAGCACTGCTTGAAAACCTTGTGGAAAAGGCACAGTATGAGGAAATAAATAATGAATTGGCGTCTCATCAGATGCCAGTGGCGGCAGACAGACTGGAGCCTCGGCTGAGAACACCCAAGCCGTGGCTAGGCAGAGGTGGGGGCTGTCGCAGAAGGGAGGCTGACGACTGAGCCCTGAGACATGGGGGTGGGGTGGGGGAGGAGACGGTGTGGTGGTCTCTACCCAGCGGTGTCACGCCTGGCAGCGCCCCCACTCCTACCCTCTAGGGCAGGGGCTGGGGAGTGGGGAGAGAGGAGTCATCTCCCGCCATTTTCACTATGGCTGCAGCTGCAAAATACCCACCTTCCTCTCTGAAAAAAACCCACCTCAGCTGAGCACCTACTGTGTGCCAGGCCTGAGATGGCACTTTCTTCGGCCTTCTCATTCAATCCTTGCAAGTACTAAGGGAAACGGGGTGACTCCCATTTCACAGATGGGAAAACAGAGGCTCAGAGAGGGACTGACTTGTCCAAGGTCACATGGCTACCAAGGATGTGAGGGTAATGAGAATCCCAGTCTGGGAGGCTGCAAAGGGCCTGCTTTTTCTGTTTGACCACCTGCTTCACCCCCAACCTGAAGGCTCTCCTCAGTCCCCATCTTCGTGCATAGATGGCTTCTTTATATTTTGTCTTCTCAATTCTGTTATGTTTTACCTATCAAATATCCTGAAGTCAGGGGTCCCATCAGCAAAGTTTATGAAAAAGCTGTGTGGCTGTAAAAATAAGTGTAGTTTGTAAAATGGAGCCATTCCATTCTAATATTCCTTTTACTCCCCTCAGAGTCTGCCTGTGAAAAGCAAGCACCAGGAGCTTCTGGTCCAACTGAGCAATCTGTGTTCAGACCAGCTGGAGCAATCTGTCTCTGGTACACACCTTCTGGAAGAGCGAGCTTGGCTCAGATGTCCGGAAGGATCTGAAGTTTTTTGCACATTTCCAGACCTGAATAACTGAGCTGCTAATTTGGCTTCTGTTCTGTTCCTCAGGTAACAGAAATTGTCTTGGGGGGGGGGGGACCAAGGTGTACACCCCTCTGTCTGTCTGCTCATTGTTTGACACCTATTTATCACCCACCTGGAGACCACGGATGACTAAGACCCAGGCCTGCCTCCCTGCAGCTCACAGTCCTGGGGTCGTCTGAGTAGGAGAGCATCGAGGCTCTGAAAGGCCTGCCGGGCTGGTCCAGCTACAAAGCTGTTCTTCTCCCAACTCATATGTTAGCAGGTAAAACCTTCTCCGTCTGTCTCCTCTCAATTCTTACTGTCCCCCTGCCCCAGGCACCTGCTGCCTTCTGTCTATGGCAAATTCGTGCAGGTGCCCAAACAGATGAGTGAAAGGTAACTAGATATGGGCAGGAACACTAGGAAACCACCAGCCAACCAGTCTTAGATGGACAGCTTGCTTTTTTTTATGGTTTGCATGTGCGTGACTGTGATTTTATCACCCATGTTCACAATATCACCTTGTTTCCTGCTATACTTCTTCCTGAGTCCCAGGTGGAAGTCACTGTATCAAATGACCCTGGTGTCCTACCAAGGGCTCCATGGCTTCTGGGGGCTCTGTTGCTGGAACGTCCTTGAGAGCCTTTGTTTTGGAAGATGAAGGCTCCCAAGCTGGTGGGGGGGGGGGCGGGGGAGGGATGTGGCAGAGGCGGGCTTTGGGGCCAAGTCCCAGTCTTGCCATTTACTGGCTGTGTGATCTTAGATGACTTTCTTTACCCCTTGGGCCTCAGCTAATTCATATATAAAACAGGAATGATATCATCTACCTTGGAGAGTTCCTGGGAGGGTTAAAGGAGACAATTTTAAAACTGCCTGGCACATAGTAGATGCTTAATAAGCCCAGCTCTATGATCACTTCTTCAAGCAGCCGTCCTGTGTATATTTCTGAGCACCCACGTCCAGGCTAGGCCCTGTGCTGGATGCTGGGGACACAGAGGTGAGTCAGACCTGGAGCTCATCATGATCATCGTTGCCTGGCAACAATGAAGCACAACCTAAAGTCTGGGGGATTATTTCACGGGCAAGGAGCACTTTGAGGGCAGGGATTCTGTCTAACTCAATGATCCCTGCTGCCCGATGGGAGCATGTCATCACCAGCCGGTACTTTTTGGTGGCAAAACCTGTCATGGCCATCCTGGCCCAATTTGGTACTTTCTGACTTCTGGCTGTTCCCCCCCCAATAGAATAAAACACACAAGGAAAGATGTGACACCTCCAAAGCCATCCAATCTGTCACCACAACCCACTTGAAGGCAATCTCAAAAAAGAGGCTTCAGCAAGTGGCAGAGGCAGGGGACAAATGTGCGTGTGCCGGAGGAGGCACTCTGAAGGGGATCACTTGCACATTGTTAAACACCATCTGCTTATTCCCTTAGTGGTGGAATTTTCTGGAATAGCACAAAGTGGAAGTCTGAGCAAAGTGCCCTGGGGGCCCAAAGAGAGGAGCCCTGGGCAGCCTGGTGGGTTTCTGGAGGAAGAACCCTCCTCTGCTCAGGATGAACAGGTCCTTTGTAGACCATAAGACCCTGGAGGGACAACCCCGAATAACCAGGTACTTAACACTTAGAAATGCTTCAGGGAGGCCCCACCTGCCTCTGCCCTCCACATCCCACCCCCAGATGCTCCCACCCCTCATTCCAGCCCACCCACAGCTGCCGCCACATGACGACATCCTGGCCTAAGCCCCCTCTTCAGCAGCCTCTCTGAGGAGCTATTTGCAGAGGCCGCCATTTGGGGTTCGGGGGCGTTGCACGCAAGTGTTTGCTTTTAAAAAGAGAGAAAGAGAAGTCACAGCAGGTGCCTCCACTTCCATCCCGGCCCCACCCCACCCCGCGAGGGCTCCTGGGGGTCTTTGTGCTGTGTGTGTCTGCGTGCAAGCACCATCCCTACATCTGCTGCCCCGTGACGAGGGCCTTTGAAGCTCCACAATGACGCCATCTGCCAGGGACAGCCGGCTCACTTGGGGCTGACCCCACGGTTGCCGTGGCAACCAGGATGGCGGTGGGAGGCCTTCAGAAAAGCCAGCAGGCTAATGACGTCAGGAGGTTCCCTGCAGCCCAGCCCCACACGCAGGTGAAGGTGGACAGGGCAGAGATGAGGAGGGGCTGGTGGCCAAAGGCGGAGGAGAAGGAAACCGAATCGTGGAGGCGTTCGGCATCTGGGTGGTGAAGGACAGGCTCTTCCCCTGTGACGTCTTAGGACCTCCAGCTCTCAGAAGTCCATCCCTGTCAAAAGAGGCCGCGTGGCCTTCACAGGACATGCTATGCTGGGCACCTCTGCATGAACTATTTCCCTTGCTTAGACCCTCTCTCCTTCACTCACCGGTCTAGAAAATGTCTCCTCACCCTTCAAGACCCATCTCAGGGTTTCCTTCATGGAACTTTCCAGAGAGGACTCTTCGCCACCACTGTGCCTGGTGCCCTGCTCCATTGGAGCCCCCACTGGATGGGACCACAGTTCTGTGTGCTCGCCCGTCTCCCCCACTAGCGGCGAACAGCTTGAGGGCAGCTCGGGGATTCTGTCTAATTCAGCCAACCCTGCCGCCCAGCAAGGGCTCAGCATGCGGTCAGTTCTAGCAAATGTTTAGTGAATGAATGAAGGTGCTTCATTTCTCAGCCACTTGCCAAGGGGTTTCAGGCTCAGAGCCTCAGCTGTCTGGCATGCAGGAGCAAAGGGGGACATGAAGATCCTTGTCAACCCTACAGTGAGGTGTGGGCATAGGGGCTTCTCTGCCACTGTCAATGCTGCAGACAGTCTGCAGTAGGAGTACAGGGGTAAGAATCAGCACCAAGACCCACTGTGGGGCCTCGGGTAAAATCACTTGCTCACAAATTCTCCGACTTTTGGGTTGAAGGGTTTGTGAGTGTCCCTCCAAAGGGGCCGACCCAATCTACCCATGCACCAGAGAGTGCACATAGTCTCCCCCACTCCACATCCTCCCAGGCTTTACGGTGGCCGGTCTTTCATTTCTGCCCGTCTTTTAGGATTGAGTTGGGTCTTGTTTTGAATCTCATTCCTCCAATGAAAGATTTCTGGCACCTTTTCACTGCCAGGATGGTCTCTTCTGTGAACGATCAAGTCCTTACCCACTTTTCTTTTTGGTCACTTAACTTTTTCTTACTGTTTTTGAGGAATTCTTTATATATAAATTCTAAAGATGACTCCTTTCTTGTATGTGTGGCAAATATCTTTCCCCAATCTGTGTCTGGTGTTTTAGCTTTATGTTAGGTGCCCTTTGTTGATTACAAGTTTCAAATTTTTAATTTATTTTAATTAATTTATTTATTTTGGTGAGGAAGATTAGCCCTGAGCTAACATCTGTTGCCAATTCTCCTCCTTTTGCTGAGGAAGACTGGCCCTGGGCTAACATCCGTGCCCATCTTCCTCTACTTCATATGTGGGACACCTGCCACAGCATGGCTTGACAAGTGGTGCATAGGTCTGTGCCCGGGATCCGAACCTGCAAACCCCAGGCCACCGAAGCAGAGTGCATGAATTTAACCACTACACCACTGGGCAGGCCCAAATTTCAAATTTTTATGGAGTCAGAGAACAGCAAAAGGCTGTTCTGAGGCTCACAGAAGCACCAGACTTTTGACATCCTTTGAACCCACATGGCTTTCTGTAACTGCAAAGAGCTTCCCTTTCCTGATTTCCTTTGAGTCCCAAAAGGCCCTGGGCAGTAGGAAGAGTTGGGATTATTACTCCTAGTTTGTGGATTAGGGGATGGAGGCCTTGTTGCAGACATCTGACCTTTCTGCCTCCCAGTACCCGCTCCTCCTTCTTCTAACTGGCCCCTGAGTTTTCTCTTGGGGAACTCCACCCCCTCGCAATCTCTGTCCTTGTGGTCTGGCCGGGGCTGGCCAACTGGAGCACTCCATTCATTCTCCAGACCACAAGGATGGCATGGGACCTGAGCTGGCCCAGTGACAGCACTATCCTACCCAGGACTTGTGGTAGAAGTCCTGAGAAAGAGGCACTTTCTACTGGTAAATTCTATTTGAAAATGAAGCCAGTAGGAGGGAAGCAGGATGAAGAAAGACCTATTCCGGACAACATTCGTGCCTGGATCTAGCCATGCCTCAGGCTCACTTACCCTTAAGCCAGCTCGATGTGAGTTCTGTCTCATCTGTAACAGAGTCCTGACTAATACAAACCTAGTCAGAGCTGGAAACGAAAGATCCAGGACTAGACCCCTGACCTTGAATCATTATTAAAAGTATGAAGAGGTACTATAGAGAAGCACAAGGGCCTTTAGGCCTCAGTTTCCAAGTCTGTGAGGTAGGGATAATCACTCCATCTCTTCCACCTCAGCTGACTTTGGCTTACCAAACCTCTCCAGGCCTCTTGGCTGAAGCAGGGCACTGTGACCCTGCTTTTCTGACCTCAAGGACATTTTGAATGGGAGACTAGGAAACAGTATACTTGATAGAAGAAAATCAGCATTGAAGAAAACTGACATCAGCTTGAAGCTGCCCCATGGAACACTGGGCTTGACAATGGAGACAAAGGCAAGAAAGAAAGAAAAGAGAACAGGCAGGAAGGAAAGAAAGAAAAAACCTGACAATATCAGCAGCTATAGCTGGAACTTAGACATGGGGAAAAATGAGTTAAATCTTCACTGTAAAATTTACACAGAAAAGGATAAACCCTGCTAAGAATACTTTCCATAAAAATAAAAAACTGGAGAAAATTATCAACATCGAATTGAGCTATGTAAGATCTGCTTAAGGAATCACATCGATTTAGTGGCATTCCCTCTGGAGAGTATTTTGTTGATGAAACGCCATTGGTATTGACATGACTCTGATGACATTTCTAAACATCTTAGGGGTCAAAGTCCCCGGTGTACTGCCTGAGCCCCTAGCCCTGCGGGCTGCATCCTATTTCTTAGAGAACCGGTGGGGGCACCAAGGGAAGGGGCCCACAGCAGGCGCCCCACCCACTCACCGTGGTGATGAACCTGTACAGAGGCTGCCGTCTTTCTGTGTACTTGACCGTGATGGGGCTGAGGTCGTAGCGGAACCAGATGGCAGGGATTATGCGGCCCGTGTGGCTGTAGGCAACGTACTCCTGGGGTGGAGGAAAAGAGAAGGACGGGGGATGTGAGAATCAGACACACAAACCACGTCTCACAGCGGGTGGGGGCTGGATTGCAGAGGGTCCCCAGCAACCCACAAGAATGGGCTGTCCTCCCTCTCTCCCCAACAGAGTCACACTCCACCGGCTCCTCCTCTCACACCCGTTTCACCAGAGGCTCTGGACGGCAACATTGCTGAAGGCATTTTTGAGCCTATTGGTGGCTTAGAAATTGACAGTATGACCTAAAAGCAGAATCAAAACATGAATCTGGGGCTGGCCCGGTGGCGCAGTGGTTTAGTTCGCGCTTGGCAGCCTGGGGTTCGCGGGTTCGGATCCCAGGTGCCTGCTGACGCACTGCTTGTCAGCCGTGCCGTGGTGGTGTCCCATATAAAGTAGAGGAAGACGGGCACGGATGTTAGCCCAGGGCCAGTCTTCCTCAGCAAAAAAAGAAGAGGATTAGCAATGGATGTTAGCTCAGGGCTGGTCTTCCTCACACAAAAAAAAAAAAAAAAAAAAACCATGAATCTGAGAACAGAGATGTAAAAGGACAGTGTGATTTGGGCTCGGTCTGAGTGAAGGCCCATTTCCCCCTTCAACTCCTGGGCCACACAAAATCCGTTCATTTATTCAACGATGGTTTCCTGTGTGCACGCCCTGAGCTGGCTGCTGGGGACCCCGAGGGGAGTAAGCCCTGCCCCATCCCCAGAGGGGTCCCAGTCTGGAGAAGGGGACAGATGTAAAAATATCTGCAATACTGCAGCATTGTATGTGCTGTGAGAGAGGGACACGGAGTGCTGAGGGGGCCATGAACCAAAGACCAACTCTCCCCGGGGCTGTCTGGAAGGCTTAGCGAGGAGGGGACATTCTAAGCCACACATGACATCCTGAGGGGTGTGTGTGTGTGACAGAGAGAGAGAGAGGAGTATAAACGCCATGTAGGGAGTGAGCTTCTTCAAACGACTGCAGAGAGCTGGAAAGCCAGAGGGCTCAGCCCTGCCACCAGACTTCCTGAGAAGGCACCGACGGGACTCAAAGGATGCTAAGGGGCTGAGTTCACAGGGGCTGTGTCCTCTCTGGTCTGGGCACTTTGGGATGCTGAAAACTCTGGGCTACTCTCATCCGTCTACACGAACTGGAGACCAAACTAAACCAAAGGGGCACTCCCAACCCCAAATGCCAGGCCCTGAGGCTTCCTCCAGGGATGACCCTGAGACTTGCTCTCCCTGTTGGATTGCCACCGGCCCTGATGGGTGCAGCCCTGCCTGCTCACAGGGCAGGCTGGGGCCAAGGCCACAGAAAGCTGAGCATGCTGTTCTGGCCGGTGGGCCCTTGCCAAAGCCTTGGGGGAAGAGGCCTTGGGATAAATAAGATCAGCTTTCTCCAGGGAGAGCTGATGGGGCAGGGTGACCGCCTGGGTCACAGCCCAGAGCAGAGGGACAGAGGAAAATAATGAAAAATGGCAGCAGCAGGTATCATTTAGCCAAAGCCTGCTTTGTGGGCTAAGCAGTTTTAACATCGCCTCATCTGACAGCAATCTTATGAGGTGGGCACCATCCCCATTTTACAAATGGGTAAACTGAGGCATGGCGCAGTTGTGTGACTTGTCCCAGGTCACATAGCTAGTGAGTGACTGAGCAGGCCTGACTCAGCAGTCTGCTCCACAGCCCATGCTCTTTCCGCTCAGACCGCATCCGCGTCCCCAACCATCAGACGCTGTCAGCACTTGAGGGTTACCACGAGATGCCCTCCAAGAGACAGTGAGTAAAAGAAAGAGGATGCCTTCTGGAGAGTTACCCCAGAACACCAGCACAGGCGGGTCAGAGCAGAGGGACCTCAAGTCACCTGAGAGAGCAGCTCCCAGCCTGGCCGACTCGATGGTCCTTGTTCAGACTGAGTGGGTGACGTGATCGTGATCAAGAGCCCAGGCTCTGGGGCCTGAGGAGACCCTAGTTCTAATCCCCACTCGGCCACGTTGTCAGTCTATGACCACCTCTCAGTGCCTCAGTGGCCAAATCCATAAAATGAGGACAACAGTCCCAATGTCAGAGCTGTCATGACGACTGAAAAAGATGCGGAGGTGGACAGCTTAGCACAATATCCAGCCCATAGTAAGTACTCCATAAATGACAGCTGCTTCTCTTAATCTTACTATTATAATTAATTGAACTAAACAACATATCACTTCTAAGGGATTTGGACAGCGCTGGAACAGAAGGAAAAGGAGAGTCCTAGTGGTAAACGGAAAGACCCACCCATCGGGGTCCATGGGGGCCTCAACTGACAGGCTTCAAGCATTCACGGCCCATTGCCGGGGTCATCTCCGGGGAAGCCGGAGGCTGCCTGGGCTTGAAACCACCAACTGTTGGCTCCATTCTGCTGGCTCTGACCATGCTCTGCTTCCCACTGAGGCCTGCCTGCTTTTCCATGACTGAGTATCAGGGTCCTGGGCCATCCCACTGTGATTCACCAGCCTTATGACTTTGGATAAAGTGCTTGTGCCCCCGAGAGCCAGCGCATCTGTCGTGTGCTGACCAATCAGGATCCTAAGTCTGAAAGACTGGGGCCAGATGCAGGGCCATGGAGACATTTGCAAGCCCTGGGGCCTTTCGGGGAGGCCACCTGCCTGCTCTTTCTTAAACAGATCACACCCTATCTCCTGGTTAGACTTCCTCCCCTTGACTCTGAGACTGGCCTCCCATCTTTACCCAGGGACAGAGCCCGGCCACCTTTCCTCCCAGGAAAGGCCTGCTGAAGGGAACCTGCGGACGTCACATCCAGACACTTGTTGCCTCTGCTCTCAGCCAGCAGAGGGCGCGATTGCACGCAGCTGGGCCCAGCCGCGCCCGCGGACCTCGTACCTTGTTGGCCACCGTGTACTGGTAGGAGTACCGCTGCTTGCCACTCTTGTCCTCATAAACCGTGGGCACGATCTTCAGGATGTAGTCGTGGGAGGCGAGGGCTGCGGGAAGAACACAGCAGGATGAAGCAGGGGCGGCTGGCAGCTCTTTTTTAATCTTTTGTTATTTTTTAAATTAAACTTTTTATTTTGAGATAAAGAAATAACAGAGAGATCTCAAGTACCCTTGACCCAGGTCACCCCAATGGTGACAGCTTGCAAAACCATCTGCACTATCACAACCGGGATATTGACGTGATACAGTTAAGATACAGAATGTTTCCAGCACCATAAAGATGCTGCCCTTTTCTAGCCACACTCTCCTCCTTCCCAAACCGTTCTCCTCCTCAATCCCTGACAATCACTCAACTGTTCTCCATTTCTATAATTTGTCATTTGAAGAATGTTACATAAATGGAATTAGGCAGTACGTTTCCTTTTAGGATTGGCTTTTCTTCACCCAGCATAATTCTCTGGAGATTCATCCAGGTTGTTGTATAACTAACTATACGTGGTTCATTCTTGTTTACCGCTGAGAAGTATTCCATAGTATGGATATAACCATTCACCCGTCAAAGGGTATCTGAGATGTTTCTAGTTGTGAGCTATTACAAATAAAGCTACTGTAAACATTTGTGTACAGATTTTTGTGTGAACATAAGCCTTCATTTCTCTGGGATAAATGCCTAGCAGTGCAATTGCTGGGTTGTTGCATGTTTAGTTTTTAAAGAAACTGGCAGCTTTATGTCATTTCAACCCTAAACCTGCTTGGCATTGCCGGGGAGGCAGGGGAGCTCATTCTGCACATTTTTACCACCAAATGACCCCTCTTCATCTTCTCCCCTCGGACACCAGGAATTGAGAGACTCTGTCAGGATCTTAACTCCTGCACTGTATATAATATTAAAATTCTGGAAACGACCCAGATGTCCATCAATAGGGCAACTGTTGAAGAGTGGGTGCCTGGGAGAGGCCACTCTCCAAGAAGTATCGTCAAGTGGAAAGGACCGAGTTACAGAACAGGGTGAACAACATGTTTCCGTGTACTGGGGGCAGGGAAGACTCTCTCTATATGCGTGAATATATAGAAGAATTTTCTGGACAGATCCCCAAGAAACTATCAACAGTTTTAGCCTCTGGGCAGGATGGCAGGATTTGATAAAGATCACATTTCATTGTGCACCCTCTGGTCCTGTTCGAATATTGTTACTTTTGAAACAAACTGGGTTTAAGTTTTCAAAAGAAAGAGCCCACCCACCAGAAACACTCCATCTCTGAAGCATTGATTAATTTCTTTCCCCATTTTCAATTAATAGGAGATAAGTTCTGCCTCCACCCAGCCCTGTCATAGTCCACTGTCACTCCTACCCCACCCCACTGGACGTGGGAAGCTGCGGGGGGCGGGGATCGAGCCTTACTCATCCCATGCGTCCAGAACCCCGAGCAGGGCCTGGTACGGAGTGGACAGTGGCAAATGCTTATTGAATGAATGAACAGATGGAGGGATGACTGGTCAGAGGCATGAATGAAGAGCAGATGAATCAGCTTCTGATAAGCATGAGGTAACCAGAATCAAACACTTGGCTGACAGAATGCTGGCCCAAAGCTGCCAAATACCATCCGGGAAAGGTATGAATTCCCTTGGACCTTCTGGGATGCTAAGGGGCACTCAAGGACCTCTGTAATATTGCCATCTAGAATCTCAGGTCAGGGACCATGGAGCTACAACAGCACAGAAATCCAGGCCTGTGGGTCCGAATCCTGGTCTCGTGGCTGAGTCGGTCCTGCGTCCTTGGGCTCATCTTCTGCAAGAGGGTAGGGGATGTCGACGGCGTTCACGGCCTCTGCCTGCCAATACCACATCTTGGTAACGAAAGGACTGTGCTTCCTCAACTGTCTCGAGACCTGACTTCTCTGAAAACCCGGGACAAGCCCTGCAGCCTAAGCCCGTGAAGACCCCAACACCCCTCTGCTCAACCCTGCAGGGCTCCGCAATGTCAGGGGCACTAGAGTCACCCAGGATTTAAAAAGGCAGACACCTGGGCCTCACCCTGGAGACTCCCACTCAGTGGGTCTGGGGTGGGGCTCAGAACCTGCATTTGAAACCAGGGGCCCAAAGACCACCACTGAATACGGTGTTCCAAACGCCCATCGCCTGGGCTAAAAAATCATCCATGAATCCACCATCCGTAGATAACAGTGGATTCATACTGCCATGTGTAAACTGCCAGACTTATATTTATACATATACTTATGTTTTCCTAAAACTGCATTATACTGTAGCTTTTTCTAAGAACTGAACCTCGCAGACACTGTTTCAGGTCTAAGACACAGACTGTAAGCTCCACGGTGTTGGTTTCATCCACCTCTACCTCCTCTGGCACAGTGCCTGGCCCACAGGAGGTGCTCAACCAATGTTTGCTGCCTGACTGCCAGCGAGGTTCCGACACATCACGGTCAGCGGCCACATGCATCCCACGGTGTGGCCACATTCAATGTCCTCAACCAAGCCCTTGAGGCGAGACACTGATGCTGTTTCTCATTTTCACCCTTAACGATGACCTAATGAACACTATTTTCCTAAATCTTTGCACATTCTCTTCATTATTTCCATGGCTTGCTCTCCTATGAGTAGAACTGATGACTCAAAGGCAATGACCATTTTTAAGGCCTTTGATACAATTTGTCAAATGCCCACCAGACACTGCACCTGATGACACCCACGTGGATTCCTTGTCAGCTGGCCCTCCGAGGGACTGCTGGCTCCAACCTGATCCAGGCAGGCCCACATACCCTTCCTGATCCCTCCCTCTCAGCATCTTATTATGGAAAAATTCAAATATAGAAAAAATAGGGAATCATATAATGAATCCCATATACCCATACTCCAGCTTCAGCAGTTAATAACACACGGCCAATTTTGCTTCATCTCTACCCCACTGCGCCTCCTCACCCATTTTATTTTGAAGCAAATCCCACACATCACATCAATTCACCCACTAATATTTTAGTTACGTCTCCCTGAAAGATGAGGACTCTTTAAAAAAAACCACCACTACAATGCCATCGTCACAGCGAAAATATCAACAATCACTCTGCAGTGTCTTCGAAGAGAGTGGTCTGTGCTTAGAAGAAAGATAGGTTTGTTACTAGAGTGCGGGTTACTTTAGGTGGTCGGGGGGGGGGGGCCTGTCCAAGGTGGTGGCGTTTGGGCTGAGACCTGAATGACAAAGAAGCAGCCCCCCCGGGAAGACCTGGGAGCAGAGGGACCCGCAAAGGCAAAGGCCCAGGAGGTACCGACTCAAGAGCTGAGGAAACGAAAACCAGGCCTACCCCTGGCCGGCTGTTGCCTGATCTAATGCATTTTCCTTTCCTCCAAAGCCAGCCTGCAATGGCTTTTGTCACCAGCCCCAGAGCAGGAGAGGTTTTCTGCCCACACCCTCTGTCAGCTGCACACTCTGGGCCTTCCGAGCTTGATCCTTTTCTAGCACCAGGCGGCGAGCGGAGGCTCCATGCTGACTGCAAGCGTGTGTGGCCCGCCACCTTGGGACGGCACGCTGCCCCTACAGAGAACGACCACGACCACCTCACCACATGGAGCGTCATCTCCCTCTGCTGTGATCGGACATGTGCTGCTGGAGGCAGCACGCGTGGGTGCACCCAGCTGGGAAGCAACGGGGTGATGTGAAGCAAACACCATAAATATCAAAGCCCTTACGCGATGGTGGAAAACTAGAAACCACAGACATCCTCCACGAAAAGACACTGCCCGAGTGAAGCACGGCAGAGCTGCTGGACGGGCCCTCGTGCCTCCGTTACCACTGGAGGAACTGCACAGAAACTGTGCTTACAGAATAACGCCAAGTACAAAAATCAGAAGGTAAGGTGCTATCTACGTTTGGAAAAAATGACTGTTGCTCACGGACAAGGAGTCCTGGGACACAGAGAAATGAAAGCTTGATTTGTTGTGGGGGCAGTTGCGGAGGGATGCTTGTTTTGCTTGGATTTCTGACTGTTAAGAGAGTGAACGTATTTTAAGAAATGATAATGACGCGTGGGTGAAAAAAGGGAGCTTGGGTGAGAAAATAAGAAAAGTCTAGATAACCTGTCCTGCAGGATCGCCTGCAGACAGGCCTCCTGGGCCCGTTCTGTGCACGCATTCAAGGCCCCACATGTGTGTGCACGTGTGTAGGTGTGCAGGTTCTTTTGCTGGGATGTAAAGACGTGGTGCTCTCTTTAATCTGGGCCGAGGTGCTGGGGAGCGGAGGAGGGAGCAGGCTCAGGGAGGGGCCCCTCGTGGGGGGGGGCGGGGTTCAGGCAGGAGGAGGGGGTGGGGTGGGGTAGGGGAGGCAGCCCAGGTGGCCAGACCTGACTGGGCCACCCACAGCCCTGTTCTCATGGTGCCACTTGGAGCCAGGATGAATTCTGGCTCCACCATCCCTGTGGGATCTAAGGTGATTATCTCAACTAAGAACAATTAGGTGGCACTAATGGTAACAGTAATGATAATAGCCGGTATTCATCTAGCACTTATGATGTGCCTAGGACTGCCAGACACTTTCCCCAGGACAGGTCCCTTTTCTTCCCTTCTCTGTAAGTCAGGGATAATTCCTCCTTGCCCACAGGCTGGCTGCAGGAAAGAAGCATTAACAGCTTGGCTTACAGCGAGTGCTTGAGAAACATTCCCTCCACCCCCCAGCACCCCCTCTCTGCTGCACCGGGAATACCAGAGCAGAAGGCTGTTCCCAGGGATACGTACGGTTGGAGGTGAGTCTGTCTGCTCCTCCAAGGGCGTTGAAAGCTCCGTGGACGTTCTGGACCTGTGGAGAAGCACAGCAAAGGGACTGGCTCCAGGGCGCCGCCACCTTCAGGCCTGACCCCGGCTGTGGGTGGAAGGCCAGGGGCAGGCTGGTTTAGGGACCTTACCTGTGTGTAAAGTGGGGATCCAGCAGGGTCTGTCTCGTGGAGAAGTTGTGGGGGGCAGGATACAGACACAGCACAGGCCTGGGACATGGTAGGTACTAGCTTACTTCCTATCCTGAGCACCTACTATGTGCCACTCTGCCCTGGGTACTTTGTGTCATCTCGTTTAATGCCCTGAATGAAGTACCATGAGCCCATTTTACAGAAGAGCAAACCAAGGCTTGAAGAAGCACCAAACTTGTCCAGAGTCCTGCAGCTGATTGAGCTGAACTCCAAATTCACATCTGTCTGACCACAGCCTGAGCTCTTTCCATGAAGCAACACAGAAAACTCAAGCAAAGGTGGATCTGGCTCCCAGCATGCTCCTCCTGAGACCCCCAAAGCCCACTGAAAGAGGACCCAGACTGCTGGCCTCCCACCCTGTCTGCTGTGGGGAACACGGAGCAGTTTGAAGAGACTTCTTCTCGTGGCGGCTGGCCCGGCTGTGTCCCCCTGCAGGGGCTGCTGTAGGGTGGGGTGGAAGGCCACACCCCACCTCTTCTCTGAGGACGAAGGGAAACCAGGTCAGCCTCAAGGGGACTCTAGAGCAGGACAGGGCACACCTGGTACATGGGGCATGCCACCATGGGCACAGTTAACAGGGGCTGCTGAGCTAGACACCCTGGACGGCTTCCTGGAGGAAGTGACACTGACACCAAGATCTGCAGGCAAGCGGGAAGTTAGGCAAGCAGACCATGCAAAGGGTACCGAGGGGTGGGGAGCGGGAGGAGGGAGGTCAGAGAGGTGGGTGGGGCGGGCCCCTGCAGAGAGGGCCATTCCAGGAACAGTGGGCAGCAGCTAGGTGGCCCGACTGACCCCTCATCCTGCTCTTAGCTGACGTTCATGGAGGACTCAACAGAACCGCACACTCTCAACAGGCCCAAAGGCAAGTGTGTGCATGTACTGCCTTGGGACCGACCACCTGCAGACGGTTTCTGACCAAGAGGACGGGGGCTTTGGAGACAAGAGCGCTGGAACATCCCCTCCTGTCATCATGGTCACAGCTATATCTCACGTTCCTTTGCATGACTGTTGACTAACTTCTGTCTTCCCCTCTAGACTGTAAGCCCCACAGGGCAGGGACCACGCTCATCCCCACCATGTGGGCAAGGCCCGGCGCTCAGCAGGTGCTCGGGCAAGACTTGCTGCATAGACGGATGGATAACGATGGGCAGACGGACCCTCAGCTAAGCTTTTCACATTTAAAGAAAATCTTCTTTCCACCACCTCAATGCCTGAGCGGGAGGCTGTCACCGTTCTTCTGTCCTAGACTGCTCTCCCCGCTCCCCAGGCCCTCCTCCTCTCTTCTCCCCTACCCCGCTGCAGTCCAGGCCTTGGCTGCGGCCCTTCCTTCACCTCCCTGCCTCCAGCCTCGCCTCACGGGCCATCTTCCACACAGCAGGTGGGTGCTCTTTCTAAGACCCCACCAGCCCAGTTAGCCCCCACCTTCCTAAATCTAACGTGGGTCTCTCGCCCACATAAACCCAGCTCCCTACTCCCCGTCCAGGTGGACACTTCTGAGCCCTCTCAGCTGACTCTGAGCCCTCATTCCCCAGGCCTCCGGCATCTCACAGACAAGACACCATTCTGCTGTTGTGGACACCTGCTGACCCATTTTTTTCTAAAAGTAACCTGGAGGGTCTTTTATATGAAAATGACCAGTTGGGTGTGTCATAGAGTGGGTGTTCTAGGAGAGCGGTGACGTGTAAGATGCCTCCTGCCCATGAACTTCTGGTCCTGTGCTTGGCCAAATACTTCTCATCCTTCAAGGCTGGCTTAGACATCACCTTAGTGGTCACCTCCTCTGGGAAGCCCTCCCTGATCTCCCAGGCTGGGGGGTACCCTGCCCCTGCCCTCACATCACTGCCCAGAGTCCTAGGCCTGTCTGGTCCTCAACCCTCCTGTCCTATGATATCATGTTTATTTACACTAGATCTCTTCTTTGCTTGAGGGTGAAAACCCTGTATTGTTTATTCATCACTGTAACCCCAGGGCCTGGCACAGAGGCTGGCGCAGAAACAGAAATTTCAAGAGGGTCTGACGAATCCATGACTGTATGAGGCACAGTAAAGGAAGACCTGGGGCCAGACACACCTGGTTCCTTACAAGCTGTGTGACTTTGGGCAAGTTACTGAACCTCTCTGACCCAGTTTCCTCATTAGGAAAAATAAATCCCATCCAGCATCCCCAAGGGAGTTTTTACGAGGATTAAACAAGGTGTCATCTACAACGGTGTTCTCTAGGTAATGAAGTGCAGGCTCCAGTGCAGGCTGAAGGCGTCAAAAGTTTCCCAGGGGGCCGGCCTGGTGGCGTACTTGTTAAGTTCACGTGCTCCCCTTTGGCAGCCCCAGGTTCGCCGGTTCAAATCCCGGGTGCAGGCTATGCACTGCTCATCAGGCCATGCTGTGGTGGTGCCCCACATACAAAATAGAGGACGATGGGCAGAGATGTCAGCCCGGAGACAGTCTTCCTCAGCAAAAGGAGGAAAATTGCCAAGAGATGTTAGCTCAGGGCTAGTCTTCCTCACCAAAAAAAGAAAAAAGTTCCTGGGAGGAAGGTGTGCTGTGGTGCAAAGACTGGGTTTGAATTCTGGCTGTGCCATTAATGAGCTGCATGACCTTGGACTGGCGACTCTATGCCTCAGTTTCCCCATACGCACACTGGGGTTCACTGTGCCTCTCTTCCAGGGCTGTTCTGAGGAACTGGTGGGCTGGTGGGTACAGAGGCAGCTGGGGTGCTGCCCAAGGCTCAGTGTGTGGAGGGCCCTCGGCCCACCACCTGCCTGTGGTCTGTCAGCTCCTGACCCACTGGGGTGGTGACCCCCCGCGCCTGTCTCCTCCCTGGCCAGGAGCCCCTGTGGGCTGGCGGCATGCTATATCCTGCGGGCCTGGTGCGGAGGACGGCACAGGTAACAACCATGTGGTAACGGCTCATTCCACTGACCACTTACTCTGCGCCGGGCATTGTTCTAAGAGCTCCATGTGCATCAACGCATTTTATCTTCACTACGATCCGAGGAGACAGGTACTATAACTGTCCCAGTTTATAGATGAGATAACTGAGGCTCAGCAAGAAGAAATAATTTGTCCAAGGCCACACAGCTAGTAAGTGGTGGAGCCAGGACTTGACCCCAGAAAGGCAGGCGGGGAACCTCCACCCAACAGTCCCTTGGACAGAGAGATGGAGGGTGGGGGAGGCGAGTCCCGTGTGAATTCGCCTGCAGGAAGTGAGTCCATAGTTCCAGGGTGGCTGTGCTTCTGTGTGTGGACAGGGAGTCTGACCGTGGCTCCCAGGGAGGCCAGACCTTCTCTGTTCCTGAGCCCTGTCTCCAAGAGGAAAGCCTCTGGGGTCTCCAAAGGGACTGGAAAGGGGATGATGAGCCGCTCAGGCTGGGCACAAGGCGCCCAGGGGGAAGGGAGCACAAGGAACGTGGAGAGGAGAGGAAGTGTGAGAGCGTGCATGTGTTTGCAGGACAGTGCATGCTCAGGAGTGTGCGCAGGGGATGCAGTACCAGCAGCACAGCCCAAAGCCAGACTCTGGATGCAAACGTAGCTGCAGCAGACGGCACCCTCTCTATGTCTGTTTCCTCATCTGTAAAATGGGGACAATAAAGTACCTACCTCTGGGGCTGCTGAGAGAGTGAAAGAAGATGGTGCTTGGCACACATTCAGGCATTCAATCAGGCATTCCTGCTGCAAGTGGATGTGTGTGGCATGTCCGTGCAAGTGGGGCAGTGTGGGCAGGAGCGTGTGTGTGCGGGTCTGTACCTGAGACGTTCCAGTCCAGTGAGCCTGTGCATGTCCCTGGGTGGTGAGTGTGTGTGTGTGTGTGTGTGTGTGTGTGTGTGTGTGTAAGGATGCAATGGTATGGGGGAATACTTGTGAGAATGCCGTACACCCAGGTGTGTGTGCTGTGTCTGTGTGAGGGTCTGAGTGTGTACATGTGGTTTGTGTGTTCGGGGATGGGTTTTAGGGCATATGTACAAGCACATGTATGTCAGGGCACACCTTTGAGTGTGTGTAAGAGTCTGAGCAGATGTGTGTACATGTAAGTGTCGTAACGGTCCACGTGTGTGTTCTGGCGGGGCTGCGTGGGTCCTGTGTGCACATCACCGTGCCTGGGGGCACCTGCCAAGCAACTCCAATGAGGAAACAGATTCTCATCAAGCAAGGCTCAGGACCTGGGGCCCAAGCCCAGCACGGTGGCTGGAGCAGTTACTTCCCCTTCTGAGCCTCACTTCCTCTTTGTCAAATAGGCTGTAACCAAACTTCCCTTCACACCACAGTGGTGGGGGTGGAGAAGAGAGACCATTAAGGCTCCCTGCCTGCAGTTGGCAGAGACCAGGTGGTCAGCGTTTGCTGCCATGGGGAGGAAACTGCCGGGCTGGGCTGCCAGAGATGGCCCTCTTGATCAAAACAACAAGGACTCTCAGAATCCTTCCTCCACAGCGCCACCCCTATTTAACGGATGTGGACACTGGGCAGTAGAGCAGACAGGGCTGTGAAGGGGCGTCAAGACAGATCTGCTGGGGGACTCTAGATGATGGCTCCTCTGGGCCCAGCTCCAGTCTGTGAAATGCACTGCCCCCTCCTCCCTCCAAGGCTGCCCCACACAGAGAACGCACTCGCACTCAGACTTGCTCCTGAAAGCGAGTCCCCTCCCCGGCCCCAGGTCCCAACGTGAGGTTCCCAGTCCAGCACACTGCTGACGATACCGCACTCTCAGAAGGAATAACACAGAGGAGCTGCTGGATGGAGCAGAGCTCAGAGGGCGACTCCTCCGGAAGGCCCTCCTCTGCGACCCGGGAGGACAGACGCTCCGGGTGATGTGGCCCCTGTATGTCCACCTCGGCCACGCCACCTGCAGTGTGCCCCACTCACCTGCAGCGTGTCCCCAAAGGAGAGCTTGTGGATGATGTGGGTCATGTCCGGGTTCTGTGGCTGGGCTGTGGCACTGTGTGTGGACACATGGAAGTTGCCCGGGACCTGGGGGAGAGAAGCAAGTTTCAGGAGTCTGGTTGGCTGCCCCAGAGGGTGGGGTTGGGGGCTTCACCCTGGAGTCAGATCTGGATTTGGCTCCCAGCTTGGTCCAAGCCATGGAACTCTGGAGCAGCTGCTGCCCTTCTCTAGGCCTCAGGTTGCTCATCCTCAGAATGGGGGCAATAACAGTAGCTACTGGAGGGGGCTGCTGGGGTATGGGGTGAGTGAATTCATGTGAAGCGCCCAGCTGGCCGACTGGCACAGGTCAGGGCTCGAAACGGCAGCTGTTCACCGTCAACTCCCTGGGTGCTGGCCCCTCGGTGGGTTGGGGACAACCTTTGGGCCTGCAGACCAATGGGGCTTCCTCAAACTCCAAATCCAGACCATCCCCCACACAAATCTGCCCTGTCACCCTAGACTGGGGGATCCTTGAAGGCAGGACTGTGGTGGCCTCCTTTCTTCCCTGGGTCTTGAGGCCTTGCAGAGCGCAGCCCATGAGAGGTACTGGATGAGTGTCTACGGAATGAATGATGCTGACGATAAGCCTGTGACAAGGACTCCCATGATTCTCCCGGGGCCTCCCTGTTTCACCAAAAGGCCTCTCCCCCTCCCAGGTGCTCAGACCAAAACCCTTGGTATCGTCCTGGCCCCCGTCTCTCCCACACCGACCTTCCACCCATCAGGAAATGCCGTTGGCATCACCTTCAAGACGCCCAGCGTCTGACCTTCTCAAGCTTCCATGGCTCCCCTGGACTGGACAGTGGTGGCAGCCTTCCCACTGGGCCCCCAGCTTCCACCCCTGGTGCCCCCAGGCCTTTCCCAGCAGGGGCCCTTTGAACCCCACGTTTGGTCCTGTTATTCCTCTGCTCAGAACCCTCCAAGTCTTCCATTCTCTCGAGTCCAAGGACTCTCAGAATCCTTCCTTCCTTCCTTCCACGTTCTCACGGGTCCACAGGCCATGTGTGCTCTGGCCGATGGTCACTCACTCTGCCAGCCTCCCTGCCTCATTTCCCACCGCTCTCTCCTCTGCTCACTCCCTCTGGCTACACTGGCCTCCCCGCTGTGCTGGGAACAGTGCCAGCATGGTCCCACCTTGGGGCCCTGTGCCTGCACCCCCTTCCTGGAACCCTCTTCCACACGGCTCTCCCTCACTTCCCTCAGGCCTCTGCTCAGGGTGCCCAGCCCCCATTCCCTAAGCCCCTGGCCCTGCTCAAGCCCTCAGGATCACTGGCCACCTCCTCCTCGCCTGTCTCCTCCCACAAGAACATAAGGTGCATGTTAGCAGGGGTTGTCTGATTTGTTGCTGAATTCCCCAGACCCTGGGGCCGAGCAGGTACTCAAGAAATGTTTATTGAATGAATGAACAAATGAATGATGACATTAATCCTTAAAGTGGCATTTTTGACTTGGGTACCTGGTAATTCCCATTTTACAGAAAAGGAAACCGAGGCTCAGAGCAGTGACGAAACTTGCTAAGGTCACATGTCAAGAGCCGCGGGTCCAGACTTGGCATGCTGAAGCAGGACGTGATACTCCCTGCCACAGAGGCCCGGATGCCATTTCCCTGGGAGGATGGCCCCGTGGAGCCAGTCCTTCTGGAGGTGCCAAGTTTGGAGAGGGACAAGAGCCTAGCTCTGGATGAACCCCTGGACTGCTGTGACACAGACTTGGAACAGAAAATGAGACTCTGCATGACCCACACTGGACCAGAGGGATGCACAGACTGCGGGGGCCGTAGGGAGGATCCCTGACTCAGCTGAGGGTGTTCAGAGAGGGCTCCTCAGCAGAAAGGGCCCCCTGTGCTAAGGCTCTGAAGCTGAGTCTGCATTGCTCAGGAATAGGGGCAACCACCTGGGCAGAGGGAACAGCAAGAACGAGTGTGGAGGTCAGAAAGTGCCCAGTTTGTGGGCGTGTGTAAGGAACTAGAAGAGGTTGGTGTTATTGAATCCCGAATAAAAGAGGGACCCAGGGTGGTAGCAGCAGGAAACAGAGGCATAAGAGGGAGGGGGGCTGTTTAGCAAAGGATCAGTGGCACACTGAAAAACTCAGGGTTGATTTTATTCCAGCTCAATGAAGATTTCGTGAGCTGCGTTAGAGGGAGGAATACGGCTCACAGGCAGCAGCCCATCCAAGCCTGCCTCTGTGGGAAACGCAAAGCTGTGGGCTTCCTGCAGGAATATTTCTGTCTTCACAGGGACCTGAACTTTGGACTGACACGGAAGCTACCAGGCTGACGGGGCATGGCCCAGCCTTCACGAGCTCAGAGCCGAGTGTGCCATGGGCTAGAGTGGTGCCTGGGCCCGGGGCCCGGGGAGCTCCTCCCAGGTTGGGGTGAGCAGGAACGCCAGCTTGGCAAGACTTCCCTGGAGGGTCAGCATCACCCACTTCAGGGGCCCAATTACCTGTGGGAGTGTAGCGGCTGAGCTCCCCACACCGGCTCCAGTCCAGCCCCACTTCCTAGCTGGGGGGTCTTGGGCAAGGTCAGTAACCCTAGTGCCTCAGTTTCTCCATTGGCAAAATGGGGATAATAACCATAAGAGAGGATTAAATGAGGGGCTGAGTGCAAAGTCATGGCCGTTGTTACTGGGCTGGGTTCACAGGATGAATGTTTGTCCTCAGAGCCAGGAGGGAAGGGCCCTCCCGGAAGAGGGCACAGCACGTGGCGGGAAGACAAAGTGTGGGGAAAAGCCCATTGTATTTTAGTAATATTTTTTAACTTCATTTTTACTGATATAAATAACACCTGGATACATTCGTATTATAAAAAATTCACGTGATAAAGTCGGGGTAACAACCCCGCTGCCCAACACCCCCGGAAGTAAGAAACCGACAGAGTCCTGCAGCCATCCTTTAGAGTCTTTCTATGTAGTGACGTGGGACCTCCGTGGACCAGGCCGTGGGCAGAGTCCAGAATCAGGTTTGGGACCTGGGGCTCACGCTCCCAGAATTAAGTGAGTCAAGGAGGTTGGCTCCTGCGCATCTGCCACCCACGGCCACCCCTCGAGGCTGTGACTCAATGACCCACTCCCCCTCCACAAGGAAGCCATCACAGGTGGCTGACTCATGCCAGAACATGCTGGGCTGAAGAAGAAAAGACGACGCTTTTAGAGCCTGTGACTTAGGAACCTACGTCAGTGTCTCTGATGGATTTTAAAAACACATAGATGGAGCCAGGCGCCAAACCCCAGCCATCCTGCCCTCCTCCTGGGGAGCTGGGTGATTAAGAGAGGGGTCCGGACTGCTGGTGCAGCTCGAAACATGCGAACTCTGACATCTTGCTGCTGGCCAACTTCCTGATGGATGGTTACGGAGGCGACAGGGCAAGCGTAAGCCTGATGCTGAGAGATAAAGGGGTGGGGGCTGGCTGCTGACCTCACCTGCCCGTCATCACAGCTGGCTTTCTTATCTGAGCATCCCTTGGCTGAGAGCTTCTCGAAGGTATGAACCCTTAACGAGGGAGAGTGGGGGCCTCCACTCCCTCCAAGGCTGGCCTGAGCTGTGACCTGGAGTGAATGGACACAACTGAGCATAGCACAGGCGACCAATATGTCAACAAGAAGCAGCAACAGGTGGGGGGTGCAGGGGGAAAGAGCAGGGGCCCTGGGGCCAGGCTGCCTGGGTTCAAATCCTGGCTGTGGGCCCTTAAGCAGGTCACCTAATCTCCTAGGCCTCACTGTCCTCAGGTTGTTACAAGGACTAAATGAATTAACGGGGGTAAACGGTGGGGGAAGAATCCAATAGGTGGCAGTCATAAGGTGTGGGATGGTGTGACCTTCTAGAATTCCTGCCCCTCCCCTGACCAGAGAAGACCTGTTTCTTGGACGGCATCCACGCACATTTTCGAGCACACCTGTACCCAGGGGATGGGTGCCAGCCCATGAGATCACGGACGCTCCCACTGACGGGAGATGGGGCAGGCGGGGGAGGGACACTGAGGCTCACCCAGTCCCCACCACATGGCATGCTTTCTGTATTTTAATTTGTTCATGTCTTGCACCTGTGAGGTTAGTATTATTATCCCCATTTACAGATAAGGAAACCGAGGCTCAGAGAAGCTAAATTGCCCAGAGTCATCCAACCAGTGAGCATCGTAGCCAGGATTCTCGACCACAGGTCTGTCTGACCCCAAGGAGCAAGTTCCAGTTCACCCAGAGCCAGCTGGGGGCCTCACCATAGCCTGTCTAGGGGGCATCGACTGCAGCCTTGGGCATGTTTACCAAGGGGGCAGGGTGTGGCACTGTCTCCTGTGCCCACCCCATACTGGGGTACTGAATAAACCTGGTCCCTCCTTGTTCACTGGCTGAGGCACACACGTTTTTTAACCAGGTGATCATACCCCCTAAGGGAGGCCCCCACGGTTGGGAGGCGTGTGTGTGTGTGTGTGTGTGTGTGTGTGTGTGTGTGTTCATCTTCAACCATCACCCCTCAGACAGGCTTTCCCTCACCACCCTGTCTCCACCATAAAGGGTCTCCTCCTTTCTTCTCCACCATGGCAGCCCCTTCATTCTCCTCATAGCTGCCTCATCAGAATGACACATTGGCTTCTCCAGTGTTTACCTGTGGGCTGGCTGTCACCCTGTAATAGATCATAAGTGACACCAAGGGCAGGGACCACAGCGGTTTCTCTCAGCATTGCACCCCAGTGCCAAGCGTGGAGCCAGGCATACGGCAGACACTCAACAGCACGATGTACGAGTGAATTCGCAAGAGGCGGGGCAGTGGTCAAAAGAAGCCAAGAAGTGAAACAGACAACAGAACATAAAGGCTGTGTCAGAGGGGGTGGTCAGGGGAAGGGGAAGGCTGGCTCCCCCTGAGGGGTGCACGTCAAGCAGACCTGTGGATGAGCGGCAGCTCTCCAGGCGCAGAGGTGGGGACAGAGAGAAGGGATCAGAGGCAGAGCAAGAGCCTGGCCCACCGCCAGTTCACCCACCTCCCTGCCCTGTGCCCACAGCCCTGCCCTCCCTCCTCTCCGAGGCAACACTCCACCGCGCCTGGGTCCCCTGGCCTCTTTGCTTCCCAAGAGCCCGGCTGTGCAGCAGCCCCATTCTCTCCCACGTCATAGGCTTTCCCCGCAGCACAGGGGTCAGCAGTCCACCTTGTCCTCGCAGCACCAGCCCTCCTCTCTGATCTGTGTTCTCTAGTTCTAGATTCCAGGGTCCGCCCGTGCCTGGTTCCCTCCTACCTGTCTGGCAGCTCCTTGTCCTACCCTTTGTCACCCCGCTCCCCATCTCCCTACTTCTGAACACTGGAGTGCACCAAAAGTCAGTCCTCAAACCACATTCCTACAGAGCCCGTAGGTTCTCACATTCTTGGCGCCATGGACCCTTTGCCAGTCTGGTGACATCTATGTTTTAAATGCTTCAAATGTTTTGAATGCATGAAATAAACAGGATCACAAAGGAAAGAAATGATATTTAAACAGAAATTAAAATATAAAAAAAAACATTTGAATATGCTTCCTTATTAATGCAGCAAATAACAAGACCTGGTCACAGGTCAACTAATTACTGTAATTTCCAAGTGGTGATGAATGTAAACAGTATCTTGAAATTATCTGCAACAGTTTTAAAGGGATGTAAATATAGGCAGTTTCTACTGGTGACAAAGTCACGGGTGCTGCTAATGCTACTATCATTTGTTGCCTACATTCATCAGAGAAGAAAATGCTAAATTTGTTATAACAGTCATTGGCTCTGGGTGGAGCCCAAGAATCTGCATTCCTAACCAGTTCCCAGGGGATGCCGGTGTTTCTGGGGGCCCCACTCTGAGCAGCAGTGAGCTACACCTACGACTGCCAACATCACCTGTTCACCGATGACTCCCACATTTACATCTCCAGCCCAGAACTTTCTCCTGAACTCCAGAAGCACACCTCCAACTTCCAAGTTAACACCTCTAATGGGAACCCCAAATGAAACAGGTCCGGAATGGAATGAGTGATTCCCAGCCCCCCTCCTATAGAATCCATGCTTTCACAAGCTTCCACATGGAGAAAATGGGACCGCCTGGTTGTCAAGACAAAAACCTAAGAGGTTTCTTTAATTCCACTCTTGCCCTCACCCAACTGACCAGTGAGTCTAGTTGACTTCACATCCCTCATCCGGCCGCTTCTCTCCAACTCCACTGCTACCACCACTGCCCGTGACCTCTGTTCCTAGCCCCCTCCAGTGTGACCCCACACAGCTGCCAGAGAGACCTTTCTAAGGTTCTGCTGTCCAGTAGAACTTTCCCTGATGATGGAAATGTTTTATATCTGTGCTAATACGGTAGCCACTAGCCACATATGGTTACTGAGCACTTGAAATGTGGCTGGTGAGACCGAGGGACTGAATTTTATTTAATTTTAACTAACTGAAATGTAGCTAGTGGCTACTGTACCGGATAGTGTAGTTCTAAAGCATAAATCCGATTGCATTGCTTCCCTTAAAACCCTCAAATGGCTCCCCATCACAGCCACCATAAAATCCAAGTCATAGGGCACAGCAAAGACCCTGTGTGGCAGCTAATGCGCAGAGAGCCCCCATGAACCGTGCCTCCCAGCCCCCACACCCTTGAGTAGTCCCCTCCCACCTGAACCTGGCTGGGCTGGCACGTGACTCACTGTAACCCATTAAATGTGGCAGAAGTGACATTCTCTACTTTAGTACTTAAGGGAGCCCTGAGCTGTCGCAGAAGTCCACCCTGCTAGAAAGACCACGTGGAAAGGGAGAGCCCAGAGACGAGTGGAGAGGGAGAGGTCCAGTCACCCCAAGCAGCCGGCCGAGCCGGCGGCCCCTGCAGGGCCTGTGGGAAGGGAGAGCACACTCCCCGTCTAAAGGGGCGGCTGCTCCTTGGCTCCAGGTCACCGTTGCTAAAGTGGACATGGGCCCAGTGTGGCCAGAGCCTCTGACTTCTAAAAGCCAGAAATCTGGACTCCCAGTCTTTCGATATTGGCTCTGACGTGTCTGAGTGTTGCACAGGACAAACATAACTTGTCTTTGGGTTGGGTGTGGCCAGCGAGTCTGATTCAGATGTCAGGGATTAGAGGATGGGTGTTCTGAGCAGAGGCTACAGGAAGGCAAGCAGAAGCCAGGAGTGGCCAGTGGCTCAGTCTGGCTGGGACTGGGAAGGGGAGGTGTAGGACATGGGGATAGCTGTGTGACGTTGGGCAAGATACTTAACCTCTCTGCGTCTCAGTTTCCTCATCTGTAAAATGGTGCCACCTCATAGGGTTGCTGAGAGGCTCCACTGTGATAATACATTAAAGGAGCTGAGAAGAGTCTCCCGCGGGGTTCCTCAGCACTCCCAAACGCACCGCACTCACATCCTTGACTTACGAGCTGAAGTTCCTAGTTCTAGCAACAAAACAACGGCAACGCCTGAATGGTCCTTTGGAGTTGACCAGGTACGTTCAAACCCACCCCCTCTCGCTCCTCCCCTGCTTTGTTCCTCATCACAGCACTTACCACCCACTGACATGCTTTTCAGTTTGCACATTGTCTCCCTCCACTAGCGCAGGAACTCTGCCCACCTATTCCACGCATTACCCCAGAGCTGACAACCCACCCTGGAACGCAGAAGGTGCTCGATACAAGTTTTTTGAATGAATGAATGTGTAGTAGCTCATTTAATCCTCACACAAACCTTGTGAAGTGGGTGGGACCATTATATTATTATCATCAGCACATCCTCAACCCAAAGATGGAAAAACCGAGGCTAAGACGGGTCAAGTGACTTGTAGGGCGTTGCCCGGCCAAAAGCGGGTAGAGCTGGGACTTGAACTCAAGGTCTTTTTACCACCCACTGCCTTCCCCACTGAGGAGAAGAGCAGCCCCTTCCTGAACCAGCCAGCAGGGGCTCCAAATCTCGGGGAGCCTGGAACCCCCACCCAGATTCTCAGCAGGAACTGCCAGGCACCTGGACGCTGGCCCTCAGCTTGTCGGGGGCTCTGTCTGCGGGGAGGCCCAGTGTGCGCACGGCTCTGCCACTCAGTTTCAGGGACCGAGGGGATGGGGAGCAGGTAAAGGGGGCCCACGCAGGATCTCCGCACCTTGTTGATGCTGAACTGTCCCTCGAAGCGGCAGCCCGCCCCGTTGTTCAGCGGGATCTTCATTGAGTTGTCGATGTGCCCCACTTCGTGCCTGCCCATCTCATCCTGTATGTCGAGCCCGACCACTGCAGGAGCCAAGGAGAGAAGAGGGTCACAAACACCAGAGACGGTGGGGGGAGAGTGGGGACCAGTCCCTCCTCTCAGGACCCCTCCTTCATCCACTCCATGGGGCCCACGGTCTGGGGCCCAGAGTCACAGAGAGGAAGTCAGCCAGCAGAGGAGGAGGACAAAGCAATGGCTGGACTAAGAGGGAGCAGGCCCACAACGTCCCTGCCCCCTGCTACCACCTGCAGCCCGAAAGGAAGAAGGGAAAAGAGTTGGAGAGGCAGCAGCCAATGGGGCCAGGGATGGAGGACTGCAGAGTGCAAGGGTGACAACTGCTGAACGGGGCTGCAGGGAGGCAGCGGGGGGTCAGGGTTAAAAGGGCGTCTGATTTCACTCACATGAAAGATAAACAAACACACAGATAAGGAGAATAGACTGGTGGTTACTGGAGGGGAAGGGGGGTCAGGGGAGGGCATACGGGGTAAAGAGGGACATTTGTACGGTGACAGATGGCAACTAGACTTTTGGTGTTGAACACAATGTAATCTATACAGTCGTCAAAATATAACGATGTACACCTGAAATTTACATAATGTTATAAACCAATGCGATCTCAATTTAAAAAAAAAAAGGGCGTCTGAATCCTGGCCCTGCCTTTGACCAGCTGTGCAACCTTGGCTGAGGCACTCAACCTTTCAAGGCCTCAGTTACTTTCTCTGTAAAACGGGGGTGACGATCATCATGCCCCCCTTGGAGGATTATGAGGATCACACAGTTCATATGTGCAGAAACACTCGCAACAGGCTCTGATGCGCAGCGAGTGGCAAGTGCATAGAACACGTCGCACTTACCTCAGTCTCTGGGTCACTAGGTGAACAGGCTCAGCAGTCATGCATTCACTCATCATTCACTCTTTTTTTTTTTTTTTTTTGCGAGGAAGACCAGCCCTGAGCTAACATCCACTGCCAAACCTCCTCTTTTTGCTGAGGAAGACTGGCCCTGGGCTAACATCTGTGCCCATCTTCCTCCACTTTATATGGGACACCGCCACGGCGTGGCTGACAGGCAGTGTGTTGGCAGGAGCCCGGGATCCGAACCCACGAACCCTGGGCTGCCAAGCGCGAACTTAACCGCTGCGCCACCGGGCAGCCCCATCATTCACTCTTTACCCTAAGCCTGTTCCTTCCGGCCCACCCTCCAGGAGCCCGGGCACCTTTCTGGGTTTCTCAGCTCACTAAATGGGAACTGGGGCCTGGAGTCCTGGCCCTTGACTCCAATGCGACTCTCCATCCCCTCACTGTGACTCAGCTTCCCCATCTGTAAAATAGGTGGGCCCATGCCAACCGCATTCCTTGAGATGGTCCAAGCGGCAAGGGGGAGCGTGGCTATAAACTATGGAAACGCAGGAATTTCTCTGAAAGAGGCACTAGAAAAAAAGTCTCAATACAGAGAAAGAGCAACTGGAAGCAATTTTAAGTGAGCCAACCCTAAAAGGGAAAAAGGGGAACAATCCCATATTTCTCAGTGGGAATGGGGAGATGAGTGAGGGCCCATCCATAGAAGGGAATGGGATGCAGCTATTAAACCTGACACTCCCGGGGCTGTAGTATGTGGGAATCCTGATGCCACAATGCTCAGTTTAAAAGAAACGCAAGCAGGTCCCCGTTTGACTCAGCAGTTCCACCTCCGGGGCCCGTCCTCCAGACACACACATGTCCAGACGTGTGCACAAAGCTGCTCCAGGCAACTCTATTTGAAATCACGACAACTGGAAGCAACCCAACTGCCTGTCAACAGGGGACTGGTCAATGGAACACGGAACAGCCTTCTCCGAATGCTGTGCAGTAGGTACAAGGAATGAGCTAAATCCATATGTAGGGAGGACAGCTCAGAGCAGGGTAGCGGCTAAGAGCGTGGGCTCATCCGCAGTTCCTGGCTCTGCCCCTTACTAGCCGTGGGACCTTGAGCAAATCACCTAACTTTTCTGGGCCTCAGCTTCCTCCTATATCCTAGACTTGTGAGGATTTAAAAAATTAAAACAGCATTTACGACGGCTAGACACTCTTCTAAGTGCCTTTTATGTAAGAAGGCACCATCTGAACATCCCTGTGGGGAAGATAATATTATCAGACCCACCCTATACTGGGAGACATGAGGGCACAGAGAAGTTAAGTAACTTGCCTGAGATTTCACAGCTAAGAAAACGGAGCTTGGATTGGCACTCATGGAGTCTCGACCCAGAGCCTACACCCTTTGGCCACTCTGCTAGAACACCTCTCATCTTAATGCAGTAATACAGCCAAAGGATTCAGGACAGGGCCTGGCTCAGAGTACAAGCTGAATAAATGGCAGCTGTGGTTATTAGTTTACTAATAGTCTGACTAACACAGGGAGAGCTCCAAGGTATTAGCAGAAAAAAACAAGAAACCTCAGAAAGGTCTCATGTGGTTGGGCCCCAATTATGTAAAAAGAAAAAAAACCCAAACATGATACATGTTGACAGACAGACACACACACACACACACACACACACACACACACACACACACACACACACACACGTGCTAGCAGAGGCTTCTCTGGGGTGGATGGCACCCTGGGGAACACGTACTGCTTTTACTTTTTCCTTTATTTCTGTATTTTGAACGTGAATCTTTTTTAAAAATAAAAACCGTATTCTTGTATTAGTTGTGTAACAAAAAATATTATTTTTAAAAGCAGGATATGAGATTGCACATGCAGCGTGATCTCAGCCATGTTTAGAAAGGAAGGCCAACAGGGCGGAACGGTGTCAAATGTTAACTGACGCTGTCATTGGGGTGGAATTATGGGCGATTTCTTCTCTCTCTGCTGCTCTGATTTTCCAAAGGTACAATGATGAGCATGTATTTTTTCTCTATAATAAAAATTTGAAGTTCTTTTAAAGAAGAGCCAGGGTGTGGGGCTCTGGCAGGAGCCTCCTGGGTCCAGGTTAGGGCCCGCAGAGCAGCAGGCCCAGGGGCTGGTGCAGCCAGCAGCTTGAGGTTGCCCGGCCCCTCCTGGGCCACGGCCCGGAGCTGGGACGGAGCCTGGAACCACATCCCTTCCCTCCCCTGGCCCACTGGTCCCAGCCCTCTGGCCTGACTAAGAATTTCCTTGTTCCAGAGACACAACCAACTCCTGAATGAGAAGCTGCCAGACGAATTATTTTTCTAAGAGAAAGAGAAAAAAAATTAAAATAAAACCAACCTATTTCAACAGGTTCCCTGGCTGGGGGCCCACGGTGGATTCAAAATGGTGACGTAATTCTCACCAAAAGCAAAAACAGGGCTGAATCTCTCCCTATCGCTGGCTGCAGACCCACCCAATGTTCTGCCCTTGGTAGGAAGGAAGGGGGTGGGAGGAGGAGAAGGGCCTGCATCGGGTTACATGCCAGCTGGGGCAGAGGGACGGTTAGAACCCCAGTCCAGGAGGGGACACCCGGTCCACTTGCTAACAAGTCTAGGAACCAGCTCATCAGACCCTCCCCGCAACTTCAGGCATTAGATAGACTACACCCATTTCACAGATGAGGAAACTGTGGCCTCGAGAGGTCGCCTTAGCCAGGATCACGCAGTTTGAGTGAGCAAAGGAGCCAGAATCTGACTCCAAACCAGACTTCCCATCAGTTTTGTTTTGTATAAGTAATTCATTCTCTTGGTGGAAACAAACGAAAAACAAACAAACAAAAAAGTAAAAAGGAAGTTTCTCGACGCTACTGACAGCTCAGAGCTGTATGCTTCTCCAGATGCCTGCTCTCGGCTGGCTGGAGCTCTCCTTGCTTGAGATGCTCGAGAGGTTATGTGGCCCCCACGCTCCCCCACACACCACCCTGCAGCCATCAGCCAAGGATATGGATGATAACAGCCCAGCCCCCTTGCTGCTGGGTGGGGCAGACTGTGGTGTCATTCCCACGTCATAGCTCCCATGGGATCAGGCTGTGATTAGACTATGGCTGAACACACCTCTCTGCTTGTCCTCTCACCTCCTTCTCGCCCTTCCAGGTTCCTCCCGAGAGCCCTCTCAACAAATCACTGGCAGAGACTCTCAGGCTTTGCTTCTTGGGAGCTTGACCTAAGAGACCCCCCACCCCCCACGCCATCATGGTTCCTCTCCGGAAGGAACCCCTATTAGCAGTTTCTCGATTTTTTTTTAATCCAGAAAACCTCCAAGGGCATGCACATTTGATTACATTCTCCCCCCAAAAAAGTGGGGGGAATCCAATGCTACCTGTCGTTTGCAGCTTGCCCTGCTCGCTTCACTTGTCCTGGTTATCTCACCATTTCTGCACACGCAGCTCTGCCTACAAAGGCGTCCTGCTGGAGCAGAGGGCTGTTGGCAATACTCACATTCGCAGTGCAAATTGGGTAAACTGATGTTCAGGCTGACGTCGATTTTGCCTCCGCTGTCCTTGTCCGGGTCATCGACGTAGAGCTCATTCACGCTGAGGGAGACAAGGAGAGAGGCCTTCGGTGAGATGGGGGCACCCACCCCGGCTGCAGGGGACAGCCAGGGGCCACTTCACTTGGTGACACTGCTCAGGTAACCTGGACCCCATCTGGAGGAGGGCTTTGTGCCTGCTCCGGCTCGGGGCTCCCATCTCAAGGGCACTCTCCAGACGCTGGCCTCCCCAGTGGAGGGAGGAGGGAGAGGCGCCAAGAGCAGAGCTCTCGTGGTCAGGCAGAATCAAGTTCCACTCCTGGCTCTGCCGCTTTCTATGTGAACTCGGGTAGATAACTCCCCTCCGCGGACCCATCGGTGAAATGGGGATCCCACCACCCCCGTTCACGGGGTGGTCTGAACACTTAAATGAGAAATGTGGGCCTTACTAGGGATCAGGGCCTGGCACCAACGGGGACACGGTACCTCACCCCTCCTCTCTTTAGCTCCCTTCCCACCCGGCTGGGAAGTCAGGGCTCCCCGGGTGCTCATCCTCAACGTCCCAGCTCTCGTGAAGCCCTGGGGCGGGCACCGACTCTGAGACACGACTAAACTAATATATTAGTTTCCTGCGGCTGCTGTAACAAATTACCACAAAGTTAACGGCTTACAACAACACACATTCATTGTCTTATACTGCTGGAGGTCAGAAGTCGAGAATGGGTCTGCAGGGCTGTACTCTTTCTGGAGGCTCCAGGGGAGAATCCATTTTCTTGCCTTTTTCAGCTTCTAGAGACAGACTCAGCTCACAGCCCCTTCCTCCATCTTTGAAGCCAGCCACAGAGCATCTTCTCTCCTCTCCAACCTCCTCACTCCCTCTTACAGACTCTTGTGGTTCATCCCGCCCACCTGGATAACCCAGGATCGTCTGCCCATGTCAACACCCTTGACATAACCACGTTTGTCAAGTTCCTTTTGCCACGTAAGGTAAAATATTCACAGGTTTCAGAGATGGGGACGTGGAGGCTCTGTGGACAGCCATGACACTTTGCTGTCGGGGACAAGGGCACCACATCGGGATCTGTTAGCAACATGCATTCAACAAATACTTTCTGAGCACCTCCCACCAGTCACGCACGAGAGACAGTGAAGAACAGACAGCCACGGTCCCTGCCTTCATCGAGGTGACAGACACCACTCATCTCCTAAACTAATACCTTACACCACTATGACTACTGCTTTGACAGAAAGCTGCGGGGTGTCATGACAGGGACTGATGGGGCAAATGACCTCTGGGGAGAGTAGGCTGGGCAGACCTCTCCGAGGAGGTGGGAGCGGAGGTCTGAAGGAGGTGGCGGCTGTCCTGACGAGGGAGGGAGAATCCTTGAGACAGCTCATTTAGGGAATTGAAGGAAGGTCACTATGGCAGCGGCTGCACAGAGCACAGGGATGCTGGGTAGGTGATGCAGCCAGAGAATGTGTGGGGCCAGGTCAGGCGTGCTCGGAGGCCATGGTGAGGCCTTCAGACTTGATCCTGAGTGTGTGGATAGGTCTGCCCTTTAACAGGCTCCCTCTGGCTGCTTGGAGGACAACTGACCGGAGGGGCCACCGTGCATTAGGAAGACCAGAGGGGAGGCTGCTGCAGTGGTCCAGGTGAGAGGTGGCCGCCTGGACTGGGTGTGGTGGGGATGGGAGGAGGGAGCGTGGGAGGCAGGGTGTGGTGTGCTAGAGCAGGCAGGACTTCTGATGCACAGGGTGGGGACAGGTTGAGGGAGGCCTGCAGAGAGACCACCTGTTTCTTTCTGGAACCATTCGTTGGGCTGGGAGCCCCTGGAAGAGGAGCGGGACTGGTGGGGGAGGCTTTGCTGAGCTGGAGGTGTCTTGGAGATATCCCTGAGGAGCCACTGGGTAGACACTGGACAGCTGGGTCTGAAGCCCACTTCTGATTCTCAGATAACTCCCCACGGGGAGAGGGAACGGAATTTAAAGGCCAGCCTAGTGGGCAGCTACGGGGCAGTGCTTGAGGTGGCCGGGCTGTGGTTATTTTAAACATTAACTAGGCCGCTCGGGTGCTGTCCACAGGCTGTACAATAAAGAATTGCTGGTTCTAAACATTAGACTCTAAGAGGGCCTTGTAAATGGCCACTTCTTTGAGAAAGAATGAGTGAAGCCCGGGCAAGGGCATTTGTTTTTACTAAAAGCCTGTCTTTGTGCCCCTAGCACCTAGCATGATGCAGCTGGTGCTCAATTAACAAGGATCGGTGGGCTCAAAAAGACACCCAGGACTTGTTTCCTTGTGGGGGTCACGAGCATGTTCCCAGAGACGAGAGATCGGCAGAAGTGGCTTAGCCTTCAGACTGCTGGGCCTCTAGCCCACTGAGCCAGGAAAGGCCCAATGGGGCCTATGTGCATTCACGTTATACCATCTGCCCCTGTGAAATGTCCTGATCCCCATTTTAAAACCAGGAAACAGGCTCAAAGAGGGTGAGCCCCATCCCTGAGCTCACATAGCAAGAAATGGCCGAGCTGGAGTCCCGCCCCAGGCCTGCCTCCTGCCCGGGCCCAGGCTCTCCAGGGCTCGTGCTGCCTCCCCTCCCTCTCCTCCTCAGCATCCAGGGGCAAGCAAGAACATGAAGGGGGCCCTGGCTCTCTGAGGCCACAGGGTGTGGGGAGCGGGGACAGGAGCCTGAGCTCGGCAGGCTCACAGCACTGGCCATGCCAGGGGACAGCAGGAACCGATGAGCCAGTGCGGGGGGCAGTGAACAGGATCACAGGAGGTTCCGCGGGGGAGGACCGGCTTCTCCACAGCCAAATGCTCCTCCTCAGCCTTCAGGGCCCAATTTCTACCCCAGCCTTAATTAGCAACTTCGAGGGTTGTTGAGTAGCGAGATTGCTGGGTGAGTGAAACTCTTTCGTGAAGCGACTCACCTTTCCCACCTGGGAGGCGGGGCCGCTGCCCATCACTGAGGGACTGAGGGATGATGTCACCCCCTGACAATCCTCTGGGGGTGACCTCAGTGCCGAGCCAGGTGAATCCCAGGTGTGGCGCCACGGTGAGCTCACCCTCGGGGCCCCAGGAGGCCTCGCCCAGCCCACTGGCTCCCAGGGACTGAAGTGCCACCCAGGACAAAGGGGCCACTGGCTCCCAGGGGCCAAAGTGCCGCCTAGGACAAAGGGGCCGAGGCGTTGGGGAGGATGGAAAACGCAATGGCCTGCAGAACTGGGCCGGCCTGGTTGTGCAAGGCCCTTCCTGAAGGGCCTCGGGCTGTGGAACAAACGCAGCTCAGTCTCCTGCGCCGTCACCTGCCGAGGTCAACTGGGCCGCTTCCCGTGTCCAAGGCAAATGTTCCAGGGCCGCTGGCTTCCTGCCACCCCCGCCAGTGTCGCAGGCCCCACCACAGCTGCCGCTCGCAGGTGGCTGCCAAGGCCAGCTAACACCACTGGCTGGGGCTGAACTGATTTCAAAAGGCCAGAATCAGCCCGCCTAGAGGGAAAATGAATGCTGTTTGTGGATTCGCTGCTGTCTGGGGACTCATGTGGGCCGGACTCCTCCTGTCACTAGCGTGGGTGACAAGAAGGCCCATGGGGCAGCAGCAGACAGATGTGGGCTCACCTCCTGGCTTAGAGGCTGGGGCACCTGGGACCAGTTGCTTCACCTCTCTGAGCCTTGGTGTCCTCACCTGTAAAACTGGGAAAGCTCTCTTTGAAGATGGAAGATAGGCAAAATCAATCTATGGTACTAGAAGTCAGAATAGTGGTGGCGGTGGTGGTGGGGATTACTGCCTGGGAGGGGGCACAAGGGAACGTTCCAGGTGGTGGAAGTGAGTTGTCTTGATGGTGACATGGGTATAAACATGGGCCAATTGTCACCAAGTCTCACCCTTAAGATTTGTGCACTCTGCTTTTTGTAAGTTACCCACACCTCACTAAAAAGAAGGAAAGGAAAAAGGAGGGGAGGGTGGGAGGAAAGGGGGAAGAAGAAAAAAGGGATAAGGACTCTGGCTACTTCACAGGGCTGTGAGCACTGGTGGGTAGCTGCAGGCTGCCCTGGGGCAGGGGTGTGTATGTTACTCAGCTCTCGAGCACAGGCTCTTCCAGGTCAAGGGAATAAGGCATCATGGAGGAAGTCCAGGCAGCCAGGGTTCAAATAAATCCTGGCTCTATCACCTACTGGCCAACTGGCCTTGTGCAAGGGGCTTCACCTGCACCAGCCTCAGTTTCCCCAGATGTAAAATGGGGACAGTCATAGACTTGGCACAGCCTTAGTAAACAGTGAGTGCTCAGTAAGCGTCCACTACTTTTACCGTTATCGTTAACATCGTTGTTTACCGGGTTGATCATGACAGGTATACCAAGAGTGCCCGCCTCACAGCATGGCACTGAGGATTGAACGTGTTAACGTGTGTACGGCACTCAGCGCAGCCCCTGGTATGTTCTAAGGCCGGCATAAAAGCTGGCCTTACTCACAGCTGGTTGAAGATGTCCCCATTCTGAGCACCCAGTTGGTGCCAGGCTTTCACATGTAGCACCACATTTAATGCTCACGGCAAGCCAGGCTTTAGTAGGGGTTACCATTCTCTTTACACAGAGATGAAACAGGGCTCAGAGGAAGACAGAGAAAGACTGGCCAAGATCACTGGGCCAGGAAGAGGCAGAGGCAGAATCTGAACCCAGAGCCACTGGAGCCCAGAGCCATGCTCTTTCCACTGCATTATACGGATGGGACAGGAATCACAGAAAAACTGAGGAGCAAGTGGTCCCCAAGTAGACCTGTGAGGCAGGAGTCACCATCCTTCTGATAATCTTCAGATGCCCACCCCTACTGCACCCTACAGGGCATGGAGTGCGAAGGGGTCCACTCCCTTTGCGCCCCACAAGCCTCCCTCTGTCACCTCCACCTGCCACACCCCATTGGGCTACAGCATCTAACTCCCCCACCAGGACAGGGCCCTGAGCCGGCCGCACAGAGGGGCTCACAACCTCTGCGGAATGAACCGGGGAGGTAACCAACATGTACTGGTGGACGAGTCGGGGACTCCAGACAGCGTCAGGAAGTCAGGTGGACTGTGTGGGGGTCAGTAAGCGGTGGCCATGTAGGGAGAGAGGAAGAAAGGGACTGGGGAGGTATGGGTGGGGAGCGTAGGTGGAATGTAACAGAGGGCCTTGAAATTCTAGGCTGAGGCATGAGTCTGATGACATCTATGGAAAACAATTTTATTTGCTTTTAGAAGAACACTTGAATAGTTTGGATTCCTGCCCAAAGTCACTGACCTCCATGCTTAATAATTTGATTTAATGGAAACTTACACAGGAGTGGGGCCCACAGCAAGGGCTTGGGGTGGGAGGTGGAGAGGAAGGGAGGGGTGTAGGTAACGCAAGCAAGCTCTCCAGGACCTCGAGTTTTAAATCCCGACTACTCCAGGCGTAAGTAAGTGCACCTATTGCCCACCAGGTGCATGTCCAAAATCATCCCTTTGCAGCCCTCCAGTCCTGCCCCCAGACCCTTCTCCGCAGCCATCACCCTCGACCCTCAGCCCCTCTGCCATGGGTCATCGCCCAGCCTCCTCACCAGGGCCTTGGCCGCCAGGGTCATCCTGGCCCAAGCCCATCTTCACAAGAAGTGACCTTTCTGAGGCATGGACCTGCTCCTGTCCCTCCGTGCTCAGAAGCCTTCAGGCCTCCCATTGCTCCGTCACGTGACAACCGTGTCTCTCCACCTGACCCTGGCTCACAATCCTGGCCTCAGAGTGGGTAACCTGAGCTCGTGGGAGACGTCCAGCTCCTCCTCCTGGTTAAGCTCCTTACTGGCCTCCCCACTCTGGGCTGCTACTGGGAGTGTGTGAGGACACAGTTAAGGTAACCTCCAAGCTCCCACTGGCTTCCTAGAGTTCCGACTGCCTGCTCGGCCACCTCACCCCAGAAGGGTGCATCCAGGCCTTCTGGTCAACTATTCGGACCAAAGAGCAGCAGCTCCCAAAACACTCTGGGCAGAAAAGGGTTGGGTGATGACACCAGAGTGCTGAGTCTGGGCTCTGGTGACAGACAGACCTGGGTTTGACTCTGGCTCTGCCACTTACTAACTTCATTGTAGTTTTAGCCTCCTGGTGCCTCAGTTTCCCCAGCTGTACAGTGCGACTAACGCTAACAGCAGTACTGAACTCAAGGGGTTTTGAGATGGTTAAATGAGATGATCACTGTAAAGGTACCGGCACACGGTTCCCTATTATAAATCATAACTGGAAAATAGAGTGAGTTGTATTATGCTCTAAACTGTCAATGGAGAGCTCCAGTTACTACATTTTCTTATTATAAATCCTCATCAGGTTAATAACTAAGAGCAGCCAGAGCCTGGGCATTCAAAGGCTGCAATGTTCTGCGGCCACGTTCTCCGAGAGGGGGCTGCTCCCCTGGAAACATGAAGCCTCAGAGCACCCTGTGGGGCCACTTTCTCAGGGATAAGTGATGGCCTGTCCAGAGCCCAGGTTGGAGTCCAACCACCCAAACAAACAGGCCTCCCTTCCCACCGGGCCGGGCCAGAATAGCCTCTTATGTCACTGATAACCACAGGCCAAGGTTGGAGCGATGTTGGTCCAACCAGCGGTGACCTCATTTCCTGGGGTTACAACCTCATGGGAGGTGGGAGGCTGACCCACTGTGGTCACAAAACTGCCAGGGAGGGCCAGCCACCCAGAAAAGAAAAAGAATTTTGACCTTCAGTTCTTCCTGAATTGGCAGGGCTTCCCAGGGGTCAGAGAAGCTTCTGACAGAGGGAAGACCCCAAAGGAACAATCCTTTTCCCTCTGGATTTTTCTGTGGCGTCCTCAGTCCTCACCCCTATAGATTCCCTTTGGGCAACTCCTGCACCATAGTCACAAGGCCACAGAGAGAAAGGGGGCATTAGGGTCCCTGCACGGTCATAGATGGAGCCTCTGGCCCCAGACAGGTCTTTCTTCTCACCCTTGCCTCCCTCCCTCTCTCCAGCCACTCACACTGCAAATGGAGAAGTGCTTATTAATTAGCACAGGGCCGGATGCAAGGCAAACACTCAGTGGATGGCCCCTAGCGTTTTTATTTCTCCCCCACCCCACCATCTTTCTTCCTCTCCAGGGACGTTATGGGACCGGTGTCCAGAATGCCCCCAGGAGCCAGGAAGAGGAAGTCCTGGAGAGCAGAGGGGCAGAGCAGCAGGGACAGACCGCGCTCTTGGGAAGGCAGCAGCCCTGCCCTGGGTAAACTGAGTGAGCTGTCAGGCCTCCATATGGCAGGCGGGGCCCACCTGCCCCAGTCACAAGCTCTGATGCCAGAACTCACCTGTCGGGGGCCCATGGCCTCAGCACCCTGCCTCACTGTGGGCTGAGTTGACAATAACAAGGCGCCCCTCACAATGTCAGCAAGAGGCATGAGAGGGAACGAGGAAATGAATATGCTCAGAGCACTTATTACACGAAAGGTCCTCAGTGGCCCTACAACCTTTGTAGTGTTAGATGGGGAATAAATGTGACATGAATAAATACATGCAGAGATATGGGAATGGGGTGCAGCCTGGAGAGACCAGCAGGTGCCTGCACACAGTAGGTCCTTCATAATACCAGCAGGTCTCAATCTCTTGCTGCTCTCCCTGCTTCCTCCTCCACCTCACGATGGAGTGACCCCTGGGACATCCAGTGGCCCAAATGTACACAGAGGGAAAGATGCTTGACTCAGACAGTCACTCCCATTTAGGGGCTGGGGGGGACACGAAGTCCCTTCTCTGACCCCTGCATGGTCAGGGGTCACATCCTGGGAAGCAGACAAGCCTCCTCAGGCCTGGAAGGGAACTGGGACTCTGATCTGCCCTCCCTTGTTTGGCCAGCAATACTGAGACGCAGAGAGGTTTGGCAACTTGCCCAGGGTCACAGAGCAAAGTGGTAATTGAGCAGAGACCTGGCCCTGGGTCTCCAACGCCTTGTCCAGTGCTCTTTCCACCACCCCATGGATCCCCCTCAGCTTTGGTGCCACCAGGGTTAAACACAGGATGAGAGGGACAGGGAAGGCAAACACTCCCACACCTGCAGAGGGTGGGAAGCTACATCCAGAAATGAGTTCAGGGGAGGCGAGACCGGCAGGCCTCTGGAGCCACCTCCTAACCAGGAGACTGTGGCCAAGTCCCCTGCCTCTCTGAGCCTCATCTGTAAAGTGGGACAACTACCTCCCAGGGCTGTCTGAAGATTAAAGGTGGTAACACAGATACAGCAACAAGGACCACCTTGGGCTAAGCAGCTACGTTTCCAGTTTCCTACTGTCTTGTGGCTGGGAGGGAGGCAAAGGAAACCAAGAAATTCCATGAGTAAAAAAGAACATTCTAGTGTTGAACAGGGGAGAGGGTGGGCAGGCCCAGCCCCGTGATGACTTTCTGGGCTGTAAACATGGAAATGAAGAGGCTTGGAAGCCTTACGCCAGTGGTGAAGGCAGGAAGCTGTTGGGCCTGACTCCATCTCAGAGGGGCTTCCGATGAGGCCGTGACTGAATAATTCCAATGGCATTCTGTTACACACGCCCCAGAGCGTTTACTAGATTATCCGGACAATGAATGGTTCTAGGAATCGGGGATGGTTTCACAGTGCGTCAGTCGCTGCCAGGAAGCCTACACTGACTCCTCACTAAGTGTGGGCCCGAGAACAGGGAAGGGGGCTTCGCCGAGGGGCTGGGCTCTGATGTCAGCAACCTTGCCCCCCTCGGGTAGGAAGCTGCATCCGTTTCTCTGAACTCTTCCAGCTTTACATCAAATGATCCTGTGATGATTCAGAGGAAAAAAAGCCCGCTGGCCAAACAAAGGGACGGCACAGATGAGCAAATGATTGCTGTTCATCTGCGGGCCCAGGAGGCCCCCCATAGAAGGAAACCAACATTTTCTCTTCGGCTTTAACACGGCAAAGTTCGCTTCTGCTCTAACTTTAGAACCCTTTTAAAAAGCAGAGGAGTGATGGACGCCACAGGCTTGGAAACAGGCGTTGGAAGGTTTGGAAGTTTCTCTTGTTTTTAAAGCCCCTCCCTCTTCTCAGCTGGGGTCCCAGAAAGCTCTGGAACGGGCCACCAGGGGGGATGTAACTTACACTTCTGTTGTTATAAATCCGGTGAGCTCCGAAAGGAAGAGGAAGAGGATGAAGAGACAGCAGCAGATCGAGACTGGAAAAAACAACACAGACGCACAGTTAAGGGCGGTGGGCACTGAAGGAGGGAGGCCGGCCCCGCCCTTCCCCTCCCCTCCGTCTGCCCTCAGAGAAAAGCTGCTTAAGGGAGAGGGAGAGGGAGGGGGAGGAGGCCCCGCAGACCCTCCTACTCTTGGCCTCAATAACGCAGCAGCCCCGCTCCCAGAAAGGGAGACCGCCTTTGGCACTGATCTGACGTTCCCGTGTGGACGGACCCCCTACAAAGGCTGATCCTCCTGGGGCCCGTGGAGGTCAGTAAAAATAGAGGCTCCAAACTGGTGGCCCGCAAATGTATTGTTTGGCTCGAGTGATAAATATTTTAAAATTCGGAGTCGACATTGAACAATCCGGCAATTTCACACAAAAGTCCAGATTTCTGGCTGCCCCAGAACACTCACGCCCTTGTTCCCACAGGGGGTCTGAGCTCACCAGTTTGCCACAGGCCTCACCACTCCCTCCTGCCTCCTTGATGCTGAGACTGAGTGTTTGTTGCTGCTCATCATGAGCCCCCGTGGTACCATCAACACAGCTCTCCCACCCCCAATAAGAAGCAGGAAAACGAGGACACCGAGTGCTGTGCTTCAAGAGAAGGGACAATTCTTGATGGAAGTGAAGAATGGTCCTACAAGTCTGAAATGCGAGACAGCGGAAAAGAGCGCCAGCATCGGCCACTTCACTCGGATTAACCTTACCTGCCTGGCCCCTGATGATGTAGGAGTTTGTGGCCCCTGGAGCCACTCCCTGGGGCAGGACATAACAAGTACTTTGGGGTCTGGCCCTCGACCCATCTCCAGCCTCAGCTCCTGACACTCCCCAACATCCAACCACCCAGCCACACCGAGCCACGTGCCGTGCCCTAAACATGCTTCTTGTTTCTGTTCCTTTGTTCTTGCAGTTCCTCTGCCAGCATGACCTTCCCCATCTTCCCTCCTCCTCGATGGTCACCCTCTCTGCACAGTGAACTCCTACTCATCCTCCCAGGCTGAGGACCAACTCAAATGTCCCTTCTGATGGGAAGCTCCCCAAATCCCCAGAAGAGGAGCTGGTCACTCTTTCCTCTGTGTTCCCAGCCTGTATTTTAACACTTTCCACATTTTATCGGTTATCTGTGGCTGTCTCTCTCACTAGACTGATGGCCCAAAAGGCAAAAACTGTACAGCTCCAGTGCCCGGCCCAGGGCTGGGCACACAGGAGACAACAGCAGGTATCATGTAAGGCAGGGAGTCAGCCCCCAGGCTACAAAATGAGGGCTGAACACGCCTCATCTGGGCTTATCACAAAGGCATGCAGAGGGCAAGGGCTCACACGGTGTGACTCCACTATTTACCTGCTGTGTGTCCCTGGGCAAGCTACTTAACCTCTCCTTGCCTCAGTTTCCTCATGTGTAAAATGGCAACAGTGGTAGTACCTGCCTTACAGGGCTGCTCTGAGAATTTCCACAACACAAGGCTTGAAATGATGCCCAGGAGGTAACGATGGCTTGAGCACTGGCTCCCTATTAGGACCTTCATCAGGGAAACCTTGGAGGGGCTGGGGATTTGGGGAAGGTGATTTGACAGACTGGTTGACCCTTCGTTTCCTGCAAAGAAAGAAAGCTCCCAGGTCCACTTGCTGATTCTGCTACATTCTTGACAGCCTGACCTAGACTGGCTGAGCCATCGTGACGGATGGATGCTGAGGCCAGCTATTCAGCATCATCTATCTATCTTAAAATGAACAAAGACGCACCCTGAGTGAAGAGGGAAGAATGCGTGTTTGTTGGGAACCTGCTGTGGGAGCCATCAATGGACATCTGTCATGTCACACTCCCACCTGACAGGGGGCAGGAGCCCATGTGAAGGGAGTAGAAATGGAGGCTGAGAGAGAGGAAGAGACTAGCTCGGGGCCACAGTGGATGGGAGGGGACAGGACTGGAAACTGCATTTGGGAACCAATGCCCTAAGAAGAGGAACCCCAAGAACTCGGGCTCCAAGTGAAGGGCAGGACTGGGAGACACCCAGAGTCCCCAACAAGCTTCCAAGACAAGGGGCATATTAGAATCACTCCCCAATTCTTCCCAACTTTGAAAAAGCTGCATGGGGCAGAGTGTAAGGGTTTTACCATTTTTTTTTTTTTTTGTAAGAGGTAATACATGCACCCGATAAGAAAAATAGTCAAGCTTGTATAAGAAGGCATACTGTGAGTCTCTTTCTCACTCCTGACCTGCAAACCCTGGCCCAGAGGTACTGCTGTTACAGTCTTGGGTCCTTCCACACGCATAGAGCATAGACGCAGAAATCCTTTTTCCCTCAGCAAACAGCAGCGTGATGTGCACATCCTCTTCAACCGCGCTTTGCTCACTCAGCACTGTGTCTCCACAGGTGCATGTCGGTCTATGCAGAGAGGCCATGTTTATTTGTTTTTATGGCATAGAATTCATTTCCAATGTCTTCTCCAACTGCTGAACAAACCCACTGCAGAAGATGGGCTATCAATCCAAGTGTCCTTCCCCTTCTCACCTGCAAACTGCAGTTATGACGCCTCCTGAAAAAGAATGCCACTGAGCGGGCAAAGCAGCCCTCCCTGGAACCTGGACACTTTCCTGAAGAGTATCCCACAGGACCCACATTTCAGAATAATCTTCACGCCCCTTGCCCCTGAGCCCACAACCCATTGGCTGCCGTAACCATCAACAGGCACAACACAGGGAGGGGTTTTTGAAGGTCAGTGCTGACTTAGACCTACCAGGTCTTCTAGATGTCCTCCTTGCCCCAAGCCTTCAAACAGGCCCCAAAGTTTTAACTCTGTCCAGATCGGAGGTGGTGGGGCAAGGCTGGGAAGGCTTCTTTCAGGTTCCTAAAAACCTGTGTTCTTTGTTCGAAGCCTGGCCCAAAGCTTGGTCAGCCCAGAAGGTGGACGTGATGAGTGCAGAGTCTGCTCAGCTGAAACCCAAACATACAGTAGCCCTGATCATACACGCTCTGTGCCTGCTCCTCCTACCTGTCCCCAGACTGGGGGACAGAGACGGTGTCTCAGCACCACTGCAGCCTCAGGGTCTAGCATGGTGCCTGGCTAGAGAAGGTTCAAAATAATTATTCGTTGAAAGAAAGAATGAATGAAAAACATGAAGGCAGGTAAGAAGTATTTCAACCAGAAAGGCCTTGTGATACAGAAGGCTTGATTTGGCTTCTCAATCCATGTTTGGGCAAGATGCTAAGGCTCTCTGACTCCAGACTTCTTCTGACTCAGGCCATGGGCAGTAGGAACGTGACCCCTGGAGAATGCTTGCTAGTGGGAAACCTGGTGCAGCCTGCACGGGGGGCACTGGACCCAAGATCCCAGGAAGTCTCGGAATTTGTCCAAGCCCACACAGCTGCTTAAGTGGAGGAGGCAAAATTCAAACCCCGACCTGTGAGTCTCCAGTGCCCCTGCCAGCGCCTCCAGTTATTAATAGCACTTATTACGATGTAATGAAACAATGCGTTGCTGTGCCTGCCGGTCCTGCTCAGCCGTGCGCTCCTCATGGACACTGAAGCCCATTCATCAATGTAGCCCCAGGACTTGGCCCAGGGCCTGGCCCCAGGACCTGGTTAATAAATATTTTTTCACTAAAAGGTAACTAAGGGCTGGCTTCCCAAGTCTCACGTCTTTCCTCTTGTGTAAGGGAATTCGCCATCACGTCCCCAGAGGGCCACTTGGCAGAACCTTCTAAATTTTACAACACACATGCCCTCTGACCCAGTAATTCCTCTTCTAGGACAGTTACCTTACAGAAATAACCATACAAGGATACAAAAATATATGGACAAGGATGTCCATAATAGCAATAAACTGGAATCAGAAATGTCCACTGTCAGGGGGCTGGCTACATAAACGGTGGGTTGCCCAGATAATGGAACACGACACAGCTGGAAAGAATGTGGTGGCCGTTTATGTGCTGGTGTGAGAGGTGTCCAGGACCTATCAGCTGAAAAAAGGGCAGGGAAGAACGGTGCGCACACTGCGCTCCCAGGTGTGCGTAGAACAACGACACAGGTATATCGAAGCCTGAATACATTTTTAAAAAATTCTAGAAGGATACACACCTGATTGTTAAACATACTTGACAAGGGAGACTGTAGAGAACCGAGAAGAGGTTTGAGCTGTTGGTAGGACAGGGACAGGGAGCCTTACTTGAATTTTTTTGACCAGGTTCATAAACTAGTTGAACAGAGAGATGAACAAGCCCCTTTCCTCTCACGTCCCCTGAATATCCTTTCCACGAGGATCAAGGCACAAAGTGTCACAGCGTCTGCAGTCCGAGACCCTCGTGGACGGCGGGCCCCAGGAGGACAGTGACAGGAAGAGGAGTGTCGTCCATGCACCAAGGACTTAGACATACCCCATACCTGACAGGCATGATCACATTTAATCCCCAGATCAGGAAACTGAGGCTCAGAGAGGTGAAGTGACTTGCCTGAGGTCACTCAGCTGCTAAACGGGAGAATGAACCCAGCTCTGCTGGACCCCCGCCTGCGGGACATGCACCCTGCTGCCTGGCTACAGGCAGGCTGTTCCCTTCCCCAGGGATGTGGAGATGCAGGGCTCAAGGAGGCATCCACAGCTTCGGGAGCTGAGCTGGAGAGGGGGACAGCCGGGCAGGGCAGCTGACGGTGGGGGGCGGGGGGGATTCCCGAGGTCATCCTCCTACCTGACAATGGCCTGCCCTGGGAGGCAGCAGTGGACCTGACTGTTTGGCCCCAGAGCCCTCCTCAGGGGACAGTCCATGGGGAGGGTCCCTCCGCCACCAAGCACTGGAGAGGCCAGGGGGTGCAGGGAGGCCCACCTTTAGTGAGCTGTGAAACTTCAGACAAGTCACTTCACCTCTCCGAGTCCATCTTCTCATCTGGAAAATGAGATTGAGCATTCCTGCCTGCATGGCACTTTTGGTTTGCTTTTTATTTTTTTTAAATAAACTTTTTATTGTGGAGTGATAATAGATGCACAGACAATACAGCGAGTTCCCGTACGCCCTTCCCCCAGCCTCCCCTCATGTTAACATCTTACGGAACCCTGGCCCCTTTGTCACATGAAGAAAGAAACATTGTATGACACTATTGACTAAACCTCAGGCTGACTCAGACCACCAGTTTCCCCATTAATGTCCTTTCTCTGTCCCAGGACCCGACTGGGATCCCACTTTGTATTCAGTTGTCAGGTGTCCTTAGTCCCGAATCTGTGGGAGTTCCTCAGTCTTTCCTCGGTTTTGATGACCTTGCCACTTTTAAAGAGCACTGGTCAGGTGTCCGTAGAATGTCCCCCAACTGGGGCTGTCTGATGCTTTCTCCTGATTAGACTGGGTTGTGGTTTTGGGGTGCCCTTCCCATCGCATCCCATTGGGGGTGCGTGACGTCTGCATGACTTCTCACTGGTCGGCGTGGACCTTCAGTGCTCGGTTATGGTGCCGTCTGGGTCTCTCCACAGGAAGGCTACTTTTTCCCTTTCCATTGTCTCCTTTTTGGAAATGTGTCACCAGTCCAGCCCACGCTCCAGGAGAGGAGAATTCAGCTCTGCCTCCTGGAGGGGGATATATTCACGTGCATTATTTGGAATTCTTCTGTAAGGAAGATTCAGCCCTTCTCCCCCATTTACTTAGATCAGTATGGACTCATGGACCTTTCTCTTAATTCTCCGGGTTATAAGCCAATAATGCCATTATTTATTTTGTTACTCAAATCGCCCAGCGTTGGTTTTTGGTCTCTTCCAGGTTGGCTCCTGTGTCCTGCTGACACGGCCTCATTCTTTTTTGGCTCCGAGCACTTCTCTGCTTTCTGGCACAAGGCGTTCCAGGCTTATTTTGTACTCTTCCTGCCCCAGCCCCACAATCAGCCATTTCTCCAAGGAGCCCTGGGTCCTTTTATTGAACACTAGGCATTTGGAGACCAAAATCTGGGTGGGATTATTATTATTTTTTTAAATGGATAGAAACATGCTTATGTCAAAAACTCAAATAGTCTAAAAGGTATGAAGAGAAAAGTCAATTTCCCTCCCACCCCGGAGGCCCCGTTTCCTCTCCCAGGGCAGCTACCATTGATGGTTTCTGGCATCTCCTTCTAGAAACAGATGATGCCTCCACCTTGCAGGGTTCTGGTGAGGACCGAGATGAGATGAGGCACTATATGAAGGGCTTGGCAAGACGCCCATCACTTCTTTCCTCCCTGGCCCAGCAGTTCTGCACAGGGAGAGTTCTCCACGGGGAGGTGGACAAAGGTGAGAAGGGCAGCTACTCACTTATGGCCCCGGTGTACGTCGGCTGCGTAAGGTCCTTGGGCACCTTCCTGTAGATGTCAAACCTGTGGAGAGCAAAGAGGCCGGGGTGAGGAGGGCGCAAAGGGCGGGTCTCAGGCAGCAGGGGCAATGGCGTGGCTGGTGTGCCACATGGGGCAGGAGCCACGCTTCCTCCCAGAACCAGCTCCTGAGGAGGCCTGCGGGACACCCCTCTGATGGGACCTGCCCCCCACACTGCCCTGTCACACTTCCTTACAACACTATCACTCCTCAAGACGGCCTTGACCCCTCACTTGTTATGTTTCTTGGTTGGTCTTGCCCTCATCAGAATGTAACCCCCAAGAGGGCAGGGACCTGGTCAGGTTTTGTCCCTGACCCCATCCTCAGACCCAAGCACGGGCCTGGCACACAGTAGGCACTCAACAGGCATTTGTGGAGTGAACTGAAGCCCGGGGTCTCGGGTTCCTCTGACGCTGAAGGGAACAGGGAAACGCAGTCTTTCCTGAGTTCTGTGACGGGGCTGCATTCTTGCGTGGCGTCACTTCTCCACCCCCTCTCCCCTTTCTTCTCTCCCCCTCCCCTCCTGTTTCTATTCCCCACTTCCCCAGCTCCTGATTCTGGGAGATTCTTCTTAACTCCAAGGCAAGAGGTTAACAAAATCCTGCCTGGGGCCCGCAGGCTCAGCGACCGCTGGTGATGGCTCTGGCTCCCAGCTAATGTGGGTTTCCGCCCCAGATGTGGAGCAGACGCCCTCTTTCATGTGGATCCCACCAGAGCAGACAGGGGCGGTGGGATATGGCAGAAGAATTTGGGGTTTTGGACTCAAACAGAAATGGGTGTAATTCTGGCCAGCTGTTTAAGAGTCAAGGCTCTGGAATCAGACTGCCCTGGGTTCAAATCTTGGCTGGTCTTCTTCCTCGTGGTGTAAATTCAGGTCAATGACTATTTCTCTGAGCCTCAGTTTCCTTGTCTGTAAAAATGGGCTACTACTATGAGACCCTGCCAGGCTATTGAGGAGTAAGGAAATAAATGTCTGTGCAGGATTTGACATATAGGGTTCATGGGGGAGGCTCCTCACAAACCTGGCCTCCTTCCCTTCACTTGAACCTGAGCAGACAGCTCCCACAGAGCTGGGCTCAATCAACAGAGCTCTAAGCCCACAGTGTTCCCAGGCCCTCTGGTAGAACTTGGCTTAGTGAAGAGGCTGGCTGCTCCAGCCCTCGGGGGTGACAGGCTGGTGTGTGGCTTCTCTTTGGTGATTGGGAAACAACGTGCGCCCTGATAACCCCCGTGCAATGGCTTGGAAATCTTGCATAAGATCTGATACTTGACTCCCAAGTGTTCACTCTAATTACACGTGAAACGTGCTCAGTTTCCTAACACCTCAGGGGAGAAAAAGTTCCTATAGGCTGCCAAGTTAAAAAGTATCACTTTCTCCCCTGTCTGCTCAGCCACCCCTCGCCTGTGCTCGGGCCCCTAAGGGCACTAGAAATTGGGGCTGGGAGTGTGATGGGGTGGGGTTCAGGTGACTCAATCATTCATACCCACTCACCTCCTTTATTCTGAAAATGCTAACCTCTTTAACTTTGAGAGGCCCATTAGAGGTAACAGCAGGCACTGCGGAGTCAGCCTGCCTGAGCTCCAACAGAACTCCACCACTCTGAGACCTTGGGCAAGTCATTTAACCTCCCTGTGCCTCAGTTCCTGTCTGTAAAATGGGGGCAACAACAGTAACTATCTCACAGCACAGGGGTTAGGGCCAAATGACTTGGGGCATATAAAGCACTCAGACCCGTGCCTGGCACCAGGAAGTGCTATGTGAGTATCTGCTGTTACTATTATTAATGCTCATTTGACTACCATTCATGAGCACCTACTGTGTGCTGAGCCCCCTTTCAAGCACTAGGGACATGGAGGTAAAATCAGCCCCACACATCTGTAGTTTAGCAGCAGAGACACAGAAGGAAATGGAAGGAGAATGCAGTGGGGCTCTATCATGGGTTAGCTGGAGGTGCCGGAGAAAGGGCACCTGCAGTGGTCTGTGAAGCTTCCGGCCGGAGGTGATGTCTGCACAGAGCAGCAGGATGGGAGGAAGGGTGGGTGGAGGCAAAGCGCAGTCCAGGTGGTGAGAACAAAGCAGAGGCCAAGAGGAGGACCAACCCTGACATGACGGGCCCTGCGTTTACCTGCACGTGGGGCCAGGACGGGAATGGAGGAAGCGGAGGCCGGAGAGGTGGGAGGGAATCCCAATCCAGCTTCCTGGTCCAGTTAATCCCAGGTCACCCTCGAGTGCCCACAGGCAGAAACTGGGCCTCACAGTAAAAAATATGTGAACCATCATTTCAAAACTGGGAGCTTTATGGGACGTCAAAGGCCACTCAGGGTGAGGAGGTGGGGGTGGCCTAAGGCAGAGTGTTAGGACCCAATAAGGGTGAGGAGGGAAGAGATGAGAGACTGTTCCATACAGGGGACTGATCAAATATGTAAATCTAACGAGGATAATGGGGGCCAGGGGCCTCGCTGTTGGGGGAGGGAGGTATAAACAGAGAGAAAAGTAGAATAAACCCCGTGGTGCTAGAGTGGGCATGAAGGTATCAGTGTGAAGTCATCATTTTCAATACACAGAAGCAGAAATACCCACGTGTGTGTGCACACATCACATACACATATACTTTCCCAGCTCTTTCCATAGAGAGGAACAGGGACAGCCCGATAGCAATGAGCACATGTGGCACTCAAACTTTGCCTTTTAAATATCATTCTCTGCTCAAAGGAATCAGCCCCTTGAAGAAATGGCTGATTCCAGGGCTGGGCAGGAAAAATGCAAGATGAACTTGGAGCATCCTCTTATGCCAAAAAGCAAGAAAGTGCTCAAAGAATGATGAGGACATATCAACAGGACAAGAAGCCAGCTTAAAGGGGCTCCCACTGGCCAAAGAAGGGACAATGTGAGCATTAAAATCACTAGTGAGAGTAACAGATCATAACCTACTGGATAAGATAGGAAGTCACGAGTCTACGCAGACCTAAGCAGAGAAATGAGTACATCAAAAGTTCGAAGAGGAACAAGATCTTGACATTCTTTCAAGCACCCCCACAAATCTTATGAATTACAAAGAGAAGAAGTCAACTTTAACTTAACTTTACAGTGAAGTAACTTGGCAGACATCATCTCAACCAAGTGACCAAAGTGAGTGTCACCAGTAAGGAGACACGTCATGTGCCTCCTGATATGACAAAGTGGGGACAGCACACCATCACTCTGTGGGGATCTTGCACAAAATGCACAACCTCAAATGAGTCATGAGAAAACATTAAACAAACCCAAACTGAGGGTCATTCTACAAAATGACTGGCCCACATTTGTCAGAAGTGTCAAGGTCACGAAAGACAAGACTAAGGAACTGTCACAGACTAGAGGAGACTAGAGACATGATGACTAAATCACGCAGGATGTCCTGCATCAGCAAAAGGACATCAATGGGACAACGACGGGATTTGAATAAGTTCTGTAGATTAGTTAAGAGGACCATATAGTGTTATTTTCCTGGTTTCGGTAACAATATTTTGGTTATGTAACATTTGGGGAAGCTTGGGTAAAGAGTATATGGGAAGTCTTTGTACTATTTTTGCAATTTTTTTGCAAGTCTGAATTATTTCAAAATGAAAAGTTAAAACATCTTTTTAATTTAATGGAAATGAGAAAAGAATTTTAAAGGGGGAGATTTCTCTTAAAAATCCCACCCAGCCTGCTTTCTTCATACATGTCTCTGCAGGGCATCCCAATTTGAGGGGCTGGTTTCACAAATGTTTGCTGACTGTGCTGGGTATCAGGCAGAGCATGTCTTTGTTGGGGGTGGGGGTGGGGAGGAAGGCTGGGAGAACAAAGGACAAAGAGAGGAGCTAAGACTTGAACCAAACTACAGGAGGCAAAGGCAATCCAAGGAGGTAGGTGCTCCAGACACAGGGAATGATGGGAAACCAAGATCACTTCCAGCCCATGCTGGGCGCTTTCACATATATATCGAATTCTCCTAATAACCCTGGCAGATACTGATGTCCCATTTTTCCAGGGAGAAGACTAAGGCTCAGCCATAAGGAACTATGTCAAAGTCACCAAACCAATTATTAGCAGAATTGGGATCCAAACCCAAGTCTGAGTCCACAGGCCATGGTCATTCCCCTGCCCTGTACTTGTGGGAATCAGTTTAGAGCTCCCTTATTGGTAAATTAGAGTCTTAAGGTTTTGCTTATCTGTTTTTCAAGGATGCTGCCCGAGAGCAGGTGGGGATCTCCTAGAAGACAGGGACCAGTTCAAAATACATGAATTCATTCAACAGGTACTTACTAAGCATCTACTGTATCAGGCAGTGTTCTACATGGTGGGGAAATGGAAGTGGTCAAGGTAGACATGGCCCCTGTCCTCATAAAGCTGCCAGTCTAGCAATGCTCTTGGCTCCTGGAAAAGGGCCACCTAAATAGAATGTTCTCTAATAATGATCCTATTCTCACGCCACAAATCCAAGCTGGGGAGTGGTGGTGGGGTAAAGTGAGAGCTGAAAAAGACCCTGGGTTCAGAGCTGACCACAAGCCAAGTGAGTCAGCAATGAATGTCACTGAGAAAATGGGCCACCAGGGAGGCTGGTGAGAACCCCAGGCATGTGACAGACCAGGAAGTGAGCCGCCCTCTCTGGCTCACATTAGTCAGTCCCTCACTGAGGTGATGCGATGTGATTAGCTGTGGCTACTGCTGTCAAGAGAATGTAGAGGAAAGGGTAAAGAGAATGGGGAGGGGTAAGAGATGCTTAGTGTACATCTACTGTGTGCCAGGCTCATGCTAGGCCCTTGACAGCCATGTTCTCATCCAATTCTCTTGCCCAACCTGTGAGTTAGGATTGTTATCCCATTTTACAGATGAGGTTCAAAGAGGTTGATGACTTGGCTAAGCTCACACACCCATGAAGTGCCACAGTAGGGATACAAATCCAGGCCTAATTTATGTTCTTGCTGCTTTTCCCAACAATGTGGGGTCCAACTGGGACCATTTGGATGGAAAATACTTCTTAGGAAGAAAGGTTGAAGAACTGGAATTGCTTAGCTTCAAACAGAGAAAGCTAAAGGCTGGATTCTTTATGGTTGTCAAATAAAAAGTGCTCTTCCCTGCCCTCCCACTACACAGAGTTTCTCAGGGGCAGGACCTAGGCCTCCTTGCTGCCCGGCCCTGCCCAATCCAGGCCCTTGGAGAACGGACCCAAACGAAGGAGCCAATGGATGAATCTGCATGAAGGCAAGGTCCGCCGGCGGGCCTCGAAACATCAAGATGACTTGGACGGGGGGTAAGCTGGGTGACGGGTCCTCGGGGGTTCTTTGTACTGTTCTACCTTTGTGGATATTTAGAAATTTCCACTTAAAAAAAGGCAAAACGGGCTTAAATTAAAGCAAGAGAACAACCAACTGGACTTAAAAAAGACTGACCTGGATGCCAGGAGCAAGGGAGCAGTGACCGGAGCTGGGTGGGCAAGAGGTTTGTCACTTGCTGGGACAGGACCCCAAAACAGAGACCCTCTAGGGACTCCTGCCTTCAACATCTGCCACCGTTGGGTCTAGAAGGTCCTCTGAGATCACTGTGTCCAACCCATCCAGTTTCCAGATGAGAAAACGGAAGCCCAAGAAGAGGAGTAACGGGTCCAATTCAAGGTATAACTAAACTCAGAGTACTGAAAACAAAAACAAGCTAATAAAAGGGCTGGCCCAGTGGCGCAGTGGTTTAGTTTGCGCTTTGGCAGCCCAGGGTTCGTGGGTTCGGATCCCGGGCGCCCGCCGACACACTGCTTGCCAGCCATGCTGTGGTGGCGTCCCATATAAAGTGGGGGAAGATGGGCACAGATGTTAGCCCAGGGCCAGTCTTCCTCACCAAAACAAACAAAAAAAAAACACAAAAAAACAAGCTAATAAATAGCTTGTGAAATCCTTGTTGCCCCTCATGCTTTTGAAAAGTCGTATGCTGGTGGTCCTCAATCAGGGGCAATTTTGTCCCCGAAGGGACATCTGTCAATGTCTGGAGCCATTTTTAGTTGTCACACTGGGGATTGGGGCTGCTACTAGTGCCTAGCAGGTAGAGGCCAGGGATGCTAACGCATCCTACAGTCCCACAGTGCACAGGACAGCCCCCCACAGTGAAGGGTGACTGGCCCCAAAAGTCCATAGTGGTAAAGCTGAGAAACCCTGTGACACACAGAGCCTGAAGCGCATCTTCCCCGTGAGCTTGAGTTCTTTCTGAGAGGCCTCCGGGTGCTTCTGTTCCCGCTGGGGAGGTCATGGCCACAGCCCCGATCACCCCCACGGAGACCAGGAACCCAGATGAAGCAGTCTTTCCCTTTCCCTTTTCGCTGTGTGCCTGGGAAGACAGATCTCACTTGGAGACAACTGGGCAAAGGAACCCACAGGAAAAAATTAAGTCCATCTGGATTTCTGACTGACTTGATGGTGAAGTACGTGTCACTATTTTAATCGAAAAGGTGCCAAATCTGTGCCTCTAACTTCGTTACCCCTTAGGACATAACAAATTCCTTAGGACAAAACATACATCAACCTGGGTCCTAGGAGTCCATAAGAACATAGGACTGACTTAGCAGAAACTCACTCCATAGGCCACATCCAGCCCACGGAGCGAGGAAGGGCTACATCACCTTGTCCAAAGTAAACACGCGCGGCTCCTCCTGCTCCCGAGCGAGGAAACTGCCGCTGGAAGTCTGACTAATGGATTCCTTCTGTAATTTCTTTTCATAGCAGAGTGCCTCAGCTTTGCTATTTTAACTCTTGCCGCTGGACCGCGCTTCTCCCGCTCGCACACGAGTCCCGGATCGCCCTGTGGCTCGCCATGGAGGCAGCTACCAGGCAGGCGCTCGTGATGTCACCGTTCCCAAGGCTTAATGAAATTAGACGCCATCTAGGAGCGAGGCATTGGAAGCGGTGGGTCATTCGTCCCAAAAATAGCCAGCCAGGCCTTTAGTTGGCACTTGGGCCCGCTCACCCCTGCCCACCAGCCTGTCAGAGCCCTCGGTGCTGAGAGCCAGGGAGTTAGGTGAAAAATGTGCTTGTTTGTTCACTTACTCATTTCCTCCACCTCATTGAGAACCACTGGGGCATGTGTGCATGCAAGTGCGCACATGCGTGTGTGTCCGGGGGCACGCAGAGGCAGATGAACTCACCACAGCCCAGCTCGGGTAGGGACAGAACCCTGTAAGCACCAGTTCTAACGGGCCCTAGAACCACTCTCATCGCCCCCCGAGGCCTGTCCTGACACTCCTCCCTCGGTCAAAAGGAAGGGAAAAATGTCTGTCTCCCTCTCCAGCCCACATGGAGGTGCTTAGAGGGAGGAATAACCACAATCATAGCTGTGCTGCTGCTGTCCCCATCGTGAGGGATCATCGAGCACCTGCCTTGCACCCAGACTTTGCATTCATTAGCTCATACCCTTCTCACAACCCTGGGCAGTAGACACCATCATCCTTCCCATTTCACTTGCCCAAGATGCAGGACCAGCACTCGAACTCCCGCAGCCTGGCTTCAGGACATTTGCTCCAACCACTGGGCCACGTGCCACAGGGAGACAGGCTAGGGGCTGGAGGCCTGTCTTTATGGAGGTCTGGGTGATGGCCCTCTGTGCACACAGCACTAACACACACACAGTTTTCTCCCTCCAGCCCATCCCCTGTGGTTCTTTCCCCAAATCTCGGTGCCCATGTGGAAGTCTCTATCTACAGGGTGACCTCCCAGGTCCAATCGCCTCCACCTACGACCTTTCCCATCCCAGAATACCTTCTCTTACCACAAAGTCCTGGCCTTTCCCCTCCCCTCCTTCCCACAGAAGCCACCAAGTCTGGCCAAAGACAAAGAGGAGTAAATCTGACCACTGAGCTTCTAGAAGGCCCCTCCTGAAGCAGCCCCGCCCCCCTCCCCGGGCTCTGTGGACATACATATATGTTTCTGGTACAGCCCTAAGATGGATGCAGGGTCTCCGGATTTGTTCCTGAATCTCCTGTAGGTTGTACAGGGCATGGCCCATTAATGGCATTCAGTAAATTCCAGGTGAAAATATAAAATGACGTATGCACAGTGCCTCACCACAGCACCAGCTGTAATAGCAAACGACTGGAGACCATCCAAACATCCATCCAAGGGGATGGTTAATAAACGACAGAGCATCCACAAAGTGGAGAATGATACAGCTGTAAAGGGGAACGAGGAAGGTGTCTCTATACAGTAAGAGAAAAAAAACAAACTGTGGAAAGCTGCATTCCAGTAAATTTTATGTGTGCTTGTGGGTGGGGGGTGGGTAAAAATAAGTTTACATTCTTGCTTAGATCTTCAGAAAGAAACAATGGAAGGTGTAACCAAAAGTTAACACAAATGGTGACTTCTATTACTCTTAGGAGATGCATAAAAATATTAAATATTTAGGAATAAATTTGACAAAAGAAGTGCAAGAAGCATATAATAAAAACTATAAAACATTGCTGAAGGAAATTAAAGAAGACCTAAATAAATAGAGAAATATACTGTTAACGGGTCAGAAGACTCAACATTGGTTAAGATGGCATTTCTCCCCAAATTGATCTGCAGATTCAACTCAATTCCAAACAAAATCCCAGCAGGCATTTTTACAGAAATTGACAAGCTGATTCTAAGATTCACATGGAAATGCAAAGGACTCAGAATAGCCAAAACAACTCTGAAAAAGAACAAAGTTGGATCTGACTTCAAGACTTACTATAAATCTTCTAGAAGAAAACACAGGAGAAATTCTTTGTGATGTTAGGTTAGGCAAAGTTTTTTTTTAGATAAGACAACAAAAGCAGGATCCATAAAAAAAAAAAATAAGGCTTCATCAAGATTAAAAACTTCTGCTCTTTGATAGGCACTATTAAAAGAATGAAAAGACAAGCAACAGACTGGAAAAAAAAGTCTGTGAATCATATGCCTGATAAAGGATTTATATGCAGTATAAAGAACTCTCCAAACTTAGCAAAAAGAAACCAAACAACCCACTAAAAACTGGGCAAAAGATCTGAACTGACATTTCACAAGAAATGATGCTAACAACAAAGTCACTGGGGAAACGCAAATTAAAACCACAATGAGATACCACTCTGCACCTATTAGAATGGCTGGAATTATGAAGACGGATCATACCAAGTGTTGGTGACGATGTGGAGCAACTGGAACTCTCAGACGTTGCAGGTGGGAATGGAAAGTAGTAAACGACTATGGAAAAGAGTCTGACAGTTTCTGCAAAAGTTATACATACACCTGCCATGTGATCCAGGCGTTCCACTCCTAGGCCTTTACCCAAGAGAAATGAAACTATATTCCCATACAAATACACATTTATGAATATTCATGAAGCTTAATTTGTAATAGCCATAAATTGGAGACAACCCAAATGTCCATCAACAGGCAAATTGATAAATTATGGTATATCCATACAATGGAATATTACTCAGCAATAAAAAGCAATGAATATTGATATGAGCAACAACATAGATGATGCTTAAAATAATTAAGCTGAATGAACGACAAACTAGGGTACATACAGTATGATTCCATCTATATATAATTCTAGAAAGTGCAAGCTAATCTAGAGTGATCATCGATTGCCTGGGGAGGGAGGAGGGGAGGGACTCTGGGGGTGATGAATGTGTTCACTATCTTGATGGTGACGATGGTTTCATGGGTGTATACACATGTCAGATCTCTCAGACGGTACACTTTAAGTATGTGAGGTTTACTGTATGTCAATTATACCTCAAGAAAGCTGTTGGCAACTTTTTTTTTTTTTTGGTGAGGAAGACTGTCCCTGAGCTAACACCTTTGCCAATCTTCCTCTTTTTACTTGAGGAAGATTGTCACTGAGCTAACATCTGTGCCAATCCTCCTCTGTTTTGTATGTGGGACGCCGCCAAAGCACGGCTTGATAAGCAGTGTGCAGGTCTGTGCTTGGGATCTGAACCCGCGAACCCCAGGCCACTGAAGCTGAGTGTGCAAACTTAACCACTACACCACCAGGCGGGGCCCCTGGAAAAATTTTTTTAACAACAGTCATGAATGAAACACACTGAACACATTAAACGATCTATGAGTACATAATCATATTTCAAAAAACAAAAAAGCCTCACTGGACACCTTTGGAGATGCTAGACCACCAACTCACTATTCTGAAAATTGGTAAATAAAATAAGCACTCATATTGACTTTTTTGGTATATAAAATGTATTTCTAGGTAACCAAATAGTTGACGAGGGCAAAGTTCTACTTTATAGAATAATTTCAAAGAATAATGTGGAAAGACTAACAGAATTAGAGAAATCACCACTGTGAATTCTCTGATGAAATACTGGCTCTAGGCGATGATCAGCAATGATGGGAAATTTCATAATAGATGGATCAGGCTGCCGTCACCTGAACCCAATGATCAATTTTCGCATCTCAAACAAAAGACAACCAGTCATTCTGTACCTCTCAGTGTGGTGCAATAGGAAGTACACAGCATGCTTCTCAACAACTGGCCTAGAACAACCTCACATTTAACCTTCCACTTGACCCTTATCCCACAGCAGTCTGACGCCAGCCCCATCACCCACTCTCCCTTCCTGCTCCAGCTAAGATCACCCAAGAGTCACAAAGGGCCAGATGCCATCAGCTCTCCTTAGTACTGCCTCCGCACTGAACCTGCAGACTCTCCCTTCCTTCCTGAATCTCTCTCTTCTCTTGGCTGCCTGACGTACCACAGCATCCTCACTCGCTGGGATTCTCTCCGTGTACTCCTTTTCTTCCTCCCGCCCGACACCCGGGTGTACCCCCAACGGTCTGTGTTCAGACCCTTCTATTTTAACTTCACAGCCAACTCATCTGTGCCTTAATTCACCGTGCCAAGTTCCAGACAGACAGGAGAAAGTCAACAAGACAGACGTGGTCCATGTCCTCGCAGAGCTCACAGAGTAATTGTGAGCCTCCTCATTCCCAGGGGCATCCCTCCTGCCAATCACACCTGACATCTCCAGATCAAAACTCACAGCTTCCCGCACAAAACCTGCCCCTAGAATCCCAGCAGACGTGGGAGGAAGCTCAGGGACTGTGGCATCCAAACTTTGCATCTGCAACACAGACAGGGCAGCAGCATTTTGTGTCTAAGCGAGCAAGGGTGCCGATTCTTTCCAAGTCACAGTCTGTGTCCTCCTGGGGTTCCCAAATGTCTGAAACGCGGTGAGACATGCTGTGCTGGCCGCTGGGCCAAAGCGATGAGCAAGAGAGTAAAATCAACTGATCAGGAAGAAGACCAAGAAATTCTCAGGGGGTTTTATATGATCTATCTGCGAAGACGGAGGCCTCACTGGGCTGGACAACGCCCTTTACCTAACTGTTAGAATTTAGGATTTTCACAACAATGGCAAATGCTAGCATGAAGCTCTCTAGGGACAGGACACAGAAATCAGTAATGAATAGCTCTTGCTTTGCAGAAGACCCTTAACCTGTTCAAAGGACAATGATACGTCCCTCGAGCCCTCAGCAGTGGGCAGACTCAGCCAGGATAAGCTCCATGCCAGCCGGGCCCTGGCTCACACACAGCAGGGAGGAGGCATCAGTCTCATGGCTCTAGGTCCTAACACGACCTGTTCCTTGAGCAGTCAAGCAAGATTGCTCCCACCTCAGGCCCTTTGCCCTTAACGCTCTATCTGGAATGTTCTTCCCTCAGATATCTGCGTGTCTTGCTCCCTCACTTCATTTTGGTCTATATTCAAACGTCTCTCCTCCAAGGGGCCTGTCCTGGCCACCAACGAAAACACCCTCTCCATTTCCTTACTCTGCTGTCTTTTTCTTCATGGCACTTAAGACCACTACCTGATATTCTGTGCATCTGTTCACTGCCCGAATCCACCACTAGAATATAAGTGACAGGAGAGCAGGGACTTCACCTGCCTCTGAGTTCCACTATCTCCCCAGAGCCTAGAAAAGGGCCAGGCACACAGTAGGTCTGCAGAAGTACCTGTGGAATGGATGAATGAGGCAGCATTTCTCAAAGTGTGGTCCATGGACCACTGCCTCAGAATCCACTGGGAAGCTGGTTAAATTTGCAGATTCCCGGGCCCCACCATAGAGTGAACTAAGCCAAGAGGGGGCGGGGAGGGCAGGAATCCGCACTGCGAGAAAGCGCAGTTCAGGAGATGTCGGGGCACGCGAGAACTGCTAAGGTACAAGTTGCGTGTTTACTCCCAACTTCAAATTTATTTCTTAAACTTTCAGTTTGTACCCAACTGAGTTACCACAGGTCAACAGAGGTATGGGCAAGGGGACTGCATTTCCTGGGCTCCTAACCTATAGGCCAAGCTCTACTTAAGACACTTGACCCACTCTATCCCACTGAATCCTGCCCACTGCCTATGAGGACCTTCAATAAATGCAGAAACCAAGACTCAGAGAGGCTGAGCCACTTGCCTAAGCTCACACAGCCAGCAAGAGGAGGAATCAGGATGGGAACCCTGGACAGCCTCACCTGGAGGCTGAGCCTCACCATGACCCTCTCCAGCCTCCCAAAAGCTCCACCCTGGCCCCTGGAGGCCTTGGCCGTCCGTGCTCACTGCTGCCCTTCTGCGTCTGTGCAAGAGCCTGGCGCCAACAGCAAGCCGTGGGCACTTGGTGATCAAGTAAAGGAAGAAGTGTCCCATGGAAGTACAGAACTGGGGTGCAGAGCCACCCTGAGGCCTTGGCACAGCACAGCTGGACAGGGGTCCCCTCACCCCCATTTGCCTTCCCACCTCACAACAGCCTGATGAGCCCACGCTCTCAAAGAGGAAAGGCCTGGTGTCGGAGCCTGAGGGCTTGGCTGGGACTCAGGCTTCCCACTCATCAAGGCCACAAGGAACATGGGCCTGGGGGACAGCAAGGGCCCCCAAAGTGTTTCCAAGTCACTGGAAACAGGATGCGGCCACCGGCCCCACACCGAGACACAACAACATCCCGAGAGCGGGCACTATAAATGGAAATGTATTCTTAGAGGGGCAGAACATGAGCGGGGGCTTTTCAGAAGTGACCCATCATCGGATAAAAATACAGACGGCATTTAAATGCTGAGCAGCAGGAGCTATTCCGGGGTTTGGATTCTCATCCCCATGGCTCCCCGCCAGGGCATGGCCTTCAACAGAGATTTAAAAGGAAGAAACTATTGGTGTCCGTGTTTTTAAGTTTAGGAGGAGAGTACCGGGGGGAAAGACAGTTGTGCCAAGACACCTGTGGAAGGTGCCCATTCAGGGCGAGCCCAGATGCCCCCTGACCTCCACCCGCACCTGCCACATGATCCCATCCCCTCAGTGCTAGGAGACTCCCTTCTGGACAACATTCTCAGCTACCTTGAGAAGTCAAGGCTGAGTTCTGGCTCGGCCTGGGGGCAAAAGCCTAGGACAGGATCAGGATTTGAAGAGGTTTGCAAGGCAAGGAATGTATATTAGAGAAGAAGCTGGCGAGGGATCTGGTGTCATGGGGAGAAGGAGAGTATCTCCTGAGCCAGCCTCTTAACTAACATCATCTCATCGAATCCTCAAAACCAGCCAAGATACAAAAACTGGGTTCTTCCCCATTTTTACAGAAAAAGAAATTGAGGCTCAGAAGAGACGGTATAGAGAGGGTGACTCAGGCTGAGAGCCCGAGTCCAGAAAGACAGGCAGACACGAGGCTGGGAAAGGGCAGAAGGCCGTCCCAGGCAGAGCGATAGCTCCTGCTGAGGTTCATGGCTCCTGAAGCCCAAGGTCACTCAATTCGCAGGTGGCACAGCTGGGCCTTGCGTCCTCATCTGCCTGAACACGACATTACTCTGCTGCGCTGGGAGCAGCTGTGTGCCTCGGAGAGCGAGCTCTGGCTCACAAGTTAAAAGGTGCGATTTTCAGACAATCCCATGCAAAAAGGCATAAGGAAAGGGATCAAAGTGTTCTCATTGGCCTGGTGGGAGGGCAGCTGGTGACCATTTTCACTGGGGTACATCTCAGTGCTTCTCAGTTGTTCTGAAACAAACAGGTTATAATTGAAAAAGCAAGGACAGTCAGGGTCTCTGGCTGACAAGCCCCTGTCTGTGTATTATCTGCTCCTCCTCCCCACCAACACTCTTTTTTCCAGAAAGGCCCGTTCTGTCCCAGCTCCGTGTCTCTGCACTTGCCCTCTGTCTGCGTCACCCGTTCTCCCCATCTTCACCAGCTCATTCATTCTTTCTGTCATTACTGAGGGCCGACTGTGGACCAGGCGCTGTTCTAGGTGCTAGGAACACAACGGTGGTCAGACACAGAACTCCCTGCCTTGACCTGGCTTACATCCTAGCTGGGGAGACAAACAAAAGGAACGAATGTATGTCCGTGCTGAGAAGTGCTATGAAGAAAAATATAACAGCTAAGGAGACAGAGTGTAACGTGGTCGCTGTTTCAGATGGGGTGTGACGGGTGTCAGAGAAGGCTCAGCTGATAAGGTGACGTGCTAATAGAGATCTGAATTAAGTGAGATAGCCGCCACATGGATATCCAGGGAAGAGCACTCCAGGCAGAAGGGACAGTAAGTGCAAAGGCCCTGAGGCAAGGAGCATAGTGGCAGGTTCTTGGAATAGCAAGGAGGCTGATACAGCTGGAGTGGGAGGTGAGGTCAGAGGCCCCAAGTAATCCTTTAAACTCAGCTCGCACATCCCTTTCTCTGAGAAGCCATCTCCACCAGCCTCAGGCCAGCCGAGGCACCTCTTCTGGGCTGCCACAGCCCCTGAGCTTCTCTCTGTCATCATCTGACACATGGCGTGTTATCACTAAACATGTACGGGCTGCAATCACGAGTGAACAGCAGAGCCCACTCTGTCTCATGAATACTATTGGTGTCTCCCCCTCAAAGTTGTGAACTCCTCAAGGGCAGGAACTGGTCTTATGCATATTGGGGTCCCCTGTGCCTGGCACTGCACTTGAGTAGGGAGTTATCAAGCAACAAGAGTCACAGAAGACTGTGGGTCTTTCCCAAGCCAAGAGCTCACCTGAGATGTACAGGTGAGTCCGCTTAAGGAGCCATCAGGCTTCCTAACCACCCACCAGCAACAAGACTTCACAGATGAGACCTACGGGAGGCAGGAGTGAGCAACTGAGAGAGGGAGAGGAAGGGGACCTCCTCCCTACCCCCTGTTTCCAACATCTGCCTCAACCTGTGCTTTCCTCAACAGTTCATGGTTTATCTGAGCTCTGGCTTTAAGGAAAGCCCACATGGGAAAATAAAAATATAAAACTAATTCACCAGGGAGTGATTATTCATAGATAGAGAACACCTTGCCCTCTGAAAAAGATTCCAGGAAATGTCCAAAACCCCAAAGGAATTAACGGCCTGGGCACTGATCACCTAGCAGCTCATGTCACCAAATGAGAGACCACCAGGCATTCCGTGTCTCTGAAAGAAGTGCATTCTCCCAAGTAGAAAATGCCTGCTGAGGCGAGGTAGGTACTGGGAGTGAAAGAAGTGGACCAGGTGCAGCCTGTGGCAAACTGAAGGGTCCACAGCCCATCTAAAGGGGGTAGAGAGTCCCCAGCTTGGCCCATGGCTGGAACAAGGAGTCCCAGGGTGGCCAGATCAGGGAAAACCAGAAATCTGGGGTCTTATGTGAAATCACTAATTAAAAAATGATGGCAACTAGTTTTTAAAAATAAAACAATACACAAATCAAAGAAAACACTTCTGTGTGTCAGACTCGGCCTGAGGACCATCAGTTTGCAAACCTCACCTTAAGTCTTGAAGTATTTTTGTTCTGACAACAGAACTGAAAAGATAGAAGAGAGCAAAGAGACTTAAAAGTCGTGGAGCTAGAAGGGAACTCCGAGATCCTGGAGGCCCCATGGGGCCAGGAAGGTTCATCTCAGGGATTAATTCCAGTGGCTGCCCAGCTCCGAAGGCTGAGACTGGAGTCAGTGCGCGAGTGCTGAGATGGATTAGCAACGTCTGCCAAGGACGCGGGAATGGGGACAGTACAGACATGCTTCCTGGGTATTCGGCGAGGCTGATTTAGTCCAGACTCATTTTAAAGGCAGAAAAACTGAGGCTCAGGAAGGCACACCACACTGCCTAATGTCACAAGTGAGAACTATCTGTGAGTCCCACCTGGAGCTCGTCCTACGACAGCCAGAAGCTCCTACATCTTTAGGCTTTTGCAGCTGTTGTTATCTACCAAAGAGTAATCTTAGAAGATATCTCTAAACCAATAATGCACGTCAATAAGAAAATTTGATTTTTCCAGTGATTCATTTTATCCACGGCTTCTCAGGGACAGAACCTTTTCTAAACAGTGAGGGGGGTCTGAGCCCTGAGGAAGCCATCTGAGGATGCTGCCCGCAGAACACACACTGTCCCAGTGGAGGGCCTTGAGCTGGCAGAGGGGCCTGGCACCAGAGGGAGCCTGGGCCCACGCAAGGGCCGCCGCCTGCCTTGAGCTCAGCCCTCGGCCCTCCTCCCTCCCACTCAGTGTGAGTCACGGCTCTCGATTTGACTGCGCTGCCTGCAGAGTCTTCAGTTTCCCTTGGCTCCCGAGCAAAACGTACTTTTCCAAAGGACATTGATTCAACTGAGCCTGAATTTTGCAATGCCCTGGCAATGCTGAGGCCAGCCTCTCCTGAGCACACCGTGTCCCGGGAAATAGGGACCAAAGAATGTGGTTATCACCTCCCTCAACTCCTTCTTCCTCCTCCCAAGTGGAAGGATCAATCCATCCCCTGGTAGAGCCTCCTGGCATGCCTGCTATCCCCTTGGCCACCCCGGTCACCTAACTGTACCATTACCTCCTCCAGCTCCTGGTGCGCAGTGCACACTCCCAGACTGGATTTCAAACCACACCTGACAGCAGGCCTGGAAGAACACCTGGAAAAGACGAGCCCACAGACAATCACCACGGAAGCCCTCACACTCTGCAGAGCCACGCCCCCCTCACGTCGCTGCTGGGGGTTGTGGGAACAGCACTGGCCAGGGGGTCAGGCTGGTGGCGGCTCGAGCACCAACAAGTGCATTGTGTACCTGTTTGCTTTTTTCAAAACAGACTATTGTTTAGAGCAGTTTTAGGTTCACAGCAAAATTGAGAAGGTACAGAGATTCCCCGTATACCCCCTGCCCCCACACAAGTACAGCCTCCCCACTATCAACATCCCCCACCAGAGCGGAACACTTGTTACAACTGATGAACCTGCATGGACACATCATCACCCAGAGTCCATAGTTCACATTAGGGGTTCACTCTTGGTGGTGTACATTCTGTGGGTTTTGACAAAAGTAAAATGACAGGTATCCACCATCATAGTATCATACAGAATAGTTCCACTGCCCTAAAAATCATCTTGCTCTGCCTATTCATTCCTCAGCCCTGCCCATGGCGACCACTGATCTTTTCACTGTCTTCATAGTTTTGCCTTTTCCAGAATGTCATATAGTTGGAACCATACAGTACGCAGTCTTTTCAGATTGGCTTCTTTCACTCAGTAATATGCATTTAAGGTTCCTCCATGTCTTTTCATGGCTTGGTAGCTCATTTCTTTCTAGTGACGGCTAATATCCCAGTGTCTGGATGTCCCACAGTGTACCTGATTTTTCAGTCCCCAAAGTGTGGATGTGCAGAGCCAGGGGCTCTGCTGCCTCACGCATTCATGCATTAGCCTCATGCCTTTGGATGAACTTTCCTCTGAACCTCCAGTGTTTTTCATTTGTAAAATGGGGATAAAATCACTGACTACTTCATGGGAGTGAGGATTACATGCAGAAGCGCATGTCAGGCACTGATTACACTTCATAACATGTGCAATACGTGACTGATGCTGGCTGCAATTATCATTAGCACCGTGGCTGTCCCTGCCTTCTCTCCGCAGAGCAGCACGGGGGGTGGGGGGGTTGGAGGCAACCCCAGCTTTGGGCTCATGCACGCAGGCTGGGGTTCAAATCCCGACTCTGCTTAGGCAGCCGGCTAGACCTCTCTGAGCCTCAGTTTACCCATCTTTAAACTGGAGGAGGGGGGATTACATCTTCCTCCTAGTGCGATTTTGAAAAACAAATGAGATCACTAACTGGAACACAGAAACAGCCCTTGGCACCCAGTAGGCACGCACAAAGGTTAGTTCCCAGCTGTGAGGGAGAGGTCCTTGGCATTTCCTGTGAATAGCCCTTGCTGAGCACACAATGCAGGGAAGGTAAACAGTGGGTGTGTGAGATATGGAGATGAAAGCCTGCTGGTGAGTACCAGGGCCAGGAGGGCTGCCCTCAAAGCAGAGTGAGTATGGGGAGAGGTGAGTGCTGTCCTGCTCAGCCAGGACCCAGTAGACATCGGCCAGGAATGGGGACAGTAACACCTCTGCAGGCAGCCAAGGCTTGGCTAGCTGTCTTCTTGGTGTCAAATGACAGCAGAGGGATGAAACAAGGAGGCAGTGGCCAAAGCCAGTCAGCATTGTTCCTGCGGCCTCCAAGGGGCGAACTTGGGACACAGGAAACACTATGGGGCAGCGTCAATCCAAGAGCTCACATGTGACCCCAGTGGGTTCTGTGGAGCTGCTGGGCCTGAACAAGGACTCCCGTGTTCTCCCACCAAACGACCTTGCCCTTTCCTCCACAAGGACCCACCCACCTGGGAGGCCCATGGCCCCCACCTGTACCCAGGATGGCCTGCGATGTGTCACACCCTGACCATGCAGTGCCAGTGAGCCCAGGAAGGAGGGACGGTCGCGATCCCTATGTTCCAGGTGAGGAAGATAAAGGTCGCCCAAGGTGGCCCTGCTGCTAGGGAGCACTGGAGCTGGGACTCAAACCCTTGGCTTTTGGACTCCTCACAGCCCAGAGTCAAGCCTGGGGTTTGCAGAGACTCCACTCGGAGTCCTCCTCATGGATGGTTTCCTACTGCTCTGCGTCTGCATTATTGCCCATTCATTCATTCAAGCATCTACTCTTCTGGATGCCGGGCTAGGCCCTAGAGATCCAATGGGAGCCAAACAAAGGCAGTCCCTGCCTGCCTGGAGCTAGAGGCAAGAAAACCTCTGTTACAAATGTGTATATAGGAGGGACGAGCACCAGGAAGGCCGGCCCACAGGCCTTCTGTGCTCTGCTAGAATTGGGACTGGAGAAAATATGGGGCATGGCAGGTCTGGAGCTGGCCTTCATGGGTGTGAGTCCCAGCACCATCAGTCTCTAGCTGTGGCCTTGGGGAACTTAGTTCACTGCCTCGGTGCCTCAGTTTCCCAGTCTGTCACACAGTGCCTACCCCACGGGGCTGTTCTGAGGGGTCTGTGTGTTAGTACCTGGAAGGTGCTTACTTAGCATGGTGCCCGGCCTCATGAGTGAGTGCTCACCCTGTTCCCGGTTACTCCAAGGCTGCAGGATGTGAGGTACTGGGGACCACGAGCACTCTTCCCAAAGGAGAACCTCGCCCTCCCCCACAAGTCCCTCTGAGGGCTGCCTTGGTAAGGAGATGGCACTAGTGGACCCAGGAAATCAGGCCAGAAAGAGGGGCATGTTGAATTCCCCACAGGTCCAGGATGAGGCAGAAGGCAGGGGCCTCGAGGACCCCTCGGGTTACAGCTGCTTTACTCAGCCAGGAGTGTCTCCCCCACACACCCGCTCCCATTCCCCGGGCCTCTATCCCCACTCTACTGTCTTCCTGCTTCTCCCCTGCTGGCCTTTCCTTCTGGACTCCACTCCAACTCTCTTGACCTCAATAGCACAGAGCTGAGGTTCTGAATTCCAGAAAGACTTGGAACGTTAAAAAAAATTTTTTTTTATCTGGGCTCAGCAATGCAAAAAGTAAAGCACACACACACTCAAATTAAGGATCCATTAAGAATTTCCACATAGGTAGTAAAAATTTGCCGACATGCACAGGAAGGATCAACACCACCTTTAGGAGAATATTTATACTGGGATGGGGTGGGGATGCATCAAAGATGGAAATGTAAAAGCTGAAGAAGAGGAATATGCGGGCTTCAGGTTTGTTTCTAAGATGGGAGGTGGGTCTAGATTATTCTCAATGCTGTTGGGTCTGTCTAAAATATTCTATGAAACTGCAAAAAAGCTTTAAAGCACCAAAAAGTAATAAGATGCTACAATAACAAAAAAGAATGAATTACTGACACACACACAACATGGGTGAATCCCACAGATGCCACACTGAGTGAAAGAAGACTGACAAACACACACACTGTAGGATTCCATTTATGTGACACTGAAGGACAGGCAAAACTAATCCGTGGCAAGGAAAGTCAGGAGAAGGGTGCCTCTTGGTGGGGTACTTACTGGGATGGGTCACGAGGGAGCCCAATGGGTTGCTGGAAATGTTCTGTGGTTTGATCTGGGGGTGCCCAGTTGGGTGTATGTATGTAAAAAGCCATCAAGCTGTACACTTAAGATGAGAGAGAGCACTTTATGGTGAGCTATACCTATACGGTGAGCTATACCTCAATTTAAAAATTAATTAAAAATTTAAAAAGAAAGAAAATCAAATCCAGGTTTGGGAATCCCTTGCCCTAGCTCAGCGTAATATTAAAGAGACTGTTTTTTATTTCTTTCTACACCAACTCGATGTTTGATTCTGTCATTCGTGGATCTATCGATACCGGCTCTGGGAACAATCTTGAGCAAGGTGCAATGGCAGATACACAGGGGAAGTGTTCCAAGGCCCGAAGAACACAGGTATAAGTCAGGCTGACCCGGGTGGGAATTCTGCTTCTGCCATTACTTGCTGTGTGAGCTGGGCTAAGTGACACCTCTCTCTGAGACCTCCGGTGGCCTGACGTGCAATATGTGGTCAGGATTAAACAAGATGATGCTTAGCCCTGTGCCTGGCACACAGTGGGTGCTCAAAAAATTAACAGTGGGACCCATTAATATGGTTCATGCTCTAACCCTCTAGAGCAATGTTTTACCAACTGCAGGTTATGACCAACTAGTGGGTTGAGAAATCAATTTAGCGGGTTGTAACCAGCATTAAAAAAAAAATTAGACTACAACAGAATAGAAAATATCTGTTTGTGTTGCCTGTAACAAGGGAAGCATTGTTGTGTTGTTTTTATGCATTAATGCTGGATTGTGATACAAAATGTATTTCTTACAAAGGGGAGATGTCAAAAGTGATTAAAAGCTCTGTTCCGCTGGACCCCACACAGCTCTGTGACTTCGCAGGTACCAGCCCAATAAGACAAAGCCCAGTTCTTGGCATTAAGCGGGAACAATAGTGTACTATGAGAATAACTGTAATACCTCCAAGAAGTCACACTTTTTTTTTTTAGGGCCAAAATGCTCTGAAGTTGAGGGAAGTGCCTAGAGGAAGTGGCTTCAGACCTGGACCTGCATTAACAGTCAGATCTGAATTCCTGGGACTGGAAGGAAGAAGTGGGCCAGGTCACAGGGGGACTGACAGTGTGGCCAGCCATGCCCTAGGGCCCTTTGTCTCCTGTCCCTTAGGAATGGCCAAGTGGCTGTGGGGAGCTTTGCAGTGGTCCCACACTAGATGGTGTTAGGTGGAACCAGACAGGGTGGCAAACAGCACGAATCACCGGTGAGGGAGTTACTCCTGTTCCACTTCTCCTTCTGTTCTCTTGAACGAGTCTAGGAGGAAGTCTCATGTAGTACTAGTAGGTCTTTTATCACCTAATAATCTCATTTTTTATTAAAGAGAAAGCAGCCTTCAGGCTCAGAACCTTCTACCAGCAACATCCCTGAGCTAGAACTTTCTTCTCTGTGCTTTGAATTTTCTAGGAACCTTGAACTCATGGCAGGTGACACTGGTTTTCCATTTCCAGGGATAAGGTGACATGTTTACCTTTTTGTTTTCAACTCATCTATTCAAGTTTTTTTAAAGTGGGTCTATTTAAATAAAATATAAAGCTTACAATAGTATGGGCAAAGGTAGATAGGGAGTGGTTGAAATTTGGCAAAGGCAGCTAAGGACTTCCCAATTCTCCAGCTGAGGAGCCCTCCTACGGTTCTGCACAGCCTGACATCAATGTGTGTCACAAAAGGACATGCCCCCTGCTGAGCAAGGGGTGACAGAGCTCAGGAGGGGAGAACCAGACCCCCTTTCAGAAGAGCAAAGTCAAGGCCAGCAGCCAATGAGCCACGGAGAATTCTTCATGGAAAGGGGCTTTTACGATTAGGAGTCTGCTCCTGTCACCACCGCCAGGCCTTTCTACAAACACGTCCTCGTTTGTGTGGTCTTGATGCCATAAGCAAGTCTCCGCTTACGTTTTTCTCTACTGTACTTCATCTTTCCCCTTTAGCTCACGCCATCCGCCAAACGCTTCATTTTGAGGCCATTTGCATCTTACAGAAGCATTGCACAAATAGTACAGAAAGTTCCCACACACCCTTCACCCAGCTTCCCCTAATGTTCATATCTGACAGAACCTAGAAAACCACAGAAAAATTCTCACAACTAAGAAATTAACCTTGGTACAATACTATTAAGTAATGACAAAGTTAATTAGGATTTCACCAGTTTTTCCACTAATGTCCTTTTTCTCTGGTCTAGGATCTGATCCAGGGTCCCACGCTGCGTTTAGCTCTTGTGCCTGCTCAGTCCCCTCCAATCTGTGGCAGTTCCAAGGCCTTCCTTGTCATGACTGTGACACTTTTGAAAAGTGTTTGTCAGTTCTTTTGTAGAATCTCTCAAACCGGGTCGGTCGGATGTTTTCTGGTGAGGGAGGTCAGGGTCCGCCTTTCTGGGAAGAATCCCAGAGTGATGTGCCCTTCTCAGGGCACCCGTCAGGGGACAGGATGTCCATATGTCTTATTCCTGGTGATGTCCGCCTGCATCACTTGGCCAAGATGGGATCTGCCAGGATTCTCCACCATAAGGTTACTATTTTCCCCTTTGTAATTACTAAATATCTGGGGAGAGATACTCTGAGACTGTACAAATATCTTGTTTCTGCTTAAACTTTTCCCACTAATTTTAGCATCCATAGTGGATTTTAACTGAAACAATATTATTGTGATGTTCTAATGGTGATTTTTCAAATTCCATCATTCTTGTTACATTTATTAATTGGAATACCTGTGCCCTTTTTTTTTTTGGTCTTAAAATTAAAAGTCCTTGGCAGGAATTTACAAATGTTCCCGTGGGCAAAGCTGGCCTTGAGATAAACCATCTCTAACATTTCCACTGAAAAACAGTCCATTGCATCCTAGGACTTTTCTTGTTTTTTTCTCTTTTCTTCTTTCCTTCCTTCACCTCATCCTGTCCCACCCATCACCTTGATTTTTGGAGCTGGTGAGCACCAGACCTGGCAATGTCAAAAAACATAGCTATGCAGTGTATACAGAGTCTAAACTTGGCTGGAAATTCACACCTGGGCCTCAACACTTACCTTATTTATCAACCCTAAGTACCTACTATGTGCCAGGCACTACTAGGCACCTTAACCTAAATACACTCTGATCTTTACACCAACTTTAGTAGATCAGCAAGATGCTTCCCATTTTACAGATGGGGGAACTGAAGCTCATTCATTTAGCCAACAAATAGCATCCACAAGCACCGGACACCACTGACGATGTTGGGGAAACAGGAGTGAGCAAGACAGACAAGGCCCGTGAACTGAAGAACTTAGGTTCTCATGGAGGGACAGACAATAAACTTTCTGACCAGCAAGATATGATTGTTCTGAAGTATGCTAAGAGCTACAAAGGAGCACACAGGGTGACACAGTAAAGCGGGACAAGGACACTGCAGGCTGATGGTCAGGGGGACCCCTCTGAGCAGACACCTGAAGGAAGGGAAGGAGCCCGCCGGGCCGAGAGCCAGGGAAAACCACTCCAAGCAGAGGGGAAGGCCGGGGCTCGGCAAAGGCTCTGAGGTAGGAGTGCAGTCGACCTGGTCAAGGAGCAGCAATGCCCGCCGTGGCTGGAGCACAGGGAAGGGAGATGGCACAGGATGAGGTCAGCGAGGAGAGGGGAGGACAGATCACGCAGGGCCCTGCAGGCTGGGAAAAGGACTCTGGATTGTCCTTCACGGTGGATTTGAAGCAGAGCACTGAGTGCCCAGCAGGGCGGACTGAGTTTCACCCAGAGTGACCCCAGCCGTCAGTGACAGAGCCGGGCTCCGGCCGAGGCTGGCCTAGCCTCCGTCTGCCCTAGCCAGGCCCTTCCTCCTCCAGGCGGCCCCGGCCAGGCCCTCAGGCAGAGCTGCAGACACTGTGGAGCTCAGGGTCTGGCACTGGAATATGTTTTTGTGCTCACAAAGAAACACAGGCGTGGCTAACGCCCTGGACCTCTTCCTCACACAATATCGCTCTGGATCTCGCCCTCCGGACGGACCTGACCTGCTCTCCTCCCTGCCCTGACCCCGGGACCGCGCTGAGGACCAGCCCAAGGACAGCTCCCGCTCAGGCGCCCGCCGGCCTCCACACTGCGGCACAGGCCTCAGAGCGTCTGTTTCCTCCGCAGCCCCGAGGCGTGCACGCGGTGCTCCCACTTACCCCGCGTGCTCACGTTCACACAGGACGTGCGGTGTGAAGGCCACAGCCTTGGGAGCAGGAAGCCTGGGTTCAAATCCTGGCTCTGCCACTATCTGGGTGACCCCGGGTCAGTTCATTCCTGAAACGTAAAACGTTCATAACAACAGATCCGACCCACCTCGTAGGGGTGGACACGAGGATTAAATAAGTTAATGGATCCGAAAAGGCAGCGCAGGTGCCCTGAGTGCCACTTCAGTGGTGGCCATTCCCACCGCCACCGTCAAGGCCTAGTTCAGGGTCACGCCTCTCTCCCAGCCCTCCTCCGCTCCCCATCGCACTACAAGTCCACTCACACGCCGCGAGCGCCCTGAGGATAGGGACACGGGTGGTTCACCGCTGCCCCTGCCCCCTCCCTGGCACTGCATACGTGCTGTTTGTCGAAAGAGTGAATAAGTAATGAGCAAACAAGCAGGAGTACGGGATGGTAAACGTGCGTCAGAGGTAAGGTTAAAACTCTGTAATTACTAGGACAAACACTTTCCGCAGAAGTGTCTCTGGCGGAGCCGGGTGATTAAGACAAGGCCTGCAGGCACAGTACAGCTTACGGACAAGAAACACAGATGGGAAAAAAAAAGCAATAGAGATAACAGGGCCAACCAAGAATCCAGGACCCCAAAGAACTGACTTTGGAGTTTGGAGTTAGGGAAACCTGGCTTCCACATCCTGGAGCCACACCTGCTGACTGTGCTGTGGTCTTAGTGAGGCCACCATGTACAGCTGGGCAGGCTGTCCTCTGCCCGAGGCCACCTGACTGAGGCAGAGGGCGAGGGCTGGAAACTAGCCCACGCTCAGCTGGAGGAGGTGTGAGGGCTGCATGGGCCTCCAGGGGCCCAAAGAAGGAGGGCTTTTCAAGTGACCGCCCCAGCAGCCTGCACCTGCTCCCTGAGCCTCAGTTCTAAGCCGCACAGCGGAGTCAATGACCGCAGCCACACTCGCAGGGCGGGCGGATGGCACAGTCCCCTCCATGACACTTGTTAACTTCCACTCTTTCTATGCCCAGTGCCTAGGACAGTGCCTGGCACACAGCAGGCGCTCAGCGCATCTGCTGAATGAATGAACAAATGAACCGGCTAACGTACTTCACAGACATCACCCCTGTCCTTTCCCTACAGCAGCCTGGAAACCCGTCCCGATGCAGTGGGCTCAGACAGGATGATGGCGGCAGACCTTGAACTCTGTACACTCTCACACCCCTCAGTCTGGAAGAAAACAGAGAGGAGGCAGGCGAGGCTAATTTCAGGCTGGAATGCAGCCTTTTTCAGTCAGCTGGGGAAAGCGATAAGGAGGCGGCCATGGGAACCATGGGAATTGGGGGTGGGGGGACGGGCCCCATTGACGCCGAGCACAAAGGTTATGGCCCCTGCCAGCGGAATGCGGGCTGGGTGTGGGGCTGGGCCTGGAAGCAAGGTTCCTGAATGACCGGCTGGCCAGGCCGGGTCTCAGTCCCCTCTTGGGAACCTGCACAGCCAAGAGCAGTGTTTCATCAAAACAGGAAAAATCACAGAGGAAAAATGCACATGTAAGGAGACTGGTATTTACAGGGAACGGCCCTGCCTTGACCCAAGGGCTGAAAGGATGGATTAGGGGGGTGGGGACAAGAGGGGGGCACACAGGGGAGCAGAACCCTCCCGGGTAAGGCCACCCACTGCCCACCCAGGCCTGGAGGATCCCAGGAAGCTGAGGGTGAGCTGGGACTAGGAGGCATAAGAAAAAGAAGGCAGCGAGGGCCTCAGAAGTCACAGACACAGGCCTCACGGCTACACATAGAACTTCTTGACCTGGTGTCACCTGTCCGAAGGGCTTCAGATCCGACGCACTCTCCCTGGTGTTACCTAAGTGCAGGGAACCGCGGACTTTGGTCCCACACGCCCGGCAGGCAGTGGCCTCGGGGTCTTGGGCAAGTCCCAACTCTGTTTTCTTTCTCTGGACAACAGAGCACTCCCAGCCCCATCCCAGGGCACTGGAAAGGTTAGCTGAGATTTTGAACTTGGATCTGTGGGGCACACAGTAGGGTCTAAATAGACAGGCTTTTCCCTGGTTCCTCAGGAGCAGCCTGGATCATAACCGCCATGGCCACGTGACAGCTGGTGATTCACCAAAGGCTCCTCCGCCCACTCCAAACTTCCAGGATGCACAACCTGGTGTGTGTGACTTTCTTCTCAATCAAGACAGGATTCTGGCCTTGGTAAGTGCAAGCCCCGAGTTGCTCCTCATGTGTGTGATTAAAGAAGGAGCTGGCATGGGACCGACGCAGTGGTGCAGTGGTTTAGTTCGCGCTTGGCAGCCCAGGGTTTGCGCGTTTGGATCCCGGGCTCCTGCCGACGCACTGCTTGTCAGCCATGCTGTGGCGGCGTCCCATATAAAGTAGAGGAAGACGGGCACGGATGTTAGCCCAGGGCCCGTCTTCCTCAGCAAAAAGAGGAGGATTAGCAACGGATGTTAGCTCAGGGCTGGTCTTCCTCACAAAATAAAGAAAGAAAGAAAGAAGGAGCCGGCATGTGTGGCAGTACAGTTCACCACCATCCTCACTCGACCCTGCAGGAGGCTCTTGACTGCTCTGCTCTTCCCCTTCAGTCCAGGGTGAGCTTTTCATGAGGATCTGCTTAAAATACTTAAAGGGCTGAAGGCTTCTTAAGATAAACGACAAATTCCTAATTGTGCCCTACCAGCCCCTCATGGCCTGACCTAGAGGACACCTCCAGCTAGGGTACTCCCCAGCTTTCTGTCTCTGCCACCTCCACCTGCGACATTACCTCTCCACCTCAGGGCCTTTGGCCATGCTGTTCCCTCCATCTGGGCCTCCCTCCCTTTCAACCAATGAGACCAGTGAACTCAGCATCTTTCAGAAAGCCACTCCAATGTCACTGCAGCGAGGTTTCCTTCGACCCCTAGAACCCTCAGGCCCCAGAGCCTCCTGTGTTTTCTCTTCATCAACTGATGAGGACAAATTTAATTGGGTGTTTGATTTAATTGCTGAAACCGAAGACTCCACATTTAGCAGGGGTGTATCGTTCTGGTCCACGACGACGGCTGGTGCCTAGTGCAATGACCAGCATGAATGTCTGTAAATAAACAGGTGAGTGAGCGAGTGAATGACAGAACAAACAGCCTAGCGGGGTGAATAGGGAAGTAAAGCAGAGAACAGAGAGGGAGACCCAGACCTTCCTGCTCCCACTCCAGGAACTATAACGGCAGGAGGAAGACAAGAAGCAGGGGGGAGAGCCGAGTCACAGGTAAGGGCTGTTTGGGGTCCTGGTGGTACGTGAGACCCCAGGAGGAGGGGTCAGTGCCCCGGGGGCCATGGTGCAGCACTGCTCACAATTCACGCATGCCGTCTCATTTTGCCTCACACACCTCTTGGGGGGGGGGCACTATTATTAGCCCGTTGTTACAGATGAGGAACCTGAGTCCGGGGTAGGAAGGACCTGCTGAGGTCCCACAGCTGGGAAGGGGTGGGGCCAGGCATCCCTGCGAGAAAGTGAAACACATTTATAAGCATCTCCTGAAACAGCTGGGGCAGAAACACTTACGCTTTTAGCAAGTTAAGCACAGTAAGTGGGAACGAATTGGACCGTTCCAGGGACACTGACTGAGGACCTACCCCAGCCAAGTCCACTGCCATGCGTCTCACCTGCACCCACCCAGAGTGCTCAGAACGGCCCTATGAAGCAGGCACTGCCGTTAGGCCCATTCTATGGGTGGGGACCCTGATGCTATTGTCTCTAGAACTTCGTGGGCGCTCTTTTTACTATATCAAGGAGCTGCAACATACATCCACATGTTCCTAAAGTCTACTAGTGGTCTTGGGGCCCCAGTACTATTTTCCAAAAAGCTTTTAAATTCCCCAACTGTGAATTTCCTGCTGTGGGGTTTTCAGGGGCCCCAAACCTTAGCTGCAGTTCCCCCAGTGCTGCCCATATGTCTGCAACGTGCTGTAGGCATTTTATATGCATGAATTCAGTCTCAGTCTCAGTCTCAGGTCGGCCTCCACAGTCTGTCTTCTGTCTCCACGGGGGTCTGAATAAGGAGCAGTCAGCCCATCAGGGAGAGCACGCCCCCAGCATCTGGGGAACATGCTAACCCATGCCAATGGGCTTTCCGTTCCCCTTCGTCCATGTCCTAGGGAGTTTTTACCCTCACTTGATCCTTTTCTTCTTCCTAAGCACTGCCTTTGCTCAAGAACCTGCTATGGCTCCCCACTAACTAATGCAAAACATGCAGACCCAGAGCCAGGTCCACAAACTAGGCCCACCTCACCTGCTTGCTGTTACCCAACCTCTTTCCCACACTGCTATACCTGCCTCCCAATCTCTCATCAGGCTGCAGAGCCTCTTGGCTAAAATGTCATCTCTTCCTCTCCACTGATCCTACTCTGACTCATCTCTCAAGTGTCCCTCCCTCAAGAAGCCCTCCCAACTCACTCCCTGCCTGTGCATGTTCTGCCATCTGCTTCTTCTCTAGTCAAGCACCACTGCCTCCGTGGCCTCGACTCCTCTCCAGCCTATGTGAACAGACCTCACCTTCCCAACAGGACTCTGCTTTTTGCCAGCAAGGCTCAAGGCCACCCACCTGGGCTTGGCACTCCAGCCTGGTCACAGCTTCTCCAGCCCGGCTGCTAACCCAGCCTCACGCTCAGTCCAGCCTCTCATAGAAATGACACTGCCCGCCCCCCAGGGACACGGTGGGGTTGTCACTGATAGGGCATCTGTCTTTTCTCTGGCCTCAAGTGCTGTCAAGTTTCCTCCTGCCAACAGGCCATGAACTAAGTCACTGGTCCATTGTCCTTTTTCTAATTGAATAGGATGTGACACAATTTAGTAAGTGATTAGTTGAAGGTCAACATTTTCAAAACATCAAGTCCATGTGGAAAATGTGAATCAGAAGCCTCTTGGCAGAGACTGGACACCACAAGAGCCAGTGGCTGCCAGCCTGGCCCTGCTGGGCTGCAGCCAGGCCGGCCTCTGCAGCACAGCCTGTGCGGGCCGCCCACACCACAAATCGAACCCGGCTCCCTGCTCAAACTTGTCCTCACTGTGCTGAGGGTCAAGGGCACACTCACCACACCTGGGACGCATTCTCAGTTTGCCATGTGCCCACAGCTCACTCCTGCCTCGGCCTCTGGGTGGGCCCGGACCCCTCGCCCTGGCAGGTGCCCAGCTCTGGTCATCACTAAGGTCTTGGGATGGCATCGTGGGAAGGCCCTTCTCGAACCCCGCACAAAGTTCAATCAGAACAGCCCCAAAGACCCCTGGACGTTTTTGCTTAGAAAACTCTTGATCATTGAGTTGTCCACCTTCCCTGTTGGAATGGAAGCTCGTGAGAGTAGGTAGCGTGTCCGTGGTGTCCAGCTCAATACCCCACTCCCAGCACAGTGCGTGGCACACAGTAGGTGCTCAACTACTGTAGGTGAGCAAAGGAGCAATGAGGCGCCACTGGGATTCAGACCTCAGCAGAAGTGCTCTGTGTGGCACTTCTGGCCCAGCCAAGCCGCCAGCGAAGTGTGGGGGCACGTTGGGGCCGTGTTCCCTGGATCCAAACCAGGTACAGCAGGCGGGTGCTTCCTCTCCCGCCCCCACTGCCTTCGCGGACACCAGCATCACCATCCCTGCCCTACAGTGTTTCCTGGTGTTCTGAGAAACGTCACTCGGGGTGGGGCGAAGTGGTGGGAGACGCGGTGACCTGTAACAGCCCAGCCCACTGTTCCGCCTCCCAAGGCAGCCACTCCAACACCCGCCCTGCCCCTGTGGGAACCCAGGCCAGGCAGCTCTCTGAAGGGGTCCATTTCAGAAGCCCGGAGCCATGGTGGCTGAGTGTCCACGTGAGTTCCAAAGTTCAACCTGCCCCCTCAGTGGTTGCATCTGTAAAATGGGGGCAGAGCAACCTGGATCCCAGCATCCTGTGAGACTCTCGCTTCAAAGGAGATGAGAAGACACTACTGTAAATTACACACACAGACGTCTTTTTTGTTTCTTAAATTGCTTTCGTAACAAATCCCACGTGGAATGATAGGAACAACTCCGTAGTCACTGAACCCTAAGAGTGTGACACGACCAACAGTTTGTGGAATTTTCACATCCACCCCTAGGCGGGTGCCATTACTCTCTCACCTCACAGCTGAGGAAGCTGAAGGAAGCCCAGAGAGGTGACACGACTGGCCGAGGAGCAAAGAACAGGGCCAGAGCACACCCCAGAGTTCCTGCTTGGATTTCCCACTCTCCCGATCACCACAATGCCCCAGGGAGGACTTTTAAAACACAGAGGCTGTGGCCCTGCTTCCCCATTTCACAGTCTCCAGGTGGGGCCACAGTGACCTGCATTGAACCAGAAAATTGCCCCCAGTCAGCTTCGAGCCCTGGGCCTCAATTTTCCCATCTGTGAAATGGGTGACTCCTTCCCCACAGAGCTGCTGTGGGGATCAAGTGAGGGAAATGCTGGGTATGTGTTCTAAAAACAGCCGAGAGGTGCCTGGCAGAAGGTTCCACTGAGGAAGATCCCTCTGGGCAGCCCGACCAGCCCCCCTGCCTCACCTCCAAAGCCCTTGAGGCTGTAAGGGGGCCTCTGAAGGCCAATACATACCTTGTGGGGCTGCAGCCGTGACTCTTCCAGCTGCTTCCACCTGAGGCAGCAGGAGGCCTGGGAGCCACTCACAAGTCACTGGGCCTGTGGCCCAGGGCACAGGCCTAGCGCATCTTCTGTGCATTACCTTTCCAGGCAAGAACAGCACGTGGCAACTTTCAGCCTGGTGACAGGGTGGACACCTAGTCCACAGCCCACACCCCCACCAGGGAGCCCCACAATGGGACACCAGCTGGGGCACTTGATGGCCACCTCGTAGGCTTTCAGCAAAGACATGGACACACACAGTTTCACAATGTACACACTCACACACACAATTATACACACAGGCGCTTCTATGACAAACAGGGGTGGCTCTCTCCCCAGGTCCTCTCCCTTGGCCAAACCCGCATGCCCTCTCTCTTCCAGGCTGTTACCACCAGCACGCTCAGGTAGAGATTCCAAAATGACCGCTGTAACACTGTCACCACAGGGCCAGAGCCTGTGTGGCAGCCTGTATCTAGGTTCAAACACAGAAACACCAGGGCAAACTAAAAATCACTTACAGGGAGTGGAGGGAGCAGGAGAGCGTGTGCCCCAACCACAGGGGTGGCCGCTCCTTAGCAACAGCTGTGAGCTGCCACGTGGCCAGTGAAGCCAGGGATCCCCCATTTTTCTAGAGGCACTGGAAATCCACATTTTGATGTGAAATTTCCTAATTTGAAAATGCAGGCATTGAATTCAAAAATTTTTTTAAATGTGAGGACCAAATAATCATATCTGTGATTGGGCAGAATTCAACCCCCAATGCTACCAGTTTACAATCTCTGCTTTAGAAGATCAAGTCTGTCCGGAAGTTTTACAAATGGGGGAAAGAACGCAGAGGGGCCGTGACATTGAATTAGGACCTACTCCGAGGCAGGAGCTGTAGGAGGCTCTCTCCTTAACTCCGCACAGAAACCCTGTGGGGTCAGGGTTCATGTCCCCATTTGTAGACCAGAAAGCAGGCTCAGAGGGGTGAAGTGAGCCGCCGAAAGACACACAGCAAGTGGGTAGAAGCACCAGGATCAGGACTCAGATGTGCCCAGCTCCAAAGCGCAGCTCTCCCAGGTCTGCCCAGCAGCACACAACAGCAGCTCTAGAACAAGCCAAGTCCCAGGTGACTGACTCGCCATGCTCCGGTGGGTATGGGGCAGGCAGAGGTGCAAGTGGGGTGACGTCCCTGTGTGGCCCCGCTTCAAGGGGCCTGACCCAGGGTAGGGTGGGGTGGGGTGGGGTGGGAAGGGTGGCGAGCCTTCTCATACCTCCTTTGACTCAGGGTTAACTCAGCTCTGACAAACCACCTGGCTTTGAGTGTGACCCAGTTTCGCAGCTCGGCCAGCTGAAGCCAAGTTGGGGAAAGTCAGGCAGGTCTGAGAGTGGAACCAGCTCCTGCCACCTGGCTTGCTGGTGAATTTGGGCAGGGCCCCTCAGCTCTCGGAGCCCTGCGTCCCCCAACTCCAAGAGGAAGGGGCTGGCTCCATCCATCTCGAGACCCTCTCGGCTCCCAGGTCTGCTGATTCTATCAGCCCAGGACCTTAACACATACCAAGGCTGGGGCAAACTACTCCACCTGTTTTCCCACCTGTGAATTGGGGGAGGTAAGAGCCCCCACTTCATGGGTTTGTTGTCAGAATGGAATACAATGATATATTTACAGTGCACGGCACTGAGCCTGATGCCCATGGGCACTCAGCAATGCTGACTTCCACCATCACCACCACCCTAACTGTCTAGTACCCGTGGCTTCTCACTTCCCTCCTTCCAGAAAGTCAGGTCAGTTCTCTGCACCAGGGACAAAGAGGGGTCAAAACCCACAGCTATGTCATTGGGAAGGATATGAGGACCTAACACTCACCAAGATGCAAATGCCTCTGTGGTAGACTAGAAAAAGCATGAGATTCAGGCTCAGAAAAGCTGCCTTCCTGTGGCCCCTTTCCAGCTGTGTGACCCCTCCAAACCTCGGTGTCCTCATCTGCAGAGAAAACAACCATCCCCAGACCACACACGTCTTCTAAGGGCTTTCTAAACTCTTAAGTCCTAATTGATGCTTTGTGATAATCGTTACTAATTAAGTTAATTAAGATTTGTGGTAGTCAGTTCCAGAATTACACTTGAATCATAATGGGGAACCCTCCTCAGAGTCTCCCCAGCTTACCTGATCCTAAGAATCACTGAGGACACTTTGAAAAATGCAGATTACCATGCCACCCCAGGCCGACTGGACTGGACTGAGGGGTGGGGGTGGGGGCAGCACAGGGCCCAGAAGATGAGGGAAACCTGCCAGTTCTAGAGAGAACAGAATTGGTCAACTAAAACTGAAAACCGGGCAACTTGGATCTCCAGGGTCAGGTGGGTGAACAGAAAGCATCACTTTCTGGGGATCAGAGAGCCTTGAGTTTAGGGGCTGGCTCTGTTACTTTGCCAGCTGTCACTCTGGGCCAGGCCTCCCTGAGCCTCTGTTTCCTCAAAATGGAAACAATGAGGCTTAACCTTCAGGCTGGGGTGAGTGTGGAATGTCAGGTGTCCCTCTCTCCCAACTTCCCACCTCAGAATCTGGGGGCTAATGAGCCATTTCAAGCAAGGGGAGCTAGCGGGGGTCGGGGGTACCTGTGGCCTCCTGTTAGGACAGCAGCTGGCCACACTCTCCTACTTTGGGCAGTGCCTGAGAAATGTCTGATTTCCCAATTCCTCAGGACACAGTTGGTAGGGAACATTTTCTATTCCCACTGCTAGAAATAAATCCTTTCTGATGCACTTGCACCCTCAGAAGAAAACTGAAAACATTTTCCAAACACAAAGAGAGACGGCAACAGAGCACCAAATCCAGTGGAGCTGGACCCCCTCTGCCAGGTCTTGGGGGGCAGTCTCATCTTGTTGGGGGTTCCGAGCTGTTTTGTGGCAGGTGGGAGGTGGGAGGAACATGGGCCCCACATCCACAGACTTGGGATCTGATTCCAGCTTGACTGGCCCCTCTCCTTCATCCATTTAGTACCTATTTTCTGAGCACCTGATGTGCGCAGACCCCGGGCTCGGCACCAGGATCCAGTGGGTAGCAAACAGATGTGCTCCCTGCTCTCAAGAGCTTAGACTCCATGGAGACAGACAGTAAACAACAAACTGCACACAAAAATCATAGGAACTGTGCTAAGTGACCTGAAGGACATGTTCAGGTGTGATAAAACGGTACAGCCAGGACGGGGTGAAGAGCGACCCAAGTCAGACTGAAGAGGCAGCCTGGGCCAATCTTTTTGGAGGAAGAGTACTAGCTGGCCAAGCTAATCCAGTTAGCTCCTCCTCTACAAACTCTCTCACCCCACCTCCTCCTTCCTTCTCAGTCTCACCACAATGGAAAATAACCATCTGTGCAATTCTTTGCATACTGTCATTCTGCCCATCTTCCCCACTAGCCTGGAAATGCCATAAAGGTAAAGACGATGTCAGTCATTTTCCCCAGAATCCTCCCCAATAAATCTTTGAGTGAGTGAGTGAATGAATGAATGAACAAATCCCACCCCCTGGGCCCAAACCTCCTCATCCCCACGGTGGGAATAACAAGACCTCTTGGCCATGCTGCTGGGAGATCAGGGCACACTGCCTGTTCTCAATGGGTGGGGCTTGTTGCTGTTAGAACGTGGGATGGATGGGATGTGAGGAGAGAGGAATTAGGAGCAGGAGAGGAAGTGGGGCTCCTCTACCCTGTGAACAAATCACTCAGGGACTTCACCCAAGTCAAGAGGACAAGACAATGTTGGAAAGGCATGCCAGGACACACGGGGAGCGCTCCCTTCAACAGCACACAGCTGAGCAGTTCCCCAGGTGCTGGCACCCACTCATGCTGTCACTGGACAAATCTTCTGTCACCCACTGGGCCAGCAAATGGGTGACAAGTTCCCAAGCATGCCCAGGACCACCTCCAGATTTCCTGGCTCCTCGAAGCAGGCCTGGGAGGCCGGCTTTCCTGTGGAAACACTGCCACATGTACCAGGCAGGTGATGAGTGACAGGGACAGAGAGATGAGAGAGCAGTATGAGCACACAAGACTCTGCACAGTGTGGTCCCACCTAGGGCAGGAAGCCTTCCCCAACCAAAGACGGCCAGGGACAGTGGAAGAAGCACTCAAGTCAACAGTGTGGCTCTTGGAGTTGGGGGGTCATGCCCTGCCCTGGGCCTCAGTTTCCCCATTGGTAAAGCAACACCACTAATTCCTCCCTCATAGGTCAAGGTGCAAACTGTAAAGTGGTGAGTGCTATGAGGTGAAAGAGTGATTTTCATTCACCTCTCCCTGCACAAGTTTTGGATTTGTCTGTGCACAGATTATAGGCTGACTGTCCTCTAAGCAAGGATTTCCTAAAGCGTGGCACCCACACCACCAATGGGGCCCGGGGTGACTTCAGACTTCAGGGCAATACAGAGACCTGGTGGTCAAGTGACAGTAGACTCCACAGTGAGAAGGTTGTTTCCTGCTCAGTTCTCATTTGAATGTTCCAAGAACATCAATGAGAAAGTCTCAGGTGGGTGCTATTCGGTCTTCAACCTCCCATGTCTCCAGCACCTGCTCATGTCCGTTTTGACAGACCCAGCAACTTGAGCTAGAACTGAACCACCTTGCATAACACGTATCTACCTATGGCAGGTGATACTGCTTTTCCATTTTCAAAGACGTTATAAAGTTACCTTTTATAAATAAAAATGTTAAGTTCAAGGGGGCCGCCCGGTGGCGCAGTGGTTTAGTTCGCGTTTGGCAGCCCGGGGTTCGCGAGTTCGGATCCCGGGTGCCTGCCGATGCACTGCCTGTCAGCCACGCCATGGCGGCGTCCCACATAAAGTGGAGGAAGATGGGCACGGATGTTAGCCCAGGGCCAGTCTTCCTCAGCAAAAAGGGGAGGATTGGCAACAGATGTTAGCTCAGGGCTGGTCTTCCCCACAAAAAAAAAAAAAGTTAAGTTCAAAAACTGAGTAATCTAAAGAAAAATTAAGTAAATAACACATGTTGTTTAAGACCATGCCCCCAAATTATGAAGATGGTACCAGAATGGTGGAAGATTGAAAATTGGCTGAAGTTACCACAGCAGAGACGGTGATATGAGCATCAAAGCCCACTCTTTCCTCCTCCTCCTGGGCACACAGATAGACCTGGCCTCCTGACCACTCCTGGAGCTGCAGGAGGCCAGGTCCCCAGGTTCAGGACAATGGAACGTGAGCAGAGGTGATGGCGCCACATCCAGACCCTCCACATCTCCCTCTGTCTCCCCCCACTGCCAGGCCTCAGAGTGGAGCCAACACACTCTAGAGGAAGACAGAGCCACAAGATGGAAGGAGTCTGGGTCTCTGGGTCCCCAAGAGGGACAGAGCATCCCCACCCGCCCTGGAACTTTACATGAGTGAAAAATGAACTTCTGTTGCATTAAACCACCGAGAGTTTCAGGTTGTTTATAGGAATGAGCTGATTTAGGCTAATATAAAGGAGGCATCTCTAGTCTTACTTTCTGCCAACTTGGGCATCTTCTATGACAGCCTGAATGTCCCGGCACTTTTCTCTGTAACGAGTAGTTACTGAGCACCTAACAGGTGCTAGGCACAGTCCTAAGGGCTTTACAGAGATGAGCTCAACCATTCCTCACGACAGTCCTGGGAGGCGAGCACTACTGATTAGTAGGCTTGTCTTTCAATGAGGTGACCGAGACCCAGAGGTGTGAAGCACCTTGCCCACAGTCACACATGTAGGAAACAGTGAAGCTGAGACTTGAACCCAGGACTGTTGGAGATGCAGAAAGCCCTTACTTCGCCACAACACCACACAGCCTTGCTGAGCACATCACCCAGGGATTGCCATGCCCCGACTATGTGCCAGTCCCTGGGCTGGCTCCTGCAGGAGATAGCACAAGTGTAACCTTGCCATGGCCTGGAGCCCTGCGAGTGAGACAGGAAGGGAAGCACTGGGCACAAAGCCAGATGGAGACAGGAGGGGCCAGCACAGTCAGGGAGGGCTGCAGGAAAGCACGGTGCAGTGGGAGGGGCATCCCCACTCAGGGAGGGCTTCTCGGAGGAGTTGGCGCTTGAGGCTGGCCGTGGAGGGCGGGTGAGATTTCAGCCGGCAGAGACAGGTGGGGAGATGCTGCCTCACCTACAGCCAACAGTACCTCCTGGCCCACCACCCTGTCTACCATGAGGGGCCTAAAAGACTACAGGACAAGACTCATGCTCACTCCTTAAAACACTTCCCCGTGCTGGGTGAAATACTCCTAGTCCTTTCAAGGTTTCTCCTGTAGGCCTTGCTATCAGCTCTTCTTTCAAAGAGCACGGGACGTAACGGAAAGATTGGGGGGGGAGGTCAGACCACTCCGCGCTGTGACGACACCTCCTACCCCCTCAGAAGTGATACATGGCCCACTGCAGTGGGTCCTGCACCGATGGAGCAGAAAGAGGCAGTTAAGTCACGTGAGACAGCACGAGGGATTTCAGAAGCCAGTGGTCCACTTCCCTACAGCAGGGCCAGTTTACAGAGAGGAGGGTGGGGAGAAAGACAATCAATGAGGAGCAACACGGGGGGCAGCCTGGAAAACGCCGCCTGAACCAGGTGCTGAAGGTCAAGGCCACCAGTGACATCACGTGGATGTCAAGTAATTCTGATAGGACGCACTGAGAAGGGCACTCCACGCCAACCCACTCCAATCATGAGGAAACGGGACAAACGCAGACTGGGGGACATTCTACAGGACACCTGGACAGTGCTCCTCAAGACTGCCAAGGTCACAAAGAATGAGAAACTGAGGACCCGTCCCCAACCAGAGGAGACAGGGAGATGCGACCACGAACGCAGGGTGGGACCTTGGAGTGGATCCTGGAGCAGGAGAATGACATCAGTGGAAAACAGGTGAAATCCCAATTAGGTGTGGAGTTTAGATGACAGTGTACCAGTGTCGGTTGCTCAGTTGTGACAAACGTGGTAAAGTATGGTGTGACCCATGGGGAAAACTGGGTGGGGGTATCTGTACTGTCTTTACAACTTTTCTGTAAATCTAAATTACTCCAAAATGAAAAGTATATTTAAGAAAAAAGAGAGAAAAGCAAAATGCTAGAACTAAACAGCAGTCCCATGAGGTTGGGGGGCAGCAGGTGTCTGTCTGGCTCTGTGCTCTAACCCAGCTTCTAGAACACTGCCTGGCACACAGTAGGCCCTCAATAAATACGTTCAATGAACCAATGACTTCACCACCACAGCCCACTCCTGGCCTGTTGATGGGGGCTCCAAAGACCGGCTGGAGAAAGGACAGGATGGCCACCCCACCCGCACCCCACAGGAAGGGCTGCACCCTCTGCCCGGCTCCCCAGCAGGGGCTCAGCAGTCATCTGCCCACAGATGCGCACAGTGACAGGCAATGGTCACCAGGCCTGGCCTCCTCTCCAGTGACCCAGAGGCCCCCCCCCCAAGGGTTCCTCGGCAACAAACTGTAAACACAACTAAGTGTGCAGCAGCTGACATGGGGTGTCCACGGAGTGGCCCCAAGGAGATCAAGGTGATAACACTCCCCTCCAGGGCACTTTTCCTCCAGGAAAGTGTGGTTAAGAAAGCCGGCTCTGACATCACAGAGCACTCGAGTCTCAGCCATGTCACCTACGGTTTGTGGGACCTTGGCCAGGTCCTGTCCCCGCTCTGTGCCCAGCATCCTCATCCGGCAAATGGGAATGACACCTGGCTCCTACCCGATGTGACGATGAACTGAGGGGATCCAGGAAAGGCCACTGGCCTGGCACTTGGTAAAGGGGGACTATTGTGGGCGCTGTTGTCATTACAGCTTAGCCCCAGGAGGTCACCTGAAGAGACACCCTGGGGGCTGAAGGTATTAAAGGACCTGGAGCAACCAAGTGTCACTGAGACTGAGCTCTGGCCAGCCCTGGGACTGCCAAGGAGGAAAGCCAGGTCCATGGCAGAGCTGGCAGTACCATCCCAGCACCCTCCAGAGGAGGGAAGCCCGGCTGCCGGGCCTGGAGGAATCACCCCGAGATGCCTCTGCCCAACCTGGGGATCCCGCACTCCTCTGCCTCTGCCTCGGAGTCCACGCCCACCAGACCACCTCCCAAGAGTCCCGGGGCTCTGCCCCAAGTCCTGTCCACCCGGCCAGCGTGTGCTGGTCACACTGGTGTGTGTGATACACAGGCTGCACGCTGCCAGCCACAGACCATCGTCAGCCCTCAGAAGGCTTTGGTTTGGCCAAGCATGAACCATTTTCACACAATTTGTAACATTTTCATCACTGCCTTAAAAATTGGACAATCTGTGGGGCAACAAGCCACAGAGCTGCCCTGGAGCTGCCCCTTCCCAACGGAGCATCACTGACTGGTGGGCCACAGCCCACACCAAATCGCCCACGAGGCAGGTGCCTGGGCCCTGGGGTATCTGAGGTATGACGGATCATCTTCTCTCTCACCAGAGATGAATGCCTTGATGTCTGGGGTCACCGTGTGGGTGCCACTTAGAGAGGGGAGTCGGGCTCCAGGTGTGATCACCCCAGGTGTTCTCACATGAGTGTGTCACTGGCCTGGCAAACCCAAAGACCCTGGTCTTACCATGTCCACCCACCAGATGAACCTCTGCTGAGGTCAGCATGGGGATGGTGCAGCCAGGCCAGGCGAGGCGGAGGGAAACGCACTCCATTTCTAAGCACACTTGTCTCGCATTCCACGTAAGCTCATCTCATCCTCACAGAAAGCCTGCGAGGAAAGTGTGAGCACCCCAATTTGCAGATGAGGAAAACTAAGGTTCAGAGAGGCAAAGTGTCGTGTCCAGGGTCCCCTGGCTAGTAAACATGGGGAAGGGATTCGAATCCAGAGATCTGCCGAATAAGCACAACATGAAGGTCTGTTCCGAGGGTGACCTGACCATGTTCCCGGGGGCCGCCCTCAGAGGGATTCACAGCTTAGGAGGACATTCTGCAAGGGTGGCCAGGGTCGGCCCTCACCTAGCACTCTCCCCTGCGATTTGAAGACACTTTCTCCACACTGTGAATGGACTGACTCTTGGATCCAGCAAAACATCAAAAGAGGCCAAATATCACCAGGAGTCCCCCAAAGTTCTCAAGGAACATTTTGGTTAAATTCTATGTGTCACTGGCTTCTGGTATGAAAGCAAGACAGAGAAGAGGTAGAGAGGGTAGGGGAGAGAAGACCCAGAGGGGAATCATCAAAATCGACAGTGGCAGGGTATCAGCGAGGCGGGAGCACCCCGGGGTGAAGGATCCTGGCTCTGGAACCACAGACCCAAGTTCAAGTCCCAGTCCTGTGCCTCCTCTGCTGTGCGCCCTGGGCCAGTCACCTCCCACTTGGCTTCCTGTTTTAAAACTAAATAAAGGAAACAAATAACAGACTGAAAAGGCAACCTTTTCACTGGGAGAAAATATCTGTGAACTATATTTTTGAAAAGGGTTAATATCCAAAATATATAAGAAACTCCTTCAACTCCATAGCAAGAAAAAACAAAAAAACCCACCAATAACCCCATTAAAAACTGGGCAAAGACTTGAATAGACATTTCTCCAAAGAAGAATGGCCAACAGGTATACGAAAAGATGCTCAATATCAGTAATCATCAGGGAAATGCAAATCAAAACCACAATGAGATATCAGCTCACACCTGTTAGGATGGCCACTATCAAAATAAACAATAACAAGTGTTGGTGAGGAAGTGGAGAAATTGGACCCCTTGCATGCTGTTGGTGGAAATGTAAAATGGTGCAGCCACTATGGGAAACAGTATGGAGGTTCCTCAAAAAATTAAAACTAGAACTACAATATGATCCAGGCATCCCACGACTGGGCATTTATCCAGAAGAACTGAAATCAGGATCTTGAGATACCTGCACCCCTATGTTCACTGCAGCATTATTCACAACAGCCAAGATGTGGAAGCAACCTAAATGTCCATGGACAGAAAAATGGATAAAGAAAATGTGGTATATACATACAATGGAATATTATTTAGCCTTAGAAATGGAAATCCTGCCACGTGTGACAACACGGATGAACCTAGAGGACATTATGCTAAGTGGAAGAAGCCAGTCACAGAAGGACAAATACTGCCTGATATTCACTTATACGAGGTATCTGAAATAGTCAAACTTACAGAATAGAAAGTAGAATGGCGGCTGCCAGAGGCTGGGGGAGGGGGAAATGGCGAGTGCCTATTCAACAGGTATAAAGTTTCAGTTATGCAAGATGATTAACTTCTAGACATCTGCTGTTCAACACTGTGCCTCTAGTTAACAACAGTGGACAGGACACTTAAAGATTTATCGAGAGGGTAGATCTCATCTTAAGTGTTCTTACCACAATTTTAAAAAAATTGAATGGTGTGACTATAAAATGATAGTATAAGAGTTTCTTGGGGTGATGGAACTGTTCTGTATCTAGATTGTAGGGTGCGAGTAATGATGTAATGTCTTAAATTTCGTAGAAGAGTACACCAAAAAAAGGTCAATTCTACTGCATGTTAATTAAAAAAATAAAATAAATTATGAATGACCATATCTATCTCGTGGGGCCAGTGTGACTCAAGTCCAGTGACGTGCACAGCACAGTGCGCCACACATCACAAGCTGAGGAACCATCAGGCATTCCTAATGAGATTAGCCTCCTTTCCTCCTCCAAAGAGATTCCGGATTCCGGACTAGAATGCAAGAGGGAAACGCTAACGCCGTGGAGGGGCTGCCGCAACATCAGTGACCCACATTTTAGGGACCCATGACTACACCTTAAGTTTAATAACAGTCAGGCCTCTTGTCTTGAATAGGGTTTGCACCTTTTGGATAAACAGAACATTTAGTCCATTTCAAATGGATCCTGTTTCCTGTCCAGCTGGGCCGTCAGGCAGGCTCCAGGAGGAAGATGCTGGGGGAGAGGGGAAGGATTATACTGTCGGGGGTGCGCCGCCCCAGGGGCCCCTTGATGCACCAGCTGTGTGCCCCAGCATCTCTGAGGGCTGACTTCCCTGGGCTTAAAATAGGAATAATAACACCCACTCGGAGGGTGAGGAGATTTGCAGTTACCTACATATCCCCCAGCCCTCAGCAGTGCAGGGAACCCGAGTTCCGCCTGCCTCTCCCAAGGGTCACGACAAACACCTGGTAGTGTTGGAGGTTTTTTTTCCCCGTCCTGTACTTTTCCTGCATATACAACCAATGTAACTAAGTTAACAGACCTAAACGTTAAAGTTGACAACAGACAATTAGGCTAATTAACACTTCCTTAAAGGATCAATTAGGGCCGTGTTTCCCAAACTGTATTCTGAGAAATGGTCTGAGCGCCCTACGAACAACAAGGGGGCTTAGATAACAAGTTTGGCAAAAGCTGGGCTGAACCAAGTAACTCGGGTTCCTTTCGTGTAGGACTTCTCAGAGCCTTTAGTAAGTTGTGAATCTCCAAGGGGGAGACCCGGGATGAAGGAGCACAGATGGGAGATGCTGAGTCAAATCAATCACACAGAGCAGGGCTTCGTCAACCTTACTGTACATTCAAGTCACCTGGGGATCTTGTAAAAAGCACAGATTCAGATTCAGGGTGGGCACTGGGATTCTGCATTTCCAACAAGCTCCCAGCTGATGCTGAAGCTGCTGGCCTGGGGACCACACTTTGAAGAGCAAGGGTATCAATGGAAAGGTAGGATACTTCCCTGCCCCCATTCACCATTTTACTGGTCAGGAACGGTCCCAGTAGCAATGGGCTTGTGGAAGGGCAAGCAGGAGTGGGGGGGGGGACCAGACTCGGCTCCCCAGTCCCTCCTCCAAGGACCTCCCCCACCACCCACCTGCCCCCCACGATCTCCACATTGCTTGCTATCGGTTCTCCCCGTTTAGAGCAGTCCTTCTCTGGATTGTGCACCGGAATCACATGAAGGCCTTTAAAAATCACTGATGTCTGCCTCCCCCCCCAGATCCTGATGACTGAGTCTGGGGTGCAGCCTGAGTTTGGGGATCTTTAAAACTCCTCTAGTGACTCTAGTGCACAGCCAGAGTTGAGGTTCTCTGATGTAGAGGCAGCAGGTAAGCTTCACCCCAAATGCCCTCCTCGCACCCACCTGCCCCTCCAATGCCAGATGAAAACCACCTAGCAGCGACTCCACATAAAGTATGAAAGGATTACCAGATGGGAAATGGAACTAAACAGAGGCCTCAGCTGGCTAAAGCCCCGTCTCAAGATATTACGGTACCACAGTCAGGAATCCAAACCGCCCGGGAGGAGAGATTCTCCATCTCATTCCATACCCGAATGTGCAAGGAAACACGCTCTACGTGCTAAAGCCCTAGTGGCCAAAGTGGGAAAACCTGGACCTGCAGAGGGAGATGCTCTAAGCTGGCGTGAGACCGTAGTGGGGGTCTTTAAAGACCATTTCAGAATCAGGTGTCAGACCACGTGAGGCTAGTAAAAAAAAAGTTGATGACTTGAAGCTCCTTAATGAGCACTGCTAGGAAAGGATGAGAGATGAGAAAGCCAACGATTCCAATCAGAGGAGGTTTCAGTTCTTTCTGAACTTAGTGAACGGACAGGAAAGCTTTCGAGATGGGCCTGCAGGATACCAGTGGGGCTCTGGAGCCAGGTGGTGGGTTCCAACCCCAGCGTCTTCTGCTGATGTACCACGTTCCTTTATGCCCCTCAAGGGCTCACCTGTAAAGTGGGACAGCGGGGCCTGTCCTGCAGGGTTGTTGAGGGATTACATGGGTTGATGTAAGATCCTTACAACAGTGTCAGGCACTAGGAAGTGCTCAATAAATGGGAAATACTGTCTTCATTTTCACATACTGTTTCCTCTGGTCTAATCTTTATTTCCCTTTTGCCCTGATTTCTTTTTTTTTTTTTCTGTGAGGAAGATTAGCCCTGAGCTAACATCTGTTGCCAATCCTCCTCTTTTTGCTGAGGAAGAGTGGCCCTGGGCTAACCTCCGTGCCCATCTTCCTCTACTTTATGTGTGGGACGCCTGCCACAGCACGGCTGACAAGCAGTGCGTCGGCCAGTGTCCGGGATCCGAACCTGCAAACCCCGGGACACTGAAGAGTGAGCGCGCAAACTTAACCACTATACCACCAGACCAGCTCCTGGCCCTGATTTTTAAGTCTATATTTTTTTAAACTTTTTAAAACATAAAAGTATGTATTTCTGTTGCCTTCCCCAACTTCTTTCTGGAATGAGACAGGGCAGAAATACAGGCACTTATGTTAGAGACTATCTGCTGAGTGTTAACTCTGTTCTCAGAGCCCCTCTTGGTGGCTGGGGCTTACCTTGGTGTAGGAACTGAGGGGGCCACAAGGGTCTGTAGGGCTCCCTCAGGTGAGGCTGCATGGAGAGCTAAGGACTTCATATTCAACCCTCAGAGCAACAGGCCCTGCTTGAAGGTTGAAGCCAGGAGAGGAGTCAAGTCAGGTCAGCTTTGGAAAGCTCCCTCGGGGTTCCTGAGGAAGACCGAGAGGCCCCACAGCAGGGCCGGCGCCATGGGCATGCAACCTGCACAGTCATACAGGGTCCCACGCTCTGAGGGGTCCGTGCTTAGCTTAATGCACTGCTGTCGCTGCCCTGAAATCCTCAATACTTTTCCAACAGGGGGTTCTGCATTTTCATTTTGCACCGGGCCCCACAAATTATTGTGGCTGGCCCTACCTTGCAAGGACACCTCACTTGCCCCTACATCTATCCTAACAGGTGAGGCAGTGAAGGTTACCATTCTCTCTTTAAAATGAAGAAAATGAGACTCCAAGAAGGTAAGTCAACTGTCCCAGGGAGCAGCTGGTCAGTGGCAGAGCAGCAGCACACCCCAGGTCTTGGGGTTTCAACTTGGGGACTGCCACTGTGGGGGAGCTGGCCACCTCTGCCTCTCTGAGAGTAGTGTTCAGGCTCCCATGGGCCTGGGCTGCAGGCACTGCCCCCCTTCACCTACCCTAGGCTGAGGGAGGCAGCAGGTGCTTCTTACCCCTGCCAGCCGGAACTGGGTATGGTCAGGGCCAACGCCCACGGATGTGGGTCACAGGGCCAGTGCCACATCAGCAGTGTGCAGCGATTAATGAAACAATGCAACAGGAGCAGAGTAAACACCCGTCATCTTCGAAGGCCCAGGAGCCCTCCTCTGCACTCTGCCTCCTCCCCCACCCCAACAACAAGTGAGAGAGAGCAAATTCAAGGAAAGAGGGGGAAAATTCTCCACCAACAGCTGAAAATCTGCCCAGTAAAGGAAGAGCTGGTACATCCTATCGCACCATGCCCTTGTCTTCCCTGACAGACTCTGGGAAGCACTTCTAAGGTGCGAGCTTGGCCCAGGCACTGTTCCAGGCACTGGAGTCACAACAGTGAATACAACAGATTACCATCTCTGCCCTAAGGAGCTCAGGTTTTAATGGAAGGGAGAAAGAGAATAAGCTTAATAATTAAGTGAATTATGTAGTGTCAGGAAATACAGGTGCTGAAATGAAATAACACAAATGATGAAAATAGCGGCCGAAATTTATTGGGTGCTTCCTCTGTGTCTAAATGCTTTACAGACAGACTCATTTAATTCTCTCCACAAAGGGCCCTGTTCTCATCCCCATTTCAGACAGGAAAACTCACAGGAGGCAAGTAGCACAAGGTCCCAGAGGCAGTAAGAAAACAAGGAGTATTGATGAGAACAGCCAAGAGGTAGCTATTTTTCCCCCTCTCCTGATTTTGTTCTGTTTTAAAGAGAGCAAAACAAGTAGGAAGCCTAGTTTTCTCTCTGACCTCAAACTGGGGGAGGGGGTCCAATCAGAGGATGCCCCTGTACTCTCCCCCACGGTTCTTAAGAGACCTGACAGGGTGGTGGGCCCCTCCAAGCCCTCCCTCTTCTCCCAGAACTAAGGCTTCGGATCTTACACCCCAAGTTCAAATCCCAGCTCACCAGCATATGGCCCTGGGCAAACGGCTTCCTCCCTTCTCTTTGATTTAAAATGAAGACTAGAACTCCCTCTCACAGGTGACAAGGGAACAGAGGTCAAGTATGTGCCCCACAGTGACCGCACACTGGTGGATGCCCCATGCACGCCTCACTCCTGGGACCCCCGAGGCCCCCCTCCCTGCTCCTCTCCCTTGCTGCGAGGGCGGGGCCACATGGCACCCAGCTCCGCCCCGTGGGGCACAAGGCAGAGGGCCGAGCACGGTCAAGATCTGATGAATGGACACCGAAGAGAGGAAGGTGCGGGGGACGGTGGAACCTTCCTTAGAACCCGCGCCCTGAGATTAACAGACCTTCAAAAGCGCAGCTCACTAGGCACAGACGGCTCACCCTCCAGGGTGCGCGTGCGCAGTGGTGAATCTAGCCTCCCCGCTCTGCAGCGAGCCCAAGCCCTCGAGAAAACTGATTACACCACCTCATGAAGCTGGGGCCCAGATGGCACCCGGACGCTCCAAACCTCCAATTCAAGGGGCCCCACGTCAGGAGCTCTGTGGGACCCGGGACCCCGGCCCACCCTCCAATCTAGCTCCCATGAGGTGCAGGGAAAAACCCAGAGTCCTGGGGCCTTGACTTCCTCTTCTTAAAACCGGGGGTTAGGTGCAGAGTGAAACGATTAAACCACCAAAAGCAGTGATTTCCCCAGCAAGGTCAAAATCACCGGAACCTACAGAATCACTCGGGGATGGAGCAGGAGGGAACAGAATTATCAGCCTGGGTAAGGGGCGGCTTAGTGGAACCAGGAACCACGTGCCAAAAACAGCTCTCCTGGTCCAGGTGCTAACTGTCCATAGGAGGACTACCCCTGAGTTCCATCAGAGGGGCTTTCCTTGTTCGAATCTGCCCTGGGTCTGCAAGCACTAGTCTGAGACCCTGGGTCTGGCCTCAGGGCTGCATGGAAGGGGCAACAAGCCGGCAGATGTCTCTGGAGTATGTCAACCAGGGCAAGGGGTCCAAGGCCAATGTCCTCTCTAGGCCCGAACCCCAACGTGCCCACAGGCCGTGGGGGTAACTGCCAGGCTTTTCTTCCTAGGAAGGCTGTCACTTTACCCTGACTTCAGTCACACCTATAGGGAGGGAAGGAGCAGGCAGGAGGGAGAGCTCCCTTTTGTGAGGTAGGCACAGAACCCCTATTTTGTGGATGAGGAAATGGCCTCATGGAACAGCTCCTCACCCATGAACGTCCCACTCCTGAGCTCCACTGCATCCCAGGCTGAGTTCCTGCTTCTCCCCCGCTCAGTCCTCACAGGTAGGACTTTATTTTTAGCTCCAGGCTGCAGGTGGTGAAATAGAGATACTGAAAGACCTCTGACACTTGCCCAAGTCATCCAGCTGAGCAGCTAAGGGAAGCTCTGAACCCAGAGTCTTTGCCCCTAACTTCTAGAATATACGGAGCTGCTCAGTGGCAGGGGCAGACCAGGATTCTGATTCGGCTCCTCCCCAGCTAAAGCCCTGCTATTCTCCTGGCCAGATACCCCAGCACTGCGGCCTCAGGCCAGGGCATCCCCTGGGGGTCCACACCTCAAGGGAAAGTCTGGTGGAGACCCCTTCCCAGGCAGGCTTCCAGAAGGCCTTGCTCAGCACAATGTGGACTATGAGGCAGCTGGACCCCACATAGGACCCACTGTGGTGACTGCAGAAAGCCAAGGCCAGCCAGGGCTAGGCCCTCTGCAGAGCCCTGCCCACAGCTCCCCCGGCCTCCTCCCCTCCACATGGCGCCCCCATACCCAGAGCACAGGACCAGCTAGGGGACAGGCCTCCGGTTCTGCCCAGCCTGGGGCAGCTTCAGCCTATGGAAATCTAAAACCCTCCAGCTGCTGCCAGGGGGGATGGGGCTGCAGAGCCCTGCAGAGCCCTGGGGGCTCAGTCAAGGTGCCCTGGACGCACCTGTCAGTTGGGGTGGGGTCCATGGAACCAGGCTCTGTAGAGGAGAAGAGGGGGATGGCTTGTTTGCTCCCATCTGGGGGAGAAAGGAAATCTGTTACCCTGCATGGGGGAGGGGGAGGGGTTTGCAGGGGTGGGGTAGGCTGGGGAGGGGGCTCGACGGAGGGAGGAGGTGGGACGGTCCCGGGAGGTGGGGGGCTTTCCCTCCCGCTGCACGAGGGGCCGTCCGCGGCTCCAGCTGTCTTTGTGTGGGGCAGGAGCCCCGCCGGGGTCCCCGAGGGCCTGCCGCGGCATGCAGAAGGCGGGGGGCCACTTTTGCGAGCCCGGCGGGAGGGGTCCGCGGCGTGCCCGGGCACCCCCTGTGCCCGCGGAGGGGGCTCCCCGGTGGCCGGGGTCGCCGCACTCACCTCCTGAAGTCAAAGGGCATCGTGCCGCCGCCGCCGCCGGGGGTGGGAGCGCCGCAGGCCAGGCGGGCCGCGCGCCGCGTGGGTCCCTGCCCGCTGCCAACGCCTCCTCGGCCGCCCCGCCCCCGCCGGCCGCCCCCCGCCCGCGACACCCGCCGCTCGCCTCCCGCCGCCGGGAAGTGACGCTCCGCGCAGCCCATTGGGCGCCGCCCGCCGCCCCCGGCCGCCCCTTCCGCCGCTCGGTTAAAGGGGCCCGCGGGCCGGGAGGGGAGGCTGTCGGAGGTCGAGGCTCTTGGAGGGGACGGGACCCTGCAAAGACTCACGCATCCGTTCCTTCCAGGCCCCCCTGTGTTTTCCTTCACTTTCTCTCCGTGTGGCCTCGGGCAAATCCCTCTGCCTCTCAGAGCCTCTGACTTTTGCATTTGTGAAACAGTTTCATTTAGTTGTGAAGATTAAATGGAATGAACCAGATTTGGGCCGTGCATGCGTCTAGCTCTAAGTAAGGGCCTAACACTGTCTGAGAAGGGAGGTCACGCAGTCCGAGATCTGTAAAGTGGACCCGCCGCTCCCCTGCTGTGCCTCTCTGGGAAAGACACTTGGCTTCTCTGAGCCCCCATCCCTTTCTAGTCTGCACGAGAAGGAGAAGGACGATGACACTTACTAGAGAGGCTTTTTCCGGAGGATTCAATGAGAAAGCTGGGAGACTGGCTTAGTGTGGTGCCTGGCACCTGGGAAGGGCTCAGTCACCTGCAGCTATTGTACTTGGCCTGGTGCTGTCTCTGCTTCCATCTTCCACTTAGGGTTCATTCCAACGGTATTCATGGCACCCCCTCCAAGCCAGGTCTATTCAGGACATACAGGTTGTTTCAGAGGCAGACAGAGACCTGCTCTGTCACTTGGTCCAGGGCAGACGTCTCTGAGTCTCAGTTTCCTTCTGTGAAATTCACAGGTAATCAGCATCTCCCTCCAGGACTGCGGGTTAGAGAAGGTAGTTGAGGTAACACAAGACCCTTGTGGAAGAAACTCATTCTGAACTTCCCCTGGTTCTGTCGTGGGCCCCACCTCTAAGGTTGTGGTGACACAGAGTGTGAAAAATCCCAGGGGAGGAAGGGCTTCTGTTCAAAGAGCGGGGCCAGTGGGCAGTTTCCTCATCTATAAATAGAGGGCAATGGTGGTACCTGTTCCTCGGGGAGGATTCGAAATGCACAGTGCCTGCACCAGGTCTGGTGTGGGGTGGGGGCAGTGAACCAAACCCTTCCCCTGGAGCATACACCATGGCCTGATCAGTTGCCTCTCCTTCCCTCTGAGCTCCGGCATTCCCTCTTCATTCGTTCATTCATTCATTTGGTCAGCCAGTCAGTCAGTCAACAAGAGGCCTGGCACTTTCAGGAGAGACAAGGAAATCTCAGCCTGAACTAGAAACCTGGGGACAGCAGGAAGGGTGAAGGGGCCTTGAGCAGCCACTGGGCCCAAAGGACTGTTCGTTGGGCTTGTGCAGGAGGGGAGTCATGCAGCGGGGGGCATTTGACCACAAGTCCTCCCTCCTCAAAATGTGGACCATGGTCTGGTGGGGGTCCACAGGCCAGCCGCTTGGGCATCGTGGGGCAAATTCTCGGTCCCAGCCCAGACCTTTTGAGTCAAGTGTGCATTTTGCACGATCTCCAATAGACTGGCTGGCACACTTAAGTTTGAGAGGCACTGTGATAAAGGGCCCCTCCTGGGGGTGGGGAGGGTAGAGCTTTTGCATTTCCTGTTCCTTTTGCCTGGAGCACTTTCCTCTCTCTGTCTTCCATCCTGCTGTATGGGCAGAGAAGGCGCACGTCTCCCAAGAGCCATTCTCTTTCCTCATAACTGCTAACTATCTTAGAAGAGCCTATACTCTGGAGCCAAACTGCATGGGTTCTTGTTCCAGTTTATCCTCTTACTAACTTATTTTACCTCTGTACCTCAGTTTCCTCATCTGTAAAATGGGGGCAATAATAGTGCCTTCTTCATAGATCTGTTGTGAGGATGAAACATGTTGATGTATGTCAAGGACTTAGGACAATGCCTGGCATGATAAATACAAGATAAGTTTGACTATTGTTGCTATTTTTGCATGATGATGGAGCTCCCAATTTTTGGCTGGGCGTATGGGTGCTCAGAATGAAAGCTGCCACTTCCCAGCTTCCCTTGCAGCTAGGTGTGGCCATGTGACTAAGTTCTGGCCATTGAGATGTAGGGGAAGCGTGTTGCAGCAGTTTCAGGGATAGTTGGTGCACATTACCCTCAATGTCCCTTTCTCCATCTGGCTGCCCAGAACGTGGATGCCACCATCCTGGACTGTGTGGTGAAGGCCACACAGAGCAGAGCAACAAGATAGGAGCCTGGGTCGTTGTCACTGAGTGTCACAGTGCCTGTCCTCAAACACCTACCCAGACTTCTAGGCAAGAGAGAAATAAACATCTAACTTGTTTAAGCGACTGTCATTTTGGATTTTTCAGGCACTTACACCTGAACCAGCCCAGCCTAGTTAATTACTCGACTTGACTCGAATACTCCATGCAGAATAGGCTAGGACCCCATTAGAGGCTGGCGTGGCACCCTGCAGTTTTCCTTGGGCGAGCTCATCCCAACTTGTGATTAGATTCTTATGAATTGGCCAGTGTCTGCCTCCCCATCTTGACTGGAAGCACTCCAGGGAGGATGGACGTCTGTTTGCTCACTGTTGTATCCCCTCATCCAGCCAGGGCCCGCGCGTGGTGAGCGTGCGGCAACTGTGTGTTGAAGACTGAATGGAGGCTTCCCCGGAGGCAGCCTTCCCACAGAATAGAGAGGACGGGGAGGGGACACATCAGCAAGGATCTCTGTGGGGACTCTTGAGGTCTGTAAGCAGACCAGGCTGCCAGTCCCAGATGATCCATGTCCCCCGAAAGGCTGTGGGAGATGGAGCGAAGCAAATCAGATTAGTGCTGCGGGACGTGGGAAAGCTCTGGATCTCTTTGACCAGGGAGTGACTTAATAAAAGCTGAGTTTTAGGGTCACTAATCTTTTGGGACCCTGTGGTAGCCTCAGTGATCCTCATCCCCTGATATTGCCATGCCCTTGTCTAATGATCTCCCACAGTGAAGAGGGCTGACCTGGGTAACTAACAGGACATTGCAGAAATGACAGTATATGATTCCTGAGGTTGGGTTTAAATGGCATTGAGGCTTCAGCTTTGGCTGTCCTGAATCACTTGTTCTGGAGGAAGCCAGCTTCTTTGTCACATACTCAGGCACCGTTGTAGAGGGTCCGTGTGGCACGGAACTGAGGCGTCCCGCCGACAGCCATGTGAGTGAGCCCTCCTGGAAGTGGGTCTTCAGCCCCAGTCAAGTCTTCAAAGCTGCAGCCCGGCCCACAGCTTGACTCCAGCCTCGCGAGAGACCCTGAGTCGGAACCGCCAGCTACGCTGCTCCTGAATTCCTGACCCTTAGAAACTATGTGAGAGAATAAATGTTGATTTTCAGCCACTAAGTTGTGGGTGATCCATTACACAGCAGTAGATAATTAACGTAGCCTCTCTCCCCATTTGTTTTTCTACCAGTACCACCCCCAACTGGTCTGGTGAAATGCAAAACACTTCAGTCAGACGGCACTCTACCTGGGTGACCTGGACGCCTGGCTTAACTAGCCAGGGTCTGAGTATGAACTGAAGGATAATAATACCTTACTTGTGGCAAGTCGCCTCTAAAATCGCCGCCCCAGTTAATCCACCTCCTGGTATTCACACCCTGTGTGATCTGCTTCCTTAGAGTGTAGGCCGACTCTCTTCTAATGAACACAATAGGGCAGAAGAGATGGCATGTCACTCCTGAGTTGTTATAGAAAGACTGTGGCCCCTGTCGGGGACACTCTGGGCATCTCTCGGGTCAGGAGCCCTGGGCAGGGTGCCGTGTTGTGAGGCAGCCCTGCAGAGAGGCCTGGCTGAGTCAGCTTGCCGGTGGATCTTCTGAGGCCTGACAACAACCATGTGAACAAGCTTGGGAACGGGTCCTTCAGCCTCAGCTGAGCCTCGAGATGACTGCAGCCCTGGCGGACAGCTTGGCAGCAACCTCGTGGGAGACCTGGACCCCGAGGATCCAGCTGAGCTGCGTCTGGATCCTGTGAGATAACAAACGTTTGCTGTTTTAAGCCACTAAGTTTGGGGTGATTTGTTATGCAGCAACAGATAACAAACTCATGGCCCTCAAAGCTTGCCGTGCAGATGAAGTAACGTGTCCAGCGCTTAGCTGTGGTGCGTGATGATTAAGTGCTTGCTGAATGAACCGATCAAGAAACCAATGAGTGTTCTCTAATGGAGAATGTTCCCTGGACCCGAATGCTCACCTGCCCCCACCCCCTCCTGCCAAACACGTCACTGAGAGTTGTTTTAAGCCCGGGAATGGCCGAGTCAAATTTGTTTTTCTGTAATGGGAAACTGGTTTGTGTTCCATGGGTGTTGCTGGCTCAGCTGTGGTCTGGATGAAGAGATTAAGATACAATAATCCTTTGTCAGCTCTGAGAGGTCTTGAGGGTGACTTGGGCCTCGTAGCAGGTAGGCCTTTGAACAAACACTCTCCTTTCTTGCTCTACTAGAGTCTCCTGACCAACTAGAAAACACTCATTCATTCATTCATTCTTTCATTATACATGATTCACTGAACACCTCTGTATGACAGGTCCTCTGGATGCAGAAATGAACATGACACATCCCTGTTTTCAAGAAGCAGGGAGGAGGTAAGCAAAAGTGTGGTGCCATTACACATATCAGGGGCGGGGCGGCAATTCTTTGTGCAGGTGCAGTTTTGTGAGGTAAGGGCAGCACCAGAGGTTCTGGGAGGTCCAAAGGGGGGTCCCTAATTCCACCCATGGGGATGAATTGGTCTGAACTCTTTCAGTTGAAGGTGACAGAAATCACCTCAAATCAACACACACTGTCTCAGGCAAAAAGAAAAGAAAAGTCCAGAGGTAGAGTTGGGTTTCAGGTACAGTTGAATCCAGGCAGTTCAACAGTTGCATCAGGAATCTCTCCCCCCACCCCCAGGCTCATCTTTTTTCTTCTGGCTTCATCTCCAGGCGCTTGCCCTTTGTGCTGGCAAAATATCTGCCTGCAGCTCCAGGCTGATGGTTTTCCTGCTCAGCAACTCCAGCAGGTGAAGATGACCTGTTTCCTGATACCTCCAGCAAATGCTCCTGGGCTGACCCTCAGGGGCCAGGCTTAGGTCATAGCCCTGAACAATGGGTTCCAGGAGAAGGGAGCATGCGGATTGGCCAGGCCTAGGCTGAACACCAGCCCCTAGTGCCTGGAGTGGAGTCAACTTCATCCTACACACACTCAGATGAGAGAAGGGTGGTTTCCTAAAGACAAGTCAGGGCAGCATTGCCAAAGATGGAGGGGATGTTGGGAGGCTAAATCATCAGGTATCTTCTACAAGGAATCAAGGAAGGCTTCCAGGAGGAGGAATAGTCTGAGCTGAGATCTGCAGAACAAGTAGGAGTTAGTCTGGGGCCAGCCCAGTGGCGTAGTGGTTAAGTTTGTATGCTGTACTTTGGCAGCCGGGATTCACAGTTTTGAATGCCAGGCATGGACCTACGCACTGCTTATCAAGCCGTGCTGTGGTGGCATCCCACATATAAAGTAGAGGAAGATGGGCATGGATGTTAGCCCAGGGCCAATCTTCCTCAAAAAACAAAAAAGGAGTTAGTCAGGGGGAGAAAGGCAGACTGGGCACATTAGTTATCTATTACTGTGTAACAGATTACCCCAAACTTAAAACAAACACAATAAACATTTATTATCTTGCAGTTTCTGAGGGTCAGGAATCAGGGGCAGCTAACGGGATGATTCTGGTCAGGGCCTCGGATGGACAATTGGAGCTGGAGGATCCAGGCTCACTCACGTGGCTGTTGGCAGGAGGCGTTAGTCCTCCTCACGTGGACCTCTCCGTCTGACCGTGACACGGCTTCCCCCGGCATGGGTGGTGAGAGCGAGCCAGCCTTATTCAAAGTAGTCTGCAAGGCACACACTGTCACTTCCACCTTCTTCTATTCACAAGTGCAGCTGCACTCAAAGGAGGGATCACACAAGGGTGTGAGTACCAGGAGGGGGATCACTGGGATCATCTTGGAGTCTGGCTGCACACTGGGTAGGGACACAAAAGCACTGATGGGGCACAGCAACCAGCATGGCTGTGACCTAGGGTAAGGTCAAGCTGGAGAGGTAAGTAGGTGGGGGCTGAATTGTGAAGGACTTTGAGAACCATGTTAAAAATGTGAACTTTTTTCTGTAGGCTGTCAGGGACCCTGAAGCATTTTAAGTTGGCGTGCATCACAATATTTTGATTTGAGGGTTTGAAGGAGTCCAGTGTATAGCACTCTCTTTTCTGTCCATGTTCTGAACAAATGTGACTACTATCTCAGGGTGCTTCCTAATGGTGAACCTCGGAATTTCGCAGATGGACCCATCCAGGAACGGCAGGAATGGCAGAAAAAAGTGCAGGACTCCCTGGGGAGGGTTGGGGGAGGACAGAGCAGAACATGGCTCCCTGCAGGTAGTCTCTTCCCAAAAGAGCTGGACAACATAGTCTCAGACCCCAATCATCAACTTGCCAGTCAGAATTCACTCATCTCCCCTAGTGGTGGGTGAGGGGAGCCCAGCAGTGTTGAGGGAACCCCTCCTTGTGGAAACCAGAGGAGTGGGGAAGCACATTCCCCACCAACCACTTGCACTTTTTAGAAGTATCACTCTGGTGGCCAATGTGGAAGAGGAGCTGGAGTGGAAGGCCAAGGAGAAGGCTGTTGCAATCTCCAGGAAGAGATGAGGAGTGGACCCATGTCTTGGGAGTGGGAGGAGGGTCTGGAGGCAGTTAAGAGACATCTCATCAAGCTACTCAGAAGACTTCCAGAGGCCAGGGGGTTTAAACACAAGGGCTTACAGGGCCAGGCACGCAATTCCTCAAATCTCCCAAGTTTCTCCCACACTCATCTTCCCATCTCAGCTGATGGCAACTCCATCAACTTTCAGTTGCCCATTATCCTTGTCATCATCCTGACTCCTCTCTGTCTCTGCAGGGCTGCTATAATGAGTATTGGAGATTTGAGGTTCATTGAGCTTATTGAATCTGGATTGACGTCTTCTAATGTTATGGAAAATTACCAACTACTGTATTTTCAAATATTACCTCTACCCTATTCTCTCTCTCCTATCTTTTCGCTTTTAGTCTCTCTCTTCATTCTGCATAGTTTCTTCTGACTTATCTTCCAGTTTAGTAATTCTCTCTTTGGCTGTGTTTAATCTGCTTTTAAACCTGCCCACTGAATTCTTAATTTTATTATTTTTTGAGTTATTTTTTTTAATTTTTATTGATGTCTTAATAGTTTGTAACATTGTGGGGTTTTAGTTGTACATTATTGTTTGTCTGTCACCATATGGATGCATCCCTTCACCCTTTATGCCCACTCCCCGCCCCCTTGCCCCTGATAGCCACCAACCAGTTCTCTCTGTCCGTGTGTTAGTTTGTATTCCACATATGAGTGAAATCATGTGGTGTTTGTCCTTCTCTCTCTGGCTAATTTCACTTAACATAATACCCTCTAGGTCCATCCATGTTGTTACAAATGGGACAATTCTGTCTTTTTTTATGGCTGAGTAGTATTCCATTGTATTGAATTCTTAATTTAATTATTGTATTTTTCAGTTCTAGAATTTGTATTTGGTTCTTTTTCAGATATGCTGTGTCACTGCGCCAGATGCCTTCTGTTTGTCCCTCCAGAACAACTGCACTCTCCACCCTTCTCTGTGTGCTGGGAGGCAGACCTGCATTGATGGCCCCCTTACCCTCTGGCCTCCAGCTGGCTTCAGCCTGTGGGGAGCACCTGCAGTAGATAGGAAGGAAGAAGAGTGAAGTTTTGGTATTTATTCCCCCAGCTTTCACCCTGAGGGGTCACCCAGGCTGGTTGTATCCCTCCATGGATGTCACCGTTCCTGTCAGGTGGTCCTCTCCATCTAACTCCACCCTTCTGAGTTCTGGTACTACTTCCCCTGCTTGCCCTTTCAGGCCTAGGGATAGCCACGGCACTCCACTGCTACCAGCTCTAGGGTACCTCCTATAGTTTCCTCACACCCTTCCCATGCTGTTAAAAGCTTCCCCTTGTTAAACTCTCCTCTGACCACTTCGAGTATGCCATCACTTTCAGGAGCACACTCTCTGATACAGTCACTTTGTATGGTTTCCAGTTTCCTGCAGAATCTTCATGGCTTCTTATCTCCCTGAACACAGCAAACGTCATTCTATTATAGCCGGTGTCAGATAATCACCATGTCTGGAGTCCCTGAGGTCCAGTTCTGTTGATTCTGCTTGTTGTCACTCATGGTGTCTTGTCTCCTTGCGAATCTAGTGAGCTTTATGTGCTGAAAAACTGTGTTTGAAAAAAATATTTATAAAGATAATTTGGGGCCTGAGATTTTTTTTATTGCTTTCGCCCAGCATCTGGGACAAACCAGTATTCTGGGATCATCTTATTTCAAGTTCAGAGCTTGAGATTGACCAGGTCAACCAGACAACTGGAAGCTGGGCTCAGTTCAGACGAGAGCTCATCTACTTTCATTCCTCCCCTGCTTTGACGGTGCAGCCTTTCAGGGGCACAGCCCAAGGGGTGGGGGGAAGTTACCAAGGTCACCACCTTTGGCAGACCCTGTGCTCTGTCTCCCTGGCCTTCAAAATAAACCCGGGAGAAGGGTATCAGGACAAAATAAACCCAGCATCTGAGCCCTTTAACCATCTCACGTGGCTACCACCCTGACGTAAGCCACCATCATCTCTCAACTGGATCAGACATTGCTGCTCAACGGGTTTCCTGCTCTCAGTCTTGTCACCTACAACCATTCCCAACACAGCAGCCAGAGCAGACCTTTTACATCCAGAGTCAGACCATGTCCCTCCTCTGCTCAGAACATCCCTCATCTCACCCACCCACCCATGTCACTCAGAACATTGTAAAAGGCAAAGTCCTTACAATGGCCAACAGCCCACAGGGTCTGCCCCGTTATGTCTCTGGCCTCCTCTCCTGATGCTCTTCCTCTTGCTCCCTCTGTTCCAGCTGCAGTGGCTTTTTGCTGTGCCTCGAACACAGCGGAAATGCTCCTGCCTCAGGGTCTTTGCACTGCTGCTCTTCTCTGGTGTCGCATCTTCAAGCTTTTGCTCAAATGTCTTCTCAGAGAGGCTTCCCTGACTCTCCTGTTTAAAATTACATGCCTCCCCGATCCCCCCTTTACCCTAATCGATTTTTTCATAGCATTTATCTCCTTCTAACATACTATTATATTCATTCATTTATCATTTACTTATTTTGTGTGTTGTCTCTCTCCTCCACAAGAACATTGGCTCCAGGATGACTGGGATTTTTTGGTATGTGCTTGGCTCCCTGCTGAGTCCCAGAATCTAGGGTAATGACTGATACATACATAGTAGGGGATCAGTGAATGTGTATTGAAGCAATGAAGGTACATCAGACTGAAGTGACGCCAGGGCCGGCAGGAACTTGGCTTGTGTGGCCGCTGTCCTGCAAGGAGGAGGCCTGCACAAATGGGAGATTGTACATGCGAGGGGATTGAGCAATAAGTACGTATACTGAGGATGACGAAAGCCAGGTTCTCACTGTTGGAGAAAGGAGGTACAAATGTGGAAAGGCAGAAGACGTGGTTTTGAACTGGAATTGGAGGTATTGGTGTAAACTCATGGATTTTAATATGTAGATGGATAGCTAGATACAGAAGAGTGTGTGTGTGTGTGTGTGTGTGTGTGACTATACATACATCTCTTTCCTGGCTCTCTTATCAAGGAAGGCCTAGAAGAAATGACATACCTACTGCCCAGATCTTGGTTTCTAAATAACATTCTCCACTAAAAAACAAGGCTCCTTGGAGAAGTAGTTGATTCTCAGGCTAGGAGAGGGAAAAGTACAAGATGAGCCTGGAACATCTATTTGGATCAGAAAGTGAGGACATGCTCAAGGAATGATGGGGACATGCCAAAAGGACATAGGAGCCAGCTTGAAGGAGCCCCCACTTGTCAAATCTGCGACAATTTAAACATCAAAACTGGTAATGATAGTAATGGATTGTTACACGTGGGATAAAATCAGAATCTGTGAGTTTATGCTGATATAAATAAACAAATAGATAAATCAATAGGGGAGAAGAGAGAGCTCTTCCTTGCAGTAGGATGCCAATTAATAAACGTGGAAGGAACAACGGAATTAGGAAGTCACCATTGGGCAACCGTCGCAGTAATGGAGTCAGGCAAGAATCGTCGATGGTGGTGATGCTGAGGGCATTCTTCACGTTTGCTCCCACACTCACCGTGCTGGTCTCCTCCTCGCACAGAGAGAACACATATATGTAGCCTTTGAAGGGTGATTAGAAGTCCGAGTAGCTAACTTTTCCTGCCTGTGAATCTTGTCTGCCTGGAGCCTAGACCCATGGTGTCTCCCCTTTGTAACACCTGCGCCTGACGAAGCACCAGGCAGGTGTGCAGGTAATGTAAGTTGACCAGGTACCATATATGTGGAGGGGCATATGTGTCCCTCTCTGTCACCAGGTCCTGGGAGGTAACTTTCTAGCATTTTCAATGCACGTGAAGAAATCTCAGTTCTTTGGATTCTCTTTTTCTGAGCCCCCCCCTTCTCCCTTTTTCATGAGTCCTCACTCTGTCTCTGAATCCAGATAAATCTAGGAGGGTCAAATTTCCCTTGCAAGGCGCAGTTCAGTCCTGCCTCTTTCTTGAGACCCACTTGCCTGACCCTTTTCCCCTTGGCACATTAACCACTCACTGGGCCCCTGCTCTGTGAGGCTCGTGACCTAACATACTTTGGATTGTGCTAGCCTCATTTCAATCCCGGCTCCCCCATTCTCCTGGCTGTGTGACCTTGGGCAAGTTACTGAACCACTCTGTGCCTCAGCTTGTTCATTGGTAAACCGGGTTAGTCATGCTCATATCATAACATTAAATGACTTGATATAGATCCAGAGCTCAGCATAGAATCAGCACATAGTATAAGCTCAATAAAATGGCAGTTTGCCCTCACCCTCCTACTCTGAGGAGAACTCCAGGGAGGGTGTATGCAAAGGTAGCAGCATTTGGTCCACACAGGAAGGGGGCTTTTGTTTCAGGCAGATAGTGGGCCTCGGGTCCACCTAGGGTGTGGGATTTCATCCGCACTTCTCAGGAGCGGTTCCAAGTCTGCGGTCTCACCAGGCGGCGCTGACTTCTGCCTCCAGCAGTCGGCTCTGCAGCTGCGTGACTCAGCCACCTGTCTGCCTTCTTTATCTCTTCCCAACCTGGAGCTCACCTGGACCCTTTCTTCCGCAGTCTGTGGCTTGGGGCTGGGCAGGGCTCTGCCACCACCCCATCCCCACGGGCTCCTCCCTCTATTCTCCCTCCTCGGTTGGAACGGGGGAGCCTGGGGAGGCCTTTGTGTGGCCCAAGAGTGAGCGTGTGTCACGGCGCGTGGGCGTCACCATGTGTTGGCAGCACTGACGTCCAGGGCAGATGGGCCTATTCTCCTGGCTGAGGACTGAGCTGTGCTTCCTCAGCGTGGGCCGGGGACTGGCCGCGTGTCCAGCCGACCTGGACTCTGAGGAGGAAATAGAGAAGGGAGATCTGAGCGACTGTGGCTGTGATTCCTGTGTCACTGAAGTAAGTCCCTTCACCTCCCTGGCCCTCAACCTCTTCACCTGTGAATTGGTCATCTGCGAGGATTAGAGGTCATTCACTCATTCATTTGCAAGTTGATGATACACCAGTGAACAGGACAGAAACTCCCTTCACACACAAGTGCTTAGCACCCCATAAATAATGACACGTGTAGACAAGCCCGATAACAGTCTGTCCAGGCATCTTGGCCCAGATCCACATGGTCCAAGGTCCCTGCAAACAGAGAAAGGCCACGTGAAAACCAGGCTTACTGTCACCCCAAGAAGTGCATGAGAGGTGAGGTCAAGGGTGTAAGAGAGCTTTGGGGCCAGAGGTCAGGACCCTAAGCCAAGCTCAGTGGGCTCCTGTCTGGGCCACCTTGGGACGTCCCATTCCTCACCGTAGACTTGCTGCTCAGGGCCATTGGAGAGTTGAGTGTCTATTCTGTGGTGCATCTGAGCCCCCACTACTTTGAATCTGGTTCTAGCTGGACCTCAAGCCCCAGGCCATCCCTGGTCACCTGGCTGGGCTGGTGAAGTGAGATCTGTCGGGACAACATCAGGGTGTCCTGGAGCTGTGAGTTCCTTCCATTCCCCTTTCATTTTTTCCCTCCTTTACAAAACAATGATGTTTTTAGCAGACCCTAGACATGGCTTTTTTATGTGAATTAAATTCAAGAAATCCTCAGTGAGTCCCAGGAAGTGTTTAGGTGTTAGGGACACAGACGTCAGCTGTACCCTCCTCTCCGGAAGAGTCACCCCACTCTGTTCATATTTAGAGTCATCCAAAGGCCACTGCTCTTCTCCCTGGCCCCGCAAATCATATATTCATCAAGAACTCTAATCTGGCCTAAATTAGAGTTATTAAAATAGAATTAGCTTCAGTGAAATTGTTTTTGTTTTCATGAACTAATTATTTAATTAAAGAAATAGTAATTATTTAATCTGAAAATTATATAAAAGATATTCAAACAGAAGAAAGGGTCCACAGTGGGGAGCGAAGTCTCTCCTGTCCCCCGCCCCCAGCAAAGGCGGCCACTGCTGGAGGTTTTCTTTACTGGCCTGGGATCTTGGTGGCCGGGGTGAGCCCAGGCTTCCTTTGGGAAGGCAGTAGAGGTGGGCATCTCTCTGCTTTCCCGGCCAAGAGCTCCGAGGCCAGAGGGGAGGAGGGAGAGTGGGAGCTTCCCGAGGAGTGAGGGTCCCCCAGAAGGCCAGAGTGAAGGTGGTGTCCTCAGGGGCCCTGCTGAGGACTGAGTTCAGTCCTCCGGCAGCCTCCAGGGGACACCTTAGGGTCAGGGGTCCACCAAGAGAGACCCCTGGAATTAGGGTGAATTAGGAAATAGAACTGGAGAGACCCGAATCTCACCGTGTGAGCAAGCAGAAGGGAGGGAACACTGGCTGAACATCTGCTCTCTGTCAAGGGCTTTGTTAGGTTGTTTTAAAATTAACCTTTAAATATACAAGTAGTGTAGGAATATATTTTCCGTGTAAAAAAATGGAACTTTACAGATAAGGCTAAATTCCCCTTTGATCTCCAATCTTGGTTTCCTCCTCCCTCTCCAGATGTAACCTCTATTTTCGATTTGATGTGAATCCTTCCAACTTTTTCCCCACATTTTTCATACATAGATGTTTTATTTTTATTTGTCTTTTAAGATTAATAGTATCATGCCTATTATTCTGCCACTTAATTTCTGGATTAATAATATAACTGGGAGTTTTTTTCAGGTGAGTACAGATCTGCACAAGAGCTTCCACGTGTGCTGTTTCATCGGATACTCACATCAGCCCCACTCCAGATGAGCAAACAGTGGCTCAGAGCACGCCAGTGACTCAGCCCAGCTGGTGAGTGCTGGAGCAGGATTCAGACGTGGACTTGTCTCTCCAAGTTTAGACTATACCTGCCCTTTACCTAACCTGCCTGTGGTTTGTGCCCTAAGTTTCCTTGGGCTTATGATATCATCAAATGGGTCATTTAAATGACAGCTTGATCATAATGCAAGGGACAGATTGGCCACCTCCCTTCCCTGTTAAAATGCCTCCATGGCTCCCTGACACCCAAGGAACTGGGTCTAAGTCCCTCGACCCGGTAAGAAAAGATCTTCTAGACAGGGCTCCTCATAACTTCTCCAGCCTTCCCTGGCCAGGCCCTGCCTCGTGGTCAATGGTCCGTCAAGTATGTGTTTTCTGACACCTCTAAGCAATTAACTCAGTTCTGACACTATCTCCAGGTAGTGGAGACCTGGACATGGTGTCAGATCCCACATGTTAAGGGCTCAGCCCTACAAGACTGGGCAACCCCCCACTTCGGAGGCCAGTCACAAGTCAGGTTGTCATCTGTGCTTCTGAGTGACCAGCTATAAGTGGGAGGTCCCTACGACCCCCTCTTTGGGTTCAATTAATTTGCTAGAGCGGCTCACAGAACTCAGAGAGATATTTACCTACGTTTACTAGTTTATTATAAAGGATACAGATGAAATACATAGAGTGAGGTATGTGGGAAGGGGCATGGAGCTTCCATGCTTCCTAGAACATGCCACTCTCCCAGAACCTGCGCTTGTTCACCAACCCGGAAGCTCTCTGAACCCCATCCACTTGGGTTTTTATGGAGCCTTCGTCACACAGCGTGATGGATTAAATTGTTAGCCTTTGCTGATTGAAGTCCACCTCTAGCCCCACTCCCCTCCCTGGAGATGGGGGAGAGGGCTAAGTTCCAACCCTTCAATCACTGGTTGGTTCCCCTGGCAACCAGCCCCCTTCCTTAGGTGCTTTTCAAAAGTCACCTCATTAACATAAACTCAGGTGTGGTTGAAAGTGACTTGTTATGAATTTCAAGACAACTTTATTGCTATTATCACTTAGGAAATTCCAAGGGTTTTAGGAGCTCTGTGCTAGAAGACCAAATACATAATTCTTATTATAAATCGTAATATCACACTCCAGAAAAAAAAAACTACTTGTGGTTCCCTTCACGCCATGCCTTTTTTTCTTCCATGTCCTTGCCCACGCAGGCCTCCCTGCCTGGAAGACCAGCTCCTCATCCTAACCTCTCTTTGCCTAGTTTACTGCAACTCATCCTTTAGGACTTAATACGAGGGCCATCTTCTCTCGGTTGCCCTCCCTGTTGCCCCCAGGCTGGGTTAGAGGTCTGTCCTCTGTGGTCCACAATGTCTTGTCCTTATCATTATCAAAGCATTTCCCATCCCATTCTAATTGTCATTATATCTGCCTCCCACTCTTGAGGGTGAGCTCCTTGAAGTGAGGGTCTCTGTCTCCTTCCCCTGTGACTCCAGGCCCCAAATGAGCCCTGCAGCATGTGGTGGGTGCTGCCTACATGTTTGTGGAGTAAAACGAATGCTTCAAGAGAGTGAATGATTGAGTCTGTTATCTGTGTAGGGGTTTCAGTGATGATGGGAGAGAGACTAGGTAAACAACAGGATAGTACCCAGAAGGGAAACCCAAGATCTCTTGATTCAATTTACTCAAATGGCAAGCATACTATCCAGACGTATGGTGACTTTGGAGCATATTTTCTCAAATCATCTTCTAGTTTAACGATTTCTCTCAGCTCCGTGATGTTCCTCTTTTTCTTCTCTTTCATCTGATCTTTAAGGCCGTTGAAAGGGGATACGTGCCAAGGTTTTAATCTGAAATCAATCCCACCCGGGGCTGGTTGAGCCGGTGGCTTCATCTCCTTGGTCACGTCGCTTGTTTCAAAAGGGCATTAAAACCCTCTGCCCACTCTTGAAACTGGCAGGGATTTCCTGAGAAGAGGGACTAGGGAGTTCACTTTTTGGAGGAGCTGTTCCCCTCCTCAAGATAACAGTTAAAACTTATTATCTCTTAATTAGCATTTTGCCTCAAAATTCCAGTGTCATCCTCTACTAGTACTAGAACTAGGGGAAGCCCAAAGCTTTCACCCATTTCCTTTCACTTCCCTTTTCTCTGAACAAACTTGGGGGAAAGCTCTCTTCATTTCTTTTTTCTTAATACAATTTAATGCTTCTTTCACTATAAAAGTATGAAAGAATACTTTTAAAAAGAAAAGAGCCCCACTTACTGAGACACCATCTCAGAGTTCTTCCAGTCTTGTTTCTATGTAGAGTTTTAAAAAATTATGTAATATACATACCAAAAAGTGTATATAGCACATATGTACAGTTTAAACAATTATAGAGTGAACACGCATATATTTGTCACCCAGCTTAAGAAGCAGACCATCACCAATACCTCAGGTGCCCCTCCCGCCTGACCCACCCAGAAGGGGCCACCATCTTGAATTTTGTGTAAGTCATTCCTTTGCTTTTCTTTATAGTTTCACTGTATATATATTGTGTCCCAAAACAGTGTAATGTTTTCAACCTTTATATAATCAGAATGTATTATTTTGCAACTTGCCTCTTTCATTTATTATGTTTGTGAGGTTCATCCATGTTGATGGTGTAGATCATTCATTTTCACTGCTCTCTCATAGTACATTGTATGCGTACACTGTGCTCCAATTTATTTATCCATTCTCCTGCTGGTGGACCTGTGGATGGTTTCCAGGATTTTTTTCATCTTTAAAACATTTTATTAAGTGAAATTATTAAGGATATATTTTTTATTGAGATATAATACATATAAACATAAAATTTGCCATTTTAACCATTTTTAAGTGTATACAGTCCAGTGGCATTAAGTATGTTCACATCGTTGTGCAACTGTCACCACCATCATCTCTAGAACTTTTTTCATCTTCCCAAACTGAAACTCTGTACCAATTAAACAATAACTCCCCATTCTCTTCTCCCCACGACCCCTGAAAACCGTCATTCTACTTTCCACCTCTATGAATTTGACTCCTCCAAGTACCTCATGGAAGTGGAATCATACAGTCTTTGTCTTTTTGTGACCGGCTTATTTTACTTAGCATAGTGCCCTCAAGGTTCATCCATGTCATAGCATGTGTCAAAATTTCCTTCCTTTTTAAGGCTGAATAATATTCCATTCTATGTATAGACCACATTTTGTTTATCCATCTATCTGTTGATGGACACGGGTTGTTGCCACCCTTTGGCTCTTATGAATGTGCTGCTATAAACATGGGTGGACAAAATATCTGTTTGAGTCCTTGCTATCAATTCTTTCAGGTGTATGTCCAGAAGTGGAATTACTGGATCAAATGGTAATTCTATTTTTAATTTTTGAGGTACCACCATATTGTTTTCCACAGCAGCTACGCCATTTTACATTCCCACCAGCAGTGCACAAGGGCTCCGATTTCTCCACATGCTCACCAACACTTGTTATTTTCTGGTGGTTTTTTGTTTGTTTGCTTGAAATAATAGCCGGTCTAATGTGTGTGTGAAGTGGTTCCAGGATTTTTAATAAACAAAGCAGCTATGACCTTTCTAGTATGTATACCCTGGTGCACATGTGCAAGAGGTTTTCCAGTTATATAATTAAGAATGGAGTTGCTGAGTCATAAGATATGTGTGTGTGTTATTTTCTGATGCAGCAGTATCAGTGTACACTGTCATTAAGAGTAGATGATCATTCTAATTGCTCCACATCCTAACACTATTGTCAGACTTATAATTTTCACCAGATTGGTGGGTGTGAAATGATATTTCAATGTGGTTTTATTTTGCATTTTCATGAGTAATAACAAGATTAAGCATCTTGTCATAGGTTTCTTGGTCATATTTGTTTTCTTTTATGTAAAATATCTTTTTAAGTCTTTTGCCCATTTTCCCTATTAGATTGTTTGCTTTAGTTTTACGAATTTGTAGGACTTCTTTATCTATTCTGGATAATAATCATTTATGGATTACACATTACAAATATCTTCTCCAGATTTATGGTTTGTCATTTCATCTCTTTTAATGAACAGAAATTATTTTTTTTAGTCAAATGTATCAATCTTTTTTTGTATGGCTATACTTTCTGTATTTTGCTTAAGAAATCTGTCTCTACCTGAGATCATAAAGATATTCTATATTTTCCTCTAAGAGTTTTTTCCCCAGCTTTTAACATTGTGTAAGTTTAACATGTACAATGTGATGATTTAATACACGTATGTATTGTGAAATGATGACCACAGCAAGATTAGTTAACACATCCATCACCTTACATAGTTACTATTTTTGTGTGTGTGTATGGTGAGAACATTTAAGATCTACTGTCTTAGCAAATTTCAAGTATAAAATACAATACTGTAAATATAGTCACCATGTTGTACGTTAGATCCCCAGAACTTATTTATCTATAACTGAAAGTTTGTACCCTTTAACTAACATCTCCCCATCTCCCCCACTCCCCAGTCCCTGTCAACCACCATTCTACTGTTTCTATGAGTTCGATATTTTTTAGATTCCACATATAAGTTAGATCATCAGTATTTGTCTTTCTCTATCTGACTTACTGCACTTAGCATAATACCTTCAAGGTCAATCCATGTTGTTGCAAATGGCAGAATTTCCTTTTTTTTAATGTCTGAATAATTCTTTTAAGAGTTTTAAGGTTTTTCTTTTACATTTAAGGCCTTAATCTACCTGGAATTGATTTTTTGTGTGCTAAGGGGTATTGTTTTCCCCATTTAGATAGCCAGTTTTCCCAGCTTTATTTATGGAATCATTGGTTCTCTCCCCATTGGTCTTCAGGGTATCCTCCATCAGAAATTAGGTTTTCTAATACATGTGGATCCCTTTATTGGGGCCCTTTATTCTTTTCCATTAACCTATTTGTCGATCCCTGTACCAATTTCATTGTGGTTGGTAAGTTAATTCCCTGCCCAGAATTCTGCTTTGGGAGTGTCTTAGCCTTTCTTGGCTCTTTACTCTTCCATATAAATTGAAGATTCAGCTTGCCAAGTTATATGAAAAACTGATTTGGGCTTTCGATTGAAATAGTGTTAGGACACTGAGGAGAATTGCCTCCCTATCCACAAACATGGTATGCGTCTCCATGTATGTAGGTTTTCTTTAATGTCACCTAATAAAATTGACTAAGGAAAAGTCACTACTATTTAAACAGTAGATATTTATCTGGGCAAATAGAATTGCAATTTGGGAGACACAGATTGGGTAGAAACCCAAAACGTGTTCCGATTACAGGAGAGGGGCTTAGAGTTTTTATGGGAAAAAGGGAAGAAGATGAGGTAAGTTGTATTAAGTAAGAGTTCAGTGGTGCTAGATGAGGTGAGGCTACGTTTGTATGTCATAGATTGGCTTGAGATTCGGTCATCAGGCAAAAGGCTAGACTTGTCCTTCGTTGATTGGTTAGTGATTCGGTCATCAGCAAAGTCCAGTTTTATCAGTCCTTACAGACAGGATATTCTTGTCCTTACTGACTTCTTGGAATGTTGGCGGTTTGGTCCAGTTTGGAAGATAAAGAAAACAAGACATACCAGGCAGTTCCTCTGAAGTGGCTGCTCAGCTCTATTTAGTATGGCTCCGCTCTTGTCATCCTTCTCATCACTTTCTTAAAAAGGCCTTGACAACTTATCTGAGGTGCCTTATGTTTCTGGTTGCTTTTGTAAATAGAATATTGTGTCCATGTACTTCTAAAATGTACTCGTAGTCACACTGTATATAATGTGCTTTTTTCCACTTATATTCTATTACACAACTCTTTTCCAAGCGTTACTGAATATTTGTAGGGAGGGGTGACTGTCTTGCTATTTTGGACACCTCAGATTTCTGGGTTTTATTTTGCTCTAGTCTCATTAGATGTTTGTTTTCCTCAAAGAACCTGCGGTTTGGGGTCTGACAAACTGGAATCACAATCCTTGCTCTCCCTCACCTTAGACCACATCGTTAACCTCTCTGTGCCTTTCTTCCTCATCTCTAAAAGGGAGATCATGATGACACTGAAGCCAGGCACCTGAGGGTTACTGTAAATATTCAATAAGATTACCTTTGATCTTGTTATGAAAAGAAGTTAATCTTGTCAATTTGCTGTTTTCCTGTTTAACCTGAGGGGTAACTCAAGGGTCACAAGGATTTATGAGCTTGTTTGACAGAATAAAGAGAATGCCTTCAGGGATGACTGGAGAACCAGCCCCCAGTGGCCCAGAAGTCAGATTGCCCAGGGGCTTATTGGGAGTGAAAGAAACACGGATTACCCCTTTGTTTCTCCTCCTGCCACACCCCTTGGCTCTATAAAACCCCTGCCTTCTCTTGTTAAGGCGGATTTGAGAGAACCCAGGCTCCCGCCTTCTTGTCTTGGCCAATTCAAATAAATCTTTTTCCATCTCAGAGCACCAATATCTCAGTGTTTGGCTTACTGTGCATCGAATTTGAGATTAAGAGGTTTGGTATCATTTTCTCCTTCATGGGTGATTGTGATGATTAAATGAGATAATAGAATATAATGCCTAGCATGGAGCCTGTAATACAGTGAGAGCTTAATGAAAATTAGCTATTATTATTTCTCAAGAAAAACTTTTATTTTCCTTCTATTTTGCTAGGTATCGATCTAGTTGAAATCAGGGTTTGAAAAATTGGAAAAGAAAAAGCAGGATTTCTGCTTTCTGTTTCACCTGATCTCCCTCTCACACTCCTGCCATTCTGCTCCCTGCTCCAGAGTTCGATCCAGGTGGCCAGTGCTGGACAGAGGGCTCCCCGACCCTCCAGCTGGCAACAGAGTAGACAATGGAGACACCTCCTATCTTGAGGATGCCCACTCCAGGCTAAGTCCTGAATCTGTTTCCTCTTCCCGCTTCTCCAGTCTCACGGCTGCTCCCTGATCTCCCTGCCTCTTATCTCTCCCCATCTTGTCACCTCAGCAAGACTTCCCATATCTCAACTTTACCACCTGGTAGTGCCACCCCCGGCTTAGAGCCTTCCATGGCTCCCCACTGTCCTCAGGATGAAACCCAAGGTCATTGGTCTGCTTTTCAAGGCCCTGCATGATCTGGCCTCCAATTAATTGCTATCACGGACCAAACTCCTATTCTGTATCTTACACATGTTGCCAGAGCTGCTATACAAAACTGCTGGGTGGAAATCATTCTTCCACTTTATAGAGGCTCACACAGAGAGGTGAAATGACTCCTCAGAGACCTCGCAGTTAGGAATTATAGACACGGGATTTGAACCCAAGTCTCTGGCTGCCAGGCCACCTCTATTCCCCTGCACCTCGGCTCTCTCACAAAGGTTAAAGCCCCAACTTAATCCAGTGTGACCTGCAAACAGCCCTGGGAGAGTAACACAGTGACTCTCTCTCTTTCTCACTGTTTCAGCAGAAGTGAGTAAGAGGGTCTAAAATGGGTCAGGGAGAGGGTAAAGGTCAAAAGAACAGTCCGAGGTAAAAGAGAAAGTGTGCCTTGCCCGGCCCTTTTCATCTGAGGCTGAGCCCTGGGGTGGGGGCTAGGCTAAGCTCCAGGGCAGGCAGTGGTGACAAGGCTCATGGGAGGGGCAGGGCGGGGAGAGTGGGTGAGGTAAGGGCTGAGGATGACGTAAGGGGTGAGGGGGGAAGTGACTATGACCAGGAAATAAGCATGCCGAAACCACCGAGGAGGATCATCAGACTATTCCTGGCATCGATTGACATTTAAAAAATAGTAATGATTACATTTTAAAATTCTTTGTGCTACTCATTTGCCTGACCATTCAATCACTCCAATAACCCTGAAAAGTGGCTATTACTATTCTCATTTTACAGAGAAGGAAATTGAAGCTCAGAGAGCCGAGGGGACTTGCTCAAGGGCCATCAGCTAAGAAGTGACAAAATCTAAAACGTGCTACCAGTCTGCCCGGTGCCCCAGCCCTCCCCCTCACTGTCCCCTCCACCAGTGCACCACTCTGCAGTCATCTCGGTTCCTCCAGGTGTGGCCGAGCAATTTGGGGGCCATATAAAGGTCATAAATGTTTTGCTAGACGGCAAATGTTCCAACAAGAAGAAGAATCTAAGAGAAAGACACTGGGAACCCCGCCACTGGGTGGTTGCAATATTACATCCCCCCACATTCTGGGCAGCCGGGATCTGTGCGTTCCCTGCCTGCGTGTTCCCAAGTCCACTGTCAGAGCCTGCACAGGCCTCTCCCCGAGTACTTCCTGACAAGGGTAGACCTAGTGCTGAGGGATGACCATGGGGCTGCTTTTGGGTGTGGGGGAGTGGGCCGCAAATATGGGCAGGGCTGTCCCCACAGCTGCCCAGAGGCTGGATCTGGGACAGAAGGGGAAGGGGGCAGGCGGTGGTCAGGGGCCTCCTCGTGCTCTCTTTCTCTGGGCCCTGAATGTTAGGGACAGGCCTGGACATGGGCGTAATCGTTGGCGCCACTCACATAAACAGGAATCTTTACGTGTTAAAGATTTTGTTCTTATTATCTTTAAACTAAATCAGGGTATAGGGTATTGCTCTGCTCTCTGATGCATAGCCAGTAAAACAAAAGATTATCAGGAACTAAAACCAGATGTCTGCCCCATCCGGAGATCAGCCCCCTATATAACTGGCCTGTAGTCTTTGTTCTGGAAGATGGTTCTTTCGGACGTTAGTCAGCCATCGTCCCCCTTGGTAGCAAGCTGTAATAAAACCCTTTCTCTCCTACCACCTTGCCTCTCGACTATTGTCATGACTTCTGGTCGGCAAACAACTCCCCTTGGGCAGTAACATAATTACTCCTTCAGTATAAAATTAACATACATCCAGAGAAGAAATTAATTGTTCAAAAGAGTGGAGAATGGCATGCCACGGCCTCTGGACCCTCTCCGGAAGTAACCACAGTAAAGAGTTTGTTGTGGGTGCAAGTGAGACCCTGGGCAGGCCTGAAGGACGGCAGTATCCCAGCTTGACTATCAGCCAGCTGTTTGTGTTACCAAATGCTCAGTCCCCTTAGCTTCGGTCCCGCCGAGTCAGAAATGCCAGGAAGAGCAGGGGAAAAGGAGAGGAAGCCGGGGGCTTGGAGCGGGCAGGGGAGTTACAGGTGGAGCTGGGAGTGGAGAGCGGGGCAAGACGGAGAGAGGGCCTTCAGGAAAGGAGCAGGGGTATTTAAATGGAGTTTCCAGAAGCCTCCTTGAGCCCTGTGCAATGCACACCTTCCTCCATCTCTATAGCAAACAGTAGTAAAATCTGTTATTGAGATTTCCATTTCTGGCAATATGGTGGACCAGATCGTGTATACACTTTTTATGTAAAATTAAAAAGAAAATCCAAACATTTGGCAATACTTCAGGACTGGGTTTATAGTTTGGGGGCAGATGGTCAGACTTATGGTGCGGTGAGCCTCGGTTCAGGAGCAGGGCAGCTGGAGGGGCTGGTTCCCACTGGGTAGCATGTCTGTGCGGTTTTCTCTCTTCCTCCCTTTTTCCCTCCGTCCCTCCCTTCCTTTTTATCTATCAATCTAAAGATCTATTTATCTATCTGTCTATCTATCTGATCTATCACCTATCTATCAATCATCTACTCACCTTTCCTGCACAAAATGGGTTATACTGTTCTGCAACATAATCTTTAAATTCAATACTGTCTCTTGGACAGCTATGTCAGCCAATGGTCATCTATCATGTCTTATCCAAAGGCTACATGCATTAGGAGGTGTATTTTTGAAGGTTGAAGAGATCTCATGCCCACGTGTGGCTTCTGCTACTGGAAGGGCCACCCATCCATTCAATTTTTTCTAAGTGCGTTTATTAGATTCTTGCAATGCCTCACACCTGGTCTCCCGCGCCCCCCGTGAGAGTCTGTTCTGAGTACAGCAGCCGGCGTGATTGTCTCTCTCTCCCGCTCACGACCCTCCAGCAGCCCCCATCTCCCTGGGGCTCACAGGCAGTACCTGTTAACACCCTGACCCTCTCCTCTCACTCAGGCTTCTCCACCCTGCCCACCCTTTGCTGTTCTTCAGATGAGCCCAGGCACTCCCACCTCACGGCCCGCACCTGCTGTTCGCTGAGCCGGAACACCCCTCCCCCAAGACCACAGTGCTCCCCTCATCTTCTTGGGGTCTTCACCCCAATGTCCCGTTCTCACTGAGGTCCTCCCTAGCTGTCATATTTAGAACTGGAACCCCTCTCCACCCCAAGCACCCCCCATTCTCCCCCCCGCTTCATTTTTCCTGCCACACTTAGCACCATCTGACACACATTTTACTTATTTGTTTGTTTACTGCCTGTCTCCCCCTCTTCCTCCCACGAGAATGCCAGCTCTACCAGGGCAGGGATTTTCGTGCTGCTTTTTAGGCTCTATTCTTTCCAGAACAAGGCCTGGCCAATCAGGGCTGCTCAGTAAATGTTTGTTGAATGGAATGGAGTATAGAAGTTGAATTCTGGGGGTGTGTTTCCTTCCTGCTCGTTGAAGAGAGAGAAGCGTTTCCTTTAACCCAGCTCTGAAGACCCTTCCTGAGTTTGCCTTCCGACCACTCTAGTCTCTTCACTGGCCCTCTCGCTGCCCGGCCACCTTTATCCCAGACTCTGTGGTGCACCTCTGGTGACATCCAGGTCCCCCAAAGGCCACATGTCCTCTCATGTGTCTCTGCCCAGAGATCCCTAACCTTGGATGACTTCCACCAGCCTTCCAGACTCAGCTGTTAAGTGCTCACTCCTGCAGGCAGTATTTTCTTGCCTTGGTTGGGCGACATCACCTTTGGGCTCCCCCATCCCCAGGGCTCCCCTCTCCCTGGCCTCTCTCTCTCACCACAGAGACCTGCTTCTTCCTCTGCCTCCCTGAGGGCTCCTGACCCAAGCACCTGGCACACAGCAGGCTTCCCTCTCGGGGACAGAGTGAGAATGAACGGCAGAATGGGTGGGGCTGGAGCTGGGGCTGGGGCTGGGGGACTCACCTACAGCACGATTTGGTCGAAGGCTGCTCTTGCCCTGATCCAATCCTGAAAGAAATTCTCCATTCATGAAAGAATGGAGAAACAGATGAGCAATTAAATGCCTGAGTCCAGAGTAATGATGATTAAGGAACGTTGCGAAAGGACGTTATTACAAGGCTCTGAAAGTATTTGAAAGCTCTCTGAGTTCGGGAGAGTGGTTTGGGTGGGCTGGGCCTGACTGTTATCAGAAGATGCCAGGCCCCTCATTCCTGCCCTGTTAGGTCACTGTGAACCGTGAGCCGAGAGCGAGGCCAGATGTCACTGTTCACACCTCACCTTAGCTCACCCCCCTGAGAGAGGCAACGGTGGACAGATCTGGGGAAGGGCGACCCTGCGGTGGGTTCTCGACCCAGGACAGTGTGATCTGTAGAAAGGGATGACAGTTATGAGATCTAAGACATCTCAGGAAGCGGCGGAGGAGATTAAATGGGATCCTGCTGGCACAGTGCGTGGCGCAGGACTCGGCACATAGTAAACCCTCAATAAATGCAGGAGGACACTGTTAATGTGGACCATTCCTCCAGAATGTCAACTCCTTGAAGCAGGGATGCTGTGCCTGTCTCCGCAGTATCCCCAGAGCCTGAAGCAGTGCCTGGCACACGGTTGGTGAGGGCATGAGTGGAGCGATTATGTAACCGCCTCCTGGTGACGGACCCCGGGTGACAGCTCGGGGCGAGCGCTTGGTTCCCACCGCTCAGTGCCGCAATCGCCTGTTCCCCCGCCAGCCCTGCGCAGCCCTGACGGGCAGTGACCACACAGGGCCCATGACTCGCTGGGTACTTCTCTAAACGCTCCCCGGAGCCGCGGAATCCCCAGGGCCTGGCTCATCAGGACGAGCAGATGACTTGGGGCCCATTGCGGCCCACCTTCCCGTTAGCTGAGCGCTGGTCAGCAGGGCAGCTGGAGCTTGAAGTTCTGTTTGGGGAAGGGAACAGAACGTATAGCCCTGGGGGGAGGGACACTGCGCAAGCCCCCCAGAGCAGGAAATGAGCCCAGCCTGTCCACACCACAGCTCCTTTTCGAAGCTCACTTCTCCCTCCTCTGACCCTGAGCCGCCTTCACCCTGGAGACTGTTCAGTTCCCCGGAGTGAGTCAGCAACATCGGCTCACCGCTGGGGGGCAAGTTCACGGACCATCTGACGGTAATAATAGCCAATTTATATGGGGCACTTACTCTGTGCCAGGTCCTGTGCTAAATGAAAAGATTTTATTTCATTTCCTCTACAGACATCCACCGTTTCCTCAAACACTCTGTTCTTTGATGCAGCTGTTCCTTCACGTAGGCTGTTCCTCAGTTTAAAATGCTCTTCCTGGCTTTATCCACCTCTGGCACCCAGCTCCTCCGTCACCTCCTCTCAGAAGTCTTCCCCAGCTTGCCTGAGACAATAAAATCATAGCCTCCCATGGGCCCCCAGAGCCGTCACTTGGGTTTGTGTGTCTGTCTCCCCCTGAACAGTGGCCCCTCCAGAACCCCAGGAGGCGCCACGTTCACCTCCTTCTCCCGCATGTCCACCTCCACCCTGTAAGTGTCAGCTTCTCCCTTCTCGATTCCTTGGCACTTCATCTCCCTCTCTCGTATGCCCCTCATCCCTTTGTCTTTATGTTTGTCTTTATTTCAAGGACAGTGCTCATCGCCTTGTAGGTATTTGTAAATGTGAGTCGAATGACACAAATTAATTAGTGATCTTACTTGCAGGGTACAGAATAGGAGGCATTCAATTATTTGCCTGTAGAATCTGTGGTTACCTCCAGCAAGAAATCATCAGAATAGGTAGGGAATGATGAAGTCAGAAGAATAAAGAGAAGGTAGAAGGTGCTGGAACTAATATTTTCTGAGCACCTAAATGTGCCAGGTGTGTGTTTCATTAACTCCCCACCATAATCCAGTGAAGCGAATATTATGATCCCCTTTTTATAGACAAAAAAAATGAAGGCACAGAGAGGTGAGGTGATTTGCCTAAGATCACACAGTAAGCAAGCGGCAGAGTTGGGGTTTGAGCCCCATCTGCTTGGTTTCATCAGCTGGATGAAGAAGGCTAGGGTTATTGCTGCGTTGTGAGAGCGTGGGGAAAAGTGTAAGGGGCTGCAGGAAACTGGGGGAGAAGGAACGGGATATGTCGGCCTGTGGATCAGACCCAGACCCCTGGGCGTGCACTGTCCCTGCCTTCCAGATGTCCCCTGTCATATTTCCCCAGGACAGATGTTTGCTGGCCTGTGGACCCACCCCAGACTCTTCCAACACGTTTAACCACTTTCTCTTGGGCCAGCTCTGCTTTTCGAGTATCTTGCTTCTTTTTTCTAATATCGATCCTGTCCTAAATGCTTCTCTCTCAGTCCCTGGACCAGAGTTTGGGGAACCTTGACCCCACAGGATTGTGCAACGCCCACTGAAGGCTCCAGGAACCCACAACTTCTCAATACTGCTGAACTGGGTGAAATTTTCCAGTAACCACCTCCTCCCCTGACTAACACTTTCTTAGCTTGGCAAGGCAATGTCCTATTTTTAAGGAACCCAGTCATTTGGTTGAGATTCTTTATTTGTTTTATTTTAATGACCTTCTGAATCATTCATTTTTCTACTTTTGAACTGATTCACTCTTGGATACTTCCTTGTATAGAAATCCAACCCTTTTTCTAAGACTCAGCACCAACAACCACCTCCTTCTGGAAATTCTCCTCATCCATACCATCCCCTCTCCAGGAAGAAACGTTCCCCTCCTCCCTTTCTGTGCCATTCATCTGGCATTTATTATATTGTCATTGTCATTATCATAATGACAAAAATGACATGCCAGTCACTTGAAATGTTTCATATAATTCTCGTTATGACCACGGGAAGAAAGTAGTTGTGATTTCCATTTTACAGACGGTGAAACTGATCCTCAGGAAGACTCTCGCTCAAGGTCACACAAACTCAGTGAAGAAGCTGAGATCTAAGCCGCCCAGCCAGGCTCCAGAGTGAGTCTTGAAGACCGCTCTTCGCGTGGGGACCCCATGCTCTTGCTGGGATGGTGGTCTGATGTCCGTCACACACCCCGGACTGTAAGCTCCAGGACGTGTTTGTTCCATGTTCCATGTACGTAGTAAATATCTGCAGTAAATAGCTGATGTTCCCTAGACATTGACCAATGGCTGGGGGACTTCCTGTCCCTCCTATAGTGTTAGCTGCTTGCAGCTTACACAATTTTGCGTTCTTACGACATCGAGAGCTTGGTAGCAAAAACAATCAATACACATTGAATGAAGGAAGGAAGGGATGGGCATGGGCTTGGAAGATTCCAGTGGACATATTTTCTAGCTGAAAAATCTTCTATAGGAAATTTTAAAAATTCTCTCTGTAGCTCAAGACCAATGCTGCCAGACAAGACCTCCTCATCCCTTTTTTTTGGGTTGAACTAACAAAATCTCACGGACTAAGGGTTCAGTTTAAGTTCACTCTACACACCTCTAATGGGTATCTACTGTGGGCCAGGCCCTGTCTCGTGGGCTAGTGCTGGAGATGGCTGCGTGAGCCGCTCAGCAGGTGGAGGTCCTCTGGGTGCCCACCCTCCCTCCACTCCCCTGGGAGACAAGCTCCCTACTGCCTTGAGAGGAGGCAAGGGTGGGGCCTTGGACCAGGGGCAGGGAGGGGCAGTGCCCAGTCTGGTCAAAGGGGCCCAGGCAAGAGAGATCTCAACAAGCCAGCAGCCTCCAGGAAGTGAAGGCAAGCAGCAGAGCGGAGGTCTGGAGGAGGCCGGCCTGTCCCTCCAGGAATGTGAAGAAGACAGGCCTTTGGACCTGTGACAGTGGAAGAACTGGATGAGGTGGAAAAGCTCTGGGAAGGGTAACAGAAACAAGAAGCCCATTGGGGGCAGTACATGGAGGCAGAGAGTTAAGGGTCCCCTTATCATTCAATTGAATGCTTTTTACCACAAATTCTGTTTTGTCTGTTATCAATATTGCTAGCCCTGCTTGCTTTTTGTCTGTCTTTTCCTGATCATCCTGTACCCAGCCTTTCACTAAAACCTCACAGGGACACTTTGTCTCAGGTGGGTCTTCCGTTACCAGCATCTCCTTGGCTTTTTACTTAGGGGGTTTGGGGCCCAAACTGCAGGCTTTGCCTTTTGATAGGAGCATTCCACCCGGGAAGCAGTAGAGCCCAGGGGCTAAAACAGGCTTCTGGGGCCAGGCTGCCTGGGCCGGAGAGTCTGCTGACAGCTTACCAATATTGAATGGAGCCTTCAATGCACCCCTAGTGCTTTCTCTTCTGTCCCCAACTCAAAGATAAGGTAGAGCAGAGCGTCCCCGCCAGACAGATGGGGAAATGGACTCAGAGACACGAAGTCAATTGCTCAAGGCCACATGGCAGGAACATTTAATTGGCACACCAAGGCACTCACACATTTGGGGGGGCCAATTGACCATCTTTAACTCAAGAGCTTCTTGACTCTTGGATTTGGCTGGAAGGGCAGGGAGCCCTGACCTACTTCTTCTCATGGTCAAGGATGAGACTCAGACATGTTGATGGCAAAGTAATAACAACAGTAGTAATAATACTACCAGCAAACACTCGTTCAGAATTCACTATGTGCCCAGCACGATTCCATATGCTTGATGAGTTTCATTTTGTTTACTTTTCTTAGCATAATGACTAAGAGCAAGGACTCTGAAGCCAGATAGCTTGGGTATGAATCTCAGCTCTGCCACTTACTGGCTGTGTGGCCTTAGGCAAGTTACTTTACCTCTCTGGGCCTCAGTTTCCTGATGCATAAAATGGGGCTGGTTATAGCACCTTATAATAGATCCCAAGCACACAATAAATGGTATATAACTATTACTGTTCCATTTTAAGAAATCTAATACCAGCTTCCTCTTTTCTTGGCTTATGAATGGTGAGTGAATAAAAAAGAAAAGTGACAGGAGGGAATGGTTCACATTTCAGAGTTGCAAACAAAAGAGAAGAGACTTTTTAAATAAAAAAGACATCAGAGTTGATAGCCATGGTCTCTATTTACAAATGGGGAAACAGAGGCTCAGAGAGGGTAAACTAGTTTCCTGAAATCACACAGCCAATGAGCAGCAGAAGGAAGATTTGAACTCAGATCTGTCTGACGTCATAGCTCACGTCCTTAATCCCGACGCCATATGGCCAGTCCCGGTGGTCATGGAAAGATCTGGTCCCTGGCCCTGAATTTAAAATGGAAATATGAGTCACCGGCTGTCCCCAGGGATGCCTGGGGAGTGAGAGGAGCTCAGCTATGGGGCAGAATGTTCCGCCAGATGCTGAGGAGCAGCTGCCAACACCACTCAGTTTCTTTCATGCTGAGGAGGGGGAGGAGGAGAGCACGGAGGAACAGGGCTCACTGGCCAGGAGCGCAGCCTGGAACGGGGCCACGACTTGGGGAGTTATGTTAGGCTCACACATCTGGCCTCTGGAATGCTGAGGCCCCAGAGGACAGGCTTGAGCATCTGCTTCTCTGAAATAACCCAGGCGGCTTCGTGGAGAAAAGTCTCGGGATTTCTAGGCTCTCCTGGACCAACCCAGGTGGTGACGTGTGAAATGGGCATTCTTTGCCCACTGATGAAGGCCAGGTCTCTGTAGTCACAGGGTCGGAAGAAGTAAGACTTCAGAGTCAGATGGCTCTGGGATGGATTCCTGCTGGGCGACCCTGGCCCGTGCCTCGGTTTCCTCATCCGCATGCGAGGATCACATTCCTCCTTTGCAGGGTCTGGAGAAGGGATAGCACGCAGAATGCCGGGCACTTGGGTAGACGTGCAGTCAATGCTCCTGTCCACCTGCCTCATCAATGAGCGAATGAGTGAATTTGTATGGTGTCCAGCATAGCGCCAATGTGTGGTGGGTGGTCACCACCTTGCTGACCCCTGCAGTTAGAGGCGTTGTGCCTGATCTTTCTGTCCTGGTTCCAGTTTCCACTTTGCTCCAAGAAGAATGGAGTCCTGTCTGGCCTCTTCCAAGCCGCAGCTGAAGGTGAAGAATAAGGAGGAGCTCAGCCTTTTCGCCCTCGTCGCGCCCATTGACGGGGGGCCCCACCTGACTCATTTTTGACGCTTGTGCTGGTTCTACCTGGGAAAGTTTGGGACTGGCCAGTGTGACTTGGTGAAATCGGTGATTCATTTTGGTCCCAAAGGGAACAAAAGCCCAGGTCTTCCCAAGCTCCCCTCTGGTCAGGCTGGCCTCATCTCTCAGTTGGGGAATTGAGTAACCCTCCTCCTTAGGGCTGCTCCTGTTTTCACTTTGCCTGGGACTTCAGAAATCAAACAGCACCTTCCTCTTTTCTTTGTTCCTGGGGGAAAAAAGGTGAGTATATAAAGGGAGGGCTGAAAAGAGGAACTGAGCCACCATTCCTCCCATGGTGGCCATGGGAATAGACTTCTCCGAGAAGGAGCATCTGAAGCCCCATGTGCCCCTCATCACGACCTCTTTCTCTGCCTGGCTGCAGGGAGGGCCTGCAGCCTGCCATCCAAATTCCCTCCGTAAAGGTGGAAAAATAACCCTCTCTCCACAATCTGCTGGAATTTTTAAAAAATATCCTTGATGATATAATTTGCCTGGGGCACTAGTCACTGATTCCCTGCTTGGATAAACCATATGACCTCAATTTCCTCTCTGCAAAATGAAGATCACCATATCAGCCCGCCAAAGCTGTCATGGGCCACAAAGAAGATGATGGACACGAAGCACAAAGCATGTGTCTGGTGGGATAAATCCCCTCCCTGAGTTTCACTGAGGAACCGGGCAGTGGATGGGGTGTGGGCTTCTGTGATTTGTGTCTTTGTTCCCATGTTAGGGTTCCACTTATCTGGAGGTCAGACCTCCTGCCAGAGGCTGGACCCTCAGTTACACGAGCCCCAGCCGTAGGAACAGAGTGAGTAGACAGGAATCCTGAGTCGGGACTCAGAGTCACAAAGCCCAAGCACACATCTTTGAAGCCTCAGCTGAGACAATCGGGATAAAAGGAGGTACAAGCTGGAGGTCTTCAGAAGCCATCATCTCAAACGATGTGGCGTGGGCCGTCACTTCCCCTTTCTGGGCCTGAGGGTTTTTTTTATCAGTAAAATGGAGATGATAATTCCCACCTCACAGAGCTGCAGGGACTTGGGCATGACTTAGCGATTACGGGCACGACCCTGGGGTTCAGATCCCAGCAGAAGGAGGCCATCTCATCACGGGGAACCTTGCTCGCTCATCCGCACAGCGAGGGTGGTCATAATATCTACGCAGAGGGTGCCATGAGACGATCGGTGAAGTGTTCGCAGCCGGTGGATCCATGACCGATGGTTGCTGTCACGTCAATCACCGGCTCTAGTTTCTGGCATAGAGCAGGGGTTCCAGCAATGCTCACTACTGTGGGGATGGAGATGCCCATTAACAGAGAACACAAAAATAGAATCACAGGGCGTTAGCCATCAAAGGGACAGTGGACGGAGATCACAACCTTATTTTAGATCATCCCCTTACTTTACTCAGGGGATATGGAGCCCAGAGTGGAGAAGCGCCAGCCCAAGGTCACCATGAGCTGAAGGCAGAGCCAAGATGGAAGCTCATTCTTCCCTGTCCAGGGCTCTTGGCTGACCCTACTTCACCCAGCAGACTGGGGCCATCTAGAGTGAGGACACTCATGGGCCTCCGTTTCTCCCTAGGAATTGCTCAGAGACAGCCCAGGGCAGCCCAGGCTTCAGGCTGGTTGGAATCATCCAGAAGGAACTGGAGGGAACTATCGGTGGCAGCAGGGAAATGCCAGTGCCTTTCAGAGAGCTCTGCCCCAGTGAGTCAAGGTGACAGCCCTGCTTTGGAAAGCAGTCCAGCATCCAGGAAGGCTTGTGTGTGCGTGTGCAAGTGTGTCGTTCAGAGACAACTGTTGTCAACAATGACAATGGCCACCATTTGGTGAGTGCTGACCGTGGCCCAGGCCCTGTGCCAAGTGTGTGCATCTCGAGAATCCTCACGGTGACCCTGTGGGGTAAGCGCTCTATTACCCCAGCAAACAGAGGCACAGAGAAGCTAAGGAACTGGTTCAAGGCCCCACGCACGGCTAGTCTGTGGTGGAGCTGGGACTTGAACCTGGGCAGTGTGGCCCACAGCCTGTGACCCCCATCCCCTCTGCTGCACCATTCTTCATGCCTGTGTCACCCGTCTCACTGCTTCACACGGTTTTCACTGCTGTGATCTCATCCTTGTGTGCAGCCCTATGAGGCTCAAAGGGTCCTAGCCTGGGTCCGCCACCAGGGAGGGTCTCATTCACTCAGTAGGTGTTTCCGAGCCCTACCACACGCCAGGGCCTGAGCCAGGTGCAGGCAAGGGTGGGAGTAGGATCAGGCTTGGGGCTGGCCATCACCGGGTGTGTGGCCTAGACTAAGCAGAAATCAACCTGACCATGATCTGTGCCCTCCCAGGCACTGGAGGTGGACAGGGTGGCCTCAGTGGGAATGCTCAGCTGGATGAGGGACGTGGATGCTGGGGTCAAGAGTCGGGGATTCTGGTCTCTGCTCTGTGCTGGAAGATTTGCAGTCACCTTGGCCAGCCCCTGCGCCTCACTGTGTTACCGCACAAAGGGCATGATCTCCTCGCCTAGAGACAAGAGCCAGTCGTCAAGAGGCGAGATGGTGGAGAAGAAAGGGCAGTTCATTACAGCTTGCTAGCAAGGGGGAAGATGGCCGATTAATGTCGCAAAGAACCGTCTTACAGAATGAAGACTACAGGCCAGTTATATAGGGGCTGGTCTCCGCGTTGGGGAGGCAGTTGGTCTTAGTTCCTGACAGTCTTTTGTTTTACTGGACATGCATCAGGGACCAGAGCAACGCCCTATACCCTGATCTTTCAGTTGTCATTGATGATGGCTATCAGCATAGACTCTCTGCCCTGGGGTCATCACATTCCTGAGGAACTCAAGAGAACAAAGTTATCAATTTATAGCAGCTGGGAGGGGCCATAAAATCCAGAGTTAGTCAGAGGTCATTCAAAGGTACAATATGGTTTCTTTCCTACAGTATGGCTTCCTTTACGTCAACCTTGTGTTGAGCCGGTATCAACTGGTTTTCTCCAACAGGATAATGAGGCCAGGGTGAGTAGGGTGGTCTTGAAGAATGCTTTCAGCTGGCTGAGACAGTGGGGCTATGACTTGCCCAAGCCCCCCAACCCGGCCGGCATCAGGCTTGGGCTGAGGGCCCCGTGGGCAGCCTTTCCCAGTCTGGCCCTGCCTGGGTCTCAGGCTGTGTTTCAGATCCTTGGGCAGCCCCATCACACGCTGGCTCACAGGTGACACCAAATGTCCCTGTGAGTCCCTCCTCACGCCTCCATCCTGACCCGGGAGAGGTCTCTTTTGGTCTGTGTCCTCAGGAAGATCACAAGCATCAAAACACATCTGAAGACACTGGGTCATGCTCTTCAAAGTCCCTCTGCAGATACTTTCTCATTTCAAACTGATAAAATGCAAAATTTGAATTAATAATTCAAAACAATAATAAAGGTGCCATTTACCGAGTTGCAGGTGAAGGGGCCTTTATATATGCCTCTAGTCCTCATAGTAACCCTTTCACGGTGTTGTTATAATTATCATTGCGTTTTGCGATGAGGAGACTGAGGTTCTGAGAGGTAGAGGCGATTATGAAAGGTCACAGAGCTGGGAGGTGACAGAACCAGCAAACGAGGGTGTCTCATTCCCTAGCCCAGGTTCTTTCCTCTCCAGCATCTGCACTGTTGGCTCTTCTTTCATCCAGAGTACCTACTCTGTGCCAGGCATCCTACTAGGTGCTGGGGTGCACAGTGAATGGGCCAGGCCTGCTCCCTGCCTGGGCCACAGTCCACGAGATGCCTGTGAGGTGGTATTGTTACTCAGCAGAGGCAAAAGGAAAGATCTCTCTGCCTCAGCTCTACTCCCCAGCTCTACCGCTTACCACCTGTGTGACCTTGGGCAACTACCTTTGCTCTCTATGCCTCGGTTCCATGGCTGTAAAATGGGGCTAATATTAATTTCTGCCTCGTTGGGTTGTTATGAAGAATTCATTAGGAAATGCACATTCAGTTATGACAGTGCCTGGCCCAGAGAAGGTGCTCAGTGCCCTGTCAAAGGCTATCATTATTCTGTCTGCAAGCATGCTTTGCAAAGCTAGTGTCTCTGTCAACCCCATTTGACAGTCAAAGAAACAGAGGCTCTGAGGGGCCAAGTCTTCAAGGCCATAGAGTAATAGGTGAAGCTGGAATGGAGCCCTCAAGGGTCCCAGATGCGTGTTCTCCTCCCCTTGAACCCCACGGCACCTGCATTCTGGGAACCTTCCCCACTGTGTTCTGAGTCAGCTCCCCAGGAACCAGAGCCCTGACTCAGGGTGGAAAAAGAGGCCTGAGAGATGAGGGGCTAAGCAGCAGAAACAGACACTGCAGCAGAAACTTCAGGAAGTGCAGGGCTGAGAGGACTTCGAAGAAAGAGGGAGGTGGAAAGGGACACACTTGTCCGGCCTGAGGTCCAGAGGTCCAGAGGTCAGCCTGGCTCCTGGCCCAGAGGCTGGCTTTCAAGGGGGCCCAGCCGCCAGCTCGGCTTGGCTCAGCCCATGCATGTAGGAGGCCAGCTGTGATCCGCCTCCATCCAGACCCTTCTCCAGGCCTGCCTCTCCCAGCCTTCCTGGGTAGATGCCTGAGGCCTAGGCCTGGCGTGAGGTGGCCAGGGCTGGAAGAACACCCTCAGCCTCCTTCACTATTCAGGTCCTCTGACAGCACTGTAGGGTCAGGGGTCTTGAGTTCTGGCCTGGCTCTGCCCCTTTTGTGAGGACCCTGGTCACACGCCCAAATGGCTCTGAGCCTCAATTTTCTTGTCTGTAAATGGGGCAAATAATAGTACTGCCACCCTGGGGAGATGAAGCCTTAATTTCTCTAAGCACCTGGCATGGAGCAGGCGCCCCAGTAATGCCAGTTCCTGTTCTTGTAGGTGGGGTGCCTGGACCTTGGCATTCTTAGGGCTGGGGGTGGGGATTTCTCCTGCTTTCCTGTGCTTTAGGCTTCCTGGGGGTCTCATTTAGGTCACAGACATTACCAAGGCCCCTGCTTTGTGTCTAGCAAGAAGACCACCAGGCAGAGTCCCTGCGACAGTCTGGGTGGGGGGCTGACAACAGTCTGGCTTTGCGGGCCACAGGATGCTGTGGGGTCCCAAAACTCAGGGGCCCGTGTGGTATAGGCCCAGCGCCAGGCACCCTGAGTCTGGTCTCAGTGTCCTCTGCAGCCCTCACAGAGCATCGTGTGGCAGTGACATCAGATGATTCGGTCACACGCGGTGGGCTCTGCACCGCTGCCTAGAGTTTTCTCTGAAACGCCCAGAGGCAGGGCCTGGTGGCGGTGTCAGAGTGAGGTCAACAGGATGACTCGGCCCCGGGACCAGGACCCTGTGGAACTCTAAGGCTGAACTCCTGTGTGCCAGCCGGCTTGAGAACCCAGCACCCCAGCTACCCAGCGCCCAGGGCCTGCTCCAGCCACTGCTCCAGTAACTCTGTTTCTCAGTTACCCCAACCACCGCGGGGTCCAGGCTGTGGCCTGGAAGGGGCCCAGGGACTTTTGAAGGGATTTTGGAGGGCTGAGCTGGGCAGCTCAGCTCTGCAGGCTTCGGCTCACTGACTCAGCCCCCACCTTGACCTTTCCTTCCCCTTGGCTATTTATGGGTGTTTCCTGTCCCTTGAATAGGTAAAGAAAAGGGAAGCGAAAGAAGCTCCACGTGTGGCTTCTTGAACTGCTGGCAAATCATTTTCTAATTAATTTTTAAAACGATACATGCTCAAAGTGAAAAATGCCTATGCTAGAGAAGTGCAGACACTGAAAAGTGCGTGCCTCCCCCACTCCAGTCACCCTCCAGAAGGACCCCAGTGTGTGCGTGGGGGGGGGGGGCTGGAGGCCTCCCCAGCTCCATCCTGGGTGACTGATTACAGGCAAAAAAAGCAAGGAAGCCACTCTACACGCGTCAACCATTCAATGAACACATGTTGGGCACCTATCACATACTTTGCAGATCCCTCAACAACATATGCTGGACAATAAAGAGAATCCTTTGGGTCAGCAGTTTTCAGCCCTGGCTGGACATTAGAACCCTTGGGAAGATTCTGAAAGTCCCCTGCCCCGGCCTCACCCTGGGTGAGTTACTTTGGAAGCTCTGGGGATAGGACTGGGGCGTCAGGATTTGAACCCAGAAGGTTCCAGGGTGGAGCCGGGGCTGAGAGCTACTGCTCCAGACTCCTCCCAGCAGCTGGGAGCGGGAGCGGGGCCTGCCAGGTGGTATGTAGGGTGGGAGCCAATGTCGCCAGGAGCCTCTGCTTTTACATCTCACAGTGCTGCTTTCTGTCTGGGAAAACGAAAAAAAAATTTTTTTTTTTTAATTCAGAGAAATATCCCTTTATTTTACCATAATGTCATAGTCTCTCCTTCTCCTCGGGAGGTTTCCTTTGCCAGGGCCAGGACCTGGTGGGTTGGAGGTTTTCCCGCCTGTTAGTCAAAGAAAGCTGTCAATAGGGACTAGAAGATGCACTTCCGGGGACGCGTTAACGGTGCATCCTGTGAAGAGACTCCTCAGTGTCTCCTCGAGCAAATAAGCCCCAGTGTCACCTGGTGTGTTCACTCTACAGAAAGAACTTGGTAAACACTTACCCTCTTTCTGGAATTTGGTGTTTTGACGATGGGGTGTGTGTGTGTGTGTGTGTGTGGTCTGGAGAAGTGTGTCTTGCTCACCTTGTGTCCGCAGCGCCCCAGCTAGTGTGGCCTGTGGCACCTGTCAATAAATATCTGCCAAAAACAGGAAACTGAATGAGCAGCACTGTTTGTGAGAGGTGGCTCCAGCCCTGGGCTGAGGGCTTCCCAGGCTCTGCCTGATTGTGTCCCCTCATTGACCCCGGCAGGAGGTGTTGCTGCTACTCTCCCACCCCCAGGTGAGGAAAGGAGGCTCAGAGGCCAAGAAGTTGAGGTGGCGGGTGGCACGGTCACTGTCTCCCTGGGCTCCGCTGGGAGCTGACCACCTATCCCTGGGCTTCCCCGGAACGGCAGGCGCTTGCTTAGCCTGGCCCCTCCAGGGCCACCAGATGGCCTGCTGTGACGCTGAGAGGGCGTGCTTCCCCTCTCTGAGCCTGTGGTATCAGACGATAAAATCGTGATCATGACACTAAGCAGCGGTCCGGTCTTACCATGTGTCACTGTGCTTTGACTTTGCACTGTGAGCTCATCCCGTCCTCACACTCCCAAGGGAAGTGAATCCTACTGTCCTGTTGACACACGTTCCCCTGTCATTGCTCTGCCCACAGCCTCCATGCTCCAGCCCCACTCAGCGAGGAGCCCAGGTCCTCTCGGGGCCTGCCAGGCCCTCCGGGGGTCTGGCCCGCTTCTGCTCTGCCACTCTCCCTCCCTCCCTCCCTGCCTTCTCTCTCTTTCTCCCCCTGCCTTTGTTCCTTTCCTCCTCCCTCCCCACTCTCCTCCCTCCCCCTCCTTGCATAGGCCATAATTTTATCATCCATACACCAGATTCCCCACCAAGGTTCTCATTTACCAGTATTTTCTCTCTTACTTTCTGTTTCCTGCCAACCTATTAGGAGAATGAGTAAATTGTTTACTCACTTCACACACAGGCGAGCTTTTCTTCCTTTTGCCCAGCAGTCTCTCATTTTTAGGATAAAATCACACTATATTAAGTACACTGTAGAACTTTTGCCCCGCTCTCTCTTTCTTTTTTATTATTCTCACACTCAGTAGGTCTCAAAGATCTCTCTAATGGAATCAAATTCTCCTTCCACTTGGCTCTGCCTTTCCAAGTGCACTTATTCATTAATGCAGCAAGCTGTCATTGCATCCCATATGAGCTGGACTTTGCTCCAGGATTCTGAGAATCAACACTAAGTATCTGTCCTCAGAAAGGTTATTCCGCAGCGGAGAGCCCAGTGTCATTGCTCTGTCACAGACTAAGGCGGATTCCTCACGGGGCTGTGCTGTGGGAAGGGCTCCTGGGTCAGGCGTAAACTGAATCTCAACCTGGACCTTGAACTGAATCCTTTTTTTTAAAATAGCTTTATTGAGGTATATTTTAAATATCATAACATTTACCCTACTTAAGTAAGGATACAGTTCAATGCTTTTTTTGTAATTTTTCCAAGTGATGGAACCATGACCATAAATCAATTTTAGAACATTCTCATGGTCGCCCAGTCAGATCCCCTCCTCATGCCCATTTACAGGCCATCCCTGTTCTCACTCCAGCCCTAGACGACCACTAATATACTTACTGCCACTATCAATTTGCCTTGTCTGGACATTCCATGTCAGTGGTGTGGTCTCTGGTGTCTGCCTCCTTTCAATTACCATGACGTCTTTGAGGTGCATCCATGTGGCAGCACCTGTCATTAGTTTGTTTCTTTTTATTGATGAATGGTGTTCCAGGGCACGGATTTACCACATTTCATTAACCAGTTGATGGGCATCTAGGGGGTTTCCAGGTGTTAGCCGTCATGAACAATGCTGCTATGAGCACTGACTCACAAACCTTGGTGTGGACATATGTTTTTGTTTCTCTTAGCAGGTACCTGGGAGTAGAATTGCTGGGTCACATGGTAAGGTTATGTTTAACTTTTTAAGGAACTGCCACCAAACTGTTTTCCAAAGATGACTCCCCATTTTATAGTCCCACCTACGACGTCTGATGGTTCTGTTTCTCCACATCCTAGCCAACATTTGTTATTATCTGTCCTTTTGATTATAGTCTTTCTGGTGGGAGTGATATAGATCTCATTTCACATTTGCATTTTCTTAATGACTAATGATGTTGAGCATCTGTTCACGTGATTATTAGCTATTGGTATATCTCCTTTGGAGAAATATCTGTTCACATCTTTTGCTCGTTTTTTGATTGGATTATTTGTCTTATTACTGAGTTGTAGTTCTTTGTAAATACGAGATACAAGTCCTTTATGACATTAGGTTTTGCAAATATTTTGTCCTAGTCTATTGTTTATCTTTTTACCTTCTTAATGGTGGCTCTTAGGAACAAAGATTTTGAATCTTGATGAATTTCAATTTATTAATTCTTTTCTTTTATAAACCAGGCTAAGAAATTTTTGCCTAACCCAATGTTTTGAAGATTTTTTCCTATGTATTCTTCTAGAAGTTTCATTATTTTAGCTCTTACATTTAAGACAATGATACATTTTGAGTTAATTTTTACATATGGTGTGAGGTAAGGGTCTAAGTTCTTCCTTTTGCTTGTAGATGGGTAGCCAACTGTCCCAGCACTGTTTCTTAAACAGACTATCCTTTCCTCCAATGAACTGCCCTAGCACTTTTGTCAAAAATCAATTGACTGTAAATATAAGGGTTTATTTTTGGACTCTCAGTTCTGTTCCATTGATCTATACGTCAGTCCTTATGCCGGTACCACACTGTCTTGACAACTGTAGCTTTACAGTGAGTTTTGAAGTCAGGAAGTAAAGGTCCTACAACTTTGTTCTTATTTTTCAAGAAGGTTCTGGCTATTCTAGGTGTTTTTCATTTCCATATAAATTTTAGGGTCAGCTTACCAATTTCTGTGAAAAAAAAAAAAGCCTGCTGGAATTCTGATAGGGACTGCATTGAATCTACAGATCAGTTTGGTGAGGACTGCCATCTTAATAGTAAGTTTTCCAATCCAAGAACATGGAATGTCTCTCCATTTATTTAGCTCTTCTTTGATTTCCCTCAGTAAAGTTTTGTAATAGTATACAAGTCTTGCACTTCTTTTGTTAAATTTATTCATAAGTATTTTATTCTGTTTGATACTATTATGAATGGAATTATATTCTTAATTTCATTTTCGGCTTGTTCCTTGCTTGCATATAGAAATAAAATTGATTTCTGTATATTGATCTTGTATCCTGTGACCTTGCTGTGCTTGTTTATCAGCTCTCATAGTATATTCTTTTAGATTCCTCAGGATTTTCTATATATAGGATCATGTCATCTGAGAATAAGACAGTTTTACTTCTTCCTTTCTAATCTGGATGCCTCTATGCTGTTTCTTGACCCTGTGTGGTTTATTCCTGTTTTGGCGTGTCTGCCTGGATGGATTGTTCTTCCCCTAGAATCTCCGTGGCTCGTTCCCTCACCTCCTTAGGTCTTTACTCAAATGTCGACTTCTTGCTGAGGCATTCCTGGAACACCCCACTTCAACTGAACCCCTCTCCCCACCCTGACCCCTGCCTCACACTCCCTGAACCTTTTCTTGTTTTATATTTCTCCACATCACTCTCCCCTCTCAAGATGGTACTGAGAGTTCCAAGAATGAATAATGCACCTGGAGGAGGGCCTGAGCGAGTACCTGGCCGATGTTGGATGAAGGAGGGTCCAGTTTTCACTGGAGCACTCAGTCCCTGTCCCACCCTTCTTGGCTGGGAAGGGAAGGGTTTCTCTTGGCAGATGGAGAGACATTCAGGATGCGGTGGGTGGGGTTACCCAGGGGCCCCGCAGCTGCTGCTGACACTAAGTTGAGGCTCCTGTATACCCATGCCTGCCCTGAACAGCCCAGCCCTTGGGGTCCCCCTGAAGCTTGTTTGCACCTGATCTCACCTGGGTAGGAAATGCTGGTGCTCAGGAGATGGGGAGGAGAGAGGAGGGCTCCCAGTGACTCCTCTGGCCCCAACCTGGCTAAAGGTGATCCTGCCTTTGGAGACTCTACTTTGCCCCTGCAACCAAGAAAACACATTCTCTGCTTGCATGGGGTTGAGACAGGGTCTCTTTGCTCCCCTTTCCTATCTGGAGCTTGCCCCAGAACTAGGATTGGGGGTGGGTTGGGGTGTTCCTAGAGGTGGGTGGGGGCTGTGGGAGAAGGAGCCCCCACTGGGCGTCAGGCAACCCTGGGTCCCAGCCCTGCTGTGTGACTACAGCAGAGTGAACTTGACCTGGGGAGTCAAGCCCTCAGAACCTGGTTTCCACCTCCACCAAATGGGTCTGAGGAGAGTCCAGGGAGCTAGTGCTCCCCCTCTGGGGCCCCACTTCTTCGTCTGTACACCCAGTGTAAGGATACCTCCTCACTGCCGGGCTACAAGAAGACATTATCCATGAAAAATATTTTTTTTGGTAGTAAAATAACATAATATAAAATTTACCATCTAAACCATTTTAAGCACACAGTTCAGTGGCATTAAGTACATTCACGTTGTTGTGCACCCCAAGAAGATATTATCATTTAAAAGGTACTGTTCATTCCCCACCCTCCCGTCTTGCATTCCACACCTGTGCTGGGTGTCACCCTCTGCCCTCATTCTTGTCTCCTTGAGTGATGAGATGATTTATGTGTCCCTCTCTACCAGGCTGGGATGATGTGTTGCTCATCTCCTTGTCCCCAGTGTCCTGCACAGGCCTGGCACAGAGTGGACACTCCATAAAAAGGAGTGAGTGAGAGAGAGGCGTGGGAGGGCGAGCCTTCCGGGAAGGCTCTCAGGGCAGCTCTGATGGAGCAGCAATGGGATGGGCAGGCACCCCACACTGCGCGCTGTTCTTACCTATTGTGCCTTCAAATCACTCACCCCTCCCACAGCTTTGCAGGAAGGCGCTACTGTCACCTCCATTTTGGAGACGAGGAGCCTAGGGTTGAGGGAGGATACCTGACTTGCCCCCAGCCTCGCTCTTTGATGTTCCTGGCAGAGCTGGCATTTGAACCAGGTACTGGGGCTGAGCTGCACTGTTTTTCTTTAAATCATGAAACATTTGAATTTTAATTTTTTAATTGATGCAAACACTCTACACTGTTAAATTCACTTCGAAAGTGATTCAATTTCGCTTCAATTGTAAGTTCTCCTTCATAGCACGCCTTGGTTTAAAGAATACCACAACTTTCCATTGACGGGTTGCTAGGTGAATCGTTGGATTGAATGCACAATTGCTTTATTACAATCTCCTTGTTCTCAGTCCTTACGCAGTGTCTGAAATTACAGAGTCTAAACTAGAGAAAAGAATATTAGCTCTTATAAATGGCTAGTGCCATAAGATGCATCAGAAAGATCCCTGTTAACTCTTTGGATGGTTCATTAAGTAAAATAACTTAGTCCAATTTATCAACTTAGTCCAATTTAAGGCTATTTCTCCAAACCCCATCAGCTGTTCTCAGAGACTAGTTCACATATCAGATTAACCTCAGTTGTCAGAGCTGGGAGAGTACAAATGTCCCTGGATTTGGCAGATTGCTGGGGCCTTGGTTTCCTCATCTGTAAATGGGGACCTCCTCATGGAGACAACGTGAAGATTAATGAGTCGGCTGTTGAAATGTGCCCGGCGCCCACAGTAAGTGCGGGATCGCGTTAACGATTATTACCGTCCAGCTGAGCCAGCTCCTTTCACTGACAGCCTGCGGTTCCCCTGGAGTCCACCTTGACGCCATGTGGACCTCACATTTTATTATGAAACATTTCAGGCATACAGCAAGGTGGAAAGAAGAATACCATGCACGAACACGCACATACCCGTCACATAGACTCAACAAGTGTCACTGTTTTCCCATATTTAATTAATTTATTTGTGTATTTTCTTCTGATTTAGAGCAAGTTGCTTACATCCTGACCTTTTATTGATATATACTTCAGCACGCATCTCTTAAGAACAAGACATTCTCCTAAACCACCACGTTCATGATATCGGCTAACATCCAGTCCATATTCAATTTTCCCTTGTCTTAGCAGAGGGTACTGTCAAATTTTTAGATTTTTGCCAATCTGATGGATGAGAGTCTCTCGGTGTAGTTGTGATGTTTTTGCCTCTTATTATGATTACCAATGAGCATCTTTTTACATGATCAGGGACTTTCTGCAATTCTTTTCCTGTGAACTATCTGCTCACGGCTTTTGTCCATTTTAAAATCGTATTTTTTGTTTTTTCATTTCTATTTTTAAGAACTCCTTAAATATTGGTGAAATTAGCCTTTGTCTCTAAGTCACAAATATTGTCTCCCATTTGTCTTTTTTTTTAAACTTCGCTTATGGAGCTATTTTGCCATGAAAAATATTTTTCTAAATTTAGCTTTAAGTTTTTGTAGTTGAATTTATCAGGCTTTTCTTTCATTATTTCTGCCTTTTGATTCCTAAGTTGAAAGACTTTCCTCACTCCTGGGTAATAAAGGATTCCCCTCATGTTTTCTGCTACAGGTTGTAAGGTTTCACTTAAAACATCTAGATATCTGGTCCATTTGGTACTTATTTAGGTGTTTGGTGTGACGTACTTTTTTCCAAATGGCTGTCCAGTTGTCCCAAGATTACTTATTAAAAAGTCCATCATGTCCCAGTGATTTGAGATGCCACCTTTGTCATACACTAAACTTCCATATGTACTTGGGCAAATTTCTGGACTTTCTGTTCTGTTCCATTGGTCTGTCCAGCTATTCATGTTCCCAACTACACCATTTTAATTGCTGAGGGTTTATGGCATGTTTTAATATCTGGTAGGGCTTACTCCCACCTCGCTTCCTTCTTTTTCAGTTTTCCTGGCAATTCTTGATTGCTTATTATTTCATATCAACTTAACTCCAGAAAAAAAAAAAAAAACCTACCCTCAGTATTTTCACGAGGATCATGTTAAATGGACATCTTTATGGTACTGAACGTATTATTATCAGGGGGCTATCTTTGGGGCACAGACTCCGTTACGGGTTGAATTATGTCCCTCCAAAAAGATATGCTGAAGTCCCAATCCTCAGTAACTCAGAATGTGACCTTATCTGGAAATAGAGTCTTTACGGAGGTAATCATGTTAAAATGAGGTCATTCGGGTGGGCCCTAATCCAATATGACTGGTGTCCTTATACAAAGAGGAAATTTGGACACAGACACGCACAGGGAGAGCCATGTGAGGATGCAGGCAGAGACCAGGGTGATGCCTCTACACGCCAAGGAGCACCCAGGATTGTCAGCCAACCCCCAGAAGTGGGGAGTAAGGCAGGGAGCAGTACCTCCCTCACAGCCCTCAGAAGGAACCAACCCTGCCAACACCCTGGGCTTGGACTTCTGGCCTCCAGAACTCTGAGACAATACATTTCTGTTGTTTTACGGCCCTAGCAATCTACTACAGGCCTCTTGGAGAACCTCGTAAGTCGGAGGGGAACAGCCCAGCCAAGACTTCAGGACATCAAGAAGAATTTGTGTGATTCCCTGTGCCCGATCCCAAGCAAACCCAACCAGACCTGTGTTTTGCCTGCCTGAAGCTGGATGAGTGAACCAATGAATATGCTGGAAAGCTGGAGGTGTGACTTCATGCTCCATGGGTGGCCAAACCCGTGGAGGTCGAGGCCAGCGAATGAATCATGGGTGCAGAGTGGCTCAGCGAGTTGGGGAGGGCCAGGCAGAAAGCCAGAGTTTGGGGCATATTTCCTTTTCCCTTTTCTTTGGAACCTAGAAGCAGCCCCCTAAAAGTCATCATCCCCAAAAGTAAACAGTGAAATGGTGCAACTTGCCATCCTCATGACACGCCCACTGTGCGCTGTGAGAGATAAGGACAAAGGACTTAGAAAACACAGACAGGGAGCACCAGGCCACCCGGCTGTGTTGCTGACCTGCTGTGTGCCTTTGGACAAGTTAGTTAACTTCTCCGGGCCTCAGTTCCCCCATCTCTTCACATGGGGGTGGTAATGGTACCTGCCTCACAGGGTTAGCGTCACGAGCGTACAAGGAAATGAGTCTAAAGCACTTGGTAAAGTGCCAGGCTCATCGTAAGTGCTTAATAGAGATTGGCAATTATTATTATTAAGAACTGCCCCTAAATAACACCCACAAAGGCAAAATTGGGATGGACAATTTCTGAGTCTTCAGCTATGTTTCTGAACACACCGCTGATAACCTTTCTTCCTGTTTCCTTCAGGAAAGAGTTTGGAATAGACAAACTATGACCTCATTTGCTTCCCCCCCAACATTAATTAGCGTCTTCTAATTATGAAAAGGAAATTATGTCTCAATCCATCATCTGTCTAAAAAAAATTAACTAACAACAGAAAGCTGTCACTTCTCACGGTGGCACCAGTTCCCTCAGCAGCCGGGGCGTGGTTTGGGGCCATGTTGGCAGGCTGTGTCCTTGGTTCAGGGACAGGCCTGTCTGAGTCACGGAGGCCCTGCTACTTCCTGGTCCCTGTCCCAGGCTCCTGGGCTCATCTTCATGTGTTTGTCCACAAATCTGCTGTGAGTTTTGTGCTGGGGACGAAGAGAGGCAAGTAGTCACATGCCTGCTCCCAGGCTCGTGGGGGAGACAGAAACGGTCAGCCTTAGGGACTGTCCACACAGGCTGCCGGGGCTTCATCTGGTCCCACAGTGAATCTGAGAGTTGGTCTCTCAGGGTTATTACTGCCCCATTTAATAGGGGGGAAAACTGAGGTTCCCAGGGGGAAAGTGGTAGATAATTGAGGCCCATCTCTCTGAAGTGTTTCGTCCAGACATTTCTATCCTACATCAGTCTTTGTGTCTCCAGTTAAACGTACCCCTTTAGCATCTTTCCCTCATAACCCTCTCCCAGCTGGGTAGGGGCCCCTTTTCTGGTCTCCCCAATTTCTACCCCAGCACTTAGACCTGGATGTACTTGTTTATTAACAAGTCTGTCCTCTGCTAGAACGTTTGTTAATTGAATGACTGCAGCGTTTGAATTCCTGTCCATCTGAGACCTTTTTACTTTACTGTAACCTACTAGATCTAAGATGTCAGCAATTCTATGGTCCCCTCATTAATTTACTCACCATTAAGAAAGAAAAATGCTGTCAATTGACGTTGTCAATTAACTATGATATGCCTCTGATTGTAACACATTCCACTTTGAGGAATGTTAAAATATGAAAAATGTGCCTTAGACTCAATGAAATATATTATAAAAGCAATTACTGGTTGTAAAAGTATCCTAGGGGAAGAAGACTTTATAAATAGCCATATATTAATAATAATAAAGTTTACTAAACACTGACCCTGTGCCAGGCATTGTTCTTAAGTGCTTTTCATCCACATCCAGGATCTCATATCAGGGGTTGGCAAACTTTTCCTGTAAAGGGACAGAGATAAATATTTCAGGCTTTGTGAGCCATACAGTGTCATAACTACTCACCTCCCATTGTAATGCAAAAGCAGCCACAGAGGATTCGTAAACCAATGGGTGTGGCTGTGTTCCAATAAAACTTTATTTATGGCACTGAAATTTGAATTTCATACAACATTCACATGTCACAATATTCTTCTTCTGATTTTTTCCCCAGCCATTTAAAATGTAAAAACCATTCTCAGCTTGTGGGTTGTACAAAAAGGGGGAGTGGGCTAGATGTGGCCCATGGGCAGTAGGTTGTGGACCCCTGTCTCATATGATCTTCATATCAACCCTACAAGATAGATGCCATTATTATCCTCATTTGACACATGAGGAAACTGAGTCTCAGAGAGGTAAAATAACTTGCCCAAGGACACATAGCTGGTGAGTGGTCAAGCTGGGATTCTAAGCCAGGTGGTCTAACTCTGTAACTTGCTTTTAACAACTTACCCTAGATATAGTAAATATGGTTTACCCTAAATATGGTTGCCTTTTAACTTTTTTCCTGATTACAACAGTTCCAATTTGTATTGAAAAATTCAAACCCATACAGAGCTATGAGGGAGAAAATGAAAGTAACCCCACTCTCCTGAGATAAATGCTTACGAGTTTGAACACACAGGTCACACAATGCTGACTAGATTTAGAATGTTCTGAACACTGTGTGACTTTGGATAGGTTGCCTAACCTCTCTGGGCCTTTGTCTCTCAAATGAGGGGGCTGGCTGAGATGACGCAGCTCTGCGGGCCCTCCCAGGCCTGACCGTGGAGATCCGTCGGTAAGGATTGTGCAATAGCAGCTGGCTCTGTCCTAACTGCCTGGGTGTGGAGGGTGAAGTCACCCCACTCCTCAGGATGGGCCAAGTGGCTGCTGAGTCTCCCTGCCTGTGGCTCCCCCAAATCCCAATCACTGAGTGACTTTGGAGAGGCAGTGGGGACACCAGGGCCTGAGTCGGGGGTCCTAGGAGGCTCAGGCTCCCTCCAGGGCTGGTGCCAGGGACCACTCTGCCCAGGGAGCAGAGCCCCAGGCAAGCTGGGAGTCAGAGGCTTCAGCCAGCACTGCCTGGGACGGGCCCTGCACAGGCAGAGGCCTTAACAGACGGGGCTCCCGCCGTGGGAAGCCTAGGCCCCAGCCCCACCCCCGTCAGACAGGCCCACCGTTTGGATCTGCGTCTGATGATTACCAGCTTCGTGACCTTGGGCGTGTCCCCTCTCTGAGCCTGTTTCCTTGCCTGTGACGGGGGATAACAACCTCTTCACAGCAGAATCATTGATTAGTTCATGAGATGATACTTGCAATGCAGAAGGCACAGAGGAGAGGCTTAATAAGTGGCCAGTTCTGTTCTCTTCTCTTCTGATACTTTTCAACAGTATGCTTTAAAAAAATTCTTCCATCGTGCCTCAGATTGTGGACCTACTGTGTGCCCGGGCTGCATCCAAGGTAGCAGGGTGGGGAGGTCCAAAGATGAGAAAAACACAGCCCCTGCCCTCAAGCAACCTGGGGAGAGTAAGATAAGGAGCTAAGAAACTCTTACACAGTCAGAATGTTGGTACAAAGTCCTCCAGGGCCCAGGGGCAGGAGCAGTTGGAGACACCAAGAAGGCTTTATGGAGACGGCACTGAGTGGGTCTCGAAGCGTGGGGAAAGATTATGGCTGAGTCCAGAGGGGACAGCATCCTGGCAGGGGGAGGAGGGGCAGCGTGGGCAGAGGTGTGGGGGTGGGAAAGGACGAGAAGCACTTGGGGAACACAGGCCCACTGACTTTGCCCAGAGAACAACAGGAGAGTCAATGAGAGTAGGAGGCCCGGGCCAGATGGACGGGCGAGGCCCAGTGGTGGCGGGTTTTTGATCTGGAGGGAAAGGGGGAGTCATGGAGGGTACTGAGCAAAGGGAGGAGCCACAATGCAGCACAGGGGAGACAGTAAAAGGGCTGTGGATTTTTCAAGAGAACGTGAATGCTGGGAGCCAGCTCCCTCTCCTGAGAGCACCCCCTCTGGGCTGACCCACTCCAGGCCTTTTCTCACACACGGTCTCACTTAGTCCTGGATGGGTGGTATTCCCAGATTACAAAGGGGGAAACCGAGGCTTGCAGATGTTAAGCTGCATGGCCAAGGTTACAGAGCAGACAGAGAGCTGGGCCACTTTCTGACTGTCGTCTGTGGGGGCGCCACCCTTTCTCCTCCTGCTACCCCAGGACAGATCCAAAGTTGACTCTGAGGGCAGGATTCCGACAGGGACTGTAGGGAAATGCCAACCTGGCTACATTGAGTCTCCCCGCAGCCCGAGAGGTAGATGTTATTATCTTCATTGCAGGAAGGAGGGGCGGGAGGCTCTGCGAGGGGCACTGACTTACTCGAGGCCACACACTGAGGGTGGGCAGTGCCGGCCAGGCCTTCTGAGTTCACACCCTTCCCACTACCCCACACTGCCTCCAGGTTTATTCCTAAGCACATCTAAAATCGGGAAGAGCCCAGGTCAGAAAGGCCCAGTTCTCTCTCCTGAATCAACATCTATAGATCCCTCCTCCTTCGTGCCCCTATGCCCGCCAGGCCCACCATTCCAGCCCTTGCTTCTTCTGCAGTCACTATAGACCCAATTATGCTAGGCCTCCCTTTGGCTCCATCTCCAGCCAGAAGCAGCATCTCCACTGCCTGGACCGGGGACCTTGGTGGCTCCACATTTTCCACCATTGTGTATTAGTTGGTCTCAAGGAGGGACCCTTCCCTGAGCTGGGACTCTGTCCCAACTATACCACTGGCGTCTTGAGCAGACCTTCTGCCCAGGTTCTGGGGCCAGACCCTGAAACACACAGTGGCATGATGACATAAGGTGCTCTGCTGGGAAGGGGAAAGCCAAGAGATTTAGTGAATCATAACGAGAGGGTCTGGGGTAGGGCCTGGATTCCTACACACACCATCTCTCACTTGGGCCTCAAACCCTCCACAAAGTAGGAAGCTGTAATCCCATTGTAGAGATGTGGGCTTAGAGGCTTAGTAGGGGAAGAGATTCACCTAGGATCACCCAGCAGAAAATGACAGCATGGGGTTCAAGCTATGCTCTTTCCAGAAAGGGATAAAGAGGAAAAACCCACAGAGCTCAGCAGACCCCTGACTCCCGAGCCAGACTATGCCCCACCGCTGTAATATCTGCATTAAAAAGTTTTCTTTTTGAAAAATGTGGGTAGGGCAAGGTATAATGAATACTCTTGGTAAAAAGAAATTGGGGGCAGATCAAGTCAATACACTGTGAAAAGTCAGCAGCTGTAACATTTTATGATTTAACGCAAAAAATATGTGAGTTCCTCAGCTGAATAAGTAGTATAAACAAATAATTTCCTTTTTTTTTTTTAAGATGCAAGGAGGGTGTTGCCATTATCTGAGGACCTCCTTGCTGTCCTCAGTCAATGTTTATCTGAAGGTAGAAAACGCCCTTAAAAAAAAAAAGCACTCAGCCCTGAACTTTTCTAGAACTTACCCAGAAAGTATGAGCGTGTGTGAACACAGAAGCTAAGCGAGGCAAATGCAGAAGTTGCCCCTCGGGTGATATAATCAACAGATCAGCGACACAGGGCAGCAGTGAAATCCCCCCCCCCCCCCCCGGGAGAGGGGAAGAAACCGCAGAATGTTCCTGACTCGGCACCCCGGCCCGGTGGCGCAATGTTTCTGTTTGTGTACCTAGCACCTCGCTGCCGCCACAGCGGGCTCCGCTGCCCAGGGGGCCGTCACTAGGGCTCAGGGAGCGGGTGACCGCATGGGGTCTTCCCAGTCGTTTGTCTAGGTCCTGGAAATCCTCCTCCTAAAGCGCCGTGGGATGGGATTTCGAGTTCAGCCCACACAGATGGCGAGAACCAGGACATGGGGGTTGGCGCCCCCAGCCCAGCGCATAGAAGGCGCCCGGGCAGGACACATTTGTGGAAATAAAGAGACGCAGCAGCTCCAAGTGTCTTACGCAAACGTGACCAGAAACGTGTCGGCGGCCCCTGGGGGGCGCTGTCGAGTCGCGCTGGGGGTCGCCTCCCCAAACGCCAAACCCCGCCGCCCACAACGGCACCTTGCGCCCCCCTCTGATTTCAGCCCCCCGACCCGCCTTCCTCGGCTCAAAGTATTCTAGTGACCACACGACTAGGAATAACATTTTTTTCGCTGGGGGTTTGATTGGAAGGCATTTTACTTGTTAAATGTACATTTTTTTTAAGTAACAGGAAATTCTGGGAAACAGGAAAGTTTCTCTGAACCCTTCCACCCCAACTCATCCCGCTTGTGCTTGTAGGAACGACATTTCAATGAACAAACCTGTTAATTTTTCTCCAACCCTCATTTCAGGCTCATCTGTCCCCCCACCCCCAGCAGTGTGATATTGGGCAAGTAAATCGCTTCTTGGGAACCTGCTTCCCCGCCTGTTGGGGACGAGGAAATGAAAGGGGCACACGTGTATGCAAAGGCGCAGGAAGCCCCTTTCCGTTCGGGTCGGAGGCGGCCGGGGGCGCGGGGAGGGAGGCGGAGGCCGGCGGCGCACTGCCCGCTCTCCCAGCCGCTCGCACCCAGAGGTCAGCCCTCGGCTGGCAGCGCGCCCTCTCCTCTCCTCCCCGCTGGGCCCCGGGAGCGGCGCGGGCCAGGTCCCCGGGGACGCGCCATGCGCAGGCCGGACGGCCGGGCGGGGGCCGGGGCTCGAGCCGGCGCGAGGCCAGCGGATCCCGCTCCTAGGCCGATGACGTCTTCGCCTCTGGCTCGGCCGGCGCCAGGCCGGGCAGGGCGGGTGACGTCACCACCCGGTCACATGACCGCCATTCAAACAAACAACCCCCTCCCCCTGCGCGCCCGCCCCGCCCCTGGTGAGGCCACATATAATCGCGCTTCCTCGGACCGGGCTCACTGCGAAGGACACCGGGGCTACAAGTGCTGCGGGGCCGGAGGGGCAGTCGGGGAAAAAGCAAGAAAGCCGAGGCGGCCGGAGCCTCACACCACGCTCCCTCGCTCAGTCCAAAAGCAGTTTTGGGTTCGGCGCAAAAAAAGCTAGGGTCGGGCTTTTCCTCGAAAGCGGTCGCCCTGCCCTTGGCTTCCCGAGGACAAAGAGCACAGGAGGATTGCACGCTGGGGGCACTGGGGCCGGCCATGGTCATGGAGGTGGGCTCCCTGGACGCCGGAGGCCTGCGGACGCTGCTGCGGGAGCGCGCGGCGCAGTGCCTGCTGCTGGACTGCCGTTCCTTCTTCGCTTTCAACGCCGGCCACATCGCCGGCTCGGTCAACGTGCGCTTCAGCACCATCGTACGGCGCCGGGCCAAGGGCGCCATGGGCCTGGAGCACATCGTGCCCAACGCGGAGCTGCGCGGCCGCCTGCTGGCCGGCGCCTACCACGCCGTGGTGCTGCTGGACGAGCGCAGCGCTTCCCTGGACGGCGCCAAGCGCGACGGCACCCTGGCCCTGGCCGCCGGAGCGCTCTGCCGCGAGGCGCGTGCCGCGCAAGTCTTCTTCCTCAAAGGTACGCTCTCGGGGAGCCTCAGGGGCCGTCTGCACGCCCCCTACCGCATTGTCGGGGGACCCCTGGCCCTCAGATGCTGGGGGGCGCTGCCCCACCTGGAGCGCGTGGACGCCTGAGTCGTGTTCTGGGGACTTGTCATTGGCATTGTTTGGCCCTAGGAACAAAGACTGTCCAGGCCTCTCCGCGGTAAACTTCCAGCCCTGGTGGGTGGGGGAGTTGAATGAAGGTGCCCTGTCTGGCGGTACTAATGGAAAAAATTGTCTCTGTATTCCCAGGAGGATATGAAGCTTTTTCAGCTTCCTGCCCGGAGCTGTGCAGCAAACAGTCGACCCCCATGGGGCTCAGCCTTCCCCTGAGTACTAGCGTCCCTGACAGCGCTGAATCAGGGTGCAGTTCCTGTAGCACCCCGCTCTATGACCAGGTTAGTAGGGGGCCATGCCAGAGGGGAGAAGGAACAGCTGCCAAAGTCTTGGAAGAGCAGTGCTAGTGAGAATACAGAAAGTGACCTGCAGCTTGATTTATACCGGGGGGGGGGGGGCGCACAGGGTATTATTTATCCATGGTTCAGTGGTCTGATGGAGCTGGAGTCCCTGTGCCGGCTCTACAGAAATGAACTTGGTGGCCCTGCCCAGGCAAGTGGGTTTAGTCCGCTATTTATCTATACTCGGACAGGACAGTGCTGAGTTCCCCCAGTATTGAACTGACTTTTCCAGCAGGGAGTTTTTGTGGGCGTGGGCACTGGCATTGACGTTGAGCAGAGCTTGACAAATATTGGATATTTCTGGATTCCAGGGTGGTCCAGTGGAGATCCTGCCCTTTCTGTACCTGGGCAGTGCCTACCATGCTTCCCGCAAGGACATGCTGGATGCCTTGGGCATCACTGCCTTGATCAACGTCTCAGCCAACTGTCCCAACCATTTCGAGGGGCACTACCAATACAAGAGCATCCCCGTGGAGGACAACCACAAGGCGGACATCAGCTCCTGGTTCAACGAGGCAATCGACTTCATAGGTAAGTGGAACAGATGCCCAGGACTTCTGCCTCACTCCCCCCATTTTAGCCACCGAGCCCAGACTCTATGGCAAGGACTTGAATGACATTCTTCTAAACCTTTCTCCAGACATTAAGTGGTCTGGTATGGGTAACATTCCTGCAAAATTAATGGATTTGATGTCCCACTTTACAAATTAGTGAACTGAGGTTCAGAAAGTCAAATTGATTTGTCCAGTATCAGTCTGCTCAGTGGAGGTGTCTGGGCTGGGTTTAAATCCCTTGCTGGTCTTTGCACAATGCCCACACTGTCTCCACGAACCGTGTCCGTGTGATGGCATGGGGTAACGTGGACCATCTCTGGACAGGGCACACATGACATTTCTTAGCCTGTGCCTGGGGCTGGGGTCGTTCTCCTGAGCTCTCAGGTAACCAGCCGCCCTTTGTTTACCAGACTCCATCAAGAATGCTGGAGGAAGGGTGTTTGTCCACTGCCAGGCGGGCATTTCCCGATCAGCCACCATCTGCCTCGCCTACCTCATGAGGACTAACCGAGTCAAGCTGGACGAGGCCTTTGAGTTTGTGAAGCAGAGGAGAAGCATCATCTCTCCCAACTTCAGCTTCATGGGCCAGCTGCTGCAGTTTGAGTCCCAGGTCCTGGCCCCGCACTGCTCAGCAGAGGCCGGGAGTCCTGCCATGGCTGTGCTTGACCGCAGCACCTCTACCACCACCGTCTTCAACTTCCCCGTCTCCATCCCCGTCCACTCCACGAACAGTGCGCTGAGCTACCTTCAGAGCCCCATCACGACCTCTCCCAGCTGCTGAAAGGCCACGGAGGTGATCTGCATAACCCCCCAGGGCTCCAGGCTCCTTGAGAGGAGAAACGCAGTAACTCCGGGGAGGGGCTCGTGAGGGCTGGTCCTTATTTATTGAATTTCACCCGAGTCCCACTGGGTTCCTGAGCAGTCACAGTGGTGACGTAGCATCGAGATGATTGCTGAACTCAGCACATTCGGGACCAACATTTAGTGGGTACATGAAGTCCCTCTGACAAAAAGGGGCAGAAGAGAGAGGACTCTGTGAGCCGATTTCTTTTTGCTTGCCCCCGTTTTTTGTAGAAACTCTTCATGCTTGACATACCAGTATTAACATTCCTGATGACACATATACATATGAGAATATACCTTATTTATTTTTGTGGAGGTGGTCTGCCTTCACAAACGTCAGTGTCTACTCCTAGAAGAACCAAATACCTCAATTTTTGTGTTTGAGTACTGTAATATCCTGTAAATATATCGTAAGCAGGTTTGTTTTCAGCACTGATGGAAAGCACCAGTGTTGGTTTTTTTTTTTACTTGCCAACAGTTGTATGTTTGCTGATTATTTATGACCTGAAATAATATATTTCTTCTTCTAAGAAGACATTTTGTTACAGAAGGATGACTTTTTTATACTACAGAATAAATTATGCCATTTCTATTGAAATCGCAATGCTTTATTTCTTGGGCAGCCTGATCCCTCTTCCATTAGTGAAACAGGGGAGAATCTGGACAAGGGCCTCCAGAATGTGTGCTGGAATCTGATCCCACAGTCCTTGGTGGCTCCAAGACGGCTGGGTGGCAAGGGAGGTAGAGAAGTGTAATCTATGATGTATACGTGAAAACCCAAGTGTCCACTCGTGCCGTTTTTAGCAGCTGTATCCCCTATCATGTCACCCAGGGAGCCTGTGTCCCCAGAGCCAGAACTAGGAGGAAATAGGCACTTGCCTGGGTTGCCTCTCTCGCTTAATACCTTCCCCAGGATAATATAAAAAATGATAGTTTTCCAAAACACGACATAAATGCGTTCCTACTATGTGCAAGGCAGTGTGCGCCACCTGCCCCCAAAACAACACAGCGAAATCTTTTACAGATGAGGACGCTGAGACCTGCACAGCTGGCTGGTGGGAGGCGGGGAATCGGCCCCACATCTGTTCTACTAATTCTATGTGCTTTGTACTCATCGCTTGCCTCTCACGTGCTCTCCTTTTGCCTTTGAAATGACCTTTATTTTTGTGAAAATAATACCTCGGATGGTTAAAAAATATCCAAGCGCTATAAGCAAGTACAACGTAGACAAATCCCCCAAAATCCCCACCCCTAACCTGACAGTTATTAACGTTTTGGAGCCCATGCCCATTGGCCTCTGTGTGTGGACACAGCATTTTTGGTGGCTGTCTTCTTCAGGTCACTTGCTGCTCTAATTTCATACTTTTGTTGAAGTAGGCAATTAAGTCTGACTTGTGCTAGGGCAATATTCCAGATTTTTACTCTCTTGCCAAACAGGCCAAAACAGAGAAGGTGTAATTGACTGTCAACCCAGTCTGTAATGTTGAATTAAATAACAGTGAAGCTTCTGGGTTACCGGCCCCTTAGCTTCTGCACCCCGCTGCTTGTTTCTGGACAAGGTGCTGTAGGAAGCAGAAAAAGAAAGGTCTTGACTTCTCTGGGAGCGCCCCCAGCAGTGGTCTTGGTCCAGTCCCGGGGTTCAAGGCCTTGACACAGAATCGGTGCCCTTGACCTTCTCCCACTGGTTCACCATCTGTCACCTGACTCCCAGGGCCCGAAGGATTCCTGTGTTCTAAGTTCTAAGAACTTACCCTCGGCTGGCAAGCTCATTTCCTCGGCTGGGCTTTCATTTGCAAGTGCATTTATGCCTTTCAAGACAAAGCATACCCAGTGTTTTTATCAAACCCTAGAAATTTACTATTGCAAATATCTCCCTTCGTGGAAATGTACCAGTGACTTCGAGTCCGTGGCAGATGCCGTGGCTGACTTCCCCGTGGACTGAGGCCATCACTTTCTGCTTGGCAGGCACTGGCTGTACAAAATTAATCTCCAGTGTGATCCACGCAGTGGAAAAATACAGCATCTGCCTCAGGGAGTCGCCAGTAAAAACAATTCACTCACTTCTCCCAGCACAAGCCACTCCACCTCCCGACAGCGCAGGAGAGCCAGGGTGATAAACCCCTTTCCCCATGTATCCGATTCCCTGTCTTCAGGCCCTCCACAAAAATGTCACTTTTGGCCTGGGACTGTTTTTCTTGGGGGGGAAAAAAGGGTACTTCATGAGGAAAAGATGCTTCAACTATTGAAATTTTTTTTCTCATTGGGAGGTTGAAATAGAGACAACTCAACATTTAATACTGATAGTATGGTAATGATAGCTGTCAATTTTAGAGCTGATGCTGTGTGCCAACCACTGTGCTCACTGTTCTCCAGACGGTCACCTTTAACCTTTAACAGCAACTCCCATTTTACAGAGGAGGAAACAGGCTCAGAGAGGTGACGAGACAGCCCTCCACTTCAAGCCCAGAGTCGTACAGCAAGTAAATGGCACTGCAGAGATTGGAACCCGGGTCTGTAAGAAGACTGGAGACTGGAGGTCTTGTTCAGCCCAAAAGACAGCTTGAGGGAGTGGGGAAAAGATGAGCTTTGTAGCCAGCCAGACGTCACCATGGTTTTACCACTTCATTTGGGGGTGGAAAAGCTATTTATCCCTTTGGGCCTCAGTTTCGTCACCTGTAAAATGAAAATAATAAAACCTGCTTCACTTGTGAGGAGGAAACGGGCTTATGAATGTGAAATGCCTGGCAGGTCGTGGGTGCTGGAGAAACACTCAGATCTCTTTACCTCTCTTAATGACCTCTAGCGGTTCTCAGGTCTCAGTTTTCCCTCCCATAAAATGAACAGTTTGAACTGCATCTAATGGGTAAGGTTCCTCCCAGCCCTGTAATTCTAGGACATAGAAAATGCATCAATGCATACTTTATGCTTTTCTGTGGTTTCCAAACACCCATTATTCCATTAGGATACTTCCAACACTTCCAGACGGTTCCACCGCATCCTCTCCTTTCCTTGGAATTTTGCAAATCATAGCTAATTTGCCTTGGACCTCTGGCATCCATCCCCCCCCACCCCCCCTGCCCGTCTAGGATGACATCATGGTGTGTACACCTTTAAGATTATATAAATCTGTGATCATACAGTGGCCTCCATCCCCATAGTAACACGGAGGAGTTTCCCTTTTGTGAGGAAAGCTGTCATGTCACTTCCTGATGCTGACAAATCAGTTTAGGAGATTAAAATAAAGGGAGGGGGCAGGGTGCGAGAGGCAGCCTCTGAGAACTGCTGGCTGCGGTGGTTTCTGGTTGCCATACACAGAGGCAAACAAAGCCGGGCCTCGCGGGATAGCCCCGCCCAGAGCCAGGCCCCAGCGCTGGTTTCCCACACCTCGCTGGCCGGCCTGCCCGGTGGATCCAGGTCACCTGGGGCTGTTTTTCTCCTCAGGTTGCATTCTGGGGAGCAGGTGGGAGGGCTGCCCACCTCTGGGGACTTTCCTGGGGCTCTGCAGGGCAAGCCTGTTGGAGAACAGCCTCTGGGTCCAGAGAAGCCTCTGCTCTCCTTCGTCAGCTCAGGAGGTGTCTGTCCTGGAGAACAAAGGGTACGCACGTTGCTAGCACCACGGTAGACAAAACTGTGCTGCCCAGGAAAATACCGTAAAACCACCTTTTTCTTGACTGTGGCTTTTTTAAGCTAAGCAGCAGGTCCACTCATTCATTCATTCAACAATTATTTATTGACTTTGTAGGCCTGGGATACTTTGGTACAAGACGAAGTTCTTGCTTTCAAGGAGCTAACAATGGGGGTGGGGGCATTATATAAATAAGACAAGTGAGAAATAAGGATGAAGGTTCTGCAGGTGGAATAATAAAAGGGGGGCTACTTTAGATTTCAGCAGGCAGGGAGGCCTCTCTGAGGGGTGGCTAAGCTAAGACCTGGATGATACCACCCAGCTGCCCATTTGAGAGGCCGGCTGAGAAGAGGGCTCCTGGCCAGGAGGGCAGGAGAGACCTGAGATTTGAGAAGGATCTTCCAGGACTGGTGGACATAGCACTTGACATGGAGTCCACTAGACCTGAGTTCAAGTCCTGATTCTGCCGCTTGTTAGCTGTGTGACTTACTGTGGGTAAGTTACCAAACTCTTTAAACCTCAATTTCCTGTCTGTAATATAGGCCAATAACCCCTGACCTTCAAAGTCTCTTAAGGATTAAATGAAAGGCGGTCACCTCTGGGCACATTGGAGAGGCTTGGGAAAGGCTCATTGTCCTCTCGTGACTCAGCTGGTCCCCATTCTGTCACTCGAGCAGCAGCACCCCTCCCAAGTGTTCTGGTGAAGGGAAACGGAGAAGCAGGTTGTCTCGCCCGTCCTGACACACACCCCAGGCCTGTGCTCCTGCCCAGCTGCTCCCCCGGCCATCAGAGCTTTGAGTGCGGCCTTTGCATGGAGACCACCAGGCTGCCCTGCTGACCGTAGGCGAGCTGTGCCCCTTTCTGGGCCTCAGTTTTCTCATCTGTAAGAGACACCTGAGGTGACCTTCCTCTATCTTCCTTTCCCACCCAGCTCTAAGCCCTCTCCTCACCCAAACCTGGGAAGGCTCTGGATCCCTGGGGTTCATTCGGGCTGGTTCAGGGAGACAGAGGGGAGAGGAAAGAGATACTATCTGGGAAGGGGGAGCAAGGCGTCCTGGACCTTTGGAAGGTGGGTTGGTGTCATGGAGATGTGACTGGTCCCTGCAGGAATGGGTCCCCCCAATGTCCTGTGGGGGCATAGCATACTCCTGGCCCCCGGGGCCCTTTTCTCCAACTCAGGGCAATCCTGTGCCATGGACCATATTGCAAAGTTCGGACTTAAAAGCTTCATTGAGGTTGACATCAATGGACACTTGAGGTTGGCTGTGTCTGCTTTGTTCCTCATGTATTCATTCATTCAATAAACATGAATTACGTACCTTTGGTTTGCAAAATACTCAATATTTACCTCTCCCCAGACTTACTCACTGTTTCCTGGGATTTGTGAACTGTCTACGCTCTCCAGACCAGACTCACTTGGGCACGTAATTCAAGTCCATCCAGGAGGTGACCACTGCCTTCATTTCCAGCATCACTCCCCCTACTCACTGCTGTCCTTCACGCATGTTGATACTTGGAGTTCTCATAACACAGTGCACTCTTTCTTGCTACCCTTACCTCTGCACGTGCTATTTTTCTGCTTGAATGACCTCCCTCTGCTCAAAATATCACCACATCTGTGACGCCTTTTTTGACCTTTGAGACTTCCTCGTCTGTGCATCAATGTCCTGAAAACATCTAGCTTTGTCCCACTGCTGTAACCCAAGGGTCATAATCCAACTGCCCCCTGGGCCAGGCAGGTCACATAATTGAGAATTGGGCCACTGGGGACTGTGGTGGCTGAGGAAGTTCATGCTCTGTACCACAGGGAAGCTGCCGGTCAAGGTGGAAAAGTCTGGCCCCATATTGCCAGACCTTCCGGTTATTAAAAGAAGCCAGAAATTTGTATTCTTATATAAAATCTCTTAATTTCCAAAACTTTGTATGGGCCAAACAAAACATCTGCAGCCTGGATCCAGCCCATTGGCTGTGAGTGTGTAACCGCTGCCAGAGACTGTTACCTCTCTCAAGGGGAGGGTCCTCCCTTATTTATGCATCTCTGGGCCCCCAGGACTTAATCCAGAGCTTAATGAGTAGCAGGCACCCTATACATGTCTTCTGAATAAATGAATGAGTGAGTGACAGTCATTTATCTCCGAGAAGGTGCTCAGTAGACGTTAGAATAATACAAAGAAAATTCTGAGATTTTGTTCTAAACGCCTGGGACAAAACTGATAGACAACTAATGTCTGTATGACCTTGGGCGGATTACTTCTCTCTAAAAGCCTCAGTATTCACATCTCTAAAGAGGGAGTGATGAAAGTATTTGCTTCACATGGTAGTTGGTAAGATCAAGTGAAATAATGTACATAAAATGTTTCGCACAGTACTCCACATACAGCAAGCAGCGGGTTAACTATTTTAACCATCATTCTCATCATCATCATCATCTTTATAAGGGAAAGACAAAAGTAAGGAAATAAATATAAACAGCTGTCAGGTTTCAATCTCTAGCCTAGACTTCTCCCCAACCCGCAGACTTCCATGGTCAATAGCCTCCTTGACGTATCCATTTGTTGGTCGAATAGACTTTCAAATTTGGCAATTCCAAAAACAAACCTTTGATTTACCCTCGAACCAGCCCCTGTGGTCTTTCCACCTTTGTTAATGGCCACTTCATTCTTCCGTTAGCTCAGGTCACAAACTTGGAGACACCCTTGACTCCTCCCATTTACTTATAACCTATGTTTAATGCACCAGATATTGAGACAGGTCTATTTTCAAAACATGACCATTTTCAAAACATACCTCCTTCTCACCACTTCCAAAACTACCTCTCTGGTCCAGCCACCACCCTATGTGGCCTGCGTTACTGCAGCGGGCTCTTAGCTGCTCTGCTTGCCTTGGCACTGTCTCCCTCAGTCTATTCTCAACCAGAAGCCAAAGCTGTTCTTTTAGCATTGCATACAGTGCACATCTTATGATGACAAATCCTCTCAGTTTTTGCTTCCTTACAAATATTTTTATTTACTTTCATTATTAAAGAATGTTTTCACTAGGCAAAGAATTTTAGTTTCAACTTTATGTCTTTAACCACTTCAAAGATACATTCCATTGTCTTCTGACTTTCGTTGTGTCTTTTGAGAAGTCAGCAAACTATCCTAGTGTTGTCTCTCTGAGGGTAATCTGTCTTTTATTTCTGGCTGCTTTAGGATTTTCTTTGTCTTTTTTTTTTTTTTGCAGTTTTATTATAATGTCTCCGTAGTTTTCTTCCCATTCATATTGCTTGTGATTTGTGGGGCTTTTGAAGCTGTGGCTTGATATCTTTCATTGTCTTGGACAATTCTGTTATTATTTTTCCATTTCGATACTTTTGCATATCAAACATGGTTATTTTAATGTCTGTGACCAATAACTATATATGGATCCTCTTGTGTTTATATCTATTGCCCATTGTTTGTTTTTTTAAAAATCATGTTTTATTCCCTTATATGCCTGGTTATTTTTGATTGAGTGTCAGGCACTGTCTGTGAAACATGTTAGAGATCACGTGAGGCTTGAGGTGGTGTTATCCTCTTCCCGGAGGGTTGACTTTGGTGCAGGTGGCTGGGAGCCCCAGAATTCCAGATCACCTTAATCCAACCAGAGACTGAGATGGCTTGAGAGGACTTGAACCCTGTGCTGCTGTTTCATTCTTATTCCAGGAGTGCATCCTTAGAGGTTCCAACTAAAGGCTTGGAGGATTTAACAGGCCCCCAGCCTGGATTACTTTTTGAGTAATACTCAAAGAAAGCCAAGGAGTGTACCAGATTCCCCGTTGGTGTGCCTTGAACACTATGTTTTGAGCCATTAGACTTATGAGTCTTTTCAAAACTCTGCTCTATTTCTTAGCCTTTCAGCCTCCTATTTCAGAATTGGTAGATGTCCTTTGGGAGAAAAGAGGCCCCAATACACTGCTTATCCCTCTGGGTTTTCCTCTTCCAGATCTTGATCCCACAATTCCTCACTGCCCTTTTAAGGCCTAAATGTCTTCAAACTAAACTATCCAAAAATGTTTTGTCCAACTTTCCTAGTCCTCAGCAGTAGGGTGATCCTGAATTATGTGGTCTGCCATGACTGGAAGGGAGTTAGACTTTTAAAAACCCAGAATGAAACTTCTAACACATCAGGTCATTTTTCTCCTCTGCTCAAAACCCTCCCACAGCTCCCATCTCACTCACAGTAAAAGGCCAAGTCCTTACAAAGGCTAAAAGACCTGACACGATTGTCTTGCTGGTAAGTCTCTGGCCACATCTTCTGCCACTCTTCCCCTCACTTGTCCTTCCAGCCACACTGGCCTCATCGCTCCTTCCAGCACAGGCAGAGCTCACTCTAGTTTCAGGGACCCGTGCTCTTCCTTCCGCCCAGACTGATCTTCCTTCAGGTCTCTGCAGGGCCAGCTCCCTCGTTTCCTCCAGCTCTCTGTTCAAGAGTCCTCTCATCAGTGGACAATTCCCCAACCGCCAGCCCCCTTAAACTAGCAGCCCCCTGCCAACCCTGGCCATCTCATACCTTTTCTCTGCCTTATTTCTCAACACAGCACTTATCACCACCTAATATTTACTTATTATAAATAAGTATGGTCTCTCTCCCCACTAGAACGGAAGGCCTTGAAGGTGGGCACCTGGCCTGTCTCGTGCACTGCCAGGTCTCCTGGAGTGGGTGCTCAGTAAATGTGATGAACAAATGAAAGAACTTTGAAGGCTCTAGACAATTCCCCTCCTTTCTGAGTCCTGGGCCCAAGCTAGGAGGAAATGATTCCTTTCTGCTCAACCAACCTCTTTCTCTTCCACATGAGGCAACTTCCCTCAGAGACTTTCCAGTAACACACAGTGGTGTGCGCACGAAATAAAGTGTATAAAAGTGCTTTGTAAGCCGGGAGCAACGTGAGGGCCCTGGCTACCCAAGACCTGCTATCCTGGGGTTCTGCTCTTGGGATCACAGCTGTAATTCTAGAAAGGATGATGGTGGGAAAATCTGCTCAGGGACTCCACTCCAAGCCCCATCCTCCCACCACTTCCCCCCACATTTCCTCCCTCCCATCCGAAGAAGAATTCCCCGTGGCGTGTGCCTCTAATGAGTAGAATGGGGCAGTGGGTGATTCATGGGGAAGTCTGTAGGGCCGCTTGGGGCTTATGACTCACAGCTTCTCATCTACTAGGAGGATTAGATATCCACATTGAATCTCCCAGAAGTGTCCTTTGCTAAGGTCTGTAGTGACCATTGGAGAGTCTCCCCCACAGAGCTGGCAACAGCACCTTCTTGGCACTTGTCCCTTTGTGTAGAGGTGTGTCTTGCTCAGCAAGGACATATGGAATGAAAAAAGGAGGGGAGGCAAGGAGTGAGGGCAAAAAGGAGGAGGGGGAGGCACGGGCGAGGGCATCCGCCTCCCCCACCAGACTCTGAGCCACCGAGGGAGGACCATGCCCTTCTCATTTCTGTGTCCCCAACCTCCAACGCCAGGGGAAGTGAATGTTTGAATAAATGAAGAAATATTTGGCAGGGTCTTGAGGGGCCTCATCCTAGGACATTGCCAACCTAACAGAACCTCAAGGCGGTGGCAGACGGGGGGATTGTCAGTGCCAGCCAGGCTGGGGTTTGGTGTCCGCTGTGGACGACACTCAAGAGGCTAGGGCAGATGGGCGTGGTTGAGACAGGTGCTCTAAACCACAGTCTGGTTATGAAACCAGCCCCTGCTGAGCTGTAGCTGGTGCCAGACCCTGTGCTGGATGCTGGACACAGGGATGGAGAAGACACGGTCCCCGACCTGGGCTCTCCCGGCCAGTGGCAGAGACGGACGGGTTGACCCAGGATGTTGGTGCAGTGGCTGGGAGCTGTCGGTGAGGTGTAGGCAGGGCAAGGGGGTGGGAAGATGCAGAGAGGGGCGGGTAGAGGGGAGAACAAGGAGGAAAGGCTTTCTGCAGGGGGTGACCCTTGAGCCCTGGAAGTCTGGGGACATGGCTCAGAACGGACTCCTGTCCTCAAGGTGTCGAAGAATGGTCTGAAGCCAACTGACTGTTGTTCGAGAGACTTTATGGAGGGAAGAAAGGCCCAGGACTGGTCCCAGGCCCGGCCTACTTGCTGGAGAAGTGAGTTCCCCGGAGCCCTCAGGAGAATCCCCGCACTTGCCCCACTCTTATGCAAAACGGGCCAGCGCCCTGTGCCTCCTCTGGTGGGCATTTCAAAGTGTGGGCACTGTGGCGCCTGAGCAAGGCCAAGGAAGCGACCCCTGGGAGGACTGAAAAGCATTAGCTGGACTCTGGCCCCAGCTCCCTCTCACTGTTGTCGTGGGATGGATTGTCTAGGCTGTTCTCTGTCACTGCAGGCAGAGGAAGGGTCTATTCTACTATGAGCCACTTCCCTGGTGTGCAGGGCCCTGCAGCCTTGGAGGGGCAAGACCTGGGGTCCCAATCAGGCCATTGCTCGTCCTATTGTCAAGTCTACAAGAGACTGGGGGTGACTTTGTTTCCAATGTCTCTGGCCAGACTAGTGCCCCACAGAGCCACGGTAGCTCAGAGTGGGAGAAGAAAGACAAGGGAAGTCTCTTTTACTGAGCACCTACTATGACTATTTGACTTACAGATGTGGTTTATTTCACACTCCCATCTGGCCTCTTTGGCAGGTCTTATTATTATCGCCATGTCACGAGGAGTAGTCACTGAGGCCTGGAAAAGTAGAGGATTCGCCTAGAGCCACAAGTTGGGCTGAACTCAGTGTCTGGTCTGAGGCCCAAGTCTGGCAGGGTCTTTCCACTGCATGAGGCCAGACAAGGGTGAGTCCTGCCCTCACTCTGGGGCCCACCATCCCTCTTTAAGATGCGGGAAGGTGGAACATGCTACTTCCCGCATGGCTACTAGAGGAGGTTTCCCCCCCAGGGCTCCTGGGAAGGGGTTTATGTATTCTTTTGTCCTCAGTACCCTCAGTAAATTCACAGACCACGATTCCACTGACTATGTAGGGCATAGATGGCTGGTTGCCCCCAGTATCTATTCTTCCTTTCTTTCTTAATAATAGATTTTTAGCCAGCATATGGCCTAAATTTCCCAGTCTCTCTTGCAGTCAGATGTGGCTATTTGAATAAATCAGGCTTAAGGTATGTGCAACTTCCAGGGAGTGTCCTCAAAGAGAGGGAGAATGCTTTTCTTCCCCTTTTCATCCTTTTTGTTGTCTGGAATACAGATATGATGGTTGGAGCTGAGGCAGCCATTCTGAACCATGAAGCAATGCTGAGAATGATGACAGAGCAGCAAGATAGGAGTCTGGGTCCCTGAGGACTCTTGGGGGATAATTCTCCACGGCTTTTTTATACCTCTTATGACACCTTTTGTCTGGAGTCATTTTTTTCAAGAATGTTTGTATGGCAAATAGCCTGGGGAAACAGAGACAGTCTTTTGGAACAGAGAACAGATGTTTCCTGACCAGGAAAATAAAGATAATGTCTTTCTCTAGGGAAATGTTGGCTACAATTGCGAGCAGTCTTTTAGAATATCAGGAGTTTCCTAAACTCAGTGTGTCTCAGTTCTGACACACACCCACTGTGTGCACAACATGCAGTGGGCCTTCTGCTCTGGCCCCATGGAGCTTGGGGGGCAGGGGGAACCAGTGAAACATGAACCTCATGCTGCCTCTGTCTCCGACCCGGGGTTCTCGTGTCTTCTGCCAGCACCCATGGAACTGCAGTAGGCTCACTTGCTGGTTTGCAAGGAGGAAGAGAATCTCAGACCCTTTGTGCTTCTGACAAGGACTTCATGGAGCACAGCATGATCACTAGCCCTAGTGGGCTTTTTTTTTCCTTTATCTAACTTTACTGAGATAAAATTTGCCTCAATAAATGCATCTATTTTAAGCTTACTATTTAATAAATTTTGACAAATTTATACAGTTTTACATATCCTTGGATTTTGAGAAATGTGTGCAGAATGTATTATACCTACCAACACATCCAAGGTATAGAGCACATCCATCATCAAAAAATTCCCTCTTCCTGATCAATCCCTACTCCCTACCTCAGCTGACCAGGGATATGTTTTTTGTCACCATGGATTAAATTTGTGATTTCTAGAGTTTCACATAAATGGAATCATATAGTTCTTCCTGTTGTGTCCAGCTTCTTTCAATCAGTATAATTTTTTTAGATTAATCCATGTTGTTGTGTGTATCAGTAGTTTCTTAAAAAATTTTTAATAGATTTTATTTTTTAGAGCAGTTTTAAATTCATGGACAAATCTAGGGGAAAGCACAGGGAGTTCCCACATACCCCCCATCCCCACACAGGCACAAGCTCCCCCACTATCAACATCCCCCACCAGAGCGGGACGTCTGTTACAGTCGATGAGTCTACATTGACACGTCATTATCACCCAAAGGCCACAGTTTACATTAGGGGTCACTCTGGGAGTTGTACATTCTGTGGGTTTGGACAAATGTATGATGACACGGGTCCACCATCACAGTATCACACAGAATAGTTTCACTGCCTTAAAATCCTCTGTGCTCCACCTATTTGTCCCTCTCTCCTCCCCATCCTTGGAAACCACTGATCTTTTTACTGTTTTCGTAGTTTTACATTTTCTAAAACGTCCTTTATGATTATACAGTATGTAGACTTTTCCAATTGGCTTCTTTCTCTTAGTAATATGCATGTAGGTTTCCTCCATGTCTTTTCATGGCTTGACAGCTCATTTGCTCTTAGTGCTGAATAATATTCCATTGTCTGGATGCGCCACAGTTTATTAATCCACTCACCTACTTAAGGACATCTTGGTTGCTTCCAAGTTTTGGCAATTATGAATAATTACAAGTATAACTCATAAATAAATATTATAAATAATTATGGATAAAGCTGCTATAAACAGCCATGTGTAGGTTTTTGTAGACATAAATTTTCTGCTTCTTTGGGTAAATAGCAAGGAGTGGGATTGCTGGATTATATTGTAAGAGCATTTTATTTTTGTGAGAAACTGCCAAACTGTCTTCCAAAGTGGCTGGACGTGCTGCATTCCCACCAGCGATGGATGGGAGTTCCTGTTGCTCCCCATCCTTGTCAGCACCTGGTCTTGTCAGCATTTGGGATTTTGGCCATTCTAATAGGCACACAGTGGTATCTTGTTTTAATTTGTGATTCCCTAATGACACACTATGTTGAGCACCTTTTCATATGCTTATTTGCCATCTTTATATCTTCTTTGGTGAGGTGTCTGTTCAGATCTTTTGACCATTTAAATAATCAGATTGTTTGTTTTCTTAATGCAGAGTTTTAAGAGTTTTTTGTGTATTTTAGATAACAGTCCTTTATCAGATGTGTCTTCTGCATATATTTTCTCCCAGTCTGTGGCTTGTCTTCTCTTTCTCTTGAATCTGGTGGGCTTTTTTGTGGGAGGGAAAACTATATTTCTATATTCCTATGTTGTTTAAGCCACTGTTATGCTGGGCTTTTCTTGCGACTGAACCTAATTCTAACTCAGACACGAAGATATACTTCTGCTTAGAACCTTCCAGTGGCTTCCCATCATCCCCAGAATAAAGCCCAGCTGTTTCTGTGGCTTCTACAGGCCCAGGTAGCTGGGTGCCCGGAAGAGTAGTTAGGAACAAGGCATCTGAAGCCAGCGTTCAGATTCTGGTGGTGTTGCTTCCCACATCTGTGACCTTGGGGAAGTTGTCTAACTTCTGGCGCCCCAGGCTCCTCACCGGTATGAGGGATTAATAATAGAACTACCTCATCAGGTCGTTGTGAGCAACGGGTGAGTTACTACAGCAAACACAGCATCCAGCACACGGCCAGGGCTCAGTCTACATTGCTGCGGGCGCCGTGCCTCTCCCCCCTGCGCTGCAGTGGACCACAGTGACCTGCTCTCCTTTACTTCAGTAAGCGGAGCTTGCTCCACTGCGGAGGATTCGCTCCTTTCCCTCTGCCTGGAACTCCAGCCCCACACCCAACAAACACACCACACACACTCACACGTGCTCCAATACATATACTGACACCCACACGCTCACACACATTCACGAACACGCACAAACACGTGCAGCACATGCAAACACAGGCACACCCCCACGTATACACATCCACACTCAGATACATACGCCCGCACACACACTCCTACTCGCACATGCTCACACTCACACACATTCACACACACTGCCACACACACTCCTTTGTGAGGCTGGCTTCTCCCCCTCCTCCAGAGGTCCTGCCTGACCACCTTTTCTAATGTAGCCCCTCCCTCCACCTCTCTACCTTTGCACCTTGTTCGCTGACTTCATGCCACACTCCCCACCGTTGCTCCCATGCGGCCCCCATTCAGGAAGCAGAGGGGTGCCCAGGCACAGTCCTGGGGTAACAGCCTTGCTCCCCGTCTGCCCCGTAAGCACCTGTTGCTGGGCAGGGGCCATATCGAGCTTGTTCACAGTTGTACCCGCAGCCCTAGCACGGTCCAGAACACAGTAGGTGCTCAAGAGGTGTTCCGGGGGACGAATGAGCCAGTGGATGAACAAGACCCCAGGGTACCTGAACAGGAAGGCCCTCTGTGCAACGCACCTGTGGGTAGGAGCTGAGGTTGAGTGAGGGGCAAGGACTCGGCCAGGTCAGAGTGTGAACTGAATTGGGGCGCCTGCCTGGGACGCGGCTTCTCGCCTCCGGCTCGGGTCTCCTCACACCCTGGCCGGCAGTTCTTTCTCTGCTTCTCCGCAGGGACAAGGATGTGTCCCCCTCCGCTCCTTGGTGGGCTGGTTCCGTCTCCCTCGCAGCAAGCAGGCAGCAGGCTGGGAGGAGAGGTGGTTCGGCAGCAGCCCCGGGGGCACAGGCAACGTTTCCACTCCAGCACATGGCAATGGCCCCAGGAGTACCGGCCCCCGGGCCCGGCCCCTCTCCCTGGGCACAGCACCTGTGCGCCCTGCTCCCACCTTCCACCAGGGCTGTGAGGCTCAGGCCACGAGGCTGGGCAGGAGTCTGGGGCCCCCATCACTGCTCCCCATGTGTCCCCCCTCTCTGTTCACCTTGGATTCTCACTGACTTGATGGGAGGAAGGCTGGGGCACATATCAAATCTGGAGGATAGTAGGTAGTTTGAAAATGCATAGTCAACCTTCCCTTTTTTTTTTTTAAACCCCAGGTACCAACAACAAAAAGCACGTTTGACAAACATCTTCTTGGGGGTGGGGTGGGGGCTGTGGAGAAATCGAGGCAAAGGTGTAAAAGATTTGGAAACACTACCTTAAGAATGTTGAGGCATTTGAGCAGTGAGAATGAGACGCCTGTGTGAGTGCATGTGGCTGTTTTGTGTGTGCCGAGGCGTGCGCGGGTGCAGGTCGGCGGGGAGGGAGAGCAGTGTGACCCTCTTGTGTGCGCACCATCAAGGCCCCCGTGTGACCATCTGGGTCTGAACGTATGCGATGTGCTGTCTTGTCTGGATGGAGGGGAAGGACATGCCCCGGGGCAGAGGAAGGGACATCTCTGGGTGGATGGCCAGGGCAGGCCTGGCCTGACAGCTGGCCTGAGGACGCTGAATGGGAGCCTGCCTTTTCTGTGTCCACTGCCCTCCGTCGGCCGGACTGGCAGAGCTCATGGTCATTTAAGGTGCTGGCTGGGTCAGGCCGCTGTTTGGGTGGCAGGCCACCCGGGGCCGAGGTGGTGCAGGCCTTCCAGGGGGGCCCTGGGAGCTATTTTTAGTGGCCTGGGCTGACTCCCAAATCCTGCTGACTATTTCTGGCACCAGAAGATTGCCCTGAAGGATGTGGAAAGTTTTCATGTTAAGAATGTCTGATTTCCCTCTGGCTAAGCAAGGGCAGAGTACGGAGACCAGGACAAAGGGCTCGAGGCCCGAGGGCTTCTGGGAAAATTCACCAACATGAGAGCATGAAATGCATCTTCCTGCCCTTTGGAGATGCACAGACTTTTAAAAACAGCAGCGTCATTATGGGTGACCATCCGTCCTGGATCGCCTGCAGTGTCCCAGTTTGGCACAGAAAGCCTGGCATCCGGGACGCCCTTTGGACCCAGGCAAACTGGGACAGTCAGTCACTTGAGCTCCACTTCAGCCCCTTTTAGTTCCAGAAGTGAAATTAATAAGAATAAGAATTGAACTACCTGCATCATCTTCCAGAATGTTCACAATCATCCTCTGCAGTAGGTGCTGTCATCATCTCCATTGTGCACATGAAGAAACTGAGGCAGAGAGGTGAAGCAACTTGCCTGCTGCAGAACAGCGAGTGAGTGGGAGAGCCAGGATTTGAATTCTGCTGGTCTGGAACCAGGGGCCCCCATTCCACAGCCAGCAAAAAAAATGGCTTTGGACCCAGGAAAACCTGGGTTCAGTCACTTCCTATCCAGACCCTTAACTTGGGGTAAAGAATATTGATTTAGCCAGATTGTCATGAGGGCGAAATGAGAAGGTGTCACTGCACGAAGCTTGGCACTAGTAGGTGCCCAGAAGTACTGACTCCGGTCCCCACTGCTCGGCCCTTTTGCGATGGCAAGACCTGGCTGTGTGAATCCGCCCGTCTAAGTTGTCCTGAGGCTGCCCCTCGCCGGCTGCACAGCGCGGCACCTGGGTACCAGAGGCCCCCGAATTGCTGCCTCTGGGGCTCCCTTGCCAGGCAGTGAGGGAAGAAAGCAACACCGTGTAGGAAGAGAGACCCGGGGCCTGCGAGCCACCAGTCCCAGTTCTGCCCTATGCGCCCTGGGAGTCCTCGCTCGTCTCTTGCCTCCACTGTCCTCGGCTGTAGAATGGGCCAGGGAGCCCGCCCTCGCGCAGAGGTGTCAAGGAGATCACGTGGGACCCGCCCCTCCCCTCCCTGGTACCCCCTGGGCAGGCAGGTTCGGAGCCGCCGGCCGCCGGGCAGCTGGGGGCCGGGGTGCGGACGTGCGGCGCGGGCACGAACGGAATGCGGGGCCCGGGGGACGCGCTGTTCCTTCCGCAGGCCGCGCGTCAGCGGGGCAGGAAGGGCCGGTCGCCTGGCGTTCCCACCGCCCCCTCCGGGCTGGGGAAGTGGCCGAACAATAGGGCCGCCCGGAGGGACCGTGCCCGGGGTGTGTGTGTGTGTGTGTGTGTGTGTGTGTGTGTGTGTGCGCGCGCGCCGTGCCCGGTGTGTGTGTACGTGTACCCTGGGAGGAGCTGATAGGCAGGGAGAAGAGGAGAACCGGGAGAGGGCCCTTTACTGGGTTTGCCCGGGTCGGCCCGCATTATCTCATTTAGTCCCCAAGGCACCCGGGGAGGGAGGCGCTCGCGTCCTCCTTGTACAGGAAACAGGCGCAGGCAGGCCTGGGGCTCCAGAGGCAGACGCGGTGTGCGCATCGCTTAGGGAAGGCCCCGCTGGCTTCTGCCGTCTTCCGGCACTTGGTTTGGGACGGAGGCTGGGGCCGGGACGGAGGCTGGGGCCGAGAAACCCTTGCCGTGTGCCCCGGTTCTGCAGTTAATAGAAAGCATGCAGGCACACAGCTTTTGATAAGAGAACCGAGCTCTCCCACGGACCAGAATAAGGCTGTGAGTTCGCAGCGTCCCCATCTTACAGGTGGGGCTACAGGGACACAGAGTAATGTGCCTACCTGTCCTGCAAGCACATATTTATTGTCCCCAGAAGGACTTAAGCTCCCAAAGAAAGGGAAAGAATCATAATTAATCCTGCCTTTCCTATATAAATGGTACCTCAGGGAAATCGAATGGGTGATGAGGGCAAGTTTCTATGTATAGACATACCTGCTTAACAATGTAGACCGAATGGTAAAACTGGAGACATCGTGGTGCCACCTCTAATGAGTGTACCAGGCAGCGACAGCTGCTCTCGTCACGAGAAGACAGACGGTGTGAGCCTCCGGAGGGAAGAACACGCACCACCTGTGAAGCTGTCTTGCCCGGAACTCAGACCTGCATCTGACCAAGCCCTAGGTGTGAACAATTCACAGGAGCTACAGGGGACAGAGGAACATGTGAAGTGGCACCTCAGGAAGGCAGTCAGGCAACTCCAGATGCAGGAAACCAGATAAACAGCTGGTTTCTCCTACAAATACATTGCAAGAAGAGAGAGAGAGAAACAGAAACAAATAAGTAAACAAACAGATGTTGGGGGGATCGGTAAAGATTTAGGGACGTATCAACCAATCACCAAATGTAGATCTCATTTAGGATTCTGATCTAAACAAATTGTAAAACAGAAAAAAAAGAACCGACTCCAAATAAATGAAAACCATCTATGCAATGGGAAATTGGAACAGATCCCTGAGAATCACCTGGCTGGGGTCGTGATCACTGGGGAACTGGTGCCCCGGGATGGGAGTCCTGGGGTCGGCCGGCTTTGAGGTAAAGTGGGAACTGCCCCAGGACACTCGTCCCTGCTGCCTCCTCCCCGTGGGTGCTCCTGGCGGACAGGCGCTCACTGGCGTTTGTGGAAGGAGGGGGAGAGCAGGGAGGGAGAGATCGTGTTCTCTCTTCTGTCCTCTGCCCTCAGGGTCATCTTTTTTTAGTGTGTGCATCTTATGGTTACCCGGGATCTGGCCTTTCTGCTCAGTCTGCCCAGAACCCAGTGTTTAAAATTAGACCCTGAGCCACTGGGTACCGCGATCCTGCTCCCCGGGAAACGGTGTAAATAACGCGCTCCAGTTGCTGGGACATAGAGTGTGTGCCCGAATCTGGGGTGGCCCAGGATGGTGAGGCCCACCTTCTGAGGACAGCCCCTTGGGCCCAGATCACAAAGGCGGGCGCTGGCAGCTCTCTGTTCTCTTCTCCAGATGGTCTTTCCATCTTAAAGATGGAGAAATGGAGTCGCCGTGAGCCTTGGCCAAGGTCAAGCAGCAAGTTTTTATGAATTAACTTCCTGTTAATTCATACATATCGGCTTTAAAAAATTCTTATTTAAAATGGTTTGCTTTCATTTCAACAGGTTCGGTCATGTCCGTGGGGAAAGATTCCACGGTACCCAAGGACCTGTTCTGTGATCAGTGCTTCCTCCTGTACCCACCGCCAGTCTCCCAATTCTCCCCCGAGGAACAGATATTATCAGTGTCCCACGTGTCCTTGCGGAGATGGTCTGGCCAGCCGTTCTCAGCAGGGCTCTGCGAGAGAACTAGGTCTTGAGGCCCCACGGGATCGGTGTATGTGAGGAATTAGCCTCTCTCCTCTGCATCCTGAGTGGTATCAGTTAAGAACCATCCTTCCGTGAACTAAGAATGTGTCCCTTGTGTCATTTTCTGTGTTCTGTGCCAGATCCTGACCCCCAGCTAGTCAATTAAACAAACTGTTCCATACCTTTCTTTTTCCCTTCATTTATCTTGGAGATGGCATGTTGTTAGCATGCCGAGAACTGCTTCTGTTATGGCTGTGTGGTACCCCGCTGTGGATGCATGTACGTCATTAATCCGCCTCCTCTGATGGGCATGTAAGTCGTTTCCAGTCTTTTGCTTTTATCCATGATGCTTCAGTGTGTATTCTTGTGCACGTATGTGAGACAAATTCCTAGAGGAACAGACCATACTGATTTGTGTCAGAGCTGGTCCTAGTGCCCAGGCTTCTGGGATAAGGACAAAAAGGTTTTGCAATAAGTCTGGGAAGAACCTGGCCTGGATCTGCAAACAGTCTGGAAGTTAGAGGTGGGAACAAGAATTCCAGATGTCCAAGGAAGGGAATGAACAGTTGTTGTGAGCCTACTACATGTTAGCCATCTCCGTGTTGCCTTATTTAATTCTCACGGCTGCTCTGTGAGGTGGGTACCTATTCCCAGTTTACTGCAGAAGCTTAGAGAGGTTAAGTCACTTGCCTGGGGGAACACAGTGGGTAAGTGGCAAGACTGGGTTTTGAACCCAAGTGAGTCTGAATCCAAAGCCTGTGCCCTTTCTGCTCCACCCCCTGATGGGCTGCAAATGTTTCCAGAATGGCCAGGGGTCAGGCTGGCACGGGTCCCACCTCCAGAGGGTATTATACACGTGGCAGTCTGTGTGCTTAGCATCCTCGGCATTGTGCAGTGCACAGTCTGTGAGACTGCATAGGGCAGCCCTGCTGGGATGCCCACCGTCTGTGCTCAACAGCAACAAAATCACTAAACACAATCACTGCCTTTAAGAACATGCAACAGCAAACCGGTTGATTCATAAATTCTTCCTCTTGTGTGTTCATTAAGAAGTTATTAGTAGATACGAATAACATCAAAGTTGAGAAAGGCTGGTTTCCACCTTCCAGGGGCTCTCAGTCACTGGGATTTAGAAGTACCTTGTGATCAAGGAGGAGGAGTGGACTGATCCTGTTGGGCTGAGGATCAGGGAAGGCTTCTTGGAGGAGGGGGCAGTTGGCTGGGTCCTGAAGAATGAGTAGGAGTTTGCGGTGAGAGAGGGTGAAGCGGGGAGTGAGAGTGGAGGAAGGGCATTTCAAGCAGAGGGAACAGCCAGCAGAAGGCACAAGGTGTGAAATGAGCAGGCCCTTCAGGAACTGCAGGTGGTTCCCTGTAACTCAGGTGTAGGGAGTACAGGAGGAAGTGGGGAGCAGGCAGGGGGCCCTTGGAGGGGATTAAAACACACAGACACGTGCACATGTATGTGCTGTGGGCGAAGAAGCGACGGGAGTCGCTTGGGTGCAAATCCTGATCCTCACTGTGTGACCTTGGGCGAGGTCCTCCCCTACTCTGGGCTTCTTGTCTGCATGTTGGGGGAGGGGAAGGGTTGGGGCCTATCGAGGGGTTGGGATTGTGTGTGCTGAGCCCTGAGCACACAGGTCCCTCAGCTGTCCTTAGCAATGGACATGCACCTCATTTGCCGTGACCCTACCTCCTGGGGTCAGGCCCAGCCGTCAACCTGGGAACTCCCGGGCGTGGACAGGGCATGGCGGGGCAGGAGGAGGACAGACTGGCTCAGCCGGTCCCAGTACTGGCTGGGCTGGCTGTGCAGACAGCTGGGAGACTCCTTCCCACCATCCGTGGGGCAGCTCAGCCGGCCGCGCACTGCTGTGGGTGGGGCAGGGGGCGGCGGGAGCCAGAACGAGGTGGCCTGGCACTGAGGACCTACTGGGAGCCAGGCCCGTGTCCAGCCCTCCGTGCACATTGTCCCAGTTAACTCACCAGAGCAGACACCTTATTCCATTTCGCAGATGAGGGAAACCATGGCCCCAGTTTGCGCCGGGAAGGAGATTTCAAGCCCACGGCCACCTACTCCAGAGTCTGGGTTCTTTCTGTTCTTCATCCGTCCTCCGTCGGTTTCTTTATCTCTGCTTCAGTGGCCACAAAGTGGGGGCAGGGGCCAGGGTTTGCTGCCCCCGTTGGTTTGGGTGCTATCCAAGCCTGAGTAGAAGTAGTGTCTTCAAGTCAGCCACCGGCACTGTATGCTCTGGTGGTCGCCCCCCTCCTCCATACCTGCACTCAGGCTCTTCCCTCTGCCCGGAGTATGCCAATTCCTCTTGGTCTACCTGGCAAACTCCTGTTCATCCATCAAAACCCAGATTAACCAGCACCTTCTCCTAGAAGCTGTTTGGGACTTAGCCCTAAACAGAACCAATCTCTCCTCCCTCTGGACCACCTACGCCCCACAGAACATCCTTCCTGTGTGCCCCTCTACAGGTGGTTGTGATTACAGGCGGGCCTGTCTGTCTCCTCAGCTAGATGATTAATAATCTAAGGGCAGAGGCTGTTCTTGCTTATTTCTGGACTCTCAGCTCTTACTGCAGGGCCCAGTACATAGTAGGTGCTCAGGAAAGCCTGAATTTAACTGAGGTCTGTTTGATTTGTAAAACTAGATAATGTTTGTTGAGGCTGTACTGTGTGCAGCACTGTACTAAGTACTTCTCACACATTTAGTTCTCACAACCACCTCACGAAGTTGGGTTGTTATCCTCACTTCACTGAAGAGGAAACTGAGGCTCAGAGAGGTTAAGTAACAAGCTCAAGGCCACACAGCCAATAAGGAGCATAGCCAGAGACTGTTCAGTGCTGAAGTCCCCAGTTCTGACTTACGTATTGCTGTTTCTCAAACCAGCATGAGGTGATTTGAACTAGTACTTGGATTAGCTTTTTTTCTTTTAAATAACTGAGTATTGATTTTAAAGTGTATTAGAAAAAAATAACTAGTGTATCAAACTCATGTGCTCCTGGTAAACTTTTGTTCTTATAATTTCACTCTTCATCTTTAGTCTTAAGACTATGTTCACTTGTTCATTTAAAAGCCTTCAATAGTTGTGTTTATGATAATGTGTATTAGAAAAAATATGTCATGCATTAAACTCATGACCTTTGACTGTGATATAATTTCCTTTTAAAAAATAAGTTCTTTAAGTAAAAGTAGCAATTGATTTAAATGGAAATTTCAAGTAAAAACAATAATGGTATTGAAAAAACCCCTACAGTGATGCTAGGATGAGAGGAGACTTGCCTATGGCCCTCTGGCCCTCTGGCCTCCTGGAGACAGTAGAGGGTGGAGGACAGAGGGAGCCTGACCTTGAGGAGAGGGAAGGCTGTCCTGGTCCCAGCCTTCCCCACACCCACCACCTGTCCATTCCCTCCCTCCTCCCAATGGCCAGAGTGACATTTGAAAAATGTAAGCCACATCCGTTCCTCTCTTGTGAACCCCTTTGATGGCTTCCCAAAGCGTTTAAGAGAAAGCAAACTCTTCCCCAAGGCCAAAAGGCCCTCTATAACCCAGCCTGCTCCAACCTATTTTCTCTTCTTCCTCACTGGCTGTCAGGTGGGGGTCATGTTGGCCTCAGTGCTATTTCTGCCTCAGGGCCTTTGCACATGCTGTTTCCTCTGCTCAGACCATTCTTTTTCCAGATCTTCACACAGATGTCTCTTTCTCAGCGGCCTTCCCAGAGAAGCTGCTCCCTCCCCCCACAACTCGAAGTAGCTCTTCTTAGTACCCACAGTCGCCTCACACTGGTTCATTGATCTGAAGAGCACCTCTAACACTATCTAGATGTTTTTCTTTCTTTTTAAAAACAGTTGTGTATTTTTTGTTGTTCGATTAGAGCAAGAACTCTGTCTTGTCACTGCTGCGCCCCCGGAATGGTGTCTGGCAGTAACAGAGGCTCCATAAATCTCTGTTGGGCCCATGTGTGTGTGTGTGGTGGCTGAGGAGGCTGGGGAACGGGTTTCATCAAGCTTCTGCATCCACAGCTGGGAGGCGAGCTGCTCCAGAAACAGCTGAGAGGTTTGAGGGCCTCCAGCTGAACAGTCCAGGCAGCTGAAACCAGAAATGCACAGGGGCTTAGTCACCCTTGGAGCCTGGTAACGCTGGCACCAGACACACTCCCCAACCAAACACTTCACAACACTGCCGGCCGCGCATCTCCAGGGCCCCAGGTGGCAGCTCTGGCATTCAGGAGCTGGCGGCAGCTGAGCAGTGTGGGCCGGGGGCTGGCGTGGGGCGGGGGGCGTGGGACAAGCTAGGCCGAGGGTCACAGAGAGGGACGAGCTAGGCCCTGGGGAGAGGCAGGGGCCGGGGGCGGGGGTGGTTTTCTGAGCTCAAACTTTGAGAAAAGTTGGCTTGAAAAATGAGCTCAAAGCTGTTGAAAAAGAAAAATTCCACTCATAAACTGAAGCAGACCACTGGGTTGTGAAATCCATTTCCATGACACTTTGCGTGTTTGAAAGGGGAAATTCTCTCCTTTCTTTTTTTGGTTTATAACAGCTTTATTGAAATGTCATTCACATACCATGTAATTCACCCATTTAAAATGTACGATTCAACGGTTTTCAGTATATTCACAGTTGGGCAACCATCACCACGATCAGTCTGAGAACATTTCCACACCCCAAAGAGAAGGCCCCACCCGTTAGCAGTCCCCCCCTTTCCCCTCCCACCAGCACTAGGCGACCACAAGTCTGCTTTCTGTCTCTATAGATTTCTCCCTTCTGGACACAACGTAAATGGAATCCGATGTGACCTCCTGGGACTGGCTTCTCCCAGGTGGAGTGATGTCTTCCAGGTTCATTCACGTTACGGGAAGTGTCAGTACTCCATCCCTTTTTATGGCCAAATAATATTCCATTGCATGGATAGACCACATTTAATTCAGTCCTTCATTGGTTTATGGACATTTGGGTTGTTTCTATTTTGGGGTATGATGAAGAATGCTGCTATGAACATTCAACGAGTTTTCTGTGGACATACATTTTCATTTCTCTTGGATAGATATCTAGGAGCAGAATCTACTTTCCTCTAAAAGGAAAAAAATTCTCCAAATCAAAATATGTCTAGTGTGGAGTGGATTTAAACTGTCACTTGTCACTCTGCTAGGACAAGAGAACTTCATGGCACAGGGGCCACAGCTGTGCCTGGAACGTCCTAGAAGCTGGCTATTCCTGGATGAATGCCCAAATTCTTACTCACTCTGGTACCCCAGTGAAAAGACCTGGGGGTAGAAATTCGACAAAAATGGGTCTCCATTCATTCATTCAATAAATAGAGTGGCACATAGTAGTTCGTTAAATGCCAGTTGAATTTGATCAACTGCTTGGAGTTTCTTGGACAAAGATGGAGGAGCCCTAACCCCTGTGTGAGGAACTCGGTCTAGAAGGGCAAGCAGACGCGGAATCCCAGCACCCCGGCGCAGGAGGGGAAACAGGACTCGTTTCTGTCCCTCTCACTTCTGCTGTTCCCTCCTTGAGCAAGTGATCCTTCCCCCAAATCCCTGGTGTGAGGGTCCTCCGTCCCCAGGGCAGAAGCCGCAGTGGGAAGAGAAGGTTCCATCTCAGGAGGACCTTGATCTGCCTGGAAGGACCCATCTTGGGGGCGCCCCTGCTCTTGTCTTTTTGTCTGATATCCAGGACCCTTCTTACTCTTGTGTGGAATAAAGAGCATCTTGCTTATGGCCTTTTCTTGGTTGTTGACCTATTTCCGCTGTTCTCCTGAGTACAGTTTAAGTTGTGCTGGGCGTCTTGGGTGCAAAGATGGACAGACAGTCCCTGTCCGCCTGGACCTCCAGCCTGGTGGGCGAGACACAGGTCCCACAAGCAACCAGAGGGATGGGGGACTCAGAGGGGACACTGGCGTGGGACCGCCCTTGGAGGCTCCTGTCTGAGAATATACAGCCTTCTGTGTTTTATTAACTTGTCAGACACATTCTTACGTCAGTTCCTGGTATACTTTCTGTTCTTAGAATTTTCATACGCATCTTCATTTTTAAAGAAGATATTCCCTGGTTGCTTCAGAAACGTGTATTGAGAACCGACCATGTGCCAGGTCCTCAGAGGGATGCAGAGACAAGTGAAACTTGACCTTGGTCCTTGGGTGCCTCACAGTCTAGCATGAGAGGAAGACAGGTAAGTTACAGACGGCCCTCAGTATGTGCTATAATGAGGGACTGTACAGGAGATTATTATTTTTATTCCATCTCACATATAATTTTCTCACAATATATAAATACACCCACATATATACATTTATTTATTTATTTTTTTGCTGAGGAAGACTGGCCCTGGGCTAACATCGTGCCCATATTCCTCTACTTTATATGGGACGCCGCCACGGCGTGGCTGACAAGCAGTGCGTCTGTCTGTGCCCGGGATCTGAACCTGCGAACCCCGGGCCGCCAAAGCGGAGCGCACGAACTTAACCGCTACACCACTAGGCTGGCCCCATCCATATATATTTTTTATATATTGTTTTAGTAATGTATCTTACATAATAGTCTGTTCTCATCTGGGTTATATGTAATTTTATATATTACTTTTGTTTTTAAATGTTATATTTTTCTTTTCTTCTCAAAAGATATTTTATATCTTTGGATTTCATCTTTTTAACAATACATTTTATCTTTTAAAAAAGGTGCTTTTTTCCTCAGTATTTTAACAGTGGCACATTTTCAATGGAGAAAATTTAGAAAATATAGAAGAAATAAATACATAAATAAAAATTGCTTATAATCTGGGGCCGCCCGGTGGCGCAGCGGTTTAGTCCGCGCTTGGCAGCCCGGGGTTCGCGGGTTCGGATCCCGGGCGCCCGCCGACGCACTGCCTGTCAGCCATGCCGTGGCGGCGTCCCATATAAAGTGGAAGAAGATGGGCACGGATGTTAGCCCAGGGCCAGTCTTCCTCAGCAAAAAGGGGAGGATTGGAACAGATGTTAGCTCAGGGCTGGTCTTCCCCACAAAAAAAAAAAAAAAAAAAAAATTGCTTATAATCTCACACCACCTGGAGACAGGAACTATCTACCTGGGGCTGTCTTTCCTTCCCGTCTTTCTTCTAGGCTGTGTACAGTATTATGTGTACTCCGATTAAGACACAGTCTCGTGTGGTAGTTAATTCTAATGATGCTGGTAGGGGCACAGAAGATGAAGCATCTACACCTCCCTTCCCAGAGGAAGGCCTCCATCCTCTTCCTCTCTGGGTCACTAGCTCACCCCATCGTGGCCACTAAATTCAGGAGCCTGGGGCACAACCAGCCAACCCCGTGGCAGGGAGGGTTTCTGGAAGGCGGGGACTAGGTTCTGAGGCTGTGCTCAAGGTCGGGGAGTCGGCCGGGCTCCAGGCCCTGAGCCCTTGCTCACCCTGGGGTGGGGGTGGAGGGAGAGGGCTGGGCCCCCCCAACAGTGAAGGTTCTAAATAAGGCCCTGGAATCTGCTGTGTCAAGTGACAGCTGAGAATCCATGTGGCCCAGTGTCCTCTGCCACCCGGCCCCAGAGTGATGTGGGGGTGCCGCTGGAAAGCTGAGACCCACCACCCACCCTTCAGCCACCCTCTGGCCTCTCCAAGGAAGGAACTTCTCAGAGAGAAGAAAAGTAGTGAAATACATGAAATGTCACCCCCAGCCTGGGAAACGGGAGTCCCGGTCCGCTTTATCAAGAGGAGGGGCCAGTTTTTCCCCAAGCTGGAAGAGAAAGAAGGACCATGAGAGGTTTGGTGGGTGAATGGTCCCACAGACCCCTCATGACAGTCTAGGAGGAGGGTGTCACCGACCCTGTACAGCAAGGCAGAAACTGAGGCTGGGAGAGTGAGTGACTCGTCCACGGCCACACAGCGCTGCACTGCAGGGACTCTAAGACAGACACTGTTAACCCCGCGCTGTCCTCCTGCACCCTGGGCCGTCCCCGGCCTGTTGGTGGCCTCCTCCTCTGCAGGCACCAAGCATTCTGCAGGATCAATTTCCCCAACATCTCAGCCCCCTCCTCCCGTCCCCTCCTCCCTTTATCCCTGTGCAGGCATGAAACACGGGCTGCTCATCTCTGCTTCCCATTAGCCCCCAGCTCTGGCCTTCACGTATAAATATTTATCTAGCGAATTAATAAACACAGAGAGGAGGACTGCAGATAAAACCAGGCTGGAGCAGAATCCTCCGCCACAGGTTCTCCTGGGGGACTCTACGTGCCCAGCTGCACGGCGCTGTGTGTGTGTGTGTGTGTGTGTGTGTGTGTGGTAGAGGGGGGGAGTGTTGTTGATAAAAGAGTCAGACAGAGGAGTGCAGTGGTTTGACACGCAGACTCTGGAGTCAGACTGCCTGGGTCTGAATCCCAGCTTCTCAGCTCTGTGACCTCGGGGAAGTTACCGTGCCTCTCTGTGCCTGTCTCCTCCTCTGTGAAACAGTGGAGTGGTAAATAGTCCATACCTCCTGATTAATGCAGCAGTACTGGTACAGGAGTCAGCACAGCGCCTGATACATGGCAGAAGCTTTTAGAGTGAAACTAAATACTTGGGAAACCGAGTCAATATTCCATGATAAAGTAATGTTATGACAAGGGAGAGGCCACCTTTACCAGGAGGCTCCTCAGAGGGGGTAACATCTGAACCGTTCTGGAATTCTCCTGCCTAAAACCTGCCGATGACTCCTCTGCTGTCCTCAGAACGGGCCCAGAGCAGGCTTGTTTATTGTTTCCATGGCTCATGAGGCTCCACGCGGTCTGGGACGCAAACTAACCTCTCGATTTTGCCCGCACGACCCTGCTCTGCTCACATCTTCCCCACCACAGCCTCACGACTCCCCCGCCCCCAACAGCGGCTCAGCCCCATACCCTGGAGCTGTTTTTGTCTCCCTGGTTCTCTCTCATACCCTACAGCCTGTATCACACGGCTGTCCTGCTGAAACATATCCTTAAACCAGCCTCCTCTCAGGCCTCCACCAAGACCCAGCCCACCGTCTCTGCTTCTTCTTGCACCCTTGGCCCATAGCCAGCCAGAGAGATCCTCTCAAAACACAACTCTGATAATGCTGCCCCTCTGCGTTCCACTCCCCAATAGCTGCCCATCACACTTGCAGGAAAACCCCAAATCCTTACAGCTCACCAAGCTCCACACCTCAGGGTCCTCTCCTCTCCAGCCTGCTCTCCTCCTCCCTCGTCACTCACCCACCTAACCACACAGGCCTCCTTGCTGTTTCCCCTCGGAGCCTGCGCACCTGCCGTTCCCTCTCCCAAAACGCCTTTCCCAGTTGCTCCAGTGGCAGGCACTTTCCCTTCCAGGTCTCTGCCCAAATATTACTTCCTGAGAGCCTCCCAGATCCCCCTCTACAGCACCCCGACTCTCTCTCACACATGTACCCCCTAATTGTCTCTTCACCCCTTTCCTGCCTTGGTTTTCCTTCAAAGTGCTTATTTCCAGCTGAAATTATATTATAATAATTTTATTTATAGAATGTGTAAGTGATTTATAAAATTTACAATATTGTCTGTTTCTCTGAAGTGTAAGTTCTAGGAGAGCATGAACGTTGCCTGAAGGAAAGAGGGAAGGGGAAAAGCAATGCAGGGAGGAAGAAAGGAAGGAAGGAATTAAGGGTCAGACCTGGCTGCGTGGAGACAGGAAGGAGGTGAGAGGTGAACTCCAGGCGCTAGGATATCTGGGGGGATGACGGGTCTGGCTGGCTCAGAGAGAGGGCGCAGGGCATTGTGGAATGTGAGGCTGGGGGATGACTTTTGGAACAAACTGTATAGAGCTTTAAATCCAAGAAAGGGGGAGCTGTGGAACCAAGAGGCAGAATTCAGTGTTGACCCTGAAACCTCTTCCTTCTCACTGGAAGGCAAGTTAGCTTCTAGAAAGGACAGTAGGGTCAAGTCCCATAGATCATATTCCAGCCTTGGTCTGAGCTGCTCTCCCGACCATCCTGCTCGGCAGCTGGGGAGGGTGTGGACCCGGGATCCGGGGCCAAGGAGGAACTGGCAGCGTCACAGCCTCTGGAATGCTGTGGCGGCGATGAACTGGCTCCAGATTCGCGCATTCCCGTCAGAACGTGAAACCAGAGGAAAAACCCCATGAGGCCCAGATTGATCAGCACAGAACTTAGCAACAGCACAACAAGCTGCGGCCAGCCCCCTTCTGCCCACTGCTGCAGCCGAGGTGCTTTCCACCAGGCCCAGGGTCTGGGGACTGGGAGTTGGCTCTGCCACCTCGCGCAGGCTTGCAGGTCCCAAAGGCCCACCCCAGTGGCATCAGGGTGGTCGCGCTGGGGCTTATGCTGGAACCGCAAAGGGCTCCCAGGGTGCCTTCCCCACGCGCTCCCTTGTGTGTCCCCAGCCTCAGCCACCTTGGGCATCCTGGCTCACGCTGCTGGTTGATGGGCTCACCAGGTCCGTGTCATGCCAGGAGCTGACAGGGGGATGGGGTCTTCAGAGTCTCGGAAACATCCAGATCATTCAGGCATGTCTGGGTGAGTCACACCCTCCGGTCTTCGCCATCACATCTGGACGGCGAGGAGCCTGGCCGCTCCTGACCCAGTTCCTCAGTCCCGCCTCCCTCCTTGCAGGCGAGCTTCACACTCACTGGGCCAGCCTGACTGTATCATAGAATATTCTCCAGCATATGGAAAAGTTCAAAAATCACACTATGGACAAGCGCCCATCACTCCTATGTAACCCCTAACCATTTGCCTTATTTGCTTCACATCTTTCACTTTCTCTTAAAAAAAACAACCGTCAAACGTACAAGACCTGTGTGAGCACAGGTATGGTAGGTGGCGGTGGGGAGTGTCCCCAGGCCAGACTGGGAGACGAGCAGACCAGTAGAGCTGGAGAGAGGGCTCTGAAAGGGGGAGCAGTGCCTGTATCGAAGCCCGTTGCATCTGCCATGCTGAGAGGGTGCCCGGCAGGTACCTGGTGAGGGTCAGGCGCTCCGGAAGTGGGGGTTCTCCTGATGTTGCTGCGCCCACCCCCCCGCAGCCCGTGAGGCAGGCCGTCTGCAGACCGGGAGAGACGCCCAGACCGGGGCTCAAGGTCGCTCAGCCAGGAAGGGGACCCGGACTATGAGCCTTGTTGGGAGCACAGAGAGGACAGCTGCTGGTTCCCCAGTGCCATCCCTTCCTGGGGGTGCAGGGAGGAGGGCCGTATCCAAGCTGGGTCCCTCCAAGGGGTGCTGAGGGCCAGAACCTGCCGGAGAACAGGGACTGTGGGGAGGTCACCCTGATTTCCCTGATGCAGCCATTTGGGGAATTCGAGGCAGGAGCAGGGGCTTCTCCGGGGGTGGGGTCTCTGGCCTGACCCTGCCGACACCTTTCTCTCCCTCTGCAGCAGCTATGACCTGGCCTGGTTGAACCTGCTCCTGGCCTGGCTGCAGTGACGGGGAGCTAGGGCCGACCCCTTGCAGCTGGGGGTCCAGGGGGAGGACCAGAGCCCGGGAACACAGCACCCCCATCTGTTCGCCTGACTCACGGACTCTTTGACTTAGTGACTGTGCTGCTTGCTAAGTACAGAGCACCCAGGCCTGTCCTCCAAGGGTCCCATCTGAGGCCCCATCTCAGGGCGGGGCAGTAGGGGGTCACTCTGGAGCCCCAAGTCCCCAGAGTGGAGTCCCTGCCCCACTGGCCAGCACGTGGCCCGTGTGCGAAGCTTCTCCTCCCTGAGTCTCTGTGTGTCATCACCTGCAAGCTGTGAGGACCAAGTGACCAGTGTGGCTCGTTCCCGGCACCCGTACACAGCAGCGCTTGTTCCTGCCACCCTCCGCACCACTGCATTGTTCCAGAGCAGCAGTTCTCAAAGTGGGGTCCCCGCACCACCAGCAGCAGCGTCACCTGGGAACCTGCTAGAAATGAAAGTCCCCGGCTCACCCCACACCCACTGCATCAGGAACTGTGGGGTGGGGCCCAGGGGTCCGTGTTTAACAAGCCTTCTGGGGGATTTGGGTGCCCACTCACATTTTGGCACCACTCTTTTAGGGCATCAACCTGACCATGTCACTTTCCTGTTCTAGACCCTTCCAAGGCTCCCCATGGCCTTCTGGATAAAGTCCAAGAGCTCTAACCAGCGTTCAAAGCCCTCCCCCGATGGCCCTGACTGGTGTGAGGTGCTCAGCCTGTTTCCCCTGTAGGTTGACAGGCTGCTGGAGGGCAGCGCCAGTGACTCAGGCCTCAGTCCCGTGCGCCAGGCCCCCAGCTCAGGGGGCAGGAGAAAATGATGGTGGGTGTTGGCTACATGTGTGGCTCCTAGTGGGAGTCTGAGGTTCAGATTCTGCCCTCACTCTATTGCTGTGTGAACCAGGCAAGATACTTCACTGCTTGGAGCCTCAGTGTTCCCATCTGTCAAATGGGCATAATAACAAAGGGTCTGCTTAGGTCACTGTGAGGATTAAACATGATTGCCCGTGCAAAGTGCTCAGCCTGGTGCCTGGCAGGTGCCCTGGAGTATCAGGGGTCCACCATCCCTTCTCCCTCAGGCCGGAGCTTTCAGAATCCTGACTTTTTCAGATTTTAGAAAGGGAAATACACTGTACATTACACAGCACATCCAATGGGGGTCTTCTATTAAAAAATGCACTGATGTTTCTGCATCAAAATGTTTGAATATGCAAAGTCACTGCAAATGACAAAGACTATCAACAAACAGCTTCTTACCAGTTCAGGTCATGCTAAGGCCTTTGGACTTGTCCAGAAGGTGATGGGGAGCCGCCCAAGGGTTTAGAGCAGAGAAGTGACACGATCAGTTTGAAGCCCTAAAGAGCGGTGCCCAAATGTGACCGGGCACCAGAATCCCCAGAGGGCGTGGTCAACACAGACCGCTCGCCCCACGCACGGTCGCTCGGCCTTGTGGCAGCTGGTGAGGAAGGCGTGGCCACTCTCCCCTTTTACAGAACATCCTCCACAACACAGGCTCAGGGAGATGAAATCACCTGCCCAGGCCCTCACAGCTAAGTGGTACGGTTGCGACTTGCCAACTGAGTTTTGGGGCCAAATTTATGAAAAACCTTTTGGTTTTCAGAGATGAGCTGCCCTCAAGCTGGGCTCCGTGAGAGGCCTGTGACAGAGGGAAAGAACACAGGCTTCGGGATTCAAACCAGTTCTAACACTTCTTGATTGTTTCACCTTGCCCAAATGACCCTGCTTCTCCGGGCCTCAGTTAATTGGGATTAGCAGTTGTCCTTCAGCAGGGTTGAAGGAGGAAGCACTGAGATGAAGGGTGCTGGGCACCCAGGGGGAACCCAGGAGGAGCAGCGTTGGTACTGACCCTACTCTCCTCTGGGCTGTCAGGCTTAGCCCCAGAAATCCCCCTCCCCCAGCCCACACCCCAGCATGCCTGGGCCTGGGCTCCGGAAAGAGGAGGAGCCCTTCCAGCCCATGTTGCCCAAATATCGCAGAGGCCTGTTGGTGGCTCTCCACGGTGAAGGCATCCTGCATGGAATAGGGGCGAGGAAGCTGCCTCCGTGCCAGTCCCCATCCCTGGAACACTGCAGGAGACAGGCTGGCCCACGCAGGCTGGCACGGCCAATGCCATCTGAATGAAACTACAGGGGCAGCTGGGCCTCGGCACACGAGCCTTCCGGGGAATCCAGCAAATGGGTGGTTACTGAGCCCAGCTCTGCATGCTGTGCTTCCCACCCCAGCCCTGGAAGCAGCTGCATTTCCAGTGCAGGCGCTGACTCTCTCTCTCTCTCTCTTTCTCTCAACAACTCTTCCTTCAAAGTTCAACATTTGCTGAGCACCTCAGCAGACTGGGGAGCTCAAAGTTTCCAAAACCAGAGGCCTGAGTTCAAATCCCAGCTGGCCAACGACCAGCTGTGTGATCTCGGGCGCGTTACTTGACTCTCTGTGCCTTAGTTTCCTCATCTGTAAAGGAATTGATGCCTCTGTCCTTCTAGGGGCTCAGATCAAAACCTCGGAGACATCCTTGACTCTGCTTTCTCTCACCTCCCCGTCTGAGCCATCAGAAAGTCCGGTCAGCTCCACCTTCGGATGTATCCAGAACCCAGTTACGTCTTTCTCCCTCCAGCTCTACCCCACTGCCCAGAGCCACCACTGGTTCTCGTCCGCCTGTGCTTTCTGCTTCCACACTGGCTCCCTATTGCTCATTCTCAGCACCCTGCAGTGCCTCCCCATCTGTCACCACAGGGCCTCCCCTCCCCTCCTCTTCCTGCCTCACCTCCCACCCGTCTCCCCTTGCTCGCTCGAGTATGCTGGTACGGTCTTTCCCTGATGCGTTGCCCTGGCTGCTCTCTCTGCCTGGAACGCTCTTCCCCACATACGGGCCTGGCTGGCTCTCTCACCGTCGTTGGGTCTTTGTTTAAACGTCATCTATCTGACTCCAGTTTTTAAAGGGCAGACCCCGTGGCCCCAGACCCGCTCTGTCCCCTCCTTGCTTAATTTTCCACACAGCTCTGGCCACTGTTTAACACATCCTGCATTTTACATCACTTGTCTGTCCCCCCCACCCCGCCCCCCGTAGAATGTAAGCTGCAGAGGGCAGGGAATTTTCTGTTTTGTTCTCTGCACCTAGGACAGCGTGTGGTCCACAGTCAATGCCTGACATTTGGTGCCTACCGCAGGTTTGCTGCGGGCATAAATGAGTTAACGTAAAGCACTGAGAACACGCAGAGCTTGTGGGCTGAGAGTTTAGCTACTGCTGTTGGGGCTCCAGACTCCTGCTCAAGCCAGGGAGCACAGAGACGGCTCGGAGCTCAGCACTGGGAGAAGCCAGCTCTGCCCCGGCCAGGAGGATGTCCTGGAAGAAGTCCCCACACATCCAGACTCCTGAGGCTGTGAGGGGCCCCGGGTGCCCCAGAAATGCTGAGCAGTGATGGGGCGGAGGAGGGGCCGCAAATGAGGCCAGAGAAGTGGGCAGCTCCACGTCGTGAAGCGCTGGAACGCGAGGCTCAGGGGTTGGGGCTTTCTCTGAGCACATGGGGAGCCTCAGGAGGGTGGGGGTGGGAGTGGGGAGTGTAGGCAAAGGGGTGGATGACTCTGAGAACCAAGACCTGTGCCCTTTGACGTCTTAATGGGGAAGGTCATGACCTTGAACTGGAAGCTTTGCTGTGGCAGCGGGGGAATGAGGACTGAGCTCTCCCTAAATTAGAAACAGTCTTCTTTCCAGCCCCCCACCCATGGCCAGGAGGGGCTCTTCTGGTGAGCAAGAGGGTTCCCCCAGTGACCCCTGCCCCGGGCCTAGCCCAGTGCTGGGGAGGAAGGGAGCTGCCTGTCTCTGGCAGTTCTCCAGCAGAATTCCTGGGATACTAGGGAGAAAGGGAGAGCGGCTGGACTGTGTGGGTCCCCTACCAGCAGGGGGCACAGGCAGTCTCTCAGTGAGGGGCAGGAGGCGGGCTCTGTGGGCTGGGGCTTCCAGGGAGGGTCTCCTCACCGATTCCTCCTGCTACGGGCCAGGACAGTGCCGGGCACTGGGTGTGCCGGGGGACACAGGTGGGCAAGGCCCTGGCCCTCCTGGGGCTGACGGTCTAGGGCCAGAGGCAGCAAGTCAACCGATGAGCAGACAGTATGGAATTACAGATGTGGGGCCTGCTGTGAGGGGAGCTGGCCTTTCACGGGAGAGATTGATGTAGCCTGGAGGGTCTGGGGGAGGCTTCCCAGCGAAGGTGACATGCGAGCCAGTATCTGAAGGGTTAGCAGGAAGTCTTCATGCAAAGAGTGAGGGGAAGAGCCTTCCAGGCAGAGGGAACGGCTGGGGTGAGGCTCGGAGACCACTCCCAGTCTAATGCTGCCCTAGATGATGTTGGGTTTTCTGGGGCTGGTCAGACTCTGCATTCGGGGAATTCACTTTTAAGAGCAAAACTATTATAAGGGAGGCCCAATGTCCTGGTCTCCCCTGCCCTTCAAAAAAATAAAATAAAGTGTTTATCACCTCCACCCCCCAACCAGCATAGGAGAAAAGAGTTTGGCCAAGTAAGGAAGAGAGGTAGAGTTAGCACTTTCTTCTTTGGAGGTGGGAACAACCTTACCAAAGAACAGAAGGAAAATTAATTAATTAAAGGATTTCATTCATTCAAGTGCTTATTGACCACTTACTATGTGTCCAGCATTGTCCTAGGGCAGGGCACATAGCTGTGAACAGGACCAAGGCCCCTGCTTCACAAACCTGACAGTCTAGAAAGAGAGACAGACAATTAAGAAATGACAAATAAAAATATCATTTTATGAGTCCCATGATAACTGCTATGAAGAAAATAAGGCCTGGGTAGAATGGTTTAGGGATGGGGTTGGTGGTCAGGTAGGGCCTCTCTGAGAGGATGATATGTGAGCTGAATAAAGGGAGGGAGGAAGCCTGAGAGGACGTGAGGCATTCCTCACAGAGGGAACAGCAAGTGCAAAGGCCCTAGGGCTGGGGGACCAGTTGAATTGGTTTGAGGAGCAAGGAGGCCAGCATGGCTGTAGCGATATAAGGGAGCAGAGTGGTAATAGGAGAGGAGGTCGGAGAAGCACAGACAGCCAGGTCAGGCAGGGCAGTCAGACTCCTCAGAGTTTTGGTAATCCCTTCTTTGGGGCCTGGGGACTGTCACAGATGTTCCAGCAGGGCTGGATTCAAGCCAACTGTCTGCTCTCAGGCACAGACCAGATGAGATATCAGCTCTGTGCAGAGGCTGTGGTCCCACAGACCCCACCATACCCTCCTCCTTCTTTTCCAAGTCTCTCCTTCTGGAGCATTCCATTAGTCCAGTTTGGGGTGGCAATGGTGGCTGCAGGGGTGGAGGGCTGCAGCTGGAGGCCTAACGTCCTCTCATCTCAGGCATGGGTCTTCTGTCCCCAGTCAATACACTGGCTGCATCAATTTCCTTTTCCCGCTTCTCACTCCGGATACCTGCTCTCCGCCTGGCTCCATCAAAAGTCCCCACGCCCCATGCTGGGCCCACTGGGAACTCCAGACCACATGCTGGTCCCTGCCAGCCTTGTTCTGAGTTATCTTCCTGCACCTCTGCGAGCACCCAACCCTGCTTCCTACCCTTTGCCTTCAGGTCTGGGCTTTCATTTTCTTCCTCATCTCAGCTGGCTCTTGAGTCTGACCTCGTCAGCTGGTGACACATCCAGTCAGATGGCCAATCAGTTGACCCCCAATTATAGACAATGGTTGTGAATTTTCCCAGTGTTGACACACGTCGCTGTGGGCAGGCCCTCTGTGGGGCAAGGGAAATGGAAAAGGCTTCTGCCCCCAAGGAGCCCACGGGCGGCAGGGACGACAGAGCTATAAGCCCAGTGGAGGAGTCAACGCTCCTCCTCCACACCGCCTCCACTGCCCACAGCCATCTTCCTTCGGTGTGTGGTCTATCATTTCTCAAAATTTTATTTGGAAAAATTTCAAGTCCACAGAAAAGTTGCAGGAATGGTTCAATAAACCCCACTCTGTCCTTCACCCAGAGCAGTGGCTCTCAGCCAGAGGTGATTTGGCCCCTAGGGGACAGGTCTGGAGGCAACGTCTGGAGATATTTTTGGTTGTGACAACTAGGGGCTGCCACTGCTATCTAGTGGGTAGAGGCCAGGCATGCTGCTCCACATCCTACAATACACAGCGTGTGGTGACGTCCCTCACAACTGAGAATGTTCTGGTTCTCATCACAACAACAAAAAGTGGTGATGGATGTTAACTGAACTTACTGTGGTAATCACTTCACAATATATACACATATCGAATCATTACATTACATACCTAGAACGAATACAATGTCATAACAACATTAATATCAGACAAATAGACTGTAAGCAAATAGATTAATAGGGATTATGAGAGAAAATGCATAGAATTAAAGGGAAAGTCCTTTAAGAAGACAGAACAATCATAAACATGTGTGCACCTAAAAGCATAGCCTCTAATATATAAAAGGAGAAATTTACAAATCCACAGTTAATTTGGGACATTTTTAATACATCTCTCTCAAGCAGAGAAATAAAAGAGAAAGGATATAGATAATTTCAGCACAAAATATATAAACTTGATTTTATATATATATACGCCAGCAGAGACTGAGGGCTTCCCTCTAGGACCAAGTGGTACTAAATCTCATGTATCTGGGTGGTTATCCCCCGATAGCCCTGGAGATCTCGTCATTACAACAGTGATGAACTTGGAATTGCTGTGTGCAACTCTGAAAAAAAGGGGAAAGAGAATTTTCTGGTCCAGAATGTCAATGATGAGCAGGTTGAGAAAGCCTGCTCTAAACTGACCAGTGGTCAATGTTTTGACTCATGTGCTTTAATCTCTCTCTCTCTATATATATATACATTTCTTCTTATTATTATCATTTTCATTTTCTTCAGCCCCTGGGAGTACATCGTAGGCATCACGACTCTGCCCCTAAATACTTCAGCACCCCGCACGCTCACAGCACACGTTTGAGACAATGCGGTCGTCTTGTGCACAGTTAATATTCCGACGTTGCCCGTTGTCCCGATAACACATGGACGGCGTTTCTTTTTCCTGGACTCAGCCCAGGATGAGGCGTGTGTTCAGTTTTCCTATCTCTCTTCTCTCCTTCAGTCTGGAACGGTGACTTCCTCGGCCCTCTGTGTCTTCCACAACCTTGGAACACAGGCCTGCTGTTTTGTGGAGCGCCTTGTCCTGCGTGTCCTGTGGGGCTGTGTCCTCACCATCAGCTCCAGGTCCTGTGTTTCTGGCAGGGATGCCAAGTGGCCACTTCCTCAGGTCATCACGTCGGGAGGCACGTGACATCCAACGGTCCCAAATGATCTCCTGGCTAAACGGGTGTCTGCTAGATCTCTCCACAGCAAAGGTGTGCTTTTCCCTCTGGGGATTAATAAGTAATATGGAGACGGATGCTTTGAGACGGAGCATATATCCCGCCCGCCCCCAACAGACTTTTCCCCACTGATGACACTTGCCTAAATCAGTTTTTACTCTTATGGAGCCAAAAGATTTTCTAACTCTGTTATTCCTTGATGATTCTGACCTGATGATTCCTCCGCATCCACTGATGACAAATGAGTGAGTTTTTACTACAACAGTTGTCAAGTGATGATTTTATAGATCCATCGTTCCCTCTCCATTTATTAGTTGACATTCTTCTTTCCCTCCTTCCTCTCTCCTCCCTCCTCTCATCTTTCCTTCCTCTCTCTTTTCTCAATTTTATATTTATCACTGTGAGTTCGTGGATTCTTTTTAATTCAGTATTATAACCTGTGGCCTTCATTACTCGATGCTCAGTTGTCCCTATAGGTCACTACTCAAATTGTCTCGTAGTTGGCAACAGCCGCCTCTTCTAGCTGGCTCCTGTATCCTTTAGATGTGCCCACGTCATTCTTTGGTCACTTCCTTGTGTTCTGCCAAAACTTGATGTTCCAGGCTCATCTTGTATTTTTCCTGTTTCAGCCTTGGAATCATCCATTTCCCCCAAATTGCCCTGGTTCCTGGGCATGATATTTAGAAACCAAGATCTGGGTGCTAGGTGGGCTCCTTGTTATTGGGGTGTCATTGATCCTGGGCCCTTTCAGCAGACAGAGCTGGAAATCAACATTCATTTGTGTTTAAATATATTTACATCATGAGCTCATACCTTCCCCTCAAATTCCAGTCCAACCCCACAGGCTTCTCTCTCATCTTCCCCTTCCATATTTGTAGCTCCCTTGCTGACAACCCTGGCTCCCATCAACATTAATATATGTGCTCCTTTACTCAGTGCTACAATCACCACAAAATAGTTCAGACTTGGTGAACAGTGGTAAACCTATTAGATAAAGTTTAGTCTTTCCAGTTCCACTGCCTTTAGAGCGACAGTGTGTTAAGAGGTTGCTTGGATTCATTCTTTCTCTCCTTTCTGTGGTATCATGATATCACAGTAATGTGATACCAATTTGCTATACAGTTAGATTAATTTGCTTTTATTTGTATTTAATATTAGGTTTCTGCCTATTCTTGTGGATTTAATTTAACACCTTGCTTAATTCCTCTCCGGCTCTGCCTCCTGCGACATTGGACAACACCCTGAGCTAAAAATGCCGGGTGCTGGTGGTGCTGCTGGGGCTCCTTGGGCTCCAGCGTTTCCTGAAGTGGGGGCCACACTCTCCTGGCTCTGGCAGGGATGATTTCACACAAGCTTGGTGTTAAATAACGGTCAACCACACCTGAGGAATGCCTTCTTTTTCTGGGTCTCCTTCCACCCTCTGATTGCTTCAAGGAGAAAGTCTCAAGTGGTGCTACTGTGGCTTGAACACTCTTCAGCACTTGCTCATCTTCCTTTGTAACAAAGAGACAGACGCCTCACTATTTACATAGAAGATATAACATTGTTTTATTTGTCTGTTTCTTTGTTTCTTAGAGCAAGGCTGCCTGGTTTCAAATAGTAACCACGCTGCTTTTCAGCTGTGACCTTGGGCAAGTGACTTAATCTCTGTGCCTCACTTTCCTCATCGACTTACTTGAGATCTAATAGCACCCCATCGTAGATTGTTGAAGGGAAGAATGAGTTAACATTAGTAATGTGCCCCCCAGAGTGCTGGCAGGTGGTAAGCACTAGTTATATTCATTTTCAGACAACCTTCTGTTGATGGGAAGTGAATCTAGTTTTCCATTCAGAGTAGTGAGGCAACATTTCCTTTTAAGATACATTTAGTTCAATGAGCCAATTAAAAGCAAAGATTAAGTTTAAAAATAAGAGGTCTGGGGGCCAGCCCAGTGGTGTAGTGGTTAAGTTTGCGTGCTTTGCTTCAGCAGCCCGGGGTTTGCAGGTTTGGATCCTAGGTGCAGACCCACACACTGCCTGTCAGCCATGCCGTGGCGGCATCCCATATAAAGTAGAGGAAGATGGGCACGGATGTTAGCCCAGGGCCAGCCTTCCTCAGCAAAAAGAGGAGGATTGGCAACAGATGTTAGCTCACAGCTAATCTTCCTCACACACACACACACAAAAAGGGTCTGGGCAGGTCTGGAAAGTACCTACTCCCACCTGAGACTCAGCCACAGCCCCACCAACTGACATGTGTCCCCGTACACACACTCACAGCCCACATGTGCACACCAGGGACACTCTCAGACACACCACGCCCTCAGGAACCTGCACTCAAGTGCACGTGCGCCCCCACGTGTCCCCACGCCACTCTCTTCCTGGCCACTGTTCCTGACTGCTCTGTCCTTGCAGGTTTGGGGATGACATCCCCGAATAGAAGGCCTGGGAACAGGTATGATGGCGGCTAGGGTCTGCCCAGGTCCCCCTATCACCCACCAGTGTGCCCCGGCCCAGCCTCCCTTGCTTTCTCAGGCCCAGGCTTATTTACTGTGCTGCCCCCGAGCCTGTCCTTCATTTTCTCCCCAAACATCAAGCTTCAGGCTCCACTGAAGTGGGGTTGTTCCTATTCGTGGGTTCACCGCGTGCTTGGAGGGTCTGGAAAAGAAAGGGGAGCCCTTGCTGTCCCCCACGCCCCCACAGCAAGGCCCACTTTCCTCTGGCCCCTCCCTTGGGCCCGCTGCACCCACTCTTCCTGGGCAGGGCACCCACTCCACAGCCCCCCAAAGCTGGTATGTCCTGGGAGGAGGGCTCTACACCCAAGACCTGTACTCTCACCTCTTGAGGTGTAGACAGTAGGACCCCGGGGAATGGTGGCTCCCCGCTGGACCCACCGGCCCCCTTCTGCTGCAGACATCACAGTCATCTGCCTGTGGGAGGCCTTCAACCACCTGGAGCTGCATGAGCTGGTCCAGTACGGAATCATCTATCACTCAGACTCCCAGGACCCTCCACCCTGCTGCCTGCTCTGACCCCTGCTCAGGATTCCTGTGGAAGAGGCCCACCCGCCAGTCCAGTGTGTCCAGGTTGCCCAGATGATGTCTGGAGACCTGTGCAGGGCAGTGACCTCAGGCCCTTGGACACCAGCTCCCAGGAGCCCACCCTCTCCCCAAAGGATGCCCTCTTGGGGCTGGCCAGGCCCTGCTTAACTTACCGAGACTCTGGCCCACACCCCTCAGGCCTGCTTCAGAGAGGGGGTGCTGGTCCCCAGATCCTCTCCTCTGGTGGCTGGAAACCAGGGCAGGGCTTCCCAGGAGTGTCCCCCACACTCTGGCCCCCTGTCATGCCCCGTCTGAGGGTGAGGACAAGCCTCTCCCACTAGCCCTTCCCAGCAGGTGCCCTTGGGTCTGGCATGGTGGGTGACGGGACTCTGGGTGGCACTAATGAGACAGCAAGGCCACTCCGAACCCATCATGCCAGCAGGAAGCTTGTCCTTTCCAACATGGCCCATGCTTGCTGTCCCTGTTTCAAATTAAAATTTTGTGCACCCCCCCCCCCAAAAAAGGGTCTGGGGGCCGGCCCCGTGGCCTAGTGTTAAGTTCAGTGTGCTCAGCTTCCGCAGCCCAGGTTCAGCTTCTGGGTGTGAACCTACACCACTTGTTGGCTGCCATGCTGTGGCAGCAACCCACATACAAAATAGAGGAAGACTGGCACAGACTTTCGCTCAGGGCAAATCTTCCTCAGCAAAAAATAATAATAATAATGATAAATAAAATTTTAAAAAGAGGTCTGTAGATTTAGCAAAAATCATCAAAGCACTATAGTGTGAGGTAGAACCTTTCCCTGCAGCTTTCACTTGCTGCCCCAACTTTTCAGTAAAATACTGTACGTGAAAGAACACTGTGTAAATTGTTCAGTGCTCTCTTTCTTCCCACCCTCCCTCCTGCCTCTCCCTCCCATCCTCTCCCTCTCCCTCTCCCTCTCCCTCTCCCTCCCCCTCCCCCCCCCCTCTCTCTCTCTCTCTCTCTCTCTCTCTCTCTCTCTCGCCCTCTTTCCCCCCTCCCTTCCTCCCTTCCCCCCTCGCTCCCTCCTATCTCCCCTCTTCCCTCCCTCTCCCATCCTCCCTCCCCCCTCACATCATGTCTCTCCTCTCCCTCCCCCTTCCTTCCACAGAGACTCCAGCTAGGTGCTGTGTCAGGCACTGCAGCTCCGGAGGTGAATAAGTCATGAAACCCGTCCTCCTGGAATTCACAGTCCGGTTGAGGAGGCAGACTGGTAACCAGGTAATGATTACCCTGGGTAACTGCCCTGTGCTGGGGCTCAGCACAGCACGTAATTGGAGCAGCGAGGGGTGGGTTTGCCTCACCTGCCAGGTGTGGTGGGCGGGTCAGAGATGGTTGCTGGAGCCAGACCCGCATCTTGAAGACTGTGTGGGAACTATCGGGGCAAAGAAGACTGGGAAGGTGTTCCCACCGAGGGCTTCACTGTGTGAAGGTGTGCGGCCTGAGAGAGCGTGCGCCGTGTGTGTCTGTTTGGGAAAATCCTAAGCGCGTCAGCGCGGTGGAGTCAGGGCGCAGGGCTCCGGGGTTGAAGCAGGAGGCCAGAGAGGCCAGCAGGGGTCAGTGGATGAAGGAACCAGAAGGCCAAGTCGAGATCTGGGGCTTGACCCTGTACCACTGGGAGCTGCTGAAGGTTTCCAAGGGACAGCATGACGTGGTCACATTGCTTTGGGGGAAGGTCATTTGGGCGCTGGGCCAGCCTACAAGAGCAGGTCTGGCATCTGTACTGGGGGACTCTCTCAAGTCTGGCCCCACAGTCCCTGTACCCCGAGCCTCCACTCCTTCCTAAGCCACCCATGAGCCCAGCTCACAAGAAACAGGCCCCACCGGGCACAGTAAACACAGCCGGGTCACCTGCTCCGGGCCCTTAACCCAGGCTTGCCGTTCTCTGGCTGGGTGGCCTTGGACAAGTTACTTTCCCTCTGGAAGCCTCAGTCTCTTCATCTGCACCATGGGCAGAATCCCACGTGCTTCAAAGACCACAGTGAAGCTCAGTCATAGCACCGCAAACGACAGTCCTTCGTGCCTGTACAGGGCTGTGTCTGTGCACAGGGTGGGTGTTTGTACCCAGTTTCTCAAACTCCCATAGCACCTGGCTGAGTCAGAGCCTTGACATGCTTCGCTGCCCTGCTCCCAGCTCCAGGAACTCCTCCTGCTCCTGCTCTTTCCAGGAGATGCTCTAGGTCACATCTTGGGGTTCACTCAGCATTGCTCTGTGCACACAAGAGGTTGCCAGCACCTGCCAGCACCCAGCACTGACCTGCCCCCACTCTGGATGGCCCCACACTGGAGGACCCTCTACCTGGGTCACTGTATGCTCTAACCTCCTTCCTGTGAGTCAGGGGGACAACACAGGCTCAAATAGTCAAATAGTCTCATCCATCCATCCTTTTGTCCATCCATCCATCCCCTTGTCCACCCGTCTGTCTGTCCATCCATCCACCCATTTCTCCATCCATCCATCCTCCTGTCCATTCGCCTGTCCATCCATCCATCCATCCATTCATCCATCCATCCATCCATCCACCTCCATTCAAACGCTGTCCATCATCCACTCATTTTCTGAGTCCTTTCTCTGTGCCAGGCGCGGTGCTAAGCTCTGGGGAGAGAGGGATGAATGAGATGGACTCGTGCTTGCTCTCTTGTGCAGTGTTTGTTCAGGAAAACGTAAGCATGTCAGCTTAGTGGAGTGCAGGGTGCAGGGTTTGGGGGATTGAGGCACAAGGCTGGAGAGCTTCGCAGGGTTTAGGGTACAGCACGATGGGGGAGATGAATGTACATAGATCAACAAGATCATTTTAGACTGTCATAGCATTAGGCAGGAAGGAAACAGGGCCACCCAGGAAGAGATGATGGGGTTTGTTGGAGTGCTAGTAGTGGAGGAGAGCAGGGCTCCATGGGCTATGTGGACTGGACTTGCTGATGGGTGAGCTCAAAGGATTCTAAGGGGCTGCAACCAGAGAACTTGTAGGGCCTGAGGAGTACATCACTCTGAGGCTTCCAGGGCACAGGGAACCATCTGCCCCCACGGGGAAGACTTGGGTTCAAGTCTTGGGCCTGCCACTCCCTGACTGTGTGACCTTGGGCAAATCACCTCCCCTCTTGGACCTTCAGTTTCATTATCTCTAGAATGGGAATCATAATGTACTGTCCTCTTGAGTGATGATGATAATGTACTTTCTCAGATTTCCGTGGTGGCTTTCACCCGAGCTTGCTTTCTTTAATTTTTATTTTATTGTGGTAAGAACACTTAAGATGAGATCAACCCTCTTAAAAGATTTTTAAGTGCACAATACAGTGTTGTTAACTAGAGGCACAGATCTCCAGAACTTATTCATCTTGTGTTACTGAAACTTTATTCTCACTGATTAGCAACTCCCCTTCCCCGTGCCCCCAGCCCCTGGCAACCACTGTTCTACTCTCTGCTTCTATGAGTTTGACTACTTTAGATACTTCATATAAGTAGAATCATGCTGCATTTGTCTTCCGTGACTGACATTTCACTTAGCACGGTGTCCTCAAAGTTCATCCAAGTTGTTACATATGGCAAGATTTCCTTTTTTTTAAAGGCTGGATAATATCCCATTGTATGTATATACCACATTTTCTTTATCTCTTCATCTGTCCGTGGACATGTGGGTTGTTTCTACATCTTAGCTATTGTGAACAGTGCCGCAGCAAACATCAAACTAAAAAGTTTCTGCACAGCAAAGGAAACAATTAACAGAGTGAAAAGGCAACCTACGGGTTGGCAGGAGATATTTAGCCACCATGTGTCTGACACAGGATATACATCCAACATATATAAGGAACTCCTACAACTCAATAGCAAAAAAGCTAATAACTCAATTAAAAAATGGACTAAAGGGGGCCGCCCGGTGGCGCAGCGGTTTAGTCCGCGCTTGGCAGCCCGGGGTTCGCGAGTTCGGATCCCGGGCGCCCGCCGACGCACTGCCTGTCAGCCACGCCGTGGCGGCGTCCCATATAAAGTAGAGGAAGATGGGCACGGATGTTAGCCCAGGGCCAGTCTTCCTCACCAAAAAGGGGAGAATTGGCAACAGATGTTAGCTCAGGGCTGGTCTTCCCACAAAAAAAAAAAAAAAAAAAATGGACTAAGGACTTGAATAGACATTTTTCCAAAGACACACGAATGGCCAACAGTACATGAAAAGATGCTCGACGTCACTAATCATCAGAGAAATGCAACTCAAAACCTTCCACCTGTTAGGATGCTTATTATCAGAAAAACAAAGACAAGTGTCGGTGAGACGTGGAGATACCGCAGCCCTTGCACACTGTTGGTGGGAATGTAAAGTGGTGCAGCCGCTCTGGAAAATAGTATGGAGGCTCCTCAAGAGATTAAAACTCAAACTACCACATGATCCAGCAATCCAAACTCTGGGTATTCATGCAAGAATTGAAACCAAGCTTTCTTTTGAAGTGGTCAGTACTCTCTTTCCCCAGGTGTCCACTGGCCCGAGGTCCCTGCCTTTCTCCCCCATCCCCACTGCCCCTGGGCCTGGGCACTTTGTTGGGGTGCTCAGGGAGCATCTGCTGATGAGATTAACAGCCCCGGAAACTCCCGGCAGTTCAACTTCCAAGTCTGGTTTCTCACTAGTGGTGCGAAGATTTCGTTGAACAAGGGGCCTCTGCCGCCACCTGCTGGGCTTCTGGGGAAAGGGCTCTTACTCTCCCCCAAGGACCCCTTCCTGTTGTCTGGACATTTATAAATAATTGCCAACAATAGCAATGATTACTCTGTGTCAGACATTATACCAAGTACTTTCAAGATAGATGTCTTAATCTCCAACAGCTTTGAAATGTGGCTGGCGTTATCCTCATGTATTTATACAGAGAGATGAGGAAACAGACTCAGAGAGAAAGAATGGTCAAGGTCACACAGCTAGTGAATGCCCAGTGGATTCTAACCCAGGTCTCTCTGGCCCCAAAGTGGGCTGAGCAATGTCCTGGAGAAAGGCAGAGAGGGAATGAGAGGGTGGGCAGGAAAGGCAGGAGAACTCATTGCAGGGTGGTAGAAGCCTCTGGAAACTAGTCCTGGTACCCTTCCTGGCTAGGTTCGCTCACAGTTACTCCCTCTCTGGGCACCCAAGGCCTTGCTCTGAGCCCTCCTCAGGACATCCTTCTGTCCACATTGAGCGTGCACTCCCTCACCCAACGTCACAGCTGGGGAAACCGAGGCTCAGAGGGGTGGAGGACCAGGGAGTGTGGCGCAGAGGGGAGGCCAACTCCAGGCCCTGAGCCTGGTGCTCTGGGGGATACAGGTGACCGACCTGGAGAAGGGAAGGCAGACCTGAGCACAGGCTTCTGTCCATGTCGACTCCTCACGTTCTGGAGGCCTGAAGGGCAGGCGGGCAGGTGAGCTGGGAGACCCACCTGGGACAGATTCCAGGCATGTGCTCTGAAATGATGGCCTCACCACAGTCGAGGGCCCTCTCTGTCACCGTTAGGAGGTCTCTCCGATGGAGCGCTGTTTTCCTGGCCCTGCCACTTTCTAGCTCTGTGATCTTGGGCAACTTCTTTCACCTTTCTGAGGCTCAGTTTACCCTTCTGTAAAATGGGACTAATCACAGTGCCTACCTCTGAGGCCTTAATTGGGAACCTCGTGAAAACCTATACATAGAGCCCTGAGTGCACAGTAAGCACTTGATAAACGGTGTTATGAGGGACCCCCCCACACACACCAGCCAGCCCTCAATGCCTCTTTGAGGCTGAGAAGCCGGTCTTGTGCGATGCCTCTGCAGGGGAAACTGAGTCACTAGGCCAGGAAGTGCCTGGGCCTAGGCTTCAGCCTGAGTCACAGTCCTAATGCTGGGGAACCTCCTTGCAGCCACCTCCAGAAATGCTTCGTGCCTTTGTCTGCTGGCTTCTCTGCCTCCTCCCTGTCCCCGTCTCACCAGCCAGGAGACTACCCGAAGGAGCCCACCACAGCCAGGGCAGGCTGGGTCCCACAGCATGGATCCGATGGACGAATGACGCTCCGAGATGCCCATTTATCCCCACTTGACAGATGGGGGAACTGAGGCTTGGAGGGGGAGGTGATTTGCTCAGGGTCACACAGCTGTGCTGGGCAAGGACCCTGACTCGTCCCCAGGGCGTCCATCAGAGAAATCTCCGCTGGCTGGACTCCCTCAGGGCTGATTTATGCCCCAGCTCAGGCCTGGGTTCAAAGTCGGTTTGCAGGAAGCCCTTCCCATCCCGGCTTCCCTAGAACTGGGACACGCTTTGACGTCAGCACGTCCACATTCCTGCCCTCCAGCCCCAGGGTGGGGGCACCGACTTCCTCCCTCCAGTGTTGGCATCACAAACAGGAAGCCGGGTCATGTGGGCGGGTCCAGCCAGGGCGCCGGGAGGAGGGGTGGGAGTCCCGTCCAGGCATCGGTCCCAGCCAGCGCCTACCTGGCCCAGGGCACAGGGGAGGGCCGGATCATGTTATAATGTCCCCAGGGTCACGCTGTTCCTGAGGCCCTTACGTAGGGCCCTCAATGGCTTCGTCCCTTTTGGTCTTCACAAATGATGTGCTTGTTGATCACGATTAACCTCACTGACTAGTAATAATGGCTCCCATGGGTTCAGCACTTACTCCAGTGTATGCTTCACGTGGGTTCTCTCACTTAGTTCTTATAAACAATCCTCTTATCTTCCTTTAACAGATGAGGAAACCGAGGCACTGGCAGGTGAAATCGGTTGCCAATGTCCCGCAGCTGTGGGGAGTGGGCGGGGATTTGGACCCGGAGAGTCTGGCCCAGAGCCGGCTCACAGGGCCCACAGGGCACTGTGTCCTCACTGTCTCAGCCCCTGCCACCACTGTATTGGAAAATGCAAATCTGATCATGTCTCTCCTGGGCTAACCCTTCCATGGCTCCCCTTTACCCCCGGGACAAAAACCCGTGCTCTGAGGTTGGCCTTCTAGCCCTTTATCTCCTGCTGCCCCACCTCCCCAGGCACCTCTCCTGCTTTAAACGTACGGACCACTTCCAGTTCCTGCAACCACTCTTGATTTTTCATTATGACCACTTTTTATACAGGAGGAATCCAAGGGTCAAGGAGGGGACAGAATTGGTATCAGGTCACAGAACCAATGAGGGGCAGAGTCAGAACTCACCCTGGGTCTGGCTGGGGCAAAGCCTTCCACGCCTGCAGTTCCCAAATGTTACAGTGCAGAGGGACGGTGGGAGCCTGTCCAGATGGCAGCTTCCCTGCCAACCTGGGAGCAGGGGAGGGGCCTGGGAACCTGCATTGTTAGTGGTCTCCCCTGCGAGTCTGTGCACCTCAGCTCCCCAACCCCCTGCAGCCTCCAGGGCTGTCTGAGGGGACTCAGTTGTCACAGAGGCTGCAAGACATGCTATGGGGCTTTTCCAGTGGGGGGCCCTGCCCTTCCAGGGCTCAGGGCAGCCAGGGGCCACCTCCCCTGTGGAGCAGCCCCAACTTCTCGCTCCTCTCCCTCAGGGTCCCACAGAGGTCAGTCTGTGCTTCCCACCTCACTGTCCTCACCTTCCTGGGGCAGGTGTGTTTCCCACACCTGAGGAAGCGCTGGTGCAGCCTGGGGTCCACACTGGGTGGCACTTCAGAATGCCCTGGAGGGCTTTTAGACACAGATGGCCCGGCCCATCCCCATGTCTCTGATTTGGAGGTCTGGGTGGGGCCCCAGAGCATGCGTTTCAGTTTTTTTCTCTTTTTCTTTTTTGGTGAAGCCATCTCGTATGCCTATAATTCCTTCAACTAAAAGCACAAATTCTCCCAAGTCCCAGATGAGGAATTTTAGGTTTGTAGTATACCTTTAGCAATAACTGATCGCCATCTTTATCGAGGATTTATTTCTGGATCTTTTCTAGAATTTTCAGCGTAGCTTCTTTCTCCAAACCTTGATGCTCCACACACGTTCAGCCTTTCTCATAGGGATGTGGAAGGACCCACGTCGCCTGCCAATGGAAGGATATTACCCACCATGGTATCACTGAGGGTACAAAATAAACATTCATGTCTGGGTCATTCAAGGTTAACCTTAATATAGGACTCTTTGGGTTAGTTAAAGAATCTCATTTGGCGTCATGCAGTATCTCCGAGGGCCTACACAGTCCCTAACAATCACCGTGTATCACACGCCTGTGGTTGGGAGAGCATGCGTTTCTAAGTACCCAGGCCATGCTCAGGGACCACACTCTGAGAACCACTGGTGTGGAGGAGGCCAGACGCAGGGGTGGCCGGCCAGCAGGCAGCGGGTGGTAGGGGGTCCCTGTGGTCCACCAGGTACAGCTGTGCCTCAGTTTCCTTTTCTGTCAAACATGGGGGACAATACCTACCTCTCAGAGTTGTTCGAGGTTTGAATGGCAGTGAGAGTAAGGGACCAGTATTTGTTTTTCTTTCCCCTCATAAGTCCTTTTTCATGCTGGTTCTGAGACAGGCAGGTTAGCATAGGGATCTGGCACCGCAAGGGAACAGGTGGGTTGCATGTGCAGGGTGGGGGGCATTGCTAAGACATAATTCTGCATTATAGCTTAAGATAGCTTAGGTAACCACAAGTTTCCCGAACCTCTTTTGACTGTCTGTAGGGGGACCGAACTGCTTGATTTATGGAAGCTGCGGCCCCACCGCTCTTCCCCCGGCTGCTGCTGCTCTGACCCACAGCTGCCTTCACTTTTACTTCTGCCCTATGCAGAGGGACCCCCCACCCAAAACAGGAATATAAACGATGCGATTATTATGCCAAAACCGCTCCGCGCAGCTCTTCCCTTGGAGTGTATCTTTCTAGTAAACCCCTTACTCTTTGTACCCGTCCTTGCTGTGGCAGCTCCTCCCTTGGAGTGTGCCCACTGTGTCTACGAAGCGTATCTTTCTAATAAACTTCTTACTCTTTGCACCTGTCCCTGCTGTTCTGTAAATTCTTTTACAGTGCGACATGGAGCAACCTGGACCCACGGTGCGGTGACAGTTCCTCCACAAATGTTTCCCAGTCAATACATCTGCTTCCCCGCTGAGGCTCTTGCGCTCTGGTTCCCACCCGGGCGGCCAGGATTTTTGCCACCACCGTGAGTTCAGTGGGACGGGAAGCACCAGCTCTGGGGGGCAGGTGCTCCACTCGCAGGTGACACACGGGGGCACTGAGGCGGAGCGCCCACTGCTCACACAGCTGGGACGCGGCGCGGAGGGAGTCAATCCGGGTCTCAGGCCCCGGCCGCTGGCAGTGCTTCTCAGGGACGCCGCCGCGCTCACCCCTGGAGGAGGAGACCCCAGGCTACGGGTGAGCAGACGCAGCTGGGCCATTTCTCGGGCTGCGGCGCCCTCTGGTGGTCAGCGTGCACAGGCGAGGACGGCACGAGCCTGGCCGCGGGACCTGATAACCCGCTTCCGCCAGGGATTTATTCCTGCGTTTCTTCATCCATCCATTTCACAAACTTTTTTGGAGGACCTACTGAGTGCTTGCCAGTGGGACAGCCACGGGAAAACGTTGGGACCGAGAAAGCCACAATGGCTGCTCTGGCCACACTTAAGTCTGTCTGGGAGAAAGTTATTCACACACCCAACGCAGATGTATAAACACAGCCTGTACTAAAAATGCGCGGAGGAAAAGTTCAGGGTGCGTGAGAGCGCGTGCCTGAGGGGCTGGCTTGTGGCCGAGTGGGCCAAAGTTCCTGAGATGAGAGGCTTGACCAGAAGTTAACAGGAGAAGGGGGCGGGGGTGAGCATCAGTCGGGAGTTTTAGGCAGAGGACACAGCACGTGCAAAGGCCCTGAGTGGGGAGGAAGCCTGGTGAGCGTTAAGGCTGGAGGAGTCTGGAGCTGAGTGGCGCAGGGGTGAGAGGCACAGCGCTGGGAGAAAGGCGGGGGAGGCGGGCAGGCCTGATCTCTCAGGGCCTTTGCAGCCTCAGTGAGGAGATTTCTTGTGTCCTTCGAGCATCAGGATGGTGTCGTGGTTAGGGGTGTGGGCTGTGGCCCCAGGCTGCCTGGGTTTGAATCCTTTCTCTGCCTTTGGCGAGCTGGGTGACCTTGGGCAAGTTACTTAAGCTTTCTGTGCCTCAGTTTTCTCACTTGGGTAATTGGGATGGTAACCATAGGGTTCCTGTGAGGAGTAAACGAGTCTGCACCAGTCACACGCCTGGCACAGTGCAGCGCCCCTGGGAGTGCCCAGTGAGTGCTGGTGGCTATTATTATTGTCGTTGTCATTGTAATTGGAGGGTCCTGGGGTGGGATGACAGGATCAGAATCCCAGTGGCAGGAGGACCCCCCCAGCCTCTGAGGAGGATGGCTTGAAGGGGTGTGGAAGCGGGCTGAGCCCTCCTGAGGAGATGACGGTCACGTGGACTAGGATGCTGGTGGGGAGGAGAAGACGTTGCAGATGTAATTAGGAGGTAAAACCAGTGGGGCGTGGTCGATGGACTGGATATGGGAGGCGAGGGAGAGAGAGGATCCAACACGACTCCCAAGACCAGGACTTCACACCTGGGTAGAACTCGTGATGAGGACCGGGTTGTTATTTGATTGATTGATTGATAGATTGAGTAGTGATTGACGGGGAGGTTGCTGGGATATGCACGAGGTCCAGGGTGAGTTTGCAGTTCCCGGACGGTGGCCTGGAGGAGCTGTCCAGGCGACGGGGGCTGCAGAGGACAAAGGGATTCTGGCTCAGCTGCGCAGGGGCGGTTATTAAAGCCGCGGGCGAGGAGGCCGCCGTGAGGGAGAGGATGCAGAGATGAGGGAGGTGAGGCCTGGTTCCGAGCACCAAGGAGGGCCCACCTGCATGGCTGGTTGGGGGAGGACGGGCCGGAAGGAACTCTCGGGACTAGAGTTTTTGGATCCACCAGCACCCAGCCCAGGAAGGCGCGTCTGTCTGCCAGGCCTGAGCCCTCGTTCTTCAAAAGGCCAACTCAGCCTCAATCCGCCATGTGCATTCTCTCTGTTTCTTTTAAATGCCCCTCCCCTGCCACCTGTCCTCCACCATGTGGTCATTCGGGTAATACTTCCTACGTCCTTGCCCCCGCTCCATTTCTGTACCCTTCCTCTGTGTGCCCCGGCGCAGCCGACATGGGAAAGAGATCACCAATGCCCCATCCCCACCCACTCCCCATGCTTTCATGACCTCCAAGCCCTGAGAGGCCTCTTCCCTGCGGTCTCTCACACGGGGTGGTTTGAGTTTGCAAAACTCATGGATCCTGGGGTGAGTAGATGGGGTGGGTGTCTTCCTTGATCCCCTGAGCCTCTTCAAGACCCTCCACCTTCTTGCAAAACACCAGCTCCTTTGAGGCCCATGGCTTGCAGCTCTCCCACCCTTTGCTCTTCAACCTCCTCGGCAGTGGTTTCCTTGACCAACCTCCCAGCCGTTCTCTGCTCATTCGCGGAGAGCTTCGAGACCCACAGCCTTCCTGTTCACGGCTTCTTGGGTGACGTCGCTAGCCATGCAGTAGGTCCATCCAATGCCGTGGCCTCTCCTCCTCCCCACGACTGTGGACTTGATATTTCTTCTTTCAGTTCTGTCCATTTTTACTTCATCTATTTTGGGGCTGTGTCATTAAGTACATAAAAACTTGGAATTGTTGTTGCGTCCTACTGGACCAAACCTTTCATCGTTATGAAGTCTCTCTGTCCCTAGTAATGTTTGTCGTAAGGTCTTTGCATATTGTAGAGCCACACTTCTGATTATTGTTTGCATGATGTATCGCTTTCTAGCCATCTCCTTACTTTCCACCTTTCTTATCCTTGTATTTAAATTGTGGGGTTTTAAAAAATTCTAATCTGATATTTGTATTAATTGTAATATTTAGTCTATTCTTATTTCCTCAAATTACGTATATATTTTGAGTTTATGTCAACTGGATTACTATGTGTTTTCTATGTCTCCTATTGATTCTAAGTTCTTTTTTTATCCTTTTATTTATTTATTTATTTATTTTGCCTTTGTACCCATTTCCTAGGGCTGGTAACGTAACAAAGTGCCACAAACTTGGTGACTTAAAACAACAGAAATTTATTCTCACAGTTCAGGAGGCCAGAAGTCCAAAAGCAACCTGTCAGCAGTGTTGTTTCCTTCCGGAAGCTCTAAAGGAGAAACCACTGCCGGCCCTCTCTCCCAGCTCCTGGTGGCGGCCAGCCATCTCAGTGTTCCCTGGCTTGTGAAGTATCACTCCAATCTCTGCATTTGTCTCCATGTGGCATTTTCCTGGGTCTCTGTGTCTTTACCTGGTCATCTTATAAGGACGCCAGCCATATGGGATGAAGAGCCCACCCTACTCCAGAATGTCTTAACTAATCCCATCAGCAATGACCCTATTTCCTAATGAGGTCACATTCTGGGGTACTGAGGGTTCGGACTTCAACATATCATTTTTGGAGGACATAATTCAGCCCATAGCAGCATTTTTTTTGCATTAAATGCTTTTTATTACTCTATTCTCCTTCCATTAATTTCTTAGTTACACATTCTTTTACTGTGCTTTTGGTGATCATCATAAAGTTTGCAGTATGCATCCTCTACTTATTCAAGTCTAATATAATTAGTGTTTTTGCCATCTCTTGGGCAATGCAAGGACTTTGGAGCACCTTAACTGCATTTTCTGTCACACTATTTGTGCTATTATTGCCGTATGTATTTTAATTCTTCATATATTTAAAATTCCATGAAGCATTATTATTTTTATTTTGTATAAGTCAATCTTCATTTACATAAACCCATATAATTACCTTCTCCATGTCTGTCTCTCTTCTTTTGACGCTTCCATCTGAACTTATTTTCTTTCTGCCTGAAGAAGTTCCTTTAATAATTCCTTTAGTTGGGATCTACTGGCGATGAATTTTGTTTAGTCTCCTACAAAATGTTTTGTCTTCATTTTGAAAGGCTATATCCACATCATATCCAATTCCAAGCTGCAGGTTCTTAAAACATTTCACCTCTTTGAAGATATTATTCCATCGTCCTCTGTTTCCACCATTACTGTTGAGAAGTTAGCTGCCAATCTAACATTCCTTTGAAATCAGCATGTCTTTTCTCCCTCTGGCTGTTTATGAGATTTTCTCTTTGCCTTTGGTTTTCAGCCTTTTTTTTTGGTAATGTGCCTAGGTGAGTTTTTACTGGCATTTGTTTTGCTTGAGGTCCTTAGCATTTCTTGAAACTGTGGCTTGAGGTCTTTCATAACGTTTTAAAATTTCAGCCACTTTCTCTTCAAATATCCACTCTTTTCTTTTTATTCTCTCCTTTTTGAGACTAGATTTCATGCATGTATTATGGGCTGAAGGTGTCCCCCAAATTCATATGTTGAAGCCCTAACCCTAAGTTCTCAGAATGTGACTGTATTTGGAGGGCCTTTTGGGAGGTAATGAAGGTAAAATGAAGTCAATAAATGGAGGTTCTGCCCTCCAGGAGCTCCAGGCAGGTCCCAGATGACTCCTGTGCAGAGGCAAGAGTGAGGAGGGCAGATAGCAGGTGCTCAGTGAGTGGCAACTGGACAAGTGATGGCAGGCAGCAAAGAGCATGGAGGGGGACGTGTGAAAAATCACCTTAAAGGTGAAGTTAGATCTGCATGTCAAGGGTTAGAAAAAATAAATTCTAGATGACTCAATTATCTAAATGTTTGTTAGAACCATATAAATGTGCTAGGAGATAATATTGGTAAATATTTATATAATCTTTGGGTTGAAAAGTTATTTTGAAGTTTCACACCAAAGGCAAAAAACATAAAGGAGAAGACTGATATTTTTGACTACGTATGTTAAAATTTTTTTCTTTTATAAAAAACATCTAAACAAAATTGAAAGCCAATAACAAACTGGGAGAAATCTTTTCACCATATATGGCCAACAAAGGATTATTGTTTTTACTAACACTCTTACTAACCGATAACACTTTGCCAAAAAACCCACAAAGGATAAGGAAAAGCAATTCACAATAAGATAGTCAATATGCAAATAATAAAATGTGATTCTTGTGAAGGGAAAAAAGAGTATTCTCTACCCACTCTGGGTCCTCTCTGGCTGGGCTACAAATTAAATTGACATGAGACTGAATAGCAGGAGAAAAATCAAAGAAAGCTTTATAACATGTATACATGGGACAGACCAGGGAAACTGAGTTTCTGTCGACAAAATGGTGGAGGTTCTCCGCTTAAATAGACAAAGGAGGATATTGGGGGTTGGGGCTGTCAGCTATGGGGGATTACAAGAAAAGCACAGTAAACAAGAGTATGCAGGTTCAAGTCCTCACCTTCTGCACTGATAAGATTTTCTAGAGATAAGGTCATCCCCCCTTCTTCCTGGTAGAGAGAGGGAGACACCTTTACAAATGGAGATTTCCCTTACAAATGTAAATGTCTGGTAAACAGAACTTTGATAAGAATGGGCCCAGCAAAGACCCTCCCAGTCTATCGATACCCAGAGTTATCCCCAGTGATGCCCGTCCCGGAGACAGGCCTTCCATCCCAAATCCTTTCAGACAGTTAGTGGGGGGAGCGGGGGGGAGGCCAAAGACTCCTTCAGAGAAAATAATCAAGGTAAATAGACACATCTTGAGGTGGCCAATTCTGATCCCCCACACTTGCCAATAATGAAATAACTGTATATTGCAACAGCAATGAGATGCCATATATATAAAGTATCTAACTGATCAAAGATGAAAAATAAATGCCCACAGTTGGTGAGGTTACTGGGAAGTGGATATTCCCATATTGCTGTGAAGTCGGCAGTTGTTTCAATCTTTTGGGAGAGCATTTTGGCAGCCTAAGTCTGATATCTTGGATCTTTGTGTATTTTTTGACCTAACAATTCCTCAAGGAATTTATCCTATGGAAGCAATTGTGAGATGAGCAAGAAGACAGCTTCAAGGACCTGCAGGATGGTGATGTTAATAGCTGAAACATTTTGCAAGCAATCAAAATGCTTCTGAATAAGGGAAGGATGAATAAATCATGGAGCATCCAATCAAGGTAATACCAGGCACTTCTTAAATCTAATGATAAAATACACAGTAGCAATTCAGAAAATGCTAATACATGACCCTGGGGAGCAGTTGCTCTAGAAGCCACCCTCAGCTGAGGGCCACATGAGTAGAGTGAGGCGAGAGCCCACCCTCTCTGAGACCCTCAGGGTAATTCTATTATGCCTCCCAGTCCTCCCAGCCTTCAGGCACCTTCCAGACTTTGACTCACCCGGTCTGCCCTGTGTAACCCCTCAGCTGACCGATCCTATCCATCTTCCCTCCTCTCTCTTCTTCCCCCCCCTTCTCTCTCACACACACAATACACCCACCAACCCACGCTCACATTCACTCACACCCATCCACACATCCACACTCGCAGACACACCACCCACACATTCACTCACACATACTTTCACATGCTCACACACTCCCACAAACTCACACACATTCATATATACTCACCTCACCCCACACTCCTCACACACACTAACACCCACCCCTGTATTCACAGGCACTCACACACTAACGTGCACACACACCTTCACTGTACCCCACACATGTACACTTGAGGCATTTACACACATCCTTACACCCTCCCACACTCACACCGCACACACACACACACTTTCACACGCTCACACTCAAACACCCTCATGTACACTTCTGCAAACTCACCCCACACTCACACTCACTCACTGACACACACACGCTAATTCTCCCCCCGCATATTCACACACACTGACACACTTTCACATACACTCCTACATTCACACGTGACACATTCACACACACCCACCCTCCACAGTCATTCACTGACAGTCACTTGCAGTTCCTTCCTCTCCGGCCTGGACTGGCAGGGGGCTGTCCCCAAGGACATGGCGCCCTCCGGGAATCTGAAGTGGAAGACGTTTCCACCCTCAGGGGTGCCTGGGAGCCTGGAGATGGATTTGCAGATTCCTGGCTCCCTCTCTTCCTTTGAGACTGTCATCTGGCCATGCTGCCCTCTCTCCTGCCACATGGCTACCACCTACCAGCCCCCTGGACCCCACCTAGTTCACAGAAGGCTTGAGCTCTCTTGGGGGGACTTTGATGCTTGTGGGGATAAGTGACCCATCCAAATCCCAGGCCTCGAAGCCTCACCCCTCCCCACCTCCAGTGACCTTCCTGTCCCTCCACCGCAGCCACCCGCCCCATTGCACAGTGTGGACTCTGTCATTGCAGAAACTGCACTGCCATTGACACCTCAAGTTCAAATCCCAGCTCCCGCCCACCACATCTCATCCTGCCAGCTCAAGAACCTCCCTGTCACCATTCCCCCCTCCTTTAGTCCCCTGGCCTCACCCTTTTCTCGTTGTTCTCCATCCTCCCCCACTGCCTCATGCCCTCTTTCCGCAGCTTAGATCTCAGGGCCCATCATTCACTCCTTTGTAAACGCCATCACTGCTCTGCCCCTCTCTTCTCCATCTTGCTTGGCTGGCAAAACCCTGACCCTGAGGAACCCAGCCCTTTGCTGTCCTCGGACCTGTCCCTGAGCAGCTGAGCATTGCTGGAGAAAATCCCACTGCTCAGCTGACCGAACTCACTTTCAATTCAGTTTTGTGATCTGTATAGACAAACGGTTCTTTGCTGCCCTGCAATCCTACTGAGGTTTTCTAGAAGGTTTCCTGTCCCATCCCTGAGAGCACAGCTCACCCCTGGTCTCTTTCTCAAACCCCCAACTGCTCCCTCACTCTCAGCTGATGACTCCAGCTCTCTCTTCATGGAGTAAGAGAAGTCCCGGGGCAAATCTCCCATTCCCACCCCTCAACCTACCAGCTTCCTGCATCTCAGACACCTCCTCCCCCCTCCTCCTGCTACACAGCAGAAAGAGTCCTTCTCCCCACACGGCCACCATGCCTTCTGGGCTCTGGATCCCCTCCGGCTTTCTCAGGAGCCTTATTTGTTTGGTTTTCTCTCCCTTCAGCATCGCTGATACCTTCTTCAGCTGGTCCCCCCCGCCCAGCGTACAAGTGTGCCAGGGCAGGAGTCAAGGAACTGCTTGCCAAATGTGTTTGTAAATAAAGTTTTATTGGCACACAGCCACACCCACTTGTTCAGCCACATCTACGGCTGCTCTTGCATCACAACAGCAGAGTTGAGGAGCTGTGACAGAGACCTTATGGCCCTCAGAGCTGAGAAGTTTTACTATCTGGCCGTTTACAAAGGAAGTTTGCCAACCTCTGTGCTGCAGCATTGGTTCGTAGCCTCATTTTGGTATCACACATGAGAGGGGTCCTGGAAATGGGGGGGTTGTTTGTCACTATATTTGGGGGGCTCTACTGGCCTGTACTGGGAGGAGTCGGGGATATTAAGCATCTGTGATGCACAGAATAGTCCTGTGTCACAGAGAACTCTCTTACCCCAAATGGCAATACCTCCCACCATTCAAAAAAACCAATCATCAATCAATCACTCGTTCAAACAAGCAAAAAACCCCTCATGACACCACACGCCTCCAGCTACCATCCCAGTTCTCTACTCACCTTTACAGCCACACTTGCAGAAAGATTGTCTAGACATGTTCATCTTCCCTTCCTGAGTCACTCTCCAGGACACTTGAATCAGATATCTGTGTCCACTATTCTGTTGAAACTGCTTCTGTCAAGCATCCCAGGGACCTCCATGTTGCTAATCTAACAGCCACTTCCCTGTTCTCTTCATATTGCATCTTCCACCAGCATCTTCACAGCTGACTTCCCTCCTGGAGAAATTCTTCTCAGCTCAGGACACCACACTGGCCTGGTTCTCCCTGGCTGCCCCTCCTCTGTCTGATCTCAGATCTCAGGGATCCTCAGGTATGGGCCAGTAGATGCAAATAATCAATAGTCATTCTATTTCAAGAGAAAAGAAGAGAGTGTTATTCAAACCAAACTGAGGACTACAGCCTGGGAGCCACAGCCTTCACAAGGGAAGAAAGCACTCGGAGAAGAGTGATTTTCAGCACAGTTATACACCATTTCCAAACAGAAGACATACCTCAAGCATGACAGGGGTATATTCCTTCAAGGGTTGAGGAGATGTTTGTTACAGATTAGCACATACACAGTGGGTCAACATGACCCTGGTGTCACGGGAAGGGAGACTCATCTTCAAAGAGTACTGGCGTCACAAGAAGGGAGGCATCAATTCTTATCTTCAAAGAGTACTTTCTTTACTTTAGGATAATGGTTCAAGCAGGTGTACAATGTGTGTTTGACAGGCCATAAGTCAGGCTTCTTTGGTTTAAACAAAATTTAGGCCAAATCAAGTTTAGACCAGAATGGTTTCCCCATACACTTCAACACATAAAATTTTCTTATATCATTTTTCCCTTTTGATCAATAATCTTTTGATAGAAAGCACTGATGATCAAAATATTATTCCTCGATGCCAAAGTGGTTCTTCCTGCCCTGGGTCCATCATGTCCCTTGGAGTTGGGCTTTACTCTAATTGGCCTGCCCAGTTATCCACGTGGGGGGGAAATAGTCAAATATAATTGATAGTCATAACCAAAGTGTCCCTTGACTGATGATTGGATAAAGAAGATGTGGTATATATATATATATATATATATATATACAATGGAATATATATATACAATGGAATACTACTCAGCCATAAAAAAGACAGAATTGTCCCATTTGCAACAACATGGATGGACCTAGAGGGTATTATGTTAAGTGAAATAAGCCAGAGAGAGAAGGACAGACACTGCATGGTTTCACTCATATGTGGAATATAAACTAACACACGGACAGAGAGAACAGTTTGGTGGTTACTAGGAGGAAGGGAGGTGGAGGGTGGGCACAAGGGGAGAAGGGAGACATCCATGTGGTGACGGACAAATAATAATGTACAATTAAAACCCCACAATGTTATGAACTATTAAGACATCAATAAAAATTAAAACAAAACAAAAAACCCATTATGCACAGCTTGATTCAATTTTTGTAAAAACAGATTTAGTTATACCAGAATGGTAAACTTTGGTTATCTTGGTGGTGGGATTATAGATAATTTGTATTATATTCTTTTTACTTAATTTTATCTTCTAAACTTTGTATAATAAATATGTATTATTCCAGTAATAAGAAACTAGTTTAAAAGTATATTTAAAAAATGCCCAAACAAACAAACAAAAACAAATATAATTGATAATCACAGAGGTACACACTGACAGGGGAAGTATTTTTATAGGATGTGTATATCTTCAATTAAGTTGAATTGCGTCGTGCAAACATGGCACATGTGCTTTTGTATGACCTTTTATGATTACATTGTTTATAACACTTATAAAACAGATAGAGTAACAATAATAAGAAACCAATCAATAATATTTGAAGTGGCCACATCTGAGCAGTAGGGAGGTGGTCAGGAAATGAGGCTTAGGCATAGTCTTTGTCTGGAAAAAGAATCAAGTCTTGTTTCCTCGGAGTTGCAACCTTGGTCAATCATCTCAAATCCTTGATAAATCATCACTCTCACAGCAGTAGAGACAGACACACAGCATCGTGAAATGGAAATCATTAGCAGTTTAAACGTGGCAAAGATTGAACAAATCAGAATGATAATCCTTAGTAAGGCCTGGAACCCTGATGTCAAAATAGCGCCGAGCCCAGAGGGTAACCAACCAAATAGGTCAAAGTGGTCCAGGAGGCCAGCAGTACGGCCTATATCATTGAGGAGATTTATATTCTCTTTTACGGCCTTTAGCTCTTGTTTTATGTGACCAGACTCATTTACATAAAAGCAACATTCTTCTCCCAGGAGTGCACAAATGCCCCCTTGTTGAGCAGCTAGGATGTCAAGAGCTCTTCAGCTCTGAAGGACAACCTCTGCCAGACTGTCTATTTGACTCTGTTCCTATTCAATAGCTTGTTGGGTGGCATTGGAGGTTGAAGCCATCACAAGGGAGAGGTTATGAACGGCCTTTTCAAGGTCAGTTACCCAATAAGTGGGAAATAATGCTCTAGCAAAGGCATATCCCAATCCTGTATTATCTACAATTGGGTTGCATGTAGAAAGTCCCTGGAGGTCATAGTTTCCTTTGGCTCTCGAGTTGATATGGGAATGAACCGAGATTCGGGATATGAGCAGTGGAGGGAAGGTTTTTTTCTAATGGTAGCACCTGGGCGATGTATTACTAGTACTAGTAGCAGGTGCTACTATTCCACATCGTCCTTTCCTGGAAATGGGGAGAGTGGGAAAAATACTGGAGCCACACAGAAAAAAATATCCAGTGTTTTCAAGAGATACAGCATAAGTGGGCCTGCACGTTCAGACTCTTTCGTTAGGGTCAACAGAGGGAATCTCATGGTCAGGAATGTAATCGTTCTCACTGACGACGTGGTAGTCAGGACTAGGAGGGCAGTGAGAACGGTTACAGGAACAACAAAGATTTCTATAAATTTGGAGCAAACGATGAGATTGATTTTGGCTGGTTGAATTTTGTTGAGGGTCAATTGGGTCATTAAGGCTAGCATAGTTTTTACTTAATTTCCACCATTCTCCCAATTTTTGATCTATACCCCAATGGGTGCCCATTAAGGGGAGTATATCAGCTTCCCAATTGCCAGTTCCACTATTGGGAGGCTCCCTACTATAAAGACATATCAAGGGATATAACATCATAATAGTTTTCTGAACCCCAACGAAGTGTGAATTCATGGTCCACAGAATCATAGAGAGGGTGAAGTTACATATATTAAGCAGTAAATAATCCAGAATTTTTCCAGTGCCATTAATACTTTCAATATGCAAGGAAAGATTATGAGTGAGCTCCCAAAATTCGGGTGAGAGGGACACCATGGTGAGCTGGAGGTGTCCAGTGAAATGAGATAATATCTGGGGCTTGTTTCCTGGAGGGCAGCCGAAAGGTGGCTTCAAAAATGCCAAAGGAAAATGCTACCTCTTTTCTGGTTAGGTTCCTCCAACCTTTTAAGGACAGAGGCCCTGCGACCAGTTCCGGAATCTGGTGAGTGTGGTTTGCCCCTGCACACATCCACAATGGGTAAGGCTGGCACTCGGTGAGTCTCTGCGGAGTCGGGACAGAAGGGCGAGACAAGGTGGTGCGGAGTGGACTGCAGCTCCTTGCAGTGAGCTCCATGAAAACAGCTCTCACCCAGCTCCCAGACGTTTCGTTGTTAATTAATTGGTGATTTAGGTAAACAATATAAGGTGGTTATTATGAAAGGATCATTAGAACTGAGTTTTGTGATTAGGTTTTAGTGTATTTTACATGAAATTTAGAGGAGGCAAAAAATAAGGAGTGAAGTATTGAGGTGGGTGAGGACAATAGGATAATAGTTAAACGATATTAAAAGGCAATCTAAAACACAAGGAAGGTGACCTGCGTCCCGTAAGAGTATTAAAATTGCTAACATACTCGGGAGTAAGCTTCTTGTAGCAATTATAAAGTAGCTATGTGATTTGTGCATTAAGGGTTAAAATGGGGGAGATATACGATTAGAAATACAGGCCTGGTCCCGTGTCTCGGGAGGCACGGTCTACATCAGTTGTCATCTCATCCTGGTTCTGCAGCGTTTGTTTTAGTCAGTCAGAGCCGGGTATCAGAAACAAGAGTTGAAGTCCACTCAGGTGGGGGCGCCTTTTTACAATAAGAAATGTGAATCCATCAGTTTACTCCTTTTAATTTTGCAGTGCATGGATTAGTCAGTAATACCTGATAAGGCCCTTTCCAACGGGGTTGCAGAGTCTTTTACTTGATGTTTTTTCCAATCAACAAAGACCCCAGGTTGTATCCGTGGTCCTTGAGGTCTTCATCTCCCAGGAGCTCACTGTGAAAGGAAAATGCTGAAATGACAAAAGTCTGCATAGCGTGGCCATGAAGGGGATATCTGAGTACATGACATTCAAGCTGAAACTTTGAGATGGCAAGGCCTTGGGGGCCCTTGTGAAAAGCTTTGCACCTGATAGGAGAATCTTTGAAGGATTTTCAGCAGAGGAATTATGTAATCTGGTTTATGTTTTAAGAAAATCCCTCCAGCTGCTGTGTGGACAATGGGTTAAGGTGAGGTGAGGTCATGAGGGGGTGGAAAGCACAGATTGGCCAGGCCATGTGCACAGCTCTCAGCCAAGGGAGTGAGATCAGCTGGCACGATCCACAGGGATGGGGTGGGGTGGGGTGGATGGCTCCCTGGAGGAAGATTGAGGTGCTATTGCCAAAAGACAGGGAATGAAGGCTGGGCAGGAAAAAAGTCATAGCTGCCCACGTCAGGGACCGAGGTAAAATGTACTGAAGGAAATACTGTGCAGATGGAGAGCATAAGGAAGTAAAGGGTCTTCTACCCCTGGGTCACGTGGGGCTCCGTAACGGTTAACCGAACGAGGAGCTAACATACGTCCAAACATGGAGGAATGTGCACGCCAGGAAAGAGAGCTCTGTTCCCTTCTGCTGCTCCCAGAGGTGTGTGGAAGAAGAGGCAGGAACTACCTGTCGTGGTTTCTTGAGGATGTAACACTTACAAAGCTGTGGTCCACGTGGTCCGGGCTAAGACAAGCCCTATGGGATCAAGGCCACAGTGCAGCAAACAAACAAGCCGCGTCAACACAGCGCAGTCCTCCACTTGTGATCCTCAGTCCCCACGAAGAGGTCTTGCGTCCCACCTTCCTCTCCCACCTGTAGGTGCTCCCACCTCGCTTCCAAATCCCACACTATCCTTCCCCTGGCCGCAGCCCGCCTGCCTCGTGTGCTTCTCACCCTCTGCCTTTCTTCTGCGAGTCCTTCTGAGAAGTGGAGAGGGGAAAAGTGGAACAAAGTCAGCGAGTCGAAGGCAGGAAAGGCTCAGAACATACTCCCTCAGGAGTCGTTGCTCCATGGGCATGGCCTGGCACCAAGTTCTGCGGTTTCAGAAGTGACTCTCTCTCAGACACCTTCCCCCCCGCCATGCAGTCATTTGTTTAAGGGGAGAAGTATCTGTGGGGTGCCTGCTAAGAGCCGGGTACGGTTCCGAGCCTCAGAGATACAAGAGTGAACTAGATCTCCTCTCTGCCCTTGAGGAGTTAGTGGTTTACTGAAGGAGGCGGAGAAGCAAGCAAGTTGTCATAGAGTAACCCAGCCTGGTGGTGCGGGGTGAGGGGGGGCCTGCCAAGGAAGACTTTCTGGAGGAGGTCATGTGGAAACAGTGAGGTCTGAATGGAGAGCAGGTGAGTAGGCGTGATCCAGGCAAAATGTGTGTGTGTGTGCGTGTGTGTGTGTGTAAATGTGTGCACTGGAAGTGTGGGCAGGGCTACATTCCAGATGGAGAGAGAAGCAAGTGTGCAATGGGTGTGAATCTCAATCCATAAACCTCGGCATGTGTGAAATGAGCTAATTTTCCCCACAACCTCATGTCTATTTTCAGACCCCATTCCAACTGGGGTTCCCCCTCTCTCCCCCAAGGTCACTGCCAAGTTCCAGGGGCTTGTATCGTGTCAACGGGGAGCAGACAGTGAGCCCAGGAGTTGATCCTCAATTCCACCTGTCTGCATGGTAACCCAGGCCGGTCCTGGAGCATCACTTACGCGCTGAGTCCTTGCATCCTACTTGCTTTCTGCCCTGGGGCATCTTTCCTTTGAGTAGGGAGGGGGAGAGAGACCCCAGGTAAGAGAGGAAAGTGCGGTGTTCAAGGAGACTCAGTTAACACTCTAAAAGTACGAGACTTCCGGGTCGGGCCTGGTGGTGTAGTGGTTAAGTCCGCCTGCTCCACTTCAGCAGCCCGGGGTTCACGTCTTCGGATCCCAGGCGCAGACCTACACACAGCTCATCAAGCCACACTGTGGCGGTGTCCCACATACAAAATAGAGGAAGATGGGCACAGATGTTAGCTCAGGGGCAATCTTCCTCACCAAAAAAAAGAGGAGGAGACTTCCACTTCTGTAAAGGTGGTTTACTCAGGCTAGCACACAGCAAGGTGCAGGGGGGGGGGGGGTGGTGGGAACTATGGAGGAGCAAGAGGGGAGCACAGTTGGGGTGGACCCCGCACATCCCCTCTCTTTCATCCATAAAGAAGGGATGGCCTAGCCTGACAGGTGCAGTGATCTCTCCAGCAGAGGTGGGTGGGCTCTTTAAGGCCCCCTGGGGATCTCACAATTTCACTCCACCCAGATCACGAAGTGAGAGATCTTCTAGGTGTTTGGGGTTACTATCTACCTATTCTGTTACTATAGAAACTGACGGTAACAAGTGCCAGTGACTTTGCTGGGGTCACGGAGCTAACATAGCCCGCATCTCACTCCAGCCCAGGCTCAACTCCTTCCCCTGCAGACGAGGAGGAAACGATAATAAGTCTGATCTAATTCGACTTAACTGCTTAGCATTAGCTGGGCGATTTTGCAATTTATCAGGAAAACTGCAGCTCTGGGGAGAGGCTTAAAAGGTGAATCAGACTTTGTTTTCTATTTCATGTGAAGAAGGAAGGAAAAATAAAAGGGACTATTTAAAAAGAAATATTCAAAAGCCGTCCCCAAGGTGGAGTGTACCATCCTCTCCAAACCGGCTCCTTATACCTTTGTGGAGGGGTTTTGGTTTTTTTTTTATTATTTGCCTGATGAGTCACTCAGGCTGGAACGAAGCTGCCTGGGGGCCTTTGCACATACTGTCCTATCCGCCTGGCAAACCCTTCTTCCAGCTGGAGATCATCTGTTTCCCCTTCAAGATTCTCCTCAAGGGCTCCCTCCTCCTGGAAGCCTCCCAGACCTTCTCAGCCGAGGTCGGAGCCCCACATTCTCCGGGGCTTACCCGGGCCGTGGTGCTGGCCATTCTTGTAACATCTGCTCCCATTCCTGTCCCCGCTCCCGGACGGTGAGGTTGGTGAGGGCAGAGACTGCATCGTGTTTGGTTAATTTGCTCATTCCCTGGGCTCCACTGTGTCCCCTCTCTTTAGAAGGTCGTCTCCTCTTGTCGGCCCTCTTTTCATGCCCACTGTCCAGACCCTTCTTGCATTAAACAACTATAATAATATTTTTCTTATTATAATAGCAATGTATGTTCCTTATGGAATTTTTTTTTCACATACAGAGAAGCAAAGGAAGAAAATAAAACCACTCCTAATTCACTGCCACCATCTCTCCATCAAGATAATCACTCTTAACATTTTGGTATATTCCTTCCAGCTATTTTTTCTGTCAATTTTTCACGTATATTTTAATGTTATCAGATTGTATATACGGTCTGTAACTCTTTTTTTTTTCCTTAATAAATCATCAATATTCTCCTCACGCTAAATTTGTGCCACTGAGATTGAGTCCCAGGTGCCGTGCTGCCTGAAGGAAAGAGGAGCTCTGACCTGAAGCTGGGAGGAGATGACCCGGGCAGTCGGGGCCGCCGTGTGCAGAGGCAGTGCCAGAGTGAACAGCACTGTCGTTCACACCCTGTCCAGCCTTACCCATGGCAGTCAGCTCCACACCAGCCCGTAAACACCGTGCATGGCTACTGTGATATAGGCTGGTCATGCCAGGATTCTGCCACTTCCATCTCAAAGACGGTTGAGTTGACCATCTGCAGAGCTTGGCACGAAACCAGACCAGACTTCCTGCACCAGCTGGGTAACAAATGACCTCAGGCTGTTGTGCACGGAATCCCCACCCCTCAGTCCACATGTTGAAGTCCTAACCCCCAGTGTGCCTGCATTTGGAAACAGGGCCTTTAGGGGGTAATTAAGGTTAAATGAGGTCATAGGGTCGGCCCTCAGCCAGTAGGATGGTGTCCTTACAGAAAGACAGAGAGACACCAGAGACCTCCTGCTTGGCACTGCACAGAGGAGAGGCCGTGCTGGGCCACAGCAAGAAGGTAGTAAGAGAGGCCACCAGACGCCACCCCTGATGGCGCCTGCTCTTGGACTTCCAGCCTCCAGAACTGCGAGGAGATAAATTTCTGCTATTTAAGCCCCCCTGTCTGTGACACGCTGTTATGGCAGCCCCAGCAGACTAAGACGCAGTGTGGGGGAGCGGCCCCCGATGGCCAGAGATGCAGTTTTAGCAGCACTACCGTTCCTCGTCTGTATTTGAAGGGCCTTTTCTTTCCAATTTTTAAAATTGTGGTAAAATACGCATAACATAAAATATACCATCTTAACCATCTTTAAGTGTACAGTTCAGAGGCATTACGTACATTCAGATTGTTGTGCCGTCATCACCACCATCCATCTCCAGAACGCGTTTCATCTTCCCAAACAGAAACTCTGTGCCCATTAAACACTAATGCCCCATTCCTCCCCCCAACATTTATTCTAATTTCTGACTCTATGAAATTGACAACTCTAGGGACCTCATCTAAGTGGAATCACATGGTATTTGTCTTTTTCTGACTGGCTTACTTCACTTAGCATCATGTCTTGAGTGTTTCTTTTTATTGCATCCCCCTGCTTGTTTTATTTTATTTTATTTTATTTTATTTTATTTTTTGCTGAGGAAGATTGCCCCTGAGCTAACATCTGTGCCAATTTTCCTCTATTTTGTATGTGGGACACCGCCACAGCATGGCTGATGAGTGGTGTAGGTCCACGCCTGGGATCCAAACCCACAACCCAGGCTGCCAAAGCAGAGCCTAAGGAACGTAACCACTACGTCGTGGGGCGGCCCCTCCTACTTGTTTTATTTTAATGTGCCTAATGCAGGGTGGCATGTGTGGGTTAAAGTGAGTGGTCAGATCAGTGGCCTGAGGTGGGACCATGTATCATCCTCCCAGCAGTGCAGGGTCTGGGGAAGGAACCTGTCCTGGTCCCAGCCCCACTCCTCCCGCACCTCAGCTCCAGCCCAACCCCAGACTCAGCCCAGCCCCAGTGTCACCCTAACATGCCCTCCTCAAGCTTACCCAGACCGGCAAGGCCATTCACAGGAGCCTGGCATCCCAGGTCACCTGATGATCTGCTCAAGGATCTGTCTGCTTGGGCAGTAGATCCGTCCACCACCTGGACCTTGACTATCTGTCCAGCAGTTTCTCTCTGCCTCTCACCAAGGCCACTAGAGGGCGACAGTGCTCCATCTTCTAGAAAGAAACTGCCCCATCCGGCCCAAGGAGGAGCCCCAAAGCACCTTCTCTGGACCTCAGGACTTCCAGGTTCACTGCCTCACAGTGGGAATGGGGGATGGACAGCCCCGAAGGGCTGGGGCCCTCATCCAGCGTCGCACGGCCGTCCTGCCTCCTGCCCCCTGCCCAGGCTGCTCCACTGCCCTTTGCCGGTCTGTCTGCCCTATCCGGAGCCTGTGCTGCGGAAGGAAGCCTGCCCGGGAGCTGCCAGCCGCGGGGTCAGGGAACCTGTCGGAGGAAGAGAGGCTGGTGGTAGCAGGAGGAAGATGGGCAGCTCCTCCCGAGAGCATGCTTGGGCTGATCTTCTGTGCCGGCCAACTGCTGTCCACCCTCTGTGGCCCAGCCCTTGTGTGACGACCTCAGGGAAGCCTCCCCCGGTTCCAGGGCCTCTGTGAAGAACAACTCCAGCTGAAACACCCCGGGGTAGAAAGACAACAAGGCTGGGCTGGGAGGGGTGGCCCTGAATGCAGATCTAGACAGCCTTGTCGGGGGGACAGAGGCTGAAGGGAGACTGGGATTGCTTGGAATAATGGAGAGGGTTCTTTTTCTGTGGAGGTGGGGATGGTACCAGAAAAGGGAAAGCGAATCGGCCAGCACTGGAAACCCGGTGGACAGGAAGGCAGACATCTCACTGGGAACTCTCTGACACTTCTGTCCTGTGGCGGCAATAGGAATCTTCCCCCAGACCCCGTCTCCACCCCTCCATGCTGGGGCGGATCTCCCCGGGGACGTGAGGTCGGCACGGGCCAGGGCCGAGGCTGGGGGGGAAGGCCAGGCTGCAGGCGGCTCCTCGCTCAGCTCAGCTCCATGGGGGAAGGCCTGGCCCTTCCCACGCCCCGCCTGGAATGCAGGGCTGCTCCCGGGAGTTGAGCAGAAGTGTGACTTTCCCTCTGGAGTCGGAGGTCAGTCAGCCCCCAAGCCTGGGCCAGCATTCCTGACAGGGAGCCAAAACAAGCCAGGGGCACGGGCCGGGGCGGGCTCAGAGGCCGGGCGAGCCCCTCCGTCTGATCGCCCCGCCCCCAGTCCTCGCAGGAAGGAGGTGTGCTAACGGTAATCCCACACTGGGGAGGGGGCTGTAAACGCCAGGTTCTACTATGTGGTAGACCCTGTGCTGGTCACCTGGAGACGCTGCTTACCATGTCACCGGCCGGCTCACTGAGGCAGTGCGGGGCCTGAAAGGAGGCCCAGGAGGCTGTGTGGGGACAGAGGCAGCCCCTGGCTCAGCTGGGACAGGTGGGGGAGTGCTGTAGCAGGACCTGTAACACTGGTAAAAACCTCTCAGTGCCAGCCACTTCCTGACACTCTTCATCCTGGCACAGTCCACGAGGGGCCTGACACCCCTCTCACCTCAGGATCCAGAAACTGAGGCTCAGAGAGGGCAAGTAACTTGCCCAAGATCCCCAGGAGAGGCGGGCCTGGACCCCAGGCCTCATCCCTCAGCCCCATCGATAGACCCCATCACACTGGAGACGCCTGCTCAGAGCTGAGACTCCTACAGGCCCCACCTAGAGTGGGAAGCGGGGTGCAGAGGGGGGCCTTCCCAATGCACAACTCCAGGGGCACATCCACAGAAACTTCAGGATGAACGGCACCCCCAGGAGGCACCTTGGGGAGGCCAAGTGCCCCGCCTGTTGGGGTCGGAGTGTGGCCGTGAACTCAGGCCTGTCTGGCTGACTCCTAAGCAGGCCCTTTGGACCCCTGGGTGGATGACCGAAGCCGGTCCTGGGCAGCGGAGGAGAGGCAGGAGAGGAAAGTCTGAGGCTCTCAAGTCAGACAGGAAGGTTTAGACCTGGGCAGGCCATGGCCGAGAGGGGAGGGGGCTGAGCAAACGGGACCAGACTGCCCGAGGCTCTCTGTGTTGGTGCAGCAGCCCCTCGGGCTTCTGGAAGCTTCCCCCGGGTGCATTTAACAGCCAAGGTCGGGGCTCTGTTCCCCCAGCTGGATGCCTGGAATATTCGCGTTCTCCACATCCCTGTGTGGGAGCCAAAACCAGCTTCCAAGAGCCAGGAGAGTTGAACCTGAAGGGAGAGGCAGATTCCCCGTCCCTGGAACAGGACTGACAGATGCTATGTAAGCCAAAGACCCAGACTGATGGCTTTTCTCTCCCTGCCCTTCTAGGTGCTGAGTCTGGCTCCCCTGCTCCTGTTCTCTCTCCTCCCTCCTTCCCCCTTCCTCCTCTCTTCCTCCCTTCCTTCTCTTTTCTCCTCCTCCTCCTTCTCCTGATAATTTACCCACAGACAAGCTGTGATGCTGTGGAAAGAGTCACACCTGCTTCAAATCCTAATTCCACAGCTAATAAACTGTGTGATTCAGGGCAGGTCATTGCCCTCTCTGAGCCTCTCTTCCCTTATCTGTAAAACGGGATGGTAATAACTACCTGAATGGCCGTTTCTAGGGTCAATGAAATCACAAGTGCATATGCTCCAGGCCCATCTACTCTTGAAAAACACTGGGTCTAGATTCCAGGAAATAATTACAAAAAGAAAGAGAAGAAACCCTTTTGTCTTTGAGAGGCCATACAGAGTGGGATGTTACTTAATCCCTCTGAGTCTTGGTTTTCTCTCCTGTAAAATGGATGTAATGACGGGACATACCTCAAAGAGCTGTCACAAGGACTCAGTGGATGTCCTTAGCACACAGTAAGTGCTCATTAAATGATCTGTTGTTATTATTATTATTTTTGTAGAGGATTGTTTGTCCTGCAGGACCCCAGGGGATGAGGGAAAAAGAAGTCTCCATACATACATTATGGCAAAACTCCTCTGAGGCTAGCCGTGCTACAGGCATCACAGGTGGTGAAGGTCAGGGCAAAGGCTTTGTATACTGAAGCATTAAATGAGAAGTATGATGAGCCAGCGAGCACAGCCCAGGCCTTAGTAAAAGCCTGAACACCCAGGGGAAAGAAGGATGCCTAAATGACATCACTAAATTATCCAGAGCCTTTGAATTCTGTCTGTCGCAGCAGCCTCAGAACTGCACTGGTCAGAACACACCTGTTCTTGGGTCTGCCTTCCCCTCCAGATTGGCTGGTTCTTGAGGGCAAGGGCCATGTCATACCTGGTTTTGTACCAAGTGTGGGCATGTGACAGAGATTGGTTCAGAGATTGAGATTTTCATCCAAGGGGGGTCAAAGGAAAGACAGCACTGGGAGTTTTCCTGAAGCTTTTTAAAAGAGTTACTAAGCTGACATGATATGAGCTAGGAGCCACTAGAAGCCATCTTGGTTACCACAAAAGAAAAGTCAGCCCGAGAGTGATGTCAACCCAGAGGAAAGCAGAACTGAGAGACAGAGGCAAATGTTGATGACCATGTGAACACCTGGATCCAGCCATTCCTGAAGCGAGAACTGACCTGTTTAGTCATGTGAGTTGTTTCTTAAGTTAGGTTTTTCTTGAGTTGGGTTTCAGTTTCTTATAATCAAAACAGCCTAGATAAATATGGTCTTTTCCCCCTCTTTATTAAAAAAATCTTGATTATCAGATGGCACCTATGACAATATCCCATGGCTCAGCAGAAGTGAGTAATATCATGGGAATGACATCTAGGAGGGGAGAAAGGAGCCTAAATTCTAGGCAGACTCTGCCCCTAACTGAGACCTAGGGGAAAGGGTGCAAAATGTACCTCTGAAAGACTTTGCCTTTACTCTGGAGCAGGCACACCTGTGGTCTAATCCTACTTCTATCTTGGAGGGACCCTGCTTCCCTTGCCTGTAAAATGAGGAGACGTTGTTGTGAAGACTCAATGAGAGGATGTGTGAAAATCATGGTTTCCTCTGCTTGATAAATGCTGGTTCCTTTCTCTTACCCCAATGCTCTTAAAATTCAGTGTCACCAAGCCAGGCTGCTCTGAAGAGCCAGGAGGAACCGGCCTGGGCAGCTCCTTGCCCTTCTCCCTTCCCCCTACTCCTGACACCACTGCAAGTTTCCACCCCAGAAATCTAGGCCCTAAAGCCTGGCCTGGAGCAAGCCCAACCAAACTGGTCAGCCTGGCCTGGCTTCCACTAGAAACGTACAGGCCCTTATCTCCCTGGTGACTAAATTTGGATCTCGAGCTCAGACAATCAGCCTGGGAATTCCTGTCCAATTCCAGAAAAGCCAGCTGTTCCCGGCAGTTTTTGCAGAGTAGGGAGATAATTTTTACAAGTAACAAATTTAAATTAAAAGTAATGATTGGTTGCCATAGAAAATTTGGAAAACACAGGAGAAAAAAGTCACCAGTAATGCCATCACCCAGACACAGCTCCCATGGACATTTTACTTCTCTGTTGGTCATCCCAATGCATGGTCAGGTTTTGGGGCTTTTTTAAAATCATTATTATTACATCTAGGAGATCAGAGTGTATGTGCAGTTTTATAGCTTGATTTTCCCACCATACTTTAACACGTGTTATAAACTCTTTGCTGAGAGCCAGACGCTGTGCCTAGACATCACCAGCATGATCTCAACAATGCTCTCACACATCCTAAAACCAGAAGCTCTTGTGATCCTTGCTTTGCAGATGAAGAGACTGAGGCACAAAGACGTTAAATGTCTCCCCCCAAATCGGGTGAGGCCCTGGCTGGCTGGTTTCACAGCCCGTGCTATTAACCAGGTCTGTATCTGTTATCATGGTTTATTCAACCTTTCTTAGAGAGCCGTCTGTTGTTTTTGCCTGCCCAGCCCTCTGTCACTGTCCCCATTTCTCCTGGGGACTGCGATTCCCCACGTTCAGTTCCCCAGGGGCAGCGACTAGGTGCGGGTGGGTACAGGTCCTGGATCTGACCAATCAGAGCCCGAATCTGCCTGGCCTCTGTGATTGGTTCAGGAAAGCACACATGACCCAGGTTGGCCCACATCCTGTTGCAGCATTTCAGATTCCGGATCCAGCTGCACCTGAAGTGGGTTCTTGGGTTCTGATCCTGGACTTTCCAATTACCTGAGCCTTTTAATCCCCTTAAGTCAGTTTGAGTTGGGTTTCTGTCACTTGTAACCAAGAGTTCTGGCAAGTACACTCCGGTTGTTGGATGTTAGGGTTGCCTAAATTTTTTTCACCATTATAAATAATGCTGCCACAAACACCTTTACCTATGGACCTCATCCTCGACTAGAATTATTTCCTCGCAATATTTGCATGGGCGTTACTTGGCAAAAGGACCAAACATTGTCAGGGCTCTATAGATATTTTGCAAATTATTTCCTCAAGTTGATACCAGCTCAACACAAGGTTGACATAAGGGAAGCCATATTGTAGGAAAAAAACCATATTGTAACTTTGAATGACCTCCGATTGACCAGCCCAGACATGCTCTGTAGATTTTATGACCCCTCCCAGCTGCTATAAATTGGTAACTTTGTTCCTTTGAGTTCCTCAGGAATGTGATGACCCCGGGGCAGAGAGTCAATGCTGACGGCCATCATCAATGACAACTGAAAGATCAGGTGTGGGGCGTTGCTCCAGTTTCCGATGCACGTCCAGTAAAACAAAAGACTGCCAGGAACTGAGAGCAGATGTCTGCCCCACTCGGAGACCAGATGTCTGCCCCCCCGGAGACCAGCCCTATGTAACTGGCTTAGTCTTTGTTCCGTAAGATGGTTCATTGAGACGTTAGTTGGCCATCTTCCCTTTTGCTAGCAAACTGTAATAAACCCTTTCTTTTTTCCACCATCTTGCCTCTTGACGATTGGCTTTTGTCTCGCGGTGAGCAGATCGTGCCCTCTGTGTGGTAACCAAGTTGGCAGAGACTTGCATCCCTCCCTTTCACTCCCCAACAGCGTATGCAACTATGACTTTTAAAATTGAGCTCTGAAGAGACTTTCTTTCTTAACAAGCCAAAGTTGTATTTGTTTTTTAAACAGGAAAATTATGTTACTATAAAACAGATAAAAACAGACAAAAATCAAAACACACAAAAGCACAACACACAGGACCATTGCAAACCCTTCCCAACCCACTCCCCCCAAGTTTTCAAACCTTTATTACAGATCCCCAAATATTAGACTGTATTGGGGAGATCACAGTATTGAGCCAGAAAAATGAGTAAGACGACATTTTTAGAAAGGTCTGTACACAGGTAGTGGGGTGGGGTGGGGACATACATTTCATCACTCCAACATCAAAAACATAATGCAGAAGGGTTTCAGTGATTACCACAGGTTTCTAGAACACTACCATGTCTGCTAGTCCCCTGCCCACTTTTTAAAGTTGCTTTTAAAAAGGATAAAAAGTGCACAGACACTTTCATAAGGCACAGACAGATTGCTGTACAAGTCATTTCATTAGGGACTTGGAAGAGACAGTGAGACAATTACATACCAAGAAACGCCAGGAGGTCACATGTTCCTGAGCCGGTGTCCCTCTGCCAGAACTGGGGCAGAGCTGGGACCGAGCGGTGGGAGGTTACCGCCTCTCATTCTCCAAGATTTCACACAACCCTGTTCTCCACTGGAACTGCCTAGGGGTTCTCTGGAACTTGGGGATTGATTTCTGGCAACCAAGGCCTGAGAGTAGCAGGTAGCCATCTCCCCACATCCCCCCGGCAGGACCTGAGGGTGGTCATCAACCGGTGGAGCCTTTGGGGGTTCTACCCAAGGCCCCTCTCGCAGCAGCTCACTGACGGCAAGGGGCCTGGCGTTTCTCCTGCAGAGGCGGCTTTTCAGAGCCCGCAGGAGGCTCCAGGTCAGGAAAGCAGTCCTGTGTACTCACCCAGACAGACCCCCGAAGCAACAGAATGGCCAAGGCGGCCCAGTGCATTCTGCCCCAAATGTCTCAATACCCTCTTAATATCTCTACCCCTGACATCAGAGCTGGGGCACTGTCCTGTCATCTCTGTCCTCCCAGCATCCCACACCTAGGAGGCAGTCAGCAAATGTTCGTTGAATGACTTTGCCTGCATGTGTATGTGGTGTTTTATCAAACCTCTGAACACTCATAACCTGACTTCTGATCTGTTCAGTAAACCTTTATTAAGTACCTACCGTGTGCCAGCGCAGGGCCCAACACTGGAGGGATCAAACAGTCTGCACATCTGTCCCTCTCCTGCTCCGCACCATGAGCTCCCCACAGGCTTCGTCTTCAGTCCCAGTTCCCAGTGCTGCCCAGTGGCTGTCACAGGACTGAAAGGTGTTGCTACAGTGAGGGAGCAGCTGCCCCGGCGAGCTGGATCCCAGAAGACTCCCAGTTCTGGGAATGGACTGGAAAAAGGAGCTTGTCTTGACTTGGAAACAGCCCAATTTCCCTGGCAGTTCAAAATGAACAGGCACAAGGCCACAACAGAAGGGGCGTCCTCTGGGGCGGGGGTGGGGTGGTCACGGGGCCCAGAAAGGTGGAGGGATAAGGCCTCAGCCCCTCCCCAAAGTTGCCCCATGTGGGCGCCCGTGTGTAGAAGGGGGAGACCCTTGGGTTGGACCCAAGACCTCACACAGCTCAGCCCTGCCAGGAGAAGGTAGGCAGTGGGCGGATGAGCCTGAAAGGATCCAGGGTACGTTCGGCAGAGGGCTGCAGCCTGGGTCTGGAGCTCCCACACAAGCGTGGGCGCCCAGATCTCTCCAGGGGCTGCACAGGGATTCCAAGGAACAAAACTCAGGTGGTCTCGACCTTCCTGGGACTTGGGGCCAGGCAGTGGAGAGCATGTCTCTAGACACTCCTGGGTTTGAATCCCAGCCCTGCCACCTCCTGCTGAGTGACCCTAAGTCACTTCACTCCCAGGACCTCAGTTCTTTCACCTACCAAATGGGGATAATACCATATTTCACGATTCTAAAGTAGCACAGTTTTTTCACATTTCAACATCTCTGATTAGGATGAATTGTACAGCTGTGGCATCTTACAGTGAAAGCTGGCAGTGTTTTTTCCTTAGTGGCATGTAAAATGGCATGTTTTATCATCAGTGGTGTCTTAGATAGGCCTCCATATGATAATAAGCCCTGCCTGCCGGGGGGAGTGCGTGGAGGCCCCCCTCTAGCCCAGCGCCCAGGCACACTTGAGATGCCCGCTTCTCAAGACAGAACATAGAGGGTGACGTGAGCAGCAGCTCCTCTGTAGCGTTGAATAAATCAGTTTAGAGCATCAGGAAGTGTCTGGTTTTTAGAAGATCAACACCCCCTTAATTCCTCCTGAAAATAGGGATGCTATTTATAGCAGCTGCAGAGCAAGTTGAACAGGCCACCAGCTCCTTCTGCCCAGGTAACAGGTTACCGGGAGCACAGAATGGTCCACCCGGGTCTAGGCCCTCGGTCACTGGTTTCCTGGTGGTGGCTGTACATGACCCCAGCTGGAACCCAAGGGTTCAGTCAGGGAGCACAAGGGGCAGGAGAGAGGAGCTGGCTCCCCCAGGCTGCTGAGACCACTGGACCTTGTGACAGTGGCTCCATCTAGTCGGGGGCTCTGCTGCCTGGAGAACCACAAGCAGGGGGGTGACGAGTCCTCTCTCAGAAGGCCTGTCCCCAAGCCCAGCACGTGGGGGAAACAGAGGGCTCTCACTGCCCAAACTCAGCTGGGCACGGAGTGCTGCCTAGATTCTCAAGCTCCTATCTTGGCAAATGCCAGGGTGCCAGCAGCTCCCCAAAAACTTTTGCTGCAAAATTAAAATGTGGGCATGTTTCTCAGATTCACTAGGGAAAAATAACCAATCAGGGGGTCTTGCAAGGGAGAGAGTGCGGTTTCTGAAGTTGAGACCAGAAACTGTGACCACTTCCAGCCAGAGGAGCAGCAGTTGGTCCAAGACCTGGAACATCACGAGGACTGACCGCTCTTGTGGGACTCGATTTGATGAGAGCCCGCCCGGCTGGGCCCTGGGCCCCAACCACCACCGCCCCCCCGCCCCGCCTCCCTCAGCAGGTGAATAGATTAGGACTTGTAATAAAAACGATACCTGCTCTTTGCAAGGTGCCTCGGGCTTTTTAGAATGTTGTGCTGGTCCTCCCCAAAGCTCTGGAGTGGGCAGGTCCTAGGCTTCCTCTTGGACAGATTGGGAACTGGGAAACAGAGAGGCCCAGGGACTTCCCCACAGGTACAGCACAAGACAGGGCAGAGCTGGGGGCCAGAAGGGAGGGGCAGGCCTACCAGCCCATCAGCCCAGGTGTGGTCTGGGAGTCTGCAGAGGGGGACCCAGGCAGGGGTGAGGGGATGGGGCAGGGGCCGGATCGCAGGAATTACCTAGTAAATAGCCCTGGGAAGGGGCGAGTCCCAGTGTCAGAATTTTCAGTTAATGCCTCAGCTATGAGCTAACATCTTAACGATCAATTAACATCTTAGGAATCAGGAGAGGAAGATAAGCTGAGAATCAGAACACAGACCAGTGGCAAAGCCCTGCTCCCCCTCCTGCTCTGCCCGCAGGTTACCCTGTGACACCCACGCCTAGTGAATGGCAGGCCCGGTCACAACAGAAATCGTGCAGAGCTGTCTGTGCGATGGAGCGGCCTTTCCAGCTCCAGACGAGCACCTGCCTCTGGGATTCCTCCCCTCCCCCAGGAAAAGAGAACTTGCTGCACTGCTGCTCCTTGGGGAAGGAGGGGTGCTACAGAGGGAAAGCATCTAGGACGGAGTCAAGGTGCGGTGTGCTCAGGAGGAGGCTGTCTGGGGGGACGGGGTGAGACGGTTCCAGGGAAGACACTGCCCAGAGCTCGGGCTGCAGCACCTACCAAAATTCTTCTCCAAGACCAAGTTAGAACCTAAGCAAGCTAACTTGTCTTTTATGTCCCCGCCCACCGTCCCCCCCAGGAGCTGTTGCTCTGGAGCTGTAAGCAAGGAGCTATTTTCCTGCCCTTAAGACAATTGGAGCCTTTTCTCTACCGCCCCAGGGAGTTCTGTTTAGGTGCAGGCTTCATACATTCAAAACCAGCTGACGTCACAGCCCCAGGACGCGAACAATTTAGTCACGCTCACGTCTGGGCTCCGGATTGCACATTTCTTAGCATTAAATAACCTCCTTGAGCCAGAATCCCTGGATGAATCCCTGTGCCATCTCTCTCTCACGTTCCCTCTCTCCTGTCTCCACCCCCCCCCCCCCCCGCCTTCTCTCACACACACACAACCCAACCCCAGCAAAAAGCATTGCACAGAGGACGCTGTTTCCCAGCTGAGAGGTCACCGAGGGACTGAATGGTCTGCCAGGCAGTTCCTGAGCTTGCTCTTGGGCGGCCTGTTGGGGGCAAAGCACTTTTGAGCCAGAAGCAGCCCTCGCCTGGGCTCAGCCCCTCGGGGCCTCATCTCCATGACCGTCCTGCCTTGCCCACCACCGGACAGTGGCAGACGAGATGGCCGCTAAACTTGGACTCCCTGGAGGTCATGGTGGTTGCCTGGCCCAAGGGGCTTCAGACAGGTGACCTTGCTCTGGCCAAGGCCCGTCAGCGGGCCAGGCTACGGCCTATAGATCTTAATGACGTCCTTGATGGGCCGCCGGCAGATGGGGCAGCAGGCCCGGGCCTGCCTCTTTAGCCGCAGGCCGCAGCTATGACACAGGCACATATGTCCACACGTGTAGATGACTGTGTCCACTTCGCCGTCGAAGCACACCGTGCACTCGCCATTCTTGCTGCCCGCTGGCTCCGGTGGGGAGAACACAGGGGACACTGGGGGGCTCAGCGGGGAGCTAGGGGCCGTCACTGCAGAAAGGGACAACAAAACAGACCTTAATAACATGGTTCTCAGGTGGGTTCTGCTGGGGCAACCCCAAGAAGGCAGAGCTTCTGGAGCAGAACCAGTGGGGAAACAACTTTGGGAGATATCGATTTTGGTTTTTCTCCCAGGTTTTGACCCGTTCCCCACCTTCCCTCCCCTAAGCATCAAGCACCACTATCATCCTTTGGGATGTCTTCTCTTGATGTTTCTCCTCCCTCCAGGTGAGTGTACAGCTGAGGAAGGTGAGGAAGCAAAGGGGAAAGGCGGCCACCCTGCTTGGCCCCGGGAAGACACTAGCAAAGCCTAAGGAGCCAGGCCAGCCGCCAGCCCCACCCCTTCAAGGTTTGCACTTCCTTACCCAGGGATGACTCAGACGTCGAGGAGGACTGGTTGACACTGAAGGCCATATCGGAATCGCTGTCATCCTGGGAGCCACTGAGGGACCCTGATGGAGACGTGGTTGCAGGGCTGGACTGCAGGGTGCCTGAGACCAAACAGACTCCATCAGGGGCAGTGGGAGGTGGGTTCTGCTGCGCTAGTCCCTGGCTCTTCTCTGCTTTGCAGCTTAGCTTCCCGTGTGTCTAATGGGAGGACAAGAGCCACCTCCCAGGGTTCTGCTAAGGACTGATGGAATCGTACATGTGTGCTGGACAGCTGTTCTTTGCCTACCTAGTCTCCATTCCCATTTATTTCAGAAACAGCAGCAGGATTTTGTCTGGGGGCACTACTTCACCCTCCCTCACATGATCCAGGCCAGGCCAATAAGAACTTCCACCCTTTGGTTTCAGTGGTGGTTCAAGGAAGGGCAAGTAACCCAGTGAAGGCCAAGGAAATCCAATTCTGTGACTTCCACTAGAACTTTTGGGAAAGAGGGGGCTCATTCCATTGGGAGGTAAGCCTGGTGCTGTGGGGCCTGCCTGAGAGTGAAGCCAACACAGAGGAAAGCAGAGCTCTGAGATGGAAAGAGAGATGAGATCCTGATGACATCCTTTCAACACCTAGATCCAGCGGTTCCTGAATCCATCCAATATACTCCCAGACTTTGCTTAGGACACTTGGAGTGCCGTTTTGTCACTTGCAACTACAAGATTCCTGACTAGTAGTGTTCAACATGGATGACTTTTCTTCCCTGAACTCACTGCTAGTTCAGATAATAATGGGTTATTTCTTAGGTGAGGAGAGATGGACAGATAATGCAGTACAGGGACTGCTGTAAGGTAGGGATCAGAGGGCAAGTCCCTGGCCTCCAAAAGCAGTTTTTCCTTTCTACCTTCTCCTCCCTTCTCTTCCTGTCCACTCAAGGGCTCATCCTGGTTCCTCTGGAGGTGCTGGTGAGGGGGTGACAAAGACTCTAGGCTTAGTTCTTGCAAAGCTCCCGTGGGAACTTGGGCAACTCATCTCAGGATGAAATGACTATGCCTGATCTCCCTAAAAAAACCCCCAAAACCAACCAAATGACAACACCGCCCCCCTTCCCCTCCTCTGCCCTTAAACGACAACAGTCGCTGTTATTACTATTACTACTTAGTAAACCACGGCAGGTGACAATCACCTGCTGAAAGCATTACGTCCACCTCCTCCTTTCATCCTCGTGACAACCCCAGAATGCAGGTAATTACTCCGTCTACACAGAGGGAAAATGAGGCCCAGAGAGGGTCGTGACTGCCCAACATCTTCATGGCTGACCACCTATGTGACTGGGACAGTCATTTAATCTCTCTGCGCTTAAACTTTCTCATCTGTAGACGGAGTAACGATACAGGTTTCATGCAATCATCAGGAGAGTAAAATTGAATGAGATTACGTGTGAAATGTTCATTGTTTCTGTTATCACTTGGACTTTACCTCCTGAAGCAGAAAACAGAGCTGTGCTCTCTGGGAGCCTTCCCTGACCACCACCCCCGCCCCGCCAAGCAGGAGAGAAGCCCCCCTGCCCAGGCAAACATCACGCTGTGCAGCGCTCCTCACGTGCGTGGTCTGCATGCCGGCCTCCGCCACGCCCCATCCCGGAGCCCAGGGCCTGGCCACAGCTGCTGGTGCTCCGGGCCTATTTGCGGCATGAAGGCAGGCAAGAATCATCTCAAAATAGTGGTTCAAGCCTCCATTCCATTTTCTGTGGACGGTGTTATTCTTACTTCCTCTAAGTGCAATCATATTTACTTTTTCTCCTACACTTACTATCCATTACATGTTAAAAAATCATAAAATACATCATAACGGAAGTAAAAATGGCACCGACCATTGACCCACTGCGTCAAGCCTGCCAGGCCCTGTCCCCAGCGGGCACTTAGGTCACTGCGGACGAAGCGCGGTCCTGGGAGCGGCAGCATGGGCATCCCGGAGCACCTGCTGGAGCTCCATCCCAGGGCCCACCCCTCCCGAACCGGAAACTCCAGGTGGAGGCCGGGTGGTCCCGACGCGCGCTCATAAGTGGGAACCGGGGTTGGGCGTCAGCTACGGCTCAGCCACCGGGCGGCGCCCTCCCACTCCCGGGCGGCGCCCCGCGCACGCGCGGTGGGGACTCACCGAGGAGGCGCAGCTGGCCCGCGGCGCCGCCGCGCACGGCGAAGAAGGCCCAGAGCGCCTGCGTGGTGTCGACACACAGGAGGCGGCCGCGCGGGCGCCCGTTGACGCCCAGGAGCACGTCGCCGCCGGGCCGGAGCGTGAAGCTGAGCGCGTCGCCGCCGCTCGGCACGGGCCCGGCGTGCGCCACCACCCAGTACTCCTTGCGGTCGAGCAGCGCGTCGGGGTCGGCCGGCAGCTCGGCGGGCCGGAGGCCGCCCGGGTCGCACGACGTGATGCCGAAGGCCAGCGCGCCGGGCGCCGCCAGCCCCGGACGGCCCACCTCCACGAAGAGGCTCTCGCCGGGCCGCAGCGGGCGTTCGGAGAAGACGAGCGTGCGGCCGCCGTCGGGCCGCGGCGCGCAGGCCACCTTGCGGTCGGCCGACAGGCTCACGTCGGGCCCGCGCGTCGCGTGGAAGCGCAGGTCGGCCTCGAGCAGCGCCGGCGACGACGCGGGCCGCGGGCGCTCGCGGGGCCCGCACGGGATGGCGGCGGCGTCGGCGGGCGGCGGGCCCGGGGCGCGGCCCAGCGCCAGGTGGCCCAGCTTGGCCACCACCTGGTTGTTCTCGAGCTCGTTGTTGTCGAAGTTGGCCGCGTCGTGGCTGCTGGGCGGCAGGCAGGCGCTGAAGCGGGCCTGGCTGAGGCGCGCGGGCGGCAGCGTGTCGGCGAAGGCGCTCTCTGCGCGGGGACAGAGGGCGGTGAGCGCGGCCGCCGGGACCCCCGCCCCGCCCCCCGCCCTGACCTCCGCGCCCCCAGGCCCCCCGTCCCGCCCCTTCCCCTGCCTTCTCTGGGTCATCGTGAGCTTACTGAAGAGCCACAGGTGCCCGGGAGCGGATAAGCATAATCCTTAGTTTACCTGACATCTTTGCTGTGGGCAGATAGGGCCCTTCCTCCCTTTTTCCTCCCTCTTTCTCTGCTTCCATTCCTCCTTTCTCTCTTCCCTCCTCCCTCTTCCCTTTCTTCTTTCCTCCTCCTGTCCCTCCCGCAGAGGTTTTCATCCTTTGAAGATGTAAGGGGCATTTGAAAATCCTTTATTGTCTGCCTACTCGACTAGAACGTAAGCGCCAAGAAAAAGCGCAAACCCTCTATCTGTGGCCTTACTATGTGACGGTATTGTTTTCAGCTCCTTTCACATATTACCTCATTTAGTCCTCACACAACCTGGGAGGTGCGTCCTGTTATCACCTGCCGTTTAGCAAAGAAGGGAGCTGAGGCACGAAGCGGTTAGGGAACATGACCAAGGTCACACAGCAACTCACTGACAAAGCCACGACTCGAACCTCGGCTGTCTGGCTGCACAGCCCGGGCTCTTCCCCACGTGGTAACTCTGAAAGGAGGCAGGACGTGGCCTGCCCTCACGGTGTGTCCGCAGCACGGAGCACGGTGCCTGGGTGGCACTCAAACAGTGAACGTGTAAGGTTTCTGTAAGAGAGGAACTTGTTCTATAGAACAGGACACGGGGAGGACTTCAAAAAGTCACAGTTGTGAAAATATTTTTGAATAACTTTTAGTAATATGAAAAATGTTCTTGGTACTATCTATTAACAGAGCAAAATAAAAGCAGAGTTTATCATTCAGGTATTCCTGGTCTTCATCCTTTGGTAGATGACTTGTTGACTGTCTCCCCAACTAGAACATGAGTCACGGGGGGGCAGGGTCTGTGCAGCCTATTCACCGTGTTCTCAAGGCTTAGCAGAGTGCTTGGCAAACAGCCTTCATTATGATGTAGTTTACTGGATGAATAAATGAATGAAAGAGGTCTCTAGAAGACGCTGACTGCCACTCTGAATAACAAATCAGGAAAATAAACAGTCATTAAAATAATTTGAAGTTCTCGGGGCGGCCCGGTGGCGCAGCGGTTTAGTCCACACTTGGCAGCCCAGGGTTCGCGGGTTCGGATCCCGGGCGCCCTCCGACGCACTGCTTGTCAGCCACACCGTGGCGGCGTCCCATATAAAGTGGAGGAAGATGGGCACGGATGTTAGCCCAGGGCCAGTCTTCCTCAGCAAAAAGGGGAGGATTAGCAACGGATGTTAGCTCAGGGCTGGTCTTCCTCACCAAAAAAAATAATAATAATAATTTGAAGTTCTTTTAGTGATAAAAACTATTCTTGTTAACCATAATAAGTAAACAAAGTAAGAAAAAGTGTTTCTCAGACTTTTTTAAACCAGACCCCTCTAGCTAAGATTTTCTTAACTGTTACCATTCTATAGTTTATAGCATGGAAAAAAATACTTCTTCCTCTTTAGTTTTCCAAATATAAAGTTAAGTCATAATAATGAACATGGATTTTCAAAAAGAAAATCCCTAGCCCCTGGTGAGCCTGGTATGTTACTCCCCACCCCACCCCAGCCTCCTCCACACCTGGCAGACTTTGCAGACTGGCCATCGAAGTTCGGAACCTGGCTCACAGACCTGTTTGCTTGGCCTACTGGTGTCTTTTCTTTTTTTTTAACTTTCTTTTTGAAATATAAACATATACAAATAGTATAATGAATGCTGATTACCCAGATTCAGCAATTATCAATTCATGGCCAATCTTGTTTCACTGACACCCCCACCCACTCTCCTATATTATTTTGAAACAAATCCTAGACATGGGATTTCATCTGAAAAATTTCAGTATGTCTCTAAAAATTAAAGACTTCTTATATGGTGTGTGAGAATATGTTTTCCCAGTTTGTTTGAATGAAGATCCAAATAAAGTCTACTCATTGTCATTGGTCTCTTTTAAGCTATAGTTGGCCTCATCTCTTTCTTTCCCCTTCCATTTGTTTGTTGAGTAAATCACCATTTGGTCTTTTAATTTTTTTTTAATTAGTAGCCAATACTTATGAATCAGGAGATTTCACTAAAACTGGATTACAGCCTCCCTTGGAACATTGGGAGTTCTGGTAACACAGGCCCGAATTCTGGCATGGCAACATGCCAGATGTCTGCCCTTTTGTTGAGGATGTTTGCTCTTCCCTGTGGCCCCCAGCTGGCCCCCTGCACCCATCTCAGCTACTTGCTTGGGCTCTGTGGGCATCTGAGTGTGTAGGTCTTGCCTTAGAGGATGTTTCTCCATCACCTGAGGGGTGAAGTGTGATTTCAATTTGGTCTTTTACAAAGTATATATATACGCATGTGTCTATCTGTCTAAACTACTTTATGTGCATAGGAAGTCCCTTTCTGGAAAGAAACGTAACAAATGTTAATGGTCATTCTCTCTCAGGCGGGTGAAATTATGAGGGACTTTTCTTCAGATTTTTCAGTGTTATCCAACATTTCTACAGTAAACATGGCTACTACAAAATTTTATCATCAGAAAAACCCCAATATTTTGAAAAATCAAGTTTTCAATTAATCTTTAACATTGTGGGAAAATGCCCATGATATAACATGAACAAAAGAGGACACAAAACTGAATGCATGATTTATCAGATTCTAACTGTGGGAAATGTATGTATAGGATGCATAGGAAAAATATAAGATGGAAATACATAAAAATTTGAGGATGGTCTGTCTGAATGGAAATTTGCTGCTTTATAGTTTTCAGGTTTTTCTCATTTTCCTCTAATGAACATGTACTGATTTTGTAATCAGGGGAAAAAAAAACATGTATAAAAGCAGACCTAAAACAAGCAGTTTTTTGAAAAGGCATTTTCTTTTCTTTTTTTTTTTTTTTGTGGGGAAGACCAGCCCTGAGCTAACATCTGTTGCCAATCCTCCCCTTTTTGCTGAGGAAGACTGGCCCTGGGCTAACATCCGTGTCCATCTTCCTCTACTTTATATAGGACGCCGCCACAGCATGGCTGACAGGCAGTGCATTGGTGGGCGCCCGGGATCCAAACTCGCGAACCCCGGGCTGCCAAGCACAGACTAAACCGCTGCGCCACCGGGCGGCCCCCCTGAAAAGGCATTTTAGACAAGTGGATGTTTCTGGTATAGCATCCACTCATGGTGGAGCCTCTTGGTGTAATGCACTTTTCCAGGGCTCTCTGCCCACTATCCTGCTAGGCCACGCCTAAAGGCATTGGCCGTGGCTCGGCCTAGGCCTCTGCTCTTGCCAACACACTCTGCTTCTATTCCCCACCCCCAAAGTGCCTCCTTCTTGCCCCTAACAACTCCACATAGGAGCCTGTCTTTCAGTGCAGCATCCTAATTAAGAGCATGGCCTGTGGAGGTGAGTAGATTTAGGTCCAAGTCCTGGCTTCAGCCCTTCCTGGCTATGTTATTTTAAATCATTTCACCTCTCCAAACCTCAGCTTCCTCAGCTTAAAATGGAATAATGATGGGACCCCCCCCTCCCCATGTTGTTATGGAGATTAAATTAGATGCTTTTATAAAGAGTGTCGCACAGAATGTGGCACAAAGTAAGTGCTCAAAATGTTAATTATCATCATCATCATTCCTCCATTTATTGAACAAAATGTATAGACACTCGCCATGAGCGGAGTGCTGTGCTGGGCACTGGGTGAAGAGAGGTGCACAGCAGGCGTGGCTCCTGTGTCCACGAGTTCCCATTCCAGTGGGAGAGACAGACTTTAATGAGGCACCTGACAGAGAACTGTGTAAGTACAAACCGTGAGGAGTGCCACCAAGAGCCACATGGCTCTGTAAAATGGGCACATTTCAGTGGGGGAACTCGGACTCCGAGAGGCAAAGTGAGTTACTCCAAGTCACACAGCCAGGGAGAGACAGAACTGGGACTCTCTGAGTGTGTAAAAGGGGGACTTGGTCAGAAGTGGGGCCTGAGAGCGGTCAGACCAGGCCTCTCCGACAGTGATCACGGAGCTAAGACCTGAAGGCCAAGGGAGTGGTGGCTGGGAAGTGGGGTGAAGGCACTCCAGGCAGAAGGAAAGATGGTGTGAAGGAACAGCATTTCCGAGGTAAACGCTTTGGTGTGTTTGTGAGTCTGACGTTACAACACATGAGAGCACTCAGCCTGGTACCTGGCACACAGCAGCCCCTCAGAAAAGGTTGGGTCTCCTCACTTTATCTCTGTACAAGGAGCTTTGTCCCCATCAGGCATTGTCCCTGAGTGAGACAGGCCCAAGATGGCACAGGGCTGGCCTAGGCCTGACACTTGAGAATCTACCTCTCTAAAGCCTCCCTGTGGAGAACCAGCTGGCTACAGGCAGAAATCCCCCAGCATCAAGAGGCCACCAAGAGAGCTCATCAAGACTTCCCAGCTTCTCACCTGTGACTCGCCTCCAACCCCCCCCCCCACCCCCCGCACTGGACCCGATGAAAGTACACACAGCCATTTTCTTGAGTACCTACCAGATGCAGCCCCATGCATTCACTATCTCCATCAATCCTCCCCACTATCCCATGCAGCTCTGTAAAATGGGCACATTTCACAGCGGGAGAACACTGAGGCTCTGAGAGGTGGAGTGAGTTATTCAGGGTCACACAGCCAGCGGGAACAGAAATGGAATTACATCTCAGGCTACGAGACTCCAAAGCCAGACCCCTTGACCACTAGCAATACAGCCTCCTAAATTCAGCCATCCTTGTTCAGCTCTTAGAGCTGCCCAGCACGTGGACTCAGCCTCACCCCAAGTGGCTCTTGGAGTTGGAGTCCCCAGGGGCCTGATATGACCCCCGAGAGGAAGGGTCCCCCCAAACATCCACTGAGCACCATTATACAGCAGCAGTCCCAGGCCAGGCACAGCGAGGCTGGGATGGGCTCCCTGACCCCCCCCCCCCACTGTCCCTGGGCCACCTCCAGGGCCTGCCTCTGGACCTGGGACGAAGCTGGGTTCTTCCCTTTCTTTCCCTTCCCTAGCTCTCTCAGGTCAAATATGTCCAGGGCTGGAAGTAAATCAGAATTTATGCCCCAAGAGAAACCATCTTTGTGTGAAGATGAAAATGAAGCCTGGAAAAACTAGAGACAGAGGGGACCATCCATCAGTCACTTCACTGTCTCTGAAGGACTGATTTGGGACATGTACTGGAGGCAGAAATGACAAGATACGCTCACAGCATGGATGCAGGGCAGGAAAAAGAGGAATCAAGGATGACTCCTGAGGTTTGGGACCGATCAACCAAGCGGGTAGTGCCATTCACTGAATGACAATACGGACAGCTGTCTGAATGTGTTCAGTGTAGGATGCCTCTTGCATGCCAGGAGGAGATGTGAGTGGGAAGAGGGAGGTCTGGACTTCAGGGGAGGTGTCAGGGTTGGGAATATGGATTTGGGAGCCAACAGCCTAGAGATGGGATTCTAGGCCCAGCGACAGGCTCAGATCATCTGAAAACAGGGTAGACAGAGAAATGGCCTTGACTGTTTGTTAAACTCTACACTTGTTTTATACACTTTTCTATACGTGTGTTGTATTACATGATTTAAAAGTAGCAAGGAGAGAGAGAGAGAAGAGAGCCTAAGATAGAAGCCTGGAGCTCTCAGCATATGGAAACAGGCAGGGGAAGAGCCTGCAAGGAGGCCAAAGGGGAGCGGTGGGGAGGTGGGAGGAGAACCAGTAGCTTGCAAGGTCAGGAGCCAAGAGCAGGTCAGAAAGGTGGGAGAGGTCACCTGTGCTGAAGGTAAGAGGATGGAGACGTGAGCTCTGGATTTGGCAGTGTGGGGCCGAAGGCTGAGCTTGCAGGCCGGAGTCCAGTGAAGCAGTGAGGACAGCTCTGCTGCAGCCAGATTTCAGTGCACGAGGGAGGACCTGGACAGCACTGGAGTGAGGAGGACTGCAGAAGGGTTCTCATGGTACCCGAGTACCGCATGTGTTACTGCTGCAACTGGGAACAACTTTCTTCAGAGTATCTGCTGGCGAACTTAACCCAGGAGAAGACGAAGTTGAAGGACCGAAACTCTTACTCACAGGGACACTAGGTCGTCAAAGTGGAGTCCTGCCAGAGTGGGTCATTGATGACTGTGTGGGTAACCAGCAGAGACCACATTTTGAACCTCCTCAGTATGCATATATTCCTGCACATATTACAAAGCCGATGGAATATAAGCAGTTGTTTTTGGTTCAACTTCAAGAAAAAGCCTTGTCTGCAGTTCCTAAGAATTACAGGCTGGTAGCTGCACCATTGTTTGAACTGTGTGCCCATGCCCCAGGCTGTGGACCCATCATTTCTCATCTCCCTCAGCTTCTGAGCAGGTTCAGTTCTATATACAACTGGATTCCTGTGCATTAGAGAAGGAAAAGAAGCTGTCTCTGTGAGCACAGCTATACACTGTGTAGAATAAACATGGTAGAAAAGTTTATCTCTTCCCCAATCCTTAAATTGCCACCTACTTTCCACTGTTTGGATAGTAATGTTAATATAAAGAACCAGTGGTATAAACAAATGTGATAATGTTTAATTTACTTTTGGGTCTACTCATACATTTTTGTACAACATTAAAGAAAGTGGACTTCTTTCTGTTTGTATTTTCTTTTTAATTTCATGTTTAAAATTTTTAAAATTAAAAAAAAAATCTCACTGAGATGAGCTGAAGAGGGAAATGGAGAGGGTGGTAGAGACAACACTTTTGAGAAAGTTTTGCTCTGAAGGAGAGCAGAGAAATGGGACAGCAGCTGGTGGAGGAGATTATCAAGGGCATTTTTTTTTAAAGATGGAAGTTACTAGAACCCTTTTGTGTGCTCATGGAATGATTCTGTGGAGAGGGAGAAAATGAGGCTGGAGAAAGGGACAAATGATAGGAGCAATGTCCTTGAACAGGCGGGAGGGGACAGGAGCAGAGCTCCTTCAGCCATGGCCCCCAGAGGGTAGGTGGCAAGGCGGGGATGCTGGGGTTCGAGAAGAGAAGGTGTGGATATTGTCCTGGGCACACTGGGAGTGGACCCCAGGTCTGTGGGCCACTGAGCCCATGCTTTTCCAGATGCTGCCCCACTGTCAACCAAAGACTGGACCTGGAGACAGACCTCGGTTGGACCCTGGCCAGTCCTAGCTGTGACTCAGTTTCCTCCTGCACTGTGGGGACCCTCACCCTGTCTCACAGGCCCCTGGGGAGGATTAACGGCAGACCTGTGGAAGAACAGTGTGCCTGGTGCTCGTGCCTGGCGCAGAGTAGGCCCCCAGGAGCCCCTAGTAGGTCACGCCGGTGGCCACAGAGTGGAGACTCGCTCCAGACTGGGAAAGGACAACCCTCCAGGCCACCCGGCCAGGCATATGCCTTACTGTGGGGGCGAGGAGGTGGGTGCCGGTCTGGCTGTTGGGAAGAAAACATTAACTGCAAAAGCCAATCACCCGGTGCTGCTCCCCCGCGGCTCCGGATGACGCCCTTCCTCCCTGCCTGGTGTGGGTGCCCACAGGCCCCACACTGGGGCACCTCTCTGGGCTCCGGGCCAAACCCCCTCACCCACCATGGCCACTGCTCAGCTAGGTGACCTCGGACAAGTCCCTGCCCCACTCGGCCTCAGTTTCCCCACCGGCAGCAGGCAGTGGTGCACTCAGACTTCTAGGCCCTGCACTTAGATCCAAAAGTTCAAGTCGGTTATCACACAATTTGTTCACAACACTAATGAACAAACACTGACTCTAGAACTGCCAACTGTCAGGTGACCCTGGCCACATTATCCACCTGTGCCAAGCCTGCAATATTGGATGATACTATTTCCTGCCTCACAGGGTTCTTGTGAGGACCAGAAGACATCACTCAGGTAAAGCTCTCAGCATGGGGCCTGGCACACAATAGGTGCCCAGTAACTAAGTTAATGGAGGGGCTCGAGGCTTTCAAGATGCATCAATGACTCCCTTCCAAGGCCTGTGGAGAGCTGCTGTTCCTGACATCCACCCCATTCTTCTGGCCCCAGTTCCCAGCTTTTCTTTTGAGGGAACGCCCCACCCCCACCTCCCACTCCTACTCACTACCTTGAGGAGGGGCCTTACCCTGGCCAGTCACTCTCTCACCGCCCAGCCATGGAGATCAGTGAGGCTAAATCCTGGGACTTTAGCTGGACCTTGTGGGAAAGCAGCTCTCCTCCTGGATTGTTGGTGGGAATGGGACTGGAGCTGCTGGTGGCCTTGCCCCCCACCCCAAAGAGAGCACCTGCCTGAGGATGACACCAACAAAGATGACAGCGGACCAGGACATACAAGCGTGCCACTATTCCAGGCGCTGTTCCTTAGGCCCCGGCATCGAGCCAGGAGTACAGGCAGCCGTTCCCTGGAATTTTCAGTCACGTGAGATATTAATTCCTCCCCCTTTATCATTATCATTATTCTTCTTCTTTGCTTAAGCAAGATTGAACTGGTTTCTGTCACTTGCAACCAAAGATTTCTGACAATACAGCCTGCAATGACATGGCTTTGGGCTGGCCTTGCTTGCTTGCTCTGACCAGCCTTCCACCACTGGACAGAGGATGGATAACGGGGCTACGACACTGACCACTCCTGAGCTGCCTGGAAGAGGGACAGGGCTGCCTCAGGGCAACATGGGGACCAAACGCCAGGGCTCCAGGCCAGGGGTAGCTCAGAGGAGAGAAAGCCAGGGAGAGGAGGGGGAAAGGTGTGATGACCTGGCCGGACCTTCCTCTTCTGGGTCCAGGAACTGCCAAATTCAGCAGAGAGTAATCTGCCTGGGTTCAGCCTCTTCTCTTTGTTCCAGAGGAGCATCCAGAGAAACCACAGGCTCTCAGGATGGATGGCTCTGGGACCCAGCAAGCCCATCCTGGTCTGGGCCCCCGAGAATGGTAAACCAGTGGCCACAGGGCAGCCCTGTGGGAGAATGTGCCCTGCATGCACTTTGCATGTGTGTGTTGGGGGGATTAGTGGCAATCCAGTCGCCCATCAATGCGGGAAGCCTCTAGGGAACAAGGAACCAGACAGGCATACACAGACAAATCCTAAAACGGGGCGAGTGAGAAAAGAAAGATCCTTACCACAAGACCATCCATATATGCATACAAAACTCCACATATTTTTTACAGATGCACACACTCAAGGGCTGGTGCCAAACACCAGAGTAGCGCCTATCTGGGCCTAGGAAGGCGTGCATGGGAGTGGGGACTGGGGATGCAGCGGGAAAGTCCAACAGAACAAGAGATGGGCTTGCGTGCTCCAGAGAGGATACCACGCCCTGAACTGGCAGGTCTGCAGAACGCAGCTTGGCTCCCAGCGGGAGAAGGGACAGGCACCCAGGCAAAGAGGATCGCTGTGATCACAACCTGGCCTGTACCCCGGGGTCACCTGAGGAGGCTGGAGACACCCAGATGCCTGGGAGCCACCCCGGGTTCTGACTTCATTGATCTGGGTGCAGCCTGGGAAGTGGGGTCTTCAGAGCTCCCCGGGTGACCCCCGAACCTGGGCTCCCATCCTGGCTCTGCCACTCACAAGCTTGGTGGTTTTAGGCAAGTCACCTCCCTTCTCTGAGCCCCGGATTCTGGATTCTGGAGTTTCACAGCTGAGAATCTCTACAGGAACTATGTCACCTCCTCGTCCTTGTGAGGAAAAGGAGACCAGAGGGCTCTGGATAACACGAACGTGGGCTGCCTTTTATTCATGCATTTGGTACCTTGGCCACCAGCCCCAGGAAGCCCAGTTCTCGGGAGCGGGGAGGGAGGGCCCGGCTACGGTGGGGTCTGCGGTCCTCCTGTTGCTGACCCTGTGCGTGCTGCCGCCTGCACTCACACCACGCTGAAGCACGGCTGCTTAGCTCCCTTTTTCTTTATTATAACTTTCTTTTCTGATTATAAATCACTGTTGATAACTTGGGAGGAAAAAAAATCACCCATAATCCCTTTACCCAGATGCAACCAATGTCAATTTGCTCTTCCCCGGGGAAGGAAACAAACATTTATTGAGCCTTGATCACGTGCCAGAAACTTCCCTATTATCTAATATAACCTTCAGAAAGGAAAATAACTTTATTGCCCTTTCTGATTGTAAAAGCAATATAAGCTCTTTAACATATATATTAAAAAAAAAGGAACTCATAGCAAGTATAAAGAAGGAAGTGAAATTCACCTATGATCCCATCACCCAGAGATGGAATTCCTTCTCCTCTCATTTCCCCTTTTGCGTATATTTGTGAACATCGGGCTGTGGCACCTGTGCTGGGTGCTGCCCGTCAGCCGGCACATCCCAGCACTATTTGCAGAAAAGGAAACTGCGCTCACGTCTGCCACATTACACTGTGTTCCAGTGGGCCCTCTCCCTTCCCTCCAAGGGGTGAGACATCGTAGGGGCTCAAAAAATGTTTGTTAAGTGAACAAATGACCAGGGGGTGGGGAGAAGCCATGACGCCTTACAGATCTATTCAGTCTCATTAAGTCATCAGAGGCTGCTTCCAAATTTGTATTTTTTAAAAATTCTAATTCACTTGCGCTGATTATGGAGTGGCTGTGATTTCTTGGCTGTCACCCCGAGACATGGGCTGTCTGAGGGAGCAGGTGAATGAGATGTGATTGCTTCCCTGCTCTGTAGGAATAAAGAGCCCTGAAGAAGAGTGACCAAGAGGTTTTAGAAACCCCCATTTCCTGCAGGTGAAATACCAAACCCTTCCAAGGAAAAGAGTGTGGGTGGACATGGTTAAAATGCTCCAGTAAGGCCCCAGCTTGGAGGGTGGGTAGCTATTCACAATCTAGTCTGCCTAAACCTGGAATTCAGGCAGTGCTCCGGCCCACATGCAAATGGGCAGAGGTTCTTATTTCTTAGCTGTTATTTCTTGAGTGCCTTCCATGTTGCAGGCACTGTGCTACATCACTTTCCCACACCATCTCATGTCACCCTGCCAACAATCCCACGAGGTGGGTGCTATCATGAACCCATTTCACAGAGAAAGAAACTGAGGCACAGAGAGGTTCAGTCACCTGGCCAAGGTCACACAGCTGGCCAGCAGAGAGCCAGATGTGAAACAGAGGTCTGTGTGACTCCTAACCCTCTGCTCTTAGCCACTCAGAAGTTCTGCTGCTTTCCTTCTTCCAGTGGGGGAGAGGGAGGGAGGGCACAGCCGGATGCGTGCATCTTCCCCTCTTGCCCATGGTGGTGTGGGTGATGGTGATGGGCGACGAGCCCAGGCTAAGGTTGTCCCTCAAGAAGCAGGGCTGAAAAACCAGAAAGAGCCCAAACATTCAGATATACAAACTGTGGTACATCACATCACGAGTACTATTCAGCAATAACAAAGGCACAGACTACCGATACCTCCAGCAACATTGTGGATGAATCTCTAATATACCGTGTCGAGATAAAGAAGGCAGACAAATGCATATATACTGTATGATTCCATTTATATGAAGTTCAAGAATAGGTGCAACTAATCTATGGTGACAAATCAGAACAGTGGTTACCTCTGCGGAAGAGGAGGGCTGACCCACAGAGTGCAGGCGAGAACTTTCTCAGATTCCGAGAAAGATGTATACATCTGGACAGGGGTATACATCTGTCAAAACTCTAACTTTAGATCTGTGCGCTCACTGCAGGTAAACCACACAGAGGGCTGTGTCCGGAGACCTGAGGAACCTTTACTCCAGAAATCGAGGCTGGGTTGGCTCAGATGCAACCTGTGACTTTAAGAGCTAAGGTCACAAACAGAAAGCAGGTCAGTGGATGCCAGGGGCTGGGGGGAGGGGAGAATGGGGAGTGACAGCTTAACGGGTATGGGTGTCCTTTTGGGGTGATGAAAATGTTTTGGAACTAGATGGGGTGATGGTTGCCAACTGAATGCCACTGAATTGTACATGGTTTACATGTACAATTTTTAAATTTTTAAAAAATTCTTTAAAATGGTGACTTTTATGTTATGTGAATTTTACCTCAATTAAAAAAAGTTAAAAAAAAAAAAGCCAAAGAGGGAGGAAGAAAGAAGGTCTCAAGATAAAGGCAGCAAACTTCTTCCCCCACGAGTTTTCAGCACCCGGAGTTCAGCATTAGGGCCGCCTCCTCCATCAGCGCTGGGGCCACACTTGTCTGCCTGCCTCCCCAGCGGACCTTGAGCCTCTTAAAGAGGAGCCTGGATCTGGTCTGTCTGATTGCTCACTGCCTGGGCGGTGTAGACACTCTAGAATTAAGGCATAAATCTGACTGCTGAGTGAGTAAGTGGATGTGTGAATGAATGAACGAATCAGCAAATGAATAAATACATGTGTGAATGAGCGAATACATGAATGAATGAATGAGTGCGCAAATAGACAAGGGAGTGAAGGAACGAGCAAAAGAATGGATGAAAGAATGGTGAGTGAATGAGCAAGTGACTAAACGACGGAGTAAGTAAGTGAACCTGGGCCAGAGCACGGATGCTGGACCCAGCCCTGGTGGGTTCCAATCCTGGCTTTGCGGTGCGAGTCATTTAACCTCTCCGTGCCTCAGTTCCTCGTTTGTAAAACAAACGGGGTGGCGGGTTGTCGTGAGAAATAAATGAGTTAGAACGTGTAAACTGCTTAGAACCACGCCTGCCGCAGTGAGACCCCCGTCCGTGGAGACGCATCCACGCGCACGCGGAGCCTCTACGGGTCCCCCCGCGGCCGGCGACCTACCGAGCAGCTGCACCTCGTCGGTGATGCCGTAGACGTCGATGAGCGCCCAGAGCGGGCCGCCCACGGCCACGCCGCAGTGGAAGAGCACCGGCTCGCCGTCGTTGACGCTGTAGAAGACGCGGCCGTGGCGGTCCGCCCAGTAGGCCAGCACGGTGTCGCGCAGCGCCAGGTTCTCGGGCAGCGCCTTGGCCCAGTAGCCGGGCCGCGTGACCAGGTCGGGGCAGGCGTACTTGGGGATGTCCTGGGCGCTCATGAGCGACGGGTCGTGCGCCGTGAAGCCGAAGCGCAGCGCGCCGCTCCAGCCGGGGCGCACGGCCACCAGGCGCAGCCGCACCTGCTCGTACAGCCGGATGGGCCGCTGCGTGAACGTGACGCCGTTGCAGAAGCTGTTGCGCCGCGTGGCCCGGCGCGAGTGGCCGTCCAGCCGCACGTTCTTGCCCTTGGCCTGCGCGTGGAAGCGCGGCGCTTCGCCCAGGACCGGGCGCCGCTCGGGGCCGGGGCCGCAGCACGGCCGGGTAGCCAGGAGGCGCGCGGGCGGGCCCGAGTCTGCGGGAGAGACAGGCAGGAGGGTTAGACCCCCTCGGAACTCTGCCGCCCGGACTGGTTTTTTAATCATCGTTTCCATTTTAAATTCCATCTTAATTAGCCCAGTAATTGAGAAAGTCCCAGCACCCCCAATCTGCCCAACGCCGCCACAGCAAAGTCACTATACCCCCTTCACAGATGAGCAAACTGACGCGCGCGCGTGTATGTGTGTATGTGTGTGTGTGTGTGTGTGTGTGTGTGTGTCTGGTGAGGCATTGTTCAGAGCTGTTTCACTCCCGGACAGACCGGCACCAAGGAGCTTGTCACCACAGCCAGGCTGGGGTCCACTGACCGCCCCATCCCCATCAAATCCCTCTACATCTAGAGGCTTCCTCCAAGGGCCACTTCTGGGCTACAGAGCCCCTTCAAAGGCAACAAGGCCCTTGGATTCTTGGGGAGTAGTGCGGGTCTCTGGCTGCCTTCCTCTGGGCAATTTTTGTTCAAAAGCAAGGCATAAAAGGAAATAGAAAGCTTACAGTCTTGGGATCCCCTGACAATAGAAAAAGGCAACAGAAAGAGTGCAGCCTGGAATCCCAACTCTCTGGCACTTGCTGGCTGTGCCATATGCAGTAGACCCTGTCGCTTCTCTAGCCTGTTTCCTTGCCGTATAATGGGGACATTACTTAACTCACACAGCTGCTAAAAAATCCTGCGGATGAAGGTCCTTGAATACTGCCTGGCACAAAGTATGTGCTCAATAGGCAACTAATAACATGGTCACGATACTGAGGTTCCAAAGGAAACCCAAGCCAGGATTCTGTGACTTCCCCTCCCCTTGCCCCACAGAAAATGAAGGCATTCTTTATAAGCAAGCTTGGTTTTTCTAGAACCTACACCTTTCAGGATTCATTTCTAAGGGAATTTTGCCCTGAAGGACCTGAAGAATCTTGGGAGGGTCTCCTTTCAAAGAATCTGGCCTCTGGCCACAAACCCAGGTAGTTGGTATGCGGTGGAGGGTTTCATCCTTCCCCCCTTTCCTCCTCCTTCCCGGGGGCAGTTCCGGGGAGGCCCCGGCAGCCTGGGAGGTGGCAGGGTAGGTACTGCAGGGTCTCTGCTGCTCGTTCACAACAGCAGTGGTCATAAATCGCAGGCGACCCCGGCACACAATGTCCTGTAGTTGTGGGAGAAGAATGGTGACCCCAGGGAATGAAAGGCCACTGCAGGGACCACTCCTCCCACGCCCAGCCATGGGGTTCACGGTGCTTTGGGCACATGGGGGGGGCGCAGTTCAATTAATACTGAGCCCAGTGGGAGCGAGGACAGGAGAACATGAAGAGGGAGGGGCCATGACGAGGCAGGCAAGCCATGGCTGCTCTTCCCTAGGCCTCAGGGGAAGGATGCCCCAGTCACTAAGGGAGGAAGCTGTCCAGGGAAGCTGGGAGACCCCTCTCTGAACAGAAGCCACCGACCCACAGAAGGCAAAATACAGATCTTCCTCCTTACCTTCCTCATTATAACGTTACCCATCGTAAGCTGAAAATATGAAAGCATCATAAATCAAAATTGCATTTAGTCCACCTAACCTTCGGAACATCCCAGCTTAGCCTCGCCCACCTTAAACGTGCTCAGAACACTTACGTGAGCCTACAGCTGGCCAAAATCGTCTAACACAGAGCCTGTTTTATAATAAAGTGTCCAATATCTCATGTAATTGATTGAATACTGTACTGACAGTGACACACAGAATGGGTGTGTGGGTACAGAATGGGTGTATCGGTTGTTCACACTCGTGATCACGGGGCTGACCGGGAGCTGTGCTCACCGCCAACACCCAGCATCACGAGAGAGGATCAGACCATGTATCGCTAGCCCGGGAAATGATCAAAATTCAAAACTGGAAATATGGTTTCTACTGAATGCATATTGCTTTTGCACCATCGTAAAGTTGAAAAATCGTACGTTGAACCATTGTAAGTCGGGGACCATCTGTACACGGAATAAAGGACCCACATGAGAAAAAGGAACGTATGGGACTTTTGTATTCATCCATTTGACAAATGTTTAGTGAGCACCTCGCACGTGCCGGGCACTACGCTAGGCGCTGGAAATACAGCAGTCACCAGGACAGATAAGGTTCCTTCTCTGATGGAGCTGACATTCCAGTGGGCAAAGTCAGACAGTAAATAAAACATGCTCTGCCCTGTGGGATGCATGACAGAGAAAAATGCAGCCAGGGGAGGAGGCAGAGAGGTTTTATCTTAGGATTTTCAGGGAGGGCCTCCTTGATGAGTGATTTTTAAGCAGAGACCTGAAGGGGGTGAGAGAGTGAGCCATGAGGGTATCTGGGGAAGAGTGGTTCAGGCAGGGGTAACAGCAAGTGCAAAGGCCCTGAGGCAGGACTGTGCTGGTGTAGCTGAGAAGCAAGAGGGAAGTCAGTGTAGCTGGAATGGTGTGAACAAGTGGGGGAGTGGCAGGAAATGAGAGCAGAGCTGGGGGGTGGGGCTGGGGGTGGGAGGAGAGCCTATGGTGGTGGTTTGTCTTCTCTTTAACCAATTTACTCTGAGTGGGATGGGACATTCTTGGAGGATTAGAGCAGAGAGGTGGTAGGTCTGCTCAGGTTGCTGTGGACGGTTGGGGAGGGAGGTGGGCAAGGAAGCTGGGGGCTAGGACAAGGCTACCGGATTATTCCAGGGCAGGGGTGATGGTGGCTCAGATGGGGGTGCGGGGTGGGGGGGATGAGTCAAGGTGATGACAAGGGGTCAGATTCTGGATATGTCGTGAAGGTAGTAGAGATCTGAAGGTTTTCGTTTTTAATGAGAGAAATAAAAAACATTCAATATACTTGTTTTGGATGTTTAAACTATATTCAATAAATAAAACAATTTAAAAAGACCTTTTGGTTCTATGACAGATCCTCGAAGGAGAAGCAGAGTGGTGGTAAGGAAGGGCTAGGGAGGTACCAGGGTGGGTCCTGGGGGCAGGGGCTTGTCCATTTTATCTTGATTCCTCCGTGCCCGGTGAGGCCTGGCACACGCAGGCACTTGAACAATGCCAGCTGCTGCTTTTATCATGGTTAGAGTGAGAGCAGACCTCAGCGATCATCTCCTCCAAGAAGCCCATTTTACAGATGGGGAAATGGGCCAATAGAGGGAGAGGGGCCGGCCAACCTCAAGGGCTGTCAGGGTCTGGGCAGGAACCCCTTTCCTGGGTTCTTCTGGCCAGTCCACCTCAGATCTCAGGGAGAATGTCAGCGGTCACTCCCACCCATGGAGGGATAGGGGGAGCCCTGGAGGGGCCAGCCAAGCACCACCTCCCACAGGTGCTGGGCCACCATGAAAGAGGACTCCAGTTTTATGTAGCTCCCACAACAGCTAGCCATGTGGCGCGTCCTGCCTCTGCCTGCCCAGCATCCACGACTCCTTTTCTGGTTACTGTGCCTCAGTTTTCCTTGGGAGGCCCAGCTTTCCCCCAGCTAATGGGTTGACCTCACCCTAACTCTAGAAGTTGGGGTGTGAGCCAGGCCTGGCCGGTTAGGTCACTGCAAACTTTTCAGCTTGGGGAGCCAGCCCTCTTTTGCTTACAAGCCGGGTTGAGCTAGGTTTCTGATTCTTGCAACCAAAACTGTGCTGACAGAGTCACCATGCATTCAGTAACCTTGTATGAAACACCAGCTCTGGGCAGGTCACTTGCCATGCATTTCCTCATTTACTCCTTGTAATAACCCTATGAGGCAATAAGGACTGCTGATCCGCATCATGCAGATGAAGACACGGAGTTTCAGAGAAGTTGAGTTACTTGCCCAAAGTCACACAGCTGGCTTACCTAAAGGCAGAACAGTGACTGAAGCCAGGTGTGTGTGACCCCCATTCTTTTTAGCCATTTTATCATACTTTCTCTGCTTTTTAGGAACCAACACAGGATAGACAGAAGGGTTGGGTTGTAGACTTCTTATGTAGGAGAGGGATGCAAGAGGCCACCTGTTGACTCCTTTGAGCCCTGGGCAGGTCTGCTAGACATTGAACTGGCGGAGAAGGGCAACAGGCAAAATGTTCACTCTCCGTCCGTCCGTCCGTCCGTCCGTCCGTCCATCCATCCATCTATCCATCCGCCCATACTTCCTACAGATGTATCTGCTGGTGCCAGGCACTGCGGGTGCACAGGTGATCACATAACCCTGTCCTTGTGGAGATCTGAGTCTCCCCATGGTGGAGAAGACATACACAGACAACAAGAGGGCAAGATAAAGACCACCTTAGGGATCAGCACAGGGGGCTATAGGGCCTGAAGAAGACCCTGGACTCAGCCAGGGGCTGGGGGGCAGGGAGGATGCCCACAGAGCCAGGTCTTGAGGGAGAGGGAACATTCCAGGCTGAGGGAACACCAGGGGCAGAAGTGGGGGCAGCTGGACTTTGTGGGGAAGCTAAGTAATGTGGTAGGTGTGGCAGAGGATGTATGAGGTTGGGCAGCCACTGCTTCTACAGGCGAGGGGCGAGGGTGCCATCTACGTTGCAGGAACAGATGGGAAGGCCCTGAATGCCAGCCCAAGAGGCTCAGCCCACATAGCGTAGGGGAGAGGGAGCCACGAAGGGCTTCCAGCAGAGCAGGCCAGCGCTGTCCGTTGGGGCGGGGGGGGGGGGGGGCCGAGGCAGTGAGGACGGTGGACACTGAGCCAGGCTGTGGGCAATCTCGGGAACAAGGATAAGTACAAGGGCCCACTGGAGAGCTATTTCGGCAGGACAAAAATCAAACGAGTGGAGGAAATACCAGCTGGACGTAAACCGTCAGGAGAGGCAGCTCAGGGGACGCAGAGCCTGCGTTCTCCAGCCCCCTGCGGCCTTGTTGCAAGCCACCCAACTTCTGGGCTGCAGCTTCCTCCCCGTCCAACAGGCCGGATTCTCTCCAAGGTCCCCTCGGCTGGCAGACTCTCCAGGAAACATTAAATATGACCACAGATCAAAAGCCCTTCTGAGCACCAAAGACCACAAGCCACCCTTACTTGATTATTTTTATCTCCCCTCCCATCACTGTTGTTTTTCAGACCTTATCTCTCCATCGGAGAGTGACTTTACAAAGGGCTTGGGAATCCTGAGCAGATGTTCTATCAGAGTGGCCTGGTGATTGAAAGGAGCACAGGGGCGGGGACCAGCCCTACTTGGTTACTGTGCTGGGAAGCTGCCTGCAAAACCAACTATACGTTAGGACAGAATGCAGCCAAGTAACCAGCGAAGTTTACATATTTGTTTAATCTTGATTATATGATTCTACTTCCTTCAGGGAATTGGGGATAAACACTATTTTTCCCCTTCTGAGACCAGCGTCCTGATGTGAGATAAAGAAACCAGAGTAAAAAGCTCCTGAGAGGATGTGTTATTTACACAAACTGAAAATGCATAAAGTAAAAGAGCCACAGAAGCAGTCTCCAGATTGTACGCTAACATCTGCTGTTAGCTTGGCTCAGGGAAAGTGGCTTCCACAAGGAAAACTGTGGATGTGGACCCCAGCGGCCCCGCAGAACATCCTAGTTTGGAGATATCAGTGGAAAACCTGAACTTGACCACTTAAATTATTGCGGTAAAAACTACAGCCACAACAGAAAGTTTGGGATGGAGGAGAACAATTCCCCCCACCTCCACACTTTCACACCCTAACCGGCACCGCACTTCCATCGCCCCAGCCGGCCCTCGCCCAGGGAAGGACCCTGGCTGTGCCCGCACGGTGTGCCGTGCCTCGTGGCGGATGTTTCCGTATGTGATTGGAGCTGATTCTCAAAACGAATCTGCACCTACGGGATTATCATCTCCATTTTCTGGGAGAAAAACAAGGCCCCAGGCAGCAGAGACACTTCCCGCAGCTGCAAGGAACGGTGCTGCCCTGTGAACCCAGCTGTGCCTGACCCCAAACCAGTGCTCTTCCGGCCTCTTCTGACTTCCTTCCAGAAGTAGTACAGAAGTACTAAGTGCTAGGAGTACCAAATACCTTTTCTAGCTTCACTGCCATCAGAGTACACAGTCAATTTTGCTTCCTGCCTCTTCCTTCCCAACCCAACGTTACATAAAAAGCATTTTCCCACATGGCTCCCGAGCATTCACTGTGCTCATGTTTCATGGCTGCAGAATATTCCATCGAGGGCCAAAATGTCCCCCACTGTGCCCCTCCTGGGGATCACTTCAGCTGTTCCCCCAAATGGTTCAGTTTACAGTCACAGATGTTCCCTGTTGCTGGCACTAGGACCAGATTCAAACAGACACCCTGTCACTAGTGAGGAACCTTCTGCCAGGAAGAGGCCCCCACACTACGCCAGGGACCAGGCCCCAAGCCCCTTTCCTTCCATGCAAGGCTGAGGACCCGCCGGCCTTGTGGGGGTGCCACCTCCGGCCAGTGAGCCCCCCTCCTCTTCTGGCCCAGAATCGGGACCCTAAGAACAAGGCAGGGTAGAGGGGGTTTCTGTGAGGTGGGGACCCAGTGGAGACCTCCGCAGTGGCCCGTCCTGTGCGCAGGAGGGAGGAGGCGACAGTCCTGGCCCAACCTCATGGTTAACCAAAGGCTGCTCCAGCCCTCCCAGACCAGACAGGAGAGTCTTTCCAGCTTTAGTCAAGGAAGTGATGCCTCAAGTCTAGATGGGGGGTGGGCGGTGAGTGGCTGTGGATGATTAGAGAGGAGGGGACTCCGTTCTCACTAAATAAACGTTGCCACTACCCAGCCTTGGGCAAGTCCTTTGGGAACTGAGGTGGACACAAGAGCCACTCCGGGGAGGCCCGTGGTTTACTTGCATCCATGTTCTAGGACGCCCCTCACGGGCTCTGGGCTCGAGCCTGTGCTTTGCTGCTAATTTGCCTGAGGGTCCTTGGGAAAGTCACAGCACCTCCCAAGGCTGCAGGTTTTTCATCTACAAAAGGAGTGTGATCCCGTCTCAGGCTGCTGGGAGGGGACGTGAGAGCACAGAAAGATCCGGCAGAAGACTGGCACCTAGGAGATGTTCGCCCAACATTCATTCCCTTCCCGGCAGGGAACCTCAGGTCCAACCCCGGGGTGAGCCCCTCATCTCCATCTCTCCCACGCTCTTCATTTTCTAAATTTCAGTTTGAGAGGCAGTTAAAAAGAGCATGAGAGCTTGGAGGCAGATGGACCTGGGTTTAAATTCTGGTTGTGTCATTTCTTAGTTGTGTGATCTTGAGGTATATGCTTAACTTCTCTGGGTCCCTCTGACCAGATCTGGAAACCAATGAGAGTCATCTGCGCCCTGCAAGATCGCCATGGGATGAACGAGGCCACCTCGCCAGACATACGGGGCGTGGTACACGGTGGGCGTTCACTAAACCCTTCGTCTTTCCCTTTAACCACCATATTTAGATCCTTTGACGAGAAAAGGTTTATTCCTGGGTCAGAGTGTCTACTTGGGGGTCTGGGGGAGGACATCCTGAAACGTTTCTCCCATGGATGGCTGGGGACCTTGTTCAGGAAAGGTCTCTTGAAAACCCTGGGGTCACTTTCCTTTGGTGTCCGAGGACAGAGGTCTATTTTTAGGCCATCCCAGCAGCGCCCCAAATGTGCCTGTGCCACCCCCGAATGATCCTCGCTCACCGCCCCAGCCCAGCCTTCCTTTGATCCAAAAAGAGCCCAAGGAAATGGCATTTGCCACCAGGAGGATGGCAGGAAGCAGCAGCCCCGGCTTCTCTGTCTGCCGTGGTCACGGCTTCCAGAGACCTGGCACTCAGCAGATGGCGTGCTGGCTGAAATTTTCAGCAGGTTCCGCTCCACCGGGAAGGGGATCGCCAGCCGGGAGAGCAGTCCATTCTGCTCCTCCTTTCACAAGGGGATTTAACCAGCCTTTTGCGAGTCCCTGCTGCGTGCCGGGGGGGGCCACTGCGCATCGGGCAGAGCCTTCAGGATGACCCTGCAGTGTAGGCTTCACCACCATCATTTTCCAGAGGAGGAAACCAAGCTGCAAAGCTGGGCAGTGGCAGGGGAGGGCCAGGAGAGGGCCCTTGTCCCACCTGTCACCTCTTCTCCGAGGAAGCCGACTGAGACCTTTGGGGGCAGGAGTGTGGGCCTTCTTAAGGGTGATGAAAGCCATACAGGCCTCTCTCCCTCGAAAAATACCCACACTCCACGCACACCACCTGACAGACAACTTCAGGGGCTTCCTGGACCCACATAACAACCCACCTCGACTGTGGACCTCGAGGGAGAAATCTCTGGGCCAAGCAACACTTGCCCAAGTCCAAAATTCCAACCAACGCTGTCGGCGGTAGGAAGCAGCATGACGCATGTGTGTGCATGCGCGCGCATGTGTGTGGCAGCGTGTGTGTGTTTACAGAGGAAAAGGCTAGGCTGGTATTTGGCGAGGTTTCCTACTACCCAAGGCAGGGCACGCATCGGTCTCCGCCATTGGTGCATTTGAAAGTGGGCTAGAAAAAAATAACAACCCTCCCTCACCTCTGCCAAACGGGGCAGTGACATGCGCCCAGGAGACAGATGCCAGCTTACTGGGACTTTGTTCTGTTTCAGAGGCCTGAGCGGCCAGCACCCCGGCTGGAAAGGGGCCAGCCCACACTGAAAACTGCCACCCTGCTCCTCCCTTCCCCTCTTCTTTGCAAACAAAAGCCGATCACCCCGGTGCAGCCGGGAAGGCCCGACACTCCTGTCAACAGCTACAAAGAGGCCCGGGAGGGAGGCCGGAGGTCACGCGACACTGCTTGTTGGGAGAAAAGCCCACTCCCTCCAGGCCTAAGTGGCAGCCCTCTTTGCTGGAGTGGGCTCAGACGCGCTGAGTTCCCAGGGGTGATGTCATCCCAACGCCTCCTGGAAGTGTCCTCAGCGGAGTCGGGATTCCCAACTGGCTCCGACCTTCTGCTGGGCCCCTTGACTGAGGTCTTTTCGTGATAAACGTACCCAGGAAACTCCAACCTCAGAGGCGCCGGCTCCGGGGTTAGGGCCCCACTAACCTAAGTGGAGGGGGCGGGAATGTGCCCTCATTCTTTCCCCAGTACATCACTTCCTCCTTCATCTGACATTTATGGAGCTTCTGCCCCATGCCAGGGCCTGACAAGTCACACACAGTCCCTGCCCCCTCGAGCTGAGAGACCAGCAGGCAGGATGGCCACATACAGACACCACGCCTGCACAGGGTGGTCAGCATGGAGGGCTGGGCCTGGGGATGCTTCTCAGAGGAGTCACTCTGCAGACTTAGGAAGAAGTGGCTAGGAGATAACGGATGGGAAAGTGGGTGTCGGGCAGAGGGAACAGCACAGGCAAAGGCCCAGAGGGGAGAACGAGATGCGTGTACTGGGGGAACTGCAGGGAGTATACGGCAGAAAGGAGAGGGGCAGGTGGAGAGCGAGTCAGGGTCTGTATCACAAAGGGTCTTAAAGGCCATGCAAGGAGGTTAAGGTCCTCAAGAAGGCTCTGGGGGCCACTGAAATGTCTGGAGCAGGCAAGAACCCCTGAGGACCCACCTCTCTGAAGAACACAATTCAGGCCTTGGGTCTTTCCATAGAAACTGTCCCTTTCTCTCTCTCTCGCCTGTCAAAATGACCAAGCGCAGCGGGAGTGAGAAAAGAGTCCAGGTTTCAAACGTCGCTTCCAACGGCTGGCACAGCCCGGCCCCTCGGCACCTGCTTCTTCTCCAGGCAGCCCCTGGCAGCTGCCAGCTGATAAGCTGGCTGAGTCTGCCAACTTTCTCCTTCTCTTTGCCTTCAGGGCAGCCATTCCCCGGGCCTGGGTGGTGCCCAGAAGCTGGCTGCTCGCTCACCTCAGCCCCAGGTGGGCACCTGCAGGGCCCCTGTCCTGACTTTTTAGAACAACAGATCCACTGGTTCTGCTTTTCAGGGTCAAAAGCAGCACTGGAGAAGGAGGAAGCTCTCCTGGGACATCTGTCCTCTCACTCCTGGAGCTGAGAAAATGTTCTTCACAAGCCCCAGCGCTGGGCAGTGTTTGCTGGCCTCGAGGGGAGCGGAGCCCACCTCTGTGGCAGACCCAGTGTGTGCCCGGTGCTTGCCACACCCTGCACGTAGCTTCCAGATGAGAAAACCAAGGCCCAGAGAGGCAGATGTCCTTGCCAGAGGCCACCCAGCCCCATGAGGGCAGTGACTGTTTTCAAATCCGGTCCTGTCTGACCCTGAAGGCTGCATCCTTCCTGTTCTTTGCCACACTCCTCCCCAAGGTCTCTCGCTTACCTGCAAGAAAAACATCTAGACTATGTACAAGTGGCTTCAGCTGCCTTCTGGCAGAGAGGGTGCACCCTGCCCTGCTGCAGTCCTGGGGAGGGGCAGGGGTGGACAAGGATGCCATCAATCAGTGTGTTTTGAGCAGCTCAAAGGCCACAGTTTGGCAGAACTTGGGGTGAACAATAAGCAAAGCATCTAAAAAAGGAAAGTGAATGACAGATTACAGCAGGGAATGGAGCCCCGGTGCCTACCGTCCCTAAGGTCTGAGAAGCAACTGGGGGCAGGGCATGATCAGAGAGGCAGACCTCCCAGGGGGCCATGCAGAGCCTGCGACTGGCCCTCTGCCCACCAGACCTGTGATCCTCCCAAGAGCGCTGGAGGAGGTGACGGCTACCAGACACACTGCTGGTAGCCAGTGAGGAAGGGAGGCTCAGAGAGGTTGAGAGAGCTGCCCAAGGTCACACAGCCAGGAAGTGGTGGAGCTGGCATTTGAACCCACACCAGCCTGGCTCTAAAGGCTAGGAAGAAGGTGCTATGGCTGCTTCAGGCAAAGTGTAGAAATCAACCCTACAGGAAAGGAACAGAGCACAGGGCCTGGCACAGATTAGGTCCTCAACTAATGTCGACTCCTTCCCTGCCATGTTTGGCTCTGAGGCCCACCGAGAAGGGACTCGGAAGGGTGCCTTCCACGCCACTTCCTTCTCTGAAGATCCAGCTTCTCTCTTCTCTCCCCTCATCCACCATGCTGGCCTGCCTCCAAATGCCTGAGGGCCCACGAGAGCAGGGCAGCACGGACCCAGGATGCCCCTCACCCCAGACATAAAGGAAAAGTGTCAGAAGTGCGCCCTCCGGGGCCCTGATAAGAACCTCCACCCCACCCTTCCTGAGCTCTGGTGACCTGAGAGTCGTCGGCTCACTGGGGCCTCTCTAAGGGCCCTATAAACCCATTGCACGGAGGAGGACCGCAGGCCCAGCGGGGAGGGGCTGGCCCAAGGGCAGGGCGCAGGTAAACAGCTGGGTCAGGATTCCATTCGGATCTTAGTGCAGAGCCCATGCGTGCTCTTGACCACAATGTGGAATTGCTTCCCTAGCCAACCAGTGGGTACTTCAGCAAGGTACCACAGGGACATGAGAGGACAGGAGAGGTGTGACACAGCAGGGCCATTTGGTCCTCTCCCCTCCATCAATTTCAGAAGCTCAGACTCCTCGCCTTCAAGGAATCTGAAGCCGCCTTCTGGCAAAGAGGGTGAGCCATGCCCACTTACAGAGTCCCCGTCTTGTGTTGGGCTCAGCCTTCTCACAGTCTCCCATTTACTCCTCATCACCATCCCACGAGGCAGGTACCATCATCCCCATCCTAAAGATGAGGAAATGGAGGCTCAGAGAGGGGAGGTGACTGTCCAGAGTCACACGGCTTAGATATAGTAGAACTGAGATTTGAACTTGAGACTGCCTCCAAAACCAGTGCTCTTTCCACCATGTCTCTTGGGATTCCAGCCAAAGACCCCATCTCTAATCTCTGTGTGACACTGCTCAAGCCTCTGGTCCTCTGTGTCCGATCTGCCAAATGGGTGGTGGGACGTGGTGATTCCAAGCACTCTCTGGTCCTGGGAACAGAGCCCCTGAGTGACCCATCAGCAGGGATGAAAGTCTGCACCATCCCTGGAGACAGGGAAATTCCACTCTCCCATCCCCTGCCCTTGAGTCGCCCAGAACCTTGAGGAGAAGGGAAGCTCTTCTAGGGGTGCAGATCCGCTCCCGGGCAGTGGAAAGTTACCAAGCAGACTCGGCTCTGGAGACATGGGGATGCGTGTGCCCACCCATCTCATAAATCCATCATCCTTGGGGGAAGAGGAAAGAAAACACGTGCCCAGGGGATATAACTGTGATATAAACAATGTGTAATGTTGAGGATATAAACAAAACACTGTTAACAGCTGTGGGCATTGTGCCGACCACAGGTACTGCCCCAGACACCCCCATCCCAATATTTCCCCAAATGGCTTACTAATAAAGAACCTGCCCCCCCCCCGCCCCACCACTGCCCAGAGGTGGGGCAAGAGGGCAGCTCTGAGCTGCCCTGAGTCCCGGTAATAAGGGTGAAGGAGAAGAAGGGATGAGGGTGAGGCAGGACTAACGTCCAAGGACGGCTGTCCCAGACCCGCTCAGAAATACCTGCGGATGAGTCTGAAAAAGTGCTGAGGCTGGGAGGTCAGGGGGAGGGAACAGACCCGGGTGGGGCAGGTAGCTTCATGTTTCCATGCCTCCGTTTCCTGATCTATAAAATGGGGTTAAAACCTCCTAACATGCAGAACTGGCAGGAGAATTACATAAGTGAAAGATTGTGAAGGGCCCTGCAGGCATTCAGCAAATAAGCACTGGACAGCACTCCCCCTAAGACCCCAGGGTCAAGGGGCACCTTAATGGACAGTTCCTCCCAGATCTCTCTGATGCTCCGGCTGCTTCTGCAAGGTCCATGTCACGTCCCAGCTAAACACTATGCCACTCCAGCAAAGGGCGCTTCCTATCCCCATCCTTGTTCCACTTCCAGACAGCTTCCACAGTTAGAAAGTTCTTCCTTTGACTGAGCTGAAATCTGCCTCCACGTGATGTCCACACCCTGAGCACACCTGCGTCTGGTCCCCAGTGCCCTCCCCCGTCCAGTCTGCTCCTTGGCCTCAGGCACCTGCAGGCAGCTCTCAGGCTCCAGGGGTCCCCAGCCCATGTCGCTGGGGATTCTTTGCTCCCCTGGGGGCGACATGGCTCTCGCTTTGCTGTCCAGAAAGCCTTAGGACATCAGCTGTCCCCTGACCGGCCTTGAAAGGGGGTCGGAGCTCCACACAGCAGACCTGGGAGAATGTCAGCTGGGACCCCACAGTGTACCCACAGGCCACCTGGAGGTGCCTCGCCCTGCCACGCCTAGAGGCCAACATGAGACAAACAACCAAAGAAGCAGGTGAACTAAAACCCCATCTGCCAGGATGTTGCAATTCTTATGGATTTCTGCTTAACGCTATGAAGGCTCCCAGTGCAAATGTGAACACATCCCCCTGAGCCCACCAGAGCCAGCAGCATCCACGCCACACCATCATCCCTTCCTTCCAGCTGGAACACGCTGGCTACCCGAGCTGTGTGCCCTTGGGCGAGTCACTTTCCCACTCTGTGCCTCTCTCTGCTCTCTGCAGTTACACGGGACCAACAATAGCACTATCACCCAGCTTGTCCTGAAGGTTGAGTGCAGGCACCTGCTTAGAACAGCGTCTGGCACAGACGGCTGCGTGACACAAGTCAGCGGTTATTATTCCTCTCTTGTGTCTGTCTCCCTCGGGAGTGCAGGGCTCAGCCCCGGGCGGGGGCTTGTTTGCCTAGTGCATACGCAGTCATAACAGGTGCCCCGTGGAGCACCTAGTACCTGTCAGACACTCTGCACGCCTGAGGGGCAACATCACTATCCCCTTTCTGCAGAAGAGGGGATGGAAGCTTAGAGAGGTCAAGTTGCTTGCCCGGCTAACAAGGGGCAGGGCCAGGACTCAAACCCAGGGTGAAGGACTCCACCTGTGCTTTACCAACTCTGCTGAGATGTCAGCACAGCGGCAAGAGAGGACCGGGTGCAGGGCGACACAGGGCTCGCACCCTGGCCCCACGCCCCTGCTGACCGACTGGGGCTCTGGGTGGGAAAGGCCTGTAAGCAGCTGGATTCAGGGGAAAGGGTGCACGGTGACACCTGCCGATGGCAGGTGGGGGTGGCCGACCGCAGGCCAGTTTTACAGGCAGATCCGTCAGAAGCCTGAGCCCTAGTTGGGCAGGAGAAGGGGTGTGCAGGTCCAGTTCACCCATTCCCCAGGCAGGATCGCCAGAGGCCACCCCCACCTTTTGAGCCACGGAATCTGCAGGCCTGGGGTGAGGTGGGGTGGGGTGGGCAGCTTCATTCTGGCTGCTGTGGACAGAAGTAATTCACCTTCCGAGGACACAAAAGGGGAGAAGGTGTACCTGCAGGAGGGAGAGCTTGAGGGGGGCAGGGCTCAGGAAAAGGACGCAGGGCAGCGCCCCCTGGTGATGGAGGGGAAGGGGCTTTAGGGCTGGGCAAGGCTGGGATCAAATTCTGCCCTGCCACTTCCCAGCTGCCTGTCCCAAGGCGGGTGTGGTTACCCCTCCGAGCTTAGTTTCCTCATCTGTGAAACGGGAGACTATTTCTGGAAGGCTAATCCTGATGGTTTAAATGGGATGAAACAGACAAAAGGCCTGGCGTGGGGCGAGCACAGCAAAGCTCTGACCAGTCTGCTACACGGCCCAGGTGAGTGCTCACTGCCCTCGGGGCGGCGTCCAGGCCTCCTCCCTCTTCTCTCTCTGCTTTGAGCTCTAACCACACACCTGGCCTTGGGCTTCTATTTTTAAGCCCTCACAGAGCACCACTAAGCACAGAAAGCCCTTTGGTCCAAAAGAGGGCAGAGCTGACTCTTCTTGTCCATGGGGAAGATTAAACGGCCTGTTCTGAGCGGTCCTTGCGGCCCAGCCCAGCAAAAATGCTACGCCCCTGCTGGCAGACACGGCCATTATCCTAGCGGGCAGTGTGGCAGCTGAGGACCTGAGCCTCCTGACTGTGGCTGGCCTGCAGGAACCCCCTCCCCCGCCTGGCCTCTGCCCACCACTCTGACACCACATGCCAACCCCCCTTGCACTGGGACCCCCAGAATGCCACAGCTCCCCACCTATGCCCTGCTCTCCCTCCCCTCAGGCCTTTGCATATCTAGCCCCTCTGCCTTGAACAGCCTTTCTCGTTCCTGTCTCTTGGCTAACTTCTCTGCTCTCTGGTCTCAGCTGGACAGCACCTCCTCCAGGAAGCCTTCCTGCATCTTCCTCTGGGTTCTCACGGCCCCTCGGGCTCTCCCACCCCCATTCATTGTAACTGTCCTGTCCTTGTTGGTCTCTCCCACTAGACGTTGAGTCCCTAAATCCAGGTTGTGCCCCCGGGTCTAGCACAGAGCCCAGCCTGGAGGTCTGGGGAACAAACGAAAACCACAAAATGCAACCTGCCAAGAAGATGCTTCTCATCAGAAATCAGGTGTCCTGGAAAGAGCTCCAAGACCCCTTGGGAACTGCTGTCAGTGCACGTGAAAGGGACACCTCCCGCTCCAGCCCTCGGTTCAAAGCTTGCGGTCACCTGGGGCAGGGTTTCCAGCAGGAAGTGAAGGACACCTGTCAGCTGGCCCCATCCAGGGACCTCAGGGGCCAGGCCCAAGGCCTCTCCTTTCCAGGTCGTAACAATAACCATGGCAGTGAATGCCCTGGGCATTGTGCAAAAGACCGCCTGCTCCGATCCACTTACTTCTCACCACCCCCACCCTGAGAGAGCCTCCCCGTCCTCCCTCTCTCACAGTGAGGAAGCACCTGCCCCAAGTCACTCCCAAGACACGGCTGAGCTGAGATTTGAACCCAGGCAGCCAGACTCAAGATCCACATTCTAGACCCAGCCACCAGCCCTCCCACTGCTGTAGACCAGTGAGTGGCCCTGTCACACAGCTCAGAGACCCATGCAGACCAACACATTTGACACTGTGACACACAACGCACACAAGTGTGCAGACACAACCAAAAGTTTATGAAGAAAAAATACTTACTACATGAATGCCTCGATATTTTATTTCTTATCCTATTCTCTGTTATTAAAGATTTATTTAAAACCTGGTCGAGTAAGACCCTCAGTAGAGAGACCACTTGGCCTGGTGGCCAGGCCTTGTCTGGGGCGTTGGGCACCGACCCCTCGTTCTCTGAGGCAGAGGGCAGCAGCACCTGGTGCTCCCCAGTGATATACCCACTACTGTCGCATTCCATTCGAGCATTCTCTTCCTCTTCCACTAGAGGCCAGCTCCACGGGGGCCTCCAGCCACTGTCCATCACATTCACAGCTGAACCCCCAGGGCCTGGCACACCACAGGTGCCCACAGGACGTCAGATAGATGAGAATGAAGGTGCACACTCAGGAACACACAGAGCAGGGCAGACCCCAGAGTCACCCCAACCTGGGTGAGAGGCACTTAAGTGGATATCAGGGGCCTTGGGATGACTGAGTCACATTAGACCCTAAAGGCAGCAGCAGGAGATGACATTTGAGGGAGGGAGGCCGACATTCAGTTGGACTCCCCTTCAGATGTCGCCTCCTTCAGGAAGCCTTCCCCTACTCCCATAGCCCCAGAGCTCCCTCCTTTCCGAACAGGGGAGAGAGAGTGAAGGGAGCAGAGGTGGTAGCAGAAAGAGGAAGGCAGAGGAAGGCCCTCGTTCCTTCTGGCTCCAGATTCTCCACAAGCAACTTCTCCACTTTTCCTACGCACTGGACAGACCCCATTCCCCCTTCCTCGCGTCCACTGATAGATAAGACCACTCCGCCTGTCCACCTCCACCCCAGCCCCCAGCATCCTCACGGCCGTCACCCAAGAGCCTTGACAGGTCAGGCCCCCGACCACATGCTGACAGCTCGTAGGTTTCAGGGCTCTTCGAAGAGAACCTGTGTCTCTTGGAGAGGCTCGCTCAGGCCTCCTGCTCAACCCGGAGGCCATGAAAATGATTCTTAACGACCTGGTGGGAGGGGGCAGATGGGGCAAGATAAAGCCCAAGCTAACTTCACACTGTGACAAGGTGAAGAAGGAAGAGAGGCACAAAGAGAGGACACGCCACTGGTTGGGTCATCCACGCAGCCATTGCGATGGCTGTAAGGAGAGTGACGAAGGCTGCTGTGCTCCCAAGAGCTGAGACAGTCAAGGCCCAGGGAGAAAAGCAGCTGCCACCCACAGCCAGGGAGCCGCAGAGCTGACCAAGGCAGGCCCACACCCATACGCTCCTCACGCAGGTTGAGGAAAGCAAGAGGTTCCTCAGGAAAGGCGTCGAGTGGCCGCTCGGAGCAGACGCTTCCCATTTGGAGGCAGCATTTGCAGACCAACCATCCATGCTAGGAAAACTGGTTCTCCCCTCACTCCGCGTGTGCCCTTGTCCTTTACCCCTCTGAGCCTCCATTTGCCTCCCTGTAAAATGGGGATACATACAGCCCCTCGAGAGGGTTGTTATAAGGATTTAGAACAGAAGATATGGGTAAAGCCCTTGGCGCAGGGCTCGGCGCGGAGCAGGTCAACACACTCCCTCACTCCGAAGCTCCGGGACGCCCGCTTACCGAACTAACCCTGAAAAGGGCCGTTGACTTGGTCAAGCACAGACCGACTTAATGATTAAACCCAACGGGCAGTTTGAATTTGGCCTCTTCTGCAACCAGAACTGTGGGGGAGCCCCAGAGGTGCGCTGCGGGAAGGGACTGAAACGTGCTGGTGGGAGAAGGGGAAGAGTTCCTCCTCCCCATTCCCCGCCCCCTCCACCCTGGAATTCTGCCTCCCCTATCCCTGCTTGTTTACACTTTTCCCCCTTACAAAACCCACATTAAGCCTAATAGAGTTCAGAGAAAAGAACCATGTGGTATTAGGAATAAGACAGACCTGGGTCTTCCAAGCCCAGCTTTGCCACTGCCTGACTGTGTGAGCTGAGGCAAGTGTCCTAACCTCCCTGTGCCTCAGTCTCCTCATCTGTACACTGGAGGAGAATGGCACCTTACTTTGCAGGATTGAACTGCAACTAGCAAGACAATGGGTAATGCACACAGTAGGAGCTCAGTAAACGCAAGTTTCCATGCTGACACCTGCACACTTGTGTTCACAGGGCATGCGTCTGAATTTGCTGACACCCTTTGTGAGAGCGGCCAAGGGGCTTCCCCGCAATCAATCAAAAAGGACATTCCCTTCTTTGGCATTTCCTTATGGTACAAAATCGCATGCCAGGTGGACTGTGGGGCACCCAGTGTTATCTGAACATTGACCGGGAGGATCCTGCATGTCAGAGGAAGAAGGCAGGACTCTGGCGCTAAATAAACCTGGATCCCAATCCTGGTTCTGCCAACTGGCTGGGCCATGTGAGCTGGAGTCATTTTATCTCTTGGAGCCTCGGTTTCCTCGTCTGTACCACGGAGATGATAATCCCTACCTTGCAGGGCTGTTTTGAGAATGAAAGTCATTCATTCGTTCATTAACAAATATTCACTGACCCTCTACTAGGTACTAGCCATGGCCCCAGGAGCTGAATATATAGCAGTGAAGGAAAGAGACAAATCCTCCCCGGGAGAAAGATGATAAACAGCTAACAACACATCCAACGTGGCATGTGGTGGTCCACGCTCAGGAGGACCACCAAGCAGGGTAACGGGAGTGGGCAGTGCTGGGGGCAGGGGCAACGGCTCGACCCGCGCTGGAGCAGAGACCTGAAGGAAGTGAGGGGGAGGCCATGTGGAGGTCCGGGAAGAACACGCCAGGCAGAAGGATCAGCAAGTGCAGGAGCCTTAAGACGTGTGCTTGGCAGTAAATGAAGCCACATATGCAGGAAGCCTGGCATGGAATCCAGGTGCTCGGCAAATGCCAGCTCTCTATTTCCAGTCCCATAGAAGGAACCCCACGCATGGGTCCCTTTCCTGAGAATGAAAGCACGAAGATTTCTACAGGGCAAGACTCAGTCAAGTGTTCTCTCAGCCTAAGATTCAGGCAACACGTGAGCTCCACCACCGGTTTCTGAGCCCCTGCCAAGCATCTGGGCTGGGCAACCAGGAATACAGGATAATCTAGACATGAGCTTTGTCCTCAGGCAGCCCCAAGGCAAGTCGTGGAGCTGGGCGACCACAATGCAATGTGGTCAGATGAACAAGCAGAGACTTAAGAAGGCATCTTTGGTAGCAGAGCTAAGGATGGGTTTGGGTGTGGGTGGTCAGGGAAGGCTTCCTGAAGGAGGGGACAACTAAGGTGGGTTTTGAAAGATGGACTAGACAAGAAAGGATATTCCAGGAGTGGGGAGCATCACATACTGAGCACAGAGGTGTAAAAAATGGCACAATGTATGTGAAAAACTAATTACAGGCAGGTCGGAAAATAATAAACAGCCCTTCATATTCTTGGCACCTGCAACCTGAATGTGGCTCAGGAATTGCAGTTCTGTCCCCCTCCTCAAACTCAATGCAAGCTCAGCCCCAGTGGAGAGTTCAAATTCCCCACTTAGCTACTGCAGCGGGTAACTGACCATAGCCCCAGGCTCCCAGGGTGGCCCAGTCCACAGAGCGAGACCCCAGTGGGATGGAGACGACATAAATCTCCAGCTATATTTAGTCGGCCTGGCATGTGTCTGTCCCTTCACCCACCCCAAGGCCAACCCACAGATGGCAGAATGGCTTTTTACTAAAATAGTATAAACATTTCTCAATGAAGAAAAGCTTCAGAGGTGCCCGTGCCTCAGCCCTGTGTCTTTGTGGCTGAGAGTACATCTGCCATATTTGCCAGCATCCCTGGACACTCCTGACTGGCTGGGTAGATTCTCTTTCATCCCAGCAATAGCCCTATTTAGAGGAAGTAGAGGTCACCCTCCAGTAAGTGGTCCTGGGTTCGAATCCCACCTCTGCCACTCACTAGCTGGTGACCCTCTGCTGGTGACTTCACCTCTCTGAGAATTTGGAAGTTGAATGCTGCCGCCCTAAATCTGCCCAGAGGCTTATAAAGTAGAAGGTGTTGGCTCCTCCTCCATAAGTCAGCCTTGGGAATCCCGGGCTCAGCACCATCCATTTCAATCCCTCCAGGGGAAGAAACAACTATTTTTTGATATAACGCCTAGAAGGGAGGGCTCTATGGGAGTGTCAGAGCAGACAGGCGTTTAAGTCCCTCTCCTCCTAAAACCTCACACTAAATGTGCCCCGCAGCGGACCTGCTTCCCCACTGAGCTGGGCCATTGAACTTGAAAAACACGAACATCTCTCACCTTCTGCCTAAAGGATGCTACCACCGCCTAGCCTTAAGCCAAAATAGAGACTTATTCTAAAGACTAGGGGGTGGGGAAGGGTGGACAGGCAGACACAGGTCCCAGTCCAGACCCTCCCCCCAGCAGCAGTGTGACCTTGGGTGAGTCATTTCTCCTCCTCCGAGCCTCAATTTCTTCATTTACAAAATTGGTACACACCTCTTTACCACAAAGCTTCTTTATCACAAAGCTTCTTTGCATTCGGCGCTGGGGTATGAAAAGTGCCGGGCTCAGCCGCCGCACACGGATCTGTTCCCACAATTACCAGGTGTTTTCTAGTAAGGCCTCCTCTGCGTCCCCACTCCCACCCTCCCCGCCTCATCCCCCTACTCCGGCCCCGGAAATTCTGGGGTGGTGTTAACTAGGGGGCAATGCGCTGTGCAGCGGCGACTCCGAGGGGCTAGATAGCCCCCAGATGAGCGGACACCAGAGAGGGGCGCAGCCAGGGTGCCTGGGGAACATAGCCAAACCAAAGCAGCATGTGCCGCGGGGGCGCTGGGCGGTTGGGAACTGGGGTACCCCTGCAAGCAACCCCCCATTTTCAGCAGCTGCAGTCTCGGCACAATGGGCGGCTTCTGGCCGTCAGAAGCCCTGGGGACCCCGGCTCCAGTTACCCCCCCGGGCTCCCTCCTCGGCGCCCTTGGGCTGGAACAAAGGCGAGGGGGCGCGCGGCATCGCCCCAGTGGCCCCTCCGCGCATCTGGCCAAAGCCGGGAGGACGGGGGTCCCCAAGGTAACCAGGACGCGGTACCCGCCCTCCCGGAGCGCAAAGCCCAGCCGCGGGGCGCGCGCGGAGCCGGGGTCCGGGCTCCAGGAGGCATCGGAGACGCCAGCCTGCTGCAAGCCGAGGACTCCAAGGGGGTGGGGTGGCTCTCCGGAAGTCACCCAGCGGGTCCCCCGAGGAGAGGAGAACCCCAGCGCCCGCCTCCCGGGCAGGGCTCCGCGGCGTACCTGGCAGGGTCCTGTGCACGGTGTTGCCCATCGCTGCGTCGGGGCGGGACGTTGGCGGCGGCGCGCTCGGGGCGCACGGAAGCTAATTACGCGGTGGGCTGGGGACCCGGGCCGGGGTCGGACTCCGGGGCATCGCGGCTGCACAGGCGAGCCGGCGGGCGGCAGCTGGGGCGGGCGCCGGGAGCGAGGAGGCGGCAGGAGGAGGAGGAGGCGGAGCCACCGGCCGGCAGCTGGCTCCGCCCTCGCTCCCGCTGCGCCCAACCGCGCAGGGAGGGGCGGGGCCGCGGCCGCCGCATCTTTTGAAAGTTTGCACCAGGCGGCGGGAGTGGAACGGCCGAGCTGCCCGCCTTCGCGTCTCCCGCGCCCGGAGCAGGAAGGCGCTCCGGGCAGCTGGGTGCCCAGCTCGTCGTCTTGCTGGCCTTTCATTTATTCCCACACTTGGAGAAGGCCTATTGTGTGCCAGGCCCTCTTCCAGGCTTTGGGCCACAGCGGGCCAAGCCCTTGTCCCCGCGGAGCACGTCTGCGGGTGCGGGTGGGGACGTAACGCACAGGCAGAAGGTCACGTGGGACAGTGTAAAGAGCCTGAAGACAATCCAGCCAGGGTGACCGCGGTGGGGGTGGAATCACCCACCTACAAGTAGGAGAAGCCTAGGCAGCGTCCAAAGGTTGGGAGGAGGGAACCCATTAAAATATTAAGTCCATCCTGTGTGCCAGTGGCTGTGCTGGGCTCCGTGGATATAGACAAGGCATGCTTCTGGTGTGAACAGAAATAGCCAGTAATTAAGATCACATAATATAATGATCAGAGCCGGGAAGAAAGTAAAACAGGTAAGAGTGATGGCGTGACTTTGGGAGCCTCAGGGAGCACCTGGGGGTCGTGGCAGCTCCATCTGATGGACAGCAAGGAATCAGCCGTGGGAAGAGCTGGGGGTGGGGGTCCCTGGCAGAGGGAGTAACAGGCATTCCTTATCCATTCATTCCCCTCACAGGTGTCTTCCGAGCACCTGTCTTGTGCAGGAACCCAGACCACACTCAGTGGGGAACAAAGCCGCTAGTCTCTGCCCTCACTGGGCTCCATTCTGCAGATCTGAACACTGAGGCTCAGGAAGTACAATGACCTGCCCAAGAAGACCCGATTCTAAACCAGTTTTTTCCGACTCTACTTTCCATGGTATTGTATCCTGTAAGACCTTATGAAATATCTGTTATCAACCCCACTTCACAGACAGAGTAATTGAGGCTCAGAGAGTAGAAAAGAGGTGCCCAAGATCTCCCAACTGGTAAGGGGCAAAGCTGGCCTGGAGCTACGTGAATGAAAGTGGGGGATCGGGGAGAGAGCCCCCCTGGCTCAGTTTTTCCGGTGCCTTCTGCCTAGGGTGCCTGACTTACCCTAGAGGGTTCTCGTTCTTCAAGGTCAGCTCAAGGCCTCCTCCTCTGGGAAGCCTTCTCTATACCACGCCCTGCCCCGACTTATACATGTCTGAACATAAGGTTGCCTTGTATTTGGGTTACTAAGTTCTCGAACTACAGGTGCTCTCTCATTAAATTTTTAAATGCAGTCTTGCTTGGGAAAGGTGCATGAGTTCCATGCTCCGTCATTGCAGGTGAGCTGGGATGCAGACAGAGGTCAGCATTATTACAGAGGTCTACGTTATTACTCATGTAGAGCAATGTGGTGCAAGTGGGACTTTGTGACTGCAAGGGTCACAAAGGGAGGGTCACAAAGGGTGACTGCAAGGGCCTTTGAAAAGTCTCTTGCAGAGCACCCAGGTAAGTGGCAGTGTTGTGCAGGTCACAAATGCACACCAGCAGCAAACGAAGCCCCAGCTGTCCTAATGTTATGTGGGTGATCCCTGCAGAGGCGACACAGTATCCAGTGGCCACCTGACACATGGATCCAAAAGGCTGTGTTTCAACATCTTGGTCCCTGTGAATAAGATGTGCTCTGGAAAACTAAAAAAGCCCCTCCCCCCCAGATGATGGTGACACTGGTGTCAAAGCCACATGTAAAGAGTTTGAAACAAATAATTTCTTGAAATTTGAGGTCAGACAAAAGCAGTCTTTCCAAGTTAATATTTTATATAAAAATGCTTTAAGATACGTATATCTAAATATTACAAGTAGATGTCTGTTTCATCTCCACCTGTTAAAGTTTAATTTATATTGTTCAGCTTTACTGTGCATCTTCTCATTGTGAGACTAGGGATGGCCCTTAACCTTTACTTGAATTGCCTTATATCTGGGCATATATGGTAGTTGCTCACCCCTCTGAGGCCCCTCTGCATTTTGTCCTGTCCCTCAGTTACACCCTCAGGGAAGGTGCTGTAGCTGTTGCCCTCCCATCCTCTCCACTGGCAGATGGGAAGCCTCCTGTGGGCAGGAATCTCCAGTTTCCAGAACAGGACTGGCATACACAGGTGCTCAATACACATTTGAACAAACTGACTGCAGAGATGCCTGGCTCTGAACTGGAAGAAGAAAGGAAAGAAGGAGGGAGAGAGGAGGGTAGGGGTAGGAAAGAGTTGTGAAGGAATGAGTTTTAGTTGATAGTAGCCCTGGACTCTGGTGTGATCAATAGTGACATATGTGGGGAGAAACAAACAAACAAAACGGGATGCATTAACAGAAGTATAGTCACTAGAACAAAGGAGAGGCTTGCTGCTCCAGAGCATGCTGATTAGACCATTCTGGGAGAAGTTGCTTTGGCTCTGGGCACCATACTTGAGAAGCAAGACAAAGCTGCTCCACAAAGGTGGGGAAGGTGGCTTTGTGAGAGAGGGGATCCCTGTCACAGGAGGTGTGCAAATGGAAAGCAGGTATGAAGGAGCATCCTTGGGCCTGGGCAGCAGCCTCTGGTCATAACCTCTTCTGGCTTTGACTTCCATGCACCCATCACCCTTAACCACATCCCGAATTGCACAGACTATGGCACCCTCCCTTGGCACCAGGACCCGTGCTTGGGTTGCAGGGCCCCTGGGTGGGGCTGACTCTCTCGACTGTGCATTGTTGGCACAGCCTCCCAGGGCAGTGGGTAGAGGCAGGGCCTGGCTGGGCTCCCTGGCACTGCTCCCTCAGGGCATGCCCTGGCAGGCCCTGCCCCGTGCAATAGCAGGCAGGCAGGTGCACAGCACACCGAACTGGGGGCAGGGGCATGCCCACTGCAGACACAGTGGAGAAAAGACCCCTTCCTCCAGGGAGCCCCAGGGCGTTTGCCCAGACTCCTCCTTGGAACTCAAGAACCCAGAATCCAGGGTGCAGTCAAACCACAAAGCCAGGTTTTAAACTTGTTACAGGAAGCTCTGTTTTTCAGCACACCCTGCCATCAAACCCCTGATTCCCAGGCCCAGCAGGTCTTCCCCAACAAAAGCAATATTTCTCAGTTCCTGGTCACAAAGTGCCAACTACTCACGTAGCAGGCACCAGGCTGCACCCATTGAGCGGTCCTCCCTGCAATCTAATGGCGTGGTTATTCACACAATTCCCGTCTTGGAGGAGAGGACACTGAAGCAGAGAGAGAGGAAGTAATTGCCGAGGTTGCACAGCCAGGAGGAGGCAGAACTCGGAGGGGTCTTGGTTCTCTCTTTTTACGGAGGAGGAAACAGGCTCAAAGCCATGATCCACTCAGTGAGCAAATCACATTTGTGTGGAAGCGAATCTGGCTGCACTTCACCTGGCAGCCAAGGCAAAAAGGGAAAGAGGCCATCGCATGGCTTTCCCTGTCCTGTTCCCTTGCAGACGCACACTTGGTGCTGGAGCCGGTTCCAAAGCGGAGTCCATCACCAGTGCACAGGCAGGCTGAGTGGACAGAATCTGCCTCCTGAGTTTGCCCAAAGACACATCGACAACGTTCTGATGGATGGGTCCTCTGCTGGCCGTCTGATAGGCCAAGGGCTGACATTTTCCTGAAATCCAACATAGGCAGCTCTGCGGGAGGCTGGGGTCGTGGGTGCCCAGGACTCAGCTCTCTCCTAACTCAGGGACAGAGCGTGGACACTGAACACATGGTCGTTATGGGCATGGCTGGAAGCCCAAGGCAGGGGCTGAGCTGAGATCAGTTTATGATCCAGTAACTCAGTCACCGCGTAGTTACGACAGTCGTTCTGACACAGCGACAGCTACGTTTACCGACTGCGGATGCTGCTCCAAGGCCTTCAGATGTACTAAGCTCACGACAACCCTAGGAGGTAGTACTATCAATATGCCCATTTTATAGATGGGCAAACCCAAGCCCAGAGAGTGTAGGTAGCTTGGCCACTGTCACACAGGCAGAGAGCAGCCTGACTGAACATATTAGGCTCTGATTTATTTAATCTTCACAACAACCCTATGAGTGGGGAAAGGGAGTTAAGGATTAAGAAGTTGCTTCCCCCTCTTGTATTTGTTGCCTTCTAAAATCTTCATCTCTTCTGGCAAAGTAGGCGCCATCATCATCTCCATTCTATAGGGCATGCTGGGTAGCTCAGAGAGGTGAAGCTACTCGCCCCAGGCCACACAGCCAAGAGGTAGGACCAGGACAGAAACCCAGCCTGCTCTGACCGCAGAGTCTGTGCACTCCTCCTCTTGGCCCCAGAGCCTAGCCCATCCTACCTGGAGCAACTTGAGGGAGGCCTGTGCTGATCTATTTTCAAAGCCCAGTGCCCAGCCCTGGCCTGGCCCTGGGAGAGCCCCCTGTTCCCTGCTGGAGAACCCACCTGGAGGACACGGACTTCTAAAGAAAAACTGGAATAATGGATTGTGGAGGGCTTAAAGGCCCAGGTTCAAATCCCAGCTGGGTGACCTTGGACAAGTTACATGACCTCTCTGTGCCTCAGTTTCCCTATCTGTAAATGGAGCTGAGAGGAGTCTGTATTTCAGAGAGTATTTGGAGGAGTGGACGTGCCCATCAGAAGGGCCTCGTGTGTAGTCAACGGACAGTGTAGATGAGCTTGGGAAGGGCTCATCTTTCTCCTTGGACTCACCCCTGCAGGCCCACAAGCTGGGTGCAGCCCTTCTCTGCCCCAAACCCCTTCCACTGCAGAGACGGTCCAGAAGGGGCCAGAGTGGGCTGGGTTCAAGTCTTGGTTTGGCCTCTTCCTGGCTGGGTGACTCTGGGCAGGTCATTTCAGCCCTCTGAGGCTTTACCTCCTCCTCTGTAAAGTGGACAGGTCACCTGTGAGCAGGCCAGAGCCCAGGCTTCTTGGCTGGGCACCTGGGTCTGCTAGGTTCTGGCCTGTGCCAACTTCTGCATGCTGAGAACCTACATCCCCAGTTCTACTGAACCTCGAATGTTGTTGGCTGTGTGTTTTTGCAGTTATTTAACCTCTCTGAACATCAGTTGCCTCATCTCTAAAGTGGGGATGATAATAATGCCTGCCTGGTAGGTGATAGAAACTTTCAATGAGTTTATGCTTGGAAAGTGTTTAACACAGAACAAGTGCTCAATAAGGCTTTGATGAATGAGTGAATCGATGAATGAATAGATGGATGAGCCCCAGGGGCAGGAGTTGGGTCTCACTCACAGATTATGATGTGTTGGCCAAGGGCTCAGTTTCTGGCACCAGACTACCTGGGTTCATAGTCTGGCTTCCCTCTTATCTAGCTGTGTGACCTTGAGCATCTTACTCAACTTCTCTGTGCTTCAGTTTTCACATAAAATTGTTTTGAGGATTAAATGAGATAATACGTATCAAGTGCTTAGGACAGTGCTTGGCACATGGTAAATGCTCAATAGAATAAGCCACCGTTATTATTAATTATTTTTACTCCTGGGGTCAGTTGCCTGGGAAGGAGGCACGTTTCCCTAGAGGAGGGGAACTGAGCGGGGCACACGGGGTGGGCCCGGTCAGGGAAGCCGCCTTTCTTGGCCCTGAACACTGCAGTATCTTCGTGTCTTGGTGCAGCTCCTCAGGGCTAGGTCAAGAGCAGCCTGTGTGGGGAACCTGTGCAGGGGACTGGAGGGTTGTGTCCGCCTGGGGCTTGGTGGCACCACCAGGCCATGCCAGGAGTAGGTCACGCCTAACGGTCTGGGACCCTGGGATGCCTGCACCCTGTGGACTTTCAGGCGGTCTTGGCAGCCCTCAGCCAGCCCTGCTCCGGCCTAGGGCATCAACAGAGTCACAGAGGCACCAGGGCCATGAGGGCTGCACCAGGAGCCCGAGGTGGGGACAGCAGGGTGGTGAGGATCTGAGGCAGACTGGGGACCTGCACAGCTGGGACGTGTGTGTCCTCCTGGACATATCTTAATGGGCTGGGCCCTGTTTGTCCAGGAGCCAGGGCTACTGGCACCACTGACGAGTTCAGGTGGGCTCCAGGGTGGCGGGCGGACACAGGGCTTCCTCCCGCTCTGGCAGGAGACGCTGCCGAGGGGAGAGTCCAGCTCTGGGCCCCTGGCTTGGGTGCACACCCAGTCTACTGCTGCCCAGCTGCAAGTCCTTGAGCACATCACAGGCCCACTCTGAGCCTTGGGTTCCTCATCTGTAGAATGGGGCGGTAATACCCAGTGAGGGAGTGCAGTGAGAAGCAGCCTGGGAGGGGCTGGTGCACAGGGGAGGCTCAGCCCCGATTGCCCGAGGTTAGAATTACTGCATGTTTAGAATGAGACCCAGTGCGGAGTACACTTCTGCTCCAAAACACATCTGCAGTGTAAAGCAAGGTTCAGCTGCATTTCTCGAGGCAATGACCAGAGCCCAGCGAGGCTGGTAGAGGCCGGAGAACAGAGGCCAACCTCAGTGGGACAAGTGGGTGGGAGGATGTGACCCAGTGGGCCACCGCAGGTGCAGCAGGGTATGGTTTGGGCCCTGGGGCCGGCTGGCTTGGGTTTAAAAGCCTCTGGCAAGCAACTTCCTTCACTGAGCTGAGGTTCTTCCCCTGAAAAATGAGGACAGTGGCAGGGTCTGTCTCCCTGGTTACTAGGAAAGTAAGGGACAGTGGTCCTTCTGTTCTCCCAGGGCCTGGCGTGGAGACTGGCGCAGAGCACCCTCTTCATCTCCAGGAATCACCATTCCTGTCCCAAGAGGAGAAAGGCTGGGCCCTCTGTTTGCTTTCTGCGCTGAGGGACTATGCTCCTTATTTATTTAGGGATCCAAGGAGCCACCCTCACCCATGCTGGAATCTTCTCACTGTGGCCTGGCTCATGCTCAGAGATTTCTGTCCTTCATCACCGTCTGCCCAGCTCGAAGGGAGATGTCTGCCTGTGTGGCTGGAGGAGCTCAGGCACCGACTGAGACTTGGAAAGCCAAGGATCAGCTCAAGGCTGCAGCATTTTCCCATCGGGGGCCTCAGTGTCCTCATCCGTCAAATGGCTGTGAAAAAATTAGAGTTGCAGGGTTGTTTTGGGGATCAGAAGGGATTCAAGTGGGACCGCGACATTCAACCCTGCAGTCGGATGCACGAGGCCAGGTTGGCTGTCTAGGATTTGGTCACACAGACCCGGCTCAAATCCTGCCTCTCTTTTTCACTTGCCCTGTGACTCACCCTTATGTCTCAGAGAAATGGGGACTCAGTGACAGGCCAAACTCTTGGGAAACAAGGACACTCTATAAATGAGGGCCATTAATGCTGTCAGAGGTGTAGAAAGATAACTGCCCTCCTCTCTCTCCCACCTCTCCCCAACAATTTCTGGCCCCTGCTTGCTCTGCCACCACTGGCCCCTTAACTGAGTGAAATCTTGCAATGTCGCTTTAAAACTCCATCCCACGACCATTGCTGGAGCACCTGTTCTGTGCCAGGCCTAGTGTCAGACCCTGGGGACCACAGGATGAGCCTCCACTCTTGCTAAGCCACCGGCGAGGACTGCCCATTGCTCCCCAGCTGGTTCGAGAGAATCAGTCAGTCAAGGTGAGGTGGAAGAAGCTGGGGTCCTGGGCCAGCGAGGGGTAGGTGACCAGAGGGAGCCTCCTTCCTCCCCCAGCCCTGAGAGCTCATGCAGATGGACCATCTGTGGAAACCCAGCCCTGGGAGCACTTTGCAGTTCACAGAGCCATTTCCCTTTCGTGACCTCTTTGCCCATTTTGCTGATGAAGAAAATGAGCTCAGAGAGGTGAAGGATTTGCCCATGGTCACATAGCTGGACATGGGGACTCAGGCTGTCCTGGGGACCCTAGGGCTGAGTCCTTCATCTACTGACCTCTCACCTGCAGAAGGAAGAGGCTCCTTAGGCCAAGAGGAAGGAGCCCATGAGAGGAGGCATGGGTGTCTCGAAGAGAACCGTATCATCTATCCTCCTGGAGTGGTTACAGCAGGAGCCCTGCAGGCAGGGTGCCTGGGTTCAAATCCTGGCTTGGGCACTCAGTCCCGGTGACCCCAGGCCAGTATCGTGACCTCTCTGTGCCTCAGGTTCTGTATCTGTAAAATGAGGCAAATAATGGAAACTCACTGAGAGTTGTGAGGATTTGGTGAGTTAATAGGCCTGGAGCATTCACACGAGTGTCTGGCACTAACTAGTCCTCAAGAAACGTGCCCACAAACACCACGGCTGTGGCTCCTAGCTCCTGCCTTGAAACTCCTCATCAGCTTCTGTTCATGTCCTTCGAGTCTGGAATCTACTCCTAAGAGTCTATCCTGAGGCTGTAATCCCAGATAGACAGGGACTAAGCTAATAAATGCCCGGAGACCTTCACCACACACTGTGTATACCAGCGTAAAGTCACAAACACCGCCTACCACAGGGTAACGTTTAGTAAATGGGTCACTCAGAGAGACCTTGCAGAGCTCCTGGCCGCGATGTCCCCAAGTTTCGAGTCACAGGGAGGAAGGCTTGTGTTTTACTCTTGAGTGAGGGAGGCCGGACACAGAACTGTAAACTCAGAAAATGTCAAATACAAAATGTCTATAGAAACAAGATGAAAGGAAATGCATCAAAATATGACCAGCGATTATCTCTGAGTAATAGGAATATTGGTGGGGCCTTTTTCCCTTTTCTATCTGTTGGCAATTTCTAAATGTTCAATGATGAGCACGTATAAAGCTTTTCTAATGGGAAAGAATTCAATAAACTCCTTTTCAAAAATAGAGTTTATCTGGGAGCTGAAACACTGCATGATCTGTCCTCGGAATAGGCATGGATTGGATTGTCAGTCTTCTAGCAATGAGTTGAACACTGCGGGATGCAAGTGTGACAGGTAGTGTTTGCTCCATACGTGTTGACTAGGCCCCAGCTCTGGGCCAGCTTCTGCATGTGCAGGGGAAGTGGGTGTGGGGGGAGGGCCCAGACGTAGGCACAGCTTGAAGTCCCTGTGATACCAAGCTGCCTGGGGGTACAAAGAAAACATTCTGGGAACATTGCTGTCTTCATGATTTTGCCATATCCAAATGTTCTCTGTACTATTACTCACTTTATTGTTTTTTAAAAATTGGTTCACCCTGAAAATACTCAGAAAACTATAAAACATTATTGAGAGGCATCCAAAAAGGCTAAACTAAATGAGGGGACATATTATATTCATAGATTGGAAGACTAAATATTTTAAAGAAGTCAGTTCTCTGCAAACTGATTTATAGATTCAATGCACACAACCCAAATCAAAATCCTAACAGGTTTATGGGTGTGTGTGTGTGCGTGTGTGTGTGCGCGTAGCTTGGAAAACAGATTGTAAAATCTATGTGGAAACAAAAAGGTGAGGGATAGCTACTTTTTGAAAAAGAAGGACAAAGTGGAAGGATTTGCTCTACTGGATACTCATACTTATTATAAAGCTTGGTAACCAAGACAGTGTGGTATTGGTGCAAGGATAGACAAATAGACCAATGGAATAGTAGAGAAATGCCAGACATATATATGCACACATGTTTTATGACAAATGTGACATTGCCAAGCAATGGGGGGAAGGACAATCTTTTCAATGACTAGTGCTGGGTCAATTGGATATCTACATAGAAAAGAAATGAAACTTGATCCCTACCTCACACCAATCGCCACGTGAATTTCAGTGGAATCATAGATCTAAATATTAAAGGCAAAACAGTAAAACTTCTAAAGTAACATAGAAGAATGTCTTCATGGCCTCAGAGTGGTAGAAAGATTCTTCAACAAGACACAGAAAGTGCTGACCATAGAAAAGTATTGATAAAATTGACTACATTAAAATTTACATTTTACTACTGACTACACTTAATATTCTTTTTGTCAAAAGACATTAACAAGAGAATAAAAAGGCAAGTTACAGAGTGGGAAAAGATAGGACTTACCTGTTTGCAGAATAAACACAACCACAAATTGATGTGAAAAAGACTAACAACTCAGTATAAAAATAGGTGAAAAACAGGCACTTGACAACAAGAATATTTCCGTGGCCAATCAATATATAAAAAGGTACTGAATCTCATCAATAATCAGGGAAAAGGAAAATTAAGGTCACAAGGAGATAACCAGGGCCCCCCAGCCAGATGGGCTCACATTAAAAATTTTGAGAATAAAGAATGGGCAAGGATGTGGAACCACAGGAGGTCTCGTGTAGTGCTGACGGGGGTTCAGAGGGGACAACCACTGTGGAAGCCTATGGCAGTGTCTCTTATAGTTCAACCTACACTTACCGCCGCCTGCCCTCCTAGATATACACCCAACAGAAATGCATACTTCTGTGAACCTAGAGACCTGTTTGTGAGTGTTCATAGCAGTTTTATTCAAAATAGCCCAGAAGTGAGAACAACCCAAATGCCCATCAAGAGTAGAATGGATGGTAAATTGGGATCTACTCACATAATGGAATACCATCTGGTGACGAGAATGAATGAAGCACAGCAGCCACACCAGCCTGGGTGACTCACCAACACGCCGTCCTGTGAGAGAAGCCAGGCCCCAGAAAGCACCTACCACGTGACTCCATTCACATGACATCCCAAACCAGGCATGTGTGGGTGATAAAACTGTAAAGAAATGACTACCATAAAATTCAGGACAGTGGTCACCTTTGAACAGGAGGGAGGGGTAGCCATTGGGAGGGGCCCGGGGGTCTTCTGGGGAGCTAGAAATGTTCCATTTCTTGGGCTGGATGTTTGCCTTTTGATAAATTATTGAGCTGCACACTTTAGTTCTGAGAGCTTTAGCCACACACAATGGGCTTCTCTGTGTGTGTCACATTTCACAATAAAAAGTTTAAAAGAAGAAATAACCTTCCAGGCACCAAAGGGAAGGCAATTTGCAAGAGTCCAGCTCCTGAGGGGGCGCCCCCAGGACAAGAAAGCAAGAGAGTGTGGGAAACACAGACGTCACCGAAGCCTCATTTCACCCAGGCATGGAAGGCCTTACCCACCTGGAGTTAGAACCAGGATTCGGAGGAGAGCGTTGATGCGGAGACATGCGTTCACATGTTTACAAACTGCAAAACAAGCTCACACGGTTTTCTGAGTGAAAGTCAGGCCAACCCAGCCGTGCAGTCTGGCGGGGGGGTTTGCTCTGCCATTCGGGCTGCAGGGTATGTTTTCAGGAGAGCGAGTGAGCAGCCCTATAGCTCCAAGGTTGGGATGAGACTTTATTTAAAGCACTTGTTCGATATACAGCACGCTGGAAATCACATCCTTTGCAGCTATTCGCATTTATGATGAAAACGTTTAGATACCAACCAAACATGTTTGTGCATCGCCTGTAGTTTTCAAAATTCTTTTCGGGGCTATGGGAGCCCCAGATCTGAAGACCCCTGTCTCCCCAGGTGTTGCGAGTACACTGTCCGGTGGAGAGGGGCAAGAAGGGCCCTGTGGGGGAGGGAAAGCCCTGGGAGCAGAGCTGTGCTGGGAGGAAGACGGGGCTCTGGCCTACCAGGGAGCCTGCAGGAGCAGAGCAGGCAGAGCCCAACAGAGCCAGCAAGAGGAAAGGGCAGGGGCTGGGGGCCTTCAGGGGAACAGGTGGTGGAGCAGGCGTAGAAGGAGAAGCCAAGAAAGGGAGCATCGCTGGCTCCCATGCGTGTGGCCACAGGGCCTGAAAAGACCCGACAAAGCAGCCCCCACTCTGGCAGCTGCCTGGAAAAGGCCTCGTGCCCACCCATCTGCCACAGCTCCCCACCCCCACTATTGCCAGGGTCTCCCAGCAACCCTGGCCCTACCCTCGCCAACGGGGGATGGGAAGGTCACCCTGCCACCTAGCCCCCCCACCAGGGACAGAGACTCCGCTGTGCGTGACACTGTTTTTCACATCTCTCTTCAGAAAATTGTCAATACCAAAGAAGTGGCCATAATAAAAATAAAAATTTCAAACAGTGCCAAAGAGGCAGAAAGATCAAAGTGACATCGTGCTCTCTGTAAGTCTCCCCTGTAGCCCGTATTCTTGTCCCCTCTTGTCAAATTCTCCCCAAGAGAAAATAGCCAGGGCTTCAGGGTCAGCCAACCGGGCTGTGCATCCCAGCTCTGCCACTGCTGTGATCTCGGGCGAGTTCTTTGCCTCTCTGAGCCTATTTCCTCGTCTGCGAAGTGGGACTAGGGACAGGACGAATCTCAGAATACAGACGCAAGGACTCAGGGTCCCCCACAGTGCGAGTCCCCTTCCCCATCCCTCCTTCAGCAAAGTTGAAGCAGGTGAGTGTGTCCCCATGGGCAAGAGAGCAGGACACTGAGTACTGTCCGACCCTGCCACACACACTCAGAAGGAGCAGAGGTCCCTGCCCTAAGGAAGGCCCGTTCTAGTGGGCGAGACAGACAAGAAACCAGATGTGTCATTTAATACCCGGGTGATACGTGGAATGAGGGAAAACCAGTCAGCAGGCTGTGTGGGTGGGGGTGGCCTCTCTGAGGAGGGGGTCTGGGAGGGAGGCAGGAAGGAAGCCAGGGGGACGTCTGAGGAAGGGTGCACCAAGCAGAGGGGCCGCAAGGGCATGAACTGGGAGGCAGCCGGGGGTGTTCGCAAATGACACAGGTGTTACCTGAGGAAAGGGCAGCTCAGGAAAGCAGAAACTCACTCAAGGCCCCCTAGGAGCTGAGTGGCCTCTCTGACCCCAAGGCCTTTGACCCTGAAGTCTCCCCAGTTGACTCCTGGCTGCCTGGCACTCCTCACCACAACGAAAGGTTCAAGTGCTCCTCCCCGCGGGGGAGGTTAGTGCCAGAGGGTTCCTGCTCAGCCTGCCCTTGTCAGGGCCCGTGGACCCCCCCCCCCGGCTATATCCCCAGATTCCTGTCTGTCCAGTCTCCAGGCCACCCCTGAGCTGGCCCCCGGGGGAGGGGCTCCAGGACCAGGTGTCCCGACCCATCCCAGCCACCCTGGGCCACTCTGTCAGAGAGTGGGGTTCCTGCCCAGCTCAGCTGGGTCCTCACCCTCCCAGGATTCAGACAGCTGAGGGGTGAAGCCATCTCTGGCCCAGTCCTCTGCCGGCGTAGGCCACTCTCTGGCCTCGAGCGCCCCAGTTGAGGACTTGGACCAGGGCCGTGAAATGGCCCCAAATCAATTGCTGAATATCAATGAGTGAAGGAATGAATGAAAGAGGCAGCGGCTGAGTGAATGAAAGGGATGCCCAAGCAGACAGATGGCAAGAAGAGTGCCGGTTGGCCGGAGGCTCAGCGGAGAGGGTGAGAACTCACTAGGCCTCCTACCCTGCCTCCCGGGCTGACGCGCCCGGCGGGAAATGGACCCATTGTAGACTCTGCGGGCAGTGAGGGCCTCTCCCTCCCTCCGGCTCAGTTCTGGCCACCCGCCAAAGGCAGGCAGGCTCTGAAGGCCCCTGCCCCAACCTGAAGCCCACATGCACACCCCCAGGGAAGCGGAGTAGCTCCTGCTCACGGTCCGGATCCCAGCCCTCAGCGTCTACACTTCCAGCCCCTTAGCAGCCCTCTCAGTGGGCATGACTGTCCCCGTCTGCTAGGGGCAGAAGCAGCCACTCGGACCTGGTGTCTGAGCACAAGGTTACGCCTGGGAGCCGGAACCAGGGTCAGTCCTGGGATTTGGACTCCAGTGGCCCTGGGCGTGCACTTGCCCCCCGAGGGCAGGGCTGTGGTTCCAGAGCTTACCCCAGGGAAAGCGCTTCCACAGCTAGTCTCTGCAAATCTGCTCTGACCCTCAACCCGCTGTGGGGGGGCGGGTGTTTCAGGACCTGTCTCATGAAAACACACCGAGGATCTCCCTATTTTTAGGAACTGAGCTGCATGTACCTGTTCCCCCCCCCCCAACCAGGAGCAAAAGCTCTGATAAACATCCGTTCACACCAGCCAAATAATTCCTTAAATAAAACTGCTATATCTTGGCATCCCCTGTGCTTGAAATATATGCTCCTTGGATTTTTAATATCACATGAAGTCTGCATAATTTTCACCCAGGCACATCAGTTGTTGACTCTTTTATTGCGTGAGTCACCGTTTGGGGTGTCAGGATAACGGGCTCAGTGGGTGTGGGGGTCTTGGTGCTCAATCCTGGTGGTCTGTGTGAGGGGTCTGGGTTCCCCTGATCCCCCAGGGAAGGGACAGGAATCATAGTGAGGCCTGCCCGCTACTGAGCCGGGCTTCCTGAATCAATCCGGCCCACAGCAGCCAGAGTCCTCACTCTGTGGCATGCCCCTGGCTGAACCTGTCCCATGGTGTCCCCTCCAGTGGATAAAAGCCCATTTCCTGACCCACCCACACGGCCCTCCCTGATCTGGCACCTGTGGACCTCTCCCACCCATCTCCCACCATGGTACCGGTCACACCAGCTTTCTTCTGCTGTTTAAGTACACTGAGCTTCATCTAGCCTCAGGGCCTTTGCACCTGATGTTCACCCTGCCTGGAATGTTTTTTTTCCGTAGGTCTCCTAAGTGGCTCCATCTCATCATCTGGGTCTCAGTTCAAGTGTCATATCCTCAGAGAAGCCCCCCAGGCCCTGACTGCTTTGACTAGTTGGACTAAACCTTCCTGGCCTTCCTCCCTCAGACATGGGTTATCTCAGCCTTCTGTTTTATTTTCTTCAAAGACTTTCTGAAACTATATCAATAGAGTTACTCGTTTACTGTCTTCCTTCCCACCGGAAGGTCAGCAACATGACAGCAGGAATCTCATCTGCTTTGTTCACGGCGGTATCTCCAGAGCCTGTGTGGCACGTGGTAGGTGCTCAATAAATACCTGTTAAACAAATGAACAAATGATTTCTCACAACAACCCTCAGCAATGCTGTTGCTCTTTCTCCCGTTTTACAGATGAAGAAACTGAGACCCAGAGAGGTTAAGTGACTTGTCAAAGGTCACACAGCCTGTAGGTGGGGATCCTCCCTGGTCCCATGATCCCCACAGTGGGTCTGGGGTTGAGAATCCAGCACAGACCACAACCCGCCTCCACTCCCCAGTGAACAAACCTTGAGGAGCGCGCAGTGAACGCCTGAGCAAAGCTTGCCTAATGTGAGGGCCACCAGGCAAAGAGGATGGGTCTTTCATCACAGCCCCCGGGTGACAGGACAAGAACTGCACGCATGAGGACAGTTATGTCACTCAGGCCAGTGGCTCTGACCAGCAGCTCACCTGAGCTTGTCATGAATTCTGGTCATTGCTGGGCATTCCTGTCACCATGAAGGGCCTTGGAATGAGGGGGACAGGAGGAGCTCACGCTGACTGGGCTCCCTCTGTGTGATGAATGCCACACGAAGTCTCCTTGTGGTCTCCCACCAGGTCCTCGCGGTGACTGTGGGAGGCGGGCACTGCCCTTCATCGTAAGATGCGTTCTGACGTCAGACACGCTGAAACGTGAACAGGTGTGCCTCGTAGAATCGATGGAAGCTGGAATTCTCTCCTCTTACAAAGGAGGGTGCTCAGGCTCTGCAAGGCCCCGCCATGACCCGTGATGGCAGTCCTCCACGCTGCCTGGTCCTGTTCCCCACCTCCCCACGGTGCTTCCCGCCTCCAAGCCTTTCTGCACGCTGTTCCTTCCACCTGGAGTGCCCTTCCCGGTCATCCGCCCCACTTCTGCCTGGGGAGCCACCGTCCCCCGCCGGCCCAGACATGACCCCTCCCTGGCCTCTGCGCTCTGTGACCAGCATCTGGTTGGCAGCTTGGCCTGGAAAGGGCCTCCTCAGTTCCTCCAGGGCTGTGACTGAGTCTCGCTTCTCCCGCCTGGCAGCTAGGACGTAGATGGGGGGCTTCTCCACTCACACCTCATGGGCAGCAAGGTCGTGAGGGGCAGCGTGTTTGAAATGCAGAGTCCTGGGCCCTGCTCTCAGAAAGCCTGACCCGATGGGTCTGGGCGAGGCCCCGGGATCTGCGCTTCCACAACGCCACCCCATGATTCTGTCGTGGGGACTTTGCAAACCACTGCTCTGAGCTTCAGAGTCTGAGGTCACCTTGACCAGCAAGATGACCCCAAGAGAGTCTCTGCCTGTGAAAAGCACAGCCAGTGCCCTGCTGGCTGTAAAGTGGGAAAGTGATGCAATGACAAACACACCTGCCCCGAAAGTTTATTAGTATATTGCACAGTCCCACCCAGGCTGACCCACCTGTTTATTCCCACCCGAGCCAGAACTGAGCCCTCCTGTGCCCTCAGCCCTCAGGGCACTGCTGCTTGCTGGCTGAGAGCGGGCTCCGACAGACCAGCCGTCTCCGGGTGCCAATGTCAAGGTGCATGATGTAGTGGGGGTGTCCCCGCTGTGTGTTCGGGAGATGATGCCTTCGTGCAAAGGAGTGACTCTAATGCTGGAACTCTAGGCCCTGTAGCAAGCCGCTGCTGTAGGTGCTGGGCGGACAGTGCGTACACAATTCCTGGCACTTACAGGGGGTCTATCAATGGTTGATAGAAAAACTAAAGGGCCTTGGCCTTGCTCTTGAGCTCTCCTATTTACAGCCTCACCTGTGTTCTTATGGCTTCTCAAACGTCACGCACCCAACCATGAGGCTGGAGAGGAGAGAGGGAGCCCCGCTGCTGGGATCCCCAGGCCCAGGAGGTTTGGTCGCTACTCTGAGGATAACGGGGAGCCGGGGAGGGATTGTGAACAGGTGGCGAACGGACTGGAGGACAGAGAGAGTGGAGACCTGTACCCCAGCGAGGAGGCTGCTGCAGAACTTCAGCCGACCAGCGGCGTTTACAGAGTGCGCCTGGTGCACAAGGCAGGGCCCTGCCCTCAGGGAGCACACCAGGGCGCAGGTTGCGGACAGGCAGACATGCAGTTCCTTCACGCCCTTCCAGGAGGCACAAGTTTATTTTACAGCTGATGGCAAGGTGAAAGAATCTGCCCACGAGAACTTCCCTCTATTCTTGTTCCACCTCCTCGAGGCCAGTGACCTTGGGGAATTTGATTCTCTGCTTCAAACCTCCATTCCCACCTCTATAAAATGGGCATCCAATTAAAACCTGCTTCACGGGCTCATTGGAAGATTCCAAGGAGGAAACAGATGTGTGCCCACGCCTGGAATGTGAGTCAGTGGCCTGTAAGGGTTAGGGGTGGGGACTGTGTCAGGGGGCATGCTGGTAGGAAGAATAAGAGGGGCAGACATTTCTACCAATCTGCCAGTGAGTAGGAAGTGCAGATGGAGCTGGGGAACATTTGAGAAGGAGGTTGATTTTCCTGAAGACGGTGCTGTTGGTCGTTACCCCAGTGCCTCCTGCCTTCCTAGCTGGCCCGAACAAGGCAGCACCTCCGAGCCTGGAGACAGCCCCGTGCACTGAAGCTCTCACACGCAGCACCCTTTTCCCTCCACGGCACCTCGAGTCTCTTCCGTACAAATCTGCTCACGTCACACTTCTGCCTGCAACACTGAAGTGGTTTCCTGTCATCTTGGGATGAAACCCCGGTTCCTCCCTGTATCCGTCTAACTGCACAGCTGGACCCCTGCTCATCTTCTGACTTTCTCTCACTCTCTCGGTTCTGCCCGTGGGACCTGCTCCCTCCAGGCACCTGCTCTTGGTCCATTCCGTTCCCTGTGCCTGGAGCACTTCCCACCCTCCCTCCCCCTAGGGACACCCCTTGGGCCTCAGGGATGCCTTGCCTTTACTCCTCGCCCCCACTCACTCTGAGCTCGGGGCACTCCGCTTGTCCTTTGTGCACTTTTCAAGGGTGCAAGCGTGCATTTCCCCGTGAGGTTATTGAGTAACTGCCTGTCCCCAGTCTGTGAGCTCACGTCGGCAGCAGCCGTAACCGTCCTTTCAGCGCCGTGTCCCCGCCTCCTGGCACACGGCCAGCACAGAGGTGGTGCGGCCAGCACAGAGGTGGTGCTCGACGAATACTGGCCAAACGAACCAAGGCAAGGATGGAGGGTCACAGATGTCATTAGGGAAGACCCACCGTGTGCGCAGAGCTGCGTCAAGCAGAGGGATCCCATGGGTGTAGTGGGGGGAGAGGCCATTGTTGGCTCCCTGGGCTCTTTCCACAAAGGACTCATTAACCCCTTGCAGCCCCCAGAGGAAGGGACCCCTACCCCTTGTCCCAGTCAGAGAGGCATGGACCCACTTCGTTGGCCCACACACAACTTGCTGTGTGGCCTGGGCAAGTCTTTTGCCCTCTCTGGGCCTCAGATCCCTCATCCGGGAAATAATCTTAGCTGCCCTCTGCGTTGTTGGAGGGTAAGGTGAGCGACTGAAAGCAGAGTGGCAGGCCCTGCGCCTGGTACACAATATGTGCTCAATAAATGTTCGTTGCCTTCTCATTGCAAATAAGCATGTAATTTGATCCATTAGGACAATGTGTTTCTCACAAGATTTTTCTCTCTCTTCACATTAGCTAGCAGGCTTTAGAAACATAGTAACAACATATTTTTAAAAGCTCTATTCTCAGGAGGGGAAAAGGAAGGGAAGGGAAGACATTTCTTCGTGAATTTGATTTAGTGGGAAATGATGTTTGAGGGAGGAAGTTTTTGTTTGAGGTCCAGTCGCATTAACTGTGAAGAAGGCATGATGGAACGGCCAGTAGAGCAGGCCAGCTCATGCTGCTCGGGGCACCGTGATGCAGCCAGTGCACCCCGTGCCTGCAGTCCCACTGTTAGTGTCACCGCTTTCAACAACTGTGCTGGCTAGAACTCTGTGAAAAAATAGCTTTTTGGTTATATGGGTCCCTGGGAGGACGAGGTGGGCGTGGGGAGAAATAAGTGTTAGTGTGTATTCATGTGCAGAGTGGGGGGATTTGGTGTTATACCTGTGAGATGTAAACCACCTCGACCTGAAAGAAGCTGATGGCAAAGGCGGAGGGACCCACACAAAGAAAACAATCCAGGGTTTGTTTTTCCACAGCTTGGGCGAGACCATGCGTCAGCGGGCGGATCAGGAGGGGGAAGGTTCCAGCTGGAGACGCTCAAAGCAACCCTCGGCTCTCTGAGGGAGACTCGTGGGGGCTGGCCTCAGAGCTGGAAGGCACCCTCTGTGCTCCTCCCACACCGCTGGCACGACTCGGTTCTAAGGAACCACCCACCCCCTCCTGCTATGCCATTCATGTCATAAAAAGGGGGCACCTACTCCGTGCCACGCCATGTAATGTGACAGCCACTTGAGACCGGGTATCTCATTTAATTCCCCCAACAGCCCTGAGAAGTAGGGAATATTACACCCCTTATAGAGAGGACTCTGACAGAGAGGTTAAGTCACTTACCCAAGGCAGCACAGGGAGTCAGTGGTGGGACTTCTGGGGGCTGTACAAACCTATCTGAGACAATTTGACAATATTCTGCAAAAGCCCTCAAAATGTGCCTGCTTTTGACACAGCTGTCCCACTTTTAGAAACTGTGGATTATAAGCAGGCAATGGCCTCAACAACTCAGCCCTCTGCCCGTGCTGGGCAGCATTCTTCATTGTGGTGAAAAACTAGAAGCCACCTTTCAACCACAGGGAATTTGTTAAATAATCTCTAGCAGTGGACTACTATGCAGCCGTTAAAAATAATGGGCAGATGGATGCTGTTTACTGGTGTTGAAAACATTCACAAATGGAGGAGCCAAGATTCGAACAGTCTGTGAGGTCCCTGGATTCCAGTCTTGGCTCAGCCACTCATCAGCCGTGTGACTTTGGGCAACTGGTTAACCCTCTGTGCCTCTGTTTCTTCATTTTAAAATGGAGATAAATCAAGAATCATCTAGTTTTTATAGGAATTGTGGGAAGTAGAGGAGTTAATATGTGTAAGCACGTACACCACCACCTGGCCCATATCAACAACTTGTAAGCATTAGCTATTGTTAGATCTGTGGGCTGGGAAATTGGGAGCCATTATTTCTTCAAATATTTTTTCTCTCCTTCACCCCCCTAGTTACACATATTAAGCTGCCTGAAGTTGTCCCCCCGCTCACTGATGCTCCACCCTTTTTTTAAAAAATTCTCTTTTCTCTTCGTGTTTCGTTTTGGATAGTTTCTATTGCTGTCTCCACGGGCACTAACCTTCTGCCATTACTCCCGTCCAGCGTGGTTTCTCCCACACTGTAGTTTTCATCTCTAGATGTTTGTTTTGTATCTCCCAAGTCTCTACTTCACTTTGTAAACATGTGGAATGCAGTTATAACGGCTTTAAAGTCCTCGTCTAAGATTCTAACATCTGTGTCAGTTCTGGGTCGGCTCTCATTGATTGATTTTTCTCCTTATTATGGGTCATATTTTCCCACCTTTTTGCATGCCTGGAAATTTTTGATTAGATGCCAGACACTATGATTTTACCTTGTTGCAAACTGGATATTTTAGTATTCCTGTGTTCTAGGATGAAATTAAGATACTTGGAAATAGTTTAATCCTTTCCAGTCTTGCTTTTAAGATTTGTTAGGCTGGGTGGGAACAGTGCTTAGAAATTAATGAATCAGGACTAATTATTCCCCACTCCTGAGGTAGGACCCTCTGCGTCTCCCACTGATGCTGTGGATCACGAGGTTTTGCGGTCTGGCGGCGGGAACAGGCGCTATTCGGACCCTGTCTGGACACCATGCCTCTGATCCGCTCAGTGGTCCTTCCCCTGCGCGGACAGTGTCCTTACGTGGTGGGCTGGTGAATCTTGGCTGGGTATTCCAGGGGCCCCTCTGAGTCACCCTGGAGCCCTCTCTGCACAGCTGTTTCTCCTCCAACACTCTGGTCGGGAAACTCGACCTTGGCCTCCCTGGACTCTCAGGTCGGTCTCTTCAACTCAGACAGACCGTGGGGATCTGCCTGGCTCCCTCCCCTCCCTGCACCTTGAACTGTGGCCTGGAAATCCCCTCAAGGCCATAAGCTGGGCCTCATTTGTTTCCTGACACTCGGACCTGGGAATCACTGTTCTTCATTGCCTCATGTCCAGCGTCTTGAAAACTGTTACTTTGTACACCGTGTCCTGTTTTCTGTTGTTTCAGGTGGGAGAGTGAATCCAGGTTCTGTCACTCCTTTGTGGTCAGAAGCAGAAGTCTCTGCATTACTGTGATTAATGACTCTCATTAACCCCCACGCTCTATTGCCTTTTTCAGGGCCCAAGATCTTTGGAAAGATGAGACGCAGAAAGGTAAAGTGACTTGCCCAAGGTTGCACAGCTTGTAAGTGGTAGAGCCAGGATCAGCAGCAGGCTTGGCTGATCAAAAGTACCTTCTCCGTATTCCAGCTGTTGCCTCTGGACAGAGAGCTGGCCCGAACCAGGGGTGGCTGAGAAGCCGGGGAAGAGGCCAGGCTTATGCTTCTGTCCTGAGACACATGTTCACCACTGCAGGTGGGCTGGAGCTGAGGCAGGATGAGGCCTCTGCAGGGTCTGGAGTCCAGGTCAGCTGTCCTGCCTGCTTGCTCCATCCCCTGGGTCCTGCTGGTGGGGGGGTCAGGAGCGCGGCCCGCCAGGCCTCAGCCCAGCTGGGTGGGGCTTTCCAGCACAGGTAACAGGCAGAGGCGAGGGCCCTAGAAGGGGCTGTGTGACAGCAAGACTCCTTCAGGCCCTGCATGGCGGACGGGTGGGATGAGGGAGAAGGAGGCCCCGTCTCCCTGGGCCTCTTCATTCGTCTGTGCAGTGAAGCATCAGGGGGCCGAGCTAGAAGGCCCTTTCAGGTGCCTGTGTTGTGGTCTTGGTGAGGTCAGAGCTACTCTTCTTGCCCTGAGATGCTACTATGTTTGTCACCAAAGAGACAAGCAGGAAGGGAAGAAAAAGTGAATTTCCAAAGACAGATGGTTCTCCCTTAGCCATGACCTTCCTGCTAGAGTCCCTCAAGACTAAGAGGAAGCCTCGTCCTGCGTCTACAGACACCCTGGGCAGGTGACCTCGCCCCCTGGCATCACTCCCGAGTCTGCCCCAGAGGAGGAGCCTAGGAACGATCTGTTGAAGGGATGAACAAAAGAACCCATGCAGCATGCACATGTATTTGATCACAACCATCCTGCCGCTCGCCCCCCAGGCTTGCAAGTCTCCACTCCTCCCCGAGGGGGCCTAGGCGTTCCTAAGCCTGCCTTTCCACCCAGTGCCTCACCTCCCACCCCAACGCACAGGAGGCTGGGCACTAAATTCCCTGACCTCCGGTCTGTCCCGAAAACCCCACAGTCAGTCAAGCGGCTCCAGCCTTTGTCTGAACTCAGCATTTTACCGGTGTCCCCTCAGGGCTCTGGGAGCTGGGAAGCCATTTTTTTATGTCACCCCCACAAAATGTTCTTTCCTTCCAAATGGGTACTACTGTTCTATTAAAACCGCGATCCTAAGTCTTGCAACACCCTCTTGTCCCTCTCAAAAAAGGACTTAACACGTGAATCAGGTTGCTGTTTTTCTGAAATATAACATTATACTCATATGCGGAAATCTCGGAAAAGCATGGAGGAAAGGAAACTGAAAGACAAACAAAACTTGAACAAGTCCCCCGTAGCCGTGGAGACAGACTTGTTAACATGTTAGTCTACATACGTTCAGTCTGTTTTCTGGCTGGAGCTAGGAAGGGGCAGAGTTGCTTTTTAATGAAGGTGTTTTTAAAAAGGTTTGAGGAAAGAGGCTCATAAGAAAATCTCTGCGTGAAAAGAGTTGATAATGAAAAGTTTGTCTCCCGTCCCCGCCCCAGTCCCCCTCCTCGCGCTCCGGAGAGGTAACTGATGCTGCCTCTTCCTGTGGACACTTCCAGTCGGGCTGTGCTTACACAAGTGTGTGTGAGCGCACACGTGTGTGTGTGTTTGATATCAGAATGTACCCACTGGCCCATAAATGCTTTCTTCACGTGGCATCCCTCAGGAACGTGTTTCCACGTCAATCAGTCAACACTCCGCCCCCACGACAGTCTATCAGACACGCGCACCTTCATTTATTGAACCAGTTTCCAGCTGTTGACTTTTCAGCCGTTACCAGTGGTAAACTAACTTGACCACCCAGTGTTGGTAAACATCAGGTTCTCAGGGTGGGGGTGGGGGCAAGGGGAAGCCCTGATTTGCAATGTTGGCACATTTCCGTGGTGTAAATATTCCCACCAGGGCCGATTTTAAGCTCCTGAAACATGACGCCGCTGAGTGAGCACGGTCCACGAGAGGCTGCGCCGCCGACTCCAGCACAGCAACACCCCACTGGTGACTTCCGGCGCCTTGGTGCACACCCCTAGTTCTTTCCTTAGAATACCTTCCCCCAAGTGCACCGGCTGTCAAAGCCTACCGCAGTCCCAAGGCTCGCGATGAGCAGTACCACATGGCGCTCTGGAAAGACGCTGTCAGTTCACGCTCCCTCAGCCTGGTGGGAGGGACACCTGTTTGTTCACCCCACCCCTCCAACAATGGCTATTGTCCTCTGATAGACAGAATCGCAGGAGCTCGTTGCTATTTTCATTTGCATTGCTTTTGCTGAATAACTTTTTTTTTACCTTATAGTCAAGTGAAATTTTATTTGGGCAACTTGGAGAAAATTTCACGAAGGCTCTGGGGATTGTGAGCGTCCAGGAAGGAATCTGGGAATCACGGCTTTCCTGCAAGGCTTTGCTCATGGATGAGATCAAATAGGAGATCCGTTCACTCACCAAACAGCGTCCGAGCTTCTCCCAGAAGTCACCTTGCTGTGCTGCTCAACCCCATCTCGTCCCAGTCACTCCCCCGCTTCCTACCGTTGTCTCCGGTAAATATGCCTGGAAACGCCACAGCATTCACCTAGCACGCTGTGGGAACTGATGCCAGCTAAGACCTCTGCTTAGGAAAGGTGGAGCTGGGCAGTACGAAATATCTGAGGTGCTTTACAAGTATAGGAGGTGTCCTGGAGAGGCAGCTGTGTAACCTCGGACAAGTTATTGCACCTCTCTGAGCCTCAGTGCCCTCATCTGCAAAATGGGGGTGGGGGTGGAGGTCGAGGTGGTAATAGTATGGCCTATACAAGATTGTGTGAGAATTAAACGAGCAAATGCATTTTAAGTGCTTAGCACAGGGCCAGGCACGTAGTGGGTATGCAACAAATGACAGTCAGCATCGTCATCATGCTTGTTACCACACTGCCCAAGAGCTTTGTAAAGCACAGGGTTATATGTGAAGGTGAGGCAGTGACATCACAGTTCTTCATGTTTCCTGCAGCCCCTCTGCTCTGGTCAGGAAGGTCATTGTAGACCTCACATGTCCAGCTTCCAAGCCAGTCTCCTCTGGAATGGACTGGATCCCCTTTGGATTCTTTGAACCCAGAGTCTTCATTTAACCAAATGCAACGACTTTTCTCAGAGCGGAGCTAAAGGCTTCTTCAAGGGGCCTCCTCCCACAGGTCCTTTCTGACTTTGCTTGGCTGGGGGCAAAAGCATCGTAATGGAGCTCCTGCCTCCTGTCTCTCTCCCAGCCAATTTGTCCTGACCAAGACGGCTTCACGAGTCTTCCAGGACACAGCCTCTCACCCATCCATCCATCTGTCCGTCTGTCCGTCCATCCATCCATCCATCCATCTATCCATCCAACAAATTGATTGCTTAGGTCTGTTCTCAGCTACAACACAGAATCACAGAAATCATACATTTGCCAGGAAGTATAATTTCAAGCAAATTAAAAGAGAAAAAATAAACCTCCTTACCTCGACCTTCATAATCTGACCCCTGCCCATCTCTCCAATTTCGTCTGTCCACTTTTCTCTCACCTGTCACGTTCCAGCAACTCGGTCAGCTTGCAGTTCCTTGAAAACTATAAGCTATTTCTCCGCGCAGGGTGCTTGCCCACTCCGTTCCCTTGGCCTGGAGGGCTTTCGTCTCTCCTCTTTGCCTGGCCAGTTCCTTCCCATCCTTTAGTTTCCAGATGAAATGGTTTTTTCTCCAAGGGGACCTGCGCTGCCCCACCGCCACCAAAATTATGCCCCCTTCATTGTGCTTCCGTCATAGGATATCATAGCATGTGAAGGTGTGTTTTCTCTGTGTTTTTACTCATTTAAGGTTTGTCTCCTCTGCAAGTTTGTGCGTTCGTGAGGGTGGGATTCCCGTCCGCTGTGCTCACAGCTGTGGGGCTGGAGCGGAGACCCATGCCCGGCAGCGTGCATTCTCAAGGGAGATTTGTTGAATGAGTGAGGCAGTGTTTACCCAAAGCTCAGTGAGAGGAACAGTGCTGAGCAAGGACTGCTTCGGAGACAGATTGTCCACCTTCCTTTCCAGATATTCTCCAGTGTCTCCTGGAGGCGGCCAGATGGCAGCCAGTTGGGAATGGAGACTCACCACAGGGACTTGGGCTGCAGACCTGAAGTGTGTGTCGGCAGGAAAGCACAAACGTGTGGAGGGATGGATAAAACACGAAAGCCCTCCTGTGTCTGCTGCAAGAATGTTGGTTACTCCACGGTGCCCACACTTGTAAGAACCCTTGGGAGAGATTCTTGTCTTAGAGCTGTGAGGTAGGTTAGAACCCAGGCTCTGGATTTAGGTGGTCTATATCCCAATCCTTGTTTTACCGGGTATATGACCATGGGCAAGTTGTGGACTTTTCTTTCCCCGTTAGAGGGGATGATAATAGTGCCTCCCTTGTACAGGTTTATGGGGAGTAGTAAACACCCAATAGATGCTAGCTATTATTACAATTTTCCTGGGTAACTAGTTTGCTCAAATGGCATGATCATTGTGATTTATGTAATGGCCAAATTTCCCTTTTTTATGCTGGCTGTTAGGAAGCTCAACATCAATCTTACGACCTAACCATAGCAAATTTCTAGAACATCAAGCCTTTTGTGAATAGGCTTTATTTGTGGCTCCATTTTTGCCCCAACTTTGTCATTTGTTTCGTCACTTGCTCTACTGTTTGTGTGTGCAGCTTGCTCTAACTTACATGTCCTTGGAAACGGCCTTTAATCTTTCCAGTGAGAGATCTGGCGTCTTGCATGAGACGTTTCTGCTTGCATGTGGCTACTTTTGTCTCCTCAGTGAGATGGTGGGGTTCTCGAGAGTAAGGACTACCTCTGCGGCACTTTTCGGTCCCCCTCCCCCCGCAGTTAAGTGGCTGTGCATTCCAGGCTGAGTGGATGAGTTGATGAAATGTCAGGAAGGCGAAGAACTCAGAGACAGTCCCCGCCTTCGCCACAAGAGAGGAAATAACTGACCCACGAGGTCTCTGCTCTCTCGAGTGTCCGTAAAACTAAAAACAACTCCTTGTGGGAAAGGTCAATGACCAATGCTCAAGTTTCCTGTGCTTCGAGACCACAGAGAGCAACAAGGATTCTGGAAGAAGGAGTGGACAACCAGGGGAAGACTTTGCTGCTCCTGGAGCTGCCTCACTGTTTGGCCAACATGAGGAATCAAGCTCCGGGTTCCAGTGACCCACGGGCTCCCTCACCCACAGCTGTGCCACCCTCTTTATTCTGGATGCAGGGGACACAGAGAGCATATTTCATATCTTCTCATGAAAAAGTGGACAGTCCAGCAACTCTGGGCCCCCAGTGCCACATGGCAGCCATCCACACCCTCTTCTGATCGGCACAAATCCTTGACTCTTGTGCTGGTCCCCACCGCCTCACCTGCCTCGCCCACTTCCAACCTCTGCCTGCCCTGTGGGCCTCTGAGGCTGAGCCCTGGCTGATGGTAACAGGGATGATGCTGGGAGCCGGACAGCCTTTCCTGCCTCCTTGGAGACCCTCTGCCACCCTGTGTGACCTCGGCCGGCCCTTGTCCTACAGGTATCCTCAGTCTTCCCATTTGTAAGTTGCAGTCCCTTCTGTGGGAACTCCACTCCTCTCAGACACCCATCCCCACCCTATCCTGTTCACCCAAATCTTTCCTGTCCTTCAGACGCAAGCTGTCTCATCTCCTCCGGGAGGGCTGCCAGGATCCCCAGGCAACCCTTGTTCACACACCCTCATGTTGTTCTGTAATTATTTACCCATGGTCCCGCCACACACCCACAGACCTTGCAAACGGCCAAGGATTCAAAACAGCTTGTTGAATTATCAACTAGGTGCCTCAGAAACTCAGAGGTGGGTTCGGGAAGCAATTAACTGTTTCTCCAAGTGTTTCTTTTCCTTTTGTGTGTTAAGGAGATGTAACCACCAAACATCCTGAAACTGACCAAGCCTCCCCACAGAGCTGCACCCATGATCTTTGCCTTGTTTTTAAGCAAAGATCTCTCCAGGAGGAGCTTAGGCCTCATTATGTGGAAGTGTGTTCTCCAACTGAGCCTGTGGGGGCAAATACCCGCCTCTCCCTTTTGAATATTCATTTCCATCCGAAATAAAGGTCCCTGCTTCGCTTTGTTCTGACGCCATGACTTTGAAAATGACTCCCAACGGCCTCCTAGTTGCTGCAAATGCACTTTACTTTGTGGGACAACTTCCACTGGTGTAGAGTCTTATTTAACTCACCGGGAGGCGAGCCCACCCGGTTTGGTAACAGAATGAGGGGATGAGGGAATGAACCAAAGCACAAGCAAGTAGATTGAAGCTGCCTGAGTTTACGTGGACTCAGGTAGCTGAACCCAGATTTGAATTCGGGACTCGGAATCCGGTGCTCTCCTACAGTATCACTCTGGCTGGGCCCCTGGACTCCCTGCTGCCTCCTGACTGCCTTTCCAATGACAGGCTTTGCCCATGGAGCCACTGTCAGCCCAGCCACCCTCCCCAAGCTGAGGTCCAGGGGAGAAGGATGTCACTGTGCTAGCCGGTCACACAAGTGGCCGCTGCACCACCCGCTGCCTTTGCCGAGAGGAGTGGCCTCCACAAGGAGGCTTTTCTTTTCTCCTCTACCCCCACCGTCTCCCCCTGCCTCCGGTCTCGGCTCCCTCCCCCTCCCTCCCCCCTCCCCCAGTCCTTTCGCTAATTGCTGTTCCAGGGAGCAGGAAGAATGTCGTAGATGTTGCATCTGTTTTTCTGGAAGACTGTGAGGCTGCATTAAAATATGTGCTCCGTGGGCGTTGGGTAGGCTGGGGCCTCTCTAGCAGCTTAATAATGAGGGGAAAGAGCTGAGGAAGGAAGAAATGGGAGGGACAGAGAAGGAGAAGCTCAGAGAGAGACAAGACACAGAAAGGGACAAAGATTCAGAGAGAGAGAGAGAAAAACAGGTCAAGGGAGAAGCAGGTAAGAGAGAGGAAGAGGGAGATGCTGAGTCTGTGGCCTTCGCCACATTCCTCTGACTTTCGGCCTTTTCCGAACGGGCCCTGGACAGAGTTTTCTCCTGAACATCTGCTGCATGAGGCCTATGAGGTGCACACGGCCGTTATTCTCGGGAGCCGTGGCGACCCCCTCGTGGAAACTCGGCCCAGCCAGGGGCCCGAGCCTGGGTGCCTGCCTCCCTTGTCCCTTCCTGTTTCCCTTCTCCAAGGAGCTGGCAGGAGGCAGGGCTGGGCTGTTTCTAAACATCATCCATCCCCAAGTCGCCTGGGCTGGGAGAGGGCCCACCGTCTGGGCTGGCTGGTTGGTGGGGCAGCCTGTCCCGCAGAGGAGGGGTACCAAGCCTAGGGTGGCCAGAATGAAGAAGGCCTGTGAGAGGGAAGTCCCTACGAGGGAGGAGGTGAGAAGACTAGATAGAGGATCGGCACAGCGGCCCCAGGAGGGCGGGGATGGAGGAAGAATGTTTAGTGAGCGCAGACTTTGTATACTTAGCCATCATCACTACCCGACAAGGTGAGAGTTATCGATCCCCCATTTCACAGATGGAGAAATGGAGGCCTAGAGAGGGAAGGGGCTTGCCCAAGGGTACACAGCCAGGGGCCCTTGGGAGAGTGCAGAGTGGGTATTTGACCATTCCCTGGGTCCCTCTCCCAGCAGCTCCTGTTTCTGTTTGGGGATCCGAGTGGTTTGGGGATGCTGACTCCACTCTGGGTGCTGGATGAGCCCATGATCCAGGCTAGGCAGGGGCCTCATTCTTCCCTTCTGGTGACAGTGGCTGGAGGCAGGGCCCCAAGGATTGTGATGCCTGACCAAGGGGCTTGGACTGGGTCGTATGGGGGCAAAGGTGTCTCAGGAGGACCCTAAGCAGGGACTGGAGAAGGTCAGGGGTCAGGCCAGGTCTGGGAAACAAAGGTGAGCATTCAGATATCAATAAATCCAGCTGTCCACATGGTGTCAGAAGCCACAGTGTGACTGATTAAACATAAATAATCCTAGAAATAAAGACCCTTAGAGAAGGACCTAGTCTAGCTGCTCCCTGCTTTTACAGATGGGGAAACAGAAATAATTTTATTCAGTGCAATGTGTTCAGAATTGTGTCTTAGAGTAGTGCACTAAGAAGAATGGGGTGGGGTCTTAATGATTACCTACACACCATACCCGCACCCCCTCCTTTTCCTAGTTTTCATTCAACGACCCACCCAGCCCTCCAAATCCTCTGAACTCCAAGGAAGGCCGACCCTCACCCCAGCTCTGGGCTGAGCCCAGTTGCCTTAAGCTCCCTGGCCACTGTAATTGGTTTGGGGGAGGAGTGAGCTAAACCCATCCAGTCTCAGGGAATCTCGAGAGTCTTGTTTGGGGCAGAGCACTCTTGCTGACTCTGGGTACGTTTGAATTTACACAAAGGTCCACCTGACAGATGCTAGAAGCCATCTGGCTACCCTGAGAGAAATCAGCTTAAGAATGAAGTTCACAGACACACGAGGGGAGGTAGAGCTGACAGAACCACTGAAAAATGGAGCTGGAGCCCTGACCGAGCCTCGCCTGAAGCCCATACGTGCTCAACTTCTGATTTATGTAAATCAATAAAGCGCCTCTATGATCTGCATCAACTTGAGGGGGTTTTTGTCACTTGTATCTTGAATGATGCATGTGGTATAGTAGGGTCAGGCCGCAGAGCTGAGTTTAAAACCCAGCTCTAGGTGTGGGATCTTTGGTGGGTCACTTTGCTCTCTGAGCCTCCGTTTCCCCACCTGTAAGATGGTGATGACAACCCCTGCTAGACCTGGCTGTTGGGAGAGACCAACATGATTGGCACCTCTGACACAGTGCTTGGTACCAAGTATGGCTCCAGAACTGCATGCTCCTGGACCCTTTCCCTTGGGGTACAGATCAGTCCTGCTTCTGGGTTTACAAGAAAAGCCCCCTGAAATCCCGTTCCATGGGTCTGAGGTATGGCAGCTGCTTGGAGCTGGGGCCGGAAGGTGCTCTGATTATGGTCCCTGGGGGTCATCCTTGGGCATGTAGCCCCAGCCGACTCTCAGACCCGCCTCTGGTAGGCCAGGCGGTCAAAAATAGTTGCTTTGCTAGGTTTTTAACAGGAAATCTATTTCAGTCCCAGGGAAAAGGACTTCTTGACCTCTCCCCTCTTGGACAGAGCGGCTCCCATGAGCTCATGCAGGCGGGCAGCAGTATCTCGGAACTGTGGGAGCCTGCACGCCAGCCCTCACGGCCCCACGGCCTGCTTCTCAAGGAGGGCTGACCCGCTCAAGGCAGGAGCCGGATGCAGGGCGGGGCTCCTCTTTGTTTCCCCCACAAGAGCAGCACAAGTGCTGGAACCTGACGGGGGCGGGGGGGGGGCTCTTGTGTCCTGCCCCCGCGCCCTCCTCACAGCATCCACAGCAGACAGTGTGTCAGGGACATCTCTCCAGAGATGCTGAATGCCTGGACAAGCACACACTTGTATGCTCTTTTTCTTACGCATATAGAATCGTACTTCTACAACTTGACCTTTAAAACAGCTTTATTGAAATAGAATTCACACACCCTAAAATTCACCCATTTGAAGTGTACAATTCAGTGACTTTCAGTATATTCGGAGTTGTGTAACTGTCGCCATAACCAGCTTTAGAATATTTCAGTATTCCAAAAAGATACCCGCTCTGCTTAGCCATCACCCCCAATCCCTCTATACTCCCAGCCTAGGCAACTGCTGGTCTACTTTTTGTCTCTCTGGATTTGCCTGTTCTGGACATTTCATGTAAATGGAATCATTTAATATGTGGTCTTTTGTGACTGGCTTCTTTCACTTGGCATCATGTTTTCAGGTTCGTCCGTGTTCTACCAGGTGTCAGGACTTCTTTCCTTTTCTGGCTAATAGTCCATTGGACATATGGTATGGATAAACCACATTTTATTTGTCCATTCATCAGTTGATGGGCATTTGGGTGTTTCTACCACTTGGCCGTCACGAATAAAGCTGCTATGAACGTTCGTGCACGCATCTTTGTGTGGACGTAGGCATTCCCTTCTCCCAGGTCCATACCTAAGAGTGGAATTGCTGGGTCACATGGTATCTCTTTGTTCAACCCTTTGAGGAACTGCCAGACTGTTTTCCAAAGACTGCACCATTTTACATTCCCATCAGCAATGAAAGAGGGCTCCAATATCTCCACTTCGTCACCAACACCTGTCATGGTCTGTCTTTTTGATTATAGCCATCCCAGTGGGTGTGAAGTGGCATCTCACTGGCCTTCTGATTAGCAACCTGACTTTTTTTTTAAATTTAATATAGCTTAGAGGTGTTTCCCTGTCATAGACCCATCTTAACCTTTTCAATACCTGCACAGTATTCTCCTAGAAGACTGTACCCTGTTTAATCACTCCCCTCTGGGTGGGCACTTGGATTACTTCCTGTCTTGGGCTGCAATGAACACCTCCAGGGCAGGGGAGGGGTCCTGAGCAGGTTCTGCCCAGGCCCCTGGAAGGGTAGTTGGAGGACACCTCCTAGCCCTGGTTAGTATCTCCTTGTGGCATGGAGAGAGCTCGCTGCCCAGTTCTAGCCCAGGCTCTACCCCTAATATGCTGTGTGACCTTAGGGCAAGTTAACACAGCTTCCTGGGCCTCCTTTTCCCCACCTGTAAAAAGCGAGGCTTGGACTAAGTTCCCCAGCACCCTGCTTTCCTATCCTACCCCCTCCTTATTCTGGTCATCACTCTATGCCCTTGGCAGGTACATTAAAAACATTTTTTCTTGCCTTCCGTATCATAGACCCTCTGCTATAGTTTCATGATTTCATTCGCCTCTCCCAGAAATCCTGAGATGGAGGCCCAGCTGGGCTAATGGTCTGACTGGAGGTTCAGAGGGGGTAAGTGACCAGCCCACAGGCTCCCAGCCGCTGTGCCGTGCCCTCAGCCAGAGCCGGATTCCATCCTGATTCTGCAGCCTCCTGGGCAAGTGACCTCGGGCAGGGGGCATCTCTTCCCTCTTCCTCAGTGTCCGCTCCATAAAGACAGGATGGTAAGTGTTCTGGGAAGTCTCTGTTTGCCCCTCAGACCTGCCCTCCACTCTTTCCCACTCCGCTCTGAGCCTTGGAATCTGACCTCCATGGAGCACGGCTCAGGCCCCTGCACCCTCTGACTTCGGGTTGGCTTGGCCAATAGGAGGCTCCGATGTTGCTCAGAGAGCGGGAGGGGAGAAAGGCTGGGCATTTTCCCCCTGGCTCCCTCCTTACTGGGTCAGCAGGGGTGGCAGTGGCTGCGTCTCTTTAACCAAGGCCACGGTTCCTGTTCATCTCCCCACCTGTCTCGCCAGGCCTAGGGAGGTCACAGCTCCCCACGGTTGGCAGGCCTAGGGGCTCCTCGTCAGTCTCCCCTTTGCTGGGGCCCTGGCTGATCTGGCGACCCTTCCCCAAGTGGTGGTGAGGAGCCTGACTGAGAAAATGATACCCATTCGTCAGTCCCGTTTCCCATGTCCAGCATCCAGAGTGCCCTCCCCACCCGACACCTTCCTCTCCTGGGGTCCTAGAGGAAGGTGTCCCTATTGTTCCTGCCTCTTCCCTTGCCCATGAAGGATCTGGCTGCTGGAAAGCTCCAGAACCCAAGGATCACGCCAGCCTTGAATCTTGGTGCCAGACCAATCTTAGCAATTGGAAATAAACTGGACTAAAAGGCTATGACTTCATTCCGGGGGAAGAAACTGCTCCTGGGCCTGGGCAGGCTGCCCACATGGTGTCCCCCATCCGTTGTGTGCTTCCAGGACCTGCCAGTGTGTGCGCGTAGCCCACTCATAAATGACACACCCCTCCACACCCACGAACAGCACATGCACCACACCCCACAGACGTGAAAACATCACGCACACGGCACCCAGCATACACACCCCTCACATTCTCAGTAACAGCGCACAAAACATGCCTCTGCCTATGACACACACACCTGGGGAAGGAGCCGTCTTCCCCCTGACACGGGTACACACCCACCCTCAGCACCTGGAAGGACAGCACACGGGCGCAGGCAGGGGAGAGCCCAGGCCACAGGGCTGGTGTGTGTGTGTGTGAGTGTGTGCACACGCAGGTGTGTGACGGGTATGTGCCTGTGTCTGCTGTCTGTGTCTTGTGAGTATGTACGTGTGCCTGGTGCATGTGTGTGTCTGAGATGTTTGCGTGTGTAGGAGGTTGCCCTTATTCCCTGCCCGGCAGGGGGAGAGGGAGGCTGCAGTGGACCGTTAGGCCCAGAACAGCTGTGTCCTTGAGGTGACCTCAGTCTTCAGCCCACCCAGACAGACACCTCCAGTGCTAAGAGGAAGGAGAAACCTCACCCGAGGAAGCTGGGATTACTGTCCTGCACGTTCCTGTCCCTAGAAAAGAAGCAGAGGAGGCAGTGGACTTGCGCCTAAAACCCCTCAGGTCACCTACATTAGAGGTGCCCCTCCTCCCAGCACAGTCAGCTGTGTGACAGCACACAGCTCAGTCACTCAGGGTGGGCTGGACTCGAGTCCTGCTCACCCTTGCATCCAGGCACCTTTGTGCAGTGCACAACCTGCACAGCCATACACAGTGGCCCTGACAGCCCCCATTTGCTGAGTGAGCATGAGCCACAGTTTCCTCATCTGTAAAATGGGGGGAACAATGCTGACTGCACAGCTTTGTGGAGATAAGTTACAAGACGTGGTGCCTGTGGAAGCCCAGGCCCACAGAGGTGCTCAGGAATTTAGGGCTGGCTTCTCCAGCACCCTCAGCCTGCGCAGTGCACAAGCAGGGGGAGGATGCTCTGAGGGGATGAAGTCTTGCAGTCAGAGTGAAGGAGTCAGTGGTGCTGCCCACAGGCCTGGGAAGGTAGGCCAAACCCCAGAACCTTCCCAGAGGGGCACCAGCTGTGTCTAAGCCCCGCCTCCCAGTTCTCTATTCAAGTCAGCATGCAGGGGAGGGGAAGGGCAGAACCAGCCAACCAGGTGCCAGGCCCCTACCAACTCTCAGACACCATCGGTCCCTCTCCAAACCCTCCCACTACAGCTGAGGAAGCCGAGCCAAAGAGAAGGCAAGTCACTTGCTGGCCACACAACGGGTAAACTGCCAAGCAGCACTGGTGGTGGTAACCACGTGTTTCTGGTGCTCTGATATCAGCCTTGCTGTCTTGGCCCTGGAGGGACTGCCCCTCCCCTGGCTAGCCAATTCCTAGAGATAGTAAACTACTCATCGTGTAGAGTGTCGTTCGTGTGCAAATGAACCAATCCAGGCAACCCACTCTCCCCACCTCCTCACACTCAGGGCCACTGTCCCCCCCAATCACCCAGGGCCAGGTGCCAGACCACTAGGGGCAGCCTCTGAGCCAGCTGGAATTATTCAAACTAGCCAATCCTCAGCCTGTTCACTGCCTTGCCTGGTTCTTCCTGCAGAAACCACAGTAAAGGCTCTTGCCCACGTTTCTGCTGGCTCCCCTCTGCCTCCTGACTGACCCTGTGATTCCCCATGTGGCCCTGCATGGCTCTGTGTGGCGTGGTGTGGCCCCTCCTCTTAGAAACTGGAGTAACAGTCTTTTCGACGGCAGTCATCACCTGATCTGCTGGCCTCGCCACACCTGAGTAGTAATAAAACCTGCATTTTAAAACACTGGTCATAGCTGATTCCCTCACACGTAATCCCCTTGCTGTGCCACCTGAGCTCCTCTCCTGGGGACGGTGCCTCTGGGACTCTGCCTCCGTGTGGAGTTTGAATAGCTTCCTTCATCTCTGTCTTGTGTCCCAATTTACAGTGGTTTGGACGTCTGTCTCCTGAGCCTGTCCACAGAGCCCAGCCCGGGGCTTATCTGACTAATGTCGTCTCCTCCACAGACCACAAACCCCGTGAGGGGGGAACATAGTAGGCACTTGAGAAGCATCTGTGCTGTCTCAGAGCCCATTCCCTTGTCTTACCCTCCCAGCCACCCTCTGAGGCAGGCGAGTATGGACTCTTGTACCCATTTTACAGGGAGGAAAACAGAGGCATAGAGAAGTGAGGTGGCCACCCCACCGCCACACAGCAGGCCAGACGTGGAACAGGGTTTGAATCTAGGCCTGCGCCTCTGAAGTCTAGGATGTTTTCTTGGTGACTGTGCTGCGTGATCTTATGTTCCAGCCTGCTCACTGCAGGGGACAGACTTGCACTCAGCCGTTCTAAAAACGAGGAAAGCCAGAGGCCAGCTATGCCACAGGGACGAGGGAGAGGACAGCCAGACAGAGCTGGGGCCCTGGGGAACGATGTACCACAGGCCTTTGAAATGAAGTTGAAAAGAAGACCTGATTTATAAATAGAAAAAAATCCCAAGTAAAACAACAGTTGTCCTGCTTTTTTTTTTTTTGGAGTTGTTGGTGATCCTGAAAACAAGCTGGTGTCGGGGTGCTCCAGTTCAGAGGTGCCCTATGCTGCCCCTTCCCCCAGCCAGGGGCCAGGTCACTGCTTTTCCTTGGACTCACCCTGGGAGGACAGACACCCCAGTGGGGCCCAGGGCAAGTTCTGCAGTGGCCTCCTTAGCCACCCTCCCTGGATACGCTGCACAAATGGATGAGTGGATGGGTGGACGCCAGGACGGAGGGACAGGGTTTTCACAAGCGTCCTTCCCAGTGAGATCTTCCCTGGTCACCACGCAGAACTGCCACCCGTCCCCCATGCTGGTGGCCCCCGCACCAGCTCTCTTTTCTCCCTAGCACCGTCCACATCCTGACAGGCTCACAGACCTGCCTTCGTTACTGCCTTTCTCCCGCATCGGGGCAGAGGGCAGCGATCTTGGTCTATATTATTCACAGGCCTGGCGCAAAGTGGGCCACGATGGTCAATGAGTGAATCTGTCTGCTGCTTAGTCTGTCCTCCTGGGCTTCAGATGGTCATCCCCGCCAAACGTCCATGGCCACCCCATTCACTAGGCCACCTGCCTCCCTCCAGAGCTGCTCTCCCACGTCCTTGCCCAGAACAGGAAGCTGGCTGCCACCCTCCTCGCCTCCCTCTTCCTCATCCCACATCCAAGCCAGCATTTGGCCTCTAGAACCTTCCTGAGACTCACCTCTTCTCCATCCCCACTTGCCTCCTCCCTGGTCTCCCTCCCTCCAGTCCACCCTCAACATCCTCTCTGCAGCCAGGGTGTTCTTCCTAAGATGCAAATCTGACTTTGTCAGTCCTCTGATCAAACCCTGTCTCCCTGCCTGCAAGGAAGCCCAGGTTCCTTAACATCTTTGCAAAGCCCTCCTTGTCTGTCCCTGCAGACACCTGTGGTCATCGTCCACCCTGAGCTGGCCACTGGACTTCATTCATTCCCAGCACCATGCCATTTCATCTTACTGCCGAGGCTTTGCCCACACTGTTCCCCTTCTTGGGGCATCTGACTCCTACTTATCCTCGGGTCCAGACCTCTCTGCTCCAGGAGGCCTCCCTCAACCCAAGGCTCAGTAAATGCTTCCCGGACTCCCAGAAATTAACAGCCTCTTCATTTCCCCTGGTCTAGCCGTACCGTGGGGGAGGGACTTCCATATTTCTCAACACCATTTACTGGAGAGACTAGCCTTTCCCCATTTTATGTTCTTGGCACTGTTGTCAAAGATCAGTTGACCGTAGATGTGTGGATTTATTTCTGGGCTCTCTATTCTGTTCCATTGATCTATGAGTCTGTTTTATGTCAGCACCATACTGTTTTGATTACTGTAGCTTTGTAATATATTTTGAAATCAAAAAGTGTGGCACCTCCACCTTTGTTCTTCTTGCTCAAGATTTCTTTGGTTATTCAAAGTCTTTTGTGATTCTCTATGAATTTTAGGATTTTTTTCTATTTCTATTTCTTTAAAAATGCCATTGAGATTTTGAGAGGGATTGCATTGACTCTGTAGATCACTTGGGTAGTATGGACATTTTAACAATATTAATTCTTCCAGTCCACGAACACGGGATGTCCTTCCACTTATTTGTGTTCTTTCATTTCCTTCATCAATGTTTTATAATTTTCAGTGTACAAGTCTTTCACCCCTTTGGTTAACTTTTTTCCTAATAAGTATTTTATCTTTTTGTTGCTGTTGAGGATGGGATCGTATTTTTACTTCCTTTTTAGATAGTTGGCTGTTTGTATATAGAAATGTGACTGATTTTTGTATGTTGATTTTGCATCTTGCAACTTTACCAAATTTGTTTATTAGTTCTAACAGGTTTTTGTTGTTGTTGAGTCTTTAGGATTTTCTCTATATATGATCATGTTGTCTGCAAAGAGAGATAATTTCACTGCTTCTTTTCTGATTTGGTTGCCTTTTATTTCTGGCTAGGACTTCCAATACTATGTTTAACAGAAGTGATGAGAGTGGGCATTCTTGCCTTGTACTGGGTCTTAGAGGGAAAGCTTTCCATTTTCCCCCTGTTGATTATGTTAGTTGTGGGCCTTTAATATACGGCCTGTATTGTGTGGCAGTAAGTTCCTTCTATACCTATTTTGTTGAGAGTTTATATCATGAATGGATGTTGAACTATGTCAAATACTTTTTCTGCATTTATTGAGATGATCATGGTTTTTTTTTCTTTCATCCTGTTAGAATGGCTGTTATCAAAAAGACAAATGATAACAAGCATTGGCAAGGATGTGGAGAAAAGGGAACCCTTGTGCACAGTTGGTGGGATTGTAAATTGCTCCAGCCACTGTGGAAAACGGTACGGCAGTTCCTCAAAAAATTAAAAATAGAACTACCTTATGATGTGGCAATCCCATTTCTGGGTATATATCCAAAAAAAAAAAAATAAAATCACTGTCTCAAAGAGATACTGCATTCCTATGTGTGTGTGTATATGTATATATGAATATTATTCAGTCTTTAAAAAGAAGGGAATCTTGCCATTTGTGACAACATGGATGAATCTGGAGGATGTAATGCTAAGTGAAATAAGCCAGACACAGAAGAACAGATACTGTGTGATCTCACTTATATGTGGAATCTAAAATAGTCAATCTCATAGAAGCAGAGAGTAGAAAGGTGGTTGCCAGGGGCTGGGTGGAGGGGGAAATGGGAGATGTTGGTCAAGGGTACAAAGTTTCAGGTATGCAAGATGGACAAGTTCTCGAGATCTAATGTATGGCATGGTGACTATAGTTAACAATATTGTATACTTGAAATTTGCTAAAAGGGTAGATCTTAAGTGATCTCATCACACACACACACACAAAAGATAACTCTATGAGGTGATGGATGTGTTACTTAGCTTGATTGTGGCGATCATTTCACAATGTATATGCATATCAAAACATCAAGTTGTACACCTTAAATATATACAATTTTTATTGGTTAATTACACCTCAATAAAGATGGAAAAAACTCTCAAAAGGCCGACACCCTCTGAACAAGCCACCACACTTCCAGGATGTGCATGTGAAACAATCATGGTTTACAGTCGGTCCTCACTCGAGGGGTCATGTTCTATGACGTCGCCGTGAACACTGCTTTAGCGATACTAAACCACTGCTCCTAGGGGAAATACAGGGTTAGGGTCCTGCAAGCCTCTGGTTGCATTTTCGTTGACCTGTTAGTACACAACCTTGTTTGATGTGTGTTTGTGTTTAAAGACACCTTATTTAACATGTATTGTTAATTCATGAGCATCGAACTCACGGCCCACAGCACTATAACTCACACCCGCATGAAGATTAACACACATATTTTCTCTGTGAGGCACATCCCAGCCTTCCTGGGCTCAGGAACACAAGACAGCACTTCAGCACTCCGCTGGGGGCATGTCAAACAGCAAAATCACCAACAAAAAGCACAGAAATGCGAAAACTTGGCAGTAAATAGACTGCAGAAAGGACACTTGTTTATAGCGTGAGAGCTGAAACGAGAAGGCGAGGTGGCCCTGTTTCACCTCAGCTGGGAATGTGCATGTCGGGCGACTCACATTTTTGCTGCCCTGCAAAAGTGTCCGTGAATGACCACGAAAGTGCCACGATGATTGGTTCTGAGGTTGCAAATACATTTTAGCTAGTAGGTGAATTCAAAACACGGAATCTGAGAATGATGAAGATCAACTCTATGTCAAAAAGATGTTGATGGCAACATTGTAATAACAAAACCATGGAATATGTCCTACATGCTAATTAGTAGGGATTGGTCAGGCCAAGTTTCCCAATCTCAGCACTATCGACATTTGGGGCCAGATAATTCTTTGTTACCGGGGAGGGGCTGTCCTGTGCAGTGTAGGACGTTTAGCAACATCCCTGACCTCTACCCAGTAGTCGCCAGTAGGACTCCACCTCCTCCAAGTTGTGACACCAAAAATGGCCCCAGACACTGCCAAATGAGAACCACTGGGTTAGATAAACTGACAGGCAGCCACACAATGGAACACTGTGTGGCCTTTAAAAAGGATGGTCTACAGAATGACTTGGGAAGATTCCTTGACATTTTTGAGTAGAAAAAAAGGCAGGTGGCAAAACTGGATGTATACTAAAATCCCATTTTTACATCTGCGTGTGTTTGTATGCACACACATGTAGAGGAAAGAGAGAAAAGGTGAAAGCTTTCCGCCTTCCTGCTGGACAGGCAGGTCTGAAGCCTTTGCAATGGCAGAATCTTGAGCCTGAGTTTCAAGGTCGACTGGAGACAGACTTGAGGGCCATGGGCACTTGCCACCCTGGACTCAGACCCTGCCAAGGATGGTTGGGGTCTGGAGTCAGGCCTTGCCTCCTCCCCGCCCTCCTGGAAACCACCAGCCAGCCCCTCGGCCTGGCACACAGGCCCTCTCTGACCTTGGCCTGCTCCCACTCTCTCCCCCAAGCTTTTGACTTGCTCTCCACCGCACACCCTTGGCCAGTTGGTCTTCCTGGTTCCCATTTAGCTGGGACCCTGGCCCTCTGCTCAGCTGGGGCCTGCGCCGTCCCCTAGGGACAGGGCCCTGGTCCCTACTGCCAGCCCTTAACTGGAGTTACCTTCAATAGGTCAAAAGCTCGGGCACCGTGTCATGCTCCCTTGGCCTCCCAGCTGAGCCTTGCCCCCAGCCCGATGCTCTTGTCTATCTAGGCAGTTCCCCAGCACAGCAGAACTCCTCATCCCCATCTTCTGGGGCTTGTGCATGAATCAATCTGGCTGCACCCCAGTAAGCAGCATCAGCAGCTGAGCCAGCGGCCCCACTTGTCCCCTCCAGTCTCAACGTCCTCCCTCTGCCCCCTCGGACATGGTGGGCTCTGGAGACTCAGATTCTGCCTTGGGCACTTACAGCCGCGTGGCTGTGGGCACATTACTGTCCTTTCCTGGGCCTCACTCTCCTCATCTGTAGAGTGGATTCCTATCACAGCTACGAGGAGGACTAGCTGAGCTAGCGAGCATAGAGCACATAGTAGGTCGTCAATCAACAGTAGCTGACAGGGTTTCCGTTTGGGATGATGAAAAGTTCTGGAACTAGATGGTGGTGATGGTTGCACAACATTGTGTATGTACTTACTGCCACTGAACTGTACACTTTAAAATGGCTAAACGGCAATTTTTATGTTATGTGTATTTTACCGCAATCAGTCAACCAACAGTGGCTCCCTGCCAGTTCCTCCCGCAGAGTTCTTCATGCTCTGGCCTGTCCAGGTTTGGTCTTTGGACGCCTATGCCTCCTCTTCCACCTCCAGATGCTCCTTAGGAAACTGCCCTGACCTTGAAGCTGACTAAGACAGCTTGTTTTTTCCTCTTCCTAGAAGGCCCAGCCCCCCAGAGACCTTCCACCGGGCGGTCAGGTGGGGTGAAGGACTGAGGAGGCACGGCTGACTGTGCACTTCAAGCCTTCTGACTACAATGGGCAGCCTGAGAGGGAAGGGCCCCACCCACCCCAGGAGTTTGGGACGAATCCTTTGTCTCTCTGGGGTGGTGGTCGTCAGCAGCTGGGGGTCCTTCTCAGAGTCTGTAGCTAAGCCTGGCCTGGTGAGCTCCCTCCCACCCCACCCCAGAGTCTCCTCTGTCCACAAGCCCCTCAAGGCAACCTCCCTAAACCAAGTTCATCGTTTATCATCTCCTCCACCCCACTGCCTCTTCTGTTCTCCTGGGTTCCCATACCCAGGGGTGGCACTGTCCATCCAGCTGCCCAAGCTGGAAACCCGGAGCCCACAGCTCCCCTTAGGACCTCACTCCAGATGCTCAAGACCCCAGAATTCTCTGCCAACACTTCCAGGGCCTACAAGGATGGCCCGAGTCCATCCTCCAGAGGGTGGACTATACCATTGGCGTGTATGCGCATCCCTAGGCCCAAGGGGTGGACGAGGGCAGCTGTTCGTGGTGGGGTAGGACATTGCTTAGCACTTGGAAGTACAGTCCACAGTACAGGGGTGCAAAGAGAAGAGGGGAGACCCTGGGCAAACTGCCTCCGTAAGCAATAGGAGAGCCTGCTTCCACCACTCCAAGGAGGGGTTGTTTCTCTGTTCCCAGCTGCCAACCTTCCCGAGCAGGAGGCAGGGCCTGGTCCCCACCTGCTGGCTTCTGAAAGGTGGCTTTATGTCAGTCCCTAAGTGTTTAATCCTGTGTTTTCCGTATGTCCACCATACTACTTCTCTCTGTGCCTTCCTGTGGCGAGGAGCCAGGCTTCCCACCCATGAGGCCCGAGGCTTAGCCTGATGTCACCTGGGTGGTCCCCTGCCAAGAAAAAGAGAGGATGGGAGTAGGTGCCCCTTGGGCAGCTACTGGCTGGGGCTGACTAGACCATCGAAGGCACAGCTAACACCTCAGCTTCCTCCAAAGACTAAGGGAGCAGCTGCTGATCCTCCAGGCCTGACGGCCTTCCCACCTCCACTCCTTGCACAACTGGTCAACTGCCCCCCTTTCTCCCTGGTCTGTCTGCCCCAGCCAGTCTTCCCCATCCATCCTCCATCTGCATCCCTCCAAGGCCCAGGCTCTCTCCCTGCTGACACATTTTCAGGGGCTCCCTGTTGCGCTCTGGATAATGCCCAGACTTCTCACAGGGCACAACCCAGCTCCCTCCTCCCTGACCCGCTGCCTCACACACTCCACTACAGCAGACGGCCCCCGTCCTCCCTCCCAGGCTGAGTTGTCAGGGCTTCTGTGCCCTTGCATCCTCCATATCCCCCACCTGCTTTCTCACCAAGCCAATTCTCCCTCATGCATATCCATCAAGACCTGCAAGGTGAATCATAATAACACTCTTGACTTAATAATAATGACATAATCATAATAGCACCCTTGACATAAGAACTCTGTTAAAGGAGGTAGCTTCGAATATTCGTCTGCCGTCAGAAGAGCCAGGGTCCAAAACCCAAGTGTACTGATTATTGTCTGTGAGACTAAGGCAAGGTGTTCAGCCGCTCTGAATCTGTTTCTTCATCTGCAGAGTGGGCCAGTGAAGTTGAGCTCACGGGGTGGTCCTGAGATTTACACGAACGTGAGACATGCGTGGACTTGACCCTGCCGATATAATGACCCAACAAGCTCTAAAGCTGCAGCTATGACCGTATCATTATTATTTTCTGCATCCAGAAGGACATGTAGGTAGTGGATTCCCAGCTGTAATAGGGAAGCTCTAACCCAGGGCGTGAAAAACAGCGATTAGAACAGACACCATGGAACATCAGGTGAAGTAAACAGATCCCAATCGTGTGCACAGAAGAACTGAATTTTTGCAAAAACAGTAACATATTTTTGATAGAGGGAAGAATATCTAGAAGGAAACATCCCAAAATATTAGAGTGATTATCTCTGTGTGATGCAAATTTTTAATGATTTTGTTTTTTACTTGTCTATGTTTTCTATATTTTTTCCTGTAACGAGTGTTGTGGGTTGACTTGTGTCCCCCTAAAAGATCTGTGGAAGTCCTAACCCCCAGTGCCTGTGAATGTGATCTTATTTGATTCAGATACAAGCAAGGTAAGACGAGGTCATACTCAGTGAGGGTGGGCCCTCATCCAATACGACTGGTGTCCTCATGAGAAGAAACAAGACCCAGAGACACACCCAGGGAGAATGCCATGCAACCGTGGAGGCAGAGATTGGAGAGCACCAAGGACGGCCAGCAACACCAGAAGCTAAGGGAAAAGCAAGGAAGGATTCTCTCCTAGAGCCTCAAAGAGGGCACGGCCCTGCGGACACCTTGATTTCAGACCTCTAGCTTCTAGAACTGGGAGAGGATAAATTTCTGTTGTTTTAAGTCACCTAGTTTTTGGTAATTTGTTACAGCAGCTCTTGGACTTGTCTTACTTGTGTATTACAAAGGGCCAAAAGTTAAAAAGGAGAGAGAGAAATAGAGAGAGAGAGAGGAGGGGGGGGAGAGAGAAAGAGAAGGAGAATGAGAAGCTTGAATTGTGTTTGCTCAGGGCTCAGCCCAGGTGTGCAGGGAGTGTTTGTTGAATGAATAAATGTCTCCTTCCCGTGAAGTTGTCCTTCTCTTTGTCCTGACTCCGCACCTATCTCCTGCTCCTTCTCCCTAGCTTGGGCGGCAGGCTCAGCCCAGCGCCGTGCAGGCTGCGCAGTGGGTGGGTGCGGAGCTGAAGGAGCTGTGGGCCAACAGCTCCGTCACTGTCAGCCTCACTGGGGTCATATCGGGTTTCTTGTTCTTTTTGACCAGGCCACACCTGTCATTGGTCAGTCCTTCACGCTGCTTCTAGCACAATCTTCCTAAAACACATGTCAGACAGTGCCACACCCCCTTTAAAGATGGTCAGTGGCTCTCAACTCCTTGGCAGGCATTCAAGGCCACCGTCTATTCGAAGCCATTTTCTGGGTTTATGCCCACCCCAACATCCAGCGAGTCTTACTGTGCACTCCTCCAACACTCGCGCGCTGTCACACCTCTGCGCCGCGGCCAGCGCACCCTTCCCGCCTTCTCTAAGCATCCACACTCTGCTCAGGCCTCTCAGAGCAGAACTGCCGGCCAGAGGGCCATGGAGGACACTGCCTTGCTCCGCTCTCCTTCCGGGAGGAGGGAACAGAGTGGGGACTTTTAGCTGGATGGGGCCTCCAACTCCAGCGGAGGAAGAAACAGCAGATGTCTTCTGCTCCCCTGACTGACCCTGTCAGCCTTGAAGAATCGCAGGAAGCGGCTCTGGGACCTGCTAATTAGCCTTGGACGTCTTCTCTCAGGCCTGGCAGAGGACCGGGAGGGGACAGCCTTTGGATCCCCTGATTAGACACCTTCCAAATGCCTCTTTCCTCTTCCTTCTCCAAGACCTGGGAGCATGATGACGAGGCTCCAGGTAGAGAGGCGAGGCCGGGCCGGGGAAGCCCGTTGGTTCTAGTTTGAGTTTGCGGTAAACAGCTCCTCCTGTTCCCCCACGAGGTCACGCTCTTGAGCGGGGTTTTCAGGATGCCTTAGCTTGGCCAGGGGTGGCTTGCTTCTCAGGAACAGAAAACCCAGCCAAGATAACTGAAATTAGTAGGAAGCTGGGAACAACGTGGGACACAAGGACCAGGGAGCCACCAACCCTACGGAGGCAAACTGTCAGACCAGCAGCGGCCGCACTCTCTCCGTCTCCCGCCATCTCTCTCCCCGTCTTTCTGAGTCACTCTGGAGAGCAGCTTTCTCTGCCGGCTCATCAAGGTCATCCCCAGATGGCAGCCTTTGTTGTCAAACCTAACAGGACACCCAGGCCCAGCCAACGAATCTAGTCTCTTCGTACCTGGGAGCAAGAGTTACTGTCTCCACCTGACAGCAAACATGGGCACCGCAGTTGTGTGCTGGGCACTGGTCTAAGGTCTTTATGTGGGTTTTCTCATTTAATTCTCATAATAACGCTACAAGGTAGGTTTTATTAGGATCCTCATCCCAGAAGGAAATAGAAGCTCAGAGTGATTAAGTAACTTGCCTAGGATCGCTCAGCTTGTGAGCAGGGAAGTCGGGATTCAAATCCAGGTGACCCAGGTCCAAGGCCTGTGTCCTGAAAATGATTGGTCTCACTCAGCTTCTAGATTGATTGAAGGGATCAGGTGTCCCTTCCTGGCCCAATCGGTGATGGCCACAAGGATGAGGTGGGTCCCATAGCACCTCAGGGCTGTGGAAGGAGGAGGGGACAGGGCTCTCCCCCAGAACAGAAGCTCCTCCAGGGCAGGGATTTTCATGTCTTGTGTCCTGACATATCCGGTGCCTAAAACAGTGCCTGGCATACAGTAGGCGCTCAGGGACTGCTAAATGGATGAACCCCAAGCATCTTGGACTTGTCCCTGCCCAATGAAAAGGTAAAGTTAGATGTCACCTTACTAGGGCCATACATGACTGTCTCACCCTTCAAAAAAACATATTCACCTACTGGGGGCCTCCTTGTCACTGGTTTAATCCAGGAGCACCCACCCAGGAATTTTGCTCAAGGCTATGCCGTAGGATGTCAATAGCCATAAAAGGCAACAGGCCCTGTGCTCAGTATGGCGGAATGGACAGTCTGGGTTAAATAAGACCAGGTCTGTGTGTCTTCTCAGAGTCGTCAACCGCCTACTGAGCCCTCTGACTTGCACGCACTTCTTCGCAAAGTTATTTGGCCACGAAACCTTCTGTTCTGAAGGTGTGTTGTGGGGCTAGTAGGATATACTATGAGAAATGAAATTTCAATCAATTAGGTTGCACTGATTTCATTTGAACAGTACTTAAGCCCCTATTGCATGCAAAGGGATAGTCTCCAGTTCCCCTCAGCTCCTCTAGGCTTAGAAGGCCTCCTAGAGTGAGCCCCTCCGCCGTGCTCACTTTCCGCCTGCCTTCGTTACCCTCGCTTGTTGGAGGTCTCCCCCGGGAAGCCGTGCGCCTCCAGGTCTCCTTGGTCTCTGATTGTCTTGGAGATGGAGCTTCTCTTCCCACTCTAGGGCAGTCTGGCCTCAACCTCTTCTTTTACGTTGTGGTTTAAATGCAATTACATTTCCCTACACAGGTTCTGGGCAGAATATTAAGCTCAAAAACAATTGCAGTAGATTGCACTGATTATTTTCATTTTGTTTTGTGAATCTGGAGGTTGGGACCTTAGATTGGGATGCAAATGAATGAAAATTAGACAGCATCTTGTCAGCTAATGGGTTTCTTCAGCGCCAGATAGCTGGCTGCGTGCTCTGGAGATTTACATCCTTAAAGCCCTTTCTGGTTTCCTCTCAGCTGCCTAAGGTGCGGTATCATCTTCCAGAACTTTCCAGGGCATGTTCCTGGACCTGGCTATTCCTTGGGTTTTTTTCTGAAGGGCATACATTATTATAAAGAATTAAATCCATTATTATTAAAAACTGTTTCTTTGTGTTTGTTTTTTCTTAACCATTTGCACCAAGCAAAAATGATGAAGGTCTAGAGTCTTGGCCTTTCCCCTCCCCCACCAAGAAAGCCCATCCTGGCTTGAATGTCTGGTCCTTGTCTCCCAGGCCACTCTCCCCTCCCTACCTGGCTCGATACTGCACTGCGCTGACCTGCCTGGATCTCAGCAAAGGCCCTTCACGTCCTTTGACTTCCAGCTGGGTGGCTCAGTGGGCAGCACTGGCAGGAGAAGGGAGGGAGGCAGAAGAGTGGAGTCAGGATTGATTGCCTTGGCCCCTCCCGAGGGTGGCCCTCTCCACACAGTCTCTGGGTTCTGCTCAGTTGCCCCCTCCCCTCTTCTCTTCAGGCCCAGCGTGGTCCTCCCATGTGGTTTCCAGCATCTTCTCTGCACCTTTGCAAACAGGAGCGGTATAACCACTCTTTGGGAGACCCGATTTCTTTGTTCCATCTGTTTCCCAGGGCCTGCTCCCACAGGGCCATTCAGTTTCCTCCCCTCCCCTCTCCCCCCTCCCCTCCCCTCTTAGGAAGGATTTGCTGCTGTCAGTTCCTTGGCGGTGTTTATGATGCCAATTTGGGACAAAAGGGGAGAGAGAGGAGACCATGGAGATCTGTGGGACATGGAGGAGACAGATGGAAGAGGAAAAGAGGATTTTGAGAAAAATTGTTACACACTAGGAGTTCCCTTTACGGTGTCTGAGAAATACAAGTCAAGAAGTTCAGCTGCTCTGAGCACCCTGTCCGGGCTGCATGGGGCTTCTGACCCCACCAGCAGGCCTGGACCCGGTGGGCACGGCCCCAGAGTGCAAATTTCCAGGTTTCACTTATTTTTCAGCCTCTCTGGAGTGGCTGATTCTCTAAACCGTGCGTCTGTTTATCCTACCACTACTAAAACAGAAACTCCAAAAACTAAATTTGACCCTCCAAAGTGGACCTGAGACAAATTCCCGGCTTCAAGGCAACCAATAGGGGCTGGCAAAGGCACTTCTCACATGTCCGTGCTGAAAAGAGACCCCTCCGAACCCCTCGTCCAGGGGCAGGATGTGTTTGCCGCCCCCCCGCAGAGGCCCAGGGTTAAATCTCTTGAGAACTGACCCTGCACCCTCCCCTGGGTGCTGGGAGTCAGACGGCCTCCATGCGGACCTGCTTGCCCTGAGCACTGAGGGGGCAGGACCCCAGACAGCTGTGACACAGCGGGAAACACAGCTCGGGATGGGGAAGCCACTCAGAGGGACCTGGTGGCCCCTTGGAGGAGGAGAGGATGCCTATGGCAAGTCTTAAAAGGTAAGTAAAGCTGGTAGCAGAGAGATGGGGGAGTGGAAAGGCCATTCTAGGCAGGAGGCACAGCAAACATAAGGCTCGAGGCTGGAAACAGCGTGGGACGTGGGGAAGCAGGGCAGGCCAGTGTTGCTGGAGCACCCCGTGGGAGCTGAGCATGTAGGGAGAAAGCTGGAGAACCAGGAGGGGCCCAGTCAAGGGGACCTTGCATATCATGCCCAGGGGCTTGGCTGCTAACCTGTAAGCTACCAGAAGGGTCAGGCAGGGCAATGACAAGGGGGCCGCTGGAGGATCCCTTGGGGGCTGTGGGAAGGTGCATCAGAGGGGAGATCCTCAAAGCAGGACCACCAGCTGGAAGATCTGCTGCCTCCCACCAGGGGAGTGGGGGCCGGGATGGAAACAAGGGGCAGTCACGAGGCCTCAGAGGGCCAGTCTTCCATTCTCCAGGCAAGTGTCATTTCCAGGGACTGTGAGGATGCCAGCCAGACTATACCAAGAGTGGTAGTGTCATTGTGACACTAAGAGCTGGGTGTTCTGACCTCCAGTCCCACACAGGAGCACGCAGGGAAGGAAGCAATTGAGGGAGGTGAGGAGTGGGGCAGCCAGAAGGCAGGTCCCCATTGGTCATCTGCCTCTGGGGGACCGATTCCCATGGTATGTAGAATCCTCAGGGCTGGGTGGCCCCTGGCTCAGAGGACAGCGAGGCTGTGACGGTCTCTCTCTCTTTCACCCGCCCGAGGTTTCTGACCCGGGGCTCTCAGCAGGTGGAACGGGGTTGGGCTCTGGCTGTGACCATCTGCCCCCCTCTTTGTTTCCTTTGGGAGAGGGGGTACTGGAAATGTTGGACACAGAGCCACATTCGGACACAGGTTTCTTTCCACCCCCTCCCAGGTCACCGTGTGGATCGACAGGAACAGCGAAAGGCTGATCCGAGCAGGTCCCAGCTCAGCAGACCTGGAACTGGAAATGAGAGACCTGAGCTGGAAGCAGCAGGAGCAGAGGGATGTAGTTCTGGAGCCTGAGAGAGGCCAGAGAGCCACGATGGGCCACAAGTGGGCCACGAGAATGCCGGAGCCACAAGAAAAAAGGAGACAGAGTAGGGAAAGAGGGAGGGAGGAGGCCCTCTGGGGGAAGGGTTAAAATGAAAGTGCCTCTGGGTCCCAGGAGACAGAGCTCAGCCAGCTCACCGCATGGGCGGAGCATAAGAGGGAAAATCTAAAACCCCTAAAGACCCCTCAAAGCTCACCTATCACTGCAGGCTGGACTCCCACCATATGTGAGTTTCCCCATTACCCGCTGTGTATCTTGCATCAGACCCCCGTCACCCTGCAACCAACAGAGACAGAGCAGATGGGGGGGGGGGTTCTTCTACCTTCAGATCCCAGTCTGGGACGCCCCACCTCCCAGCTCCATTCACACCTCTCCCAGACTTGAGGGATGGAACCGTTGGTGGCCCTCTAGGACAGCACTCCCCAGACGTGGGCCACTGGGGTTTGTGAGAGGATTTTAGGAGGCACAGACAAGCTTTTTCTTTAAAAATTTAATATTTATGGATGAATTTTAATACACAGTAGAAAAATTACATAACTAGCCCATAATATATGTGATTTAATGATACAGTTTAGAATGAGGATAAATTTAATTAAATAAGAGGTGGGAGATGATAGATAAATGTGAAGTGTCGATACAAGTGGGGCTGATATGGTTGATGTTGAACTTGAAAGACTGACATTCAGGAAAAATTGCTCCTGGCTGGTCCTTTCCTCTCTACCATGCTTCATGAATGAGCCACTCGCCTCCGCTTGAATGCTTCTCAGAATGGGCAACTCACTACCTAATAAAGCAGCCGTGAGCCTCTCTAGATGCAGGAATCTGACTCACCCCAGCCCCACAGTTTAGCTGGGCAAACTCGCATTGATCACCTATTATGCACCTCATGAGGACCAGGCGCTAGGGATATGGAGTTTACAAAGACGCAGCTCTGCCTCTTAGCCCAAGGGCCTTTGCCCCCCTGAGCCTCCCATATCCCCATCAGTAAAGTGGGTATAATGCCCCGTTAAATAAGGAGAGCCTCTGGCACGTGGTAGGTGCTCAGGGAATGTTACTTCTTTTTTCCTTGACATCCTCACCAAGTTCTTGTGCAACACAGATACTGTATTAAGGTAATAAGAGGGGCACGAGCTTAGGGACTCCCTAGTTAGCTGTGTGACCTTGGGCAGGACACTCAACCTCTCTGATCCTCAGATTCTCCATCTGTAAAATGGAGATAACAATACCATTCATTGTGCTTCTATATGGATAAAACGAGATGTTACTTGCAGAGCACCCAGCACAGTGTTTGTTCAAACTTCCGCTTAAAAAAACTCTTCTTGTCTGAACCAAGCCACCCTCTGTAGCCTTCTCTCAGGGCCAAGCTGTGGGTGAGGGCGGGCAGGGCAGCACCAGAGGAGGCTGCTCCTGCTGGGATCCATTCTTTCTCTCTGCTTCTTTTCCCTTGTAGTTCAGAGTCCTCTCCTGCTAGTCGCAGCCCCTGTTCCCACCCCATGCTCTCAGCCGCAGGCAGGCACAGAGACGGCGAAAACTCCACATGGCCTGGCCGAGGGCTGCCCCAGCCCTCCTCGGCTCCGTCACCATCCTCCTCCTTTCTCCTTCTCCAGGCCTTCCTGACCCCCCCCCTCAGCTGTCACTTCCAGACAACAGTCACTTTTTATATGCCCTGCCCTCCTGGTGGGAGGTCTCACCCCGTCCTGACTACAGAACCATCAAGGCCCTGGAAAATCGTTGGGACCATGAACCCACGAACTCTGACCCGTGATGCATAAAACAGACAACGGCCCTGCCCAGTGGCCATGAGAGCTTCTGCTTCTCTCTGCCCCGTGATGTCCCTGGAGATGAGCGAGAGCTTGTGGGCCTCTCAGACCCCCTGCTGATGATCTCTTCTGTTTACTGTGCACGTCACGGGCAGCAAAGCAGAGTGGTCACTTCACTTTCTCAAGCCCTGGCACTGTGTCCAGCACTTGGGATCCGGTCAGGAAATGTCTGTGGAAGGGACAGAGGGAAATCTGACAACGGCGGTGTTTGCACGATGACCAGCCTTCTTCCGTTGCCTGCTGACATCTGCTTTCTCTGCAAGGAGCAGAAATGCACGTTTGGAGCCGCGTGGCCTGGGGCCTGTGCTCTGAGAGGCATCATTTGCAAGGTCAATGAGGAATCCCCAGCCCTGAGGCGGTCATGCACAACACTCAAGTGACCCAGTGCATTCCCGGGTGACAGCCCCTGTGGGCGGGAGCCAGTGCTACGAGTGGTCCCAGCAAATGCTGGGCAGGCCTCTGAGGCCAATGGCCTGGTCTTCTCACACATTCCCCCAGCTCGGGGGAATATCCATGCTTCCATTGTGCTGAGGAGAGAACTAAAGCCCAGAGAGGTGGGGAGCCTTCTCGAAGTCACACAGCAGTAAGTCCTGAGGCTGGATTTGAACTCCCATCTGCCTGGCCCTCAAGTCTGCCCTCCTGACCACATGTTTTGCAGCAAACGGGGCTGACGGAGAAGGGACATAGGGCCTTCCCACAAGGCACAGGACACAGCTACAGGTTGGCATACAGTGTCCTTGGCGTGCTCAAATCAGAAGAGGGAAATGCACTCGAGGGGCAAGGGTGGACAGGGCCACAGTGGCTCAAGGCCCAAGGGATGTATACAGGCCCAGCCCCAGAGAGGGCAGAGGGGAGCAAGAAGGGGAGGAGAGGTCTTGTGGCCCACGCCCAGGAGTGAGCCAGAAAGCCTGTGCTCTGGGACCAGGTGTGCCTCTTCCTGGCTGTGTGACACAAGTCACATTACCTCACCTCTCTGATCCTCTGCTCCAATGTCTCCAGAGCAGGGAGACTGAGGAGAGGGAGGGGCACTCTGTCCAAAAGTGCCTGGTGGGCCCAGCACAGTGGAGGCCCCAGCAAACCTTTACCCTCTCACTTCCTCCCCTCTCTTCTTCCTTCCCTCTTTCCTTCTTTTCCTCCCTTTCTCCCTCCCTCCCTTCTTCCTTCCTCCCTTCCTTCCTTCCTTCTTTACCTTTCTCTCTTCCTGTCTGTATTTTCTCCCTCTACACCCCCCTTCTTGGAAACTTCTTTTCAGAGGCTTTGCAGAGCCCCAGTCCCCCTTCCAGGGCAGACCCCAGTGCCCCGTAGGACACCTAGTACACAGTTGATTCCCAACCTTCAGAGGGTTTTGACCTTCAGTGGGTTTTGGGGGGGGTGAGGCGAGGCCGGGGGGGCCCCTCCTAGGTGCTATGCGCAGCCCCAAAGGCCGCCTTCCAGCAGGGCCAGAAAAAGCAGGGCTCCCAATCCCCCACAGACTAAACCTAGCAACAGTCAGGGTTCCTATGGCAACCCAAGATTTATTTTTAGTCCTACTTTAACATTAACATGATGTGAGGGGATCTGAGACTTACATTACTCTCTTTTAAACAGTACCAAAAAAAAAAAAGAAAGAAAGAATGGCTCTTTGCAAGGATGATGAACCACTGGGGGGAAAACATTGACAGCCCGGCAGCATTTGCGAGGACTCGTCTTGGGGAAAGTCAATGGCTCCCTGTCTCCCATCGGGAGGCTTCGGGATAGGACGGGAGGACGAGGGGGTTGCCCGGTCAGCCTAACTCAGGTGGAAACAGCTGTGGTCCTTCCCCTCCGCGGCTCCACGGCCAGAGTTGGTGAGAAGAGCAGATAGCAGCCCAGCCACCTTGTGAAGGGCCTCTGAGCCTCCAATCTAACAAGCGAGGGAAAAAAGAAAACCCATCATCAGGAGACTAAATGATCATATGACCTGGGATGCCAGCCCCAGGGGATTCCAGCCAGATCCTTGGGGACTCAGAAGGAAGCCAGGGCTGGTCTGGCCCCCATCCAGAGGACACGGTGGTCAGATGTCCCTAGGAGAAGGCAGGGCTCGGATGGGCGGAGAGCGGGGGTGGGTACAGATGGAGGCCGTGGAGAGGGTGCTGGCTGCTGGCAAGATGTGGGTTCAAACCCTGCTCTGTGCTCAGCCCGGGCCACACGCAGGTGGGGCAGACCCCGTGTGGAAGGTGCTGTATGAGGCAAGAGGTGCATGGGGAGGGAGAGATGCCTGAGCTGGTTCTAGAACAGAGAACTGGAGACGGAGAGCTGCATAGAGCAGGAAAGGCCTTTCTAGGGTTTCAGCTGTATAGCTTGGGCTCCTCTCTTATAAAAATATCCAAAAAATAACCAAGTGTTGGTTGCTTTTTTCTGTCCAGTGAGGGCTCCTGATTCCTCTGGTCAGAGATGCTGCCTCCCTGGCCATAGGCCTCGCCACTTAAAATACTTCATCCTGGGCAAGCGTGATTGGTTCAGGAAGGGGCACGTGACCCAAGCATGCCCAATCAGAGCCCTTCCCTGGGCCTGAGCTACAGTCACCAGGAGACAGCAGCTCTCCTCCCCCTGGTTGCTGAGCAGGAGCTTCTGAGGGCCTCAGTCTCGGCCTCCAGGAAATGGCACCGCAGCGAGAGAGAACAACGTCGATGGGCAAAGAGCGGAAGGGACAGGACGTTCGTTGGCTGGCACCCACATTGCTTCCTTCGGTGCTGGGCCTTTGGCCTCGGCCTCTTCAGTTCCCCTGAAGCCAGTTTGAGGTGGCTTCCATCTCTGACAGTTGAGCCAACCTGACTATTTCAGATGGTCACTGTGATTTTGGTAACATAAAGGGACAAAAGCACCTTGTGAAGTGAGAAAGGAAGGAATGCTTTTTCTTGTGCCTGCTATGTATTAGGCACCATGCCCAGAGATCTTTCTCAGAGCTCACAGCCACCTTGGAAATTAAATATTAGTATTACCTGCAAGGAGCCTGGGGCACAGAGAGGCAAAGTAACTTGCTTTGGGCACATAGCCAGCAAATGCCAGAGCTGGGCTGGCATCCAGGTCTTTCTGATTCCTTGTTGAGCTACACCGTCTTTTCTTCCTAGCCCCGGGCAGTGGCCCCAGGGCCAGTGTCTGGACATCGTCTGTGATTCCCAAAGTGTAAAGCATGGACAACCCACATGGGAAACACCAGGTGCTGATTAAAAACAGATTCCTAGGCTCTGGATGCAGACTTCCTGGACCAGAAGCCAATCTCTCCAGCCTCCCCTCTGACACCCGCCCCCCCACACCCCCTTACCGCACCCACACGCCCAGCCTGTGCTCCACCGCAGCTGTTCCCCAGACACACCGTGAGCTCTCCGGGCGCCAACCTCCTGCTCTTTCTTCTGCCCGGAGCGTCCTCCCCTCTTTGTCCACCAGCTCAGCTGACATCTTCCCTTTCTCACCTTAGTTTTCCAGGGCTCCCGACATGCCCCCGCCCCAACACACACGTGCCTGGCCCTTAACCCAGGTGGAATGTGTGGCTCCCTGCCCTGGTCAAGGTCGTCGACTCTGGAGGGCCACGCAGGGCTAAGGCGGTGCTGACATCCCCATGCCCCTCTCTGTACAAACTCTCAGAGCCCCAGCGTCCCCAGGCCGCCTAGGCCCTTGGCCATAGTGAAAGATGATTTGACACAGTCATTCACTTCTTTGTCTTTAAACGAAATGCCCAGTAAACAGCTTTTCTGCTCTGAATCGAGCACAAATGGTGGGATTTTAGGCACTCAAGGGGGGGATGTCTTCAGGTCAAGGCGCCTCTGAGAAGTGTCCCCGTCACTGTCTGTGATGAGAACCTGCCCTTGAATGGACATGGCTAGCCTGCCTCCCCGCCCCCCAGGAAGAGGTGGGAGGGGGCCTGGCCTCTTGGCTGGCTCCAGCTGTTTTGAGTGGACAGGTGGGACGGGTCGGGGTGAGGGCAGGAGAGAAAGCAGATCCCTGAACCCGGGGGAGTGTTTCCAGCAGGGCTTGGGCTGTAGTAGACCCGCCCCCAACAGTTCTCTGAGCAAGGAGCTTTTCAGCCAAAAACTGGGGGACTTTTCCATCTGGACAATGTCAGATTCTTGTCTAATTCAGGCTTAACGTAAACAAGGGGGAGGGGGGTGGGAGCACTGGATGATGACTCGGGAGTCGGGGGAGGGCTAGTCTCCGTCCTACTCCCCACCCCCGGACCGTGAGCCACGACTCCCCGACTCCCCGACTCCCCGTGCTGAGCCTCAGAGCCCGTCTGTAAGTGGGCGGGCCCAGACGCTGACGGAGGCCCCTCCCAGCTCTGCCCATTAGCGCAGCCTCACCGCGGTGGGGGTGTGCATGGGGCTGTCTGTCAAACTCCCGACCGTGGGAGCCAGAACATCTGAGGCCTCAATGAAGACTGGAACGTGGAGGTTGACAGGCCACCTGAAGGACGCCTGCCAACCAACCAGGGTCTCAGGAGCTGGGTAGTCCTGTGCGGAAACCCCAGCGCCACACCCAGCCGCTATGTCTAAGCTTCAGTTTCCGTTTCCTCCCCCAGGGTTTGCCCAGGCCCCACCGTGGTCAGGGCCACATCGTGACTTGCATGGGCCCCGGGCACTTTTGTCTTCATGGCCCCTCACTCTATAAAAATTTGTTAAAAATTATACTTTATGACTGCATTCGTATAAGGATGAATGTATTCAAAGTAGATTTAACTATTTTTTATGATTTTACAAGAAATGAGCGCATTTTCTTGGGCCCCTAAAGGTCTAGTGGGCCCTAGGCATTGTACTCCTGGTGCCCAGTGTGTTTCTAACACACAAGTGTGAAACTTGGCAGCAACTGAATCAAGCTTAGCACCCCCGAGAGCACCCCTCTCCTGGGGAGTTTCTCTGGGGAAGCCCTGTCGGGACTAGTGTCTCCCACAGCGGATTGGGGCCTGGAGGCTAGGGGTCTCTGGGGGCAGGGAGGGAGCTGGATTAGGTTAGGCGAGGCAGGGGCCTGCTGATTTTCAGTCCAGTCAGATCCAGGAAGCCGGGCAGTGTGAGTTCAGAGAACCCAGCCTCTGACTCGGGCCCGTGTGGAGACGGCCCGGGCCCTGCCTGTGCTGGGCTGACACAGCTCTCGTTTGCCGACGACCTCCCATGGGCCGGGTCTACGCCACACCCAGGGCCTCGTGTGTGGTCTCATTTAGTGAGGGCAGGATTGATATCCCAGTTTCCAGATGGGGAAACTGAGGCTCAGAAAGGGGCTTACCCTCTCCCTCCAACTTTGTCTCCCTGGCTTCTCCTTTTTTTAGTCCAACAGGTCCTGATACATCCTGGCAATCCCTCCTCGGGACCTTTACACATGCCATTCCCTCTGCCAGGAATTGCCTCCCTCATCTCTTCCATCCGCTGCTTCAAGGCCAAGGTCAAGTCCCACCTTCTCCAGGGAGACTTCTTGATTGCTTTGGCTCTTTGTGATCCTCTTCACCTTTGAACCCCCTGGATACTTGCCATCTGTACACTCATTTAACCCAATAAATGTTTGCCACACCTCCACACTGGGCCG